>CM066034.1:125405344-126723865 GCA_033557465.1 Ichthyophis bannanicus | reverse complement strand
CACATGTGAAAGATGGTCCCTGCTCCTCAGCATTTACAATCTAATCAAGACACACAGTACAATAGATGAGAAGAAGGGTACAGTAGGGAAAGGTCATGAGATAGAAAGAGAACAAAGGATTAAGATCCAAAAGTGGCCTGAAAGAGGTGAGCCTTTAGCATGGATTTGAAAAGTGCAGAGATGAACCTGATGTAAAGCACAGGTAGTTTGTTCCAGGCACAAGGAGCATCAAGGTGAAAGGGCATAGAGAGAAGCAAGCTAGTGGAAGAGTGGATTTCACAAGGAGGGGTGTAGGGAGAGAGAAGAAAGGAAAGGTAGTGAGGAGCAATAGCATGAATGAACTTATAGTTCAGAAGGAGAAGTTTGTATTGGATACAGAAATGGAAGGGAAGGCAATGAAGTGATTTGAGAAGATGGATTATATGAGTATATGAGCAGCGCCACCACACAGGAGGCTTCGGGGCAGGGAGCAGGAGGCCAACCCCCCTCCCTCCCCCCCGCTCCCCATCGCAAGGCCAATCAGGGTCCCCCAGCCAGGACTTTATATTTCAAGCGTCCTCAAGCCCGCATCTGAGGGACTCGCCAGAGAGCCCTTTGGTGTGGCCCTTAGGTGGGGACCGATGATGTGTAAACAGTACCATCTAATCCAAGGAAACTCTGCCATGAAAGCATCCTGACAAGCTGCCAGTAGAGGGAAAACTGAGGAGAGCTCATCCCTGCCTAAATAACTAAATTAACCTCACGAATCAACCTCCAGAACACAAACAGATAACATGGAACCCTTCTACTACATCCTCTTATTACTCATTCTACTATGCATACAACTGTCACTACAACAATTTGGAGTAAGGCCAGGGCAGAGCACATCCATCATGCTCCCATTATTAATGGACAAACAAAACATCACACAATGGCTATACACTTATACATAGTAGCATAGTAACATAGTATATGACAGCAGATAAAGACCAGCTTGATCCATCTAGTCTGCCCAGCAAAGTGGCAAGAATAGGTTCAACTGCCGCTCTGTGCAGGTCGCTCCTCCCCATGCCTTTGTTTAGGGGTGCACCCACCGCTCTGTGTAGGTCATGCCTATTTGTTGAGATATGTTTATTTTGATTTTATCCTGTTGCTATTAAAGGGATCCACTGTGTCTGTCCCATGCCATTTTGAATTCTGTCACTGTATTTGCCCCCACCACTTCCATCGGGAGGGCATTCCAAGCACCCACCACCCTTTCTGTGAAAAAGTATTTCCTGACATTGCCTTTCAATTTACACCCTTGCAGCCAGGGCCATACCGAGACTGAAATGCACCCTGTGCAACTTGCACATCGGGCGCGCGCCCCCCCTCCCGAACCTCCATTTATACACTATATGGGGGTGCGGGAGAGAGGGGGGCGCGCGCCTGATCTGCAAGTCGCTGGCACGCTAAGCAGGTCTGGTCCCTCCTGGAGAGACCAGACCAGCTTAGTGTGCCGGCGCGAAGACTTACGGGGTGCATTTTGTCTCTCTGCTGCTGCCTGCCGCCAAAAAAGTGGCAGCGACAGGCAACGGCAGAGAGCTGAAATGTGCCCTTTAAATCTTTGCGCCCTATGCGGCCGCACCGCTTGCACAGGGCTCGGTACGGTCCTGCTTGCAGCTTCATGTTATGCCCTCTAGTTTTACAGCTTCCCCATCTTTGGAAGAGATTTGTTTGTTCATTAATACTCTAAGTATTTAAAGGCCTGAATCATATCTCCCCTGTCCCTCCTCTCCTCCACAGCATACATATTTAGGTCTTCAAATCTCTTCTCATAAGTCTTATGACGCAGGCTCCAAATCATTTTGGTCGCCTTCCTCTGAACTGTTTCCAATCTTTTTATATCCTTTGCGAGATATGGTTTCCAAAACTGAACACAATATTCCAAGTGAGGCCTCACTAGTGACTTGTACAATGGCATTAGTACCTTTTCCTTTCTGCTGGTAATTCCTCTGTGTATGCAACTCAGCATCCTTCTGGCTTTTGACACCACCTTGTCGCACTATTTCGCCACCTTGAGATCCTCAGAAGCAATCATTCCGAGATCCTTCTCCTGGTCCATGCACACCAATCTCTCATCCCCTATCCCTTGGATTTCTGTCCCCAAGTGCATGACACTGCACTTCTTCACTTTAAATCTTAACTGCCAGAGATCATTCTTCCAGCTTTTGTAGATCTTTCTTCATGTTCTCCACTCCTTCAGGGGAGTCCACTTACTGGCCCAGGACTGAACCCTAGGGTACACATCTAATCACCCTCCTTTCATCCGAATGAGTTCCGTTTACCATCATCTTCTGTCATTTGTCAGTCAACCAATTTCTGATCCAGTTCACCACCTTGGGACCCATCCCCAAGCTGTTGAGTTTATTGATAAGCCTCCTATGAGGAACAGTATCAAAATCTTTGCTGAAATCCAGGTAGATGACATCCATCGCATGCCCTTGATCTAGTTAGCTGGTCACCCAGTCAAAGAACTCAATTAGTTTGGCATGATTGTCCTTTGGTAAAACCATGTTGCTTAGGATCATGCAACCTATTGTTTTCGAGAAATCCCACTATTCGCTCTTTCAGGAGCACCTCCATTACTTTTCCCGCCACAGAGGTAAGGCTTACTGGCCTGTAGTTTGTCACTTCTTCCCTATTATCACTTTTGTGAATAGGTACCCCTCCCCCCCCCCAACTCTTCTCCATTCCTGTGACTTATCCTGTCTCCAAGGATCTATTAAAAATATCCTTTAACGGCCCTGCAAGAACCTCTCTGAGCTCTTTCAGTATCCTGGGATGTATCCAATCAGGTCGTATGGCCTTGTCTACTTTCAGTTTTGCAAGCTGCTCGAACACATCATCTTCTGTGAATTGTGTGGTATCTACTCCATTCCCATTTGTATATTAGTCAATCACAAATGGTCCTTTTCCAGGATTTTCTTTAGTAAAAACAGAACAGAAGCATTTGTTTAGCATTTTCGCTTTTTCAATGTCACTTTCCACAAATCCATTCCCAACACTTTTGAATCCTGCAATTCCACCTCTGATTTTCCTTCTCTCCCGAATATACCTGAAGAAAGTTTTGTCGCCACACTTCATATCTTTAGCCATCTTTTCTTCTGCCTATGATTTTGTTATCCTTATTTCTCTTTTTGTTTCTTTTAGTTTGGTGCTGTATTCTTTTCTGTGTTCCTCTGTTTGTGGACTTCTGAATTTTGCGAAAGCTGTGTTTTTTGTCTTTATTTGTGCAGCCACTTCTTTGAATAACAAATAGGTTTCCTTTTCCTCTTGTTTTTATTTACTTTCCTTACATATGTATCTATTGCCCCATTTATTGCCTCCTCTAGTTTAGCTCATTGCAATTCCACTTCCCTTATCCTCTCCACCCTGCCAACTCGCCCTTCAGGAACTTGGCCATTTTACTGAAGTCAGTGTTTTTGAAGTCTAGGACTTTGAGCTTGCTGTGATTGGACTCTGCCTTGGCTTTTATCTCAAAAAACATTGTGTGATGATCGCTGTTGCTCACCTGGGCACCCACCTGGATATTCAACAGGCTTTCTCTGTTGGTGAGCACTAAATCCAGCATTGAGCTTTCCCTGGTCTGTTCCATCACCATTTGTCTAAGTAATGCATCTTGGAAGGCATCTACAATTTTGCATAGCATAGCAACCAGCATCTTAAAAAGGATATAGCGATTTTAGAAAAGGTTCAGAGAAGAGCCACCAAAATGGTAAAGGGGATGGATTGATACTCCTATGAAGAAAGGCTAAAAAGGTTAGGGCTCTTTAACCTGGAAAAGAGACGGCTGAGGGGAGATATGATAGAAGTCTATAAATTAATGAATGGAGTGGAACGGGTAAACGTAGATCGATTGTTTACATTATCAGAATATAGAAAGACTAGGGGACATGCAATGAAGCTACAGGGTAAACTATTTAAGACTAATAAAAGAAAATATTTTTTCACTCAACGTGTAATCAAACTCTGGAATTTGTTGCCGGAGGATGTAGTAAAGGCTGTTAGTGTAGCTGGGTTTAAAAAAGGTTTGGACAAGTTCATGGAGGAAAGGTCCATAAACCATTATTAAGAAGTGACCGAAGATATCAATGCTTGACCCAGTACAAGCATTGTGGAACTTGTGTCTCTTGGGGAAACTGCTAGGTACATATGACCTAGATTGGCCACTGTTGGAAACAGAATACTGGGCTTGATGGACCTTGGTCTGACCCAGTATGGCATATCTTATGTTCTTATGTTCTTAAGTTCCAGATTTGCAGAAAGAATACTCCAATCCACATTAGGCAGATTAGAGTATTCCTTCTGCAAATCTGAAAAGAAGTAAAAAAATTGTGGATGCCTTCCAAGATGTGTTACTTAGACAAATGGTGATGGAACGACCATGAAAAGCTCGATGTTGAATTTAGTGCTCACCAACGGAGATAGTGTGTCGCTTGTTATAGGCACCCTAACAAGTGATCATCGAGACTTATACACATCAAGTGCTCCAGCCTTCAATGGCCCATCAACAACAACCCATTTCTATATGCATCAGTAAAATGCACACGTATCAATGCTAGGTCTATAAGAAACAAAGTCAACGTTATCACAGACTACCTACATGATGAGCATACAAACATACTGTACATAACAGAAACATGGCTCATGGACACAGACCATATCATACTAAATCAAATCATGTCACCCGCATACAGTGTACAACTGCCCTCGGTTAAATAGGAGAGGAGGGGCGTGCTGATTCTGGCATACCAACTCAGGAAAAAACAATACTATAACCATAACAAATAAATACTTGTCCATATGTCTAGCATATAGAACACCAAACGCTAACCCTGATGAGCTCTCCTCAATACCTGAATCAAAATGTACATTCAAAACCCCACACAAACTCATGATAACCCTTGGGGACTTCAACCTCAACTCAGCCTCCAATAACACAGCAAAGGCTTTCCTAAGAGCCATGAAAGACATGCACTACACCCAATTAATTCATGTTCTCACACACAGACAGGGCTCTTCACCTGACCTGATCTTCACCCCCGATATGATGCTGGAGAATAATGGCATCACCCCATCGATAATCACACCAACTCTCTGGTCAGATCACTACCTAATCACATTCAACATGGCAATTGATAATCCGATTAATCAAAACCACAAGCAACATAAGAACAAGAGATTCAAGAGTTAAAAGAAAGAGTGATTCCTGAGTGAAGTCCTGCCAAATATGAACCAAGACCTCTCAGACATCGCTTGTATGATGGAGAACTGGAATCACACCATTAGCAAAGCTGCAGAAGCGCCACTGGAAATAGAAAGAAAGGCTACATCCACAAGACTTCATAAGGCACCCTGGTATTCTCAAGAAATTAAACAAACAAAAAAGGACTCTAAAAAGGACTGAGAGGAAATGGAGATGGACCAAGGACCAGAATATTTTGCTACAACACAGAATCAAACAAAAAGAATATGCTAATAAACAGGTGTAAACAGGAGTACCACACAACTCTCATTCAAAAGTCATCAAACAAACTGAGGGAACTGTTCAAAATAGCCCGCACATTCACAAAAGAACCAACACCAGAATACCAGCTGGCGATACACCCACAGGGAATAGCAGATTACCCAGCGGCAAAACAAAACCACATACAGGGGCTCCTTACCACAGCCAACTGATCCAAACCATTACCAACTGATTTATATGACCACCCAACCACCACAGCAACACGGGGCGAATTTACGATACCTTCTACAACCCAACTATCCACACAATATCTATGCTGAACACAACAACATCACAAAACGAGCCTTGCCCAGTTAAATGGATAAAATCAGCCAAAGAAGAACTTGCCCCAATTATTCACAAAAAAGTACAAGCATCCCTCATGGCCAAATGCCATCATTGCTCAAACGAGCCTCAATAAGATCTAACTTGAAGAACTCAGCACTGTACAAGGAGGACCCCTCTGCATAGCAACCAATATCTAGCCTACCCTTTATGGACAAAATCATTGAGAAGATGGTACAAATGCAACTGTAAGATCACATTAACACACATGCACCACTAGACCCCCACCAGTACGGTTTTAAACACAACCATAGCGTGGAAACATTGCTAACCTCATTCTTCGACACAATCATCAAAGGACTGAACAACATTAAAAGAGGATTCCTGCTCATCTTTCTTGATATATCTTTGGCCTTCAACACTGTATATCATGCATTACTATTGAAAAGGCTACAAGAGATTGGTCTGCACAATAGAACAAACAAATGATTTCATGCTTACCTTGAAGACTGAAAACAATGTGAAATGTGGAGAAAATATATCGATACCAATCAGCATACAACAGGGAATACCACAAGGATCCGCTATATCATCCAGCCTATCTGTGATATCATCCAAAAATATAATACTCAATACAAACTATATGCCAATGATATCATGATATACACCTCCATAAATACTGACAAACCCGACTACTTTACAATAACCAACTGCCTCGCAAAAATTATTTTATGGCTCAGTAACCACAACCTCAGCATAAAGTACAATAAAACAGAAGCACTTATCATAACAAGAAACAAGGACATCACCCCTCCAAGCATAATTAAACTACATGACAGAAGCATTACTGTCAAAAATGAGATTAAGTATCTAGGAGTCACCTTGGACCAGAACTGTAATCGCCTGTCACATATTAATAAGACAACAAAACTACTTAACACAAGATGAGGATCATAAGGAAACTTAAACCACTACTCAGTCAGAATGACTTCTGCACAGTAATACAGGCCACCATAGCTCCAACTTTAGACTACTGCAACTCATTGTATCAGGGACTACCAGTTCAAGCCATTCCAACCCCTGCAAATGTCCCAGAACATAGCTGCACATGTCATAACAGGTTCAGTGAAACATGAGCACATTACATCCATATTGCATCAATTGCATTGCCTCCAAATTAAGAGCTGCACCAGATATAAAACCAGTCATAACATCTTCAAAATCTCTCTCTTCTCATGATTTGTCCAAAGTATGAAAGTCAAAGTCTTATCATCTGAGCTTCTGAAGAAAGATTTGGTTTAATCTCCGCTAGTACTGACTGGTTTGTTCTTTGAGCAGTCCATGGTATACACAGTATTCTTCTCCAGCACCATAATTCAAAGGCGTCAATTTTCTTCCTGTCTATCTTTTTTACTGTCCAACTTTTGCATCCATAAGATATCACTGAAAATACCATGGCTTGAACAAGTCAAATCTTTATATGGAGAGAGACATCTCTGTTCTTGGGAATCTCGTCTAGGTCCTTCATAGCCATTCTGCCAAGAGCAATGCATCATAGGATTTCTTGACTGCTTGTCATTTCTTTATTGATTATTGATTCAAGCAGGTTAAAATTGCCCACTATTTCAATTACTTTTCCATCAACAATGAACTTATTGATTTTTCGAGTTGTCAGGATCTTTGTCTTCTTTATGTTAAGGTGCAGGCCCATTTTAAGGCTATATTCATTGATCTTGAGAAGCAAATGTTTTAGATCATTTTCACTTTCAGCCAGTATTGTGGTGTCATCACATAACAAAGGTTGATGAGTCTTCCACCAGTCTTCACACCTTGGTTGAATTCATACAGTCCTGGTTCTCTGCTGATTTGTTCTGTGTATAAATTAAACAGGTAGAGGGAAAATATTCAGCCTTGTACATCTTTGGTGATTTTAAACCATTCTGTTTCTTCTTGTTCCGTTCGAACTGTTACTTGTTGATCAATGTAAAGGTTATGCAATAGAACTATCAGATGCTCTGGTATAGCCATGTTTCTTAATATGGCCAAGAGTTTCTCATGGTTTACACAGTCAAAAGTTTTGCTATAGTCAATAAAACACATAGATATCCTTTTGGTATTCTTTTCTCTTTTCAAGAATCCATCTCACATTCTTGATGATGTCTCTCGTTCCTTGCCCTTTCCTGAACCCTGCTTGCACTTCAGGCAGTTCTCGTTTTAGTCTCTGCTGGATGATCTTGAATAGAATCTTGCTGGCATATGGGATCAGAGCAATTGTGTGATAATATCCACAGTCAGATCACCTTTCTTCACTATTGATATATACTCAGATATTTTCTATTCAGTTGGCTATGATGTTGTCTTCCAAATTTTCTGGCAGAGCCTTATAAGAATGGCATAAGCCGCATCTGATTGCTGTAATGGGCCATAGGTATACCCTCTATTTTTGTCAATCCCCCCCCCTTCTACCTACCCTAAGAGTCACATTCACAGTTTCCTTGCCCCTCATCCCCAAGATCTTTCACTATACATCACCTCTCTAGAAATAGGGTGAGGAGAATGTCAAGGCCTAGCTCTGGGCATGGCAGCAGCAGCAGGTTGTGATTGAGCATTGGAACTGTGCAAACATAAACTTCAAGTGTAGTGGTCTAGTGTTTAGAGCAATAGGCTGAGAACCAGGGTAGTTGGGCAAATCATGTGCATCCTCCATTGCTTTTGGTACAAACCAGAGATGCCAAAGGTGGACTGTCCCAATGAGCATTATTTACAGACGATGCACCTGAGGTATAAATCAAGAAAGCTTTAAGGCCCCAATATTGAGCTGAGCAGTCTATGAGCCCCTACGGCACATAGCCCTGCCCACCGACTCTTAACCCAGGATATTCAATGTCAGAGTCATAGGCGGTCCCGGCATTGGATATCCGGGGAT
Organism: Ichthyophis bannanicus; assembly: GCA_033557465.1. NCBI lineage: Eukaryota > Metazoa > Chordata > Amphibia > Gymnophiona > Ichthyophiidae > Ichthyophis > Ichthyophis bannanicus. The sequence continues at coordinate 126,715,127 of CM066034.1, read as the reverse complement.
TGCTGCACATGCTGGCAGCTGCAGTAGCTAACCAGGCAGCATGCAATATTGCTGCTGCTCGGTTAACAACATTCTCCACCTCCGCTCTGCCCGGAACTCCCCCAACATGCTCCAATACTAACTGGATAGCATCAGGGCTTGTAGGGGGGTTAGAAGGGGATATTCAATGGCACTAATTGTATAAGTGCTGTTAAGTAACCCCATTTATGCATTTACACAGTTTACTGGGCTGTAAACTGTGTAACTGCCTTTCAAAAATCGGGCTCTAAGTGTCTAAGTATCACAATGGAGGAGGTAACAGAAAAAAATATTTACATTTCTTTGGTGCTGTTGTAAAGATATAGAAAAATAGGAGACAGTGTTATGACAGTTTTCAAAGGCATTTACTTGGGTAGCTAGTTATCTTGGTTAATTCCCGGGGCTAAACATTCTTCTCCACTTAGTATTCACACAGGTATCTTTTGTTCCATGAACTCTACATGTAGGGTTGCCACCTGACTGTGTCATAAGCAACAGGTTAATCCAATCTTGTTTTTTATCCTGTTGCCAGAGCTAGCCCAAGGGTTTCTGCCGCCCCAGACAGGAGCCCCAGCTGTGCTGCCCAGCACCACACCAATCTGCCCCCCTGCGCCAAACTAAGCCACCACCTCCCACTGCTGCTGCCACTACTGCGGATTCCATCTTCTGGGGGGCTGGAGGTGGTGGCCGTCTAAAAGCAGAGGCTTTGTGCTGCTGCTGTTTTGGTGCCTGTGTCAGGCCATGTGCTTTGGCACACATGGCCTGCGCTTGTGACCCCCCTCTGAGAGAAGTTGTGTCGGAGGGAGGTCAGAAGTGGCAGGCCATTTGTGCCGAACCACATGACCTGCCATGGTCACCAAAGTGGCAGTACAAAGCCACCATGCTGCCTTCCAAGTATTGCTGCCTTAGGCAACCACCTAGTCCACCTAGTGGTTGGTCATGTATATATTTGAAATTTAGATTTTTTTTTTTAAATACAAAGGGGCAATCAGAACTATAAGTCCATGTATGCAAAAGGGTAAAACCAGGTCTGGATTAACTTGTTTCTTATGGCATAGAATTAGGGGACAATATACATACCTACACTTCTGGTGTTGTACTGCTACCTGCTGCTTCTGCTCACTCAATGTGTGCCCCCCACTAACTCTGCCCATCATCATGTAAAGTTCTTGAACTTATTAACAGTTCTTTCCCTGAGTCTATAGAAGCCCCCTCATCCATCACATTCCTACCCCTTCTCAATACCTTATCCCACAAGGAAACTCAATGACTCTACTGTCTTTCTTCAAGGTCAGCTTAGTGTCTCATGCAGAAGCCTTACTTGCATAGTACAGGAAGTTCCCTCCAGCTCACTTTCTCATTCCTATTACTGGAGTTGCCTTTCAGTGCTCCTGTCCACAGTGCCTTCCCATTGGCTGGATCCAACATTCTCACAGTGCCTTCCTATTGGTTAAATCTTACCCATAATCTCTGCTGCTAGTGATACTGGAAGTAGGCATGGCAGACTCCCTCATACAGAGAGGAGGATTAGAGAGCTGTAGACAGCAGCTGAAAAATGTTTTGGTACTTTAGACACCCTTCTGGCTTTTCAGATATTAAAGCAAAAATCTATAGAGTCCTTAAAAAATCCAGATGTCTAGCAACACTAGTCTCGAGTACTGAACACATCTGACATGGCCTCCTTAAACATTTGGGCCCTAGGCATATGCCTGTTTAACTATGCCTTAATCCAGGGGTTCTCAAACCATCCTCAAAACACACACAGTCAGTCAGGTTTGCAGGATAACCACAATGAATATGTATGAGAGAGATTTGCATGCACTGCCTCCATTGTATACAAATCTCTGTCATGCATATTCATTATGGTTATCCTGATAACCTGATGGGCTAGGTATGTCTTGAGAACTCGGTTGAGAACCGCTGCCTTAATCTGATCCTGGATATGTGTGTCCGAATAAATACATACATAAATCTTCTAAAAAAATAAAGAATACTCAACTACTACAGGGAACTGTCTAAGAAGAAGCACTCACATTTATATATGGATATGTTCTTTCAGAAAGAAACAGGACAATACATGGGCCTCCTACAAGAAAAGAAGTCAAAATACAGGCAGATGACCAAATGAATGAGATGATGATGATGACGGATCCACAGAGAGAGGCAAATGATCCAGAAAATGACAAATAAAGGTGAGGGTTTCACAGAAGTGCCGAGTCTTTATTTCTTTATTTATTTAGACAGATTTGTATGCCACCTTTTCCTTCAATCAAGGTGGTCACGTCACATGACAATTGGAGGGTTACATTTAACAATAGGGTACATGTAAACATTTAGACAGTACAGTTACTTAACAGTAATTAGACAGTACAATTGAGGTAGCATTTAACATGAAGGTATTTAAAACGTGGTATGAAAGATTTGTGTGTGGGGGTAGTATGTATGTGTGTTTAGTTGGTGGAGGTAGTAGTGTTATTGTTTGGGTAGGGGATGTTGCCTGAATGCTCATAGGTTTCTATAAATAGGAATGTTTTGAGGTCTTTGCGGAAGTCTGTGAGATCATCTAATGCCCTCAGGCTAGTTGGGAGGGAGTTCCATAGTGTGGATGCCAGCAGTGATGGTGCTCTTTTTGAAGTTGTTTGTTTGGTTTTGTGATAGCCTGCAGGTGTGCCAATCATGTTGTTATTATTGGATCTTCTTGGTCTGCTGTTAATGTCCCTTGTTATAACGTTTTGAAGTGTGTCTGCTGAGAGATGGTGAATGATTTTGAAGATGATCATGATTGTTTTGTATTTAGCCCTTGCCACCATTGGGAGCCAGTGTAGTTGTTGTAGGACGGGGGTGATGTGCTCAGTCCTTGGAGTATCTGTAATGATGCGTGCTGTAGTGTTTTGTACCATCTGTAGTGGGTGGAGTGTCTGTTGAGGAAGACCTTGATATAGTGAGTTTCCATAATCAAGCAATGGTGTAATGAGTGCTTGGCACACTGTGCGGAAGTGGTCTTGACGGAGCATTGGTTTGATTTGTCTGATTGTTTTCAATCAATGATATGCCTTGTGTGCAGTTTTGGTGATGTGGGATTTTAGGTTCAGGGCTCTGTCTAGTGTGATGCCTAGATACTTAACTTCTTCTTTGACTCTATGTGTTTGTCTAGGATGCTGATAGTTTGTGGAGGTATGAAGGTGGGGTTCCTAGTGACGAACATTGCCTCAGTTTTGTCGTAGTTGACTGTTAAGTTGTTGGTTATGAGCCAGTCATTCATGTCTTCAAGGCATCTTCTTATTGTTGTAGTGTTTAGTGCTAGTAAGTTGATTGGAGAGTACACCATGATGTCGTTGGCATAGATGTGGTAATGTAATTTGTGGTGCTTGATGATGTTGCATATGGGCTGTATGTAGATGTTGAAGAGCATTGATGATAGGGCTGAGCCTTGAGGTATTCCCTGCATGACGGGGAATTGTAGTGATTTATTTTGATCACATTTGACTTGTTGCGTTCGCCCTTCCAAGTATGATGTAAACCATTTCAGGGTATTTTTGCATAGTCCTATCTGTTGTAAGCGTTGCAATAGCTTAGCATGTGACACAGTGTCAAAGGCTGCCGAGATGTCCATGAACACACGGAAGAAACCATTTTTTATGTTGTCTATGCCTCTTAGGAGATTGTCAAAGAGGGAGGTGAGTAGTGTTTCCACACTGTGTTGGGGCTTAAATCCGTGCTGGTGTATGTCCAGTGGGGCATTGGTATCTATATGGTCCTGGTGCAGAAGAATTGAAGGAAATATCGATACATCGGGAAGATGTCTTACAACTATTAGATAAACTGAAGAGTAGCAAATCACCTGGGCTGGATGGTATACATCCAAGGGTGTTGAAAGAACTGAAATATGAGATTGCAGACCTGCTATCAGTAATCTGTGAACTATCATTAAAATCATCTCTAATACCTGAAGATTGGAGGATCGCCAATGTAACACCAATTTTAAAAAGGGTTCCAGGGGTGATCCGGGAAACTACAGACCGGTGAGCCTGATGTCAGTACCAGGAAAAATGGTAGAAACCATCATAAAGAATAAAATTACTCAGCATGTAGATAGTCACAACCTAATGGGAGACAGCCAACATGGCTTTAGACAAGGAAGATCTTGTTTTACTAATCTGTTATGTTTTTTTGAAGGAGTGAATAAACAGGTGGACAAAGGTTAGTCGGTTGATATTGTGTATCTGGACTTTCAGAAAGCCTTTGACAAGGTCCCTCATCAGAGATATTTGGCAAAACTAAAGAGTCATGGGATAGGAGGCAGTGTACTATTGTGGATCAGGAACTGGTTCAAAAATAGAAAGCAGAGGGTGGGGCTAAATGGCCAATTTTCCCAATGGAGAAAGGTGAATAGTGGTGTACCCCAGGGATCTGTGCTGGGTCCGCTACTTTTTGACATATTCATAAATGACCTGGAAAGTGGAATAACAAGTGAGGTCATCAAATTTGCAGATGACACAAAACTATTTAAAGTTGTTAAAACCCAAGAGGATTGTGAAAAATTGCAAGAGGATCTTGATAAATTGGAAGACTGGGCATCAAAATGGCAGATGAAATTTAATGTGGACAAGTGCAAGGTTATGCACCTAGGGAAGAACAACCCAAACTATGGTTACACGATGCAAGGTTCCACATTAGGAACCACCACCCAGGAAAAAGATTTAGGCGTCATTGTGGATACCATGTTAAAACCCTCGGCCCAGTGTGCAGCGGCAGCCAAGAGAGCAAATAGAATGCTAGGTATGATAAGGAAAGGAATGGAAAATAAAACAAAAGATATTATAATGCCTCTATATCGTTCCATGGTGAGACCGCACCTTGAATATTGTGTGCAATTCTGGTCGCCGTATCTTAAAAAGGATATAGCGATTTTAGAAAAGGTTCAGAGAAGAGCCACCAAAATGGTAAAGGGGATGGAAGGATACTCCTATGAAGAAAGGCTAAAAAGGTTAGGGCTCTTTAACCTGGAAAAGAGACGGCTGAGAGGGAGATATGATAGAAGTCTATAAATTAATGAACGGAGTGGAACGGGTAAACGTAAATCGATTGTTTACGTTATCAGAATATAGAAAGACTAGGGGACATGCAATGAAGCTACAGGGTAAACTATTTAAGACTAATAAAAGAAAATATTTTTTCACTCAACGTGTAATGAAACTCTGGAATTTGTTACCGGAGGATGCAGTAAAGGCTGTTAGTGTAGCTGGGTTTAAAAAAGGTTTGGACAAGTTCCTGGAGGAAAGGTTCATAAACCATTATTAAGAAGTGACCGAAGATATCAATGCTTGACCCAGTACAAGCATTGTGGAACTTGTGTCTCTTGGGGAAACTGCTAGGTACATATGACCTAGATTGGCCACTGTTGGAAACAGAATACTGGGCTTGATGGACCTTGGTCTGACCCAGTATGGCATATCTTATGTTCTTATGGAGTTGCCTTTGCACTGCCTTTTCCACGATTTTAGCAAGGAATGGCAAGCTGGAGATGGGACGGTATAATTTTGGTTCAGATTGCTACTTTTAAGTATTGGTCGTATCATTGCGTGCTTTAGGGGTTGCAGCATGTATCCTTGTTGGAGTGAATCTTTAACAATTTTTTGAATGTGTTGAGAGAGCTGGCTTTTGGTACCTTTGATTAAAGACACTGGGCACGGGTCCGATGGTGAAGTTGTTGTGTTTAGTCCAGATATAATGTCGTCTACTTGCTGCTTTGTAGGTATGTTGAAGCTCTCCCATGTTTGATGTTGCTTTTTTATCGTGAGATCATTTGTTTGTGGTGCAATAGTGTGTATTTGGTTGTATAACACAAAGGTCTTTGTTTTTGTTTATTTAATAAATCAGTCATTTTTTTGTATATAGGAACATGCATCAAAGTTTTTTTTTAATGGCCGTCAATGAGAAATAGTACTACTACTACTACTGAGCATTTGTATAGCGCTACCAGTCGTACGCAGTGCTGCACAGACATGTAAGAGACAATCCCTGCTCGTCAGAGCTTACAATCTAGTCAAGACAAAACACAGAAGGTGACAAAACAAAGAAGGTGTAATCAGGGGTAAAGCAAGGGGAAAGAAAGGAGATCAGATGAGTCAAGATCCAAAAGCAGAAGCGATGAGGTGAGCTTTCAACCTGGATTCGAAGAGGGTTAGAGAAGGTGCCTGGCGTACAGACAGAGGTAGTTTTTCCAGGTGTAAGGTGCAGCAAGGTGAAAAGAGTGAAGTCTGGAGTTGGGAGTAGGAAAGAAGGGCATAGATAGAAGCAGTTGGCTAGAAAAGCAGAGTTCCCGAGTGGGGTTGTAAGGAGAGGATAGAGAAGAAAGGTACTGAGGAGCCACCGAGTGAATGCATTAATAGGTCAGCAGGAGAAGTTTGAATTGGATGCGGAAACGGATAGGGAGGCAGTGAAGTGATTTGAGAAGAGGAGTAATACGGGCATGATGAGGTTGGTGGAAGATTAGCCGTGCATCGGAGTGTTGAACAGATTGAAGGGGAGAGAGATGATTCAAAGGGAGACCAGCAAGGAGTAGCTTACAGTAGTCATGATGGGAGGTGATTAAGGAGTGGACAAGCATTTTAGTAGTGTGTTCAGAAACGAAAGGGCGGATTTTGCTAATGTTATAGAGAAAGAAGCGTCAGGTCTTAGCTACAAGATGGATATGTGTGGAGAAAGAGAGAGAGGAGTCAAAGACATCCCCTAGATAGCGGGCCGAGGAAACAGGAAGGAGTACAGAGCTATCCACAGAGACTGAGAAAGGAGGAAGAGGAGGGGAGGTTTTAGGGGGAAATATAAGAAGTTCAGTCTTGGCCATATTTAATTTCAAGCGGCAGTGAGATATCCAGGCAGAAAGGCAGGCAGAGATCCGGGTCTGGATTTCCGGAGAGAGTTCGGGTGTAGAGAGGTAGATCTGGGAGTCGTCAGCATACAGATGGTACTGAAAGCCATGGGAAGAGATAAGTGCACCAAGGGACTGGGTATATAGAGAGAAAAGGAGCGAACCCAAGACAGATCCTTGGGTACACCAACTGGGAGCGGGGTAGCGGAGGAGGAGGAGCCACTCAAACACACACTGAAGGAGCAATGGGAGAGATAGGAGGAGAACCAGGATAGTACAGAGACCTTAAAGCCAAGCGAGGACAGGGTATCGAGGAGAAGGTTGTGGTCAATGGTGTCAAAAGCAGCAGAGAGGTCAAGAAGGATGAGGACTGAGTACAAGCCCTTGGATTTAGCCAGGAACAAGTCATTGGAGACTTTGACAAGAGCCGTTTCAGTAGAGTGTAAAGGGCGAAAGCCAGACTTGAAGGGATCCAAGAGAGCATGAGAGGAGAGGAAGTCGAGGTGGCGACAGTGAACCGCACGTTCAAGTAGTTTAGAAATGAAGGGAAGGAGAGAGATGGGTTGATAATTAGAAGGACAGGTAGGATCAAGTGAGGGTTTCTTGAGGAGAGATGTGACTACAACATGCTTGAAGTGTGCAGGGACAGCTGCAGTGGAGAGCAAAAGGTTGAGAATATGAGAGATGGAAGGGACAATGGTGGAGAAAATGGGGCTCAGAAGATTGGTGTGGATTGGATCAAAGGAGCAGGTGGTGAGTTTGGAGGAAGAAAGAAGGTGTGCAGTTTCCTTTTCAGAGATGACAGGAAACAAAGAGAGGGTAGCAAGGGAAGGGGGGTGTTGGGAGTGGAGAGGGGGAGTAGGGGAAATAGCTGGGTTCGTGGGGAATTGGAGGTTGATCTTGTGTCTTTTGTCATGGAAGAAGTCAGCTAAGGTTTGGGCAGAAAGGGAGGGAGGGATCAGAGGCAGAGGCACTTTAATGAGAGAGCTGAGAGTAGTGAAGAGATGGCGAGGAACAGAGGCAAGAGAGTTAGTCAGATGGACATAGTAGTCTTGTTTGGCAAGAGTCATGGCTGACTGGAAAGAGACAAGCATGAATTTGAAGTGTAGAAGATCTTCAGGGGAGTGGTATTTGAGCTAAGCATGCTCAGCAGAACAGGCACAGGAACGTAGATAGTGAGTAGTGGATGAAAGCCAGGGCTGGGGTACAGAACATCTCAGAGGACGTGGGGTGGGTGGAGCGAGAGCATCCAGAGCTGAAGAGAGTGCAGCATTATAGGAAGTTACCGCTTCGTCGACAGACTTGGATGACATAGTGGAAGAAAGATATGGAGAAATGGTGGAAGAGAGAGTCAAGGGATCAATAGCATGAAGGTTTCTAAATAGATTGGAGGAGAAAGGACGGGGCTGAGGCAGTGGGAAATGAAGGTTAAAGCTTAAAAGGTGATGGTCAGATAAAGGGAGAACTGAGTTACAGAAGTTCGAGGATAAGGAACTAGAGAAAAAAATCAGGTCTAGGCAGTGGCCATGCTGGTGAGTGGGGGCAGTGGAACAGAGTTGGAGGTCAAATGAGGAGGTGAGGGAGAGGAGCTTTAGAGCATGAGGATCAGAGGGGTTATCGACATGAATGTTAAAATCCCCAAGAATAAGAGTGGGGGAAGAGGGGTCCAGAAAGAAGGAGAACCACGAGTCAAAGTCAGAGAGAAAGGTGGAAGCAGACTTGTCAGGAGGTCAATAGATAACAGCTACCCAGAGAGGAAGTGGAGTGAAGAGGCAGATGGAGTGGATTCCGAAAGAGAGAAAGGAGTGAGACTGAGGCGGCAGGAGGGTTTGGAATTGGCAGGAGGGAGAAAATAGAATCCCAACACCACCACCATAGCCAGAGGGATGAGGTATATGGGAGAACTGATAGCCCCCATGGCAGAGGGCAGTGGTAGATGCGGTATCATCTGGAAGGAGCCAGGTCTCGGTTAGAGCAAGAAGATGTAGAGCATTGGAGATAAAGAGATCATGAGTAAAAGCGAGTTTATAAGGCACAAAAGAAAGGGAGAGTGGAAGGGGAAAGGAGAGGGATATGGATAAGGTTAGACAAGTTGCGTGAGGATCTCTTATCAGAGTGAGAACGAAATCTAGTGGGGCCAGGAATGGGGTTGATATTAGAGACAGATTGCAGTTGATTGGGGTTGATATTAGAGACAGAGTGTGCGTTTCATAAGGCCCAAGAGAAAGGGAGAGTGGAAGGGGAAAGGAGAGGGATATGGATAAGATTAGACAAGTTGTGTGAGGATCTCTTATCAGATGGAGACCGAAAACAAGGGGGGCCAGGATTGGGATTGATATCACCGGATGAGAGGAGGAGAAGGAGTAGCAGAGTATGGGGTACAGAGGAGAAAGTATGGCGGAAACGAGGGTGAGGTTGCCTTAGGGAGAGAGGAGATGGTTGAATGAGAAGTTGAAAGCGACGAAGCTCAAGAGCTGATGATTGGTTAGAAGGCAGAATGGAGGGGGAAGTGAGGGGTAAAGGGGGGATGAGGAGAGGAGGAGTGAGGGTGCAGATAGAAGGGGAGACAGAGAGTATGAAGAAAAGGAAGATAATGTGAAGTGGAGCCATGGAAGAGGGGCAGAGAGGAGCTATTCAGCATATGTTATTTTACAAGCAGTGGGGTAGCAATGGAGACTACAGGGTAACAAGCAATGAGGTAGCAATGAAGTCATATGGGTATGCAGCATATGTTATTTTTACAAGCAATGAGGTAGCAATGAAGTCTACATGCCATGCAGTATATGTTATATTTACCAGTAATGACTGGTTGTAGGAATTGTCGGTTTGTCGTCGTGGAATCCCCTTTAATTGGTGTGTTGCGTTGTGAGCTTCATGTGGTACATGGCTCTACCTTTCAATACCCTGGCTATCTGCCTTTTCTTTCTTCTAGGCTGGCTCAACGAAGCCCTTGCCCTACATCACACAGCCCACCAAATTCCAATACTTCTGAGTCATGGAAAAAGATGGGAAGAATCCCCCTATCTCAACTCAAGAATAGTGGCCCCCATAAGCCACTCTCACCTACTACATATAGCTCTTCAACAACCAAAGAAGAATAGACAAGTGGAATCCCCTCAACCCCTTTGCATAAACTGTGCTCTCATAAATGCACGGTCTATCCGCAAGAAATGGCCAGTTATCGCTGACACAATCTCTTCTTACAATCTAGATATCCTCATGATAACCGAAACCTGGTTATCTGATGCGGATAATGTAATCTTTAACCAACTCATACCCCCCCAACTTCTCCGTCCACTCCCAACATAGAGAGAGCAAGAGAGGAGGAGGCATTCTCATACTTACCAAGGATGACCTAAATTTCCACACCGTGGAATCCACAAGCTCAAACAGCATGGACGTTTTAACCATCACAAATGAGCAATGCTTCATCAATTTGATTTACAGAGCACCCTCACCCTCCACGGATGACCTTCCTAACATTCTAGACCTAGCAGCCAACACACGCAAGCCTAGTATTCCCAACTGGATACTAGGAGACCTCAATCTCCCAACACTGCACCCCAGCCACACCTCAGCCCTCCTTGAAGCAATCAACGAGCTGGGCTACAAGCAAATTGTCAAAGCTCCCAAGCACAAGAGAGGAAACATCCTTGACATGATCTTTGCCCCTCTGACAGCTCTTGATTCCAACAATAGACTTGACACTTCTGTAATCCTAGTACCTTGGTCAGACCATAATTTAATCACCTTCCCCATCCTCATCAACGGCAAGCAGTCATCACACATCAACAAAAACTCCATTGACTCAACAAAAGTAACATCTCGGAAATTGAAAACCTTCAACAAAGAACTCATTCTTACTGAAACCCTCCCTCTCCTCCATGACACTTCTATCAATCTTGAAAATCTGATCACCTCCTGGAACAGCACTATCAGTACCATTGCACTGCAACCAGTCCAGAGTAACAACCCAAAGAAAAGAAAATCCTCTCCTTGGTTCTCCCCTGACCTATGAGCCTCCCTCACACATCTAAGAAGATTGGAGAAACGATGGCGTCGCTCACACTCCTCAGAAGACCAAGCAGCCTACAAAGTACATCTATCTGTACACAGAGAGTCAGTCATGGCCAAGATGAAACAATTCCACACTGATACGCTGAAAAGATCACTAAATAAACCACGTGATCTTTTCAATTTAGTCAAGACCTTATCTAAGGAACCATCACCAGAACATCCTGAACCCATTCAACCCCAAGATTTCGCCGATTACCTGCAATCCAAGCTGCTTCAAACCAACAACATTGCAACAATCCCTTCTCAAGACACCGTATGCATAGCAAACCTATCTATGTTCTCCACACCATCCAGAAAACATGTTCAGGACACCATCGCTGCCCTTAACACCACCACTGCTCAAACTGACCCTTGCCCAGCCCACTGGATAAAAGAACTATGCCAAGATCTCAGCCCCATCATCACTAGAATGATGAACTTATCCTTTACAACCGGTTCCTTCCCATCAGCCCTCAAGAGAACATCCATCAGACCCCTCTTGAAAAACCACAAACTCGACTCAAAAAAGGTTGAATCTTATAGACCCATAGCTAAAATAATTGAAAAGGAAGCTCAAAGACAAATACAGGAGCATATCGACACCGCCTCCCCTCTGGACCACTGCCAACATGGCTTCAGAGAGTTCCACGGTATCGAAACCCTCCTTACCACTCTCTGCAACAACGTCATCACAGGCACTGATAACATCCGCCAAGGCTTTGCTCTTATCTTCTTGGACATTGCTGCGGCTTTTGATTCTGTACATCATGATCTTTTAATAGGGCGACTAAAAGAAAAAGGCATCAACAACACTGCTCTGGATTGGTGCAAGTCATACCTCGATCAGAGATGGCAGTACGTGACCTCAGGGACCGCAACATCCGCGCCTTACCACCAAAAGCAAGGCGTACCACAAGGATCATCCCTATCTTCACTCTTATTCAATATATACATACAGCCAGTATGCAATATCATCAGGTCCTTCAAGGTTGAATGCTTGATATACGCGGATGACATCCTTCTATACATGCCTTTCTCCACAGTCCATATGGACCTTTCCCCGCTAGCCAAATGTTTTGATGCAGTGTCTGAATGGCTTCAATCCCAGAACCTCCGAATTCAACACAAAAAGACTGAGGTTCTCTTCATCACTAGGGACCCACTTTTCACCCCCCCCCCCCCCATCCCACATAAAGGTGAAAGAAGCCGAGCTCCAATCAAAACCTTCCATTTGTTACCTTGGGGTCACTCTTGACCAATGCATGGATTTGAAACTACATATAACCAACGTAGTCAGAGCAATCTACCTCAAGATCCGGACACTCCGCCATCTTCGCCCCCTGCTTGATCCTGATGACTTTCGAACTATATTTCAAGCCTTAACCCTACCCCACCTTGACTATGCTAATGCCATTCTCCAAGGCCTCCCACACTCCACATTAAACCCTTTGCAACTCGCCATGAATACCGCTGCTAAAATCCTCTATGGAGCATCAAGAAGGGACCATGTAACACCCATCCTAAAGCAACTCCACTGGCTCCCCATACATGGCAGACTATTGTTCAAAACATTATTACTCACCTTCAAGGCCACTAAAAGCATCACCTCCTCCTCTCTAATAGACCTCATTCAGGCCGTTCCACCCAACAGATCTAGGAGAACGATATCAACTAATGTTCTAATTATCCCTAAAGCAGCGACAAAATGCCTATCAGTGACATCTAACAGGGCCTTCAGCTTCTATGCCCCTAAGTGCTGGAACGCCCTACCTCCAGAGATTCGGGCTATCACCGATCTATCTCTTTTCAGAAAGGCACTCAAATCCCACCTTTTCCCTCAATATTACTAGACCAGCCAACCAATCTCAATCACCACCCAAACTAAAATAAATCCTGTTATGTATATACATGTAAATACTCATGTAAATAGTTGCAGTAATAACCTCCCCGTGTTTTATCCAAGTTCTCTGACCTGTTCTCTGTAAAACCAAACAGTTTGTTGTTCTGGTCTGTTGTTATATTGTGAACCGCGCTGATGCTGAATAGCGCGGTATATAAGAGCCTGTAATAAATAAATAAATAAATAAATAATGTTTGTTCCCGCCACAGGGCTCTCGCCTAAGGGCCATGCCAAAGGGCCCTTTGGTAAGGCCCTCAGGCGCGGGCACGCCAAGGACACTCACGGTTTAAATGGCTGGTGGAAGTGGTTTCAATCTTCTGTATTCTGATATATAGGAAAAATTACAGAAACATAATTCTCTCCTCTGTAAAAGAAATACTGCATAATAAGGCTATGTGCAGAATTCTCACATATCAATTCAGGATCCTACAAATGCTTTGTCTCTTTCAAAGAACAACTTACTTAACTAATCTTTATTATCTATAACCTTTGGAGAGTTGTTTGGTTTGTAGAGTTGATTGTTTTCAATCTATACATGCAATAGTGTAAGTTCAAATTCCTTGCCCCCAAGCAAAAATTGTGGAGAAGGCATTGCCCCAGTGGAATATCTGAACAAAGGGATCCTCATCAGGGAATCCAAAGCAAGGGAAGGGGAACATGATGGCATACCCTTCCAGGATCCTCCTCTCCTTCAATCGCCCTTTGCACCCATTTTCAGGTTCTCCACCCCTCCTACTCAGCCATGCCCCTTTCTGGGTTCTCCTCACATTCTCTACTCACACGTCCCTTCTCCCTTATACTTTTTTGGCATGCTAAGCCCACTGTCTTCCTCCCATGTTTCGTCATCCTTCTCTGGTCCTCATTTCACCTGGCTGCTCCCTTGCCAAGCATAAAAGGACCCAATGATCCTTTACCCCAGAGCGACAAACCCATGGTGATCTTTCAGGTCTAAAGGAAAAACAGGTAGAGTGGGGCTTGTGAGATGGTGCACGTGCTCCCCTGTTAATTAGAAGCCCAATCAGGAGAAGGGAACAGGGTGTGACTGGGATCACTGTGGGGAGATGACCTTGTTTGCAGCTCCAAGACAGAGGCTCCTCAGACCCCATTGTGCTTGGGCCTTCTTCACACTCCAGGGACTGCTTATGTAAAATTTACATCCATGTACATATGAATACATTGGAAAGCATACAGCTTGCTATTCACAACATTCTGAAAGAAAATTGCGTCTGCGGTCAGAGAGAGACTATTCCTGTTTTACAAATTGAAACCTTCACTTGACCTAGAGGCATATTTAAATCTCTTAGAATTTCATAAAGTCAGAAATGTTTATTGTCAGTCAAAGACTGCAATAAATTTCTTTCAGATCTGCTCATATCACTCCAAGAAATGTGATTAAGACAACAACTTTTTCTTGTATAACATTTCATAGAGTCAGTTGACTTCTATCATTAACCTTTCAAATGCCCTTTCTTAAAATCAATCTAAGACTTCTAACAGGGATTTCTGTTAATACACTTCCACTTTACTCCTGGTGAATCATCGCAAGGCAAATTTTCAAAGCCATTTACCCAGATAAAATGGCCTGACTGGAACTTGTCACTCTTAAAGGAGGATTAAGCACATCAGACCTCCACAGACTTAACCACAGGAAAAGAGGATCTTCCATGGGCATGTTTGATCAGGGGAGGAAGAAGGCATGCGCGTGTTCATTTTTCAGGTACATGCACACTATTTAATCACTTAGGGATCTAGTTACTAAGATGCACTAAAGTTATTGCACACTAATTCACGATTAACATGCGACCTAGTTACTAATAAGGCACGTTAATGGTGAATTAATGTGCATTAGCATTAGTGAACCTTAGTAACTAGACCCCGTAAGTGCAGTGGCATAAATACCACCCCAAGCAGCCCCCACAATGTGTGTGTGTGTGGGGGGGGGGGGTTGCAGGCTAGAATGAGGGCCCACTAGACCTAGAGGTTCCTAGCCTGATGCAAGGGGGGTCTTGGTAGCAACGATGTGATTAATGGCTGCGGGTAATATGCAATGACCCTGGTATATGGTTAGTACCTTTTCTTTCTTGACATTTTCCTTTGTACCCTTGATGCCTTTTGCTTTTCTTCTCTTCTCCCCCTAGTTTGGAATCTAATGAAGTCATTAGCACTTGTTTTTTAAAATTATGTCACTCAAATGTATTGCTGATGTCAAGATTTCCTGTAAATTTGATTCAAACTTAATGAATAATAATAAAATAAATCTATAGAAACATAGAAACATGACGACAGAAAAAGGCCACATGGCCTATCTAGTCTGTCCTTCCATATCAACAACTACAACAGTCCACTTTTTACCTTTAGAGATCCTCTGTGTTGGTCCCATGCTTTTTTGAATTCAGTTACTGTCCTCATCTCTACCACCTCCACTGGGAGACCATTCCATGGATCCACTACTCTTTCCGTAAAGAAATATTTCCGCATATCACTCCTGAATCTATCTCCCTTCACCCTCATCCCATGTCCCCTTGTAGCAGAACTTGCTTTCAATTGAAAGAGGCTCTCTCCCTGAACATTTATGCCACGGAGGTATTTAAACATCTCAACCATATCACCTCTATCCCGCCTTTCCTCTAAGGTGTACATATTAAGATCCTTAAGTCTGTCCTCATATGCTTTAAAATGAAGCCCATTAATCATTTTAGTAGCAACCCTCTGCACCGACTCCATCCTGTTCACATCCTTTTGAAGGTGCGGTCTCCAGAATTGCACACCATACTCCAAATGAGGTCGCACCAAAGACTTATACAGAGGCATTATCACCTCCTTTTTTCTGCTAGCCATTCCTCTCCGTATGCACCCAAGCATCCTTCTAGCTTTTGCCGTCGCCTTTTCAACCTGTTTAGCTACTTTAAGATCATCAGACACAACCACGCCTAGGTCCCGCTCTTCTTTAGTGGACAAAAGTACTTCACCTCCTATACTGTATTGCTCCCTTGGATTGCTGCAGCCCAAATGCATGACCTTACATTTTTTAACATTAAATCCCAGCTGCCA
The DNA here is from genome assembly GCA_033557465.1 of Ichthyophis bannanicus. NCBI lineage: Eukaryota > Metazoa > Chordata > Amphibia > Gymnophiona > Ichthyophiidae > Ichthyophis > Ichthyophis bannanicus. The sequence goes on along the minus strand of CM066034.1, from coordinate 126,699,231 downwards.
AATTCTAGACCATTCTTCAAGCTTAGCTAGATCCCTCCTCATGTTATCTACCCCTTCCTGGGTGTCTACTCTATTGCAGATTTTGGTATCATCCGCAAAGAGGCAAACCTTACCCGACAGCCCTTCCGCTATATCACTAACAAAGATGTTAAAAAGAATCGGACCAAGGACAGATCCCTGGGGCACACCACTGGTAATATCCTTCTCCTCAGAATGAGCTCCATTTACTTGTACTCTTTGTCGCCTCCCACCCAACCAATTTCTAACCCAAGCAGTAACTTTAGGGTCCATCCCTAGGGTGCTCAGTTTGTTTATAAGTCGCCTGTGAGGAACAGTGTCAAAGGCTTTACGGAAATCTAAATACACCACATCTAGAGCTCTCCCTCGGTCCAACTCCCTGGTCACCCAGTGAAAGAAATCAATCAGATTTGTCTGACAAGACCTGCTCTGGTGAATCCATGCTGCCTCGGATCCTGTAATCCGCTGGACTCCAGAAACCTCACTATTTTCTCTTTCAGCAGCGTTTCCAATAATTTACTCACCACCGAAGTTAAACTAACCGGCCTGTAGTTTTCAACCACATCCTTACTTCCACTTTTGTGTAAAGGCACCACATGAGCCTCTCTCCAGTCCTTTGGCACCACTCCCGACTCCAACGAGGCATTGAAAAGGTTAGTCAGTGGAGTTGCTAGAACGTCCCCAAGTTCCCTCAGTATTCTAGGGTGTATCCCATCCGGTCCCATCGCTTTGTCTACTTTAAGTTGAGCTAGTTTCTCACGAACACAGTCTTCTGAAAATAGTTCAAGATGTCCCTCGCTTCTGTTCTTATTTGTGGGTGTTTCCTGAGGTCCTGCTCCTGGTTTTTCATCTGTGAACACAGAACAAAAATATTTGTTAAGCAATTCCGCTTTATCCTTATCAGCTTCTACATATTCCCCCCCTGTACCCTTGAGTCTGACAATACCACTTTTGCCCTTCCTCTTCTCACTAATATATCTGAAAAATGTCTTATCCCCCCATTTTATTGCATTGGCTATTTCCTCCTCCTTTTGAATCTTTGCCTTCTTGACTACTTTGCTAGCTTCTCTAAGTTTTTCCAAATACAGATGCCTGTCTTCCTCTCTCTGTGATCTCTTGTATTTCATGAAGGCCTCCCTCTTTTTCTTCACTTTTTCAGCTACTTCCTTCGAAAACCATAGCGGTCTCCTGTTCCTTTTGCCTTTATTTACCATTTTAACAAAAAGGTTGGTTGCCTTTAAGATACCCCCTTTCAGTTTTGCCCACTGTTGTTCTACATCCCCCAGCTGTTCCCATCCCACTAACAACTCCCTGAGGTATTGGCCCATCTTCGCAAAGTTAGTCTTCCTAAAGTCTAAGATCTTCACCTTGGAATGGATTCCAACAGCCCTAGTCCTAATACTGAACCACACCATCTGGTGATCACTGGATGCAAAATGATCTCCCACTACAACATCAGAAACACTTTCACCATTGGTAAGCACCAAGTCCAGTATGGCCCCTTCACGTGTGGGGTCTGTTACCAATTGCCTGAATAGTTCTCCCTGTAGAGAATCCAGGATCTCCTTACTCCTAGATGATACTGCAGCAGGAATGTGCCAATCAACATCTGGCATATTGAAATCTCCTAGCAGTAGCACTTCCCCTTTCCTAGCAATGCTGCGTATGTCTTCAATTAACTCTCTGTCCACCTCTTCCTCTTGTGAGGGAGGTCTGTATATCACACCAATGCAAATAGATTTCTCTTTCCCTCTTTCTAGTTTAACCCACAATGCCTCCTCTCTCCCTTTTAAGCTCTGTAATTCCAAAACTTTAATAGTAGTTTTTACATATAGTGCTACTCCTCCTCCCCTTCTTCCTACCCTGTCCTTTCTGAATAAAGTATAGCCAGGTATAGTTACATCCCAGTCATGGTTTTCTGTGAACCATGTTTCTGTAACTGCCACTAAATCTAAGTCAGCCACTCCCACCAAAGCTTCAACTTCAGAGATCTTATTTCCCATGCTACGGGCATTAATACACACTGCTTTCCATATGTTACCCGTGTTACCCATTTCCATAAAGGTATTTAATGTATCACTTACCTGGGGGCTTTCACTTACCTGGGGGCTTTCTTCACCCATCCCCAACGAATCTAGTTTAAAGCCCTCTTCAGTAGATTAGCCAGTCTACTACCAAAGATGTGTTGACCTTTCTTGGACAGATGGATGCCATCTCTGCTCTGCAACCCTTGGAACAGCATCCCATGGTCTAGGAAACCAAAACGCTCTCGAAGACACAATCCACGCAGCCATGCATTAATCTCCAGGATGCGAGCCTCTCTGCCTTGGCCTTTACCCTCAACAGGGAGGATTGAAGAGAACACCACCTGTGCACCTACCTGCTTCACCCTCTGTCCCAGAGCCATGAAGTCACTTTTGATATGTTCCGAGGTATACCTGGCAGTATCATTTGTTCCAACATGGATTAGCAACATTGGGTAATAGTCAGTGGGCTTGATGAGTCTCGGCAAACTCTCCGTAACATTTTGGATCTTGGCACCAGGCAGACAGCATACCTCTCTGGACATCAAGTCTGGTCGGCAGATGTACGCCTCAGTACCCCTCAGAAGAGAGTCTCCAACCACCACTACCCTTCGTTTCCTTCTGGTCACTGATTCTGCAACTATGGGGTACTTGAACTCTGGTTCTTCCCTTTCCAGGGATGCTTTCACCTCCTCCACTTCCAGGGCTGCATAATGGTTCTTCAATTCAAGTGCTGGAGAAGTTGGATTGGTGATTTTGCAGGCTCTGGTGACTTTTGTCCAACCATCGACATTCTGTTGGCACCCATCTTCTCCTGTGCTGGAGAGCCTGGTTGCTGCAAGCAGCATCTCATCAATGTACTTCTCACTGTCTTGAATGCTCCTCAGCCTCGCCACCTCCTCTCTGAGTTCCTCCACTTGTTTCCTCAGAGCTTCAGCATGCAGGCACCCTGCACATGGAACCGGTTCTTCAACTGGCAATAGGACCTCTGTCTGGACCGAGGCAGAAGCTGTAACGGGGGCAACAGCTTTAGCAATACGATTTTTCCCAGCCATTGTTCTGTTTGTGGAGCTTAGGTATCTGTTAAAGCAAAAGAGAGAGATCTACGAAGTACCAGCTGGTTTCGCAGCTGTCCTTTCAGAGAAAAAGCAGTTAAATCTCTTTAATTATATTCAAAATGTGCTGGTCCAATTCACTGTGATTTGTTAAAGGGGGAGGTGCCCTATAAAGCAAGACTGCTCACTAGGGGTGGGTGGGAGTCGGGGTGGGTAGGGAGGGAACTAACACCTGATTAGGTGTTAGCAGTTCCTGAACCTGAGGAGGTTACAGAGTTCAGCAATACTACTGTGCTCAAGTACAGTTCCCCTAAAACAGCAAAAATGAAATTAACCTTGCTTTAAAAAATATACTCTCTGTCCACCTCTTCCTCTTGTGAGGGAGGTCTGTATATCACACCAATGCAAATAGATTTCTCTTTCCCTCTTTCTAGTTTAACCCACAATGCCTCCTCTCTCCCTTTTAAGCTCTGTAATTCCAAAGCTTTAATAGTAGTTTTTACATATAGTGCCACTCCTCCTCCCCTTCTTCCTACCCTGTCCTTTCTGAATAAAGTATAGCCAGGTATAGTTACATCCCAGTCATGGTTTTCTGTGAACCACGTTTCTGTAACTGCCATTAAATCCAAGTCAGCCACTCCCACCAAAGCTTCAACTTCAGGGATCTTATTTCTCATGCTACGGGCATTAATACACACTGCTTTCCATATGTTACCCCTGTTACCCATTTCCATAAAGGTATTTAATGTATGTGTACTTGTAATGTGCTTGTGCCAATTATCTTGAGGGTCATTCTTGGGTCTGGGGCCAACCTGCCCATAGTCCCAGCGTGGGTTCTGTTGCTCCTTAGAAATAGTGCCTGGTGCTTCCATATGGGGAACGGGGATTGTTTGTGAGTTGGTTGGCATGATTTATAAGTTTTATTAAATAATATTACTATGTTCATCGAAAATACTAACAGTGTATTTCAGTAGTTCGGGTATTAACCTTTACAAGAGATTAGCATTCAGAGAGAAGAATAGAACTTCTCTTCTTCCCTTTCTTCTGCTAGTAATGTTTCCCCTCTTTCTCCTCCCACCGCACCTCTAGTCTCACCCATGGGCCACTGAATGCTACAAGACATATGGGGGATCTGTCAAGTCCAAGCTGACTTTTAATGACAGGTCATCTCCTCTTCTCCACCTCTAGTCTGCTGTTAGGCCTGCATCCCTCTTGGGAGATTTAAGTTCTGCCTCTGTAGTGAGTTTGTGCCTCACCTGGGAAAGGTCTAAGCTCCACCTCTTCAGCTGAGTCTATGTCAGTCCGGGAAGAACCAAAGCTGCACTACCTAAAGTTTCAATGCTTCCTGCTCTCTGGGAAGGATTTCCGTTACTGAGAATTACAACTTGGATAGGTCTGTGCTTTGCCATATTTGTTCAGTGATATTAATATTCAATAATTCTAGCTCTCGGTGATTCTAATTTGGCTAAGCCCATGGCCCACCATTTAGTATTGCACAGAAAGGAAGGACTCTTGCAACCTTGATTCCAAAACCCAGAGCTCAGCCAAGTAGAATGATGCAGAGAGATAGAGAGAGAGAGAGAGAGAGGGGGGGGGGGGATAGAGAGAAGGAGAGAGGAGGAGAGAGAAGGAGAGAGGGAGGGAGAGAGAGAGAGTGAGAGATAGAGAGAGAGGGGGAGGGGGAGAGAGGGATAGGGAGAGAGAGAGAGAGGGAGAGAGAGAGAGAGGGGAGAGAGGGAGAGGGAGAGTGAGAGAGAGATAGAGGGAGAGAGGGAGTGAGATAGAGACAGCGTGAGAGGGAGAGAGAGAGAGAGAGAGAGGGAGAGAGAGAGAGAGAGAGAGAGAGAGAGAGAGAGAGAGAGAGAGAGAGAGAGAAAGAGAGAGGGAGAGGGGGTTAATGCATACTCCTACTGTTTATCTTTTTTAGTTCTCTGAAACTCAGCTGCTCAGGGTTTCAGTCATTTATTTAACATCTGAGGTTAAAATCTGCCACCCTGATGAACACCTTTCTAGATGTCTTATTTTACTTTTGTCCAACTTATATTTTTCTTGTATCGGAGTTCTGCATTTTTATGGTTTTGTTGCTGTTTGTGTTGTGATGCTGGATTTTAATGTAACTGTAAGGATCAGGGAATTAATCAATAGATAAAATAAGCCACCCTATATAAATGCCTAATTTAAGGGCTTTGAATCATACTTCTACAAGATTCACAATAGGGATCCTGCCACACGTACCATCACTGCTAATCTTGTAAACTCATCCCTGCAGACTGACAAATTATTTAACAGAGGGCTTTGTAGGTTCATATTATCTCGATAGAAAAGATAAACTCCCAAAAGCTGTTCTAATGGCATACTATTTTTTATTTAAATAACATTGACAGCTCATTTACAGATTTTCTTTTCTTTTTCATAGTGGGATGGGCCAGTTCTGATGCAATTGGAACCTAGCTTTTTTTCTTCCTAGGTTAAGGAGTTGTGCCTAGACCTAGACCTAGACCTAGAATTATATTTCTTCATGACTCGGACCTGGGGCAATCTGAACTGAATGGCAGTCTCCCCAGAATAGCATTTTAATAGCTGGGCCAAACATGATTGGCTGCATGTGATTCTGTCTGTGGTGGCCTGTGATCTAGTTTGTTGACTTGGGGCAGAGACTAGAGGGTATCTTACAAGAAGTGATTCATGAGCAGGGGACTGCTTTATTTTCCTCTAGTATAGGGAGAAATAAGAGACCACAAGCCGAAAGAAGTAAATATCCATGGAGAAAATGAAGAAGGTATGAATAGAATGAGAGTATGGTAACGACTTGCATTTTATTATCAAACTCAGGCTCATTGAGAGGTTTTATTAGGCAGAGCCAATGTTTAAATCTTCTTTAAAGACTTTTTTTGGATTGCTTCTGAGCATCGATTTAAGATTCCTAGTAAAAATTGATTTTGGTTTTATGATTGCGTGATCTACTTTTCTTTTAACAGTGCTCTGAGAAATTATCAGGAGTACCACTAAATTAGTAAAATGTGTCTGTTGTTGTTGAAAGAATATAATCTAGGGACTGCAAGGAAAAACTTCAAAGTCCTTGTCTTGTCTCCTAGATCAGAGACAGAGACATATATCTTCATTATTTATCCATTTCACATTTTTTGAAGGAGGATTGTCAGAGGAGAAACAGAAAAGTATTAACGATTGCAAGATGTCTACCTTCCTTGAGTTGATACAATATTTATTTACATAGCAGTAGAATTGCCCAAAAAGCGGCGCTGATGGTTGTCATAGAGAATTGTTGATTAATGACTGACTGCTATAGGTGGCTCTTTTTGATGATGTAAAGGATGAGTGGAATACGTAACGCAACTATTATGAATGTATCTGCCTCCATTTCACACTGCTGATCTAATTTGCCTCTCTGGGCTGCTTTCTTCCTCTTTCAGTTGCTCCCTTCCCAGCATATAGTCCCTGGAGGACAAGGCCCCTTCAAATTACTATGAGGATGGTTGTGATGGAAGGCTTCAGGCAGCTGATAATTGAAATCCTGCATTAAGCTAACCTTGCCATGTCTGCCAGTCATCCGGGCAGAATAAAATGAATGCTCCTAATGCTCCTGAGAGTGCACACCCGAAATATGAATTTTAGGTATGCTGATAGAATTGAAAGCCTACATTCCATTGCGATAAAATAACTTCTTTTTGTTTCAATAAGTGTATTCTAATTTTTTTCTTAATATAATTTTTCAGTTGTTGAACAAATACCGATTTTTACTCTTTCTGTAATTTGCAGCTCTGATAATTTATTTTTAGTTCTAATAAAGAATTTGGCATTGGCAGTGTATAAATAATGTAATAATTTAGGAAATAAAGGAGAGGCAGTGCAGATTCAATCTGATGGAATAAGCGTGATTCCTCCCCCACACACATAGGAGGTCATTTTAAAAGGCTTTGTTGTGATATAGGACTTCTAAAGACGTGCACGTGGATGCTGAAATCACGGAAAAGTTTCCACAGTCATTCCACAAACGATGTTTACAGACAGGGAGGGAGGAGTGGCTCAGTGGTTGGGACAGGTTACCTCAGACCAGAAGGCCAGGGGTTCAATTCCTACATGGGGACAAGCAACCTCAGGCCAGAGGGACTGGGGTCTCTAGTCCCATGGCCACTCCTTGTGGCCTTGGGCAAGCCACTTAACCCTTCATTGCCTCAGGTACACTTAGATTGTGAGCCCTTCGGGGACAAGGGAATAAAAAGTACCTGTTAGCATACACGTAAACCACACTGATTCTAAAGAGCACAGTATAAATAAATAAAAGTCTCTAGTGCAGGGACATGCAAGGGGGCAAGGTGGAGATCTGTCCAGGGAGGTGCTATGGACTTACATGTCTGTGACTTCAGGAACTATGGGGACTTTGCAGGCACATTCATGTTTATACCTGCTGCAAGCATGAATAGGCATCAGGAAAGTGTTTGTTATGGCCTTAAAATATCCAGAGAATGTACAGAAAAGTGACTAGTCTAAGACCACAAAGACTTACACTGGGATTTGAACCCTGGCCACCTCACTCCTTTTACTATTATGCTGTTAGATGGCCACATTCTCATATGCTCTTCTGGGGACATCCACAGGCATGTCCACATTTCTGAAACTGTGCCCAAACTTGCACCTGCCTGCGTTTTTTTCAGATGTTATGGCTTTGACATCCCAGATTGCAGTCGGACATCCCATTGTCCAAGTGCAATCCCATTGAAATACCATTTGTTACAAAGGATCAAACCTTCACCCCTCCAACTCACTTCACCCTGGGAATAACCCAGATAAGAGTTCAAACACAAAAAGACCACTCCTAGATCCACATGACTTCAGATCAGTTCTACAATCAATGACACCTGGACTACTGTAATGTGATATATCAAGGACTCCCACTTTCCTTAACACAACAGCCAGGATCACTCAAAGGATGAAGAAGTATGACCACATCACCCCAGTACTGAAGCATCTCCACATCCACCCGTTGGAAGCTAGGATCAAGTACAAATCCTTAATACTGATTCACAAAGCACTAAACCAACAACAAATATCACATCTTCACACCCTACTACAGCAACCAATTTCTGGAAGATCGACAAGTCAGACCACTAACAATGTTCTGACTGTACCACATGAAAGGACAAAATACAATCTCCAAACCTGTTACTGTACATTTGACCTCTATGCCCCGTCCCTATGGAACTCCTTCCCAACCAAAATCTGGAACAAGGACCTATCCTGTTTTTGAAAACAACTAAAGACCCACGTATTCAGAGAACACTTTGGCACAGATCCAAGCACCACCCAATGAATACATGACCATATTGCATATCAGATAATTTGACACTGAGCGACGAAGAAGAATTGTAAATAAGTTAGGAAAAACTGAAGCATACCTGATTTGGAATGCAAATAAGTTAAGCCCAAGTGGAATGTATAATCTCCCTGTAAATATGTTATGACCTGTTTGATGTATCACTTGTTTATTGTAGACCGCTTTGACCCGATGAAAAGCAGTATATAAGCATAGCTAAATAAATAAATGAATAAATAAACTGTAAAATATGCCTTGCACAACTTAGTTGATATCCTAGAGCAAGGGTCTCCAATACTGATCCTGGAGGGCCGCAAACCAGTCAGGTTTTCAGGATGACCCTAATGAATGTGCATGAAATAAATTTGAATACAATGGGGGCAGTCCATGCAAATATATCTCATGCATATTCATTAGGATCATCCTGAAAACCTGACTGGGTTGTGGCCCTCCAGGATCGGAATTGGAGACCCCTGTCCTAGAGTGATGCTCTGGGTGTAAAATACCATACAATTACTTTAAAAAGCTAATTTCATAAGAACAGTAAGACAGGCTAGCATATATTTCATAGTAGGATATCCATCTTAAGATTCATAAAGCACTTGGCCTTTATCCTTATTCCTCACAGTACTCAAAAGCATGCCCATAATGATGAAAACCATATAAAATGGCATTTTGGAGAGGATTCCAGTTGAAATTTGGGGCATCCAGAACAAAACATCCAAAATAGCATCAGAGATGTTTACATTTCAGCCTAATCTTAGCAACTTGGATGTTTCAGAAATGGACACGTAGATGTCCTGTTACAAACACTTGGGAGGGGGGTATCTATCCTATGTTGAATACATGTCCATGCAAACTACTTTGCATGCGGGAATGTGCATGAGCGTGCTGAATCAAAAACAAGTGTCCTCATTTCCGTGCAATTTTTGTTATCATCCTGGAAAGTATAAGGGATACCAGAGTGCCATTGTTGGCAACAAAGAAGAAGGCAAAGTACTTGGAAAATATGGATTTGGCAATAGAAATGAAGCTGGAGATAGAATTTTGCAAGATCAATTATCTATTCATCTCAGACACCTTCTTCCAGCAACACAAAAATCAAATAGACTATATGCTGGAAGTCAATGATGGAAAAGCTCAATAACATCAACAAAGACAAAACCTGAATCTGACTATGATAATGATCACCAACAACTAGTATACAAACAAGCTAAAGCTAAAAAAGAGCAAGTCACTCATGACTGCAGCAAAATATGACCTTAAGAATATGCCACCAGAATTTAAAGACTGCCTGTGAAATCAATTTGCTGATTTGGATACAAATGACAGAGCACCAGAAGATTTATGGGATGACATCAAGAAAGTTGTGCTTGAAGAAAGTGAGAAATCTCTACAAAAGGAGAAAAAGGAAAAGTAGATAAAATGGATTACTGAAGAAACTCTGAAAATTGCCCAAAACAACAGAGAAGCTAAAGGCAGAGGAGAAAGAGAGGTGATCACAGTACTCAACAGAGATTTCCGACTTGCAGCAAGATGAGATAAGGAGAACTACTACTACAATGACGCATAAAAGGAAATAGAATCAGAAACTATTAGAGTAAGAACTAGATTGGCTTTACTAAAGCTGTGAGAGTTAAAGAGAAAATTCCAGCCTCAAATTGGAATGCTAGAAGATGCTCAAGGATCCATGGTAAATGATGCTGAGAAGATCAAGAGAAGGTGGAAAGAATATACAGAGTCATTATACCATAAATATCAAGTAAACCAACAGCCATTTCAACCTGTACATTATGATCAGGAACAAATCATCAGAGAAGCAGGACTGTATAAAGACAACCGAGGTGTGAAGATTTGTGGAAGACTCATCAACAATCTTCACTATGCTGATGATACAACAATACTGGCTGAAAGTGAAAATAATCGGAAATATTTGCATCTAAAAATCAAGGACCATAGTCTTAAGATGGGCCTGCATCTTATCGTAAAGAAGAAAAAGATCCTGACAATTGGCAAAATCAATAAGTTCATGGTTGATGGAGAAAAAATTGAAATAGTTGACAACATTCACCTGCTTGGATCAATAATCAATAAAGAAATGACAAGCAGTCAAGGAATCCAATGACACATTGTTCTTGGCAGAATGGCTATGAAGCACCTAGACAAGACTCTCAAGAGCAGAGATGTCTCTCTCCATACAAAGATTCAACTTGTTCAAGCCATGGTATTTTCAATCAACAAGAAAAAGAGAATCCCCAACGGTAATCAAATGAAAAGCACCACAACCAGATACCGTGAAAACCCCTCTTCACCCTTTAACTATTTTTGTCGGGCATAAACCGTAGGAGGAAGATATGACAAACCTTCCCCACCAAAACAGCACATGTCCCTTTTATTCACTTTAAACAGTCTAAGGCGTAATTCATCTTTAAAAGTTGACACTTATCTGATCATACTTCACACGACGTGCACGTTTCGGGGCCAAACAAACCCCTGTATCAAGTACTCCAAGTATTGATCCAATGTGTTGCTCAGTCTTATGCAATCGCCAAAAAACGCCGAACAGCAGGCTGATGAAATAGGGAATGCTAACTCAGGATTGGCTACCTGTAAACTAGCCGTCACCGTAAAACACCACAGCCTGCTGTGACACATAATGAGGATATGTTTACAGGGGTTTTGCCTTATATGAGCCATTCGCTCTCTGTCACTCAAATTTGAAACGACATTGGCCGGTGTTGTCTTTACATCCTTGTTTTAATAAACCATTGCGGGTGGCATATTCTCGGGGGGCCAATTTGCTTGACATGTTGGTTAAGTCTTCTGTGTTGGCTGATCAACCTGATCACCCGTTGAAGGGAGCGGGTGCATATTTACCATGCAATGCTTGCAGTTACTGTGAGACTACCATATCAGGGACATCATGGGTTGATTTGTGTACTGGTCGGATTTTTTACTGCCGCTGGCAAACTACATGCACGTCTAATTTTGTGGTGTATTTTGTGGAGTGCGCTTGCCCATTGCGTTATGTGGGCAGTACCACTCGAGCCATTAAAGTGTGATTATGCAAACATGCATCAAGATTACGCAATTTTGTGCAAGCTGCCCCACTGGTACAACATTGTTTGGATTTTCATCATACTTTTGAGCAGTTGAGGTGGTCTGTCATAGATCATGTCCCCATGGATCCTAGGGGTGGAGACCGAATGGCGAAGTTACGCAATCTTGAACAACAGAGGATTTTTCAATTACGTGTTGTTTCTCCACTGGGACTCAGTCGTGAGACTGATTGGTTGGGACTTACTTGATACATCTCCTTCCATATTTGGGCGTTCCCTGATGAGTGGGATCTCCCTTTGATGTGATTGGTATTCTACGGTGACGGCTAGTTTAGAGGTAGCCAATCCTGAGTTAGCATTCCCTATTTCATCAGCCTGCTGTTCGGCGTTTTTTGGCGATTGCATAAGACTGAGCAACACATTGGATCAATACTTGGAGCACTTGATACAGGGGTTTGGTTGGCCCTGAAACGTGCATGTCGTGTGAAGTATGATCAGATAAGTGTCAACTTTTAAAGATGAATTACGCCTTAGACTGTTTAAAGTGAATAAAAGGGACATGTGCTGTTTTGGTGGGGAAGGTTTGTCATATCTTCCTCCTACGGTTTATGCCCGACAAAAATAGTTAAAGGGTGAAGAGGGGTTTTCACGGTATCTGGTTGTGATGGTATTTTCAATAGCATCATTTGGTTGTGAAAGTTGGACAGCAAAAAAGATAGACAGGAAGAAAATCATGCGTTTAAATTATGCTGCTGGTGAAGAATACTGTGTATACCATGGACTGCTAAAGAATAAACCAGTCAGTACTAGAGAAGATCAAACTTAAGCTTTCTTTAGAAGCTCAGATGACAATACTTCGACTTTCATACTTTGGATACATCACACAAAGAGAGAGATCATTAGGGAAAGGCATTATGCTTGGCAAGGTAGAAGGTTAACGCAAAAGAAGAAAGCCAGCAATGAGATGGATCGATACAATAATAGCAGCTATGGACACCAGTCTATTAGCAATGAGCCACCTGTCCGAAGACCGAAAACCGTTTAGGACAACTATCCAGAGGGTCATCGTGAATCAACACCTACTTAACGGTATTTAACAAGAATAACAACATTTGTGCCTTGGAGGAGGAATAGACATGGACCATCCTGATAGTGGGTGGGGGCATGATTGCTATTTCTGAAATCGGGAGCACTGTCCAACTTGCCTGGAATACCTTGGTCATGCCTCCATAACACCCCTTTGTGACTTGGACAGCCTCATGCTGGGGGTGTCTATAAAACCAGCTTCTAAAATGGCTCCTGGGACATCTCTGTGATTGAGACATCCACATGCCCATTTTCAGAAGTCCAAAAGATGGATAGGGCTTCTAAAATGACTCTCATATAATGCCATGTACTAATTATCAGATAAGATTTCATAATAATCCTATGTTTGGTGGGAATGCTCCCTGCAGATACCTTGGGCCTTTTGCAGTTAATGTGGTGCTTTTGCCGCTATCATCTTGCATTAGCTGCAAAAGAATAGCACTGTTTAGTAGACATACCCCTTAGTGTCCTTTGCCCTTGTTTTTGGTGCTGTAGGGTCTTCATGGCAAGCTTTGTGGCAAATCCCTGCTAGTAAATTTTAAGCTCCACTGATAGAGTGCAGAATTGCTTGCCCCTTTGACTTGAATGGGAACAAACAAAATGAATTATCCAAATGAATCAGAATCTGAAAATACAAAGAAATGATGCTTGATATGAAAACAAATGGAAATGATTTTTTTTCGGTGTACATCCCCAGTGAAGATTGCATAGAAATGAGTTAAGAAATTCCAAAGCAACAAAAACATTAAAACAATAAACCACTATGAACTTATAAATGAAGCAATTCTGAGGACTGAACCAGAAAAGAAAAACACTATCATTAGTCCGAGTGGAAACTTTCTGTCACGGCCCTGCACCTGGGTCAGTATGCACTTTAAAACATTGTGTTTACTTCAAGGCCCTCTGCTGTTGATAGTTACTGTAACACAGTTTATCTCTGATCCATCGAGTTCCGTGTTCAGATGCAAATTAAGCTATATGATAGTCCATGCTTCCAAGAGACTTTAGGAATGGCCATAGCAACATTATACGTCAAACATCAACACTCCATGCTTCTAAAAGCTATGCATTTTGTGAGTTACATTTGTATATCTCTGTCAGGGTCACAGTTGAGCTATAGAGGTACACAGAGTCACCACAATATTCTTTCTTTGGTGTATTTTTGTCAAAGCACAATTAACATTCTAGGTCAGTGGTATTCACTTCTAGTCCTCAAAGGATCGCAAATGGGTTAGGTTTTCAAGCTCACTCTCTAATAATTATTCATAAGACAGATTTACATATTATGGAGGTAGTGTGCATGCAAAGTATTTCATTCATATCCATTAGGGGCATCATGAAACCTGACCTGTTAGCAGCCCTCGAGGACCATCAGTGAATACTACTGTTCTAGATACATACAAATTTAGTCTATATACTATATATTTTTATTCCTAGTTGTCAGATTTGGCTACTTAGTTGGGGATGCACATTTGTCTAAATCCAAATAGTAGAACTTTCTGAACAGAAACCAGAGATTAATGTGGATTCCAAATACTCCTCTAAAGTTTATAAGTATCAAGATAATTTCAAGACATTTATCATGTTGGTAAGAAAATGTTGACAGAAAGTGTTTAAAAATTGAATAAATCTGCAGCGTTTTGCGTATAATGTTCTTCATGAGGAGATAATACATTCAGAAAGAATAGTGCAAGTTTCCAACTGAGACATTTTTGGGTAGATTAGACATGGAAGAGCAGGTTGCTGGGAAGAGACAAGCTGGTAGAAATTCATTTTTTCAAAATAGGCTAAAAGGTTAAAGCAGTGGTGCCTTGAGGGCCACAAACAGGCCAGGTTTTCAGGATACCCCTAATGAATATGCATGACAGAAATCTGCATGCATACAATTTCCATTATATGCAAATCTATCTCTTGTATGCTCATTAGGGATATCCTGAACTTAGCCTGTTTGTGGGTCTCGACAACTGAAATTCTGCAGTCCTGAGCTACAGGCAAAGGTAGGAATTTGTAATAATAGTACTAACTGAAAAAATTGTCTTTGTTACTTTACTATAGGAAATTTGACAGATTTCCTGACAATATGGGGAAACCCAGTACTAAACCGTGGTATTAGAAAGGAAACCTTTATTGCAAACAAATTGCACATGCCAAAACGCCCGACACAGGCCGTGTTTCGAATCCTCTTTTTCAGGGGAATTCAGGCGTGCTCTCCAGTAAGTTCAAACTGATTGCATTGACCTTGTGCTGAAGGAAATCGTTCTCGATTGCAATCTCTAGGAAAAAAACTCTCATATGTAATCCTTTTCACAGCAAAAATGAAGTCTTGCTGTTACACATCAAAAGTCAGTCTTTCTGTTGAAAAAACGGGCGTTTTGGCGTGTGCAATTTGTTTGCAATAAGGGTTTCCTTCTCTAATACCACGGTTTTGTACTGTGTTTCTTCTGTTTACATGGTACTGTGCTACTTTGGTGGACCCCTGCAATATGGGGGTCATTCCGAAACACAACTAAGCCTCCTGGACGTGCGGTTTAGATTTTTTATGTTTTTTTGCAAAAACATCTAGAACCATATTCTGAAACCATGCGGGCCTGCACATTGTTGTTGTTAAGTGCCATCAAGTCGGTGTCGACTCATGGTGACACTCTGGATAGTTGTCCTAAGCTGTGTTCGGTCTTCAGGCAGGTAGCTCATTGTTAACAGAGTGCACCCATAGCTGCTGTTACTGTATCAGTCCATCTCATTGCTGGCCTTCCTCTTTTGCATTGACCTTCTACTTTGCCAAGCATGATGTCTTTCTCTAATGAGCTCTCTCTTCGCATGATGTGTCCAAAGTATGAAAGTCAAGGTCTTGTCATCTGAGCTTCTAAAAAAAGCTTAGGTTTGATCTCCTCTAGTACTTACTGGATGTTCTTTAGGCAGTCCATGGTATACACAGTATTCGTTGCCAGCACCATAATTCAAAGGCATCAATATTCTTCCTATCTTTTTCGCTGTCCAACTTTCGCATCCATATGGTGTTATTGAAAATGCCATGGCTTGAACAAGTCAAATCTTTGTATGGAGAGAGACATCTCTGCTCTTGAGAATCTTGTCTGGGTGCTTCATAGCCTTTCTGCCAAGAGCAATGCGTCATCTGATTTCTTAACTACTTGTTGTTTCTTTATTGATAGTTAGTCCAATTAGGTTAAAGTTGTCTACTATTGCAATTTCTTCTCCCTCAACCTTGAACTTATTGATTTGGCCAGTTGTCAAGATCTTGGTGTTCTTTACATTAAGGTGCAGGCCCATTTTAAGGCTGTTCCTTTATCTTGAGAAGCAAATGTTTCAGATCGTCTTCACTTTCAGCCAGTAATGTGGTATCATCAGCATAGTGAAGGTTGTTGATGAATCTCCCATCACCAATCTTTACACGTCTGTTGTCTTCATACAGTCCTGCTTCTCTGATGATTTGTTCTGCATATAAATTAAACAGGTAGGGGGAAAGTATGCTGTATACCTTTGCTGATTTTAAACCATTCTGTTTCTCCTTGTTTATCTATTTAACATTTCTTATATACTGCCTTTCATGATATCAAGGTGGTTTACATTGAACAAACTGAAATTACATTGAACAGGGCATTATAACTTGCAGATAACTATTTTATAGGGAACATAGGCAATGGAGGGTTAAGTGGCTTGCCCAAGACCACAAGAAGCACCTGTGGGACTAGAAACCCCAGTCCTTCTGGCCCAAGGTTGCTATCCTCTAGTGGGTTTTGAACCCCTGACCTTCTGGCCTGAGGTACCTTGCCCCAACCACTAGGCCACTTCTCCTGTTCCATGCAATCTGCTGCTTCTTGATCAATGTAAAAATTGTGCAAAAGAATGACCAGGTGTTCTGGTATACCCAAGCTTCTTAATGTGACCCAGAGATTCTCATGGTTTACACAGTCAAAAGCCTTGCTGTAGTCAATAAACACATTTAGATAGCCTTTTGGTATTCTTTAGTCTTTTCAGGGATCCATCTCACATCTGCGATGATGTCTTTCATTCCTCACCCTTTCCTGAACCCTGCTTGCACTTCAGGTAATTCTCGTTCCAGGTATGGTTGTAGTCTCTGCTGAATAATCTTGAGTAGAATCTTGTTGGCATGTGGGATCAGAGCAATTTTGAGATAATTTCCACAGTCGGTTGGATCATTTTCTTTAGTATTGGTATAAATACATGTCTTTTCCAGTCAGTTGGCTATGATGATGTCTTCCGAATTTCCTGGCAGAGCCTTGTAAGTATGGTAACAGCTGCATCAGATTGTTGTAATACTTTAATGGGAATGCCATCAATGGCTGGTGCTTTTTTTTCTGTGATAAGGCTTTCAATGCTGCTTCGACTTCTTCTTTCATCACCAGTGGTTCCAGATCATAAGGTACAGGTTAAAACAGTTGTTGGTCCATTTGATCTTTATCATATTATAACTCTTTATATTATTTCCACCTTTTCTTGATCTTTTCTTGGGCCTGAATGTACACGGCACTAAAACGGAGATCTCAGAATGTGGGCAGGAGGGAATATGGCCAGCGATGGAGAAGCATGAAGCGTATTCAGGAAAGACCCATGTACGTCTGCAGTATTTTCCGTGTATATCCACATTATACCTGCGGAAACGTGGAATAAGGGCAGGACTTAGGAATGTTTTTGCTCTACTCTTCAATTCATCCCATATTGAAGAGTGGCTGTGAGAATTATAATGTGCACCAGTATGTCTGCAGTCTGGAAAAACACAAGATGCAGTTTTACAGAAAAGAATGCAGAGGTGAGGGAAGGTAAAGAAACATTAATAAACATCCCCACATTAGTATTACGAAGAGCAATGGTGTGTATTCCGGCTATACCGACATTTGCCGTTTGTGCTAAAGGAGCAAATCTAGGGTTCCCTAACAATCCTGAAAAAGAGACTGTTGACGGAGTCCTAAGACTCCAGGCAATAATGTTATCCAAACTGTTGTTGATAGGTGCAGGGCATCTTTTTGGCAGATGTATGTTTTTTGGAGGCTGCAAGTGAGAGTTCATGTGTGTGTGGTTGGATTGTTGCACAGGAAGATCTAGTGTGCTCTTCCACAAATCTGGGGGAGGCATGAATGACTGGCCAGTATCTGGACCATAGGGATGACTGCAGTCTCACCAGGTACCAGTGTGATCGAGCAGAAAGAATCAGAACAGGCCCTGCATAGCTAACTGTCCAACTATATCCCTGTCACTAATAAGGGACCCTCAGATTGAGAGTATTCAACAGTGTAAACAGCGCTAATACATGCCCAAGTGCACCATTGGTCTCTACAAATATGCGCATTTGTAGAGAGCGATGATGGTGTCTCTGAGCATGTCTCTGTGGTGTTTGCACTGCTGAGTGCTCTCATTCCAAGGGCCCCTTATTATTGACAGTGATATGTTTTGACATTTAGCTATGGAGGACCTGTTCTGCTTTGTTCCGGTCCTTACTTAGCATTGTACAGGCATGTTTCAGAGATGTCCAAAACATGCACAACTGGGGAGGTCTTCTACTGCCATGTATGTTGTGATGGAATGCATATTGGGACAAACAGATCACTCTCTACTTGCTTTTATACTAGCTTACAGTGTACAGAGATTACTCTGCAGTGTTCTGGGCATACCACAGACTGGTTGATATAGTCTACCTTGCATCTACATATATGTATCATCAACTTTCATGTGTGGTTTGCATCAGCACATCACTGACAATGAGCACAGCAGCTTAGGAGATGCATGTTTTACAGGGGAGGCGTGGCCGTTCACAGGTATGTTGCAGAGATGTGCAGGTTCGAATACGGCCATCTTTTCTGAATATGGTGAGCGCGGGGATGTACACAACTGTTGGTTGTGTATACCTGTCTCTCATACACCATAGTGCTATGTTTATTTATTTATTTATTTAACAGCTTTTATATACCGCTTTATTATATATGTTCATGCCATATCAAGTATGTCTATGTCCCCGATTCTGGACCCGTGGCTGCGTCTATCCCTGTGACTGCGGAATCATGTTTCAATCGGGCATGTTTTTGATTTGGACGTGCCCACAGGATGGACATGCATGTTCTGGAATTGGCCTCCCCATGGGCAGGCATTTAAATTAGAGAAAGGAGGTGATGGATGGAAGAAAAGAAGCTTAGAATGTCACCCCCTAGCAAAAGCATTACAGTAATGCTGAAAATAGAAGAGACAACCTCTTAACTCATGCATCAATAACAAAGGGGAAGAGGAGTCAGGAATAAAAGCTATGCAAAATACAAGCAATCCAACCAAAAATTGCTGGAAAGAAATAAGCACAAATGCTCACAGACTAGGCAACAAAGCTCATGACCAGGAAGCCCTGATGGTGGAAATGAATTTCCAAATGGACTTGGCCTTTAAAAGGTTAAACGTTTATATCAAGCATGGGCATTCCTTAGAAATACTATCTTTGTAACCCAGACCAGATGTATAACAGGCTTTAAGAAAAATGGAAGGAAGGCCAGATGACTTCCAGCATGATTTAAAGGTGAGGTCAGAGAAGCTGTTGTAGCCAAAAAAGCTTCTTTCAGGAAATGGAAAAAGGAGCCAAATGATGAAAACAGGAAACAACATAAACACTGGCAAGTGAGATGCAAGGCATTGATAAGGCACGCAAAGAGAGAATTAAAAAAAAAAGTTTGCTGTGGAAGCAAAAAGGCATAATAAAAACTTCTCAAATACATTTGTAGCAAAAAACCTGTAAGAGTCAGTAGGATCATTAGATAATAGAGGGGTAAAATGAGAGCTAAAGGAGTACAAGGCCATAGTAGACAGACTAAATAAATTCTTTGCTTCGTTCTTTACTGAAGAAGATACAGGAAAGTATTACTCTTACTCTTACTAATCTTATATGTTTTGAAGTTGAGAATAACAGATGAGCTGGTTGATATAGTGTATCTGGATTTTCAAAAAGCCTTTGACAAGTTTCCTCATGATAGACTCTTGGGGAATTTTAAAAATTATGAGATCAGAGCCAGTGTTCTATTGTGGATCAGGAACTGGTTAAAATATAGAAAACAGAGATTATAGCTAAATGGTCAGTTTTCTCAATGGAAAAAGATGAATAGTGCAGTTCCCTAGGGATCTGTGCTGGGTCCAGTACTTTGCAACATATTTATAAATGACCTAGAAATGGGAATAATATGTGAGATAATCAAATTTGCAGATGACTCAAAGTTATTCAAAGTTGTTAAAACATAAGTGGATTGTGAAAGATTGCAAGAGGAGCTTAATAAATTGAATGACTGGGTGTCCAAATGTCAGATGAAATTTAATGTGGATAAGTGCAAAATTATGCACATGGAGGCAGATTCCAGAACATGTACACCTGGGCTTTGGACATGGATAAATCTTAGATGGGGCTGAGTTAGGCCCAATTCGGCAACCGTAAGGGTCTAGACACACTCGCGATGGCGGACTCGTGGAGATAGATGGACTTGCACTCACCGGATTCCAATATGGTATACATAGCCAGACCTACCCATCCACATGTGACTACACAACTGCTGATGTGAGTGTGCAGTGGCATCCGGTAACCATGGTACTGACACGTATACCAAGTGCCATAGAATCGCATGTCCCTCAGCAGCCCCTGCAAACCGATGTCCGAATGCTGCCAGTGGCCCATATGGTCTGGATCGTGTCGACAGGTGCCACAGCTAGTCATTGCCATATGGGTTAGGGGGTTCAGGTCGCAAACGCTGCTACATCCTGACCTTGTAGCTGGGTGTGATAGGTGTAGCATACGCTCAGGAGATTTTTGCAGCTTCTATGTCTGTCCCGCATGTACATGGCCACTATTCGCCATCTGGAATGACCTCCTTAAGGAACAATAACCCAAACCACAGTTACATGATGCAAGGTTACACATTAGGAATCACCACCCAGGAAAAAGATTTCGGTGTCATCATGGATGATACATTGAGACCCTCTGCCCAATCTGCAGCAGCAGCAAAGAAAGTAAATACAATGCTAAGACTCATAAACAAAGAAACGGAGAATAAAACTAAGGGCATTTTAATGCCTCTGTATCATTCTATGGTGCGATCACTCCTTGAATATTGTGTGTAATTCTGGTCACCATATCTTAAAAAGGATATAGCAGAATTGGAAAAGGTATAGAGAAGTGCAACCAGAATGGTAAAGGGGATGGTAGCATATTCCTATTAGGACAGGTTTGAAAGATTAGGGCTCTTCAACTTGGAAAAAATGCTAAGAGGTGATATGATAGAAGTCTATCAAATAATGAATGGAGTGGAATAGCTAAATGTAGATTGGTTGTTCACTGCTTCAAAAAGTAGAAAGACTAAGGGCACACAATGAAACTACAATACAGCCCATTTAAAACTAATGGAAGAAAATATTTTTTCACTGAACACGTAACCAAACTCTGGAATTCATTTCCATAGGATGTAGTCCAAGCTCTTAGTATAGCTGCATTTAAAAAAGGTTTGGACAAGTTTCTGGAGGAAAAGTTCATAAACCATTATTAAAGAGGACCAGTGAAATCCACTGCTTACTCTGGGGTAACTAATGTAGAATCCGTACCTTTTTGGGAACCCGACAGATATTGTGACCTGGATTGGCTGCTGTTGGAAATAGAATACTGGGCTTAATGGACCTTGGTCTGACCCATTATTATCTAAGCCTGTGTCTAGGTGGCATGTGAAGTCTGCTACCTTTGCACCAGGCAGGCATGTTACTAGGCAATCCTTATGTCCACCAGCCACCCAACTATCTACATGCCTAATGATCAAAACACCAACTATAACAGCTGTCCTAACTGTTCTCTCATGGGCACATGGCCCAGGAGAAACCTCCTTGGTGCGAGAGGGTTTTACATCACCTGGAGGACAGGTCCTAGCTACAGGATCACTTCTGCCACACCAGGGTGATGCTCTTCTGTCGCATGACCTCTCTTCTTCATGACAACATGGATGCTGCCAGACTGGAGGTGGGACTTCAGTACTACATCCCTGTAGGTCTCGTCTATGTACCTCTCTGTCTTCCTTATGTCCTCCAAGTCTGTTACTCTAGCCTACTGGGAGAAAATCATACATGTGACACTCAATGCAAAAGACTGAAAATCCCCCATCTTGCTGCTGGACTGCAGTCTGCATCTTAGTTTTAAGGTTGTATTTAGGTATTTAAGTTGTTTACTTAGTTAGGTTTTCTGGGCATACTTATACTAATAAGTAGACTGGATGGAAGACCAGAGCCACCTCACGCTGCAACCCCCCCCCCCCCCTCCCGATCGGCAGCACACATGGGAGCGGGAAACAGGACACTTCCACACTCCCCTTCATAAAGACAATCAGAGTCCTCAGGGCATCTTTGAATTTAAAGAACCGGCAGGCACATCACAAAGAAGACCGGAGCCACCACACACTGCAACACCCCCCCCCCCCGATCGGCATCGCATAAGGGAGCGGGAAGCAGGACTCCTCCCCGCTCCCCTGCACAAGGCCAATCAGAGGCCTTGGGGTGCCTTTGAATTTAAAGAACTGGCAGGCTCACCTGCGCCTAGTGGGCCCGCGCCTGAGGGCCTCACCAGAGGGCCCTTTGGCATGACCCTAAGGAGCGGGCCTGAGGCGAATCAACCAAGTTTCTACAAATTGCCTGTAGGACACTTGCAGTACTGTCTCCCACTGTCACGTAAGTTCTCTATGCATATCCACAGTTTGACTATTTATTTAATCTTATCCCTGTCACTATTCTGAATTGCTATTTATTGGCTATACCATTATCAATGCTCTGCCTCAGTGCAACACTTCTTTCACACTAGCTGTCTTATTTATCTCAATGTACTGTTGATTACATTGTATCTCATGCACTGTTGACTACATTTATCTCAATGCACTGTTGACTATCTTTGTAACTGTTTCATACACTTTTACCACCCAACCTGCATTGCTCTTTTTCCACACACCACCTTACCCTACACAAACCTTCTGCCTCCTCCTTGACCAATTCAACACTATAGTACAACTCCCCCCTCCACTACCCCCACCAGAAATATCACACAGCCATGCCTCACTTACACAATTGGCTGGCCCTCATATATCTGTCCTCCCTATTCATATGCTGACTTTTGACCCACACGACCCCTCCTTCCCACATTCCAATCATCCACCTCCCAAGTCCCCTCATGCTCTCCTCTTTGCTCCCAGAACACATCCACCTATATAGGAAACGGTCCCATATCCTGCATGTCCCCACTTGTTCTTCTGCCGAAATACCAACCTCCCATACTACCCACCCAGATCACTCAGTCAAATGCAGTCTGGTCAATGCACACCCCACCCGTAATAAAATACAGACTCTTGCTGACCACATCACTGACAACGAAATAGACCTTCTTTGCATCACAGAGAAATGGTTCACCGAAGCTGATAATGGCTTGCTCAACCAGATGAACACCAGCACCCACAACATACACAACTGTCCATGGGCCAACAGTAGAGGCAGTGGAGTCTGCATCCTCTTAAACAAGCAACTTGGCTTCACAACAGCTAGCACAACATCCTCCCACAGTCTGGATACCCTCATCATGAATAATAAGTGTTTCACCATACATAGCATCTCAACACAACTCAGACCAGCTTGACTCGCTTCTTGAGACAGTATGCTCCCAGGCCTCTCACCAACAACATCTCATTCTCCTTGGTGATCTAAATATTCCCTCAGCTAACACCAACCAAAGTAATGCTTTCCTTCAAGCCATGAATGACCTTCATTTTACATAACTCATCAATACCTCAATTCACTTGAAAGGAGGTACCCTGGACCTACTCTTCCTCCCTAATGACCTACTGTCCTCTTTGCACCCCATATTCCCCTCCTTTACCCCAGTCCCATTGTTAGATCACTACCTAATTACCTTTACTCTACCAACCCTCCTGCCTAAATACCCCCCTTTCCAAACTTGCCACAACAAGAAGAATCCTAACCTTCAATGAACCCTCCTTCATACAAAAGACCATCCCCACCCTGAAACATGCATTTCATCACTCAGACCTCAACTCAATGGTACGTACCTGGAACTCTATAATCACTGAAGCCTCCAAGGCTCCACCACACATCCTACCTAAAACTTGCTGGCCTCACACTCCCTGGTACTCAGCCCTCCTCAGAGAACAGAAATGTTCCCTTAGAAAACTTGAACAAAGATGGAGAAAATCCAAGGACTTACTGCTTCTAGCCACCTACCTAGACCGACGTGTAGCCTACTCCACCAATACCCTCAACACCAAGCACAAAAACCACAATAACATCCTCCTCTGTGCCATTAACAAACCAACAGAACTATTCAGCTTCATCAGAATCCTCACATGTAATCCATCTCCATCAGTTTCATATACTCCACCCCCAGATGATGGCGAACGTCCTCATATCCAAACATAAGCAGCCTGGTACTTTCACCCTCATCATACCTCCTCCTATCACCACAGCTTCCTCCACCCAATCATGGACCACCTTCAGAGATGTCCCTCATGAAGAGATGCTGAACATCATCTCTCAGATCAATGCCAGCACATCTCCTCTAGATCCCTGCCTGGTATCTTGGATCAAGCTAATGAAGACACAGATGTTACCAATCATATCTACCATCTTATACACTTCATTTAACTAAGCTTACTTCCAACCTGTTCTCAAACAAGCCTCCATGAGACCCCTCCTTAATAAATCCAACCTCAATCCCAATTCACTTGCCTCCTACAGACCTAAAGCCAGATTACCTTTTCTTGCTAAAATCATCAAAAAAGCAATGCAAATCCAGCTTCAGGAGCATGTTGACAGATATGCTCCACTTGATCACAATCAACATGGTTTCTATAGTGATGAGATATTACTCACCTCCCTCTTAAACACACTTATCGCTGGAACTGAAAAGCCCTCCTCTGGCTCCGTGCTGCTCTTTCTTGATATCTCTGCAGCATTCGACACTGTGTCCCACCAGACTCTGATTGACCAGCTCAATAATATTGGTGTTCATGATAAGCCACTCAAATGGATCCACTCCTACCTTTCCTAACACACCCAATTGATAAGAATAGGATGCCAATCCTCAACATCTTACATTCTTCCTCAAGGAATCCCACAGGGCTCTGCCCTCTCCTCCCTCCTCTTTAACATTTATATTTGGCCCCTCTGATATATCATACTGTAGTTTGATGTTAGCTACCAACTCTATGCCAATGACATAATCATATTCACTCCATTCCACACCACCACTTCTGACTACTCCATCCTATCCCTCTGTTTCAAAGAGATCATCTCCTGGCTGCAGCTTCATAATCTCGCGGTCAACTTTAGCAAGACAGAGATCCTTAATGTGACCAGAGACCCCAACCTCACACCATGTCCAATCATCCAATTCGAGAACACAGAAATAAAAGTTAAGTCTCAGATCAAATACCTTGGAATCACCCTGGATCGCCAACTAAATTTCCAACCTCACATAATGAACCCCACCAAAAATATTTACTTTAAACTCTGAGTTCTCCATAACTTATGCCCCCTCCTCTCTCCTGACAGCTTCCATGTAATATGCCAAGCCTCCATCACACCTTTATTTGACTACTGCAACTCCATCCTCCAAGGGCTTCCCAAGGCTACCATTGTCCTTCTACAACTTGCCCAAAACACTGCAGCACACACCATAGCCAGAGTCTCCAGACACTCCCATATCACCTCCATATTGAAGTCTCTTCACTGGCTCCCTGTCACATCCAGGATCAAGTTCAAGGTACTCGCCATCACCCATAGAGCAATCATCAACACCTCATCAGAACAACTCCAATCACTAATCAGACGTCCTGACAATAACAGACTTCGTAACTGAAAGTGTTGAATCTTCTTCTCTCTCCCACACAGATACACAAGAGTTTACAATATACATGCACAACAGCCTTTGAATTTTACACTCCCAACATCTGGAATTAGCTACCCCCCACATTACGTTGTATTCAATCCTGCAACCTATTCAAAAAACACCTCAAGATATTCCTCTTCGAAGAATACTATTTTGCAACCCTCACAACCAATCCACAGCAAGAGCATCCTCCACTCCCACATACCATTCCCATTACCCCCCCCCCCCCTTAATCCTTTCATGGCTGTCCTTGCCATATGGCAACCTTCAGATTTTCACCAGAGGTTTTCACTGGATTCTATATTTCCAAAAAATCTGCACACTCTGTGCGGAATGTGATGTGTATCTGTGCTTGACATCTGAAAAAACCTGTTATTTAAACTATCACACCCAGCAGTAAATGAAACTGATGCCAAGACTGTTTTTAATTTTCAGCCATTCAGGACCATAATTGCCATATGGCAACAGTAAATATTGTTTCTTAGAATAAATTTGTTTCAAAATACCTTTATATTCTGCATCGTTTAGCTCAAATCTTAATTAAAAAAACAGAACATTTTTTTTTAGTTTCAAAACAATTATGTATACGCAAAAGGGTTAAACACCTAAGGCTGTCCACCCCCTCTATTACTCCCACCCCTTCTTCATCTCATCACAAGCCCACCTCTAAAAAACACCATTATGACCTATGCTTGACATATCTCATACCCCCTAAAATATTATAAGCTCACTGTAACATAAGTTCTAAAGTTATACTTTTCCTGGTTTTACCCCCTCCCTTTTGCTACATGATGCTCCAATTTATAGTTGTCTGTATAATTTCATGTTTTAAATTGTTGCATGTAAACTGTTCCTTTTTGTTCCATGTACATCATTTTGCCTGGTAGAAAAACGGTATATTAAAACCAGTTAAAAAAATAAATAATTAAATAATAAAACTATACCTACTAAGTTTAAAGAACTTTGTTCACCTCAGGTCCTTTATATGCCTGATGAGGATAAACAGCTGCACCTCAGAGTGAATATGGCACCTCCTTCCCTTTAAGAGGTTTAAGCATCTATAAAGCTACAATTATCCCAGGAGTGGGTGGGAGTCAGGGAGGAAGGGAAGGAAAGAAGATTTAGTACCCTGTCCTGTGCTTCCAAGGTAATCTGTGACCAATTTCCTGGGTGATTCACACAGCCCTTGCTTTGATAGAGGGAGTCTTTAAAATGCCCCTTTGATCTGTCACTTGGCATAATGCCTATTTAAAACAATTTCGCAGGTCTCTTGCTCCATATCTAGAAGGCCTCTTTGTAAAGGTCTCTAGAAACAATTTATTGCTCAAAGAATACTGATCTTGTTTTTCCTTTTATGCTAAGATATACTCTGATTTAAATTAAAGCTCTTTGCTGATTCTAGGCCCTGACTGAGTATTAAATTTAAACTAGAAGCTCTCTGCTGGATATTAAATTTAACTGAAAGCTATCTGCTGGGTTTTAAACTTATCTGCTGGGTTTTAACCTTAAACTGAAAGCTACCTGTTGAGATTTTAATTTAACTAAAAGCTTTTGCTGATACTAGAACCTGACTGATTTAACAAATACACTGCATTCTAATTTATACAGATTAATCAGCTTTAATCTAAAGAGTTCTATTTTCCCCAAGATTTAGAAAAATTCCCAGAAGTAAATGCTTACAATTGCAGGTCTCTCTCCTGAAGTAGCAGTCCCTTATTGTAGTCCTTCAAGACTGGCCAGGCATACATGTACCCCCAAAGTTGTGGATCAGCACACCCGGACCTCCCTTGCAGTCATCATAACACACACACACATACACACACACACATTCTTGCATGCAGCCAAACCCAGCTCAATCACATCAAAAAGGACCTTCTCCCTATATACTCCCTCTCTATGGAACTCAATCCCAGACAAACTTCGGACCACAAAGACATAACATCTTTCAGAAAAGCCTTCAAAACCCGCATATTCAAAAACTGCTTCTCAGACAACATCACATACAATGAACAACATCTTCCTCAGTCCCTAACCCATCCTTTCCCCCCCTCCAAGTTTACTCCTCCCCCACGCCTTGCACCTTGCCCATGACTACCTAAATGCCAACAATGTATCCCTAATTATCCCACATCAAGTTAATGTTAAATGTATTCTCCAAGTTGATACACCTGTAACAATGTATACTGTTCTGTTATAATATAAACTGCTTTGACCACAGGATAAGGCAATGTAGAAAATCCATTAAATAAATAAATATCATATCCCTGCCAAACCTATGCCCTGCACCTCTAAACAACTGCTGGTAAACCATGATCGCAGGGCGTCGTGGGACCACACTTTTCAGCAAAACACACTTCTTTTCTATACTAACCCAAGTACCATCCCTACATCTACAGTCCCATTTCTCCGAACACAGGAATTGTTAGGGAAGCCCCGTTAGCACAAACAGAAAATGCCAGCAAAACCAAGATTATTGCAGTGCTTTATATTTCTGTGGGGGTGTTTTTATTGATACCTCACCTTACAAATGTTTCCCATCTGTGCATTCTATTCATTACAATTGCATCTCCTGCTTTCCCAGACATCAGACTCACTAGGTCACTACAAACCTGTTACAGTCAATCATCTCTATGGGACGCATTGAGGATCACAGCAGAAAATCTTCTTGTGCTTGACTTATTCCATGTTGCCGCTGTTATAACGTACGCATCCGTGGGATACACTCAGGATGTACACGGGCCTTTCCTGAATACGCTTTATACATCTCTGTGGCTTACCATGCCCCATTCTTCCCCCTCCTGCCCATGTTCTGAGATCCCCATTTTAGTGTCACATACGTGCAGGGCCACATGGCTGCAGAATATGCGTCTAGACATTTTTGCAAGCAAAATGTCAATCCTGCACATCCAGGTGGCCTATTTGAGTTTCGGAATGGCCCCGAAAGTGTATATAACTAAACTGGTCCACATTAAATTTTATCTGTCATTTGGATACCCATTGTCCCAATTTTTCAAGCTCCTCTTGCAATTCTTCACAATCCTTTTGTGTCTTAACAATAATTTTGTGTCATCTGCAAATTTGATCACTTCACTTGTTATTCCCATTTCCAGGTCATTTATAAATATGCTAAAAAGCAGTGGGCCCAGCACAGATCCATGGGGTACTCGACTATTCACCTTTCCATAGAGAAAATTGCCCATTTAGCCCTACTTTTTGTTTTCTTTTAACGAGTTCCTAATCTACAATGGTATACTGCCTCTTATCCCATGACATTTTGATTTCACCAATATTCTCACTTGAGGGACCTTATCAAAGGCTTTCTGAAAACCCAAATACAGTATGGCCCCGATTCTGTAAGGCGAATAGCAGGGTTGCATATCATGCTGGGATGTGCAGCCCCGGTATCCGCTTCACTGTATACCACCTCCTGGCCCCCCTGCATGATCAGAGCTCCTGTGCATGCTGCGGAGGACAGGGGCATCACAGGGCACAGAGTGGGTTGAGCTTGGGTGGGACAGACCCCTGGATGTACAGGGGCCAATTCCTGTGACCGGTACAACCAACTTATTCGACCTCAGAGGTAGAATAAGTGCTGGCCGCTCCTCTGGAATGGCGATGGCGGAGAGAAGGGGGAGTCACTGCCACTCGATCTGGATCCTGGCTGTCCCCGTCAGTGTCAGGCGGAGGGGAAGCGGGGGAGTCTGGGGCAGCGGGTATATTGAGCTGTAGGGAGGACGTCCCTGTGGTGATGCAGGGGCATGCTGGACAATCTCCCAGGATACGATCCTGCAACTGTGAAGCCGTCTTGCTCCCATGGTGCAGAATCAGGTTCTAATGGGCCCATCTTGGCCAGGGTCATCCAGACAGCCCAGATGTGTCTATTCTATGATCGGGCTCTATATCAACCATCTTACCTTTATATGCCTGTTTATTCAACATTCAAAAAAATATGACAGATGAATGAGATGAGACTTCCCTTGGCTAAATCCATGTTGGCTTTCTGCTATTAAGCCATGACTATGCACATGTTCAGTAACTTTGTTCTTTATAATGGTTTTCCCAGTACTGATGTCAAGCTCACCATTCTGTAGTTTCCCAGGTCATCCCTGGAGCCCTTTTTAAAAATTGGTGTTACATCGGCCATTCTTCAGTCTTCAGGTACTACAGATGATTTTAAGGATAGTTCACAGATTACTAAAAGTAGGTCTGAAATCTCATATTTCAGTTCTTTCAGCACCCTGAGATGTATACCTGATCCAGGTGATTTGCTACTCTTTAGTTTATCAAATACTTTTAATACATCTTCCTGGTTTATCAATATTTCTTTCAATTCTTCTGAATTATCACTATTAAATGCCATTTCAGGCATGGGTAATTTCTCTACATTTTATTCAGTAAAGAATGAAGCAAAGAATTTATTCAGTCTCTCCTCTATGGCATTGTCCTCCCTTAGCACCCCTTTTACCCCTCTATGGTTTAATGCTCCAACACTCTCTCACAGGTTTTTTGCTGTAGATGTTCTTGAAAAAGTTTTTATTATGCTTTTTTTGACTTCCATGGCAAGCTTTTTTTTTAATTCTCTCTTTGCCACTTTATCAACGCCTCCAATCTAATTTGCCAGTGTTTATGTTGTTTCCTGTTTTCATCATTTGGCTCCTTTTCCCATTTCCTGAAAGATGCTTTTTTGTCTACAACAACCTTTCTGACCTCGCCTTTAAACCATGCTGGCAGTTTTTTGGTCTTCCTTCCACTTTTCTTAAAGTGTGGAATACATCTGGTCTGGGCAAGCTTCTCTTCAGATTCTCTCTTTGCCTGCCTTACCAATGCCTTGCATTTAACTTGCCAGTTTTCATCATTTGGCTCTTTTTTCTGTTTTCTTCAGGATTTTCTCTGAGCTATAACAGCCTCTTTGAACTCAAGTTTAAACCATGCTGGCTGTCATTTGACTTTACCTCCACCTTTCTTACAGAGTGGAATATCTCTAGTCTGGGCTTCCAAGACACTTTATTTAAATAACGCCCAGGTCTGATGTAGACTCTTAATCTTTGCAGTTACTCCTTTTAATTTTTTCTTAACCATATATTTAATTTTATCATAGTCTCCTTTTTGAAAGGTAAATGCTAGTGCAGTGGATTTCCTTGTCATCCTCCTGTCATTTATTAAATCAAATGTGATCATGTTATGATCACTATTGCCAAGTGGCCCCAACTGGGGTAAGTGAAATCTCCCATTAGTACTGCGTTGTAAATTTTGCAAGCTTCCCTAATTTCTTTTAGCATTTCATCATCTGTTCATTCTGGCCAGGCAGGCGGTCATATACTCCCACTGCCATTCCCTTCTCCTTTTTAAATGGAATTTCTATCTGTAAAGATTCTACAGTGTATTTTATTTCCTGCAAAACCTTTATCCTGTTTGAACCAATGCCCTTTTTAACATATAGCGTCATCCCTTCACCTATCATTGTGATATAGTTTTATAGCCTAGTATCAGTGTCCCATTGGTTATCCTCTTTCCACCAGGTCTCTGAGATGCCGGTTTCCTAGACCATGGGATGCTGTTCCAAGGGTTGCAGAGCAGAGATGGCATCCATCTGTCCAAGAAAGGTCAACGCATCTTCAGTAGTAGACTGGCTAATCTACTGAAGAGGGCTTTAAACTAGATTCATTGGGGATGGGTGAAGAAAGCCCCCAGGTAGGTGAAAGCCCCCAGGTAGGTGATACATTAAATACCTTTATGGAAATGGGTAACAGGGGTAACATATGGAAAGCAGTGTGTATAAATGCCCATAGCATGGGAAATAAGATCCCTGATATTGAAGCTTTGGTGGGAGTGGCTGACTTGGATTTAGTGGCAGTTACCGAAACATGGTTCACAGAAAAACATGACTTGGATTTAACTATACCTGGCTATACTTTATTCAGAAAGGACAGGGTAGGAAGAAGGGGAGGAGGAGTGGCACTATATGTAAAAACTACTATTAAAGCTTTGGAATTACAAAGCTTAAAAGGGAGAGAGGAGGCATTGTGGGTTAAACTAGAAAGAGGGAAAGAGAAATCTATTTGCATTGGTGTGATATACAGACCTCCCTCACAAGAGGAAGAGGTGGACAGAGAGTTAATTGAAGACATATGCAGCATTGCTAGGAAAGGGGAAGTGCTACTGATAGGAGATTTCAATATGCCAAATGTTGATTGGCACATTCCTGCTGCAGTATCATCTAGAAGTAAGGAGATCCTGGATTCTCTACAGGGAGAACTATTCAGGCAATTGTTAGCAGACCCCCACATTTGAAGGGGCCGTACTGGACTTGGTGCTTACCAATGGTGAAAGTGTTTCTGATGTTGTAGTGGGAGATCATTTTGCATGCAGTGATCACCAAATGGTGTGGTTTAGTATTAGGACTAGGGCTGTTAGAATCCATTCAAAGGTGAGGATCTTAGACTTTAGGAAGACTAACTTTGTGAAGATGGGCCAATACCTCAGATGGGAGGCGACAAAGAGTACAGATAAATGGAGCTCACTCTGAGAAGAAGGATGTTACTAGTGGTGTGCCCCAGGGATCTGTACTTGGTCCGATTCTTTTTAACATCTTTGTTAGTGATATAGCGGAAGGGCTGTCAGGTAAGGTTTGCCTCTTTGCGGATGATACCAAAATCTGCAATACAGTAGACACTCAGGAAGGTGTAGATAACATGAGGATGGATCTAGTTAAGCTTCAAGAATGGTCTAGAATTTGGCAGCTGTGATTTAATGTTTAAAAATGTAATGTCATGCATTTGGGCTGCAGCAATCCAAGGGAGCAATATAGTATAGGGGTGAAGTACTTTTGCCCACTAAAGAAGAGCGGGACCTAGGCATGGTTGTATCTGATGATCTTAAATTAGCTAAACAGGTAGAAAAGGCGACGGCAAAAGCTAGGATGCTTGGGTGCATACGGAGAGGAATGGCTAGCAGAAAAAAGGAGGTGATAGTGTCTCTGTATAAGTCTTTGATGTGACCTCATTTGGAGTATAGTGTGCAATTCTGGAGACCGCACCTTTAAAATGATGTGAACAGGTTGGAGTCAGTGCAGAGGGTGGCTACTAAAATGATTAGTGGTCTTCATTATAAAGCATATGAGGACAGACTTAAGGATCTTAATATGCACACCTTAGAGGAAAGGCGGGATAGAGGTGATATGATTGAGATGTTTAAATACCTCCGTGGCATAAATGTTCAGGGAGAGACCTCTTTCAATTGAAAACAAGGTCTGCTATGAGGGGACATGGGATGAGGGTGAAGGGAGATAGATTCAGTAGTGATATGCGGAAATATTTCTTTATGGAAAGAGTAGTGGATCTGTGGAATAGTCTCCCAGTGGAGGTGGTAGAGATGAGGACAGTAACTGAATTCAAAAAAGCATGGGACAAACACAGAGGATCTCTGAAGGTAAAAAGGGGACTGTTGTAGTTGTTGATCTGGAAGGATAGACTAGATAGGCCATGTGGTCTTTTTCTGTCGTCATATTTCTATGTTTCTATGTTTCTATATCTAACCTTTCATTCAGTGCTATATATTCTATCTTTCCCATCTTATTTTTTAAACTTCTAGAATTTGCATACAGGAATTTCAAAGTTTTTTTTGTTCATATTAATGGTCTGGCTATTGAACGACAGAGATAATTTGGAATCTTTCAACTCAAGCTGGTTTTTACTTAAAGGCACCTGGGTTACTTTTACTTTTATTGAACCTCTCTATTGGGTGCCCTAACTTCCCTGTTTTGCTAGCATCCTTCAAAGATACATCATTCTGAACCATGCGCATTTGGGCGATTGTTGACTTTCCCCTATTTTCTAGTTAAAAAGCTGCTCTATATCCTTTTTAAAGGTTAATGCCAGCAACCTGGTTCCACCTTGGTTAAAAGCCCCTGCCCTCCCCAGAATGTTGCCCAGTTCCTAACAAATCCAAAACCCTCTTCTTTGCACCATCATCTCATCCACACATGAGACGATGCCTGCCTCTAGGGGTCTTGCGCATGTAATGGCAAGAATTTCTGAAAATGATACCCTGGAAGTTCTGGCTTTCATCTTTCTACCCAAAAGCCTAAATTTAGCTTCCAGAGCCTCCCTCCCACATTTTCCTATGTCATTGGTATCAACATGTACGAAGACAGCAGGTTTCTCCCCAGCACCTATGTGGTCAGGGGCGGCGCAAGGGGGGTGCGGGGCCATGTGCGGAGACTCGGTGCAGGGCCTCATTTGCATAAGGGGCCTCATTTGCATAAATATTTGCATAATGTTACCATACACTAACTTTTAGTAAACATGCTTCTTCATGAGTGTATGGATAAAGAAAGACTAAAAGATTTCTACATTACTATAATACAGTGCCATCCGCCAGACACATTAGGAACTACTACAAACACTGCCCATTTAATCCCATAGCAAACCTGCCGTATCCTAACAGCACTACAAGGACTCATAAAACACCATACCATACCTATCAAAAGGCAACACTGCAAATATTAAACCAATACATTTCAGAGAATAACAATACATGATCTACTGGGGAAACAGAACAAGTGGCAATGTCTAATAGGAATTACATAAACAGAATACCTCAGCTCAGTTACACATGCAGAACATAGACCATCACCAAACAAGGAATCACAATTTAGAAACAGGAAGACAATAATTAAACTGGGAACCCCAAAAGCCAAACTTGGAATGTGCAACACTGTAGACATAAAACTATAAATTAATTTCCTCTTATACTAAACAAAGCACCAACGTTAATGATGCACATTTCCCAGAGCTGACATATTCCAGTTAATAAATTCAAAATAAAGAGATATCTTTCTACCTTTTGTGCATTTTTTTTAGTTGCAATTGTTCCAGCCACTTTCTTCTGGTTTATTTGTGTCTTCTGCTAACTCTCCATCGTCTGCTGTCCATTTGTCCTTTCTTCACTCTTCTAGTTTTTTTCCATTTTCTCTCTACATCTGTTTTAACATACTAATCTTTCTCCTTTTGCTCTTTCCTCATTCCTATTTCATCCACTCAAATTTTACCCCTCCATCCTCAATCCCCACTTACTCTCCCAACACCCGGCCAATTGTAGATTTTTCGTCCCTCCCACACAAAATACTTTTCCCCTCTCCATTTCACTCTCCCAGCCCCATGCCCTTCTAATCTTCCCCAACATCAGCTCCCTTCTAGTTCCAGCCCCACCCAGTATCCGCTCCCTTCTAGTCCCCCCATCAGCCCATTTCCAGTCCTAGCTCCCCCATCCATTTCCAGTCCTATACGAGTCCCTTCACCAGCTCATTTTCAATACCAGCCTCCCATCAGCCCATTTCTAGTCCTTTCCTAGCCCCACCATCAGCCCATGTCAAATCCTAGCTTCCCTCCACTCAGCCCATTTCCAATCCAAGCCCCCCATGAGCCTACTTCCAGTTCTAGACCCTCCATGAGTCCATTTCAATCCAAGCCCCCACCACAGCCCATTTCCAATCTTAGCTCCCCCCAACACCCAATTCCGAGTCCTATCCTAGCCCCTCCATCAGCCCATTTCCTGTCCTAGCTCCCTCCCATAAGAGCCCATTCCAAGCCCCCCTTCCCATCGGCTATTTGCAGTTCAAGCCCCCTTCCACTCAGCCCATTTCCATTCCAAGCCTCCCTCCCCATCAGCTATTTGCAGTTCAAGCCCCCCACTTCCCCTCAGCCCATTTCCATTCCAAGCCCCGTCCCCATCAGCTATTTACAGTTCAAGCCCCCTTCCACTCAGCCCATTTCCATTCCACGCCCCCTCCCCATCAGCTATTTGCAGTTCAAGCCTTCCCTTCCACTCAGCCCATTTCCAGTCCTAGCAACCACCCCAACCCATTACCAGTCCTAGCACCCCATAGCCTATTACCAGTCCTAAGCCCCATCAGCTCACTCCCAGTCCTAATCCCACCAGCCCATTTCCAGTCCTAACCCCCCATCACCCAATTTTCAGTTTAAGCCCCCCCATAGCCCATTACCAGTCCTAACCTCCCCATCAGCCCACTCCCAGTCCTAATCCCATCAGCCCATTTCTAGTCCTAACCCCACATCACCCAATTTTCAGTTTAAGTCCCCCATAGCCCATTACCAGTCCTAATCCCATCAGCCCATATCCAGACTTAGCTCCCCCATAGCCCATCACCACTCCTAACCCCCCACCCCCAAGCCCAGGGAAAATTTAAAATAAAAAAACCTGTCTGCTGCCGGGACCGGGGCTGTGGCCGCCGCGGCAGAATCGAGTGTGCCGCGGGGCCCCCCCTGCCTGGCAGAGCCTGCCCTCCCCTGCATCAGCTCCCTCTTTGCAGCTGCAGTCACACACGCCGGCTTTCAGAGCGCAAAGGGAGAGTTTCCCTTTCACGGCTCTGTTAAGCCCGCGGGGGCTGATGGAAACTTCCCATCAGCCCCCGCGGGCTTAACAGAGCCGCGAGGGAGAAACTCTCCCTTCGCGCTCTGAAAGCCGGCGTGTGTGACTGCAGCTGCAAAGAGGGAGCTGATGCAGGGGAGGCCCCGCGGCACACTCTATTCTGCCGCGGCGGCCGCGGCCCCGGCAGCGGCAGCAGACAGTTTTTTTTTTTATTTTAAATTTTACTTTTAGATCAGAATATTTTTTGCGCAGGGCCCCCTGAAACGCGGGGCCCTTTGCAAAAAACATTCTCGCTCAATGGACGGGCTGGCCCTGTATGTGGTGAGTGAGGTCTGCTATCTTTGCACCAGGCAGGCATGTTACCAGGTAGTCCTCACATCCATCAGCCACCCAGCAATCTGCATGCCTAATGATCAAATCACCAACTATAACAACCATCCTAACACTTCCCTCATAGACACATGGCCCTGGAGACACATCCTTGGTGGAGTAGGGTATTACATCACTTGGAGAACAGGTCCTGCCACACCAAGGTGATGCTCTCCTTCCATGTCACCTTTCTCCTCCATGGAAGCAGAAAGGCTGCCAGACTGGAGGCGGGAACTCTCTACTACATCCCTGTAGGTCTTGTCTATGTACCTCTCTGTATATAGGTGAGACCTGCAAGGATGTAGTAGAGAAGAGGTGGCAAACTGCAGGCTAGAAAGCCTTACCTCAGTGGTGAAAAAAAAACAGTGAAGGTGCTGCTGAAAGAAAGGATAGTAGTCTTTTTAGGGGGTTATTCTGAACCATGAATAAACTGCCTGTACATGTGAGATAGATGTTTGTCTCATGAAAATTTCCAGAACTATATTCTGAACCTCTGTGGCCCTGCATGTACACGGCACTTACATGGGGATTGCAGAATGTGAGTAGGAAGGGGCAGAATGGGGGCATGGTCAGCCATGGAGATGTATAAAGTGTATTCTGGTCACACCCATGTACGTCTGCAGTCGGCCTTGCAGACATCCAGATTATACCTGCAAAACCATGGAATAAAGGTAGGACTTAGAAAACTTTATGCTCCCCACTCCAATGCAGCCAACAGTGGTGACTGGAAATCAAACCTACACTGTGCACTGGTGTGACTGCAGTCTGGAAAACCACAACATGCAGTGTTATGGAACAGAAAGCAGAGGAGAGGGAGGTTGTAAGTCAAAGCAGCAGAAATAAACACCCCACAAATGTAAGCAGTAGAGCCCAGATCCTCAGTCAGGCTATGCTGGCAGATGCTGTGTGAGATAAAGGGGCACAGCTAGGGCTCCC
This sequence comes from Ichthyophis bannanicus, assembly GCA_033557465.1. Classification (NCBI taxonomy): domain Eukaryota; kingdom Metazoa; phylum Chordata; class Amphibia; order Gymnophiona; family Ichthyophiidae; genus Ichthyophis; species Ichthyophis bannanicus. Next base: position 126,662,041 of record CM066034.1, on the reverse strand, counting down.
TAACATTGCCCAAGTACTGGCAATGATACTGGTGATGGAGTCCTAGCACCCCATGTAAACATGTAAGCCCGGTCATCGGTGCAATGTGCAGCACCCAGCCAGCTGGAGTGTTGTGTGCCACACAGTGGATTTCTACAATATGCTCTAGGCAATGTGTACAGTCCCCTGATGCAGATGAGGGCATATGTGAATCCTATCGGAACACTATATTGGGGATATCTTATGCTGGTGGCTATATGGTACATATCCTGTGCACAGGTCACTATTGCGGTTGTTTACATATGTGGGCCTATGATGTGTAATGCGCATACAGGGTTTGACTCTTGAGGCTGATATACTGGAATGACTGTTTGGGTCTACTGCAGCTCTGTATCTGTTAGAGGTACACTACTGTAGTTATCATGTATGTACATAGCCAAATAGAAATTCAGTGAGCAGGTATGATGGTGGGTTGGAAGTATTGATTGCTATTGTTTCCTTTTCATCTGCTAAGACATTTGGGGCAGGGCATTTGTTTGGCAGATGGCTGTTTCTGTGGGGCAGCAAGTGAGTGTGTGTGTGTGTGCGTGGTTTGAGGGCTGCACAGGGAGGTCTAGACTGCTCATCCACCTATCTGAGGGGGGGGGGGAGCAGGTATGCCTGGCAGCTACCTGGACCATAGGGCTGTCTGCAGCATCACCAGGTGCCAGTGCATACAGGCAGGAGTGAGCAGGATGGTTCCACAACATTTCCCTGTCACTACTCAGGGAAGCTCAGAAGTAGGGTGTTCAACAGTGAAAAGCACAGTACACCATTCCCAGGTGCACCAGCATTGGTCTCTACAAATGTGCACAGTTGTAGGGAGCGATGATGGTATCTCTGGGCACGTCTGTGTGATGCTTGCACTGCTGACTGTTATCATTCCAATGGCCCTTTAGTAGTGCAGGGGAAATGTTTGGGTGGTTCTCTATAGGGGGTCTGTTCTGTTGGGATCATGTCCTTACTGTACTTAGCACTGTACAGTCATGTTGCTGAGATGTTCATGATGTGCATACATTGGGGGGTCATCTACTGCCGTGCATGTAGTGCTGCACTGCATCTTGTGTCAGTAGCTTCACTCACTACCTGTTTTCCTGCTACATCACTGTGCACTGCAATTGCTTTGTAGTGGACTGGGCATGCCACAGACTAGTTTCTATTGTCTAACTTGCATCCACTTATACATATCACCAATTTTCATTGTCAATCAGCTTCATAACAGCACTGTCTGTGCCCACAGAAGCTTCATAGCTGCACGTTTTAAAGGGGGGGGAGGCGTTGCCATTCATGGGTATATCACAGAGACAGGCAGGGTCATAGACGTATATCTTTTCAGAATACGGTGAGCGCAGGAATGTACAAAGCCATTGTCGGGGTATACCCGTCTTTGTACAACATTGCGATGTGTACGTGCTGCATCTAGCAGTTCTATGTGGTTGATTCTGTGTGCATGGCTGTGTCTATCCCTGCGTGTGAGGAATCAGGTTCTATTCCTGCATGTCTCCATTTGGACGTGCCCGCTGCCCGGACATGCATGATTTCGGAATTGGCCACTTAGAATTCTATGGGTTGCAAGATCCAGAACAACATGGTTTTTAACAAAGGAAGATTGTGCCAAGTGAATCTGATTGGTTTGTTGGACTGCGTGATCAGAAAACTAGATCAAGGACATGCAATGTATGTGATCTACTTAGATTTTACCATCATACTGTTCCTTATATGAGGCTTATGAATAAACTGAGCAGCCTGGGTGAACTAGATCGAAAATTAGTTGACTAACATATGACAGAGGATGGTGGTAAATGAAATTTATTCAGAAGAAAGAAAGCTTCCAGTTTCCAGTTAAATGTAAACCATTTAATATTACAATTCAATGGTTATAATGTAATAGTTCTAGTCCTCTGCTAAATGTAAACCGCTTTGATTGTATGATAAAGCAGGGTATAAAAAAGGTTAAATAAATAAATAAAATACATAGTGGAGTGCCTTGGGGATTAGTTCTCAGACCAGTATTGTTCCATGTCTTTGCGAGTGATATTGACAAAGGGTTAAAAGAAAAAGTATGCCTTTTTGAGGATGACATGGAAATTTGCAATAGAGTAGACACCGGAGAGAGTAGATACAAGTAGATAAGTGGAGTGGAGGAGTAGCCTAGTGGTTGGGGCAAGGTACTTCAGGCCAGAAGGTCAGGGGTTCAAATCCCACTAGAGGACAGCAACCTTGGGCCGGAAGGACTGAGGTTTCTAGTCCCACAGGTGCTCCTTGTGGTGTTGGGCAAGCCACTTAACCCTCCATAGCCCATGTTCCCTGTAAAATAGTTATCTCCAAGTTATAATGCCCTGTTCAATGTAATTTCAGTTTGTTCAATGTAAACCGCACTGATGCAGAATAGTGCAGTATATAAGAGAATATAAATAAATAAAAATAACATGAGAAAAGATCTACAAAAATTAGCAGAATTGTCTGAATGCTTAGCAGTTCAGATTTAATGCAAGGAAATGCAGATTGATACACCTGGAATGCAAAAATCCAAAGGAGCTGTATGTGATAGGGGTGGGTGGTTGATATGCGTGGACCAGGAGAGGGACCTCAGGGTAATAGTGTCTGAAGATCTCAAGGTTGCAAAAGAATATGACAAGGTGGTGGCCAAAGCTAGAAGGATGTTAGTCTTAATACAGAGAGGAATAACCAGCAGGAAGAAGGAGGTATTAATGAACCTGTACAAATTATTGGAGTATTGTTTGCAGGGATGTAAAAAGACTTGAAACGGTTCAGAGGAAGGTAACCAAAATGATCAAAAGATGTATGAGAAAAGACTTGAAGGCTTAAATATGTATACCCTTGAGGAGAAGAGGAACAGGGGAGATATGATACAGACATTTAAATACTTAGAAGGTATTAATGAGCAAACAAACTTTTTCCAAAGACAGGTAAGTTGTAGAGGAGATGAAATAAAGTTGCAAGGAAGTAAACTTAAAAGCAACGTCAGAAAATACTTTTTCATGCAAAGGGTGATGGATGTCTGAAATGCCCTCCCAAGGTTGGGAAGAAAAACAGTGATGGAATTCCAACAGTCATGGGAAAGGCAAAGAAGATCCCTATATAGCAAGAGGATTGAATCAAAGCAAACTTAAATAACTTTACACTTCAAAAAATAGAGGGTGGTAACTGGCATGGAGCGGTAGGTACAACCCTAAACAAAGGCATAGAGGGGGTAATCTGCATGGAGTGGCAGGTGCAACCCTAAACAAAAGAATCAAGGGGGTATCCTGCACCGAGTGGTGGGTAGGACTCTCGCCACCTTACCGGGCAGACTAGGTGGTTGATTTTGGTCTTTATATTTTGCATTTACAATTTGTGATCATTCCATTTGTTTGTTTGTTTTTTTGTTTTTTGATCATTTACATGACGGCTTTGCAGAGTGAAATATCTTCTCATAAATTCCTCTAGTCCTTCAGAAACTCTAGGGAATTTACCAGTAAATTCTCAATGTTAATAATATCGGGGAAGATAATCAAAAGCAGTTATGAAGATGGCAGCAGGTAATGACTACATAACAGCTGTTTAAATTATTCTGGGCAGGGAATATATAGCACATATAAGTTGCTATGTGGGCAAACGTTATGCGGCCAGAGTGGGGTATATTTAAAGATGTTCAATGGTGGCTTTTTATACAGAAAATGGCAAAATTTAGCCCCTCTCCAACTTATGTGGTCAAATGGTGGTGGCCAATTAGCAGATACATTGTGAGGTAAATTTTCAGCACCACAGCAGCTGTACAACTTTGTGTGGATAGCTTACGTGTACAAGGTTATATATATTTATTCAGAGGTCGTGTGTGTGCATCTACTGCTTTCCGAATACATGTATAATTTGGTGTGAATAAGTTATCCATACAGCACTATACAGCTGCTGAAAATTTACCTCACAATTTCTTCCATGGAGAATGAAGACATACTGGTGACTGAATAGTGCGAAACAGCAATGTACACAGTGTAGAATTATCAGCTTTTAAGGAAAGTAACATATAATTGCATTTTAGACCCTTTAGGTGAGATTTGGATTTTAGACTGGCAAGAAGCCTATAATTTTCCATAATAATTTTGAGCTATGTGACCTTTTAAGTTTATTAAGGGTACACAGTTTAATTATATTGTGTAAATGATACTGCATAATTACATACTGTTGCAAGATAATACATGATGAACTGTAAAAAGCAAAATATGACAATTTGCAAATGTTAGTCCTGCACGGAGGCTATGCAGATTTGTGGCTGGTTATCCCCAGCTTGTTTCTGAAGTATTTCTACAGCAATATGAATTAATGTAAGCAATATTTGCAAATATGTTTTAATATATATCCAGGTAGATTTCAGCTTTGCTCAGATTTGTAAGGAAAAAATAAATTTTTCCTGGATTTGCTGTGAAGGTTTGTCAGATTTTTCTCCCAGTTGTATCTGGGTCAATCCAGTAAGAGAAGCATAAAAGTTACAAAATGAATAAAAAGAAAAAAAGATAAAATCAGGCTTTTTTGAAGAATGCAAGAGTATTCAATATATAATCATGAAATCTGCTTGTCTAGCCAGGGTTTCCGTACAGCACGTCCATCTCTCCTTCACACATACACAAACACAAAGCCAGGCTCAGCTACCATCAGCAGGATTTTATTAGCTGACTCTGGTCACAAGTCAGGAAAAGCTTCTTAGTACATAACATTAAATTATCTTTCAGTAAACACATCAAGTGATTTTTTTTCTTAACACACAGAACAGTAGCATTAAAGAAGAATGCCATACCATAATATATTTCTCCTGCAAACAAGACCAGTATACTCCTGGGGCCTTCAACCAAAAGCTAACACAAACAGACCTAGGCAGGATGAAGGAAAAGATCTCCAGGTCTGATATTCAAAGGCATTTACATGGTTCACAGACCTGTAAACTGTGTACATGCCTCTGAATGGGATATTCACACAGTTAGTGTCGCTGAATATCCCTGATTAACACGATTATACACTCCAATGCTAACTGCTTAGCATCGGGGCGTGTTAGTAGCTTTTTGGGGTGGAGCAGAGGCGGCACCAGTAGCAAACTGAGCAGCGGCGATATTCCACCGCTACCCGGTTAGCACCTGCAGATAAAAGGCACAGCTAAAACTGACCTATCTTTACTCATGGGAACTAATCAGGCAGTGGCTCAATATAGTCCTGCCGTGGGAGTGTCTGGACGCTTTGCCTTCATTTCCTGGTTTGCTGCTTAAGCTGTTACCTTACCGGTTCCCTGCACCCATGTGTCTCTGCACGTCAATCTGACGCTGCCTGGGAAGGGCTATAAAGACCTAGTCCTGCCGCGGTATGTGACCGTGGGCGCATGGCCATGAATGCATGCCCAAAGGGGCAGGTGCTGCCATTTTGGAGCACATGAGGAGTCTGAGTGGATTACTTCTGTTTGTGATGAGAAAGCCGAAGAAGAAAGCACCTCAGGCTTCCTCTGCAAAATCTCTTAAGGTAATAGGTCCAATGGACTCTCACATTGAGATCCTATCTTCATCAGCGGAGCCTCTGCCTTCTGATATAATTGATACTTCAGGGTCTGTGAGTACTCTTTCGCCTGTGTCTCCTCTGATTATAAAGGGTGATCAAACCCAACTGATCAAGGTGTTGTTTCAGTGGAAGAATCTGTCACTTTAGACGTGGAGCAGTGGACTCCTCTGGTTTCTCCTCCTCTGCAGTCTTTAATAGTTACGGACATGTCTATTGCCAAGTCAAAATGATTTTGCCTCTTTACCTGATAGACTTGTTCCTTCTCTTATTTTTCTCTTCGGGCTATTTGGGAAGCTATCACTCGTGTGGACCTTTCTCTTCAATCTTCTTTGGGAAAAGTCTCTGACTTTTCCAAAGAAGTTGTGGTGAAACTAGCTGAACATGATGCTAAGTTTATTGAATTGAAAAAAAAAATTCTCAGAAGATTGACTCATAGTTCATTGCTTCGCAAGCTTCATTATCATCTGCTATCTCAGGTTCTATTGTAGTATCTTGTCAAGTGGAATTACTGGATACTGTTTCTAGGTCTAAAAATTTACATTTTTTAAACTTTCCAAGTACACACTTCCTCTCACCAATGATTCTGTTCATCAAATTACTCAAAAAGGTCCTTCAGTATCCTAACACAGATGATGTTCAGATTTCAAAAATGTATTATATCCTCAAGGGGAATCAGATACTGGTGCGTGGAAATGTAGACATCGTTGATGACCTTGATCCTGTTCTACTAGAGGATAGTCTAGATCTATCTGCCTATCTGGAATCATCTACTGACAAAATCTCATCTCGGGCAACCTTATTTGTATCTTTTGTTTCAGAATTAGATAAGGACAGCATTTCACATTTGTATTTTACTAAATATTATGATAAATGCTATGAGCAGGCAATACAGGTCTTTCCTGAGGTTACTAGATCCACTCAGAAGCAAAGGAAAGCATTTTTAGAGCTGCGACCACAGGTTCTAGTTCTAAGTGTCTCTTTTGTGCTTAGATTTCCTTATAAATGTCTTAATTCAATTCAGGGCAGTAGATATGTGTTCTTGGAGGTTAATCAACTGGAGAAATTTTTTTAGAGTTAAAATGTTTTTCTGTATAGTTTTCCTCCACTTTGATTTAGTATTTAGGGTTTATAATATTTGTACTAGTGGGAGTCTGTTTCATGAAGGGTCTTCCATATTGTGGTATATTTGTAATATACCAGTGTGTATAATTTCTTTCTAAAAATTTTCAAAAGCATATAAAAAAAAAAATAAAAAAAAAATTGAAAGAGGACCTTGAAATTTTGAACTAAACCTGTTTTGGAAGATTCTTAATTACATGAAGCGCGATTCCAGAACATGCACACCCAGCTCGCAGGCATGTCCAAATTGAAAATGGGCCTGACATAAACATGATACCGCAGCCGCGGGAATAGATGAACCCATGGTTTCAGAATCGTGGGTGCAGACATTTTCGGCATGGCACAAACAAAGCACTATGAAGTATGAGACACAGCTATATGCAGCAAACAGATTTGGACGTCCCTGCACTCCTGTACTCTGAAACGATTGACATTTTCAACCCCGCCTGTCCACATTTTAGAGACCGCTGATGGTGCCTTTGGGCATGCATTAGTGCGGTTTGCACTGTTGAATGCTCCCATTCTGAGAGTTCTTTATTAGTGACAGGAATATGTTTGGACATTTCACAATAGAGAATCTGTTCTGATTTATTCTGCCCAATCACACTGGCAACTGATGATTCTGCGGTCATCCCTACGGTTCAGGTACTGCCCAGGCATTCATGTCCCCCAGATCTGCAGATGAGCACACCAAATCCTCCCGTGCAACACTAAGACCACACACACACATACACACACACTCTCATTTGGAGGCACAAATAACTTATCTATGACAAAATTATGCCCTGCACCTATAAACAACTGCTATAAGGACATAATGGCATGGCGTCTCAAGACACCACATCTGATCTGCATATAGCAGCCAAACATGATTCCTCTCCATACTACTTCACATACCATCCCTACGTCTACATTCCTATTTCTACAGAACATTGGAATTGTTAGGAAAAATGAGAATAGCGCCTTTAGCACAAACAGAAAATATCAGCATAGCCAGAATACAGACTATTGCATTGCTATATATTTCTTTAGGGGTGTTTTTTATTTTTCCTTAACCCTACAAATGTTCCTCACCTATGCATTCTATGCTTTGGAATGGAATATTGTGCCTTCCCAGACAGCAGACACACCGATTCAATACAGACGTGTCACAGCCATACATCTATATGGGATGCGTTGAAGATCAGAGCAGTCATTTTTCTAAGTCCTGGTTGCTGCTAGTATAAGGCAGACATCTGCGGGACACACTCAGGACATACATGGGCCATTTCTGAACACGCTTTATACATCTCCATGGCTTGCCGCACCTCCGTTCCGCTCCCTCCCACCCACATTCTGAGATCCTCGTGCTAGTGCCATTGACATGCAGGGCCGGCTGGTTTTGGAATATGGTTCTAGAAGTTTTTGTGAGAAAAATGTCTATCCCTCATGTCTAACTGGCCTATTCGTGTTCTGGAATGACCTCCATATTGTGGGGCTATGCTGCATTCTTTCTGGTGATATGAAACACAATATTTATGGTAGAAGTATTTTCAGAGAACTTGAAGTTCCCCAGATGTTTATCAAACAGTGAACTATTGAGAAACAGTCCATACTACTACTACTATTACTACTGATCATTTCTATTGTGCAACAAGGCATACACAGCGCTGTGCAGGCACATATAAAAGACAGTCCCTGCTCATCAGAGCTTACAATCTACTTAAGGCAGACAATGCAACATCTGAGGACAAGAATACATCTAGGAGTATGGTAAGGAACATATAGGAGACTAAGGGATCAGGATCCAAAAGCAGCCTCGAAGAGGTGAATTTTCAATCTGGATTTGAAAAAGGCCAGAGATGAAGCCTCATGTACAGACTCAGGTAGTTTTTTCCAGGCATTAAGAGCAGCAAGGTGAAAGGATCAAAGTATGGAGTTGGCAGTAGAAGAGAAGTGCATAGACAGAAGCAATCCGTCAGAAGAGTGGAGTTCCCGAGGAGAGGTATAGGGAGAGATAAGAGAGAAAAGATAGTGAGGAACAGCAGAATGAGTGCACATAGGTCAGTGGGAGAAGTTTAAATAGGATACGGAAATAGATAAGGAACAAGTGAAGGGATTTGAGAAGAAGGGTGATATGAGCATATCAAGGCTGATAACATAGTAACATAGTAACATAGTAGTTGACGGCAGATAAAGACCAGCATGGTCCATCCAGTCTGCCCAGCGAGATGGCAAGAGTAGGTGCACCTGTCGCTCCGCGCAGGCCACCCCTCTCCATATCCTTGTTCAGGGGTAAACCCACCACTCCATTCGGAAGTTAGATGGTACCGTTTATTTTGTTTTTTTTCCTATTTCTGTAAAGGGATCCTCTGTGTTTGTCCCATGCCTTCTTGAATTCCGTCACCGTGTTGGCCTCTACCACTTCCATCGGGAGGGCATTCCAAGCATCCACCACCCTTTCAGTGAAAAAATATTTCCTGACATTGCCTTTCAATTTACCCCCTTGCAGTTTCATGTTATGCCCTCTAGTTTTACAGGTTCCCCGTCTTTGGAAGAGGTTTGTTTGTTCATCATTTCTCTTTAAGTATTTAAAGGTCTGAATCATATCTCCCCTGTGCCTCCTTTCCTCCAAGGTATACATATTTAGGTCTTCAAGTCTCTTCTCATAAGGCTTCTGACGCAGGCTCTAAATCATTTTGGTCGCCTTCCTCTGAACAGTCTCCAGTCTTTTTACATCCTTTGCAAGATATGGTCTCCAAAACTGAACGCAGTATTCCAAGTGAGGCCTCACCAGTGACCTATACAGTGGCATAAGTACCTCTTCTTTTCTGCTGGTAATCCCTCTTTGTATGCAGCCCAACATCCTCCTGGCTTTTGCCACCGCCTTGTCGCACTGTTTTGCCACCTTGAGATCAGCAGAGATAATCACACCAAGGTCTTTTTCCTGAACTGTGCATACCAACCTTTCTCCCCCTATCTTGTACATTTCTCTTGGATTTCTGCTACCCAAGTGCATGACACTGCACTTTTTTGCATTAAATCGTAGTTGCCAAGCTTTAGACCAGTCTTCCAGCTTTTGTAGATCTTTCTTCATGTTAACCACTCCCTCAGGGGAGTCCACTCTGTTGCAAATTTTTGTGTCGTCTGCAAAAAGACAGACTTTTCCATTCAGTCCTTCAGCAATATCACTCACAAATACATTGAACAGTGCCGGGCCCAGGACCGAACCCTGGGGCACCCCGCTAATCACCTTCCTCTCATTCGAGTGAGCTCCATGTACAATCACCTTCTGTCGTCTGTCAGTCAGCCAATTTCTAATCCAGTTTACCATCTTGGGACCCATCCCCAAGCTACTGAGTTTGTTGATAAGCCTCCTATGAGGAACAGTATCAAAGGCTTTGCTGAAATCCAGGTAGATGACATCCATTGCATGCCCCTGATCTAGTTCCCTCGTCACGCAGTCAAAGAACTCGATCAGATTTGTCTGGCAAGATCGTCCTTCGGTAAAACCATGTTGCCTCGGGTCTTGCAAGCTGTTGGTTTTCAGAAAGTTCACTATTCGCTCTTTCAGGAGCGCCTCCATTACTTTTCCTGCCACCGAGGTAAGGCTCACGGGTCTGTAGTTTGACACTTCTTCCCTGTCACCACTTTTGTGTAGAGGTACGACATCAGCCATTCTCCAGTCCTGAGGAACCTCTCCTGTTTCCAAGGATCTGTTGAAGACATCCTTTAACGGTCCTGCAAGAACCTCTCTGAGCTCTTTCAGTATCCTGGGATGTATCCCATCCGGTCCCATGGCTTTGTCCACTTTCAGTTTAGCAAGTTGTTCTAACACCTCTTCTGCTGTGAATGGTGTGGTATCTACTTCATTCCCATTTTTATATTTGGGAGTCACAGCTGGTCCATCCCCAGGATCTTCTTTAGTAAACACAGAGCAGAAGTAATTGTTTAGCAATTTTGCTTTTTCAGTGTCACTTTCCACGAGTCCTTTCCCAGCACTTCTGAGTCCTGCAATTCCAACTCTGATCTTTTTCCTTTCCCGAATATACCTGAAGAAATTTTTGTTGCCACCCTTAACATCTTTAGCCATCTTTTCCTCTGCCTTTGATTTTGCTATCCTTATTTCTCGTTTTGTCTCTTTGAGTTTGATCCTGTATTCATTTCTGTGTTCTTCTGTCTGCAAGCTTTTGAATTTTGCAAAAGTTGTGTTTTTTGCCTTTATATGAGCAGCCACCTCTTTGGAAAACCAAATAGGTTTCCTTCTCCTCTTGCTTTTATTTACTCTTCTTACATATTTATCTGTTGCTCCTTTCAATGCCTCCTTTAGTTTAGCCCATTGCAATTCCACTTCCTTTATCTCTTCCCACCCCGTCATCTCCTCCTTTACATACTCTGCCATTTGATTGAAGTTAGTGTATTTGAAGTTTAGGACTCTGAGCTTGCTATGATTGGCCTGTGCCATGGCTTTTATTTCAAACCACACCGTGTGATGGTCGCTGTTGCTCACAGGGGCACTCACGCAGACATTTGACACACTATCACCGTTGGTGAGCACTACATCCAGCGTTGAGCTTTCCCTGGTTGGTTCCATCACCATTTGTCTAAATAATGCATCTTGGAGAGCATCCACAATTCTTTTGCTTCTTTCCAGATGTGCAGAAGGAGTAATCCAATCCACATCAGGTAGATTAAAGTCACCCAATATGATTGCTTCCCCCTTTGATGCTATCTTGGCAATATCTCTAATCAATTCATTGTCTCTCTCTTCAATTTGAGTTGGAGGTCTATAGACTACAGCAATATGGATGACAGTGCCATCTCCTCTCTCCAACGCAATCCAGAGCGCTTCTTCTTTTCCCCATGTCCCCTGCATTTCAGTAGCTTTAATATTGCTTTTGACATACAAGGCTACTCCTCCTCCTTTTCCATTTTCTCGGTCCCTCCTGAATAGATTATAGCCAGCTATGGCTATATCCCAATCCCACCACTGAGGACAATTAGAAAAAAAGACAAATATGGGGAGACAGACTCACAATTATTTGGAGACAGACTCAGTTATGCAGCAAACACAGCAAAAATCTCCTTTTGGGAGAGCTCTAAAAACAGCACTCCTCCTCTTGCAGAACAGAAGGCAATGTAAGCAAACCCACGTGCAGCTCAGAAAAATGGAGGTTTACAACAGTAACTCTGCAGGGGGTGGGGGAGGGGTAGCCCCTGCAGATAGGTTAAGAGAAAGTTTAAAACCTTAAAACTTTAACAGCAATGGAGTAAGGTAAGGAACCCACCACTGAGGACAATTAGAAAGAAAGACAAATATGGGGATTGATGGGGATAGAGATGATTTAAAGGCAGACCAGTGAGGAGGAGGTTGCAATAGTCTAGACAGGCGGTGACTAAAGAGTGGATAAGTGTCTTAATACTGTGTTCAGAAAGGAAGGGGTGAATTTTGCTGATGTTATAGAGAAAGAAATGACACATTTAGCTATCAGTTGGATGTGAAGAAGGAGAGGGAAGAGTGAAAGATGACCCCAGTATTGTGAGATGAGGAAACAGGGAGTAGTGAAGTGTTATCAACAGAGATAGAGAGGGGAGGGAGGGGAAAGTGGATTTGGGGGGAAAATAAGCTCTGTTTTGGCCATGTTCAGTTTCAAATGGCAGTGAGACATCCAGGCAGCAATGTCAGATAGGCAGGCAGAGATCCGGGCATGGATTGCAGGAGAGATTTTAGGTGTAGAGAGGTAGATCTGAGAGTCATCAGCACAAAAATGATACTGAAAACCATGGGAGGAGATGAGTACACCAAGAGACTGGATATAGAGAAAGAAAAGGAGCGGGCCCAAGACAGACCCTTGGTGTACACCAGAGGTTCCCAACTCCAGTCCTGGAGGGCCAAACACCATTCAGGTTTTCAGGCTGTTCCTAATGAATATGCACGAGATATATTTGAATACAATGGGGGCAGTGGGGGGTGTTCAGGGACAGCCTGAAAACCTGAATGGTGTTTAGCCCTCCAGGACTGGAGTTGGGAACTTCTGGTGTACACCAACTGAGAGTGGGATAGCAGTAGAGGAGGATCCAAAAGAACAAACACTGAAAATGCAATTGGAGAGATAAGAAGTGAACCAGCATAACACAGAGCCCTTAAACTAAGCGAGGACAAGGTGTCAAGAAGCAGATGGTGGTCAACAGTGTCAAAAGCAGCAGAAAGGTCAAGAAGGATGAGGATTGAATAAAGGTCCTTGGATTTTGCCAGGAACAGGTCACTGGAGACTTTGGCAAGAGTCATTTCAGTAGAACATAAAGGACAAAAGCCAGATTGCAGTGGATTCATAAGGACTTGAGAGGAGAGAAAGTCAAGGCAACAGCAATGAACTGCATATTCAGGTAGTTTAGAAATGAAGGGGAGGAGGGAAATGGGTTGATAATTAGGAGGACAGGTAGGGTCTAGTGAAGGTTTCTTGAGGAGGGGTGTTACCACAACATGCTTGAAAGCTGCAGGAACAATAGCAGTGGAGAAGGACAGGTTGAGAATATGAGAGAGGGAAGGGATGACAGTGAAGAAGATGGAATTTAGGAGATGAGTGGGAATAGGATCAGAGGAGTAGTTAGTGAGTTTGGGGGAGGTAAGAAGAAGTGTGGTTTCTTCAACAGATATCTTAGAAAAAGAAGAAAAGATGGCAGATGTTGAAGGGAATACTCCTGGTGACATCATTCATAGTTTATGTATATGATACAGCACAATAAAGTGTTCAGACTTTTTCACTATTTCTTTGATCACTGCCCATCCCTGTCTAGTGTAGCTACCATATTATCCCATTTAGTAATTCAGAAATAAAAGTCAACCAGTGAGTTTTAGGTGATAGAGTTGAGATCAAATGATTGATAGTTCTCAGTTGTCAACTACTATCATTATTCATTGTGCCTTGATCTCTGATTCGACAAGTACTAAAATTTAGTTCCACTGACTCTAATGATTTATAAAGCTATATTGTATTTTATAAAAACTATATTGGTTTCAGCTGATCTACAGAGAGACAGAAGGAGGCACACTCTAGGGGCTGGTGGGGTAGAAGTGATTGAGCATCACTTCTGTCTTTAAGACCCTGTGGAGTATTTTTTAGGTAGAGAGCAAAAGGGAATGGGGCAGTCTGATTGAGGGAGACCTAAAGAACAATATATTTGGGCTGAAGGAGAGGTTTAGAAGGGGTGTGACTTCACATTTACTAATTGGGGGCTACAGAGGGTCTTCTGTGGCTGGGAGTGGGGCCAGAGAGCTGAGCAGCCATCATTATGATTTTCTTTTAGTTTTTTAGGGTTTTTTTTTTGGGGGGGGGGTTATGAGACAATGTAACCCTTTAAATCTGACAGCCAGGCCTTATGTCATTTTATTTTTATTATTTTATTTATTAACAATTCTTATATACCGCACTATTAGACATCAGCGCGGTTTACATTGAACAGAAAACATCCGACAGTTTACACGTGTCTGGTCGTTACATTTAACAGGAAATATAACTTGGCGAAATAGGGGAAACTAAATACAATGCAGGGTTATCTGAAAAGGATATCCTGGTTAACTATATACAACAGTGGTACAATAGTATATGGAACAACTTGCTATTTACATTGTGAAGTTGGTCTGTTGCGGGGTCTATCTGTTTGACCACTTCTGCTATTCACCTGGGGGTTATGTTCGGAGCTGTCATTGAGATATTTAAGGAAGAGGAAATGCTTTAAAGCCTTTCTGAACTGACTTAGATTAGGTATTGCTCTGATTTGTGCTGGTAAGGTGTTCCATAGAGATGGGGCGCAGAATTGGAAGGCTCTGTTGGCTGTTGATCTAGTGCATCTTGTGGTGTCATTTGGGATAACTAGTGTGTTTAATTCTGCTGTTCTTCGTGGCCTGTTTGGTGCAAGTGGTTGTATGAGGTTGGAGAGAGAGGAAGAGGTGAGCCCCTTAGCCGCTTTGAATGTTAGCAGTAAGATCTTGAAACTGATCCTTGCCTGAATGGGGAGCCAGTGTAGCTGTTTTAGAAGGGGTGTTACGTGATCTCTCCTGGATGCCCCGAGGAGTACCCTCGCTGCACTATTCATGGCTAATTGCAGGGGGTTCAGGGTGGCCCGGGGGAGTCCTTGTAGTATGGAGTTTGAGAAGTCAAAATGGGGGAGTATAAGGGCTTGATAAATGGTACGGAAATCATCCGGTTCAAGTAGTATGCGTAGGTGTCTGAGGGATCTGATTTTAAAGTAGATTGCCTTGACTGTGTTGGCTATGTGATTCTTCATATCAAGGTTTTGGTCCAGCGTTACTCCCAGGTAGCGTATTGCCGGTTTAACTTGGAGTTGGGCATCCTTTACGTTAATACAACTAGGAGGGGTGAAGTTGGTGTTCCTCGAGACGAACAGGACTTCCGTCTTTTTGTGTTGTATTCTCAGGTTTTGTGATAGGAGCCACTCTGATATGGTGTCAAAGCAGTT
This sequence comes from Ichthyophis bannanicus, assembly GCA_033557465.1. NCBI lineage: Eukaryota > Metazoa > Chordata > Amphibia > Gymnophiona > Ichthyophiidae > Ichthyophis > Ichthyophis bannanicus. Next base: position 126,646,903 of record CM066034.1, on the reverse strand, counting down.
AGTCAGCGGGGTAAGGTCTAGGCAGTCCAATGATATTGGCATATATAGTAGCACATCGTCAGCATATATCATGTAACTGACATTAAAGGATCTGATGATGTCACAGATGGGTTGGATGTATATATTAAACATCAATGCAGATAGAGAGGATCCTTGGGGTACACCTTGACTTTGTTGGAAAGGTTCAGATGTATCCCCGTCGACTCTGACATGCTGCCATCTGTCGGACAGGTAAGATTTGCACCATTCAAGTGCTGTTCCACAGATGCCTTTTTCCCTTAGCCGGCAGATGAGAATTTCATGGCATACCGAGTCAAAAGCCGCTGCTATATCTAGGAAGACAAGAGCGAAGCCCTGGCGTATGTTATCCACACCTGAGGTTATGTTGTTGAGGAGTGTTGTGAGTAGTGTTTCTACTCCATGTGACTCTCTGAAACCATGTTGAGCTGGATCCAGTGGGGCTGATGTGTCTATATGATCCTGTAATTGCCTGTGCACTATTTTCTCGATGATTTTTGCTAGCATAGGTATGCTAGATATGGGCCTATAAGATTCTACTTTTTGAGGATCAAGTTTGGTGTTCTTTAGCAGCGGTCTTACAGAGGTCTGCTTGAGCGTAGATGGGAAAGAGCCAGTGGTGAAGGAGTAGTTTAAGATTTTTGCTATAGTTGAGGATATGTCACATCGCAGGTCCTTTATCCAGTGCGCAGGGCAAGGGTCTGTGTGTGCAGTGGTTGTGTTTAGAGCTAGGATGGTGTCTTCAATAGCTTTCTTCGAGGGAGTAAAGAAGGATGCCAGTGATACTGGGTAGTCTTGTTCATCAGGAGGGTCTGGTATTAATATTTTGTTGGTCTTGCACATTTTAGATTGCATGTAAATTGCATAGTCCTGTGGGCGGATCCTGCTGTGGTGCTCAGGGGTTGGCTCTTTGGCAAGTGTTTTAACTAAGTTAAACAGGTCGTGAGGTTTATTCAGTGACCGTTTCAGAGTATCTGTGTGGTGTTGTCTGATTTTATCTGAGATGGCTTTACGATGCTCTGCCAGGTGTTGGATGTAAGCTGATTGGTCACTGCTGGTACGTGACTTTCTCCATCGTTTTTCTAGTCTTCTTAAAATGGTTAGTGAGGTTTTTAAATCGGCTGTGAACCATGGGGCGGTAGGTCTCTTCTTTGGGTTCTTGTTCGTTGGAGGGCGGATGGCGATTGCACTGAGTTTTTTGTTCCAGGAGGATATCAACTCTTCTAGACTTAGTGAGGTGTCATCAAAGAGTGTGCTCATTTCAGTAAGGATGCGTTCTCTGTTAAATGGGTGGAATCTTCTGGTAGCTGAGTTAGCAGGCCTGCTTTCATCCGTTTTCATCTTGTGTGAACAGTTAGTGGTAGGCATCTGAAAGGTGATGAGTTTGTGGTCAGTCCATGGGACTGCAGATATCGATAATACGATGTTTTGTGGTTGGTCCAAAATTAGCTGCGGTGCGAATATTAGGTCGAGGATATTGCCTTTCTCATGAGTAGGTTCTTGCACCATTTGTGTGTATCCTAGGCTATCTAGGGCATTTAGGAATGCTGATGCTTGAGTGTCCTGTAATGATGGTAGGTTGATATCTCCTACAATCCAATTAGGTTTATTTGGACCCTGGGTGAAGGATGCCAGATTTATTATGGTTGCTAGGTCGTCTGGATCCCCTGACGGTGATCTATAGACCAAGTTTATGGAGCATGTGTTGTTTGAGACTGATACTGTTTCTAGATGGTTGTTACTGTTGGATTCATCCATTTTAAACTGGAGGTCAGCTTTGGTGATGATAAGTACTCCTCCGCCTTTCTTGTTTTGTCTGTGTCCAGTGAAGGCTGTAAAGTTAGGTGGGAGAAGCTGATTGAGGATGATATTGTCTTCAGTTGAGAGCCATGTTTCGGTGACCATGAGAATGTCTAGCTGGTGGGACATTATTACATCCGTAATCACTGGCCACTTGTTTCGAAGTGAGCGGGCATTTATAAGTGCACACTTCAGTCTACTAGGGTAGACGTTTTTAGATTGTCTAGTTTTCATGTTGTGTTGTAGTGGGACATGCAATAGGAGGTTGCGGTGTGGGATGTTGGCCCCATGTGGGTTGTGATAAGAGTCACCAGGAGTGCACAATGTTCCAGGCTGTGGCAACAAATGGAAATTTACTATGGGATTTACTAAAATGCAGTTTGTAAATACTTCCATTTAGCAAATCCTATGGTAATTTTTCTGCAGTAAAATACTACAGGAACACTGCTTTACTATAGTATTAGTAAGCCACCTGGGGATGGGGACATACCTAGTGTACCTGAATATAACTCGCCTTAATCTACAAGGTGTGAGCTAAATCTAAATAGAATCAAATATAATTATTTTTCCTATAAATTATATCCTAAACGTTTTGGTCTGAGACTGTACATTTTAGCAAAAACTTGAATGTCTTGCCTGTCTAGAAATGAAATGTTTGATTCTCTAGTTGCAACCATTTCTAATACTAAAGTCTTTCTTGCAACTTCACCATAACATGGCTTTCACCCATGTACTAAAATATTAAGAATCTGTAAGTCTATGCCCCCTTGCTTGGTTTGTGGCTTGTCATGCTTCTAGGGCTTGAGTGCATCAATGTTGCTGATAACTATGCTATTGGTAGCTTAACGACTGGCAGAGTCTTCCAAGATGGGCAGGTCTTAACCGACTAAGACAAACCACTCATCGGCAGCAACAGTATAGCATAGTGTTGGTTGTGGAGGCTAAAATATCAGTGACAACAGCAACAACAATGGAATTATCTGCATGGAAGAAAGGTCTGGCAATCTACTTCTGCAACAATGGTCACAGCAAAACAAATTATGATTTAGTGCTGGAAGATGGGGCCCCAGGTTGGAAAGCACTGGGAAAGATCTGAAAACACTTCAGAGTAAAGCCAACATTTATGATATGGCTGATCAAAGCCTTCTGGACATCTTGCTGCTGACTTAGCTGCCCATGAAATAGGAGTCAGAAGCTACAAAGATGTCTAACATTAGAATATGGAATGAACCAGAGAAGCAGGAGGTGGTCAAAAATGAAATGGACTATGTATAACTTGATCTACTGGGTATTAGCAAACTGAAATGGACTGACTTTGGGCACTTTGAATCTGATTATTACATGGTATACTATGCCTGAAATGAAAGACAAAGAAGAAATGGTATTGTATTTATAATTATGAAGGAACCTGCAAGACCTCTAATGAAATATAATGCAATCAGTGAATGCTTAATTTCTATTCATTTATGAGGAATGCCCATCAACACAACTATTACTGAAGTATAAGTACCAACAACAGCTGCAGAAGTGGAAAAGGTTGATCATGTCTATGAAGAAGTACAAGCTGAAATCAACTGAACATTTAAACATAATAAGAACATAAGAACACATAAAATATGCCATACTGGGTCAGACCAAGCCCAGTATCCTGTTTCCAACAGTGGCCAATCTAGGTCATAAGCACCTAGCAGCTTCCCCAAAAGACACAGGTTCCTCAATGCTTGTATTGGGTCAAGCAGTGATATCCTGGGTCCCTTTTAATAATGGCTTATGGAACTTTCCTCCAGGAACTTGTCCAAACCTTTTTTAAAACCAGCTACACGGGGCGGAGCCTGATGTCCAGCGGGTTAGACGCTTTGCGCTGAAGCTCCCGAGGGGCCTACTCAGAATCCTGACTTAATATCTGCATAAACTTAATATTTTACTCCGAACTTACCGGGGTGCCTTGGGGGGAATGGCGGCCCACAAACCAGTGCACTTGGACTTCGGGTCTCCCTCTTCTTCACATGGAAAACGCTCCAAAACAGAGTTGTCTTCCCCACCAAAGATGGTTCCATTTCGGGTAAGCCCCGAAATGCAACAGGAGATCTTGGAGGAAATACGTGGTGTGAAGGAACTGGTACAGTCCAACGGAGAAGCGCTCCGAGCCATGCGAGAAGATTTCGGTATGCTTCAGGACCGGCTTGAAGGTCTTTCACTACGGCTGGACAATATGGCGGGGTCCTTGATTCGCACGCGGTGCGCTTGGTGAATCTGGACAAGGCTGAGCGTCAGATACAGAATCTTCAAAAAGAGTTAGAGGATTGCAATAATCGAGCCCGTCGCAACAATGTAAGGCTCATAGGAGTACCAGAGGGGGCGGAAGCAGGAGATATCAGAGAATTTCTGGTCAAAACTCTCCCCTCCTTGCTGAAGATTACCTTTTGCAGAGATCTGGAAATTGACCGAGCATATCGTGCTCCTACTAACATCGCACTCAATCGGACGACCCCCCGGCCCATTATCTTTCGTTTACTGAGGTATCAGCAAGTTGACCAAATTTTCAAAGCTGCCCGGGTGATACCACATCTGCAGTTTGAAGATCATAAAGTCTCTTTTTTCCCCGACTTGGCGAAGCCCACAGTAGATCGGCGGAAGGGACTCCTTGCTTTTCGACCTAGATTACAACAGTTACAGGCTCGCTTTGGCCTCTTGTATCCAGCGAAGCTCAGAGTGACTCTCCATAACCAAACTAGAACCTTCGAAGATCCTGCTCTGCTAGCAACATTCTTAGATTCCAAAGAGGCTGACCAGATGCGCTAAGTCAACCACTCGGATGGACTCCGCTGGAACTGCCCGCCATTTTGAATGGCCCGATGCGGTGATCATTGCCTGGAATAGAGACTGCCTGGACCTTTCTTTCTTTTATATCTACCTCTCTTGGTCTCCTTCTCCTCCATGATGTGCACCGCGGTTAGATTCGGAGCACGCACAGCTATACCGGTTATGTGTTTCAATTTAGGCCTTCTCTGGGGTCTCACCCCGCAGACATCAGGTCGCCAGTAATTTCTGGGGTTTTGCTTCTTCTCTATGGCACTTCGGTGCTTCTACTGTTATATAGGGCGCTTCATGATTTTTCATTGGCTTACTTTCTATCATATCGTGTGTACAGTCATTTATAGTTGATATGAGGGACATTGCGCAACTCGGTGCGCCATCATGTTTCTTTCTCAGAATGTTTGACTTTGTTGTATGGCCTTCTGTAAGCTCTTGTCACTGAACGTAAGAGGCATTAATAGTCCAATCAAAAGAATGACCATCCTTAGTTATTCTAATCATGACCATACTGATTTAGTGTTTCTTCAGGAAACCCATTTCACCTCCGTTGAACCACTGAAACTTACGGCTAAACCTTATACGGTGGCTGCCTACTCTCCCGCCGTTTCCAAGCGGTGTGGGGTAGCCATCTTGGTTGAGAAATCTTTGCCAACCACTGTAATGGATACTAGCTCTGATGGGGAGGGTAGCTGGGCCTGTGTATATTTTAAGGTTGGAGATAGTGAATTTACGTGTATTTGTATATATGCTCCGAATGTGGATGACCCTGTTACTGTTACTCGGCGGCGACTTCCATCAAGTGTTTGATTCTTTGATAGATAGACTGTCGCCTAGAACGAGTGGTTCGCCCAAGAGTCTTTACACCCTGCCAGCTCTGATGACAGATTTTGTGTGAGAAGATATATGAAGCTGTTTTCACCCCTTTGACTTAGAGCTCACCTTTTCTCAGCCCCCCTATCACTCACAATCTCGATCAGATTTTTCCTTATCTCCTTAGTACTGCTATCCCAAGTGGACATATACTCCTGATAGGTTAGCCAATTGGAATGCCATCCAGAGCACTCGATGCTGGACATGCCATGTGGCCTTTGGTTCACTAAACTCCTGTTAAGTATGATTGTCCCGCATTACAGTATTACTGGAGTCGGGTCTGGGGTCGTCTTCATTCTATTTTATATTTTCCGGAATCCCTCTCTTGGAAGATTGTGGGGCTCTGCTTAGTCGCGGGGCTCCCCTCTCTCCCTAAATTGGCTTACTTCCTTTTAGCCTTTATACTGGGCATTGCTATATCTTATTTCCTTAATCACGACATATTGGGAAAATAGCTCTTTTTTGAGCTCTAATGAATGGTGAATCATATCTGTCTTTATTGTAAATATGCGCAAGTGCCTTGTATGTCAGCCTCTTCCGTTCAAACTATTCACTGTTGGTCTGGCTAGAAGATGCTCAATGATTATGTTCACACTATTCAATGCTCTCAGTTGACTGTTTGAATCTGTATTAATCTCTGTCCCACACTCATCCGGTATCATGGATTCTACTTCTGTTTGTTTGATGTACAATAATTGTTGTATGTAAGCGCTTATATGATGATTCTTATCAGCTTAGAGAAGAAGCATTGGGGTGGGGGGTAATTGGGGTTGCTTTCTTTATTGTATGTGTGTATTTGTTTCTTTTGGTGTGTTGTTACTTTTGTTTGTTGTAAAATGAAAATAAAAGTTAAAAAAAAAAAAAAAAACCAGCTACACTAACAGCTCTTACTACATCTAACAGCTCTTACTACACCTAACAGCTCTTACTACATGATATACTGATAGTGATGGGTGACTAGAATGCAAAGGTTGGGAGCAAAGAAGCAAAAAATGGTTGGATAATATAGGCATGACAACAGAAACAAAGCTGGAGAAAGATTGATAGAATTCAGACCAACAATCTATTCATCTCAAAAACCTTCTTCCAGCATTACAAGTGGTGATTGTACACATGGGGGCACACTTCGCCCAATGAATTGTTCAAAAATCAAATTGACTCCATCTGTGAAAGTCAATTGTAAAGTTCAATAACATCAACAAAGACAAAACCTGGAGCTGACTGTGGAAAAGATCATCAGCTTTCAAACCTAAGCTAAAGCTGTAAAAGACATCATGGTCAACTGACTGGAAAAGATCTGTGTTCATACCAATACTAAAGAAAGATGATCCAACTGACTGTGGAAATTATTGCACAATTGCTCGGATCTCCCATGTTAGCAAGATTCTACTCAAAATCATTCAGAGGAGATTAAAACCATACTGGGAACAAGAACTGCCCTTAAATGGAGGCGCACAAGACATTATCGTGAATGTGAGAAGGATCCTTGAAAAGACAAAATAATACTAAAAAGATATAGATATGTGGTTTATTGACTAGATCATGTATAGATCATAAAAAACTCTGGGCCACATTAATAAGATATACAAGTACACCTGATTGTTCTCTTGCACAATCTTTACATTGATCAAGATGCGACAGTGCAAACAGAACAAGGAGAACTAGAATGGTTTTAAATCAGCAAAGGGATACAACACGGCTTCATACTTTCCCCATTAATTTAAATGCAGAAGAAATCATCAGAGAAGCAGGACTGCATGAAGATAATCAAGGTGTGAAGATTGGTAGAAGACTCATCAACAAACTTTGCTATGATGATTATACTACATTATTGGCTGAAAGATGATCTGCAACATCTGCTTATCAAGATCAAGGAATATAGTCTTAAACTGGGCCCTGCATCTCAACATGAAGAAGACAAAGATCCTGATCACTGGTAAAATTAATCATTTCATCCTTGATGGAGAAGAAATAGAAATAGTAAACATTAACTTGCTTGCATTGCTCATGACAGAATGGCTATGAAGGACTAGACAAGATTCTCAAGTGTGAAGATGTATCTCTGCATACAGATTCAGCTTGTCCGAGCCATGGTATTTTCAATAACGTTATATGGACTCAAAAGTTGGACAGTGAAGAAGGCGGGAAGAAAATTGATGTCTTGAATTATAATGCTGGTGAAGAATACTGTGTGTATACTATGGACTGCCCAAAGAACAAATCAGTCGGTATTAGAGGAGAGCAAACCTAAGCTTTCTTTAGAAGTTCAAACTGACAAGACTCCAACTTTCCTTTGAGAAAGTCATCATGCTTGGCAAGGTTGAAGGTCAATGGAAAAGATGAAGGCCAGCAATGTGATGTATCGATACAATAACAGCACCTATGGATGCCACTGTATCAACAATTAACTGCCTTACTGAAGACCAAGTACAATTTAGGATAATTATCCATAGGGTCACTGTGAACTGTCACCAACTGGATGGCACTTAACAGCAATAACAAATCTATGTTTCTTTCTCTCTTCATATAGAAGGAGGTGTCTTCAATGTTTTCTTCTAAGGTAAAAATATTATGGATTTATCAATGAAAATATTCCAGGAGCAAGAGAAATTTTCAGTCTAGAGCAAAACTGATAAGTCTTCCTCCAAAGTTAAACAATTAAGATTACTTTTCTACTGTAAATATATCTGTTGATCCCATTCTAACTGTAAGATTTGAAATCCTGTCTCAGACTATGCTCATTTGCTAATGCTAACCCATAAAAATTGGCCATTTTATTATATGGATTTATCTACTGTATTTGTATTTATCAAACAGAGAAATAATATATTGACAATACTGTAGCTCAGAAGACCAAAACCTGGGATGTTGCTGGGTTACATCTAGCTTACATTTGTCAGCTCATATATTTTCTCACATTTTAGAGTCTACAAAATGTTCTGCTTCTGCAGTTTTTAATGCAGTATTTAGTCCATTAACTACCTAATGATTTTGGAAGATAGGAAAACATTTCCACTCTGCCTTCAAATAGGTTAATATCCATACAGAGAGAGATGCCAAGAATTCTAGAGGAAATGACATGTTCTGCATCCATAAATTTAAAAAGAATTCCAACTTTATGGCAACAGTTCTACAGTTAAGATAGACAGATAGGAAAATAACTTTATAAACTCCTGTGCAATCAATGCACATTACCATGCACATATTTTGGGCCTATTTTATACAGTGAAGCACACACACACTTTACTTTATAAAATAGGGGTGTATTGATGCACCTTAATCTAGTTATAGCAGTTATGCCTACTCTAGAGGGTACATGCCTTGAGGAGGTGTTGGAGGTGCATGCATGGTTGTGTGTGTCATGAGGTTGTATATGTGGATGCATACATCTGCATGTGTGTGTCATGGGGATATTGGGAGTGCATGAGTGAGTGTGTTCATTGGAGGTGTCAAGGAGTGCATGTGTGTCTGTGTGTGTCAAGAGGGTGTTGGGGGACGCATGCATGTGTATATTTGTGTGCGTCATGGGTATGTTGAGTGTTGCTTGCATGGGGCATGACAGAAGTGTACGTGCATGCCTGTGTGTGTTATGGGACATGAAGAGAGTTGTGTGTATGCCTAACCCATGGAAGTGTTTGGGGTGTGTGTATGTGTGCATGCATGTGTGTGTCATAGGGGTGCTGGGAGGTACATGTATGTGGTGTGTCATGGAAGTGTTGGGGGATACTGGGAGTGCATGCATGTACATGTGTGTGTGCGTAATGGGGGTTACCCATCCCTACCATTCAATACGTTCCCTCCTGCACTTTCTATCCTTCCCTTCATCTAGCCATGCATTCCTACCCAACAAACTTTGCACTCTCTTCTTTCCCTTCCTTTCAATCCCTCACTTGCACTCTTGCAAGTCTCAGTGCCTCCTCTAACACCACCCCTCCCCAATGCTCCACCCTATTCTTCCTCCCTTCTCTCTAGCTCCACCTATTCCATTATGTTTTCCCGGCCTTTGTTATCTAGCCGTGTCTCTTCTTTCCATAGTCTGCCCTGTTATCAGTTCTCAGGCAGCAAGACCTCAACCCCACTAATTCCACTCCTGCTCTTCACACCAGCGAGATCTGGGGACTACAGCTGGCAATTTTTAGACACAGCCCTGCTCTTCATACTTGTGAGACTGGGACTCCTATTGGCTCATTATCCTTCTGTTTTGGGGGAGGGGGCCATATGCATCTATTTATTTGTACAAAAACTGACAAGTTAGGTGGCATGGCCAAGCCACAAAACCATAGAATGAGTGGGAAATACACTATTTCCAGTTATAAGTTTTAGATTTTATACAGTGGATAATAATGTAGGGCCCAAATTTGAGCCGGGTAGTGCTATGCACTGTGTTGACGCATAGCCCGCCTACCTCCCGCCTAACCAGGATTTCCCAGGCCGGGATCATATGCGGCCCCGGCATCGAAAATCCAGGTGTCGCCGCACAGACAGGAAGCTGCAGGAACTATGCGTGTAGCACCAATTTTTGATGCTACATCGTTAGCCCAGCTCCTAAAAGATAGGTGAGGTTTTCCCATGCCTATCTATAAGGCGCAGAGCGCTAACTGTGTAGCATCGAAAATCAGTGCTACATGGGTAGCGCCATGGCCTGTCTCCGCGGTGCCCTGGAACGCCCCCAGCACGCCCCATTGCTATGAGGATAGCATCTGGGCAAACTAGGGACATATCCAGGATTTTCAATGGGCACTACACATGTAGATGCCCTTCAGAAATCCCAGATGGTCATTAGGGAAGTTACCCATGTAAAGGCCTTTGAAAATCGAGCCCATAGTCCTTAAGTTTCCATAAGATTTTTAGAAATAGGATCTGATGCCAACTCATTGTAGTTTCATTACTATTGTATGTGTACAATTATTAATCTCAGAAGGTCTCTATAATAAAATATACAGTATGGTTTACCTAATCCTGGATGCGGACATCATGGGATTGCTTTTATAAGATGTCACGTAAAGATACACGCCATCAATGTGCGTAAGTCGCCTGTTTTCAAGGGCTTATGCGTGGAAATGGTGCACACTTTCGGTGGTAGCAATTCTGTAAGCGTATGTATTATCAGTGTGGGCAAACACAAAGATAGGATTTGAGCGGAGTGTAGACAGAGCACAAATTTACATGTGTAAGTTATAAAATATTATAACTTAGCGCTTTCTTGAAAAATCTGGCACAGGTATTTACACCTGCGATAGCGCAGGCATAAGTACTTGTACTTAGTTTCCATGTGTGTTTATCCCAGGTAGGCCCTTATATTATAAAGCATGCGCATACTTCACTTTATAAAATAGGTCTCAAGTACATGCGTGCTATCTCCATGGGAGTTTATGAAGTTACTCTATGATTCTAACTGTGTCGTTCACAGAATGGACATGGCTAGTAGCCTGTCCTCTATTTTATCCATTCAAAGACAGTTTACAAAGGCCTTTTGCATTTTAGTTATATTCTGCATCTAATTAAAAAGAACTCAAAACAGTATGATCCAAAGATTCTTGCCCTAGAGGTTTCTGAATATGTTTTCATAAAAGTCAGAACTTTAGATGTTCATTGCTTAAAGATTCTCTTTCATATGCTTGTTGCATTGAGCATAAATACACATTTGTTGAAAAACTATATGAGCATAAACTTAAAGACTTTGATTTACTATATTCATTGCATTGATCCTGTACCATCTCACAAATGGTAGTCTTTCTGTTAATTTCTTATAGAACAATTTTAGTATCATATACATACCTGCATTATTGTAGAACCTTCCAAAAATCTTTTTTTTATTGGCTCCATAGTTCCATCTGTTTTCTTTTCCTTCTAACTCAGTTTGATTCAAGGCTGATATCTGATACTATGTATCTTCATTCACAACTATACTAGGATTTCCTACTATTTTAATAGGCTCTTGCTTCTGCCTTTCCTGCTTTGGTCACTGAAGCAAGTGTCCTGAGACTGGAAGCCATACATCGGTTTTGGGCTCCTTCCATAAAACTGCCTCATCAGCTCTGAATGTGAACACCAGCCATTGCCTTTAGCAAACGCCATGATGCCTTTCTTCCCTCTCTCCAGGGGTTGGGACGTGCAGCCCCATAAGCTGACCGGGCCCAATTTCCCCTCCATCTCCCCCCGCACATCAGGATGGGGAGAGCCCATGGGGGCAGGAGGGGGCGAGATCAGTGTTGATCAGCCCAGCAGGACATACAGGGCCAGTTCAGGTCACAACCCTGCATGTCCTGCTGGGCCCATGAGGACATAATGCTTATTCCAACTCAAAGGGAGAATAAGCAGTACGAATCCCGCAATTGTGCCCGGGGATCTCCCTCGGGGCTGGGACCAGGTTCTGGGGGGTCTCTGCTGCCTAATCCAGGCCATGGCAGGCCAGCCTTGGGTTGGGTGGTGGGAAAAATGACCGGAGCTGTGGGAGTTGGAGCACCTGTGAAAGGATATCCCCGCAGGCTGTCCTTGGGCCCGAATCTGGTTACTGAATCGGGTCTAAATGGACTCGTCTTGCTTGGGGCCGTCCGGACGGCCAGGATGTGCTCCTAATGAAAACAAGCTCATAATTATCAAAAGTAAGGCCTCTGTTCTAGATGGGGTTTCTTTTAGAAGTCCCATTCATGTTTTAAATGTGGATGTGGTGCTGGAAAAACATGCAAACCACAGTCATATCTAATACACGATTTTAGAAAGGCCTCGCTTGAAGTGTTTTTGCCTGGACACATCTATATAAAAATGTTTCTCCAGGAGGCATTCTGGGCCATGGCCTGGGTGGGATGAAAATCAACACATGCATCTCCCAATTTATATTGGGATGCATGTTGAGATCTGCACAGATGCATATCATGGCAATCCCAAGTCTGTGCCCATAGGGGGAGTTCCTGGGATGTGCAAATTTGCATTTCATGGCAATCCCAGGTCTCTATCAATAGGGGGAGCTCCTGGGATGTTCAAAGATGCATTTCATGGCAATCCCAGGTCTGTGCCCATAGGGGGAGCTCCTGGGATGTGCAAAGGTGCATATCATGGCAATCCCAGGTCTGTGCCCATAGGGGGAGCTCCTGGGATGTGCAAAGGTGCATATCATGGCAATCTCAGGTCTGTGCCCATAGGGGGAGCTCCTGGGATGTGCAAAGGTGCATATCATGGCAATCTCAGGTCTTTGTCAATAGGGGGAGTTTGTGGGATGTGCAAGGGAGCACATCCAAGCAGTTCCCTGCTCAGTTTGCTAGTGGGAGCTCCAGTGATCTGCTTGGGTGTTCGAGAAGCAGTGCAGGGACAGAGAGGAGGGTTTGGGAAGGAAGTGGTTGCAAGCTTCTATCAGGGTTGGAACAGGCAGAGCCACAAAGTGAGCAGGGGAGAAACCTCTGGGTAGTGGCCAGAGGGAGGGTATTTCTCCCAGCCTTGATGATAAAAGCAAAGCAGGGGAGAATCCTCCAGACAGGGGTCAGAGGGAGGGTGTTTCTCCTAGTCCTGATGGCAGAGGCAGAGCTGGGAGAAACCTCTTGGAAGCACTCCACGGTCTCTGAGAGAGAGAAAGGAAGCGGAGAAGGAACAGCCTGTAGGTAAGCGTGCTTTGGAACTTTTGGAAGTGCATGAAGCATGGCTCAATGTACACTTTATTGGGCTAAGAAGTCTGAGAGAAGGATGTGTAGTTGAACTGATAACCATGCAGACTTTTTTTTTCTTTTTTGGACTATAGTAGAGCGATAGTACAGCCATTTCTGAAGTTCTCACTGAGTATATCCTGCATAAGAAGTCTACCTTAGTTTACTGTTAAGGAGTTTTGTTTTGATTAAACTGAAGAAATAAAGGTTTACCTGTTTTGTACTGTTCGGAACTCCAGTTTGTGGTGTGTGGAAAGGGGGCCTGCTATCAAGGAAGGATAGTCTTGTTTTCTAAAATGTCCCTTAACATGGCAACATTTTTCTGGAAAACATACCTGAATGTACTCAGCAAGTTAAGATGAAGGCACAAAGGAATTTCTATGTATAGATCACTTCTTCAATATGATAGAAGCTTTTGATTGAATTCATATGGGCAGAATTCTTCCAAGAACTACCACAGCCTGAACATTCAGACCTGCTCTGGCTAATGCTAGTGGTTGAATTAGTGGCCACGTTACTTGGTTCCTGCCATGATGCCTATATCATCTGCAAAATCCCATGTATCAGTCCAGGTCTCTTCAGAATCCAGGAGACCGAGTGAGGAAGTGCTGGAATACTTCAGGGGAACTTTTGATGTGTTCATAGACTGTAAAAATGACAGAACCTGGTGACACCTTGTAGACTAAGCAATTGATGAAGGCATGAGCTTTTGAAGACAAGACTTCACCTCATCAGATATGGTGATGAGAGGGCTCAAACTATATGGGAGTGCCACATGCAAATGGCATCATGAAACAGAGGATAAAGATGTTAAGTAATGTGTTTGTGATTCTCACCGGAGATATTTTTCCCCTTTGGTGCAGTTTTGTTAAAGGTGCCCTGTGGAATGGCAGGTGCATTACCTTTACTATACATTTCCAGTCCTACTTTGAAATTAAGTGCATCTGAGCCGTAAAGCTATCATAGCACTTGGGGAAAAGGACTGCTGCTGCTTCTTTAGAGCCAAATAATTAACTTTATTTGAGGCGTCAGTGTTCCACCTTTATGGCTAAGATAGCTGCTCATCAATAAATGCAGAAATAGAGCAAACTTTGTTCTGTGGGATGACACATGTTTACAAATAAAGACTATAGTTCTGGAGCTTTTACCCTTGCTGAATGGTTCTGCGTTGTCTTGACATGGAATGGTATAACACGTATTATTGGAAACTTTGATCCCTTAGAAACTGGAGAAGGGACACTGGAAAGAAACAACCTAACTCCAGGAAGTAGGTATATTGAATTAGCTGCAATAGGAGAGTTGGGGGGGGGGGGGGAGATAAGTGCACGTCCTGCCCCGTTCCACCTATTGGCTGCCCCTGGGATGCCAACACGAAGTATCAAGTAGAAGTAATTTCTCTGCTTTCTGAGCATCTACATTTTTGCAGGTGTACCCTGGGCAATTTTATAAGTAAATAGCTGAGTGCATTATGTTCTTTTCACTTATAAAGTTATTTCCATTACTACTTGCTTTTGCATCTTTGGCAAATTTTATCTCTGGTTCTATTTTGGCTTGTCTTGTTAATGTTTTCCTTCTAGTTCGCCAATGCTTGTGCTCCTCCTTCATGCTGAATCACATCCTCCTGAACTTGATCTAGTTAAAACACCTTCCTTATCTTTTTTTTTTTTTTTTAAATATTTTATTTTGCATTTTCTTGAGATACAGAATAACAACAAAGAAAAATACAACATAACCACAAAAGATACACTCTACAAGAATATAACCATCACATAATCAAAAACACATCAATGGGAGGAGAGATTACTCAGAAGTGGCAAAAAATATAAAGAAATAAGGGATCCAAGATCCCTTATAAGGGAGCAAAAAATCTAAGCAGACCACCAACTCATTTCACAACAGCTTCCTTACTAACCAAGAATTTCTGTAACTGAATCACCTCAGTAAAGACGTAATTCTGCTCTTCATATGTAATGAGACACCGACAAGGAAATTTTAAGAAATAAGAAGCCCCCAGTGCAAGCACTCTCGGTTTTAAATTCAAGAATTGTTTACGACGAGACTGTGTAGTCCGTCCTATATCGGGAAAAACCTGAATTTTAAATCCACAGAACAATTGATCCTTATGCTTAAAATAGGCACGCAATACCTTTAATTTAGCAGACTCTAGGGAAAATGTAACTACTAATGTACAGCGTTTAGGGATGATATCCAAAGAGTCCTCCAAAAATGCAGTCAAATTTTGGGCAACCGAATCCTGGGGAGGGGGTAAATCTCCTTCAGGGTTAGGCACCATCCCAAGAACATTTAAGAAAGAAAACATTTGGAGGACATCAATAGTTTCTGTTATTTGAAGAACTTCAATGAAATACTTTTTTAACAATAAGTCGAAAGAGAGCAAATGAGTGGAAGGAAAATTGAGAAAACGGAGATTCCGTGCCCTGGACTGATTCTCAATAAGCTCCAAGCGAAAAGAATCGCTGAGAGCTCTTTAACTAAAGCCACATCATTAGTAACACATACTTGAAGTTGAGAATCAGCTTGGGTAAGGGAATCCGTTAAGGAAACCAATTGTGAATCAATCATCTTCACTTTGTCAACTACATCACTAGAAAAAGAACAAAGAGATGAAACAGTACCAGATAAGCGTACATCCATTTTCTTAATGGCAGTCCAAATATCCAAAAGAGTAACCTCCCCTGAAGGAGAAACAAAAGGATCTTCAGATACCACTGGTTCGACTGGACAAAGAGCAACAACTTCATCCGATACAGAGGTGTCTACAGGAGTAGATGAAAGTGGAAGCTGTGGGAGGGGAGGTGGTAACCGGACTTCAGGACTTAAAGAAGCCCCCTCCGGTGATTGCATAGCTGGTTGCAGGGAAGTAACATGTTTGTCCATGGGGCCAACCTTACCCCCCTGTACACCGCCAGAAGCTGTTGGAGTGACGGCCGGTTTGGCTTTCCGCTTTCCCATCGACAAAACAGTAGACTTCCAGCGCCTCGGACGCGTCGAAGGGGCGTCAAAGGGGCGTGGCCTGCCCCTTGTATCACGCCCCTTAGATCACGACCACGCAGGCCGCGAACACGCGGCCGCGTATAGCACTCGTCGGGCTTTGTAGAGAGCAGGGGGGTCCTCCGGAGCACTGGTGTCCACCCCGCGCCTGCAGCTGACTCAACAGGTCCTGGTCCCGATCTGCGGCACAGCTCCGCGGCCCGATGAAATCACCGCGACTGCTCCCAGGTACAAAATGCTCTCCTCCACCAAAGCCCCGCTCTCGTCGGGCTTTGTAGAGAGCAGGGGGGTCCTCCGGAGCACTGGTGTCCACCCCGCGCCTGCAGCTGACTCAACAGGTCCTGGTCCCGATCTGCGGCACAGCTCCGCGGCCCGATGAAATCACCGCGACTGCTCCCAGGTACAAAATGCTCTCCTCCACCAAAGCCCCGCTCTCGTCGGGCTTTGTAGAGAGCAGGGGGGTCCTCCGGAGCACTGGTGTCCACCCCGCGCCTGCAGCTGACTCAACAGGTCCTGGTCCCGATCTGCGGCACAGCTCCGCGGCCCGATGAAATCACCGCGACTGCTCCCAGGTACAAAATGCTCTCCTCCACCAAAGCCCCGCTCTCGTCGGGCTTTGTAGAGAGCAGGGGGGTCCTCCGGAGCACTGGTGTCCACCCCGCGCCTGCAGCTGACTCAACAGGTCCTGGTCCCGATCTGCGGCACAGCTCCGCGGCCCGATGAAATCACCGCGACTGCTCCCAGGTACAAAATGCTCTCCTCCTTATCTTTTTTTAACTGTTGGCCCCATAACGGGCTCTAATTCTGGTTACAATGCAACCAAGAGGAATAAGCTTGAGAGTATATGTAAATGAGGTATGGTTAAAACTGAAATGGGAGCAAAAATATTTGCATTCTTGCTCTTAGTTTAGGCTATTGGGTAAGCAAATCCTATGTAGTTTTTTCTACACAGTTCAACAAAATGTGATTGACTTGGTATATTCAAAAGGGATAGTAAGCTTGATAAAGACTTTAATGAGACAAATAATGTATGTCTTTCTTTAGAACTGGGTCAGCCTAACATACCTCATTATTGCCCTATTTGCTGCTTTTCAGTCTCTAGAGACTTTTTTTGATCTCGAAGTAGCTTTTAAAATATTCACCTAACCATCTTAAATAGCTATTCATTATCTCCTCCTTTCTGCTTTCCAAGTGAATGAACTGAGCCCTATACCATATTTTTCTGTTCATTTTCATTCTTTGCCCATGCTATATGGGTGTAGAGTGAAAACAAACAAAATCCAAAATATCTCTACTACTCCTATTCCTTTGACTGATAACTATCTCATCTCGTACAATCTCATTCTTGTTATTCAGCAAACACAAACCCCTTAATTCTGTCTAATCCATAACACAATTTGGATTCAGAAGTGTATTTTCCCTCAGACTGTTCCTCTTTATCCCTTGATCACCAGGTTTCCCTATGGGACTCCACTAAAATAGGCCTTTTCTGTTGCCCCTTTGCAGGCTAAGAGGTTCAACCCTAAGAAGACGAACCTCTGGTATCATGAAGGCATTTACTGTATGTACTTCAGAGACAGGTTTATCATGCTGAGAGAACCTGAGGAAATCAAAATTGCCCAAAGCATTGCCCCAGTTCGAAGAGGTATCTCTGTTGTACTTACAAGGCATCTCAAAGGCAAAAAAGACCTAGCATTCTCTTCATATCCACAGGACTCCAAATCCTTCCAAAGAATTATTTAGGATACTTGACAAACATCAACCTTTTATTACCAGTTCTGCCTCTATTCCATCCACTGAAGATCTAGAGTCATTTCTTTGTATCAAAGGTCAATACTCTTCACAATCCTTTATTTAACCTTAACATTCCTAGTAATGGTCCCATTTCTAGCCTCGATCAGACAATTTCTCATCCCCTATCCACTTTTATGGAACCTACTTTGCAGCCTTATTTTAACCCCATCATATGTTTCCACCTAGAAAAGATTCTTACTCAATTAAATTCCACTACCTCTCCCCTAGATCCTCTTCATTTCAAATTTCTGAAAGCACAGTTGCAAGCCTCTTATTCAACTGATGGTAAACTCCAGCCTGGAATTGGGTATCTCCCCTGCCTGGAAGCTAGTTTGTTAGACCCATTTTGAAAAAGGGCTCTACAGACCCTATCGTTCTTAAAAATTATATGCTGGTCTCATCTCTTGTTCTTTTCACAAAAGTCGCTGAAAAGACAATATTTACTCAACTGAGGGACTTTGTTGATAAGACAAATCTTTTGCACCCCTGCCAATTAGGGTTCAGAGCTCTCCATATCACTGGAACCTGCTTAATTATGTTTAGTGAAATACACAAGCTTCTAGAGTCAGGGAAAGTTACACTCATTATTTCATTTTGTCTATCAGCTGCTTTTGATGATCATCTTCTCAACTGTCTAACCGATATTGTTATTTCAGGAATGATTCGTCCATGGTTTACATCATTCTTATCAAATCGCACATTTAGTGGTGTGTTTACTAAGCCGGGCTAACTCATGCTGTTTGCAACTAAGTCCCATGTTATCCAGTAGGGCCTAGTTACAAATAGCAGGGGTTAACCATTAGCCCGGCTTAGTAAATATACCCCTTATAGTCACTATCAACTCTAATACATCTTCTATCAGTTGACCTGTAGGGTCCCTCAGGGCTCTATACTATTCAATTTATTCCTTTCTCCATTAGATCTCTTAGTTTAATCATTGATGATATCAAGTTGGTGGTATATCTGGATCCTGGTGTATCTGATCTTCAGCCACTTAATGCATGTGTCTCTGCCATTACAAAGTGCCTAGAGAACAGTCTCTTAAAGCTCAATCCTTCTAAAGGCACAGCTGTGTGCGTGACTGGTAACGCGGCATACCCTTAAGTCACCCCAGCTGTATAGGCTCTCACCTTTCCTTTAGTTCCTAGTATGAAAATATTAGGCTGTCATCTCCATTCTCAGTTATCATTTGGCTCTCAGATTTCTGAAACCATTAAATCTTGTTTCTTTGCACTTAGTTCTATTTCTTTTCTTTGGTCCTTTTCTAGACAAATCAGCCCTGATCACCCTGGCCATTTCTTTGGTCATCAGCCATCTGGACTATGCTGACTCTTTATATAATGGTCTGACCCAGGCCTCCATTAAATACCTACGACGGATCCAAAATTCTGCTGTCAAATTAATAATGTACTTTTAAAAATTCAGACCATGTTACTCTGCTTCTAAAAAAAACACCATTTGCTGCTGGTCACTTAACATATTAAATTTTGAAATCCTTCTGCTTTCCCACAAGACTTTCTACTCCATTTTGCCCACTTACCTATCGGACTCTCTCATCCAGTATACCCTTTCTGGAATGCTCCACTCCCAAAGCCATGACAGATTACTTCCATAAATGTAGCCCATCACAAATTGACCTGTCAATTCACCTTCTTCCTAGCCCCCATCCCTTGGAATTCACTCCTGTTGTATATCAGCACACCAGCTTTGTTAAAAAATTTCAAGAAAAAACTTAAGACCATCTTTTTTGAGCAAACTTTCAGTATATAGTAGGCAGCTTAGGCCAAGGGGACATAAGCTATGAACCCAGACTTTGCATTCTTTAAATCCCCTTTCCCTAAGTAGCATCCCCTCTCTACTGTTCCCTTCACTTTTACCATTTTCAATTTTGCAAACCACTTTGACCCCCTGGTTAAAAGGCAGTATATCACATTTTTAATAAGCTATAAACCATATTATCGAATAGCCAGATGTTTTCTCTATTTGCAGTCGTTGTAGTACGATCTACCACAGAATTAGTTTCCTAACCTAATCTTTGTCCACATCTGAAACCTGAACAGCAGAATTATATAATCTCTGCTGATGCTATCATGAATTCCATGAGAACAATATAAGATGCCCCAGCATTAATAGAAATCTGTTATGGCAGTACATTGCACAAAAATACTAATATTCCCAGTGTTAGATAGCTTTTTTCTTTATGCAATTTTCTGTCTGCCACAAGGAATAAATTATTTGGATAATTTACTCAGTACATTAAACAAGCTGAATGCTAGACTGTGACAGTGCAGAAATTGATATGTTCTTTCTGTTGTCTGCTTTGAAGCATTTATTTTTGGCTATTTGACCAGCTTATTCCAGCTATAAATAATAATTGGTGAATTAAATTATAATAAATAACACTATGACACAGGCACAGAAGGTTGTAGGATTTGACCACTCTCTCCCTCTTAGAGCTAGATTTATTATGTGTGCTAGCATGTTAATGTACGTTAATACGCATTAATGCCATATTTTCAATGACATTATATACTAAGCACATCTCATGTAAACACAATAACGTGTGTTACTAATGTGTGTCAGCATATTAATGTACATTAGTAGATCTAATGCTTAGTGAAAGAAGCAAGCGATTTAAGTCTGTTCACACCATGGTTCTCGAGGCCTAGTGGTCAATTCAGTTTTGAGGATATTCCCAGTAAATAGTCACGAGGCATATTTGCGTGCAGGGCTTCCTTTTTATTTACAAATTTATCATACATGTGTATCCAAAAGACTGCGTTGCGTGGGGTTTTCCCCAAAGACTAGGTTGAGAATCATTTATCTAAGAATGATCAACGTTAATGATGCAGAAGAGAGAACCCAAAGTAGTGGGTAGCACTTTCTTATTACAAGAAAGAAAGCAAGAACCATGACTTAAGTATGTATCTATGCAAATGTTTCAGGGGCGGTTGTGGGGATAACTAGGAATATTGTTAAGTTGCGCACAATATAAAATAGAGGAAAGAACTGTACACCAGTTGAATGTTCGTTGTTTAAATACAGGAATATCTATGCATGTTACTAGATGATAAATAAATGGAAAAATTTTAAATAAAAAAAATAAAATAAAATATGAGATTCTACTTGAAAGAACATTCATACTGAGCCAATGCAGATCTAAGATAAACTAGATATTTTCCTGGAATTTGGTAAATTCAGTGAATTGCAACCCCTGGAATTAGGGAATCCCAGCAAGGATATGAGTGGGATAACAGCTTACTTATTTAGCCTTATTAAAATTTAGCGACTTAGTAGATCATGTCTCAGTGACAAGAACATGCACAAAATGTTTGTCATTAGAAAAATGAAATCAGATACATGCATTTGACTCTAAATATAGACGGACAGGCAATGTTGGCAGGTAAGGGCTATTTGGTCCCAATTGTATCTCTAAAGTTCTGAGCATTGCCTTTTTTCTTGCTCTTACCTCCAGCCTCATTATTCCTCCAACAGCAAGCATTCTTTCTCCTAGGACAAGCAGGATGAGTCAGCCACACTTGGTGACGTCATCTGACGGCGCCGAGACGGAAGTACTCTCCATAGCTCAGAAGGGCTTTTCGCCCTTCTGAGCATGGGCCAACTGGCCCCACCCCCTTGCCCGCCCCTAGCTAGCCAGTTTCAGTTCTTCCGCCTTGCCAGCAAGACGGACTTCTACTCTCCACCAAGTTTTAACTTTAAGAAATTCTAATCCTCCTAATCATATGTATATAACAGTTTTCTTGACTCAATGTTTCCGAAGCTTCCTTTTCAGATCTGGCCCTGCCGAACTTAGATTCCTGCGGGCCATGTGCTCCCTGACTCAACATCTTAAGAAATATTCTATCACTGTATGTTCAGTTTAAACTTGCATTTCTCCCCACTCCTATGTATATTGCTGTCTAACTGCATTCATACTTGTCCTAGCTTGTCTCAGATTGCTAGGTTAATGTTTCCAAAGTTCCTTCAGAGCCGTCCCGGCGGAACTTAGATTCCTGCGGGTCATGTGCTCCGGACTCAACATCTTAGAAAGTTCTTACTGTCTGATCAGTTTCAACTTTGTTTCTTTTATTCTTACCAGTATGTATATTGCAGTTAAACTTGCATTAATACTCTGTCTAAGCTTCCAGACTCAACATCTTAGAAAAGTTCTTACTGTTTGATCAATTCAACTCCGTTTCTTTTGCTCTTGCCAGTATGTATATTGCAGTTAAACTTGCATTAATATTCTGTCTAAGCTTCCAGACTCAACATCTTGGAAAAGTTCTTACTGTTAAATCAGTTTCAACTTGCGTTTCTTTATCCTTACCAGTATGTATTTTGCAGTTAAACTTGCATTAATGCTCTGTCTAAGCTTCTCTCAAATTGCTAGGGCTGCGCTTGAGCTCCTTACCAGCCAGGCGCTCTCAGCAGACGGCATAACAGCTGCTCCCTGCAGGCCCCTATCCACGGACCTTCGGGAGACTCCTCCGATGTCCTGCCATCTCTGCCGCCGCTCAAGGTGTGCCTAAGGGCCTCCACCCTAGCCGCAGGCTTGAGCCGCCAGCTCTGCTGCCGCTCAGGTTGCCTAAGGGCCTCCAACCCCTGCAGCGAGCTTGATGTCCGACGCGGTGCAAAACCTGGAGGATCCTCCTGTGGAAAAGCCCTCGTGGCAGCCGTTGCCTTCCTCACACGTGGGTGAACCATGGGGGCGGCCATCTTCCTGCGACTGTGTGCTGCTCGCAAAGCCACGCCCCTTCTGCCGGCCTGGACGCTCAAGCTTTGACGACAATGCAAGCTGTATCTACCGGCACAGCATCTTCTGGCTCAATGTCATTCCGCCCTCAGCTCCATTGGCAGGCGTCACCTCAGGCCTGCCCACTCAGCACAGCGCCACCGGCTGGCGCCTTACCCGATTGGACGGCTTTCAAGTTGGATTGCACGGAACTCCTCTAGTCCGTGCATGCAATGGCAGCAGCGCCACGACACAGAGGCCTGCTCGATCTATCCCCCTTCGGCGCCGAGACCCCTCTGCACCATCGGGTCTCTGACTCCACCCCTTCTACCTCGTCACAGAGATGCCATTGAACCCCTCGGCGCCATTGGCTCCCTCTGACTCCAACCCCTCGGCGCCTTGACTGGCGCCATCGGGGAATCCAGGGCCGGTACCGCGCCCTATACCGCCATCCAGGGCGAGCCTTCATCGGCTTATCTGAAGATGGGGCAGCACGGCTGACTATTCCTGTGCCGACTCCACCCCTTGCCTTAGACAGCAGTGGAGCACGCTCACCAATTGGGACCCATGGTGCTGAAGCACTATAAGGGCTCACCAGAGCAGAGAGAGAGAACTCCTCGGCCCGGAACCACCAATCAGCTCTAGACTCTGACACCATTAGTGGTGAGCTTCGGGCGCAGACATTCAAAAGCTCTGATAGCGCCAACGGGGACCGCTCCAGCACAAACAATTCGGGCAAGCTCCCGGCCAAGGGCAAGGCAGGTACCCATAGAGGGGACCTCAGTCTTCAGGGTTACACAGGCGAATGGAGGAGTAATGGCTCCACCAATAAACCGCTGCCCTTACAAGTTACCAGACATTAGGGCAACACTGAAGGGATGTTCGCTGTGAGTGGCGGTGCACCCCCCCTCCCCATTCAATTTACCTTTGTGGGGTCCTCACAGTTCCTCTCCTACCACCAAGCATCAGCCACAGCCAAGGTTATACTGGTAGATCACCAGCCATCTGTGGTATGGTCAGATTTAAAACAGTTTCTCCTGCATGTGCAGGTTGACCAGGGTTGGAGTATCAGTCTAGTGTTCAAGCAACAGCTGGGCGGTGGGGTTGAGACCCTTATCCTACGTCCTGGAACCTCAACCAGTGTGACCTAGACCGCTGTGAACAAGGATTCTAGGCAGTGCACACGATTAAGAGTCCACGTCCACATTACACCTCCACTTCTCTACTCCCCGGCTGGACCCCAGGGACTGGGCAGGACAATGGGAAAAGTAGAAAGAAAGGTTTCAGACCCGCTTAGTATCTGGCTCAATCCAGATATCTAATTATTCCGATTCTAATGGAACAGTAGGTACCGGTTCATCCAGGGGCGTACCTCACAGGTCAAGTTTGGTGTCGGCCAACAACAAGCTGGGGCACTCAGTGCCTCGAACCCCTACGCAGCTCTACTTCAGTTCTTCTTCACTGCACCGACTTCAGGACTATATATAATTAGGTCACCCAGCATGGAGTGGAGGAATGGCCTAGTGGTTGCGCCAATGTACTTCAGGCTGGAAAGTTGGGGGTTCAAGTCCTGCTAGAGAACAGCAACCTCGGGCCAGAAAGACTGGGGTTTTTTGCTCCTTGTGGTCTTGGGCAAGCCACTTAACCCACCATAGCCCACAGTCCCGGTACAAGAGTTATTTCCAAGTTATAATGCCCTTCTTAATGTAATTTCGGTTGTTCAAGGTAAACCTCACTGATGCTGAATAGCACAGTATAGAAGAGAATAAATACCATGGTCATATAATAGCCTGACTCACCTGTCCTTTTGACGGTGTCCGACTGGGGTGTGCTAACACCAGGACCCGACTGAGGGTGGGATAGGACCCAACTGAGGGTGGGATAACACCATCCGGACAGCAGTTACTCACTGGTAATGGCCTCACCCACCCTCCTCCTACACAGGTTGGCACGTATGGCACCCTCCCTATCTCACTAGTGATGACATCCTAGATCGACACCTATCAAGGGTAGTCGCTGAAGCACCTGTTGTCCTGCATTGACTAGACCAGTATCACTCTGGACAGACCTTCACATAGACTAGCGTTAGAACCAGTGCCTAGGGCATGTTATATCAAAGGTTCTATCCCGCTCAAGCGCAAGCCCGCTGGTGCTCTTACGGTGAGCTAGTCTCTCCACAACATGTGCCCATAAAAGATCAGGGGTCAGAGCCCGTATATAGATCAAAAGTTAATCCCTTTAGTGTTCCTCAGGGTTGGGAAAATCTTACAACTCGCCCTATCACCAGCACTCTCACTAGAAGCCATCCCTGCCTGCCTATGAAAGCAGATCCTGATACGGACGACGAGGCCTAGCGACAGAAGGCCCAACCTTGGCATGGTAATGCTTCTACCCCATGCCCAGGGCAGCATTGGATGTCTTCAACCATCATGCTGCACCCACTGGACCCCTTCCACGAACCCTCGTCCCTCAACCATACATCTTCTCCTGTCAGGTCGCACCAGCTGCAACTGGATGTCTTTGCACCGAATGGTACCCTTCTATGAACCACTCACCTCTACCATAGATCGCATTTAAACACTGCCCAGAGGGTCCTAGTAGCACAGGCTATCCGGCCTCTATCAGCTCTACATTGCCCTCAATCAACCAAGGTGCGAGCCATGCCAGCTTATGTAAGCTGCTGAGAACACCACCCCGAAGGTCCTAGCACAGGCTAGCATCGCCCTCAATCTACTGCAGCGCGAGCCAGGTCAGCTCATGTAAGCTACTGAGATGAAGTGGTTGTCGTTGGTCAGTGCCGTTGAGTTGCTGTCAACTCTTACGACTCGCTGGATAGCTGTCCGAAATAGTCTTCGGTCTCTCCTCAGGCGGCCCATCAATAGCAGCAAAAGAGGGGTAGCACAATGGTTATACGTTGACTGCTCGACCATGGGTCATGAGTTCAATCCCCCAGTGGGGTTAATGAGTAAGGCTGTCTGAGGCATTACCCCTTACTATAAAGCAGTGCTGCTAGGGGCACTTTCATAGCTGCTGCGACTATATTGATCCATCTCATTGCCGGCCTCCTATCTCGACAGGCAGGACGCTCATCCTCTAATGCTATTCCCTGCGGAATGATTTCCCTTAGACCGGCCTCCTATTCCGACAAGCGAGGATCGGGAAACCACAAGCCTTAGGGGTACCCATCTTATGCGCAGTCCTTCCAGGACTGAGCTGCCTCCCAGATCAGGAGCACACCACGCTTCTTGGAGGAAGGGGACTCCACTGTGCGTCTACTAACAGGACATCACTCCAATCTCGAGAGACCCTGCATCTGGTTCCTGCACAGTCAGAAGCCTCATCTTGTGAGAGCTTAGCTTAGGGGAAGAGCATTGACTACAGATCAAGAGGTCCCTGGTTCGAACCCAGGTGCTCCCTTTCCAGCTCTACTTTAAGTGGCAACAGTGTGGTGCAAGACGCACATCCAGTGAAGGTCACAAGTTCAAGTCCCAGCTGTGGCAACTTCCTTAACCCTTCTGTTCAGAACAACCCTCCACCAAGGAGACAGCTTACAGCAGCACCTTCCGCCTAAACTGATAGGAGCCCCCTCCAGCATGAGATTAATGCACCAGCTACGGACGCAAACCACCCGATTCTCTTGCGTCTGTAGACCCAACCTGGCTGTGTGAGCGGTTGACCACAGTGCAGATGCCAGCAGAGATGCGCAAGCATGCAGGAAATGAGGACACACACCCTGAATGCAGGGCCATGACTGGATTGCCTAGCCCGTAGCATGGCGGTGCACAGCATTCCGTTCCAACAGTGACCAATGCAGGCCACGTACAACACTGGCCAATTCAGGTCATGTCTCCCCAGAGACAGTCTTCCAGAGTCACAAGTCCCCAGGGCTGGACCCAGCGGCTATCTCCCGGTCCCGATAACCTGCTATGCTAATGGTTCCCGACAGACCCCTGGGGTGGACTACACAAAAATGGAATTCAAAAAAAGAAAAGATAAACAAATAAATAGGTAATTACATAAATAAACAAATGATATTAAGAGACGCCTCTCTTATTAGTGGGGTATTCACGCCCATTTGCAACGTTCGCACCATTCTTGTTCCCAGCGCTTTTGCGGCTGGTCTCCTCAGACTGCCCGACGGGCCTTGGTTACCTCACAAGTGTGCCTTGGTTACCTCAGAAGTGTTGCACTGCACCCTCTGCACATACGTGCTTGACAACATGCTGCTGCTCTTGTGACAACACGCTGCACCACAGGCTGCCTGCTAGCCTAGCCTGTAGACTAACCCAAAGAAGTGCATCGGCCTTCCCCCTTCCACCACAGCTCAGGGCAGCTTGGGAGGCACCAAGTGTGGCTGACTCATCCTGCTTGTCCTAGGAGAAAACGGAGTTACTTACCTGTAACTGGAGTTCTCCGGGGACAGCAGGATAAGTCAGCCACACATACCCGCCCACCTCCCCTGGGAAAGGGGTCGGCCTCCGTCCTGGTGCCCGCCTCCTAGCGGCAAAAGGCTCAGCTAGGGACATACTGGCTAGCTAGGGGCGGGCAGGGGGGTGGGGCCAGTTGGCCCATGCTCAGAAGGGTGAAAAGCCCTTCTGAGTTATGGAGAGTACTTCCGTCTCGGCGCCGTCAGATGATGTCACCAAGTGTGGCTGACTTATCCTGCTGTCCCTGGAGAACTCCAGTTACAGGTAAGTAACTCCGTTTTATGCAGCAGTTTCTGGGGGAGGGGGGCAGCAAAGAACAATGCAGTCACAGCTAACCAATAAGATTCTGACAGCCAGGGAGGGCATAAGGCTTAAGGTTTGCCTAGTGTGACAACATCTTCAGCAACTCTGGGGCCAACCTTGTTCCCATGCTTTCTTGAATTCCATTATGATCTTTGTTCCTATCATCTTTAATGTGAGTCTGTTCCATGCATCCACCATCCACATTTTACTCCTCCAGCCTCGTGATCTCTGGTTCTAGAACTTTCTTTACGCTGTATAGTATTGCTGCTGGGGAATCTGCAATTTAGATATTTCTTTAGATGAAAAAAGATATTGGTGGGTATGATAATATGGGAGAGCACTAATCCATCTGTTGTGAGCTGATTACCATATTTAGAGCCTATTTACTAGCTTGTAGTATATAATAGTGTTTTGTTTGCTATTTCACTGTGGTTAAATTTACCTATGGAGCCATTTTCACATGTTACTGAATTCAGCAAAACATTTATTTTTGCATTGCTGTAGCTGGGAATCTCTTTTTTTTTCCAGCTGCAGCAATGAGAAGATAGCAAGGCCCAAGTCAAGCCCACTATGATATGGTGGTTGCAGGCGGTCCAGTGGTGGATGCCTTGCATGAGCTCTGTTAGCTCCCCGTCCAAAAAAGGAGGCTGATTATGAGGTTATCATTGACTTTTAATGGTCACTGATGGTCTGGGTGATCTTAGTGATTGTTGTAATAGTATCAGCCTGGAAGAGTCATGAGGTCTAGTCAGGGGTACTTGTTGGGCATGCCAAATTATTGTCAGGTGTACAGCAAAAATGGCGGGGCAGGGCATTTGTGAAATAAGCTCCTCTAGGAAATGAGGCAGGAACAAAATTATTGGGGTTTCTGTAAAAAGCTGAAACCTTTATTGTTTCCAGCTTAATCTACTGGGATTGTTAGAGGACAGGTGATGGATAGTTTATTTTATTTTTATTTATTTTATTTATTTATAGTTTTTCTATACCGCGCTATTTACCTCTCTTATTAGTGGGGTATTTACCTCTCTTATTAGTGGGATAGTGAGCTGGAAGAGAGGGAGGGTGGATGGCATAAGCACTCTGTGTTTTAGTAGATTGGCATTTGTATGTTTTTTGCATTTGTGAATTACTCTGAATGATTTTATTTATCGTAATAGCAGTACAGAAGTATGTTCAAATACATTTAAAAGAGTTGGGCTGGTGCTTGGTTAAAAAAAAAAGTAACTCTGATCCTTTTCCAAACACCCTCCTCCCTGGATTCCTTTTCAAACCACCCCAGGAACTTCCATGCATCACATGCGACCTACAAAGGATCTCTATGGTGTATACTGGGGGACAAGATCAATCCTAGGGAGTTCTACCCTGGCTGTTCCCACACTGACTTCATTATAGATAGTCTCGCAGCCTGGTGTTGTAATTAGAAACTGTTTAAATCGCTATGATTAAGAATGCCAAATAAATTGTAGTACTATGAGACTAGAGTTAGGAGGCTGCCATTTTGATTGAGAGCTGCAGGGGCAGAAATGCCTGGGAATTGCTCTTGCCTTTTACTACCCATCTTTGAGACCCCCTGTGAGGTACGAGGCATATGTCAATGGTCAGAAGGGCTGAAAAGGGCCTGGTTGGAGATATTTTGAAAAGGGTTCTGCTTGGGTGGGTTCTGGAAGGGGGAAATGTGTTATGGTTGTTTTTTTTGGGGGGGGGGGGATTTTGGGATTTTTTTTTTTTTTACTAAGCATCAGCCCTTTTAAGCTGCTTCCAAGAAGAAGAGTTAACAACCACTGAAGATGTTAATTCAGTGCTCAACTTGTGAAGTTTAATGCAAGATGTGTTATCCATTTTGTATAATACTGAGTTGCTTTCCATGCATTACCGTGCTACACATTTAATTTTTCAGTACATGACTTCCATAAGAACCTGAAATCCATCTATTCAAAGAATATTTTGGAACTGATACGTAATAAAGTCCCTCACTTGGTTTGCAAGAACTATAATGAAATACAATGCAGTGAATGCTTAATTTTTATTCGTCTACGAGGAATGCCCATCAAGACAACAATAATTCAAATATATGCCCCGACAACAGCTTCAGAAGAGGATGAAGTTGATGAGTTCCATGAACAAGTACAAGCTGAAATTGACAGAACATGCAAATAGAATATCCTTATAGTCATGGGTGACTGAAAGACAGAGGTTTGCAACAGAGAAGAAGGCAAAGTGGTTGGAAAATATGGACTTGAACAGATGCACGGGCGGAGAAAATAAGCTGGAGAAAGACTGATAGAATTCTGCAAACCAATGATCTGTTCATCTCAAACACCCTCTTCCAGCAACATAAGCGGCGACTGAACACACGGGCGGTATTTATGAAGGTATTTACATGGGTAACTGCTTTAATTACCCATACAAATGCCTTATTTGGGATTTTCCAGAGGCACCCACATGGGCAGGGCCGGATTTACCTATACGCCATGTACGCCATGGCGTAGGGCCCACAGCTGGCAAGGGCCCACAAAAATGGAACAAGTTAGGCTTTTTTTAAAAAATAAAATTAAAAAAAAACCTGCTGGCTGCCGCCGCGGGGCCCCCTCTGCTGCCGCGGCAGCATGGACTGACCCGCGGGGGCCCCCTCTGCAAGCTCGATCCCTCCCTCCGTGCCTCCCTCCCTCCCTCCGTGCAGGCTGTGAGAGACGCGAAGGCAGACTGTCTCCTTCGCGTCTCTGTTAAGCCCGCAGGGGCTGATGGGAAATTTCCCATCAGCCCCTGCGGGCTTAACAGAGACGCGAGGGAGACAGTCTGCCTTCGCGCCTCTTACAGCCTGCACGGAGGGAGGCACAGAGGGAGGAATCGAGCTTGCAGAGGGGGCCCCCGCGGGTCAGTCCATGCTGCCGCGGCAGCAGAGGGGGCCCCGCGGCGGCAGCCAGCAGGTTTTTTTTTTAAATTAAATTTTACTTTAGGCCGGGGGAGGGGGGTAGGACTGGTAATGGGCTATTGGGGGGGCTGGGGCTGGGACTGGAAATGGGTTGGGGGATTAAGGCTGGAGGTGGGCTGATGAGGTTAGGACTGGTAATGGGCTGTGGGCTGTTGGGGGGGGGTTAGAACTGGTAATGGGCTTTGGGGGGGTTAGGACGGGTAATGGGCTGTGGGCTGATGGGGGCTGTCTGGTAATGGGCTATGGGGGGGCTAGGACTGGAAATAGGATGGGGGGTTAAGACTGGAGGTGGGCTGAGGGGGTTAGGACTGGTAATGGGCTGTTGGGGGGGGTTAGAACTGGTAAGGGGCTTTGGGGGGGTTTAGACTGGTAATGGGCTGTGGGCTGATGGGGGCTGTCTGTAAATGGGCAAAGCGGCGCTACTACAGGAAACTCGCTGGGGGGGGTTAAGACTGGAGGTGGGCTGATGGGGTTAGGACTGATAATGGGCTGTTGGGGGTTTAGAACTGGTAATGGGCTTTGGGGGGGTTAAGACTGGTAATGGGCTGTGGGCTGATGGGGGCTGTCTGGTAATGGGCTATGGGGGGGCTAGGACTGGAAATGGGCTGGGGGTTAAGACTGGAGATGGGCTGATGGGGTTAGGACTGGTAATGGGCTGTGGGCTGATGGGGGGGTTAGGATTGGCAATGGGCTATGGGGGGCTGACTGGAAATGGGTTGATGGGGTTAGGACTGGAAGTGGGCTGAATGGGGGGTTAGGACTGGTAATGGGTTATAGGGGGGGCTTAAACTGAAAATGGGGTGATGGGGGGTTAGGACTGTAAGTGGGTTGATGGGGGGCTAGGACTGGTATTGGGTTGGGGGGTTGCTAGGACTGGAAATGGGCTGATGGGTGGCTAGGACTGGAAATGGGCTGATGCAGGGACTAGAAGGGAATGGATGCTGGGTGAGGCTGGAACTAGAAGGGAGCTGATGTTGGGGGAGGATTAGAATGGGATGGGCTGGAAGAGTAAAATGGAGAAGGGAAAAATATTTTGTGTGGGAGGGATAAAAAATCTACAATTGGCCGGGTCTTGGGAGAGTAAGTGGGGATTGAGGATGGAGGGGTAAAATTTGAGTGGATGAAATAGGAATGAGGAAAGAGCAAAAGGAGAAAGATTAGTATGTTAAAGCAGATGTAGAGAGAGAATGGAAAAAAACTAGAAGAGAGAAGAAAGGACAAATGGACAGCAGACGATGGAGAGTTAGCGGAAGACACGAAGAAACCAGAAGAAAGTGGCTGGAGCAATTGCAGCTGAAAAAAATGCACAAAAGGTAGAAAAATATCTCTTTATTTTGAATTTATTAATTGGAATATGTCAGCTCTGGTAAATGTGCATCATTAACGTCTGCGCTTTGTTTAGTACAAGAGCAAATTAATGTATAGTTTTATTTCTACAGTGTTGTACATTCCAAGTTTGGCTTTGGGATTCCCAGTTTAATTATTGTCTTCCTGTTTCTAAATTGTGATTACTTGTTTGGTGATGGTCTATGTTCTGCATGTGTAACTGAGCTGAGGTGTACTGTTTATATAATTCCTATTTGACATTGCCACTTGTTCTCTTTCCCCAGTAGGTCATGTATTGTTGTTCTCTGAAATGTATTGGTTTAATATTTGCAGTGTTGCCTTTTGATTGGTAGAGTATGGTGCTTTGTGAGTCCTGGTAGTGCTGTTAGGATACGGCGGGTTTGCTATGGGTTCTAAATGGGCAGTGTTTGTAGTAGTTCCTAATGTGTCTGGCAGTTGGCACTGGATTATAGTAATGTAGAAATCTTTTAGTCTTTCTTTATCCATACACTCATTAAGAGGCACGTTTACTAAAAGTTAGTATATGGTAACATTATGCAAATATTTATGCAAATGAGGCCCCTTATGCAAATGAGGCCCCCCCTTGGGCCGCCCCTGCTGGGGGCCCACGTTTTTTGTTGGCGTAGGGCCTCACTCAAGGTAAATCCGGCCCTGCACATGGGTGTCTTTGGAAAATCCCTAAGACACCCAGATGCTATGTGGTTAGCATCGGGGTGTGTTGGAGGCATTCTGGGGCAGAGCAGGGACGGAGAAAAGAGCTAAATGGGTAGCAGCGATTTTTGATGCTACCTACCTAGCCCTCTGTGCCTTAAGAATAGGCAAGGTTTTTACTCACCTATCTTAGGCGCAGGGGCTAAGCAAGTAGCATTGAAAATAACTGCCACCTGGCTAGTTCCTGCAGCTTCCACGTTGTGTGGTGAGAACCGGATTTTCAAAGTCGGGGCCGCATATGACCCTGGCATTGAAAATCTGGGTTGGATGGACCATGGGTGGGCTATGCACTGACGTGGCACATAGCACTGCCCAAATAGAAATTGGGCCCATGGACTTCACCCAATGGATTGTACAAAAATCAAAATCACTACATCTGTGGAAGTCAATGATGGAAAAGCTCGATAACATAAAAAATATAAAACCTGGAGCTGACTGTGGTACAGATCACCAACTATTAGTATGCAAACTTAAGCTAAAATTGAAAAAGAGCAAGCGACTCATGAATGTAATAAAATATGACCTTGAGAATATACCCCCAGAATTTAAAGACTGCCTGCAAAATTGATTAGCTGCTATAGATACAAATAACAGAGCTGCAGAAGTTATAGGATGACATCAAGAAGGTTGTTTTGGAAGAAAGTGAGAAATATCTACAAAAGGAGCAAAAGCAAAAACAGCTAAAACTGAAAATTGCCCTGAAATGCAAAGCTAAAGGAGAAAGAAAGGCAATCACAGAACTCAAAAGAGATTTCTAACGTGTAGCAAGACAACACAAGGAGAAGTACTACAATGAAGCATGCAAGGAAATGGAAGCAGAAACTATTAGAGAAAGAACAAGATCGGCTTTCCTAAAGCTACGAGATTTAAAGAAAACATTCTAGCCTCAAACTGGAATGTTACAAGATGCACAAGGATCCATGTTGAATGATGCTGAGAAAATAAAAAAAAGGTGGAAAGAATATATAGCGTCATTATACCATAAAGATCAAGTGGACCAACAGCTGTTTCAGCCTGTACCTTATGATCCAGAACCATTGGTGATGAAAGAAGAAGTCGAAGCAGCATTGAAAGTCCTATCAAAGAACAAAGCACCAGGCATTGATGGCATTCCCATTGAAGTATTACAGCAATCTGATGTAGCTGTTAACATACTTACAAGACTCTGCCAGGAAATTTGGAAGACAGCATCATGGTCAATTGACTGGCAACACCATCGCGCTCCCTGCACACTGTGCAGAGGATTAAAAGGAAGCGCCTCCCGGCGCCAACACTATTGCGCTCCCTGCACGCTGTGCAGAGGATTAAAAGGAAGCGCCTCCCGGCGTCAACCCCTACGTGCTCCCTGCACGCTGTGCAGAGGATTAAAAGGAAGCACATCCCAGGTGCCCGCACCTGATGGGCCCATGCCGGAGGGCCTCGCCAGAGGGCCCTTAGGCGTGGCCCTTCGGCGGGGACCAAGGCGCTTTAGCGCGCTACCCCTTGCCACCTGACCCTATCTTACTTCTTCATGCGAGGAGGTATGTTTGTGGAAAGTGGCAGGTCCCCTTCTTAGTGGTTATTCCGTTAAGCAACTCTCCGCTTGTCTCACACCCAACTGCTGGCACCGATCTCCCTTCCATCAACCTCCTGGTACTTGCTACCCACTCCTTGCATAGAACTGCTATTCCTTGCATAGAACTGCTACCCATTGTTGCATTGAACTGCTACTCATTGTTGCTTAGAACTGCTACTCATTGCCTGTGTAGATCTGCTACCCACTGCCTGTGTAGATCTGCTACCCATTGCCTGTGTAGAACTGCCACCCATTGCCTCTGTAGATCTGCCACCCATTGCCTGTGTAGATCTGCCACCCATTGCCTGTGTAGATCTGCTACCCATTGCCTGTGTAGATCTGCTACCCATTGCTGCATTGAACTGCTACTCATTGTTGCTTAGAACTGCTACTCATTGCCTGTGTAGATCTGCTACCCACTGCCTGTGTAGATCTGCTACCCACTGCCTGTGTAGATCTGCTACCCACTGCCTGTGTAGATCTGCCACCCATTGCCTGTGTAGATCTGTTACCCAATGCCTGTGTAGAACTGCCACCCATTGCCTGTGTAGATCTGCTACCCATTGCCCCATTGAACTGCTACTCATTGCCTGCATAGAACTGCTACTCATTGTTGCATAGAACTGCTACTTATTGTCTGTGTAGAACTGCTACCCATTGCCTGTGTAGAACTGCTACCCACTACCATGGCCCTACATCTCACTGTCCTTCTCTTCCTCATCCTCCCCAACTGCCTCCCCTCCTATCAACACCCTCCTTCCTCTCCCCCTACCCCCCTGCCTTCCTCACTTCTCCCTACACTCTGCCCCCTAGCCTAGCACCTGCGCTTGAGCCTCTCCACACCTTCCCCCACATTCAACCAGCCCCCTCTCTACCTTCCTCACTTCTCCCTCCATTCTGCCCCCTAGCCTAGCACCTGCTCCAGAGCTTCTTCACACCATCCCCCACATTCAACCAGCCCCCTCTCATTAAGGCAACCCCACCCTCGCTTCCGCCGTACTATCTCCACTTTACCTCGCTCTCTAATACTCATTCTTCTTCTCTCATCAGGTAATATCAACCCCAACCCTGCCCCCCCCCCCCCGTTTTCCTTCTGAAACTAAACAAAGTTCCTCACGTACACGCTCTAATCTCATCCACATCCCGCTCCTCCCTCCTTCCACCCTCCCCCATTTTTCCCACAATCACTCATCTATAGATACCAACTCCAACCCTACCCCCAAAAATAATCCCTCACACAACCTACCTGATACCATCAATTTACCCCTCATTCCCCCTCCCTCATGTCCCTCTCAGAGAGCACACACACCCAGACATACCCGCCCACACCCTGCTCCCTCTAAATCTCGGTACTACCCTATAAATAGACCCCCACGCTACTCTGATAAGAAATCCACACGTAACTTATCTAACCTTATCCATATCCATATCTAACCTTATCCATATCCCTCTCCTCCCCCTTCCGCTCTCCCGTTTACTTGTGCCTTATGGAACGCTTGCTCAGTCACTAAAAAAACCACTTTTATTCATGATCTTTTCATCTCTAATGCCCTTCACCTTCTTGCCTTGACCAAGACCTGGCTCCCCTCAGACGACACCGCATCCATTGCCTCTCTCTGCTGTGGGGGCTACCAATTCTCCCATACACCTCGATCTACTGGTCGCAGTGGTGGCGTTGGCCTCCTACTCTCTCCCTTCTGCCAATTCCAACCCCTCCTGCCACCCCAATCACACTCCCCCCTCTCCTTCGAAGTCCACTCCATTCGCCTCCTCTCACCACTTCCCCTCCGAGTAGCTGTTATTTATCACCCACCCGTCAACTCCAAATCAACCTTCCTCACTGACTTTGACTCCTGGCTTTCTACCTTTATGGATCCCTCCTCCCCCACTCTTATTCTTGGCGATTTCAACATTCACATCGACAACCCCTCTGATCCCCATGCCTCAAAGTTCCTCACTCTTACCTCCTCGTTCGACCTCCAACTTTGCTCCACTGCCTTGACCTAATACTCTTCTCCAATTCCTCTCCCTTAAACTTCCACAATTCAGTCCTTCCCTTATCTGACCATCACCTCCTAACATTCACTCTTCAGCTCCCACCGTTCCTACCTCATCCTGTCTCCCCCATCCTATTTAGAAACCTTCATAACATTGATCCCCTGACTCTCTCCTCCACCATTTCTCCATCTCTTTCCTCCATTTTATCCTCCGAGTCCGTCGATGAGGCATTATCCTCATACAATGCTACACTATCCTTGGCCCTTGACACTCTTGCCCCTCCCACCCCTCATCCTGTAAAACGATCTTCCCCCCAACCCTGGCTTTCACACACAATCCGTTACCTATGCATCTGCGCCCGTTCTGCCGAACGAGCCTGGTCCAAATCCAACTCCCCGGAAGACCTTCTACACTTCAAATTCATGCTTGGCTCCTTCCAGTCAGCCTTAGCACTTGCCAAACAAGATTACTACATCAATCTGACTAATTCCCTTGCCTCTGGTCCTCGCCATATCTTTAACACCCTCAATTCTCTCCTCAAGATCCCTCCGCCCCCGATCCCGCCCTCCCTTTCTGCCCAAACCCTAGCCAACTACTTCCACGACAAAATCCACAAAATTACCCTCCAATTCCCTACCCCCTCATCTACCTCCCCTCCTCCCCAATTCTCCTCCCCCATCCTTACTCCCCTTGCCATCCTCTCCTCCTTCCCTCCGATCTCTGAAGAAGAAACCACACTTCTTCTGTCCTCCTCCAAACCCACCACCTGTTCATCAGACCCTATCCCCACCCATCTCCTACGTTCCATTTCCCTCATTATTGCCCCCTCCATCACTCATATCCTCAACCTTTCACTCTCCACTGCAACTGTCCCTGCTGACTTCAAAAATGCTGTTGTCACACCCCTCCTCAAAAAACCCTCACTTGACCCCACATGCCCATCTAACTATCGATCCCACTCCCTCCTTCCCTTCATATCCAAACTATTAGAACGAGCAGTCCACCATCACTGCCTCGACTTCCTCACCTCCCATGCCCTCCTGGACCCACTACAATCCGGCTTCTGTCCCCTACACTCCACTGAAATGGCACTCACAAAAGTCACCAACGACCTGTTCCTGGTTAAATCTAAGGGCCTATATTCTATCCTCATCCTTCTTGACCTCTCTGCTGCCTTTGACACCGTTGACCACGACCTTCTCACCACCCTCTCCTCGCTTGGTTTCAAGGACTCCGTACTATCCTGGTTCTCCTCCTACCTCTCCCCTCACTCATTCAGTGTATACTCCGGCAGCCTCTCCTCTCCTCTTCCCTACCCCGCTCCACGTAGGTGTACCCCAGGGATCTGTCTTGGGCCCCCTCCTTTTCTCTCTCTATACCCAAGGCCTTGGCGCACTTATCTCCTCCCATGGCTTTCAATACCATCTCTATGCTGATGACTCTGAAATCTACCTCTCTACACCCAATAACTCTCTGGCAACCCAGTCCAAGATCTCTGCCTGTCTCTCGGACATCGCTGCCTGGATGTCTCATTGCCGATTGAAACTGAACATGACCAAGACTGAACTCCTTATCTTTCCACCCAACTCCTCCCCCCTCTTCCCCCTCTCTCAGTCCATGTGGATGTATCTACTATCCTTCCTGTTCCCTCGGCTCGTAATCTAGGGGCCATTTTCGACACCTCTCTCTCCTTCTCTGCTCATATCCAGCTGGTAGCTAAGACCTGCCGCTTTTTCCTCTACAACATCAGCAAGATCTGCCCCCTCCTCTCTGAACACACTACCAAAACGCTTATCCACTCCTTAGTCTCCTCTCGCCTCGATTACTGCAACCTACTCCTCGCTGGTCTTCCCGTGAACCATCTACTTCCCCTTCAATCTATACAAAATCACGCTGCTCGACTAATCTTCCGCCAGCCCCACCATGTCCACATTACTCCTCTCCTTAAGTCACTTCACTGGCTCCCTGTCCAATTCCGCATCCAATTCAAGCTTCTCCTGCTGACCTATAAATGCATTCACCCTATGGCCCCTCAATACCTCCTATCTCTTATCTCTCCCTACGTCCCCACTCGAAACTTGCGCTCTGCTAACAAATCACTTCTTTCAATGCCTTTCACCTGCACCGCGAACTCCCGACTACGCCCCTTTCACCTTGCTGCACCACATGCCTGTAACAGCCTACCCGTGTCTGTGTGCCAGGCGTCCACCCTGGCCCTCTTCAAATCCAGGTTGAAGACCCACCTCTTCACCATCGCATTCAGATCCTGACTTCCATTCTCATCTGACCCCAACCCCCATTAACGTTTATGACCTTACCCCGTTAATGTTTATGACCAAACTATAGACCAACTGGACCAAACTATACCACACCATACTGCAGAATTGACTAATGCTCTGTACTGTTCTTACTAGATTGTAGGCTCCGATGAGCATGACTCTGATGGGCAGGGACTGTCCCTTATATGTTAGCTACCTTTTATAGGTTGCTGTGCAGTGCTGCGTGCGTGGCGCTCTACAAGTGCTAAATAGTAGTAGTAGTAATAATCAATCTTATAACCTCAGAATATAACATCAACCTTGAAATCATATGTTCAGTTGTATCCTAGTTTGCTCATAGCATGACAACATATCATGGGGAGGAGTGGTCTATCATGAGGGAGGGGTGGCCTAGTGGTTAGGACAAGGTTCCTCAGGCCAGAGGGCCAAGGGTTTAACTTCCACCTGGGGACAGCAATCTCAGGCCAGAGGGCCTGGGGTTTCTAGTCCTAATAACACTTCTTATAGCCTTCGGCAAGCCTCTTAACCCTCCATTGCCTTGGGTACACATAGATTGGAGCCCTTTGGGGACAAGGAAATGTATCCGGTACCTGATAATAGTGATTGTAAACCGCTCTGATACCCTTAAATCTGGGTGGTATATCAAGGAATTGTATAAACATAAACATCATAGTCTGATGAACCAGTTCAATGTAACATAGTAGTTCTTATCCTAACAATGTATCACAGTTTGCACTATATAGCATAGCTTGTTGATCCAGTCCAATGGAATATAATGTATTAACCTCTCAGTTCCATGTAAAATGTGGAGTCAATTGTAAACTGAAAGGCAGAATAAAAAAAGATCATTAAATAATTACTGAGAAATACTTACAAGTAGAAGAAGGAATTTATAATCTTGTCACAGCTTCAGGAAATTATTTGAACTACTGAACTCCATAAAAACCTCTGTTTTTAATTTTGCATATTTTTTAGGGAGGAGGGGGATTCTCCATTTCTAATTAGAACTCCAATGCACCTATGTTGAACTATCCTAGCACTAAAGAGAATACATACTCAACAAAACAGTGAACAAGAAAAAGCAAATTAACATGCTGTATTGGTTACAACTTGCTTATATAAAGAGTGCCAAGATAAGCTGGCATTTTAAACTGCCTAATAATGGAGAGATATAAAAGGTGGGTAACCTTCGCCTGTACATTTGCTAGTCAAGTGAGAGGGACATCACACAAGATTAATATGACTATGCCTTTATTTGAAACAACACGGGAAACGTCAACAACATTGTCTAGGTGGTTTCATGAAATTTTTTGACCTGAAATGACTGGAATAATCCTCAATTTGGAGTTTTTTCTTCCTGTCATCAATAGTGCACACTATTACTCAAGTAGTGTGCACCGTATTGCCCAATAGATTGCCCTGTTCAGTAATGCACTATTTGACGAATAAGGCATGCTATAGAGATGCAGAATGCATTATTTGAACACTATTGTACCATATTGCACAATTGTGCACACTACTGATGACAACTGCCTCAAAATGAAAGAAAAATAATTACCCCCGCCACCCCACCCATATAACGGAAAATCCCATAAATGGCACAGGAAACTAAACAAAATGAAATATTTTGGGTCTGCATACCCCTAAAGATGTTCTCATATTAGAATACTTGGAGGATCAGATACTGACAGGAGCAGAGTGCACAGGGACATTATCTGAGGGAATACATTTGCTGACTGGTAATTACAAAGATGATTGGGTTGTGCCGCTGTCATGACTGAATTGTTAAAAGTCAACATGACTGACGGTAGTGTTAGTATAGCACACCAATCCAAAAGTTTTCAACATGCTATACAAAGGAAAGGTGATGGAAGGAGGGTTGCGGAATTTGTGGGAGAGGCTTGGCCATGTCAGCTGGCAGCAATCACAGAAAACTCTGAGATAAGTGTAAGAAGCAACGCTTTTATTTATTTATTTTTTTTGTGCCTCATAAGAGGCACTTTATTTTTTAGATATTATATAATTGCAGTCTATGATCCTTAACAAGAGAAGATGAGTGGGTTCATTTCGAATGCAGAGTGACCCTTAGGTTGTGGGAGGAAGCGGTGGGGGAGAGCCTCTTGTGAGTGGAATTAGATACCAGTCTGAAAACGGTATGTAGAACAAATTGTCAGTGCATTAGCATGCTGACTGTTCCTTTACTGTAGTATTACTACCTTGCAAAGTAGTTATCTTTTGACTGCCTGACCACTACTTTCCCTTTAACCTTTTGACCTGATATTTGTTTTTCCTCCCTTTAGACAATGTACTTTTGTTACTGTTTAAATTTGATAGTTGGAAGCTGTGACAAAATCCACTGTGGACAGAGGTTAAAACACACCTTTTTTTGTACTGGGCACTACATTCAAATGTGCAAGCTAGCACTTTAATTCCAGTAAACATACATTAAAAATTAGTCCAAAGACTTTGAGACTGTTTGTTGGCTTTACTTCAGGTACAGCTGAAGGGTTCAGTCAAAAGGGCTTACACAGGGATGGGCAAGTTTACTTTTTTTTTAAACACAGCATCATTATCAGCTCTCATTTGTGCCAGGGTTGTTGGAGTCCCACTCCTAGCATTAGTGAAGGACGGTAGGGAGTTCAGGACTAGGTCAGAGAGAGGGAAGGACCTCAGTAAACAAGTTATGCCCCCCCCCCCCACCTCTGCTCTTCACTCATTCCTTCTGAGCCCATCCCCACAATCAACACGCTTGTATCCAGAGCTGCTGACAGCCTGTATCTCCCCTCATTTACTGATGAACCTGTTTTGAAATTTTTACACTTAATTGCAACCTGGGGCTAGAAATGATGATTTGCTTAATGGTGTCCAATGGCCACTGTTTGTCACTTGTGAAGGGAGCTGGAGGTCTCAGTAGAAGCCTTCATCATTGCAGCAGCAGGGCTGGTTCAGGGTTCAACTTGGCTAGTATCTGCTTTTAAGAAGGACTGGAGTATTCCACTATGCCAGTCTCTAGGGTTGCAGAACTTGTGGAAGAAGATGTGAGAGGCAGTATTAGCAGGGTTTCAGCAGGAGCTCTCTAATCATTTGTGTCGGCGCCCTCAGAATGAGGCTGTGTCAGGTGCAATGATCAGCAGTGGTCCAACTCCTAAACCTACAAATGTTTCTGCAATCAATCCTACCCCAAAAGAGGATTTAGAATGAGAGAGACAGTACAAGAACATTGTGACTGATACACATTACAACTATCAGCTATTGTAGGGAAGCAGCAATGAACATAGGACATGTTGGACTAGTGGAGAAAGGGTACCACAGCAAAACAGACTAAAGGGAATCAGAACACTGAAGTTCAAAGGCTGGACACTGACACTGTACCTCTGAGGCCTCTCCCTGGCTCCTGTTGACATCATTCACAAAGACCTGAACTGGCCACGTTTTATGAAATCATGACAATGGGCCCTTCCTGGTGAAGTTAATAAGTGCCACATATGGATTCTTTGTTACAGCATTGGCAGCAGGGCCGGCCCATCCATTAAGCAAGAATGTTTTTTGCACAGAGCCCTGCGTT
This sequence comes from Ichthyophis bannanicus, assembly GCA_033557465.1. Classification (NCBI taxonomy): domain Eukaryota; kingdom Metazoa; phylum Chordata; class Amphibia; order Gymnophiona; family Ichthyophiidae; genus Ichthyophis; species Ichthyophis bannanicus. The sequence continues at coordinate 126,605,106 of CM066034.1, read as the reverse complement.
TCAGGGGGCCCCGCGCAAAGAACTTTCTGCTTGCAAAGTAAATTAAAAAAAAAAAAAAAAAGCTGTCTGCTGCTGCTGCCGCTGCCGCCACAGCAGCAACGGCAGAATCGCATATCCTGCGGGCCCCCCCCCCCCGACAGAGCCTGCTCTCCCTGCATCAGCTCCGTCGGCTTTCAGAGCTCTGAAAGCCGATGGAGCTGATGCAGGGAGAACAGGCTCTGTCGGGGTGGAGGGGCCCGCGGGATATGCAATTCTGCCTTTGCCGCCACGGTGGCAGCGGCAGCGGCAGCAGACAGCTTTTTTTTTTAATTTTAAAATTTCTCTGGGCTGTTGGGGTGAGAGTTAGGACTGGAAATGGGCTAATGGGGTTAGGACTGGAAGAGGGCTGATAGGGGGTTAGGACTGGGGCTATGGGGAGCTAAGTCTGGAAATGGGGTGATGGGTGTTAGGACTGGAAGTGAGCTGATGGGAGTTTAGGACTAGTAATGGGCTATGGGGGGGGGGCTTAAACTGAAAATTGGGTGATGGGGGTTAGGACTGGAAATGGGCTGATGGGGTTAGAACTGGGATTGGGCTGATGGGGGGTTAGGACTGGTAATGGGCTATGGGGGGCTTAAACTGAAAATTGGGTGATGGGGGTTAGGACTGGAAATGGGCTGATGGGGTTAGGACTGGGATTGGGCTGATGGGGGGTTAGGACTGGTAATGGGCTATGGGGGGCTTAAACTGAAAATTGGGTGATGGGGGTTAGGACTGGAAATGGGCTGATGGGATTAGGAATGAGAGTGGTCTGATGGGGACTTAGGACTGGTAATAGGCTATGGGGGGGGGGGCTAGGACTGGTAATGGGTTGGGGGGGGGTCCTAGGACTGGAAATGGACTGGGGGGAAGGGGTGGGGCTTGAACTGCAAATAGCTGATGGGGAGGGGGTCTTGGAATGGAAATGGGTTGTGAGGGGAGGGAGCTAGGACAGGAAATGGGCTGATGAAGGGGGCTAGGATAGGACTGGGAATTGGGTGTTGGGGGGAGCTAAGATTGGAAATGGGCTGTGGTGGGGGCTTGGATTGAAATAGACTTATGGAGGGGCTAGAACTGGAAATAGGCTCATGGGGGGCTTGGATTGGAAATTGGCTGAGTGGAGGGGAGCTAGGATTTGACATGGGCTGATGGTGGGGCTAGGAAAGGACTAGAAATGGGCTGATGGGAGGCTGGTATTGGAAATGAGCTGATGGAGGGACTTGGATAGGACTGGAAATGGATGGGGGAGCTAGGACTGGAAATGGGCTGATGCGGGGACTAGAAGGGAGTGGATACTGGGTGGGGCTGGAACTAGAAGGGAGCTGATGTTGGGGAGATTAGAATGGGATGGAGCTGGGAGAGTGAAATGGAGAGGGGAAAAATATTTTGTGTGGGACGGAAGAAAAATCTACAATTGGCTGGGTATTGGGAGAGTAAGTGGGGATTGAGGATGGAGGGGTAAAATTTGAGTGGATGAAATAGGAATGAGGAAAGAGCAAAAGGAGAAAGATAAGTACAGTCAAACCTCGGTTTTCATTTGCCCCGGTTTTCATACGCTTCGGTTTTCAACGTCTTTTCTGACTGAGATTTTGTCCCGGTTTTCATGCATTGCTTCGGTTTTCAACGTCTTTTGACTGAGATTTTGTCCCGGTAGCAGGGAAGAAAAGCTGTCAACGTAAGCAGGAGATGTTGCATGAATGTGGGAGGCAGTTTTTTCTCTTGCAGGGTACGTCTGAAGCTATATCATTAAGATTTTCTGCCATTCTGAAGCATTGAGCAGATAATGTAAAGGTATTTTAATGGACTGAATTCAATGTGATTCCGAAGAGAGCTGGGCACAGCAGCTTGTCTGGGGTGGCTAAGGCCAGATGTTAACATACTGTACTGTACAGTACTGTACTTAGCTTGCTTTCAGTGATGTTAAATGTTCATTTATCCATTTCATTAGTCATTTATATTTATTTCTCATTGTTTTCTGTATGTAAAAATATAGTTATTCTCTATAAAATTTATTTTTTGTGAATATTTTTGGGTGTGTGGAACGGATTAATTGGATTTACATTATTTCTTATGGGAAATATTGCTTCAGTTTTCATACGTTTCGGTTTTAGTCAGACTTTTTCGAACGGATTAATCATGAAAACCGAGGTTTGACTGTATGTTAAAGCAGATGTAGAGAGAGAATGGAAAAAAAATTAGAAAAGAGAAGAAAGGACAAATGGACAGCAGACGATGGAGAGTTAGCAGAAGACACAAAGAAACCAGAAGAAAGTGGCTGGACCAATTGCAACTGAAAAAAATGCACAAAAGGTAGAAAGATATCTCTTTATTTTGAATTTATTAACTGGAATATGTCAGCTCTGGGAAATGTGCATCATTAACATCTGCGCTTCGTTTAGTACAAGAGGAAATTAATTTATAGTTTTATTTCTACAGTGTTGTTGTACATTCCAAGTTTGGCTTTTGGGGTTCCCAGTTTAATTGTCTTCCTGTTTCTAAATTGTGATTCCTTGTTTGGTGATGGTCTGTGTTCTGCATGTGTAACTGAGCTGAGGTATTCTGTTTATGTAATTCCTATTTGACATTGCCACTTGTTCCCTTTCCCCAGTAGGTCATGTATTGTTATTCTCTGAAATGTATTGGTTTAATATTTACAGTGTTGCCTTTTGATAGGTAGGGTATGGTGCTTTGTGAGTCCTGGTAGTGCTGTTAGGATATGGCGGGTTTGCTATGGGTTCTAAATGGGCAGTGTTTGTAGTAGTTCCTAATGTGCCTAGCGGTTGGCACTGGATTATAGTAATGTAGAAATCTTTTAGTCTTTCTTTATCCATATACTCATTAAGAGGCATGCTTACTAAAATGAGGCCCCGCACCGAGTCTCAGCACATGGCCCCGCACCCCCTTTGGGCCGCCCCTGATTGGCAGGATGGGAGGACTGCTAATTTAAAAGATGAGGGGGGGGGGGTGGATGAAAGAGAACCATGAGCTGGTTTGGCCTTTCAGTTATTGTTTACACCTCATGACATAAAAACAGTTGAGAGATTCTCAGTACTTTAAGAATAAGCCAGATCCTAAAAACTGAGCTCTTTGGCACCAAGCTTTCCTACTCGGTCAGTCTTTCTTCCATCTCTCTTAGAAGATCTGCTCTGGAGCTCACCAGCCTTCATCCAGTGCCATCCCTACCACTAGTGACTGCAGGCATGCTACTCGGCAGGTGCACTGGTTCATACAGTGCAGCACAGTAATGGAGGAGTCAGCTCAGAGAACGTCTGTGTCAGCGGCGTGTGCCACGCCCCAACTCTGGCAGCTGTGATCCTTTTTTGAGCCAAGTTCTGTTTGCTGGGTACTCCTCCCATCCCTAATTCTTGTTTAGTAGCCCCTTCTACTAACTCCAATGACAGCGCATCCCTGGGCCCAATCAGTGGTATGGTTGCCCAATCCTCCACAGCAGCACCACAATTTTACCTTCTCTAGCTGTGCCTTGGCCCTGCCCGGCTCCCAGTTCAAGGCTCCCTCTCAAATGGAAATTGAATCATTCTGCAGCCACCACACCAGAGGAAATGCAGCTGATGTGTGGCAGATGCAGAGTAGTTCATTATGATTGCCTTGCTGGGCAGTAACCTCAGGGTGTGGCATGGGGCAGGCATGGGGGCAGCAGTGAACTTAAGCCAAGAAGTCTGTTAAAGTCAAAAGCAGTTTACAAGGAACATTAAGCTAAAGCAGTCTATAAAATGTCTAAATAAATAAAAGAAGCCTCCTGTGCTTTAAGTAAGCCACAACTCTCCACGATGCTGGGAAAGCCCCATCCTTTAGCAGGGCAGTTGCCAGTAAATTGAAATGAAACCTGATTCCCCTAAAATCCACCAGTGTTGAACAATTGGCAGCAGATTTTTATGTCTACCTAAATAAAAGAACCAGATAACACCATGAACACCAGGACCAGAGTTGCCAAGTTTCAGGAGTGAGATTTTAGGCTAGTCTGGGATTTCTGACATCTCGTTCTGATGCGTTATGGAAGCTACAGCACAGATTCCAATGAGTAAAATTAGGACTACAAATACCATACTGCATTCCAAGGCAAATTTAAAACCAGAACAGGTCAAAAATCTCACCTGGAACTGGGTAACCTGACACCTCTGAAGAACAATTTGAGAAAGACTCAAAGACATCAAATCAAAGCTCTTTACCTACAGGAACTAAAGTCATACCATGAAGCAACCATTAACACCAAAAATGAGTACTACAACAACCTCCTCTCACACTCTATCAACAAACCCAGATAACTCTTTGATATTGTCAGATTACTCATCAAAGACCCATCACAAACAAACCAGAACAATACTCTCAACCCACAGGACATGGCATTCTACCTGATGACCAAGCACAACTCATCCACTCCCCATAGCCCGACCATACCAGTTTCAAATGAAGAGATCCCCCAAGACCACCACTGGACCGTCTTCAATTTATTATTGCAAGAGGAACTCAAGAGCATAATCGGCAACATCAATACCATGAGTTCCCTACTTGATTCATGCCCAGTATCATGGCTCAGAGCTACAAAAGACCAATTCTACCTTCCTTTCTGACATTGTCAATGCCTCCCTCTCTCAAGGATTTCTTCTTCCCTCCCTCAAGCAAGCTTCAATCAGACCACTACTGAAGAAACCTAACCTTGTCTCATACTCACCAACCTCCTTCAGACCCATAACCAGCATACCTTTCATTTACAAGGCATTATAAAAACAGTACAAACCCAATTACAGGACCACATTTAACCTATACACACCTCTAAACATGCATCAACATGGCTTCCGACCCAACCACAGTACAGAAACTCTCATGACCTTCTCTTAAACTCACTCGTAACAGGCATTGAAGCAACCACCCAGGGATTCATCTTACTCTTTCTGGACATCTCAGCAGCTTTCGATAGCATATCCCACCAACCTCTCCTCAACCAACTCCACTGCATCGGAGTCTGCAACACCGCCCTCAGGCGGTTCCACTCCTATCTCACCAACTGAACCCAATGAATAAAAATTCAATCACAAACCTTATCAGCTGTCACCCTACACCAAGGAGTATCCCAAGGATCCACCTCTGTGATTCAACATTTACATCCACCCTCTCGGAACCATTCTTCAACAATTCCAAGTTGAGTACCGATTATACACAGACAACATCATGATCTTCAAACCATTCCCCACAGCCTCTGCTGACTACTCCATACTCTCAGATTACTTTGCTGAAGTAACCAAATGGCTTCATCTCCACAATCTATCCATCAATCTCGATAAAACAGAGCTCTTCCATATCACAAAAGATCCCAACTTCAGCCCCCCTACATCTATTCAAATGGCAACAGCAACATCAGAGTCAGCTCTCAGATAAAATACCTCAGAATCCTACTTGACCAGCAACTAGACTTCAAACCTCAAATCCAAAGCATCACTAAAGCAGTATACCACAAGCTCAGAATTTAATGGAATCTGTGCCCCTTCCTATCCACCAATAATTTCCACTCAGTCTGCCAAGCCATCCTCATACCTTTATTCAACTATTGTAATTCCATATTTCAAGGTTTACCTAAACACGCTCTCCTCCCTTTACAACTAGCCCAGAATACATTGGCTCATACCATCTTTCGAGCCGCAAGGCAAACCCACATCACTCCCATCCTCAAATACCTCCACTGGCTTCCCATCAGCTCAAGAATACAATTCAAAATCATGAGAGGCAAGATGGCATCTATCAGGTTTTGAGAGGAAGCTGCATTTCTATGATGGGACATAAGCGTAAGGGTAGGGGTTCATTGCATCCCTCCCAAACCCCTGGTACCTTGATGCCAATATCTTCTGGAATCTTAGGACCTCTTGACTCCTTTGTATTGCAGCAACCTTGATGCCCAGCCATGTGGGGGGAGAATATCCCGGCTGCGGGTGTTCTGGGGCTGGAGAGCTGGGCATTTGCTTCAGGGCTTTCATCTCTCTCCCCCGATTTATGGCCTGCCCAGAAGACAATGAGTTTTCAGCAGTCTGTGTACAGCCTGTCATTGCAGGTTACCCCTGTGGAGGGAGCCTTGTCGGTGGTGCAAGGCCAGGCTTGGGGCCAGTCTGTGAGCTGCTGCCCTCTGATCTGGAATATCTTTGACACACTGATCCTTCGGTGTTTTGAGGTGGAGAGCTAGCTGCAGCTGCGATGATGGCTAGGGCTATGGAAAGTGCCTTGGTGTGGGCTGAGATAGCAGCTTCATTGTCCTCCTTCGGGTAGCATTCTGACCTTTTCCTTGGCGCGTCCTGTGAACTTTACTTTGAAATCTATTTGGCAAGCAGTTGTGTCATTGTGGGAAGTTTTGTTGCCACAAGTTTCAATCTGTATAAAATAGTTTTTTCCTCAATTAATTTAAAAATGGAGCAGTTGGAGAACTGTACCTGGGCAAATGACTTGCAACTTATACATATGGGCAAATGACTTGCAACTTATACATTTTTCTCGAGTTTTTATATATTACTTGCCCGAGGGTAAGAAATCAGTGTCAGCACTTAGAATTGGGGATCAGCGAATGGATGAATTAAATTTGTTTGCTTTGGTTGAAACCTCTCAAGAAGAAACATTGTCCCCCTCAACGTTATTAACTTTTGCTTTGCTTTCTGATAAGGAGTGGTTGTTAAAACTGTTCTTTAAAAAACTGAATATTGTGTTTTGTGGTTTACGGGTTCACATGTACCCAGATTTGGCTAGAGAAACCCAGAGACGCCGGAGGGAGTTTCTTCTCCTGCGCCCTGGGGTTCAACAGCTGGGTGGACTATTGTTTTAAAAACATCCATGTACGTGCTTGATAAAATATCAGACTGCTTCATATGTTTTTTATGAGCCCTCCCAGCTGGTAGCTTTCATCAATGCTCATCGTGTAGAGTCATCTATAGAATTCCCATCTTCTGGACCGTAATTAGTTTAAGGGTTGGGTATTATCCTGATGGTTTCTTTATAAATTGTTTAACTTTTTCTTTTTCTTCTTGCCTCTCTCCTTTTTCAGGGCTGGGATGGGTAGACGGCTAAGGATTTCTTCTGGATAGTCTATTATGTATAGATGTTCTTTTTCTTTTTTTTTTCTGCCGTTCTACCCTATTTCTGTACAAGGATGTTTGTTAACTTACAGGGGAGATATGATAGAAGTCTATAAATTAATGAACGGAGTGGAATGGGTAAACGTAGATCGATTTTTTACATCATCAGAATATGAAAAGACTAGGGGACATGCAATGAAGCTACAGGGTAAACTATTTAAGACTAATAAAAGAAAATATTTTTTCACTAAACGTGTAATCAAACTCTGGAATTTGTTACCGGAGGATGTAGTAAAGGCTGTTAGTGTAGCTGGGTTTAAAAAAGGTTTGGACAAGTTCCTGGAGGAAAAGTCCATAAACCATTATTAAGAAGGGACCCAGGACATCAATGCTTGACCCAGTACAAGCATTGTGGAACCTGTGTCTTTTGGGGAAACTGCTAGGTACGTATGGCCTAGATTGGCCACTGTTGGAAACAGGATACTGGGCTTGATGGACCTTGGTCTGACCCAGTATGGCATATCTTATGTTCTTCTTATGTTCTTAACTTTCTTGATTTGATTTGTAAAATTTCATAAACATAAAATTTAAAAAAAAAGAATACAATACAAAGTCCTAACGATCATCCACAAAACCCTAGAAAAGCAAACATCAGAACACCTCCAAACACTAATTCACACCTCAAACTCCAAAAGACCAAGAAGAAAATGCACCCAAAACCTCCTCAGGGTTCCAGCACAAATACACAACTGTAAGAAAATCACAAGAATGAGAGCATTCTCCCTCTAAGCCCCTACCCTATGGAATTCACTACCCCCCTCGATCCTCAATACCACCTCAATACAAACAACTAAAGACTCACCTATTCCTGGGATACTACAGAGATGAGCACCCCACAATTTGTACACAATGCCCCCATGTATAAACAGGTACCTCACCCCTGCCCCACACCCCTCACCCATAATGCTCACCACCCCACAGCACCAAACCCCTACCTACCTATCCCCTCCCCCTCTCCTCTCCCCTTGCTCTGAGCAATGTAGCGAGCCCTAAACTGCACCCTGTCTGTTGTGCAATGTGAATGCAATGCAAACAATGTTACAAATGTTAATTGTTAAAGGTTTTAAAGTTCCTTTCAATTGTTCCCTGTATCAATCTCAATTTCATGTAAACCGTTTTGACTTGTAGAAAAACAATATATTCAAACCTGTTAAGCATATAAACAAACTCAATATGCACCGGTCCTGGTTTATAGCTCCCAAAGCCCTATTTCAAAGAATGTTGTGGTCTATAATCTTACATTTTAGCCAATAAAAATAGATGTTAAAGCTGAAAAACCAGGACTGGAGTACAGCTTTCCACTATACAGTGCATAGAGTCAAATGGTCACACAACCTAGCAATATTTCTGGTTATTGTCACAGGGAGGAAAATATTCAGAGTTGGAGGTGTGTGTCCCTGCAATGCAAGAGAAGTGGAACATTTTTTAATCATTGGAGCAAAACAAACCATCCTCTGTCCTTGCCTCCCTGACTGCTTAGTTGCTGATGCCGTGTGGAGCACAAAATCGGTCAAGCCATGGCCCCAGCGTCCTGCCCCATTCTGTTGCCTATCCTGGAATAAGCAGATGACCCAGAGCTGCTGGTTGTCAGTTTCCCTTAGGAGGGGCTTCTGAGTCATGGAGCTAGATTTCTATTTCCCTTGGAATGTACTCTGCTGCTATGAAACAGGGTCATCCCTTCCACAAGGTAGTGGCATGGGGTTTGCCCAGCCAGAAGGATGATAGCAGAAAGTACAATGTTTGAAAGCCACTGTAAGGGTGGTGGCGGGCTTCTGAGGGTACGCACATGCTCAAAGAAGTGGCATAAGTTCCACCTAAGCAGCTCCTGCAAGGACGGAGGCCCCAAGCAGGAAGGGGACCCACACAGCAGCAGAAAGGCAGACTAGCAAACTTATTTGCCACGCTGCTTCCACTCAACCTGTTAAAATAAGTTTGCCGCTACGACAATGGAGGCAGGTGGCTGTGTGGGTGTACACCACCATGACGATGCAGGTGGGGGCTGCTGCCACGCTAATGGGAGATCCTCAGCAAAACTGTGCTTGGGGGACCCTCATCTGAATTTACGCCACTGGTCCAAAGTCTGTGCTCCCCATCCCCTCCAGCAGTAAGTATATGTATGAGGTGGGCAGTTACTCGAGGGCCCAATGCCCTGCACACTGCTTTTGGAGCTGTAGGACAACCTGGGCAGAGGCAGGGAGGCAGCAGGCCAGGGAAGAGAAGATGGGCTGGAGATGCTAGACACAGGGGAGGGGAGTTAGGGAACGAGAGACGCTGGACTACGAGGGGAGAATAGAACTTTGAGCTGCCTAGATGGGGAGGGCAGGAGGCACCCAGTTGAAGGTTTGCCGAGGGCTGTGAGATATCCATGGGCAGTCCTGTCTTCATCTCCTCTTCCTCTCTGACAGTTAGACTACTGAATAGCTTCTTTTATATGGCTTTAGTTGCTAATTCATTTAGTCTGAGCCTGCCAGATTGTTGCAGCCAAGCAGCTGAAAATGTTCTCATTCTCTCACTCACCCACAGAAGGAAGCACACAGACAGGCTGGAATGCAAACAGGATCTTTTAATGTGCACACAGGTTCAGACAGAGAGCCGGTACCCTCCAAAAAAATCTGAGCCCCGAAGGACGTCCCACACTGTCTTATATACAGTAGAATTTCAAACTCATTCTACAATCTCATTCGTCTCAGGTATTTCCTGTCCACCAATCAGCAGCCCCTGGGGAAGGTGCCTGGGTGACCTGTCCAAACCGGTATGCTCTGGTCTGCTGATTTCTGGGCAAGGGGGTATTGTGCTCAGGCCTGGAGGGGGGGGGGGGGAAGGGTGCCTACTGAAACCTTTATGTCTTTTCTTAGCAAGCTGATCACTATGTAAAATCCTCATGGCTTGGGGGGAAGGGTTACCCACAGCTAAACCTTATGGCTGCCTCAGATTAAAGCTTTAGATTCAGTCCTTTTCCAAGAGCCATGTCCCAGAGATCCATAATCATACACAAACCAGCTTTTGCAAACACACTCTATTTAGAGGTTAGCTTCTCTCTGGGACAGCTTTTGTTAAATATATTTATTAATAATTCTGTGCCTTGTCCATTCCCCCATTATAGAAGTAAACACATCATATTTTAAACCAGTGAATTGAATAAAATGCAAAAATAATTTTCAATGTATTTTCATTGATAGACATTCAGCATAAACTGCAAAGTACATAGCAATTATGATCACAGATGGTGGAATAAGCTTGTGCAAGTTTAAATTATTTATATTGTTTGAAAAATATTCTGACTGTGGTGTTTTTTGTTAGGGATTCTTTTTGCATGTCTTCTCTCCTTTATACCCATGTAACTTCTACAGCCAAACATGTCATCTTTTCTTATGCTAGCAGAGGCATGAAGGGGCGAGTGTTGAGTCTTGGCATGCTGGGGGATCTTAAGACCACAAGCTGCTCGGACGCAAACCCCTCCCCTTCATTACCATTGGCTGGAATCTCTGCCACTCTAAGGGGCATGTTTACTAAACATTCCTAACGTGCGGGGCCGCGGTAGTGTGCCTGTGCCATATAAGGAGTGGGCAGATCAGGCTGAAAAAAGGAAAAAACCGACCGTATGTGTGCGCGCCGCGCAAATGTGCAGGGCCCACATTAGCGCGTGGGAAGGCTAAGTGGGGCGCCGCTGGGCACATAGAGGAACAGAGCTGTAGCACAATGGTGAAGACACGAACCAATGGTGCAGGGGCCACAGGTTTGACTCCCCATTGTGCTCCACAAAAAAGGCCAGCTGAAGCATCAACTTTAATGGTTAAAAGTGGTTGAGGAGGCAAAATAATTTTGGGCGGCAGAAGGCGGTGCACTGTCATTTTGGGCGGCAGAAGGCGGCACACTGTTAATTGTGGGCGGCAGAAGGCGGCGCACTGTTAATTGTGGGCGGCAGAAGTGGCGCGCTGATGCTCATGCACAGGAACAGAGCCACAGCACAATGGTTTGGACACTGACCAATGGTGCAGGGAGCAGGGGTTCAAATCTGTACAGTGCCCAGTAAACAAGGCTGGCTGAGGCATTATATATTATGGGGATGAGTGCTGTAGGGGGCAAGTTACGTTTATTTTAGTACGCACGACTAGCAGACGCACACGCAAAGCGTGTTAACATAAGGCGGCCCATACGGCACATGTTACAGCTCACTGTCCGCCAAGGCACCCTAGAATGTCCCCTATAGGGCACCATATATGTTGCAGCACAGGGTAAGGTATAGTGCACCTTATATGGACGGCAACCAAAGGTGGCCAATAGGGCGTCCAATAAAGCACCCGCAGAGGCACCCCATGGGTACAGTACGCTGAGGGTGTTATTGCTGGCAGCAACATATGTACAAGAAATAAAACAATGCTGTGGAAAACCCTATCAGATAACCCCACTGTGGGTTTGAACCCATGACCTCTGGTGTCATAGGCAGTGACATAACCATTGAACTACAGCTGACAGTAAGCCCCTGGCTGGCTGCAGAGAGCCTGCACGTCACCCCACAGACAGTCTGCTGTTGTAGACAGGATAGGGTTAGGCCACCCGTACCCATGATGCACTGCACATGCAAATCAGCTGTCCACAGATGCACACAAGAAGGGGAATGCACCTCAACAGCTCCCCGGCCTGGCAGGAGGAAGTGTCCATGTGCACCCACACAGCACCCCGGCCTGGTAGGGTGTACCGAGCGGGTGTTCCACTGGCACAGAGTAGCTACACCCCGTCGCATTGTGCGGGTACTGTGCTCACCCTGAGGGTGCGATGAGGCGCCCAGGACCAGGTCCACAACACCCTCCATGGCTGAGAGAGGCCATGTCAGAGCTCCAAAGCAGTGTTAAGCTGTGAGATAGGTTGTTTCTGCAGAAACATCCTGGATATATCTGTCTGTCTCAGTCAGAGGGAACCCCCCCATGGACCCCCAGCCAAGGGCAGCAAACAGGGTCACCCATCAACAGATCAAGATCCCCCTGCAATGATGGCAGTAGAGTGGAACATCAACCCCAGCCCTACTGGGGAACAGACACCCCACAGGGCAGTCACAGCAGCTCTATACACCCCCAGAACACAATATCAGACAGACATTAGGCCTGGATATGCTAAGCTGCACCCCACCACTGTCAGATATTCTCCTGCAGCAAGCCATCAGCCGCTGCACCCTGCATGGCACCCCTTCAAGACACAGACCAGCTGAATACAGTCTGCTAGTTAGTCCTGGTGGAAATGCATGCACCCAGAACTGGGATGGCAGCACACACAAGCAGTTACATCAGTGACTGGGCCCCTAAAGGACACCCATATATATCACATGAGAGGAATACTATATAGCACTATGGGAGTGCCTAGCCATGCTGTGGTCACTGCACAGTCAGGGTGGAGTGATCCCCCAGCAGCACATACAGAGGTCACCCTGTCTGAGCTATACCCATGGTACCTTGCTGCTCATTATGCACATTGGCAGGCCAATACTGGCAACAGTGCTGGCAGTGTGGGCTGTGAAAGGTGTTTGCAGCCACCACACACTGTATAGATAGACACACACCCCCACACCTATGCCAGCAATGTGCTACTATAGAGAAGGTTCGTAGCCCTGCCCACCACACCGGTCCTGGGCACGGTACAGCCATGGATATGGTACACAGTACTGCTGGGGGTCACTTCCCAGGGTGGTAAACACTGTCAGGGGCCAGACCTGGAGCACGCACCGCAGACATCAGACAGCTTGTTCTGATGGAGCTCAAGAAGCAAACAGTGCTGAACGTAGGACTGTCTATCTGCCGGTACCCACATCAAATGTTTGAGGGCTGTGTTTGAGGGTGGCATTGCTAAGGTACGCAGGTGCTAGATCTGGGAGATGCATGCAGGGCCCAATGTCCTGCCTCTCCAGGAGGCATTGGCCAATGGGGCCTGTGGGTGTGGGTGTGTCTGGCCCTGTTGTCTGCTGCTTTACGGCAGAGTTTCCCTACTCCAGTCCTGGTGTTCCAGACACTGTTCGGGTCTTCATGCTGTCCCCTATGAATATGCATGAGCTACATCTGCATACCATGGGGGTGGTGCAGACATATGTGGAGGAGTGGCCTAGTGGTTGGGGCAAGGTACTTCGGGCCGGAAGGTCGGGGGTTCAAATCCCACTGGAGGACAGCAACCTTGGGCCGGAAGGACTGGGGTTTCTAGTCCCACAGGTGCTCCTTGTGGTCTTGGGCAAGCCACTTAACCCTCCATAGCCCATGTTCCCTGTAAAATAGTTCTCTGTGTGCTGTGCTTTCCTGTCTAATCAATGTGTTTATACCTCAAAAAAAAAATTCCCTGTCATGATTTGACAATTTCCAATCTGTAATCAAACCGCTGCTGATCGCTGGAAGTAGCGGTATACAAATGTATACTAAATAAATAAAAATAAATATGTAGCACAGGCATCTTTCTTAGGGGAAGCATGGAACCTGAATGGTGTTTGGCCCTCCAGGACTGCATTTGGGAGACTCTGCTCTAGATAATGTGCCTGTTTATGGTGTCTGTGTTTGGTGTGGTAAAATATAGGCGTATTAACCATGCCTATGTGCTCAGCAATAAAGGTTTGTCCTTACTATCACGGTGTAGTTGTGGGAAAAATATGTGGACAGGGTTGGCAGTAGCTGCAGCTGGGATTTGAACCTGTGACCCTCTGGTCTTAGAGGTACTGGCTCTGTCTGCTGCACCACACTGTAGCCATAGAGACAGTGCAGTCCCTGGAGATGGTAAACCTGGCAGGATGGGGTCGCAAACCCTGCTCTGCACATGTTTACTGTGGGCTCATTCACCTTGTCTGGTCACATACGTGCAGATAAACCCCGGAAATGACCACGAAAAACAGGGGCTATACTTTTAGCCAAGCTGGGCAACAGTGCTATTAATGGTCAACCATAGGGAACACTCCCAGGAAAGCTTCAAAGATGGCAATTAGTTTTGGTGGAGTCTCCGCTCCGTAGACCCTTCCAAAATTCATTTCTTTTTTCTGGAGCTTTCCTGGGTGTGGTTTTTATATTTGCCCATTACTATACCTGTTCCCCAACTGAATTACTATTTTTAATATTTTTGCTGTGGTCATTTTCTATTTTTATTTTCACTTTTGTGCTGTGCACATGTATCACACTGCTTACGTTTTGCAGGTTTCCCCGGTTTTCCTGTACATTGCTGACGGAAATGGTTTCTCTTCCCTTTAACTGCCCTCTACCGCGAGTGTTTCACTCGCGCTATTTTTTCCTTGTAAATTCGGCCCCGATAATGTGCGGGGTGCCTCTCCCCTCCCATTCCCCGCCCATTAACCCCGTCTCTCCGCCCCTCCGGGGCCTTTCTCCGCCCTCCGTTAGCCTTTCCACGCCTCTCTCGGACATTTGCGGGCCCGTTCTTGTGCGGAGCCCGTTAGTGTGACGCGCACGGGTGCGTGGCTTCATCGCACGTGTGCGGGGCACTTAAGCGCTCTTAAGTACCGCTTTTAGTGCGCTATTGTGCGGCGCGCACATTGGCGGTTTTTAGTAAACATGCCCCTAAGTGAAGGTGATGGATCAAGTCATTTTGCCAGGAAAGCTCACGGAGAACCAGAAGGACATACTATTAAGTGGTTATTCAGAATATTGCAAAGCTTTGTGGTTAGACATGGGAAGGGAATCTTGTGTGCACATCTACTCATAATGTGATATGAAGGAGGAAGATGGCAATAGCTGTTTAAGAGATCTTAGAAGTGGCGTTCGGGCTGTCAGCCGGGATATATTCTTCCTGTAAGTTCTTCTATTTTTCACTGGTCTGATGCCCCTTCTTTGTGTTACACAGAAGGCCAAAAAACATTGCACTTCCTAATGGAAAACATTTTATCTGCCACCTTAACTTTTAAAGGATTCAGCTTTTACCATTGCATGCATTATTTTGCAACCTACCAATTTAGAATATCTGAAAGAAGTTTATAAGTAGTTTACACTTATCTTCAGCAGAGAAAAACTATTATAATCCTATGTGATTGCCACCCCAACTGTCTAAAATGAGGACTCAAACATGGCAGTCTTGGCTTCATTAATCGCAAACACCGCATGTTTTGTTGTTTTACCATGTCACTCCGATGAAGTACAATATTCTAAGAAAACTGGAAAAATTAAATGCTTATTTGAATAAAATGGTAATATTTCTTTGAATTAAATAATGACGCATGATATTGCTAATTTTTTCCAGAGAAATATCCCAGCAGATTAATCTGTGCACCTAAATTGTAATTGTTTTGCAGGTCAGCTGAGGGATTTTTTTTTTATACATGTTGCGATGCCCTTCTTTGTCATTTTCTTTCATAGTGAAGCCAATACAAATGACAAAATGAAATGGTGGTTTATCTACAAAATCTACTGCTAGGAAATAATGATCACTCTTGCTGTTTTTACGATAATTGGATTTTATTTTATGAATAATGTGCGGGATAAGGAAGGACACAAAGGAGAAGCAAAGAATTTATGAAAGTGACAGGAAATATAATCTGTTGGCAAAGTGTATTGTATAAAGTATATTCTGGATAAACCATTGTTGTGTGTCATCTAACGGGCAGCAAAACTGCAGGTCTCTCTCTTCATTTTGTAAGAGTTTAAAGATCTGTTTGTCTGCTAAATAAACAGATGCAGCCTTCTCTTTTATGTTGTCTAAATATTTTGGAAATATGGTTAGTGATTTATCACCAAAAAACCCCCTTATTTTTAGTCATGATGCAAACCCATTTCTGTCTTTGTCCAGCTTGTCGCAGAAGTATACAAATATACAGAAACAGCGCTAGTCATCTTTCCAACCAGCCTATTCTAGATGCCTATCTACTAAAGCTTGAGGACCAATATTCAGGCTATGGTGGTAAGTTCTTGTAAAGCACCTGACTGACATGGTAAAGATGAAACTGGATGGTTAGTGCTGAATGCCGGATATCCACTGACCGTGAATATATGGCTTCACTGCCAACCTCCTTTACCATCTGCTCAACGGCTATATTCAGCCGCTAACTGAATAGCAAACCTGCGTAACTTTCCTAACTTTTTGCAGTTACCTATTCAGTTAGGGTGCTGAAAATTGCCACTGACAGTTGCCAGAACCACTCCGGTTTCACCCATTTTATTTATTTAGCTTGATTTCTTTACCGCCTTTCACCGGTTCAAAGCGGCATACATGTAACAAAACAATTACCCTTTACTATTAATTAGACTATTAACATCTTACTACATACAACATGCATTGGTTAAATAGAGGTGATAAACTATATCCAAATTGCACATAAACCCTTTGGAATATTGGGCCATTGGCCTTCACTCCCAATCTTTGAGGGTTGCTAACAATCAGGTTTTTAGGAAAACCTAAAACCTGACCTTTTGGCAGCCCTTGAGCACTGGGAGTGAAGACCAACACACAAAAGGTTACCTTTCAGTTTTGTATTATAATACATGGCACCCATGGTATACAACCTAGTGTAACACCATGTGGGTCTTCATAGAAACATAGAGAAGAGATCTAAAGAAACAGCACTAGAAATCTGCAATGAAAATCGCTGCAGTTTAAATAGAACATTACCAACATGCTTTATTTAAAAGTAAAACTGTGTTTTAAGGAAGTGATTGCCAAATCTTTACCCGCGGACCTTCAGTCAGTTGGGTTTCAGGTTTTCCACAATGAATCTGCAGAAGATGTAATTTCATGCTCTCTCAGTCATATGCACCTTATGCAAATTCATTGTAGATCTGAATGTGAAGGCACATTTTAGATGTGGAGATTGTTGAGGTTGCAACGTACCTGATTCTGGTGGTGTGTTAGAAAAGGCTTTGCAGAACGTAGAGCCCATTCTAAAATAGTGCAGGACTGCATATGTTGGAGCCGGAGGACCCATTCTGTAAACTTACACATGAGAAGATTCAATGGGGGGAAGGGAGCTCAGCAACTTCCATGTGTAGATATTTTGCAACTTACACATCTGTCGGCCATTTTGCAAACCTTCACATATAAGGGCCAACCACCAGATGCCACTGCCTTTATTGAATTTCAATTTGGAGGAGGAAATAATGGGAGATTAAGGAGGATAACCTCCTTAATCCCTCCTGTGGGGGCTGGCCGAAAGGAGTACTTTTTATAAACCTATATGTGCCAGGAAGCCGCTGTAAATTCCAAAGTGAACAATTGTAGCCATATTCCCTATGTATTCCCTATATGAAATGGGGCTTACATATGAAGGCCACTCTCTAACCATGCTCCCTTGCAATAAGGACATCCACATGTAAATTTTAGCCTTTTCGAAAATCACCATTTACACATTGATGCTATTTTCAAGTGCAAATGATGTATCTTATATGTGGAAATAACAAATAAGGCTTCTAAAATACCAGACTGACTTTGGGGTCTTTTGAAGATAGGCACCCAATACAGTGGTATTAAAAATCTCTGTGTGCATATGGATCATATGAACTTAAATGGAACCCCCATATATTGTAAAGTCAGAAAGGCCAAAGGTGTATTTTATCTCTCAAAAATCACTTCTGTGGTCAACTGCCTGATGCAGTATCATTCTGAGTAAATTTTCCCTAAGATTTATACATGAGATCTCATCTGTAATGCAATAAATCCAGGGAGGAGAAGTGTGACTTCTAAAGTGACTTCCAAAGATTGCTTTTATTGTGGTGTATCGTTAGTACAGAGTCTTGCAAGCTGCTCTTTTTGTCTTTTCTTTTTTAACTTTCAAGGATATTAAAATATGAGATACAGCTAACTGACAGTCCTAATACCATGCATTGTTCAGCACCTCTGCTCAGGCTGTAACAGAGATAAGTAAGAATGGCTAGGTGAATTAGAATACAAATCATAAAGAATTTATAAGCAGGCACTTTGTTGAAAGTAACATAACAGAAAGGAAATATGCATCGTTATCTAGAGAAATGTCATGTGTAGTTAAAGTACAGGAAAGAAACAAGCATTGTGACATGTGCTACCCTATTTTTTTATTTTTAGCTGAAGAGGTGTTTAAAAGGATTAGAGATATATTACTTTTGTAGAAATGGATTGATTCATCTTTGATTCATAACAGAAAAAAAAATAAAGCATCGGTCTTCTTCTAGTTTGAGATCAAGCATGGAGCCAGAACATCTACCACCAAATGGGGCTCTCTACTACAAGAAAACCACAGCTAACAACTGATAGTCAAACAGTGGAAAACCCACAACGCTGGTAGCTGCTGACAGTATACACCGGCCAGCCAGCCAGAACTCTTCCCCAGGACACTGACACCTTCCACCATTGTTGGAAAAAAACCAAAGTGTTTTCCATTTTTAAGTAAATGGAAAAGGAAAGACTAGAAGATTGAGTTTTCACCCTTTATTCAATTTCTACTCCCCAAAGCCCTCTTTCTGGTATGGTGTCACTGATTCCTGAGCTACCAGACAATGAGAAGAAGGTACATGTATTACACAAGAAAAATAATTGGTGGGGGGAGGGGAAATTGTAGATATTCTGGTATTGTTTGGGGGCCTTCTGAAGTTGCTATTCCAACAGCACAAATCGTGGCTGAATATTTTGCTACTAAGTTATGGATTGCTCAGTTCAGAACTTCCAGTTGATTTAATGGGAATTTCATGAGAACTTTCATCTGTTAAAGTTGATGGAGTATGGGACCAACTTTTATTAATAAATATTGACGAGATTGGGTAACTTCTTAAGAGATTTATAAAAAGTAGTTGTCTGATAGATCAGTGTCCATCTATGCTTTTGGCTGGTCCTCCAATTGATATCTTGCAATGGATAATTTCATTTGTGATTGAATCATTGCAATTAGGACAGTTTTCCAGAAAACATCTGAGATGTAGAGTTACATTCCAGTGTGTATCCATTTCTCTGTGCATTCGGTCGGAACGGGATGCACAGAGGTAGATCTGATTCTGATCGCGCAGGGGCTGGATGTGCCCTGTGGGATCAGAATCTGGTCTAGGGTCTGTACATGCAGGCTGGTCCCTATTCCAATCAGCCTGCACATACTGAGCCAAGCCTGGCTAACTCAGTCAGGCTCTTGAATGGAGCCACGGTTGCCATTGCATTGCAGTTCCATTCAGGAGCCACGATCCCCGGCCGCTGACTACTCTGTCCTTTCCCCGCAGCCCAACCCCTGATCTGGCTTCCCATGGCTAGGGTCAGGCTGCGGGAAATCTCCTGTAGCCCCTCACCTGTTTGATGCTGACCGGGCCTGCCTTTCCTGATGTCTAGAGGGTCTTATTCCATCTCTGAGGTGGAATAAGTCCTCCGTCCAGTCTGCCGACCACGGACATACAGAGCCAATCTAAAAATCAGCTCTGTATGTCCAGGCCACAGACTGCCCACTGCCCACCCTAACTCCACCTCCACAACACCCCCTCCCATCACCATCTAAGCCTCCCCATACAAAGACTTTGTTTGTATGGGGACACTTTAGACAGGTCCAGCAGGGGGGCGTATAGCGGGGATGGATATCCGAAAGGGACGTCCATCCCCGCTATTCATGGGACAGAATAGACTCCATTGTGTTAATGCCTATTCCGAAAGGTCATCATCTTGATCTAGATACCTCTTCCAATTTGAGGTCTATTGCTATTTCTCCACTATTGGCTAAATTGTTGGAAGCTGTTGTCTTGATTCAGTTAAATTACTTGAAGGTTATTAAATCCCATTCCATACTCAGTCTGGCTTTAGGAGCTATTTTAGCATGGATACACTTCCAGCTGCACTAATTTTTGAAAGGCATCTAATCTTGGATAAGGAAAGCAGCTATCCTAGTGCAGTTAGACTTATCATTAGCTTTTGATTGATTAGATTGAGTGAATTGGGCCAACAGGTGTGGTAATAAACTGGTTTAGGGAATTTTTGAGAAGTATGTAGAAAGTGAAAAAGATGGCAACCCGGTTGTAGCATACAGCAAGGCTCCTCTTTGTCTACCATACCTTAATATCTATATAAATGTATTGAGTTCTTTTGGAGTAAGTTTGAAGGAATTGGGTGTTTTTAATATTTAATATTTTCATGTGCAGGTATTTTACTTTTAGTGCTTGTATAGAAAGATCTGTCTATAACGTATATGCTAGTTGATAAAGTCATTCAATTGATACACAGTTGGATGGATTTTCATTGGCTAGGCTTGAATGGTGAAAAACAAATCTGTTATGATTAAGTGATTCATCTACAGATTTACCAACAGAATTTTCTATTCTTTTTGGCAAGAGTATACCTTTTGTGAGTAGCGGTCCCGAGCTCCCGACCTCCTCATTGGTGCTATGAAATATGGTGCTGATCTCAGTGCTGCCCCCCTAGTATCAGGATGCTAGGGGTAGTACCACGTGATCGTGGCTATTTTGTGCAGTCACAATGACGGAGCAGGAGCGGGGAAGACTGCTCCTGCCCCCATTGAGCACCAGGATTGTTAAGGTAATAGTTTGGAGGACAGGGGGCCAATTTAGGCTGATTAAATGGCTAGGATTTAATAGTTTTAAGGGCAGGTCAGGGGTCCACCTTGCTAGCCAGGTTTGTTTTCAAGGATTTGGAGGAGGAGGTTGCAGATGCACAGCTGACTAGCCAGGATATATGTCTTAGTCAGGGGTGCACCGAGTTGCCCCAGTTCCCCATGGCCGCTGTCTGGGGTGGGGGGTTGGTGCTGAAGGGGGGGGGGGGGTGGCCAGAATTTTATATTATCAGTGTGCTATTCCACCCCTATAGCTGTAAAATGCTACCATGGTTTGGCAGACAATCCCTAAGAGATGGAAATGTTAACTAAATGATGAAGTTTTAAAACTTTTATTATATTTTTCCATATTAGCGAAAGATACAAGCTGTAAAGTGCATTCTTACAATCTGACAAAATGTAACAGTTCCTTTTATTACATTTGTAGACTCCTAGGGGTGTGTTTACTAATCAGCAGTAGCGGCTTCCATACAATATCGGAGTCACAGTCCCATGGAAGCCACGGCTTCGATATTGCACGGAAGCTACTACCACTGCTTAGTAAACATACCCCCTAATTTGGTGTATGTTGGGGTTTATATTAGTGGTTGGGTGGTATATAGATAGGGGGGGCGTCTAGCCCTACTATTTGTGCCGACCGCAGCCTCCGACTAACTTCCCTGCCGGTTGTACAGGGAGGATAGTCGGGGGCAGCGAACAGGCGGCCCGGGGATGGAGAGTGGGCAGGCAGTGGGCGGTCGCCGTCCCTGGACGTACAGGGCTGATTCTAATGCCAGTCCTGTACGTCCAGAGCCAACGAAATGGCCGGGGAAGTTACTCCACCTCCGAGGTGGAATAACTTCTCCAGATGTGTTTTTTTTTCATTCACTCTGGGGTACAGAAGGGGCTGGGGGTCCAGGGTTTATTCCCCGCAGCCCAACCCTGGCCTTAGGAGGCCAGATCGGGGTGCAGGCTGCGGGGAATAAACCTTTTTCTGTGGTGGCCTGACTGAGCTATCCGGGCAGTGCCTGTACATGCAGGCTGGGACTGAATCACAGTGCTGGCCTGCACGTACAGGCCTGATCGCGATTCTGATCCCATGGGGCTAGATGTTCCCCATGGGATCAGAATCACGATACACTTTGTACGTCCGACTCAGACCGGACATACAAAGTGAATGTATGTGCAGGACGGAATCAGGCTGATAGTGTTTGCGGGTGAAGGGTAAGTGATTTGTGTGGGAAGAGACTGGGAAGGTTATATCTGTAGCTCGGTGTGTAGGGCTAAAAGTGTCTGGGAGTATACATATTTGTGGAATATATGGGGCATGGCAATGTGCACTGTGCTGGATGTATGGGGGGGAGGAGATATTGTAAGGAGGATGTGGGTGAATATGAATTGGGGAATGTGTATGAAGATGCATATTTGGGAGGGTTCATAGTGTGGAGCTTAGTGTGTAAGTGTGGGCGGGGCTTCAACTATGGGATGGAAAATGGGGTACATATGAATGGAGGAATGTGTAAGTGTATGGAAGGAAGCAGAGAGGGAGGTGTAGTGAATATTCATAAGTGCCTGGGTATGTGTGAAAGTACAGGGATGTATGTGGGGTGCACATATATGACTGGGGTGGTTTTGCAGGTGGGATCTGTGTGTGGGGGTGAGGATGAAATGAAAATGCATGGGTGTTTGGGGGAGTTTATGCCTTTAAGGAGGGAGATGGCAGGTATGTGAGCATGTGAAACAAGAGAGAAAAATGTATGTATTGGGATGGTAAATATTCATTAGTGTTTGGATACGTGTTGGGGTACAGGGATATGAGGGAGTTGCACGTGCAGGATAGGGGTACCCTCAAATGTGGTGTGTCACTCTCTCTCTCTCTGTGGTGACTTCAAATTCTCTCTCCCACTTCCTGTCTCTAATCTCTCCTCTGTCCATTGCAAACCTCCCCAAACTCCACCATGGTCCTACCTCTCCTCTCCCCCAGTCCCTTTCCTCTTCTGATTGCACCCTCTCTTTTCATAGCCCCTTTTTCCTTCTCTATCCCTACCAGCTCAGTCCCCCATAGTATTTTCTCTCTCCTATTGCTCATAACCCCCTTCCTCTATCTCCTTACCCCTCCTCATATCCTTTCTCCCTGCCACCCTATTCTCAAAGACTTTTCCTTCTCCTCGCCTCTCTTCTCCTCTTAGATGCCTCTTTCTCTTTCTCTTCCTCTCCCCTTTCCCGTCTCTTCCTTTTATTCCCCTTTTCTGTAACTCTCCTCCTAGTTTTCTCCGTTCCCTGATATCACATAAATTTAATCAGATCTTGCTGTCTCCTCTTCAGGTGGGAGTAGTGGGGCTCTCCAACCTCACTCTGCACCATGCCACTTCCATGGGAGGTGTCCTTCCTTAAAGCCACCCCTACTGACTATAGCGGCTGAAGGAAT
This sequence comes from Ichthyophis bannanicus, assembly GCA_033557465.1. Classification (NCBI taxonomy): domain Eukaryota; kingdom Metazoa; phylum Chordata; class Amphibia; order Gymnophiona; family Ichthyophiidae; genus Ichthyophis; species Ichthyophis bannanicus. Next base: position 126,582,080 of record CM066034.1, on the reverse strand, counting down.
TCTGCTCTTCTTATGATGATGGAGGTTGGGTCCCTGTCAGCACACCACTGATTGCGCCACCTATCTGCCTTTATAAAATAGGATAAAAATAGGTAGTGAAGTGACTTTCACACATAAGTGACTTTAAATAAATTTACCCTCCATGTGTTGAGATATTTTGGAGCCTGTTTACTAGAGTGCAATCCTCAGTAGTATCCTTTAATGCACGCTCTTTGCTGAGGCTTCCCTTATTTCTAAAGAGCTTTGTCACGAATAACACAAGTGATGAATATTAATGCATGCAGTGTCTTAGTAAATAAGCCCCCTTTATGTTTTAGAGCAGAGGTTCCCAGCTCCAGTCCTAGAGGGCCAAACACCAGGTTTTCAGGCTGTCCCTAATGAATATGCATGAGATACATTTGAATGCAATGGGGCAGTGCATGTAAATACATCTCATGCATATTTATTAGGAACAGCCTGAAAACCTGAATGGTGTTTGGCCCTCCAGGACTGGAGTTGGGAACCTCTTTTTTAAAGGATACAGTGCAATTTACGACGCAAACCTGAAAGTTGCCATATTCCCTAACTTGTGATTTGAAATGCATATTTTACCTGTTCTTCCAACACTGGTTCTCTTTCTCTGCTAAAATTTCTCTTGAAACATATTTCTCCTTGAGTTTCACTTATCTTTAGACAGGGATCATTTGTCAAAGCTTCACTGTAATTTTATTTTGTTGCATATTGTACATAATTCACATCTACTCTTTTTGATTTAATAATAGAACTATCCATCCTTTTTAATCTGCCAGAGGAGTATTTAAAGAGTTTACAGAAACTTTCTAAATAAAATATTCTGCTTTTTTGTTCTAATTCAATAAATGTACATTCTGTAGATCAGGGGTAGGCAAGTTTCATGATGTCCCTAATGAATATTCATGAGATTTATTTGCATACACTGCCTTCCATTGTATGGAAATAGGCCCATAAATATTGCATCACTCCTCCTTGGGCCCAAGAGCTTACAGGCAGGAGTGGCCTTTGAATTGTCCTTTTGGAATAAAGCTTGTTATATGTCCCCGGGAACTCTGGGAGCTGTAGTTTGCTTATCTCCTTTAAGGACTGAGTTGTAGTTATGACTCGAGTAGGTAAGGCAGCAAGAATATTTATTTGTGGGGATTTTCTCCAGCGCATCAAAATTCAATACAACAAACGCAAAAGATGCAACTCCAACATAAAGGTTGTAAGATAAACTCAGGAAATGCAACAGAAAACAGTTCAGCAGTATTTGGCTGTTTCACAGTTCCTTTGCCTTTCACTAGGCACTGCCTCTTGTGGTCACTCAAAGAATATACAGGAACAGTGAGCACTGCTCCCCAGGCGACTCCATTTCTATGACCCCTTCAGAAAACGGTTAATCGACACGACCCTTACACTCACCAGGCCCTGTTTCTACTCCTTTTGATATACAGCGCTTGCACTCATAATGTATTTACTACAACCATGCAATTAATTATCATACCATGTATATAGTTCCCCCAATTATCTCCATGTTAGTTTACCCTGTTCATTGTAAAAACCAATGTTGCCTTGTACATTGTGTTTGTTTTTTTGTTCATATGTACACCGCACTGAATAAAAGAGCGCGGTATATAAGAAATGAAAATAAATAAATAAATAAATAAATAACTGAAACAGTTGCTTTTCTATACAGCACGGCTTCACACTTTCAGCCGGTGATTAAGCTTATTAAACCACTTTCAAAGCTTTTCAAGGTGGCAGCAGGTATGGCAATTTACTCTATATTCCTTCATATAGCTTTCAATGCTCTGTACCACTGCTCTTTTCTACAAGACAAGTTGAACAGTCCATAGCACAAAGTTCCTTCTCTATTGCAGGCAAACACTCATCAACCTGCATACATTCTTCAGAGCCAGCATTAAAAGTATCTTTGTCAGGTTTGTTATCTTTTCCTGACCTCCCTTCCAAAAACTCCCGGAATTGGCTTAAAAGTAATTCAGCTTGTTTATGCACATTTTCCTTGGGATAAACATTTTCCTTTTCTGATAAAAGCCTGCATAAGGTTCCTGCCCCAGAGGGTTCAGCTGTCCTGCTTTTATCAAGGGAATAGCTTCCAGCAAGGGTAAATCCCTTCCCCCACTTGCTATCAGTTAGCTGTGCTCGGGTAGACTTTTGAATGTTAGCATGAGTAAACGGCTTCTCAAGCAAAGAGTTAAAAGTGGAAATATCAGCTTTACCTTTGCCAGGGACTCTTAGCCAAGCGCTGGTATCTTTTCTCCTGCTATCTCCCAGGGTTTTGAACTCAGCTTTCTTGTAGCTATTTCCACTAGCATTCAGGTAATTGCCCGGCTGATAGTTTTCCTCTTGGCCTTCTCTGTTGCAGTTATAGCCTTGGCTGCTATAGGTCCAACTACCTTTTCTCCACATATTTTCTCTGCAAGCTTTCTTGTTCCCAGGCTCTACCTTGCAGTAACGTTTCTTCCAGTGATGTTCACTGCTCCCAGGTTCTGCCCTGCTCCAAGGTTCTAGCTTGCTTATCCTTCTGGCAGTTCCTCTTGAACTCCTTCCTGGACTGCTTCCCGTCTCAGTCCTTTCTTCTCTCCTCGCTGTGCTGATGCTCCCTCTCTGCATTGCTTGAGGATTTAAAAAGGGTTCACTTCCCTGCACTCCCTGACCTTCCCCTGGGCGTGACCAATCAGAGAACCCACCTGTCTCCTCCCCTGAGCTGAGGTGTGGCCTGAGCTCAACAGAGAGCTGTGTTTTTTTCAACTCTGGCTTGAAAATCCTGTCTGTCAGTGCAGTGCTACTTACTCCATCAGGATTTTCCCCTATTTTCATCTTTTCTTGAGGGCATTCCTCACTACAATATTCATTAGGAAGGAGTGGAGGAGTGGCCTAGTGGTTGGGGCAAGGTACTTCAGGCCAGAAGGTCGGGGGTTCAAATCCCACTAGAGGACAGCAACCTTGGGCCGGAAGGACTGGGGTTTCTAGTCCCACAAGTGCTCCTTGTGGTCTTGGGAAAGCCACTTAACCCTCCATAGCCCATGTTCCCTGTAAAATAGTTCTCTGTGTGCTGTGCTTTCCTGTCTAATCAATGTGTTTATACCTAAAAAAAAATTTCCTGTCATGATTTGACAATTTCCAATCTGTAATCAAACCGCTGCTGATCGCTGGAAGTAGCGGTATACAAATGTATACTAAATAAATAATAAATTAGGGAAATCATGAAAACCTGACTGGTCTGTGGCCCTCCAGGACCAGAATTGCCCACCCCTGCTGTAGATGATTCAAGAATTTACCATAGAATTGTTTTTGTTTTTCTTTCTCAGATTATTTATTTATTTATTTCTCTTATACACCGCGCTCTTCAATATCAATGCGGTTTACATGGAACATCGAGGTATTTTATGGTGGGGGATTACACCGTAATTACAAATAACAGGTAGCTCAACTTGGATAACCATATTAACTATTTACACATATATGGATAACAGATAAGTATTTACACATATATACATCACTTTGAGGGATAGTTACAGGTAGTCATGGAGCTTTGTTGTGAGTTGGGCGAGTTGGCGTACTTTCCTCCGGCGTACCTTCCTCCTTACTTTAATGCTTCATTTCGTCAACATTTTCTATCAATGCTAATTGATTTATTAACACATACCTGGGTAAGTCTTTTATGAAATCATAAAGAGTGCGCTCTATTTTGGCAACAGTAGATTTTTTTTAATATATATGCATTTTAACAATATATCAAGCAACATGCTTGTACAGAAAGATACATTCTTGTTGAAAAAGGGAAAAAACACAAAATATAATTAAAGGTTAATATTCCAAGAGTATCAATAGTCCTCTATAAGGAGGGGAAGCAGCATTAAACAAGATACTGAGGGCAGGAGACTCCCCAGAACTATATAGGAAAAATAATATGCCACAAAGCAAGAGATGGCAGAGGACCGAACATACCTAATTAATAATGGGGAACCACTCAAGAGGGAGAGGATGTAACAATATGAGTGATAATGAAGGAAGGCAAATCTTCAGGCTGCAAGAAAACATATTTGTGTGATTGAAAAACAATGATACATTTACAAGGAAATCTAAGCACAAAAGAAGCACCCATCTGAGACACCCCAGAACATAACAACAAAAAAGATTTACGTCTTTTTTGGGTCTCTCTGGCTACATCAGGAAAGATCGATATTCGTTTACCCATAAATAAGTTGGCACGCTTTTTAGAATACAACTTGAGAATCCACTCTCTATCCGATGAAAGAGCAAAAGTGACTAACATAGTAGAGACAACAAGTTCATCTTCCTTAGGAGTTTGAAGCAGAGCTGAGACATTCAGAAAGTCCATATCTAGTGACCCAACAGTCATCTTCCCCTCTTTTCTGCCTGATGGTAGAAAATAGGCTTTCACTACTGAGGGAATTAAGCCATTTGGAACCAATAAAGTCTCTTGTAGATATTTTTTAAATAATTCCAAAGGAGCTATCGCTGGAACCACAGGAAAATTAAGTAGGCAAATGTTAGAAGACCTAGCAACATTTTCCAAAGTCTCAAGGTTAGCTCTTAAAGCCATATTATCTTTTACTAAAGATAGTGACGTCTCAGAAACCTGCACAAGTTTCTGATCTGAAACTTCCACTTTCGCTCTTATGTCCACCATATCACGATTAAGATTAGAGACAGAGTCTTCAAGTTTGTCAACCCGAACAGTAGACAAGGCCAACTATTGACTTACTACATTAGATAGATGAGATATCACCTCCCAGATGGTCACCAAAGAGATCACAGCAGGACGCGACACAATAATAGCAGATGGAGGCTCAGACACTGCAGTTCCCAGCAGAGAAGCCTTCTCTTCACCAGCATCACTCTGACCTCGAGCAAGAACAACTTCCACCAAAGATCGCGTTTTCACCGAGCCTGCAGCCGCGCAAACACTTGGCTGCCAACCAGAGTCCACCTCGAACAAGCCCTGCTCCGGAGTTGCAACCACTACCGCATTGGGAAGGGACGTGGCTCTGCTTGCGAGAGGAGTCACCAGAAGGCTCGGAGCAACAGGAGGGACACGCCCATTGGGGGAGAGAGACACATCCAGGGCAGGAAACACCGCGGCCTCCACAGCCGGTGCGACCAAGCCCGCTCGAATCTCTCCGACTTGATGCTCAGTAAGCCTAACAAAACGATCCATAGGCCCCACATTGGCAGGCATGGGCTCCGCAGGAAAAATCCTCGTCTTGCCTTTTCACTTAGGCATTTTGGCTCAAACCAGCTCTGCCGCCATCTTGCAAGTTGGCCACTCCCCAACAGTAGAATTAATAATGCATTAAAAGTAGGTACTTTCCAGGTTTTAGATTCAAGAGGCTACTGACAAAACAAAATGTCTTTACAACTCAGAGCTAAGAGTGACAAAGGAGTGCAGGCATAATCTAGGGGTCAGGGCAGAAACCTGGGGTTAGTAAGGTCAGCGTTCAAATCCCACTACTCTCTCCTTGTGGCCATGGGCAAGTCACTTAACCCTCCATTGCCTTGGATATAGCCACTGATTATAAGCCTTTTGGGGACAGGGAAATACCTACAGTACCTGACTGTAACTCACCTTGACTACTACTGGAAAGGCATGAGTTTGTCTCTCTTGCCATCTCAACACTTGCCTATTTGGTACAGTAGAGTCAATTCTTTAGTCAACTGATGTCTATTTCTCATTACCATATTCTATTGTCTGTACTTCTTCTTGTTTTGCTGTTGCGATTCAGAAAAGTGAATGATATTTTTCATTACATCAGTTGACAACTTAATAAAAGCTGTTTGAGTCTAAGATTCACTATCATGAGCCATCTGAGATGGATGTTTTTAAATCTTTATGGTTATATCAACTAACCAGGTAGCTCTGATGGAAGTTGGTCATGCTATTTAATGTGTATCCTCAGATACTCCTTGATCTTATTATATCTTCTCTTTGAATCCTCTATGCTTCTCAGGACATAATCTATGACTACCCTATGCTCTCCGCATTCCACAGTCTGGTTTGTGTCTTCACGTTCTTCAAGAACAGAGGCATGACAAGCAAATGTTCACCTCACTGCTAGAAATGATCTCTCTAGAAAAGGACTGGGATCCAAATGCAAGAAAGACCGCAGAAATGCACACTGCATGGCTAGTCCTGCACCTATTGAGCCAATGAATGGAGGACTTCAATACAGAAAAACAGACATATCTATAGAAACATAAAATATGACGGGACATAGGGTCCATCTGTTCTGCCCAGTTTCATTCCTATGGCAATACTACAGACCTTTGATCACTGGTTTTTCCTTCACTCTTTTCCACTAGATAGCCTTTCTCTTTCTCTCGTGTCTTCTTGAATTTGGTTACCATTTCTGTTTCTGCTTCCATTACTGGGAAGCGATTCTATGCATGCACCATGCTTTCCATTTAGAAAGATTTCCTTTTGCTGCTCATGCAGATCCTGTGGATTTTGGCCCAGTTCATTCTTACCTTTGAAGATTTTGCTTCGTGTATATTACCTCTACCTCTGAAATATTGATGTTTCATCTTATATGGACATTTGCATGCACTATTTTGCTAACCCATCTTTAAAACACTTCTACCTTATCTATATCCGTTTGAAAGGGCTATGCACCTATCATAACAACTGTTTGTCTCTTTCTTTATATTAAATAGAAAGAAAATAGGTAGCATGTGGTGCTAATCTCTGCTGAAGCACAACTAAGTATTGCAAGTGTGTTTTGTCAGTGAAATATTAGAACACTCATTTTGCATACTCATTTAAGGGTTTTTTTCTTCGCACATATTTAGGGTTGTGGTGTATACGGCATGAAATAGAGGCATCAAACAAGAGAAACATTGGTACGGTTTGTTCTTTCTTGGGGGCCTGCTTACTAAGCTGTGCTAGGTGTTTAACGTAGCTTTTAACCTATGCTAGCTGTCAGCGGGGCACCACGATAACTGCTAGCATACACTAATTGCCATGTTAAAGGGCTGAGGTGGAAATTGCTATTAGAGGCACGTTATGGGCAGGGGATGGGGAGGGACTGCATCTTGTTAGTGGAGGGTGGCTTTATAAGAGGGCGCCTAGTTTAAGTGTGCTTTAGGTGCCTATATTCAGACGTCTTATAAAGACAAGGAGGCACCTGCAGTAATTGTGTTATGATGTCAAGTAAGCATGTAAATTTTGTTTTCCTAGTACATGATGGCAGATAAAGACTAGAAAGGTGGCTGGAGTGCTTAAGCCGCCACTCCGTCCAGATCACTCCCCTCTATGCCATTGTTTAGGGTTGTACCCATGCTATCTTAGAATCTATGTGCATACTTGCACCCCCCCACCCCCCTCCCCCCCGTTCCACCCAAACTCTGCCCCATGTACTCCTATTGGCATGCCATTTCCTCACATATGTGCCCACATTCACAGGGAAATGACTTTATAAAATGACATGCTTAACATGGAGGTCCTTATCCTGTGCACACTGCTAATGTGGGAGGTAATGCACTGCAAAGATCTACCCCTTCCCAAGGTGTGGCTAGCTATATTGTGTGTTATTGGTAGCAATCCTTGCTGTACATTGACTCCATGGCTGCCTTCTCTAAAGAGCTGGGAGCACCTCTAACAGTGTGTCTAATGCATCGTAACTGGTTGTTGGCGTACATTAGGTGGAAAAACCTTGGTAAATTTTAGAAAATAAGCCCCTTTACAATTTTACTACTATACCAAATTTATGACAAGAGTTAAACATATTTGCAGAATTTCCCATATTTCTACCATTTCTCTCCTGGTGGTATAAATTATAAATAGTAAAATCGTGCCATGTCCCACCCTTCCCTTTCTGACATACATGTTGGGGCATGTTTACTAAACTGCTCTACCATTCGCATCGGGTCCTTCTCTAACCCTATTCAAATCCAGGCTGAAGACCCGCATCTTTGAAGCTGTTTTTGGAGTCCGATGCTCCACTATTTATGTGTGTCTTAGCATACTCTAGTCGCCGGTTTTTAATGTTTTTCCATCTGATGAGCAGGGACTGTGTCTTACATTTACTGTATATGAACAGCACTGTGTACACCTTGTTATTATTATTATTATTATTATTATTATTTTTATTTTTTATATACCGCGCTATTGAAATCAGCGCGGTTTACAGTAAAACTGAACAGAGCAACAATGCATTAAATATCACAATGTGCTTACATAGAACAAGGCATAAACAAACTGGGATAACAGGGAAACTATTCACATGGTATGTACAAATATTTACATAGTGTTAAGTATTCCAGTAAACCGTGGGCATTTATAGGTCAGATGGGGGAATGCGTAGGTCTAAGGGGGATGAGTATCTAGCCATTTTCATGTTGTGTGATAGGGCAGTATATGTGTGGTGTGAGTGAAAATGAATTATGTTTTTCGGGCAAGGTTTCAGGATAGTGAATTAGAAAAAGGTGGTGTTTTATAGCCTTTCTGAAGGAGGTGAGGCTGGCTATGGAACGAATACTATCGGGAAGTTCGTTCCAGGCTGTCGGGGCATAAATTGAAAAAGCTCTATTGGTAGTTGCCTTTGTACATTTTGTGGTGAGCTTAGGTACAGTTAGCATGTTCAGTAGTGTAGGTCTTCTGGCTCTGATGTTGGGTGTGTTGTTGAGCAGTTTACTGATTGGTGTGGGAGATTGATTCTTCAGTGCCTTGAAGGTCATGACCAGAACCTTGTATTGAATTCGGGCTTGTAGTGGCAGCCAGTGTAGGTTTTTCATTACTGGGGTTATATGTTCCAAACGTGATGTGCCTGTAAGAACCCTAGCAGCTGAGTTCATGGCCAGCCGAAGTGGGTTGAGGGTCGCTTGTGGAAGACCATGGAGGATGGTGTTCGCGAAGTCCAGGTGTGGGATCACTAGGGCTTGAAATATGGTTCGATAGTCTGAATAGTCCAGTAGTTGGCGGAGGTGGCGAAGGGTTCGTATTTTGTGGTATATTGCTTTGGTGACGGTCTTTACGTGGGTTATCATATCCAATCGCTGATCTAGGGTGATGCCTAGGTAGCGAATTGTGTCTCTTGTCTTGAGTTCAGCGTTTTTAACTTGCAGGTTGGGTGGTGGGTTGAATTTCTGATTCCTTGTGACAAATAGGACATCAGTTTTGCTATGATTAATCCTCAGGTTTTGTGTGAGAAGCCATTCAGCCACTGCATCAAAACATCTGATGATAGGGGAAAAATCAGGTTGTTCTATGGTAAATGGAATGTATAGTAGTATGTCGTCAGCATACACGAGACATTCTACATTTAATGAGCGTATCAGGGAACAGATGGGCTGCATATAAATGTTAAATAGTAGAGCAGACAGGGATGATCCCTGTGGGACTCCCTGCTTCTGTAAGAATGGTTCAGAAGACGTGTTACCTGCTCTTACTTGCTGCCATCTGTTAGTTAGGTATGATTCGCACCATTGTAGTGCGGTTCCCAGTAATCCTTTTTCTTGGAGGCGTTGTAATAGTATCTTGTGATTTACAGAATCAAATGCGGCAGCAATGTCAAGAAAGATGAGGACGAAACCTTGGTGTATGTTATCTATTCCAGTGATTAGCTTGTCGAATAGGGTAGTTAAGATGGTATCTACTCCATGCGATTCCCTGAAGCCATGTTGGGCTGGATCGAGGGGTGCCTCCTCATCGATGTGCTGATGGATCTGACGCTGGACTATTTTCTCGATGATCTTCGCAAGCAGTGGAATGCTTGATATGGGTCTGTACGATTCAACTTTGGCTGTATCAAGGCGACTATTCTTTAGCAGGGGTCTGATTGATGTATGTTTTAAACTTTGAGGGAAGACGCCCCTTGATAGTGATTGGTTGGTTATTTTACATAATGCATGGCTTAGTTCATGTCGAAGTTCCTTTATCCAACTTGCTGGACAGGGGTCATTGGGAGCCGTGGTGAGATTGATGGAGGCAATGGTGTCTTCAATTTCTCTGGTAGATACTGCAGAGAATTTGAGTAGTATTGTAGGTTTTGGTGTACTAAGTACATTGGACGAGCCGCAGTTAGATGAGGTCATGTTGGATTGGATCATTTTGGATTGTAAGTAGTCCGAATAATCCTGTGGTTGAGGCATGTGTGGGCTTGCTGGTGATGGGTCACCTGTTAGTGATTTTACTATATTAAATAGGTCGTGTGTTTTATTTGCACTGTGTACACCTTGTGGCACTATATAATTGATTAATAGAAGTAGTAGTAATCTCCCAAAATCTGTGGAGTTTTTTTTTCTCTGTTCTACTATTTTCTCTTAGCTTCTACTATATTTAGTTATTTTGGTTTCTTGCCTTATCACTGGCAATGTACAAAGCTTTTTTATCGAAATTCATAACAGCTAAATTCCATGCTAAGCAATTAGCATGTGCCCATGCAACTTCTAGCATGCACTAAAAACATGGTCACAGTAAAAATCCCAAGCTAACCACTTTGTACAGCTTAGCAAACAGACTCCTATCTGTTGACATGGGTTTCATGAGGTGATAGAGTAATCTGAGGAAATATTTCTCAACAGAAAGAGCGATAGATGCATGGAATAGTCTTCCGGTAGAGGCGAGGACTAACGGAAAATAAGGGACTGGAAAGCTTACTAGTTGGTATGGAAGAGCAGACTGGATGAGACATATCGTCTGTCTGCTGACATTTTTCTATGTTCCACCCACGCGCAGTCTCTACCCATGTTACCCAGTTAGTGTGGGGTTTTCAATACAGCGTCCCATTTTTAACTTTTTAGCAGGGCGTGTTTACCACATGTTAATATTTAGCAAAGTTTAGTAATCATGCCCTATCACATGTATGCCACAAAGGGGGGGGGGGAAGGGCATGACAAGATTTTACCATTCGTAACTTATACTACCGAGAGAGATATAGTAGAAACTATTCTAAAGGCATGTCTTTGAGTTTTAAAAGGATAAATACCATATTCCTGGTGACTGCTTTGTAGAAATCACTGAAAAATGATATCTTTGTTTTATTTATTCCCATTGCATTGGAATATTGAGTATATTATCTTTTTGTACAGCTGAGATTTGATGAGGGGATTAAATGTCTCCCAATTCGCTTTGGCTGGCATTCTGATCCTCGAATAGCGGGGTTGAACGTGTGGTCTGGATGTCCAACCCGCACTCGCCACCACAACCCTATACACCACAATTGTGTGGGGAGTACTGGATGGGGGTAGGAGGGGCAGAGAGGAGGTTGAGCAGGGGAGTGGCCAGGTGTCAGGACATACAGGGCCAATTCAGTTCCGGTCCCTGTATGTCCACCGGCACACAACGAACGGTGGAATAAGTCACGAGTGTCCCTGACATTGCGCAACACATACCCCCACATCACAATCCCATGGCTATGCTGTGCCCCTGCAGCTGTGATCTGGCCCACATTGGCTGCGGGCAATGGCTGGACAGTGGGCTGCAAGGGCAGATGTATGCCATGGCATTCCAAGTCGCCCTGTGGATGACTTGTTGCCATGGTGCCAGGACGCCACTGCTCCCTCCCATCAGCAGTGGCATTCTGGCCGCAGGACGGACAACGCCTCCTATGTTGATCTCAGTGGCATATGGGGAGCACCCAGGCATCTAAGTCCCTGATTCTGGCATTGCGGGTACATCCGGGACCTGCTGTGGCAGAATTGGGTACATCTCCAGCACGTCCAGGTTTTGTCTGAGCAATGCGGCCAGATGTGCCAGAAGCAGAATAGGCCTCTTTGCCTCTAGATACAGTAGAAATGTTTAATTGGAAGAAGCATGTCTGTCAGGTAAGGAAATTGATAAATTATTGTTTTTGCTGATGCTTTTCAAGATCTCTCCTAGGTCACTTTCCTACTGCCTCACTGGTGTTGCATTAGGGATATGTACAGTATAACAGCAGTCAGTGTATCAACAGTGAGAAAATGGGAAAGTGCCTGTGAAAGATCTTGATAGAGCATTAGAGAAACAATGGCCTTTGTTGATCTTGGCAGCATAGATGCCTTTGCAGATTGAAAGCAAAGCTAAGTACCTTGTCACTTTGCAGGTTGAAAGAGTAGAAAGGCAGCCTGTTGTTTTTATAAAAATATATGAAAAGTGGTATTTATTTGATTTGGTTTTATACATATGTTTCTTGGATTACAATAATTGTCCCCCTGATGCTGGCATATTGTGCTGAATAAATCAACTCTGTGGCAATTTCATTAGCCCCACCCCTTTCCTTGTCTTTTAGCTGAGGCTCCACATCTGGACTGATGATTATATTAAAGGATGACGTCCAACCTACAGCCCATTTAAGACTTGTAGAGGATTTTAAAAAGGCATGTATGCGCCTTTATAAAATAGGCTTCCAGAATAATTCCGAGTAGGACAGAAATGCTCTCATTCAAAGCTATACCTTCTCCGATGCAGGTGCAGCTCTCCGCTTCTACTCAATGCGGGTTTGTAGCTGCATTGTAATACCACTGGCAACAACTATGCATGGGCTGCAGGAAAATGTGAAGGTCTAAGTCCTGCAAAATCCTTGGTGAAATATATTCCTTCCTGATTTGCTGAAACTGTGATGTTTCAAACAATTTTAATTTAGAGAGGACTCACAAGTTAGAAAATACAGGACATCCAATAGCACTTATCTCTGGATAAAGATCATCTCGGGATGCTAGTGGCTGCTTGTCACCTGGATTGATCACTGTTGCAGAGAGGATGCTGGGCTTGATGGACCTTTTCGTTTGACCCAATATGGCATATCTCATTTTCTCATACAAAAACTATATACAGAGAAATGGACTATAATAGCCAGTAAAGACTGCAAGGCCAATCTAATCTGTCAAATGTTTCCTTGTTGTTGCAAAACTGCAAACTAGCTGGTTTACAGCTTCACCCTTATTTCCCTACTCCAGGCATCCTTCACCTTTTCTTTGGGCAAAATATGTTCTTGTTACCCCTTAGTCTGAACTCCCTTTTCCACTGACAAAACCTTCCTCTTGTGGATTATATGAACGTGTATAGTGCTTCCCTCATATTAGCAAAATGACTACACTGTATTCTGGAGACATGATATTTTCCTTAGTTCCCTTTAAGTTTCTCATTCCACACATATGAATGTTCTTGATTTGTTTTTCAAAAAGATTGCAAATCTAAATGCAGAGGGGATGAACGACAGGAAGAGAGACAAGGTAATAAATAGACTGAACTTTTTCCTTCAGCATTCTCCTTCTTTTTTAAGGCTTGGAATGGGCACATTAACCTATCAGGTTAGATCTGGCAGAGTGGTCTCAGCATAAATGTATTGCACGTTGGCTGCCTGTTCAATTGGTTAAACTAATTACTGCTGGTTCAGGCCAAAAATATGTCCTGTGTTATTTGTTAAATGAATAACCTGCTTAACTGCAGAAGCACCCAGGGCAGAGAGCAACAATTGCATGAAACATTTAATTCAAAGGTCTTCATGCGAGGGTCTTAATATGCCATAGAAGCTTGCTTGTTGATTGTGGGGAATCAAATGTTATCCTCTTTGATGTGGGTCTTTTATAACGGTACAGACTCATTGAGTAGCCCGTGAGCTCACTAAAGTTCCTTCATCATGGTTAAGGCAAGCTAGGAGTGTAGGCGCAGCCTAATAGTTAGAGCAATGGGCACGAGCCAAAAAAGTCAGGGTTTTAAATCCCACTACTGCTCCTTGTGATCATGTGCAAGTCACTTAAACGCCCTTTGTCTTAGGTACAAACTTAGATTGTAAGCTATCTGGGACAGGAAAATACCTATTGCACCTGAATGTAAACTTGCCTTGAACACCTGAGAAAAGACTTGAGCTAAATCCAATTCCCCTATTCCTAGATGTTTATAGATTGGAAATTTAAACATAGACAGTTATGGCAGATAAAGGCCATACAGCCTCTTTTTCTATCTAGTCTGCCTCTCTATAAGAACTATTAAAATCTACAATCCCTTCAGAAGTCCTCTGCTTGTCCCATACTATCTTGAATTCAGATACAGTTCCCTTCACCAGCACCTCCACAGGGAGGCTGTTCCATGCATCCACTGCCCTTCCTGTAAAGAAATATTTCCTCAGATTACTCGTGAGTAGGGTTGCCAACTGGCTCCAGATGTGCCCGACAGGCTTAATCCAGTCCTGGGTTTACCCCATTGCATGCAGTGACCTGTAGGTTTCCTTTTCTTATGGAGTGCAATGGAGAAATCAGAACTATATATCTCTGCACAGGAAAACTACAAGTCACTGCATGCAATGGGATAAAACCCAGGACTGTTGGGCGCATCTGGAGCCAATTGGCAACCCTACTCCTGAATCTATCGCCTTTCTCTTTCATCTTATGACCCCCTCCTTCCAGGATACCTTCTATGCATTTTTTTAATGGAGGTATTTAAATATCCCTACCATAAAGATAGTCTCTAGGGTGCTATGGTGTTGACTGGCAGGACAATGCTTAGACCTGGTGTCAAGACAGCATAGCCCCCACTCCGTTGGAAAGTGCCTCCATGAGCAGCCTTTTGCCTTCTGTACCTGCATGCCCCCTCCAAGGCAACATTTAAAGCATGGGAGGGGAGAAGTTATATGGTTCCCCATTATGGGCAGTTCCTCCTGTGAAAGCACGATGTGGAGGGTGTGACTAGGGCCAACACGGCATATCCAAGGAGAACACCCCCCCCCCCCCCGTTCCATCCCCTTTCTCCTCTATAGCAGCCTGTGACACATTTTCTGATGGGGAAACTCTGAGCTAGTTGCTCTTTGGCCACCCAGGTAAAATCTAATGCAACATAAGCCTGCATAGATCATAAATTGTGGGACTAGGCAGCTGTATCTCTGGTGCTTTATAGTTATCTCCTGTTCTGGACCTGTGTTGTCAGGTCTTGGGCAGGTGAATAAGGATAAAGCTCACTTTGTGTTAGCAAAGCCTAACCAAATTGCCTGTAGGTATAGTATCTGCACCAAACAAAACAGCACTTCATTAAAAAAAATACATAGACAGAGAAACAAGTTTCAAAAAACTGCTCAATGTATAGGAGAAAAAGGATCTCGGAAGCTGTTAAGCTGTCATAGGCGTAAATTTCCAAGTCCTTGGCATAATCTTGCTGCATCAACGATCCAAAAAACTCCATAATTGGCACTAAATCATGCTCAAGAAAACATTTTAAATAGATACGAGTGTACCAATTCTCTTAAATATTTTGTCATTACCTATACATTATTGAGTAACAGGAGGGTTTTTTTTCAAAAAATGTATTTAAAGATTTTCATTTAACAGATAGACTTTAACACTAAAAAGTACAAACTATATCCCCCTGCCCCCCCCCCAAAAAAAAAAACAGCACCCAGAGGTTTCACAATACAAATCACAGCAATCATGTTCAAGATATTGATAGATACTCATCAAGAGATCTCCAGATTTGCTCCACTTCCCCTATACAATTTAATGAAAGTGAAGCAGCACCTTCAAATTTATGAATCTGACAAACAGAATGCCACCAAAAGATGACATTAGGGTCAGATTTATCTTTCCAGCAGCGCAAAACATGCTGAACAGCAATAGACACCAAAATGTCTAGCAATGATCCATCATAATTTAAGAGTTTTCCTCTTAAGCATAGGGATCTAAAGAAAACTATTTGGATTGGTATGGGGAAATCAGTTTGAAGTATATCTTGTATATATTCCCAAACACCTGACCAGAAATGTTTTATAGACGAGCATTCATAAAGCATATGATTTAGCATCCCTATGTTTGCAGAACATCGCCAGCAAACATTGTGCATGCATAATGGTGTCCATGCTGCACCGTGTGGCAAGAAAAATAAGCTTTTAGAGAGACTACTAGACGTTGTTGGTCTAATTGTTCAACCCCAAAAAGAATTCCAATTAATCAAATCTGGAGCTAACTCCAGATCAGTCTCCCAAACCCGATAAAGTCCCAACAGAGATGGACCTCCACTATCCTTAAGCTGTTTGTATAGGAACGAGGTTGAGTTACTAATCTCTAATGTTTTATGACAAATAACCCCCAAATCAGATGCTTGGAGGTTTGAAATTGACCAAACATTTGATGATGCTAACCCATTCAATAGATGTGTAAGCTTATGGGCCTTGGAAGAGGAAAGATTATAAACTTCCATCAACCTTTGTACTATTATCCATCTATCACCCTTTTTTTGAATGAAGTACTGTTTTGTTTGGTGGTAATCACCATTTCTTCATTTTAAAACTGGGACATTTTAAATGTAGGTTATAGTATGACAGCAGATAATGAGACATTTCCTTGCACCGAGTCATCCAAACCCCTCCTCCATTTAGTGAGTGGGTCTGAGATTCACTCACAAGAGGACAGGTTGCAGTAATCCTCTAGCATTCTTCCCTGGTCTGGATAAGGGCAGCGCTTCTCTCCAATGATCATTTTTTGCAGGCCACAATCTGGAATTAGAGGGAATGACCTCACATATTTTGCACATCGGATTGATGGCAGCAGGAGGCACACACAGATATGCCTCTTTCACAATTTGCTGCAATTCTTTATCGTTTCATGCATCTGTGAGGCCACGTGTCCTCTACCTACCCTTTCACACCAGGAGAGAGCCTACACAATTTTTTTCCACCAAAGGTCTCCCGATGGGACCTGCCTCTACCTTAGATGTCTGTGTGGTAATCTGCCTTCCATGAAGGATAGCCATTAGCATAGGCTCACTTCGACCGTCTGCCACACACAAAAAGAGTTCACTAATGTAATGACTGCTACATGACTGAGCCTCCCCATTACCTTGCACTTGTGATGCACGCCTCCCTATTATTCAGCACTGCCTCTCCCCATGTGCATTCTAAAGTACCAACAAGCTTCTACGTAGTGGGGGCTTCAGGTGTGTCCGATACTGCAGCTGGATATGTAGACATCTTTGCAACTACTGCATATGCTAGCACACTGGCTGTTTGTACCCCTTTACCTCCAGTATTGGCATCCGTGCCACATATTGCAATCCAATCACACTCATAGTCAATCCCCTCCTAACAAATGGACATAGAACAGGAACATCTTCCAATAAGGGAGTGCTTTATTGAGAAACAGAAAGAAATACTTGTGTACATTGGTAGTTTGCTACATACAGAGAAAGGTTAGACCTAACACAGGGACCTCTTGTTATAATATTGTACATGCTACCTATCACACACAAGCCCTCTCCCTCCCTCCCGCAAGTCACACCAAATTCCTGTATTCAGGCTCACTAGTGCCATTGGGTAAGGTTCTGAAACCCCCAACCTGCTCTCCAACAGGGATGAAGGAGCTGGCACGCAGGTGAGAAGTTCCTGTCAGGCCTTTTGGTGTCTCTTTCCGATAGTGTGGATATGGAAGGCCAAGACATGCCCTGACTATCATCCCCGCACATGAATTCTGCTCAGGGATTAAAACAAAACAAAACACACCCTATGCCTCAACATCCCAACAATTCTAAAGTCAGGCAGGAAATACAGCGAAACAAACCCCCAGAGTATTTTCCTGCACTATTATAAACATTTGGGGATTATGTACCCGCAGAATACATTGCATGGAGCTCAGAGCTATTTACTAGTTGTGTTTGTCAGGCCAAGCCCTGCTGAGCTTCCCTGTAGCCCCCTCTACACACTCTTGCAGGAGTGCCCCAAAAAATAAATATCAGAGCAATAATCTGGCTCTGCAGGTTCCTTATGTAGAGGACAGATGACCTCTGTAGGGAAGTTTGACTTGGCATTGCCCAGATCCTGCTCTTACAGAAATCCCCATGCGTGTGTGCTGACGGTGGTGCATGATACATACATGACATGGGATTGACAAGAAAGAAAGGTCCTTACTCCCAGAGAACTTGCCTCTGCAGAGCACCGTAGAGAAGTCATCAGGGAATCTGGTATGCATTCCGTTCCTTCCTTTGGCTGACCTGTAGGGTGATATTACAACCACAAACGTCGCTGGCGGGTGCAGGAAACCTCACTGCAGCAGATGGATTCACTGTAGCATCGAAAATAACAATAAACTTCCCCCAAATGGGATAGGCTTCTGCAAGGGGGCAAGTTCTCCAAATGGGTTAGCTTTGCACATCAGACAAATACCACACCAGGAGTACTTAACAATCTCACCAAAAAAACCTCCCAGTCTCATTCAGAATTATTTTCACAAAATTATTTTCAAAGAAACTTTCAAATACTCACTCACAAAGTCCACCTCATAACCTCTAATATTCTTTTTAGAAAAAGGTCTGCCTGAACAGACTGTACTTGTGCTCTTCTGTCAGCCGTGTGCGGCTCCTCAGGCAGACCTTTTTCTAAAAAAAAAAAAAAAAAAAAAAAAGAGAAAGTGAGGTAGTCTTTGAGTATTTGAAAGTTTCTTTGAAAATAATTCTGAGAGTGACTTGGGGTGTTTTTGGTGGGATCAGTTTTGCACATACCATAACAGTAATGAACCTCACTCCTTAGCTGGGGTACATGGAGTCGCTCAGATTTACTAACACCTGGCCTAGTACTCGCACCATGCCAGGGAGCTTCCTTATGGAGTTTATAAGCTGAGTGGAGGAGTAGCCTAGTGGTTAGAGCAACTGCCTAGTACTCAGAGTTTCAAGGATTCATATTCCCACTGGCACTCCTTGTGACCTTGGGTAAGTCAATTTACCCTCCATTGTCTCAGAAGAAAAGGTTGGCAATCTACTTCCAGTGATACATTGCCAAGAAAACCCAGAGGACAGCACTAAAAACCCAGGAGAAACTCAAGAAAACCCAGGAGACAGCACTAAAAAAAAAGTCTTAAATTTGCATCAGTTGCCTTTTCCAGATTTTGGTGGATTGTCTTCATTTAAATATTTTGTTTGCTTCATAAAGGTTGCAGTACATTATCTTTTCTTTATCTGCAGGAGCCCATTTAATTTAATTAATCCTCTTTAACTTTTTCATTAACCTGGGTGGTTTATCTCCTGCCACAATGAGTCCATGGCCTTTATCTATGGCAGTGTTATCTTCATCTGCAGTATGCGCACTATCGCTACCATATGTAGCCCCAGTGCGTAAGCTTGGGTGGGCAACTATCTTGGATGATGTATGACTGGTATGCTTTCTTACTTTTCTTTCCTACCATACTTCATTTGCAGGGTCACCTTGCTGAGATTTGGTATAGAGATTACACAATGGGGTCATCTGGTGAAGGTACTCAGCAAGACTTGGGAGAAAACATTGTTCTTGTCCTCTAAGAGATTCACACTTCACTGGCTGCTGTTGGTGAATCTGAAAGCTATATGGGGGATGGAGTAGTGTAGACAGAATTGTGACCCCCCCCCCCCCCCCATAGTCACAGTGGTAGTTCAACTTACCTTCTCAGAATATAGCTTCAGCATAGAAGACAGTATGTATAAATACCCCAAAGGGCTATTGACAATACAATGACGCTGGCAGGGCTCCTCCCCTCCACACCATGGTCTCTAGGCCTGGCTGAGTTCAGCTGGTTGAACAGGTGCACTATTGTTTCCTTGTCAAATCTGAACCTGTACATGCATTCCTCCTCTGTGAGGTCCAGAAACTGTCCTGGGCTGGTATACCCTGTGTAGATGGTACCTCCACCTCCTCTATTGCCTCTCTCTCTCCTGTGATCCAGAATGCATGAGTCACCTTTGGCTGGCACTTATGCTAACCACCAACAGCAGAAACAAAAGCCAACATCAGAATCACTACCCAGCACCCAACTCCCACCACCAGTATCCAACATCACGACCATCAACAAACACACAGACATAGTAGCACAGGAGCACACTCTGCAATAAACACGCAGACACAGTGGCACAGGGACATACTTGCCAACAGATATGCAGAAACACTGCCACTTACACCCTGAAATCCACATTCACTCACATGTATAGAAATGGCTTTGGTGTATGAGAGGAAGGGCTGTAGCAGAGGGAGCTGTGGAGAGAAGAATTTAAGGCAAGAAGACCTTGGGAAGTGGAAAGTGGTAAAGGGCAGAAGGAAGATGGCAGAAATTATATGAATAGGGGGCTACAGCAGTTTACAGATGTGGAACCTATGAGGCCAAAATAAATGAAACTAATCAAGCATGGAAGCACCCAACCCCAGCTGTTCCAAGCACCAACCAACACTCCAAGTCATAAACCACTTGGTTGATATACGAGGTGTGACAAAAAAGAAACAAGACTGTCCCATAAATGTTTTATTACAAAATCTACAGAGAAATTATGCATTGTGCCCTTCAAAGTAATCCCCCTTCCCCCAGAGTTAATGCACTTCTGTATTCACTTCTGCCACATACGGAAGCACTCGGTAAAGTCCTTCTCCTTGAGGTCCCTCAGCTCCCTCATCACAGTGGCCTTGATCTCTTCTACAGAGGTGAAATGAGTTCCTTTGAGCACAGGCTTCAGCCTGAGGAAGAGCCAGAAGTCACACAAGGTGAGATCTGGGGAATATGGAGGGTGGTTGAGAACTGTGATCTGTTTGTTGGCCAAGAACTGCCTCACACTGAGCACGGTGTGTGCGGGTGTGTTGTCATGGTGGAGCAGCCATGACTTGTCTCTCCACAGAGCCCGCCTGCTGCGCCAAACCCAGTCATGGAGGCGTTTGAGGACTTGCTGGTAGAAGTGCTGGTTGACTGTCTGACCCTCAGGCACAAACTCATGATGGACCACTCCCTTCTGGTTGGAGAATACAATCAGCATGACTTTGATCCTTGATTTGGACATGTGTGCCTTCTTGGGTCTGGGTGACAGTCAAATCTTCCACTGCAGGCTCTGTCTCTTGCTTTCAGGATCGCACTGGAAGACACAAGTCTCGTCTCCTGTGATGACTCGGCCAATGAACTCTGGATCTTCTCCGATCTTCTGTAGCAAGTCTCGAAAAATATTGACCCGGTGCTTCTTCTGGTCGTCCAATAAAAGCTTGAGCAGCATCTTGGCTCACACCTTCTGCATCCCCAATTCCTGCACCAAGATGGTCTGCACTGACTTCCTGTTCAGCCTGAGCTCCTCAGCTATCATCTGCACCAACAATCTGCGATCACTCCACACCAGCTGGTTCACTCTGTCAATGTTCTCAGCCATCTTTGTCATGGAAGGCTTGGGGTCATCTTCCACCTCCTCGCAGCCATTCTTGAAGCATTTGCGCCACTTGAAGACTCACGGCCTTGACATTGCATCTTCTCCATAAGCCTTTTGGAGAAGTTGGAGACATTCAGTTGGGCCCTTCTCCAACTTAACCAGAAATTTGAAGTTGATTCTTGGCTCCATATTTCTGCCACCTCCAGTTGTGTGACAAAGCGATGGAGCAGTGGGCTACAAAAAAACCTGAAAAAGGAAAATAGAGTGAGAGAGATGAAAAATATTATAGCAGAATAGTGGCAAGATGTTGCACAACAGTGACATAAGCGGTTAGCCAATTGGCATTGAGTCATGGGCATGGCTGCCACAGTCTCGTTTTCTTTTTTGTTACACCTTGTATATAGCAGGTGTTAAAGTGGTCACTGAGATTTGCAGATGCACATTTGTCCTACTCTTACAGAATACATCATCTATGTGTACTTTCCTAGTCCACTGATTCTCTACTCCAAACACACCCTTTTCATGCACACATACCTTTAGGCACCATTCATCATCAGACCCTTTATAAAATAATGCTTATCACTTACCATCCCATCTCTGTGCATATGTCCTGAAAGCATGCGCACCTCTATAATCAATGCCGTTCTGGTGTTTTTCTCCCTTACCACTATATCTGACTTCCCTGCATCCAGCTTTTCATCGGACAGAATGGGAGTATCCCAGATGGTCATAACCTCTTCATACTCTGTAATTCTTTTAGGGCCACTAGGGGGTACTGCATGCCTTAGTATGTGTATTGATAAAATGTGTGGGTACGTTTGTCAACTGACCCCCCCCCCACAAAGAATATGGCCCAGGGAGTAGTTTGTGAGGTCATTAAATCTGTAAGTTCTTTTGTGCTTCCCAGAAGCAGTCTGTGTGCCCAAAGCGGAAGCTTCAGGCAGTGGGGAAGGTGAACCCTTAATTAGCAAAACATGGACAAAGAAAAGTTGGAGTAAGTCTCTCTCGAGCAGGAGTGAATATATCCACAGAGCTCAAGCCCGGGCGAACTTTTGGTCAATCAGAAAAAAGGAACTAATATCGCCAGAAATACAAGATGCAGTTAAGAACAGGTTTGAGGCCAGACCATGACTACTTCTGGCAGCAGTGGGGGAAAAAACACCTTAAACTTGAGGCTTTTTTTATTTGCCTGGAAATCTCTAGTAACCTTTCAGCTGTATCTTATTTTTGTTTGGTCAACAGCCACAGCCACCTCTTAATTAGCAAAATCACCCTGAAATAAAAGTATAAAAGTGTATAAAAATAAAATGACACTAAGGGGCTTGTTTACAAAGCCGCGGTAGCGATTCACGATCGTTATCGGAGCTGCGGCCCCATTGAAATCAATGGGACCGCGGCTCCAATAACGATCGCGAACCGCTACCGCGGCTTTGTAAACAAGCCCCTAAATGAAAATTTTAGGAAAACAAAATGAAAGAAACTGGAAAAAGAACTGCAACATTGGGACATTGTATTCTTGCCTGCGCACCTGTAGTTTTTGGAATAAAGCTATTTAGTTTGTTCACTACTAACTTTTATGTATATTTTTTTTATTTAACTGGTTTTTTTATACCCCTTTATCATTTAATCAAAATGGTTTACATTGTAACAAACCTTGGTAATGTGCATTAAACAGGGACATTGATAGCTTGGATTCTTCGGAGGCAATGGAGGGTTTGAGATTTCAGATTCTATCCTCACTGCCTAACTATATTTTCTGACCAGAACTTACCAGGGGGTTGAGTCCTTCTCTTTCTCCGAGGCTAATCTTATCTCAGACTACCAGAACACAAAGAAGCAGAGGGGAAAGCAACACTTCATGCACTGAATTCTACCTTTGTTTTTTTCTTCAAGTGCTGGCTTCAGCATACTTATTCTGATATAAACGTGCTTCTAACAGCACTTTTTGCTTCTGATGTAGATTCAAGCTTGAATTGCCCTGTTTTCACAATTTGACACTGGCAGGGTGTGTTTTATTGGGAAATCTTTAATTCCGGCATCCATATGCTAGCAGATGTGACACTTCCAAGGAAACTCGTTTCACTGCTTCACTATTCATGGCTGAGTTTTATTGGGACAAATTTCCGAGTAAAGGCTTTTAACCTTTCCGTTGCTGGTATTTAGTAGCCTTGTGAAGATTTTAATTTTTTCGCAGCTTTTAAAAATTTGATGTAAAGAGCAGCGCTTTTCCCTAAGTTCCTCAGTAACACCACCACAGTTTCCTGATTCTTCCACTCCTAATTATTATTAAGGATCTTGTTATATTGTGACATACTATTTTCCTACATTACAGCTTATAGAAACAATTGACATTTCTGTAGGCAGGAAAGAAGATTGAGCGGAGCTGTGTAGTTACTGTGCCAGGTGGAGAGCTCACTGGCACTATCATAGTGTGCCTTGATGATGTCGGTTCCACCCAATTTTAAAAAAAATGTCCCGCTGCACCGATCCAGCATATTTTGCATTTTGAAGATACTGAGCTGTCAGGTTACTGTGTTGTGTTGAGGAGCACCTCGGTGCACTTTTGACTTCAGCCACCACCTGATAAAGACTTTGCTGCTGAGGAGGATTTACTGCACTGATTCCATCATACTCTGTGGTTTAAAGAAACCGAAATGCCTGGTTCCTGTGCCTTGTGCCAAAGATGACAGTCCTGATGCTTTGTAGCCCCCTCCATGGGATTTGGCATTTGGACTGTTAATCTTTTTCTTTTGGTTTTAGTTGTGAGTATATTCCATATATTTGCTTTGTAGAGTCAATGAGAGGATGAGTGGAGTTTCGATATGTTTGGAAGAAATGGAGGTATTTTGGTATTGAATTTATTTATGGCTGTGTGTGGCTGCAGAAATGGTGTTTGAGGAAGGGATGGGAGGTGTGAGTCATAGTAGTAGTGAGACTAAGGGTTATGTTTACTAAACAGCGGTAGCGGCTTCCGTGCTATATTGGAGTTGCAGCCCCATTGAATTCAATGGGGCCGCGGTTCCAATATCGCACGGAAGACGCTACCGCTGTTTAGTAAACATACCCCTAAATGTTTGAGAGGGAGTGGGGGGGGGGGTTCAAAAGATGGTGTTTTAGTTACATAAGAACATTAAGATATGCCATACTGGGTCAGACCAAAAATCCATGGAGTCCAGTATATGTTTTCAACAGTGGCCAATCCCGATCACAAGTACCTGTCAGGCTACTAAAAGGTATACAGATTCCATACTGCTCATCCCGGGGATAGGCAGTGGATTTTCCCAGTCCAATTTAATAATGGTTTGTGGACTTTTCCTCCAAGAACTTGTACAATACTATTTTAAACCCAGTTACACTAACAGATTTTACTGTATCCTTCAGCAATGAATTCCAGAGTTTCATTACGCGTTGAGTGAAAAAATATTTTCTTCAATTTGTTTTAAATGTGCTACATTGTAGTTTCATTGCATGTCCTCTAGCCTTTCAACTTTTTGAAGGAGTAAACAACCAATGTACATTTACCTGTTCTATTCCATTCATTTTATAGACCTCTATCATATCTCCCCTCAGCCATCTCTTTTCCAAATTTCACTTGAAAGGAGAGTAACAGGGTAGGAATGAATTTGTGTGGTGTTTAGAATAAGCAAGAGTTTTAAAATGATGGAATTCTAACATTAAAGAAAAAATTAGGAATGACCGTGCCATCTCAGATGCAACTCGAGGGTCCCCCCTAAGGACAAGAAAATAAAATGAGTTATCGAATGAAAAAGCTGAAAGACAACAATTGAAAGAGTAATTCACTTTTTTAAAAAAGTCATCATTGCTGGATATCATCGAATTTGTATATACCTGTACTATATATAAACTTAGCAAATTGCATGAAATAAGTTGAAAAGTGCATGCTTATAGCATAATGCAAAGGTGCATTTTCCTCCTTCCTCATCCAGCAGCTGTCTTCGGACCTTTGAAATTGCCCTCATGGGGCCTTCTTGTAGCCACGACAGCCACAGCTGCCAGTCACAAAAGATAAGTTATTGTGGGATTAACTTCTGCCAAGTCCTGCCCCCAAGGTAACAGGAAGTGTGCGTCTGAGGGGGTGGGACTCAGCAGAGATGGGTGGAGTCTTGAGCGCGGAGGCTTCTTAGACTTCTTAACTTTTCTTTTATGGCTGATGCTTGCGGTTGTTGCCTGAAAAGGAGGCACTTTATTCCCAGACTGAACGGTCTTTACTGCTTCCTGGGCAGGAGACTTGGTAGGTCTGCGGCAAGACCGAGTACAGAAGCTCTTCACTGCCATCTCCTGACTATCCTATGCATAGGTTTATCTGTGGAAGCATTGCCACCACAGCAGGTCCCAGAGAGGAGCGGTGGCGGCAGCAATGGGAGTCCATGGAAGGCCAGCGCTCCAGGTGAACAGCTAGTTTGCCTAACGGTGGAACCGGCCCTGCTATTGCATTAGCGCAACATAGATAATTTAG
Organism: Ichthyophis bannanicus; assembly: GCA_033557465.1. Taxonomy (NCBI): domain Eukaryota; kingdom Metazoa; phylum Chordata; class Amphibia; order Gymnophiona; family Ichthyophiidae; genus Ichthyophis; species Ichthyophis bannanicus. The sequence goes on along the minus strand of CM066034.1, from coordinate 126,556,527 downwards.
AATAAGAGAGGTGAAGAGCAACCTCGTACATTCAAGCAGTTTTCAGAACTATATAAAACCAGTCTCGGTGGGTCTAGAACAAATTACAGAAATAGTAAGAATACGAGTCTAGCAAATCAAAAAGGGGCACTCCATAGCGACTGCTCAAATCACAACATAGCTAAAATGAAAACATAACTCCCAGCTTCAACAATATTCATACAGCCACAACCCCTTTTAATGTTAATATTACCCGTCTTTTAAAGCAAGCATCTCAACAGCCATCCAAAAAAATGTTTCCTTGCATAGAAGATAGCAGCTTGACCTTTGGAAGTACCATGAGAATATTGCTAGAGGTCATGAGAGCTCCTTTAGAACCTGCGCCAGCTTGGACAAGAGTAAGTGGAGATCACTCCTGTCTGGGTCCCACTAAACCATCAGGGAGGATTAAAGGTAAGCCCAGGAAGGCCTTTGGGGAGGGTGAAGGGGGGCCTGGGGGGGATTATGAATTGGGTAGGGGGCTGGGGGTTTGTGTGGGGAAGGGATATACAGGTATTTATGGGGGGCACTGAATGTTTGCTGGTGTCAGGGAGCGGGGACCCCCAGATTGTGATTTTTTTTCTCAAAAAGCTTCAACCCCTTGAAATATGCATATTAACATCCCAATCCTCCTGGCCAGGGGGAAAAAAGCCAGCTTTGAGCATAGATAGTAAATGATGCCAGATAAAGACCAGTCTGGTCCATGTATTCTGTCCAATAAGGTGGATAGAGTAGCTGTACCTGCTGCCCTGTGCAGATCACCTCCCCTCTATGCCTTTCCTTAGGGATCTATTTGCCACTCCGTGCAGGTCAATCCCCTCTATATGTTGAAATATAAAAGCTAGTTTAAGTTTATTTTGATTTTATCTTGTTTCTGTAAGGGGATCCACTGTGTCTGTTCCGTGCCATTTTGAATTCCGTCACTGTATTTGCCCCACCACTTCCATCGGGAGGGCATTCCAAGCATCCACCATTCATTAAAAAAATATATTTCCTGATGCTGCTTTTAAGTTACCTCCTTGCAGCTTCATTTTATGCCCTCTAATTTTACAGCTTCCCCTTCTTTGAAAAAGGTCTGTTTGTTCATGAATATCCTTTAAGTATTTAAAGGTCTGTATCATATCTCCCCTGTCCCTCCTCTCCTTTAGGGTATACATCTTTAGATCTGCAATTCTCTTCTCATATTTATGGCACAGGTTCCAAATCATTTTGGTCACCTTTCTCTGAACCGTTTCAAGTCTTTTTATATCCTTAATGAGATATGGAACCCAATTCAGGTAGAGGCACATCTGGGCCGTCCGGACAGCCCCAAGCAAGATGGGCCCATTTGGACCCAATTCTGGACTGTGGAACAGTAACAAGAATTAGGCCCGAGGACAGCTCGGTGTGCCCCTGCCACCTGCGGGGATGCCCTCTGTGCAGGTGTCCCCGACTCCCGTAGCTTCAGCCCCCCTTTTCCCCTCTGCTCGACCCATGGCTAGCCTGCCGTGGTCTGGATCAGGTGGCAGGGACCTGGCACCTGGCACTGGCACTGACCCCAGGGGGATCCCCTGGCCCAATCGCTGATTTTGTGCTGCTTATTCCACCTTTGAGGTGGAATAAGCAGCAGGCCTGACAAGACGTACAGGGCCGTGACCTGAATCAGCCTGTACATCCTGCCGGGCTGGCCCACCCTCGCTCTGTCCTGATCCCACCCCCTCCTGCTGGGGAATCGGACCCGGGTGGCTTGCAGGCCCGGTGGGACGTGCAGCCCTGCAACCCACATCGGGCCCATGGTCTCCAAAACTGAACACATTACTCCAAGTGAGGCCTCACCAATGACTTGTACAGGGGCATTAATACCTACTCCTTTCTTCTGGTTATTCCTCTCTGCATGCAACCCAGCATGTCACACTGTTTTGCCACCTTGAGGTCCTCGGACACTATCACTCTGAGGTCTTTCTCCTGGTCCATGCACACCGACTTCTTGACCCTCTAGAGCAGATGATTCCTTTTGATTCCTTTTGATTTCTGCATCCCAAGTGCATGACTCTGCACTTCTTCACATTAAATCTTAACTGCCAACCATTTGCCATTCTTAAAGTTTTTGTAGATCTTTCCTCATGTTGTCCACTCCATCAATCCATACTCGGTTGCAAATTTTCAGTCCTCTGCAAAAAGGCAGATTTTTCTCTTCAATCCTTCAGCAATATTGCTCACAAATACATTGATAGTGCTGGTCCCAAGACTGATCCCTGGAGCACCCCACTACTCACCTTCCTTTCTACAACCCCCTTCTGTCATCTGTCAGTCAACCAATTTCTGATCCAGTTCACCTCCTTGGGGCCCATCCCCAGGATGTTGAGGTGCAACCTTTGCTGTTCAACGCAAGCTGTGTTATTCCTTTACTACAGAGGTCACTAACCTGAGATACTGAGTGACTACAGCTTAGTGAATCCTGAAGTAAACTAAACTGCAATAAAATGTCTATACAAATGAGTACATTCATTCTGTTTAGTTCTGAAGGCCACAGCAGAAATGCTCATATCACTGTCCCTGTCATATTCCTTTGTCTGTGAATTCTGTTACTCATTTTTCACTGATCTGTAATAAGAACATGAGGAAGAGATAGTATTTGGATACTATATTGGTGTTTCAATTGACATCAAAATCACAAGTTTTAATATCAATTTCCGTTGACATGTATGATGGCACAAGAAAACAACAACAACAAAAAAGAGTAAAGAGGCTTCCACAAATAAGAACACCAAAAGGAAGGAGTGGAGAGAGACCAGAGCTACATGAGATGGTCTTCTGTTAATACACTTCATTCTATTGAGAGCCCAATGTTCAGCTGAAAGCGTGGAGAGGAATTTTAGAAAGGACGTCTAAGTGCAATCCAGGATGTCCAGGGTGGAACGTGCTGAAAAATGCTAGGACCGGTGCTAGGGTTTCTGGCACCCCTCTGCAACCTATAGATTGGTGCCCCCCTCCCTCATTATTAATGCTGGCTATGCCTCGCCCCCTTCTATAAGGAGCCAACATTGTAAATAATGTAGCAGGCCCTGGAAACATCCAAACATCTATTTGAAAATCTGAACAATTCAGATTACTACAGTACAGATCCCTACGTACAAGCACCATGTCAACAGAACATCTGGCCTCCGTGACACACACAGAATACAGACCCTCACCAAGTACAGAATAAGTGACCATAACCTAAAAATAAAACATGTAGATAAAAATTAAACTGCAACCCCAAGGAGCCAGTTTCTGCATACAATGCAAGACCAGAGAAATAGAAAGAGATGCATTTCCTGGTATTGTAAAATGTATAAAGTATGAAAATTGAAAATAAAATTATTTGTTCTACCTTTGTCGTCTGACCATTTTATTCTCTGATCATGCTGATCCCAATCTGAGGTTCTGTTTTCCTCTGTCTTCTCTTAGCTCTCTTTCTATGGTCTCTAGTCCATCTGCCATTTCTTGTCTCTTCTTTTGTTTTCTTCACTTCATTCCATCTTGGATATTGATCTTGTTCCTTCAGCTTTCTTCTGTTTATTTTTCTCTGTCCACTCAGACTACACTACTATTTCATACTATCCAGTTCTCAATCCCCCTCTTTTTTTTACTCCATATACCTACCACTTTTCAACCCTTACCTCAGTCCTCCCATTTCCCACCTCTTTGTTTTTTTCTTTGTCCATTATTCCCCATTCTCACTCACTTTTCTCCCACCCTTCCATCCAGCATATCCCATCTTTATTTTTATTCCTTTCTTTCCTCCCTCCTTGGAAAAAATATCCTGCAGCACCATCCCCGACATCTTCTTTCTTATTCTGAATCAGCAGCAAAGAGATCTTAAAACACCATCACCAGCTTTATCTTTATTTTTCTGAGTGACTGCCCCCACGCACTGGAAGTGAATGCTACAGGCAGAATTGGCTGACTTTGCTGACTCCGAGAAAGAAAGTTGAAGCTGGGGATGGTGCTGCACGATGCTGGACCTGCATGCATAATGAGTTATGTCAGCTCCTGGGTCCACCATCTGAGTCCCTATTACTCTCCCCATACCCAGACAATCTTAGATTGTCTTCTTCTTTCCTCCCACCCAATTTTAAAGTCTCCACCTAAGACACAGTCCCTGTTCTCCCCCATCTCCCTTTCCCCAGTACTGCCTCCTACATCCCTTCTGTACACCCTCCCAGCTACTTCCTTCCTTCTCCGATATTCATTAACCCTACCATACCTCTTTCTTACCTCAGCATTCATTCTTATGGCCCTCCCTCTCAATTGTTCCCGCTGTATGACCTTTTTTCTTCCCACCCATAACAAATCTGTCCCCACTCCATCTTTGCTTCCCAGCTTCTTTTTTTCTCAACATAGCCCCAGCCTTGCCCCTTCCAGTCCTCCCCAAGTATCAGCTCCCTTCTACTTCCAGACCCTCCAGCATCATCTCCCTTCCAGTCCCAGTCCCAGTCCTTCCATCTCCCAGCATCAATTGATTTCCAGTCCTAGCCCGCCTCCCCCTGCCAAGTATCTTATTTATTTAGACAGATTTGTATACCACCTTATCCTTCAAACAAAGTGGTCACAACACAATTGGGGGATACATTTAACACAAGGGGATATGAAACACATACACTAATACTTACAGGGAACATTGGCAATGGAGGGTTGAGTGGCTTGCCCAAGACCACAAGAAGAACCTGTGGGACTAGAAACCACAGTCCTTCTGGCCCAAGGTTGCTGTCCTCTGGTGGGATTTGAACCCCCCAACCTTCTGGCCTGAGATAACTTGCCCCAACCACTAGGCCATTCCTCCCTCCCTCCCCTTCTGGTCACAGTCACTCCCAGCATCATCTCCCTTCCAATCCTGGGTTCTATATCTACCCGGCATCATCCCATTTCCAGTACTAGCCTCCCAATATCAGCCCCATACATTCCCAGCCCCTCCCAGCATTATCTAACTTTCAATAGCAGTCTCCCCATCCCCCAACATTGGCCCATTTCCTGTTCTAGCCCCCAGTCCTCTTACAGTTCCACTGGTTCCCCTCCCAACATAGTCCCACACCACAAGGGGCCTTGCATGTGCCTGATTGGCTTCAGAGGTAGCCAGTGAGTCCTGAAGCCCGGTGCCACGGTTCACCTCTGCATAGCCACAGGAGTAAACAGCACAGAAGTCACAGATACCGGCACCATGGGGTTCCTGGAGGTTAAACAGGGGAACTTCCTGTTTTGCAAAAGAGATGAAAAGTACCCCTGTTTAACCTCCAGGAAATCGGTAGTGCCGATATCTGCGACTTCTCACAGCTGCAGGAGTAAAGGAAAACACCGCTGTTTACTCCCGCGGCTGTGCAGAGGTGAACGATGGCACCGTGCTTTAGGACTCACCAGCTCCCTCTGAAGCCAGTCAGGCATATGCAGGGCCCCTCATGCCCGCACATGTTTAGGACTGGCCCTGCTTGGGGGTGGAGGCATCTAGCGATGGTGCCCACCCTGCCATGCTTACCCTGCTTACCGGATAGTGCCATCCCTGTCTCCAGGCAGTTTCAAGAACACAGACATCCTTGATGTGGATATCTGCAGTTCTGTCTACATAGATATCTTGGCTACAGAATAGTGGGGTGGGGATGTCTAGCGCATGCAAGGTTGCATATGGGGATGTCCAGCGATTGTTGCCAGTTGGAAATATGAGCCCTCATTCCCTGGCAGAATTAGTTGTCAACACAGGGAACATATGGGATAGGAGATAACCTCCTTCCCCACAGCCTCTGGCTAACTGGCAGATAAAATGAGCACTTTTCTGTTGCCTATTCATGCCTGGAACAAATATAAACTTGGACATGGCATGGGATGTACAGGGTATTTCTGCAATCAGGCAAAGACGTCCAGGTTTTAGAACCCACCCCCCAGACATGCCTATACCACACTCCCATTCAAATTTGGAAGTCTTCATGATAGAGATGTCCATAGAACTGGCTTCCAAAATGACTCCAGGAACAGCTCTGCGCTTTGGACATCTCTATGCCCATCTTCAGACATTCGAAGCATGAATAAGAACATAAGAAATGCTATACTAGGTCAGATTAAGATCCATCAAGCCCAGTATCCTGCTTCTAACAGTAGCCCATCCAGGTCACAAGTACTTAGCAGGTTCCCAAAAGGTACACAGGTTCCACAGTGCTTGTCCCAGGGTAAGCAGTAGATTTTCTGGGTTCTCTTTAATAATAGTTTTGGATCTTTCCTCCAGGAACTAGTTCAAACCTTTTTAAAACCCAGCTACACTACAGCTTTTGCTACATCCTCTGGTAACGCATTCCAGATTTGATTATGCATTGACTGACAAAATATTTTATCTCAATAGTCTTAAAAGGGTTACATTGTAGCTTCATTGCATGTCCTCTAGTCTTTCTACATTTTTGATGGAGTAAACAACTGATCTATATTTACCTGTTCTATCCCACTCATTCATTTATAGACCTCTATCATATCTCCCCTCAGCCCTCTTTTTTCCAGGTTGAAGAGCCCCAACCTTTTAAGCCTTTCCTCATTCTGGCATCCTTCTATCCTCTTTACCATTTTGGTGGCTCTTTTCTGTACCTTTTCTAATAAATCTATATCCTTTTTAAGATACGATGACCAGAATTGCACACAATATTCAAGCTGCAGTTGCACCATGGAACGATACAGAGGTATTATAATATCCTTGATTTTATTCTCCATTTTTTTCCTTATGATTCCTGGCATTCTATTTGCTTTCTTGGTTGCCGCTGTACACTGGGTGGAGGATTCAACATATTATCCACGATGACGCCTAAATCTTTTTTTTTTTTTAAACTTTTATTTTCATTTTGCAACAAACAAAAGAAACAACACACCAAAGGAGACAAAACAAGTATACAATAAAGAAAAGTAAACCCAATTACCCCCCACCCCCACGCTTCTTCTCTAGCTGATTATGTCAGCATGTGAACGCTTCCAAACAACAGTGATTATACATCAAAACAATCAAAAGAGTATCTGCGATACAGAATAATCATGGGACAAAGATATATACAAATTTAGACAGTCAGATGAGAGCATTGAGCAGAATGTACATAGTCATTGAGCATCTTCCATTTAGACCGATGATGAGGAGTCTGAATGGGGGAAGCAAACATACGAGGTATTTGTTCATATTTACTGTAGAGACAGACATGATTCCACCATTCATTGGGGCTCAGATGAGAGCTATTTTTCCAGTATTTCGTGATTAGGGAAATAGCAATGCCAAGCATAAAGTCCAAAAGGAAGTAAGCCGTTTTTGGAAGAGAGGGGATCCCCGCAGCTGAGCGAAGTCCCACTATCCTCCAAGAAAGGGGCTCTTGAAAGTGCAAAATAGACTGGATACGACCCCAGACCCGACGCCAGTAATACTGTAGTGCGGGACATTCATACATAACATGAGGTAATGAACCAATGGCCGCATGACATGTCCAACAGCTATTGCCCTGAGTAGTGTTCCATTTGGCTAATCTGTCAGGAGTGTAAAAACACCGGTGGGCTAGAAAGAAGAGTGTCTGAGTGAGTGAGGCGGATCGGGAGACCCGTGTCACTCTACTCCAGACAAGGCTCCATTGCTCCGGGGTCAAAGTCACATGCAATTCTCTCTCCCATGCTTTCTGCGCTATAGGGGTATCTCTAGTTATAGCATTACATAAGGTTTTGTAAAAATTGGATGCTACACCCGGTGAATTACCGATAGATCGGATAGTCTCCAACCAACCTTGTGTAGGGGAGGCCGATGGCGGGAGCACCTTAGCACTCCGAAGGCAATGCTGAAGTTGCACCAACTGAAAGTAGTGTTTCGCTGGGAGACCAAATTCAATTTGCAATTCACTAAAAGTTTTCCAGCGACCTTCATGGAACAACTGACTAGGAATCCAAATGCCCCTAGTGTACCAGGGGCTCCACGCCATCGGCTTATTTTGTATTCGAAATCGAGTATTGTACCAAAGTGGGAGCTTGTCTAACGGACAGAGTCGGGAGTCTAAAGATTGCATAAGATTATTAAAGGCACCTAAGGTGTCTAAAAGCATTGGTGGAAAGTGGGAGTCTGATGGGAGAGTCATACCAGGGAGAAAAGTAAGAGGAATCGGTTTGCAAAGGTCCTCTTCTATGTCTAGCCACACAGGTCTACTCGGTACTGGATCTTCCAGCCAACGAGCGCCTTGTTTGAGAAGAAAAGATTGATGATACTTCAGGAAATCAGGGAATCTGACACCCCCATTTTCCTTATCTGCTTGCAGCTTATGTTTCGCTATCCTAGGTGTCTTGTTTTGCCACAAGTATCTAGTCAGAAGGCCCTCTATATCTTTATATATACGTCGAGGTAAGAGACAGGGCAACATTTCTAAGATATAATTCACTTTCGGAACAATCATCATTTTTATGGTTTCTAATCGACCCCACCAGGTAAGTGTTAAAGGAGTCCAGCGGTGAGTAAGCGCCCGGACTTTAGAGGTTAAGTCTTTGGCATTGAAGGAGATAGTGTCTTCCAAAGGAGAACAATAGTGAACCCCAAGGTATTTGACCATGCGAGGTTGCCATAAAAAGGGGAAGGGTTGCATATCTGCCTGATGAAGCAAAGGATTTAATGGAAAGGCTACCGACTTGGTCCAATTTATCTTATAACCGGACAGTTGTGAGTATTTACCAATTTGCTCTAGGACAGCCGGTACTGAGTCTATAGAGACAAAAAGCATAAGGTCATCAGCATACGCTGAAATTTTGATTTCCCTATGGGTGAAGGGGACTCCATGAATCTCCTCCGATTGCCGGATTAGTAAAGCCAAGGGTTCGAGTGCAAGATCGAAGAGAAGTGGAGACAGTGGGCATCCCTGGCGAGTGCCGCGTTGATGGGAAAAGGCTGAGACTTTAAAGCATTGGCACATATACTGGCTGTAGGCTGTGCGTACATGGTGCGAAGACAACGGAGAAAACCTTCCCCGAATCCGTACCAGCGGAGGACTGCAAACAGAAAGGGCCACTCTAAGCGATCAAAGACCTTCTCAGCATCAAGTGAGAGACCAACAAATGGGCGATCAAGATTAACTGCGGTAGTCAGTACATGGCATAGAGTCCGAGCATTGTCAGCAGTTGATCTACCAGGAATGAAACCGCATTGATCTGGGTGTATTAAGGTAGGCATCCTATCAGAGAGCCGGGTAGAGAGAATGGTGGCAAATATTTTATAGTCCGCGTTTAGAAGGGAAATTGGACGATAATTAGCTGTTAGTTGCGGGTCTCTCCCCTCTTTCTCAAAAACTACTACATTTGCCATTGAAAAGGACCCAGAAGGAGAACCCTCCTCGGCCAGAGCAGAAAAATAAAGTTTCAAAACTGGAGCTAAGTCAGCGTGAAAGGTTTTGTAGAATTCAGCAGGGAGACCGTCTGGGCCTGCGGCTCGACCTGAGGCACATTTCTTGATAGCAGAATGAATTTCTGAGACAGTAAATGGTGTGTCCAAGGCCACTCTATCTTCGTCAGATAGGGTCGGTCTTTGTACCCCTGAAAGTAAACGTTCAAATACATCTGGCTCAAAATCACATTCAGATTGATAAAGCCGAGTATAAAAATCACGAAAGAGTTCTAAGATTTCGGTATCTTTAGTGACCAAGCCCCCCCCCGACGGATTACGGAGGGCGGTAACACGCTTGGCTTCTTTTTGACCTTTTAGGGCATTTGCTAATAATTTGCCAGCACGATTATTTTCCCGATAATATAGCCCTTGTTGTGATTCAATATGTTTAACAGCAGCAGTGTACAAAAGCTGATTGTATTGAAAACGCAAGCGTTGTAAACGGAGTAAAATACATGGGTCAGTACGGGACGTGAGAAGACGCTCCCCAGCTTGTATCTGCTGCTCTAGAATCAGTAATTGCTGCTTTCTTTGTTTCCCCTGCCGAATTTGATAGCTAGTTATAGTTGCACGGATGGATGCTTTAAAACCCTCCCACCAAGCCCAGCTCGCTGTGTCATGGGGTGAGTTAAAATGAAAATAATCTTGGATAGCGGCCTTTATATCAACCTGAAAATCTTTTTGACCCAGTAAGGATCTATCAAAAAACCAAGCTCGGGGAGAATCGTCCCGCGCAGTGACATGTAATGATAAAGATATGGCAGCATGATCTGAAATATGGAGAGGATGAGTCCTAGTCGTGTCTACTTGAGGAATCATTGCTTTGGAAATGAGAAAGAAATCTATTCTAGATTGGGAGTGATGGGGGGCAGAAAAGAAAGTGAACTCTAAGTCGGAGGGGTGAAGCAGCCTCCATATATCTACCAGCGCAAGATCTTGCATCAGAGCTGTAAGGGTAGCAAGACTCTTGGGTGGACTACTCGTTCTAGGCGGCTGTCTATCTATCAGAGGGTCTAACACTTGATTAAAATCACCACCAAGTATTAATGGAGTATTGGCAGAGGCCTGTGCCAACTGCGCAATACTTGCATAGTAAGCAGGGTTGTCCACATTCGGGGCATAAATGCAAATACATGTAAATTCACTATCTCCAACCTTAAGATGTACTCGGGCCCATCTACCCTCCTTGTCAGCGCTAGTATCAATTACAGTAGCTTGCAAAGATTTCTTAACCAGAATGGCTACCCCGCACCGTTTGGAAACGGCGGGAGAATAGGCAGCCACCATGTAAGGCTTAACATTGAGTTTCAGTGTTTCAGCAGAGTTTAAGTGCGTTTCCTGAAGAAACGCTAAATCAGCATGCTCATGGCTAAGATAGCTAAGGATTTTCTTTCTTTTGATTGGACTATTAATGCCCTTTACGTTGAGTGATAAGATTTTACATAAGGCCATTCAGACAAGTTAAAAATTCTGAGCATGATAGCGCACATAATTTCACAATGTCCCTCATATTGACTGTATCTGGCTGTACATATGGCATAAAAGAAAATAAGCTTAGATAATACAATGAAGCGCCCCACATTAAAAAAGAAAAACCGCAGCGCGGTAGAGAAGAAGCAGAACCCCAAAAATTACTGGCGACCATGTGTCTGCGGGGAGAAGCCCCAGAGAAGGCCGAAATTGAAAAAACACATAACCTGTAGGACTGTGCGTGCTCCGAATCCGACCGAGGCACACATCATGGAGGGATAGGAGACCAAAAAACAAAAAAGTCATAGAAAGAAAGAAAGAAAGTCCAGGTAGTCTCTGTGCTTGACTATGACCGCCGCATCGGGCCCTTCAAAATGGCGGACAGAGCCGGCAAATAAAAGTCCAAGTCGTTGGATTAGCGCATCTGCTCTGCTTCTTTGGAGTCTAAAAATGTTGATAGTAGATCAGGATCTTCGAATGTCCTGGTTTGGTTGTGGAGAGTCACTCGGAGCTTCGCGGGATACAACAGGCCAAAGCGAGCCTGTAGCTGTTGAAGTCGAGGGCGAAAAGCAAGGAGTTTCTTCCGTCGGTCAACGGTAGGCTTTGCCAAATCAGGGAAGAAGGAGACTTTGTGACCTTCAAATTCCAAATGATGGTTCGCCCGAGCAGCATTTAAAATTTGTTCCACTTGTTAATATCGTAGCAAGCGAAAGATAATAGGCCGGGGGGTCGTTCGGTTGAGCGCCATGTGGGTAGGAACACGGTGTGCACGATCGATTTCCAGTTCTTTATGAAAGGTGATCTTCAGCAAGGAGGGAAGAGTTTTGAGCAGGAATTCTCTCATATCTCCCGCTTCCACCCCCTCCGGTATTCCAATGAGCCTCACATTGTTGCGACGGGCTCGATTATTGCTATCTTCTAACTCCTTTTGAAGATTCTGTATCTGGCGCTCAGCCTTGTCCAGTGTGCCCAAGCGCACCGCGTGCGAGTCGAGGACCCCCGCCATATTGTCCTGCCGTAATGAGAGACTTTCAAGTCGGTCCTGGAGCACTCCAAAGTCTTCTCGCAGGGCTCTAAGCGCTTCTCCATTGGACTGCACCAATTCCTTCACGCCACGTATTTCCTCTAAAATCTCCAGGTGCATTTCGGGGTTTTCCCGAAATGGAACCATCTTCTGTGGGGAGGACACCTCTGTTTTGGAGCGTTTTCCGTGAGAAGAAGAAGGAGACCCGAAGTCCAAGCGCGCTGGTTTATGGGCCGCCATCCCCCCCGAGGTACCCCGGTCAGCCCGGAGCGAAATAGTAAGTTTGTATAGGTATTAAGTCAGGATTCTAAGTAGGCCTCTCGGGAGCTTCAGCGCGAAGCGTCTTACCCGCTGGACATCAGGCTCCGCCCCCCGATGACGCCTAAATCTTTTCCTTGTGGTGGTTCCTTGCATTGTGTAACCATAGTTTGGGTTGTTCTTTCCTAGGTGCATAACTTTGAACTTGTCCACATTAAATATCATCTGCCATTTGGATGCCCAGTCTTCCTATTTATCAAGATCCTCTTGCAATTTTTCACAATCCTCTTGTGTTTTAACAACTTTGAATAATTTTGTGTCATTTGCAAATCTGATCACCTCACTCATTATTCCTTTTTCCAGGTCATTTATGAATATGTTAAAAAGCAGCAGACCCAGCACAGATCCCTGGGGTACACCACTATTCACCTTTCTCCATTGAGAAATTTGTCCATTTAGCCCTACTCTCTGCTTTCTTTCTTTTAACTAGTTTCTGATCGACAATACTACCCTGCCTCCAATCCCATGACTTTTTAATTTCACCAAGAGGGATCTTTTCAAACACTTGCTGAAAATCCAGATACACTATATCAATCGGCAAACCTTTGTCTACCTGTTTATTCACATCTTCAAAAAAATATAACAAAATAGTAAAACAAGACTTTCCTTGGCTAAATCAATGTTGGCTTTCTGCCATTAAACCATGACTATCTACATGTTCAGTAATTTTGTGCTTTATAGTGGTTTCTACCATTTTACCTAGTACTAACTTCAGGTTCACTGGCCTGTAGTTTCCCGTATCACCCCTGAACTCTTTTAAAAACCTGATGTTACATTGGCCATTCTCCAGTCTTCCAGTGCTACAGATGATTTTAATGATAGTTTGCAGACCTAGTATTAGTAATCTGTGATATCGTATTACAGTTCTTTCAACACTCTTGGATGTATACCATTCGGTCCTCTAAAGTAACTTCGTAAATGCATAAAGTTATGCGGGTAATTTATAGTCTATCTAAAACATGATTGTGAGAATTTTGACCCATGCCAAAAAATTTAATCACATCACCCCCTTTTAATAAAATTTCATTAGTTATCTATATATGTATCCTTTTTTTTTGTATATAATTCAAAATCTTAGATCTAATTCATAGGGCCCTGCATATGATTACACCCACATATCTTGCTTCCCTGAATATTCCCCACACTCCTGGGGAGTGGACTTAAGTTCCACACATGATAAGACTTTCCCTTCCACTAGTTTTGATTGCCCATTTGAAGTCTACTTGAGCCTCTACTTTTTATTTATAGCCCCCTTTTTAGGGAATAATCTTCCATTTTTCACTCATACCAAACTATCCTAAAATAAATTTTGAGTTGCTCTCAAAACACACCTATTTTCTACTGCCTTTGTTGACCATAGTAACATAGTAAATGATGGCAGACAAACATATGATCCATCTACTGCCCAGTAAGGAGGCTACAGCTGTAGAGTTGTATCTGCCACTCCACGCAAGTTACTCCCCGCCCCCCCGCCTTTGTTTAGGGTTGTGCTTGTGCCTGTGCCTGCCACTCATGCAGGTTACCCCTCTCTATTTTTGAAGTTAAGTTTGCTTTTTCCATATAATGATCACCTGTGTCTGTCCCACGCTTTGTTGAATTCTGTCACTGCTGTTACGCCTACCACCTACATGTTCTATGCTTGATTGTGCTTGATACACTGCACCTTCACAAAAGCAGCAAGTCAGTGTACAATTAAATATAAGGGGCAGAAAATGGAAAAGGAATGCCAACATTTGATAAGAAATTCAAACAGTCACACATAGGACAGAAGTAGAGAGCAGGAGTTATGAAATCAATTGGCAGATCAAATGCTATGTGAAGAAAGTGATTTTTGATTTGGGATTTAAATTTAGAGAAGGAGAGTTCAAGATGGAGGTCAGTGGGTAGGGAATTCTATAAGGCAGGTCTAAGAGAGTAGAAAGCGGAGTTACGGGTTGATTCTAACCAGGCATGTGAGGTGGAGGTGATTGGCGTGGACAGTACGGATAACACGGTAATGAGCAGGAATATGCAGAACATCTGAGAGATAGCTAGGTGTGCCGGTGTGCAATGCTTTGTGGACCAGGGTAAGAAGCTTGTACTGAAGGTGATACTTGAGGGAAAGCCAATGAAAGCGGATTAGAAGGGGAGTGTCATGATCAAAACGGGAGGCATGTGCAAGAATACACATTGCTGTGTTTTGACTGAGTTGCAGACGGTGAATTTGGTATTGTGGAAGGTCCAGAAACATGACATTAAAGTAGTCCAGTCTAGAATGACAAAGATTAAGAGAAGAAAGTAGTTAGGGGCAAATGGAGAAAATCTAATGAGGGGAGAGGAAGGAACAATGGGGGAGAGGAGAGATGAGGCTACAAGATAAGAGAAGACTCTAGAGTCACCACATTGGGAGGTCATTTGAGGTATCTACCACCCTGACATTACCTCCTTACAGCTTCATATGTGCATTATAGACATTTAAATACTTAAAAGGTATTATCATATCCCCCTGTCCCTTCTCTCTTCTAGGATATATATATTAAAGTCTCAAGTCTTTTCTCAGTCTTCTGATGCAGGCCCCGTATCATTTTGGTTACCTTCCTCTGAACTGTTTCAAGTCCTTTAATATTCTTTGCAAGGTACAGTCACCAAAACTAAACACAATCCTCCTGACAAAGCCTTAACACCTCCTTCCTGCTGGTCATTCATCTCTGCATGCAGCCTAGCATATCAGTGGCTGAATATCATCTGTTTATGCATATTTAAATGAAAACACTATGCAGTCGGCGCCTGCTGCTGACCATATGTTTTCCAATATTGCCTTCAGAGTGTCTGCATACAGCGTAAGGGCTCCTTTTACTCATGCTTAGCACATGCAATCTGCTGCATGGCCACTAAGGGTTAGTAAAAGGGACCGTAAACATTGCAAGGATAGTTTAGAAATAATCTGTGGAAATGACCAATAAAGCTGGGGGGGGGGGGGAGGATATTCAATGCAATTAACATGGTTAGTAGACCTGCTGACCTCATTGATTGTGGTCACTGACATATCCACAGGTGCTGCTGCTGAACTAGCATCAGAGCATGCCGGGGGGGGGGGGGGGGAGCGGAGGTGATAACCGGGAGCTGCTGCCCAATTATCACTAAGCAGCGAAATATAGGACGGAAGCTAACCAGGCAGTGGCTGAATAAAGCTGTCGTCCAGTTAGCATGCTGCTTCTCCGACTGACCTGGATACTCAATGTCGGCAGCTGCATATGGCCCCGACATTGAAGATCTGGGTCTTTGGGTCAGTGGTAATGACTAGTCACTTTAGTAACACTAGCTGTTACCCCTGAATATCGAGCCCCTCATTTACATCGGATATGGATACAGAAATTATTGGAAGAAACCAATTTTCTTTTCTTGCTGGCATAATAATCAATAAAGTGGCAAAGTGTGCAAAGACACTTGTGAAAATGAAATCAAGGTTATGTATAACTGTGATCTCTACTCATTAAACTCAGAGTACATTTTGTCAGAGATACACTAATTTCCCACTTAAACAGCATCTGCTAGACAGAATCAATTGGAAATTGACTTTTAGCTCTGCCTCAGACACTGCTTAATTCAAGTCTGAGTGCTTTTAAACCCCATTGACCAACTTGTAAATGATTAAAGCATATACCTTGTGGCATACCAGAGGTCGGTCTATCATTCAATCTCTTTTGACAGTTTGCATGGCATCATGTCTTGGTATTTATGAAATGGGAAAAAAAATACTCCATCCAGGTTGCCCTTTCTACAATTATGCTATGATATTCTCGAAAAGTGAACCCTTTATTTGCTAATAGAAGAGTTTGTGGAAGCATACTGTAATAATCTGGGCAGACCACCACTGGGAAATTTAACTTGCTTACGATGCAGTTTAAAAGGGAATTGAGTGCATTGGATATAAAGTTTCACAGATGCTACTTTCTAACCGTTTGCAATTAGCACTAATACAGATTTGAATTCATCCCCTGAAGTCATTGCAAATTGTAATTTTAAGCCACTTAGCTAAGTTTCTTACTTTAAAGGCATGCTTCATTGTGATGAAGCAAAGTCTTAAGCTATATGCCTGAAGGACAGAGTTGTGAAGATGCAACACTGGCTTCAGAAGCAACAAAGTGTACACTGTGGACTGCATTCCTTGCAAAGGGGGAAAAGACAACAGAGACAAAGGACAAATGATAGAAGTCCATGGTGCAGCAAATAACGTGGTAGACCTCACAGACTAAGAGGAATGGTTACTAACATGCAGCAAGTTTCTTTTTCTTCAATTACTGTGTATTAGGGGCAAAAACTAAGCACAGTAAGCAAATGCCACACAGGGCACATGCTTAATGCAAGGGCCTGGGTTACATGCTTCAGTAGGTACAATTCACGCTACCTACCAGGTTATGTAACCCAGTGCTGCAAAGAGGAAAACATTGTCCTTGCTGTGTCGAAACGTAATTCCTTCCATTGGAATCTCCCCAATGATAGTCCCTCCAGATCTGAACCCACCTCCATGACATCCCACCATTTGATGACAACACCCCTCCATGACAGCCCCCCATAGGATAACCCCCTCCTTGAGACCATGGTGTGATCTTCCCCTCGTCCCCTAATCCCCTACCAACCTTTACTGGTAGCTGTAAGTCTAGGTCTATTCTAACAATCCAAATTAAATCCCAAGCTGCTTATGGTACTCTAGTAAACATTCCCCACATTTCCATACTTAATAATAAGCTATAAATACAACGAATTGTAATAGTGTCCAGTATAAGTACCATTGTAAGCAATATTATACTCCTAAGTCATGTGGTGTTGTTTTAAGAAATCATTTAAAAACATGTCGGACTACTATTAGAGCTAAACTATAGCAAACTTTGAAAATATCTAAAGACCTGGAAGTGGGGTAAACTAGTGATGGGCAATGAGTTCAGGGATCTGTGAGATGTGTGGTTTAGGTAAAGGATTTTTGCTGTCGTGCTTTTAGTTGGGTTGATTTTATATATGTAAATTCACAAACCATATTGATTAAACATTTGGTTTTTATTGAAGTACATGAGTATTGTTAAATAAGTAATAGTGTTTATTTATTTTACTTATCATTCCTGTGGTGCTAGGATTTATATGCACTGTTACAAACTATATCAGACACCTGGCCTCTTAGAGAATCCCCCTCCCCCTTTCTTTCAATCACACCCCTTTTGTCTCTTTTCTCCCACAAACAACATCACACTCGCATAACTGGTAACAAATCATAGTCGCAGCTTTATTAATACACTTCATCTTGAAACCAACCCGAGCCAACAACTCAATACTGTAACCATGTTCACACCTTATCCCCTTATTGGAGAAAGCCCCTCCCCCCCCACCAGCCATATTATTAGCAAAGTGGTGCATCCTCCTCTCCCTACTCCTCCACCGACCTCGCCATATGATTAGCAAAGGCTGGCCCCTCTCCCTCTCAAACTGGGTGAGGATCCTCAACCGAGATCTCTGCCCACCCCCCTCCATGACCTGAGCTCCCTAACTACTTCACACTGGCCATTAGGCCCTGCTGACACAGCATCCATTGGTTCAGGACCTAGTCACCGGTGCAAGGTGGTGTTACCATCCTTGCGCCGACCCCTCCCCCCCATGAAGTGAGCTGAAAGCAACACCGCCCGGCTGGGTAGCCTCTTCCAGAACCTCCTATCAGTCATTTAATAGTAGGCTTTGCCCTATTGACGACAGCTGAACCCTGTCTGTGTGATATAAACTCATACAGCCCATCTCTGCCCACAGATGCGGCACTTGGAATCCTCCTGACTGTGAAATCCACCATCCTCTCTGCCAGTTAACCTTCACCAGGCCCCTGGACCACCTCCGTTGTAACTGGCAAGACAGCTGTAGAATAATGTCAGATCATCCAATAATCACACCCAGCAACAGGGAACAGATAGCAGTAATGCCCCATTGCACCACTCGAATAAGCTGTTTACAAGTCCAACTGGAGAGGTTGTTCCCTCCCAGGTATATAATGAGTCCCGCCAGCTGTTGATGCTGGCTAGCATGATCTTGCACACAAGGCAGCTACTGACACCACCATATTCCACATTGTCCTAACCATTCCAGGCACACACCTGCCGGTGCGAGCCTGAGATGTGTGCCCACTGGTTGTGCAGGGGCCCGACGTCTGGACCAGTATACAAAGGAATGACCCAGTATCCACCATTCCTTTTGACATGGATCCCACAAAGCTGGCTGCCATCCACGAAAGCACTACCAGCTGCCATCTGTAAAACAACACAGCCATTAATTGCGTCCCTTCAGTAGTGGAATGTGCCGACCCATACCCTCAACCCTCCATTACGTGTCCTGTGGGCATACATACCCTGTGTACACACTGGAATGCCATCTCCCATTCCATTGAATCACTGCTGCGCCACGTCCTGACACCATAGCAGTCGCAGCAGCCCCATACGGAAGGAATGGGATAAGAACTGCCAATCATACCTTAGGTGCCATAGCACAAAGCGCAGAACCACCATGAACTGGAACTGTCAATGGATGTGTGTTCTTGTACAAAAACAATAAGCCCTTAATTGCAGGGCAGCGTGTCACATATGCCTGCAGGCTTTCAACAGGACAGGTGGGTAATGGTCCTACTCTACTGAGTACTGCCCAACCCCCTCACCTCCTTTGATTGGACTTTGACCCCGGGAGAAAAATATGTAACCGCACTTGCCCAACTACCACATGCTGCCTATCTAAACCCCATACTGCCCCACTTTACAGGAACACAGGACCAATACACTAACCCAGAATGCCCTGAAAAATGCCAGTGTGAACACTGCCCGAAACAACAGGGACTCATATGCGAGGAGTTGACTGCCGACGGAGCCGCCTATATACGTGCCAACAAGCCATGTGAAACTGGGTGTCACCAATCCTGCTGGACCAGAGGCTGTCTTTCTAAGCCCGCAAGCAATCACTGGACCATAAAATAGCCCAAGGATTGCCCCATCTTGCCATTTTACTGAAAAAGAAAAACCTGGCCAACGACGACCGCACCGCCATCCTGGATCATCCTGTGGCCTTGGCCCGAATAATGAATAAGCAAAGCAACTTGTCCAGAACACGACCACCTACCCAGTCCTTGCTGTGAGAAAGTCACTCACCTTCCGATATCCACAGATGTAGGACGTCCATGTTGCCAGCGCCCCCGAGGATTGCAACAATGTCATCAGCTCTGGGTTCCTATCCTCCAAAGATGCACGGGCACTGCCGTGGCTGTCACCTCCACTCCAGGTGCCAATAGACGGAACTGGGACCAGTGAAAATGGGACAATGAATCAGCTATGCAATTTAGCATGCCTGGCACATGATGAGCTCGTGCTGTCACATTGAGCCATAAGCATGAATACCCGCATAAGCGCTGCCACATGCGGGGACTTGGGAGACTGCT
The DNA here is from genome assembly GCA_033557465.1 of Ichthyophis bannanicus. Classification (NCBI taxonomy): domain Eukaryota; kingdom Metazoa; phylum Chordata; class Amphibia; order Gymnophiona; family Ichthyophiidae; genus Ichthyophis; species Ichthyophis bannanicus. The sequence goes on along the minus strand of CM066034.1, from coordinate 126,536,880 downwards.
GATTGATGGTCTCAAGTACCGCCTCATTGTTACACCAAAAAAATACTTTTCTGTTCCGCAAATGATTGGGCCATACTGCCAAGGAAAGAGCTCTAAAAAGGTGACGTAGCATGTCAACCCCGAAGCCTGCCACTCTATTGGCCATGCCTGCACACACCAAGCCCTCTAGCAATATAGGCCAAAAGCTTGACTGCTGGGCGGCATCTGAAAACAACTGTAAATTGGAATTGGATACCTTGGCAAGTGGAAGAACCGAGCATCCATTATACTCCACCAAGAAGGTGTCTCACACTCAGGGGCGGCCCAAGGGGGGTGCGGGGCCATGTGCGGAGACTCGGTGCGGGACCTCATTTGCATAAGGGGCCTCATTTGCATACATATTTGCATAATGTTACCATATACTAACTTTTAGTAAACGTGCCTCTTAATGAGTGTATGGATAAAGAAAGACTAAAAGATTTCTACATTACTATAATCCAGTGCCAACTGCCAGACACATTAGGAACTACTACAAACACTGCCCATTTAGAACCCATAGCAAACCCGCCGTATCCTAACAGCACTACCAGGACTCACAAAGCACCATACTCTACCAATCAAAAGGCAACACTGCAAATATTAAACCAATACATTTCAGAGAACAACAATACATGACCTACTGGGGAAAGAGAACAAGTGGCAATGTCAAATAGGAATTATATAAACAGAACACCTCAGCTCAGCTACACATGCAGAACATAGACCATCACCAAACAAGTAATCACAATTTAGAAACAGGAAGACAATAATTAAACTGGGAATCCCAAAAGCCAAACTTGGAATGTACAACACTGTAGAAATAAAGCTATACATTAATTTGCTCTTGTACTAAACATAGCGCAGACGTTAATGATGCACATTTACCAGAGCTGACATATTCCAATTAATAAATTCAAAATAAAGAGATATTTTTCTACCTTTTGTGCATTTTTTTTCAGCTGCAATTGCTCCAGCCACTTTCTTCTGGTTTCTTCGTGTCTTCTGCTAACTCTCCATCGTCTGCTGTCCATTTGTCCTTTCTTCTCTCTTCTAGTTTTTTTCCATTCTCTCTCTACATCTGCTTTAACATACTAATCTTTCTCCTTTTGCTCTTTCCTCATTCCTATTTCATCCACTCAAATTTTACCCCTCCATCCTCAATCCCCACTTACTCTCCCAATACCCGGCCAATTGTAGATTTTTTATCCCTCCCACACAAAATATTTTTCCCTTCTCCATTTTACTCTTCCAGCCCCATCCCATTCTAATCCTCCCCCAACATCAGCTCCCTTCTAGTTCCAGCCTCACCCAGCATCCATTTCCTTCTAGTCCCTGCATCAGCCCATTTCCAGTCCTAGCCACCCATCAGCCCATTTCCAGTCCTAGCAACCCCCCAACCCAATACCAGTCCTAGCCCCCCCATCAACCCACTGCCAATCCTAACCCCCTATCACCCCATTTTCAGTTTAAGCCCCCCTATATCCCTTTACCAGTCCTAACCCCCCATCAGCCCACTTCCAGTCCTAACCCCATCAACCCATTTCCAGTCAGCCCCACATAGCCCATTGCCAGTCCTAACCCCATCAGCCCACCTCAAGTCCTAACCCCTCCCCATCAGCCCATTTCCTGTCCTAGACCCCCCCCATAGCCCATTATCAGTCCTAACCCCCCATAGCCCATTACCAGACAGCCCCCATCAGCCCACAGCCCATTACCAGTCCTAACCCCATCAGCCCACCTCAAGTCCTAACCCCTCCCCATCAGCCCATTTCCTGTCCTAGCCCCCGCATAGCCCATTATCAGTCCTAACCCCCCCATAGCCCATTACCAGACAGCCCCCATCAGCCCACAGCCTATTACCAGTCTTAACCCCCCCCCCGTAGCCGATTAACAGTTGTTACCCCCCCAAACACGTGAGCACATTAGCTGTCCTAACCCCATCAGCCCACCTCCAGTCTTAAGCCCTCCAGCCCATTTCCAGTCCTAGCCCCTCCATAGCCCAGTACCAGACAGCCCCCATCAGCCCACAGCCCATTACCAGTCTTAACCCCCCCATAGCCCATTACCAGTTCTATCCCCCCCCACCTGCCCAATGCTGATTACCAGTCCTAACCCCATCAGCCCACCTCCAGTCTTAACCCCCCCAGCCCATTTCCAGTCCTATCCCCCCCATAGCCCATTACCAGTCCTAACCCCCCCCCCCCCCATTGGCTCAAGTAAAATTAAATTTAAAAAAAACCCGCTGGCTGCTACCGCTGCCGCCGCGGCAGCATGGACTGTCCCGCGGGGCCTCCTCTGCCCGGCTGAATCTCTCCCTCCCTCCACGATGGCTGAGCCCCTCCGTGCCGGCTTTGAGAGTCGCGAAGGGAGAGTGTCTCCCTCGTGTCTCTGAGGGAGACACTCTCCCTTCGCGACTCTCAAAGCCGGCACGGAGGGGCTCAGCCGTCGTGGAGGGAGGGAGGGAGGGAGAGATTCAGCCAGGCAGAGGGGGCCCCGTGGGACAGTCCATGCTGCCGCGGCGGCAGCAGTAGCAGCCAGCGTTTTTTTTTTAAATTTAATTTTGAAAAAAGCAGAATGTTCTTTGTGCGGGGCCCCCTGAAACGCGGGGCCCTGTGCAAAAAACATTCTTGCTCAATGGACGGGCTGGCCCTGCTCACACTCGTAGGTCTTCCTGCTTCCCTTGGGACACCCTAATGATGATGCAGCTTCATTACCTCTGCCATTGCCAATGCTAGGCACTTCAAGAAGGGGCACCCTATTGGAATGACCCGACATGCGAAATTGAGATACACTGCAGGACCTTACGTCCTTGATTGGCTGACATTGGAAGCCGACCCCACCACCAAAACCAATCCCCTCAACTTGTCTACGTTCTCACACGGCAGATGTGGGCGGTGGAATTGGAAAGGCTCATGGTGATATGTAAATCGCTTCATGGTTGAAAATAAGCCTAAATGAAAATGCAAACCGATTGGCAGACTTAGTGCACTCTTTGGGGGGAATTTCAGAATTGCCAAGTTACCCAGTTACAGGAGTGAGATTTTTTGCCAGTCCAGGATTTCTGACAATCTTATCCTAATGCACTATGGGACCTGCAGCACTGATTCCAATGGTTAAAATCAGGGACTACAAATACCATACTGCACTGTAATGCAAATTTAAAACCAGCACTGGCAAAACATCTCACTCCTGGAACTGCATAAATTAGCAACTCTGGAATTTTTAGAAGATCAGCCCATGTGCCTTCTGGAATGTCTGGGGAAAAAAAAGCAGGCGAATCCTAGTGGAAACGTGATTTCATGAACCTGGTGGTGCTCAATAGGAGCATATGTGGGGCGTCTACTTATACATCAGAACCCAGACATCTAGAAACATATAATGGTTAAAGTAGTGGGTTAGGAAGAGGGCAGCCAGGGTTTGAATCCAGCTGCTGCAATAGTTGAGATTGTGCCGAGTACAAGGGGTGATAGAGTGCTTTCCTCTCTACACACTCGGGATATTTTTCAGCTAAAACGAGCATGCGTGCCTCAGAGCAGGTCCAGAGTTAAACATGAGGTTATTGTGATGAAGCGAGGATGTTCTGTTTCCAGGAACGCCCTGGCCATGCCTTCATTCAGATTCAGATGTCTCCAGAGCTCGCTTCTAAAATGGCTCTGGAGACAGTCTCTGTGCTTTGGATGTCTCTAGGCATGTTTTCGTATGTCCAAAGCATGGGTCGGGCTTCTAAAATGGTCCTTTTGTTGTCTTTGTGGCTGACATCTGACCTTTTTGTGTTCTAAGAACATTTTCTTCAAAGTTTGAATTGGTAATAGGTACCAGCATTTTCAAGGAATCCAGTACAGAAAATGAAGGTGTGTAATGTAGCGATTCCATCATATTATGGGAATATATGGAAGAACAAAGCTAGAATATATTTACATAAGCAAAGAACTCTAGTTTGGGATTTACACTTAAGTGCCTCTAGGGCCTCATGTTAGCTAATGAAGCCTGTGGTTGGATCAGACTACAGGAAAAGGATCCAGGCATCATCGCAGATAATACATTGAAACCCTTTGCCCAGTGTGCAGCAGCAGCAGCCAAGAAAGCAAATAGAATGCTAGGAATCATGAAGAAAGGAATGGAGAATAGAACAAAGGAGATTATAATGCCTCTGTTTCATTCCAAGATGCGACCGCACCTTCAATATTGTGTGCAATTCTGGTCGCCATATATTAAAAAAATGATTTAATGGAATTAGAAAACATATGGAAGACAATTCAGGTCAGGGCACATCTGGATGTCCAGAATCTGGATGGCCTGGATATACACCTGATTCTGCTCCCGCAGGAGTAGAATTGGGGCATAGGACCTGGACATCTTGGTGTGCCCTGATCCAGCCCTGCTGAACGTCTAGCTCCCTCCCTGGCTAACCCAGCCCAGGCCCCTGCATGGAGCCGTAGTGCCATGGCATCTTGTCACCATGCAACAGGATGCCATGCAGGAGCCCTGATCGTCCACCCAGTTTTAAAGCTTGCATTCCCTGCCACCTGACCCCAGATCGGGCTGAGGGGATACCCCTCCTGTACCTTACCTTGTCAGTGCTGCCCCACCGCGCTGTCTTCCCAAGTCGGGGGGACTTATTCGGAATTGGCCCTGTATGTCCAGGGTCAGGGTCACGCCTCCAGCCTGCCTCGCTCCTCCTCCAGCTCTCCCCTTCCCGCCCCCATCCAGAGCTCCCCGCATATCTCTGCAGTACGTTTAGGGAGCTTTGGCACCTGAATCGGAGCCAGACATTTAATGGTGGATACATGTATGAATCAGACATATATTCCATCTAAATGCAGTGCAGAAAAAACTCCATAGAGGAGAGTGACCAAAATGATAAAGGTGATTGAAGGATACCCCTATGAGGAAAGACTTAAAAGATTAGAGCTGACGGGAGATATGATAGAGGTCTATGAAATAATGAGTGGAGTGGAAACGGTAAACAAGTTGGTTATTTACTCCTTGAAAAAGTGGAAAGACTAGGGGATCATGCAATGAAGCATGTTTAAGACTTTTTTTTTGTGCCATCAAGTCAGTGTTGGCTCACAGTGACTGAGCTACCTGTGGGTTTTCTTGGCAATGCATCACTGGAAGTAGATTGCCAGCCTTTTCTTCTGAGGCAGTGGAGGGTAAAGTGACTTGCCCAAAGTCACAAGGGGTGCCAGTGGGAAATGAACCCTTGATCTTCTGGGTACTAGGCAGTTGCTCTAACCACTAGGCTACTCCTCCACTCCACATTTAAGGCTAATAGGAGAATTTTTTTCTTTTTTTCACACAATTCAGAATCAAACTCTGGAATTTGTTGCTGTAGGATTTAGTAAAACTTTCTAGTGTAGCTAAATTTAAAAGAGGGTTGGACAAGTTTCTGGAGGAAAATTTCATAAACCATTCTTAAAGTGGACTGGGGAAATTCCCTGCAAACCTCTAAGATAAGCAGCATGGAATCAGTCTACCTTTTGGGACCTGACAGGTAATTATGACATGGATTGGCCACTGCTGGAAACAGGATGTTGGGTTTGATGGACCTTTGATCTGACCCAGTATGGCATATCCTATGTTCTTATATTCTTAACATGCCGCCTTGCCTCCTTGAACAATGTATGGGCTAACACATTCTGCTTGAAAGTGTCTAAAGAAAACGTAGGAATGGAGTTCTATTGATGAATGTCCAATTCTAAATGTCGGATGCAGTCTTTTGTGCCAATAACTTTAAGAATCAATGCTGCAATTAATCAAGATGGCCCCAGGGCTAATCGTTGCTGCTTGACACTGGCCATCCTTGTAACGGTTATACAGTCCTAAGTTTGTCTAAAACCCATTCCTCTAATAATATTACCGCTCTTCTACTGATCTGCTTTTCTCTACGCCCTTTTCTTCCTCTGCCAATGCCACATTTTGTTCCTTTCCCCTTTCTACTCCATTCTCTTGGAATAAACTACCTGAGTGTATACATCAGGCTCCATCTCTGCCCCTTTTCAAATCCATGCCAAAGGCTCACCTCTTTGAGGCTGCTTTTGGATCCTGACCCCTTGCTTTCCTTCCTTTCCTCATTTGTACCCTTGTTCTCAGCTTTTGTATTGTCTGTCTTGATTGGATTGTAAGCTCTGACGAGCAGGGCCTGTCTTTCATATGTGTTTATACAGCACTATGTATGCCTTGTAGTAGTAGTATACACTGTATTATTGCTGTTTGACAGTAACATGCTGGTCACCGGGGTAAGATTGCCTGCCTACATTTGAGTAAAGCTAAAGACCTTGGCTCTCTGTGCTGGAATGAAAAAAACAAGTGAGCTAGCACACACCTACAAACCATTGGTGGTGACATCAGCATTTGTCTCCACAACCCACCCCAAGCACGCTCTCCTTCCTCTTTCCCCTGATATTCACTCCTTTGTTCCCTTTCCCTTTGTCCTCGCCACCCTCTCTACATTCTCCCATTTCCACTTCCTCCACTCTTTCCCTCCCCTTCCTGTCTAGCACTCTTACCCCTCTCCTCCTCTGAACGCTCACTCCCCGCCATAAGCTCCTTTTAATTTCCCTCCCCAGGCATTCTCTCCATCACGCCTACTCCCTCCACTTCCCATCCTCAGCTCCTAGGACCTTTTCAGCACAACACCTCCCGGGGTACCACATCTCTTCAGCTTTCGTGGTCCCTGTGGCACACCACGGCGCCTCTCTTCGGCTCTGGGACACCCGTACTGATGTTCGTCCCCACTTCTGCTGTTCAAACAAGCATTATATTTATTATTTATTTATTTATTTTTTTATTTAACACTCATTTTTATACCGCATCTTCCAGAGATCAGATGCGGTGTACAAATAACAACAATTAACAAAGCTAAGTTTGTTTTACATAGAACATCTTAATTTTTACATAGAACATCTTAACATATCATAAAATAAACATTTTCCCTCATCTATACATATAGATGAGGGAAGTTTCTAATCAGCTTGAGTCAGTTTAAAAAGCAGTGATGACATCTGGGATTGTTACGTTTGTTTAGGAGACGCTGAGGGAAAAATGGTGGATGCACTTTGCGCTCAGCAGCGAAAATTAAAATAGCATTTTTTAAATTTTTGTTGCGATTTTAGTGCTGATCATGTGGGATTGATAGAGAACATTGAAGAGGTTTTCCATTTACCTGCAGAATATCTGCAACGACAGGGGTGGAGATGGTCTAAGCTCTACCACTATCCATTAGTCAAAGTGGCTTACATTGTAACTTTAACTTGCTAATGTACATTAAACAGGGACATTGATAACACTCCATTGTCTCAGAAGAATCCGAGTTAAGTAGCCTGCCCAAGACCATAAGGAGTGCTAGTGGGAATCAAACCCTGTTCTCTTGGTTCCCAAGCCAGTGCTGCATAGGAACAAACCACCCCCTCACATCCATGCATTTACACAGCATATAAATTCTTCTGGCACTGCAGACTTTTATGAAGGAGTCAACCCTCTTATGCTTTAAGGTCGTCATCAGCCATATGGTACATATATAGCCCAGTCTACATTGTACTTCCTCCAGTTGCAAAGGGCCCAAATGTTTCTAGGCTTGAGGCACTGCCTGTTTAACAGCCATACACCCCATTTTAATAAAGCCCAGTTTCTTTGGACACATCCCAGGGCTTACAGTTAAGGAGCACCATTGGAGGCTAAACTACTGCTGCTATTACTCCAATCTATTTATTTAGTTATATTTGTATACCACCTTATCCTACAATCAAAGTGGTTGCATCACATTGGAGGGTTACATTTAACATGTGGATACTTTACAACATTTAACATGAGGGTATTTAACAGAATTTAGACAGTGCTTATCATTTGTATGGTGCTGCAGGGTGTGTGCAGTATTACACATGTGGATATGGGACGTGGTCCCTGCGCATCAGAGCTTGCGGTCTAGTCAAGAAAAAGAGCATCACAAAACTGGAGACTGGAGTGTGGTGGGATGTACGCGGGTGGTTGGCGAGAGAGTGGGGAGCGTCTGGATCGGAGGGTGGCACGAGGAGGTGGGCTTTTGGCCTGGATTTGAATAAGACTAGAGAAGGAGCTGAACTGCAATAGCCTCTCCAACTATTACCATAAATATAAAAAAACCTCATCCCGATATTTCTTCATTTTCCCACACAGCCACCATATGTGAGAACAGTTCCCCTCTCCCTACACTGCCTCTAGCACCTATCTATACCCTTCCTGTAAACTCTCATAATTCTCTGTGAACAAGCAGGAAGTCAGCCCTCACATATGGGTGATTTCCCCGATGGAGTCCCATGTGGAGGTGCTCGCCAGATTCCATTCGAGGCTTTTGGGGGCCTCCATTGCGCATGTGTGCTTGCCTTCCCACCTGCTGGTGCACCATCTTATCTCAAGTCTTCTTGTTCCGCAGAGACCTTATGACGTGTTCCTGTTTGTCGCTGGAAAGTTGATTGTTTTCCGGCCCTTCAGGGTTCTTTTCTTGTATTTCTAGTGTCTACTGCCTGTTGTTGGGTGTACCGGCTCCTTCCAGCACTGGTCTTTCAATTTTTTCGAGTTTTGCACTTGGGATTTTTCTCTTTTCCCGTGTGGGTTTTTGCTGGCTGGATACACAGCAGCATTGGACTACCTCGCTTCTCTAATTACCCTCCATGCGCCTGCTAGATAACTCCATTCCCTACATGCTTATCGACTTCACTTCCCTTCCCCAGCAGTAATAAAATATGAATCGACCTGGAAAATGGGCTGTTCTGCTGCAACACCACCTTTGTGGAATGCCAGCACCATTATGCACCGAGCTGAATCATAAGGCTTTTAAGAAGATGCTCAAAACACATCTCTTTGAATCTGTTTTTCACCTTTAATCACCTTCTTAACCACCTGCAGCACAATGCCAGATTTAGCAGCAGTTGATCTCGATACCCTTTCTGTTTGTGGTGCATTTGTATGTTTTTGGATGCTTTCCACTCTTATCTTTTTACTGTCGCTATCTTGTCTTGTATATGGAGTTTCTTTTACTCGCTGTTGATTTTTAGCTATTGTAAACCACATAGTCTGCTTTCAATGTTGTAATATATCAAATAAAATTAATCATGACCATAACCATTAACCCTGCTTTGGAGGGATCACTCTGTAACATCAAAGAATAATTCACTTTACATGCCCAGAGAATCCAGGGACCCTCTCTTGAGACTACCAAGGATGCCTGCTGGAGAGACATGAAATTATGGCTATAATATGCATTATATCATAGTCCCTAAACATAATATATGTTTTTAGGAGTAGAAGCAGGAAAATCAGCTGATGGTCAGTATGTAGTGGGACAATATTCAAACTATCTGTGATAGTGGAGCCTCATGGACGGTTTTTACTCTAGGCCTTTGCATCAGCAATGAAGGCAAAACTACCCGAGTAATGAAAAGCAATCCACAGAGAACTCCGAGGAGAATTCCATCCGAATATACAGAATTCCATGCGTAGCTTTGTTCTCTGTTCTCTCTGCTGCCCCAGGAACAGCTCTTTCTTAATGATATAGGCAGAAAAGAACATAGGAGCCCGCTCGCTAAAGCGTGGTAACTTGCCACATCTTAACTGGCGAGGCTAAGGTGGGATAAATGTAAATGCAGGGGTCACTTACTATACACAGGAGCCATGTTTCTTTTCTTAGCAAATAGTGCAGTCCCAGCAGGAAATACCATTTTGACTCCACGGAGAGGCAAGGGGCCATGCTCTGATCAAGCCCTTGGCAAAACCCTCCCGATCACGCTTACCTTGATCAGAACTCTCATCACCTGAATAAATCCCTCTGGACCCCCCCTCCCCCTTTAGGACTCTCCATCACCCAGAATGGCAAGCTAACCCAAACTCAAAGTCCCCTCCGCAACCACACTAACAGACTCCCTACCTCATTCAATTCCCTAGCCCCAATTCTTCCCACCCCCCTCAAGTCCTCCCTGGGTCTTAGCAGGGCCATCTCTGATCTCTAGTAGTAATTGTAGCAGGAATGGTCCCCTTTCACTTCTGAAATGGCTGGCAAGGCTTCCAAAATAGAGCCTTCAACCTAGCACAGTCCCTAGCAGTAGTACCATGACACTAGCATGAGGGGAGAAGTCTGCAATCGTGTAACTCACCAGCTGGGGCAAGAGCAGGGGGAGACCATTCTTGTACCAATGACCAAAAGAACCCAGGAATGGACCTGGTAAGACCTGGGGAGGCTTGGGGAGTAGGTGTGTGGGGGGGGGGGAGGGGGGGTCAGGGGTTAGGGGATAGAGTGCAAGAATATGTGTTTGGGGGTAGCTATACTACCAGGCTGCCAGTAGCATGGCTGCACTTAATCTTAATATTACCTCTTGAGGCGGCGTTAAATGTAACCACGTTATCAGCAGTCATTAACAGCTAGTGCATGGCAACATCCTACACGCTAGCTGTCACTGACTACAACACCCACTCTCCACCCCATTTCCAACTCATGCTGAAAGCACTTAGGGTGGGATGTTTACCATGTTGCCTACTTTTAGCATGCAGTAACTTACTGTGGGGCTGTGCTAATGGTTAGCAACTGCTAAAATGCCTGCTGATCATTACTGCACTTTACTGGGCATGCCTCATAATAAAGGACTGTGCAGATAATTTTGCCCACATTGAGAATGTTTTGCTCTAACACTAACTTAACATTTAGCCAAGGTGGCAGTGGATGGCTATTTATGCTACGAATAAACATTTCACTTTATATCTAAAGTTAACAGTTATATAAAAAGTTAAGCATGCCTATTCATGCTGCTTTTAATAGTTTTCCATATTTACTTATTTTTATCAAAATATTTCAGTGATAGCCATTCAACTTTTACTATTATGTACTTGTTGAGGTCTGGCAAAAAGCATAATAAAAAGATTATATTGACTATTGAAGCTGATCACACAGCAATTAACCAAAAGAAAAAGCAACACTGGTGAGAAGCAGGAGGAATTTCATTAGCTTTTAAACCTGGATTGTGGAGTTTGCGCTTGCAAAAAAGAGCATAATAAGGATTATTACAGATGTGAAGAAGTCTGTGTGCCTGCCAAGAGCTATTATAAGTACCTGTGAAATGCAGAATTCCACCGAGCATCTCGCGTTTGCCAGGCACAGAACAACTACTGCATTGGCAATGTGAGCAATTTATAAATCTAAATAGCGTGAAGGAGTAGTGTAATAGTTAAATCAGTGGACTGACAGCCGTGATCCAAATCCATCGGGTGCTCCTTGTGACCTTGAGCAAATTACTTTACCCTCCATTTCTTCAGAAACAAACTTGTAGCCTCGGAGACATTTACAAAGCCTAATCCAGATCCCGGTTGTCCAATTAGTGATGAAAAGCCTGAGTGTCCAGTCTCCATTTGGATCAAGAGTAAACGTAACAACCAGAGCTGCTTGACTAGCCATTTTAACATGGTGGTGAGATGTAAACTATTGTATCTCTCCATTGACCTTCATACAAATTAAACTTCAGATCAGGCCTGGCCTAAGGGTTTCTGCCACCCCATGCAGGCCCCCCCCCCCTCCCCAGCATCTATTGTCTCACCTGGAGGAGAGGGAGGGGAGGGCGGCAGGGCAATCCCTCCTTTCTTGTGTGCTGCTGCTCCAGCACCTTGGCAGGTCTTAAAGCACCTGCATGCATGCACACGCTCACAGCCTGCCGCTCCTGCCCCTCTTCCATGCAACGTCCTGCCGAAGGGGGAGTAGGAGCGGCAGGCTATGACTGTGTGCAGGTGGTTTAAGGCCTGCAGCCACTGATCCACCGATTCCAGGAATAGAGGAATCACCATGCCAACTACCAAGGTCTGCCATCCTAGGCGACCATCTGGTCTACATAGTGGACAGGCTGGTCCTGCTTCAGATCAATAGCTAAGCGCTACTATTATATGTTTCTCTATCATAACTACATTGAGCAGCAAAGGCGATATGGGGAATTCTAAATTTGGTAACCTTCAAGTTTTTCTTTCTGAAAACATTCCCCCAAAAAGTCGGTTTTTGTATGTAGGGCCATATGGTCTTTAATGCTACATTCCTGAATAGAGGGGCATTTCCCTTTTATCAATGGAATAACGTGTGTGTCTTGTCTGGTTGCCTTGGTAACACCTTCAGCACAGTGATACTCTGATTGGTAATTTCATCCAAAAGTGAGCTCTCTGTCCATGAGACAGTGGCCAGAAAATATTGCATAAAACAAAACCCCTCTGTCAATGCTGGCTATAGCAGAAGGATACATTCAACTTCAATTGCTGAAAAACCAACCAAAGAAGGTTGACTGCTGGCATGTTCAGTGAGCACAAACCAAACAGTATTTCCTCCCCGGATTTTGGGATGTCTACAAGTTGACATATTCACCTTGGTCTTGCTCCTTCAAATACTCTACCTACAGGAAAATATTCTTTCTTCTCATGTTGCTTCCGTGTTAACTATGTAATGGAATGAACCATAATATAGAAACATCAAGCATGATCCATAGAAAAGATACCAATGGGGAAACGAAAGGTACAGTTCCAGGCCTCAATGTAACATCCAGAGCTGGATCTCCTGTGCATAAAGAAGACCCAAGACCTCGTTGGGTTTGATTCATTAACCGGCCATAATCCTGCCAATGTCGTCACGTAATCCTGTAAATCACCTTGTACATATTTTGAAATTTTCACTGCCCTGATCTGACAGTTTCCTTTCATTTAATCAAACCGCTCCTGATCACTGGAAGAAGCGGTATATAAATGTATGCTAAATAAATAAAATAAATAAATAAATAAATAAAACATACTGGTCTATGGCCCCTGCAAAGGAATCATCTTGAAGGGAAGGGCAATTTCTGGTTTATCCCTTTCTTTTAACCATAACAAAAACCTTAGATGCGTACAGGAAAAACAATTGGTTCATTTGGCCTTTTTTCCCCCAATTTTCAGATATTTTTTGATTCATTCACCCATTCATCTTAATAAATATTTTTTGAAGTGCGGTAGAATTTTTTAACATGCACTGGTTGGCTTTGTATGCTTTAATTTCTAGGCTAACACACATTAAATCAATTTAAATCACAGTGCATAGAGGCTCTAAGGTGGTCTACTGAGTGAGAATTTTCCATAGCCTAAAGGTGCATTCTGCTAAAATCAACTTTGTATTCCACCTCAATCCCTGGCAAGATTAGAATATACTTGTGCATCCTTTCACATCTTCATCACCCCTACTTTGCATTACTTTCCCTACACAGGTTTGTACTGTACTGTTTTAAAAACACATTTATTCCAACAGGTGTTCGGTGGCTGGGATCGGTGCCGGGAATTAATTGACACCAGGCGTTATCCTCCTACCTATTCTCTATTTTTACTCTTGTATCTATTCTGCTTTTATTTCTTTTTCCCACTTTTCTATTTAATTATTGTGTTCTTTTCTTGTAATCCTGGGTTTTATTGTAAAATGTTTTGACATTTTTGAAAGGTGGTATATCAAACTTTAAATAAAGATAAAGAATAAAGAAAAACAATTCCACACCCTGACCTGGCTGCCTTAATTCCTCTCTCCATGACCAATGCAAAATGGATCTTTAAATATTTGAAGGTGGACTAATGAATGTGCATTCCCTATAAAATCAAAATGAATCAAAATGCAAGGTGATCAGGGATAGAAAAACAGACCTTCTAAAGCAGGGTCTGCCTAGATAGTGGCCATCTTGGAATCTTCCTTTCTAGGTGTAGGAAGCATAAAATTGTAACTAAGCACGTCCATATACATTCTACAGCTAACATTCGACAAAACTCTAGGGATTTGCTGTCATTTTAGAGTGACATGGAAGCCACAATGAAATCATTTTCTGTCATTTCCATTCTGAAATGTTAGCAAAATTTTGCTTCATTTTAAACCATCTAAATGGTTCAGTGCATGCTAAGATAATTTAGCGCATGAGACAATGAAGAAATGAGACGGAAAAAGAAAACAAAATAACCCAAAGAACTCGATATTCCACCCACACAGTGACCACATTAAGAGTTGGCACAAAAAGTTAACTTAATAGGTCTAGGCAACACTACTATCCATCTAGGAGGTGGCTTTGAATGTACATAATAAGTGACGGCCTAGCTGGCTCTATCATTTAGGCCTGCCACTTGAGAGACATAAACTGAATGGAAAACATCCATTTAGAGATTGCATTTCACTATTACATGAAAACTTCTTGCACATTTCCACCCCTCCCCCGACCCACTTTTCATATGGCTAATATCTGGTAATTTAGGGAGTAATTTTATTAAGACATGCCTACTGTAAGTATACAAGTAGGTGCCTAAATGGGGCTATTTTAGTCATTTCCACCTTACACAACTTACACAACTAAATTACCTCTTATAAAATAGCACCCAGAATAAAAGTATGCATGTTAATTTCCTGGACTGTACTTTGCCGGTGGATGTGCCTATGGGCAGAGCATGGACGGAGTAGGCAGGTTCATGGATATATTATAAAATACTATCATTTACCTGGATACTTGCAAAACATGAGTGCAAGGATTTATGCCAGCTCTAGGGTTACTGTAAATGTCCACTCCTTAAGGTGTGCTTCCTGCAACTTGCACTAGTAGGCATCTACTTGCCTTTATAAAATAGCACCTATGGAGCTGCCTACTCTCATGCATAGGGGCCCATTTACTAAACTACACTAAGTGCTTAGCGTTGGTTTTGCCATGTGTTGAAAGAGTAGGCCTACACAAAAGGGTACCATTTATAGTTTAATTAGATTTGATACACTGCTTTTGGCAGGCATTCAAAGAGGTTTACAAAAACAAGCAATCAGTAAGAAAAAAACTAGAACTACAAATGATTGATAGGAGAGGCGAGGAGAGTTACAGAGTGAGAGACAGGTAGGAGGCATGAAGAAGTCAAGTTGAGTGGTCAACACCGGCCCCGTATGGTAAAAGACCTCACCACCTTGAAGAGGGTATGTTGGCTAACGGCTTGCACTGTCTGGGAGGGAGGTAAGGAAGGAGGAGGTTAGCTCTTGGAGGGGGGGAGTTTTTGCAAGGGTCATTGGATTGTGGGGGGAGGCTTTTGTGTAGGGGATCATCTCTGGAGAGGATATGCATTGGGGAGTATCAGGCTACACTTTTTTTCAATTTTTGATGTTCCTCCTGCATTTGCAGCACAGGTTTTGTACTTACTGCACATTACGTTTTGCACATAACGTGCAGTTGGTGCAAAAACTCTTACTGCACTTTAGTAATAAAAGGGGACCTGAAAGTAGATGCTTCCTTATAAAATTATCCTCTTAATGGTTTACACGTCCAGATAGTATCTGTATTGATTTTAAAGATAGATGGGTAGGTGAGTTATGTGTTCACCACCGGCCGATAAACGCATAATCCATTCTGATTCCGAATATGGGTGCGAGTCTAAATGGATAACTGAGACATGTTTAGCAAACTGCAGCAGTGCACAGCATTTTAGGCCTTGAAACATAGTGCAAGGGTGGAACTAGATCCACACTAATAAATGGAGGTATGCCCGGCAGGACCCCATGGAGTTAGTCTTGATTTTCATGCCACACCCAAGCTAAATGGTGGCAGTAAGTGCACCCATGCAGGATTAGTGTACGTTAAAGACACTCATGCTAAATGCATCATGCATGATCTGCTTCTGAACCACTCAGTCTCCTCCCCAACCCACGCTAAGCAGTTAGTGTGGGATTCTTAGCACAGCTGTTTATTGGGCACATAGTAAAGGTTACCTCAGTGCACTTGCCACACGCTAAGTCCTGTGCTAACATTTACCATGGTTTAGTAACCGCCCCCCCATATGAAACGCTACATTTTGTTCTATTTGCTTCTTGATATCGTTATACAGTGCTTAATTATCACTCTAAAAATAAACATTTGATCTGTGAAATAGCCAAGTACGTCATTTAGATTCTACTTTTCTTTCCCAAGAATTTGATTATTAAATTCAGGCTGCTGTTAAATATATTCAGCTCACTGCTTGTTCTTAAGGAGATTAAGTATTAAATGCTATTTTCACAAGAAGATCACAGTACAATTGATGAAATGCCTGGAATAATTAAGAAAAATAGAAGCATGCGCTTTTACAGAAGAGCATATACACCTTTCGTTAACAACTCCCAACAGAAATCTTGCAAATCGGTCCCACTCCATTTAATCCAAACCATGCACTTCTTTCTACTGATATAGTCTCCGAAGAGAACCTAGCAGAGGAAAACATATAATCATGGAAGTATCCCATGTTCTCACTTTAGGAAGTCAAGCTCTCAGTACCATTCAGTCACATTCACATCCCTTGATACGGTCTCACTGGATTTTTCTCTCTTAGTTTATTGCCTTTGTTTCATTATTCAGCTATTGACGGTGGCCATCTTAAAGACTAGCAATCACTCTTCAAAGAAGTCAGTTTATTCTCTTATTTTTTGAATAGTTTTCTTCTGCTCAAGCAGCTATGCAAGTGTGTGCAATAAAAATACAAATGATTGCATTTTTCCTAGAGAAAGGGAGTTCTGTTGTAGCCAAAGCACAGCTCATGTATGAATCCCATCTTCAAAAGAGAGCATTTGCAATTTATCACATATGTATAGTGCACTCTTCAATATTTTATAGTGGACAAAGTAACTTCTGTTGATGTTAGACTAGTAAGGCTATGCATGGCCAAAAAAAGTGCAGTTAGCCTTCCTTTAAATAAAGTTTTTCAATTGTTTTCTAGGGGGGGAGAGGGGTGCAGTTTTGTGGTTTTCACATATGTGCAAAAATTCTTTACATGCTCAAATTGATTGTATGTGTGTTAATGCATAGCTTTATGTTACACAGAAGTGGTTTGCATGCACAATCGGTTTTAGGTGCCCAAATGAACCAAATTTGTGGCAATGAATGTGCACCCCTATGGACTAGGGGCTTTTTTTATGTAAATGTCTTGTGTGAAGTAATTCCTGTACATCTTAGGCCTGTAGGAGTCTCTACTCAGGGCTCATATTCATAACAAAACTCCTAACGTCAGACAACAATACTTCAGGCACACAAACAATCCCAATCCCAATCCCATGGTCTGACCACACCAGAATTGACTTCTCCACCCCCTTCTTATCTAACACATCCATCAAATGCCCCATCTACTCCTCAAAATGAAGATTCCATACCTTTGACAAGAAAGCATTCCTTGAAGAAATTACCCCCCACCTTCAATCCAACACTCTCCAACATAGAAACTATGATTACAAATTGGGATCAGATACTATACAACGCAGCATCAATGTCCTCAACCAGATCTTCACTAAAATCTAAACTAAATGCCACCTGGTACACCAAAGACTTCAGGAACTTAAAAAAAAACAATTAAGAAAGATTGAAAGAAAATGGAGAACATCCAAGCAGCCTGAACTAAAAACAATTCATGCAAACACTATACCAATACCGTAACAAAATGAACAACACAAAAAGAGAGAATCATACAAAAATTCTAAGTTGTGCCCTAAACTGCCCAAGACAGCTATTCAGCATAGTGAAATCGCTAACTATGCCTCCCAGTTAGGAAACACTGCAAGATTCTGCACACCCGCAAACCTTAGCAGACTTTTTTCAAACCAAAATAGGACCCATAAAACAACACACAACTCACTACAACAGACAATATACCCACAGAAAATCAATGGATAATCTTCATCTAAAAAACCCCCAAAAAACAAAACATTGAACATATAATCAGCAACCTCAACACAACTACCTTGCCACTAGATCCATGCCAGTTTAGCCCTATCACCTTAAATATAGGCGAGGGTTTTCCCTGTCTATCTTTAAGGCACAGAGTGTTATGCGGGCAGTATCGAAAATTGCTGCCACCCACTTATTGCTACTCCCGCCTCCGCTCCACCCCAGAATGCCCCAACACACCCCAATGCTAAGCAGATAGCATCTGAGCACATTAGGAACTTAACTGGGATTTTCCAAAGGCACTACCCATGTAGGTGCCTTTGGAAAATCCCAGTTAAGGCATTTACATAGGTAACAGGAAGAGATGAGTCTTGAGGAGTGCTGTGCTTGAGGGGGCATGAGCTTGGGAGGGAGGGGGATGGGTGTGATTGAGAGTGCAAGGGCCATAATTTCATGTCAGATTGAGATTGGAGGTGCAATATAAAATACACTTCAAATGTTTGTGAATCAGCATTGCAACTTCCAAGCCCAAGTGTCTCAGGCATGGTGAGTATATCAGTTATGTTAAAAAGCATAGATTTACATATTGTCATGTAGAAGACCCTTCTGAGTCTATGGAGCTAAGTGAAGCAGAGGAATTTGCTTCAGAAACTGACAGCCAGGCAGAGCACATGGCCCAGGGTTTCCAAGAGAAACGTAAACAAAGTGAGTCACGAGAGGAACAAACACGCCCATGCAGCAACCTATCCCCAAGCTCAGGAGGTAAGGGAAAACACCTGGTTGGGGGAGGGGCGGAGCTGAGCCCTAAGAAGCAGGGATATAAAAAGTGCTCACTAGATTTGACCAGTAGAGCAACCGAGGAGAGAGCAAGGGAGGAAGCAACAGAGGAGGTGAAGAGAGCAACCGGAGACACAGCACAGGAAGCCAGAGCAAGAAGGACTCAGAGAGCCCATGCACAGAAGCCAGGAGGGAGCAGCCCAGGACCGGTGCCGTACCTTGAAGGCAGCCGGAGGGAGAGACTGCCTGAGATGCTAGTTTGGGAGCACTCAGAAACTCCAGAGAGAGAGAGGTGCTGGCCAGAGGATATTTGTATGTCTGAGGTAAAGGCTGAGAAGATAAAAGGCAGGAAAACACATCCAGTGTTTGGAACCCTTGACGGCCCAGCAGTGCTGAGAAGTTCTTCCTTTCTAAAGCCAAAAGGTAGGCTGCACAAATTATACAGAGGTGAACTAGCTATAAACGTTTTCCTTGTTCTTGCCAAGAAGTGTTGGACTCTCCTTATACTAACTCCAATATATACGGTACTTCACAACCCCACTCATTAGAGTGCTATGAAGAGAAGCCTCAGGAAGACAGAGGGGGAGTGTACTTTGAAACGTTGTATAGCAGTGTGCAAACTTACCCAGCTGATAGTGATTCAGAGGAAATGCAGATATATCACTTTGCTGACCAGGCTGTTAAGAAGGCTGTCTGAACAGCAGAAGAAAAGCAAAGTGTTTCTTTTTGTATAAGAAGTGACTGTTACTTTTGAGTTCGTGTTAAACACTGCATATTTTGAAGCTTGAAGCAAAAGAAGCTGTTTTGTCCTAAGTTCCTGAAATGTTTTCTTTAGGCCAGTTGCATATGGCTATTTTGTCCTAAGTTTTCACATGCATTTAATCCGCCCGGAAGGGGAAATAAAAACCTTGTCATTTTGCCTGAAACCACTCGACTACAATTATTTCTTTCTTGGAGAGTAAGAGGAACTACAACTCCCATAAGACAGTGCAGGAACAAATACTTTCTAAGTTAGGATACCCAGGCTGACCAACCCTACGTGCCCCTGGCTCTAGGGAGGTTACTGGTGACAAGTTGGCGAGTTTTATGGATTTTTGCCTAAAATACAAGGACATCCTAACAGGAAGAGACATCAGGAGACACCAGTTGCACAAGGGGAAAAGAAACTGCTAACCTGTGAGCGGAGGACGGTCAGTGATTCGCTGGCAAACCGGCCAGGAGGACCAGGACTCCTTTCTCAATGCCTGATTCTACACAGTGCCAGGTAAAGGGTAACTGGGCACAGGTGTAGGTGGATTCAGAAGTGAGAAAGGGAGCTACTGTTCTGCAGTCATTTAGACAGGATTAAAAAGAAAGTTGTAGTGTGCCGCACTTGGTGGGCCTTTTCTTTTGTCTATCTCTGCAGGAACGACAGTCACCAAGATGGATCTGCAGGAGGTGATGCAATGGATGTCTGTCCAGTTGGAAAAACAGATGGAACTGGCGCATCACGCACAGGAGCAGAGTGCCGCGGCAATGCATGCCCAGCCGAAGCCCCTTATTGAACTGATGGAGGCTTTGCTGATAAAGCAAAAGGACACCGAAGGAGCTATTCCCTCACTTGCTAAGGGGTTAGGATCACAAGACTGTAGCGCTTTAGCATTTGGACAGTTAACCTCTAATGATAACCTAGATGATTTTATAGAGGCCTTCAAAAGGATTGCGGAGGCAGTCAAATGGCCAGTAGAACAGTGGGCAGTGAGGTTTGCCATGTCCCTCACAGGAGAGGCTCTGGCCGCTTATAAGACCATGCCCGCTGCTCTAGCATCGGATTATACTGAGGTTAAGAAAGCCGTTAAGGACAGGCTAGGGTTAACGCCATTATTTTATAAGCAAATGTTTAGAGAGGCTAGGCTGAAGCCTAATGAAACTCCAAAAGCTTTGTTTCAAAGGATAAAAGGATT
The DNA here is from genome assembly GCA_033557465.1 of Ichthyophis bannanicus. NCBI lineage: Eukaryota > Metazoa > Chordata > Amphibia > Gymnophiona > Ichthyophiidae > Ichthyophis > Ichthyophis bannanicus. The sequence goes on along the minus strand of CM066034.1, from coordinate 126,516,485 downwards.
GGCATGGAAATGGCTTGCTCCAGAGAAAAGGACGCTTGAGTCTGTAATTGATACCATCATCCTGGAGCAATTCATGGAAGCCGTACCACCAGAAGTTAAAGCTTTCCTGATGCTCCAAAGTTGCCAGACCACTGAGGAAGCAGCCAACCTCACAGAACGCTACTTTGAGGCCGAGTTGGCTGGCACCCCAAAAGGGGGCGTTCTGAAGGTAGCTGGCGCCGCTAACTTTTGGAGATCAGAAAGGAACCTAAGAGTTAAAATACCCAGTGGGAATGCTGTTGTGCCCTTGTCAAAAGGGAAATGTTATAACTGTGGTAAAGTAGGGCATTTTCGAAGAGATTGTACGGTGCGAACAGCACTAGTGTCTGGGAGAGAGAAACAGGTACAAGAAGGGTTCCTGTTAAAGGTACAAGTAGAGGGCATTGAAGCCCAGGCACTGCTTGACTCGGGTGCTGACCAGAGCATGGTCTCGAGGAAGCTCTGGCAGGCCATTGAAGCCCGCCTGCAATCAGCACCGAGTCAAGCAGAGGGGCAAGTCAAAATTCGCTGTGTGCATGGGGCATCTTCTTATTACCCCCTATATAGGTTATCTGTAAAAGGGCTGGGAACCGAAAGGGAGGTGCAGGTGGCCATAGTCCCATGGCTCCCTCATGATATCATCCTGGGGAGGGATTGGCCTCCATTCTGCAAAGGGATGGAGAGGGGCCTTAATGAAAAAACAGGCCTAGTATCCACCCGGTCCCAGGCAGGAACCTCAGGGGTAAGGGTGGTGTCATCAGAAGGAACAGAGGAACTGCCTAAGGATAGGGAGGAATCCCCAGAACGTGCAGATAGATTGGAAGAGGAGGTATCAGATACGCTTCCTGTACATGAAGATCTAGTCAGCGCTTCTACCAAAAAGGTCAGGAAAGAAAAGGCCGAGAGACGCCAAGAGAGGCGGCGTAGGACCCAAGGGAGGGCTGAGCTAGAAGCCGGAGAGGGGCTACCCTGGGTTCCCGCAGAGCTTGTCAGAAAATTTCCTTCCTTTCCAAAGGAACAACAGGCTGACCCTGCTTTGAAGCGAGCATTTGAATATGCCCAAGAGGATAGAAATACCCTTCCTAGATTCCTCTTAGATAAAGGAGTGTTATATAGGGAAAGCAACGACCCACATACAGGGGCAGTGAGAAAACAGTTAGTGGTGCCAACTATGTTTAAAGCAGTAGTTCTACGGTTGGCCCACGATCACCCAGTAGGCAGCCACAAAGGAATTCAGGGGACGTTAGACCAAATCCTGGCCCGTTTTTACTGGCCAGGGGTCTTTAAAGAGACTACCCGATACTGTGAATCCTGTCCCACTTGTCAACGGGTTACTTCCACTAAGCCAAAAGCCGTGCCCATGATACCCATGCCCACCATATCGACGCCAATTTGCCGAATGGCGATGGACATTGTAGGACCCCTGGTTATGACACCGAGGGGCTTCCAATATATCTTAGTGATAGTAGACCAGGCTACTCGTTTCCCCTGGGCAATACCCTTACAAAGTACCTCGGCTAGGACAATAGCCTTTGAACTAATTAAATTGTTCTGTGAGATTGGATTTCCGCAGGAAATGCTCACGGACCAGGGAACTAACTTCATGTCAAGGTACCTAGCTATGGTGTGGGATGCCTTTGGGGTACGTCACATAAGGACCGCTGCCTATCATCCCCAGTCCAACGGACTGGTAGAGAGGATGATCCAGACTATTAAACAGATGTTAGGACGTGGCCTAAATGGGAAAATGTCTGAGTGGGACACTTCACTCCCATTTGTTTTATATGCGTGTCGGGAGCGCATACAGGTATCCTTGGGGGCATCACCCTATGAATTATTGTTTGGCCGGGCTCCCAGAGGGATTTTAGATATATTACACGAACAATGGGTGGAGCCAGAAATGGAGGAAATTGGGGTACCTCAGTTTCTTTGGGATCTGAAGAATCGCCTGAAAAGGACGTCCCAAGCGTCTGTAGAGAATTTGCAGGCCAGTCAACAGCGCCAAAATGATATTATGACCGAGGGACGAGACCTCGGCAATTAGCTATAGGTGATAAGGTAATAATCCTGGTGGCCGACATGGGACCCAAATTTGAGTCTCGTTGGAGAAGGCCGTGTACGGTGGTAGAGAAGGTAGGTCCCGTTTCCTACGCGGTGGAAAATGATACCACCTAAATGTCCTTTAACCTTGGCAGGAGAGAACAGCGACAGCAAGGCTGGTTAGTGTGGAAAAACACATTAGCGTCCCGTTGAGGATTACGAGCTGTCTGAATAAAAGTTCGGCAGCCTGTAATATCTTAAGGGGGGGGGGGGATCTGTCATGTAGAAGACCCTTCTGAGTCTATGGAGCTAAGTGAAGCAGAGGAATTTGCTTCAGAAACTGACAGGCAGGCAGAGCACATGGCCCAGGGTTTCCAAGAGAAACGTAAACAAAGTGAGTCATGAGAGGAACAAACACGCCCATGCTGCAACGTATCCCCAAGCTCAGGAGGTAAGGGAAAACACCTGGTTGGGGGAGGGGCGGAGCTGAGCCCTAAGAAGCAGGGATATAAAAAGTGCTCACTAGATTTGACAAGTAGAGCAACCGAGGAGAGAGCAAGGGAGGAAGCAACAGAGTAGGTGAAGAGAGCAACGGGAGACACAGCACAGGCAGCCAGAGCAAGAAGGACTCAGAGAGTCCGTGCCCAGAAGCCAGGTGGGAGCAGCCCAGGACCGGTGCCATACCTTGAAGGCAGCCGGAGGGAGAGACTACCTGAGAGGCTAGTTTGGGAGCACTCAGAAACGCCAGAGAGAGAGAGGTGCTGGCTAGAGGATATTTGTATGTCTGAGGAAAAGGCTGAGAAGCTAAAAGGCAGGAAAACACATCCAGTGTTTGGAACCCTTGATGGCCCAGCAGTGCTGAGAAGTTCTTCCTTTCTAAAGCCAAAAGGTAGGCTGCACAAATTATACAGTGGTGAAACTAGCTATAAAGGTTTTCCTTGTGCTTGCCAAGAAGTGTTGGACTCTCCTTATACTAACTCCAATATATACAGTACTTCACAACCCCACTCATTAGAGTGTTATGAAGAGAAGCCTCGGGAAGACAGAGGGGGAGTATACTTTGAAATGCCGTATAGCAGTGTGCAAACTTACCCAGCTAATAGTGATTCAGAGGAAATGCAGATAGGACCTGTTATTGAGGATATAACAGATGAGCAAATGGACGGCACGTTAGCACTAGCTGATCCTATTATATCACTTTGCTGACCAGGCTGTTAAGAAGGCTGTCTGAACAGCAGAAGAAAAGCAAAGTGTTTCTTTTTGTATAAGAAGTGACTGTTACTTTTGAGTTCGTGTTAAACACTGCATATTTTGAAGCTTAAAGCAAAAGAAGCTGTTTTGTCCTAAGTTCCTGAAATGTTTTCTTTAGGCCAGTTGCATATGGCTATTTTGTCCTAAGTTTTCACATGCATTTAATCCGCCCGGAAGGGGAAATAAAAACCTTGTCATTTTGCCTGAAACCACTCGACTACAATTATTTCTTTCTTGGAGAGTAAGAGGAACTACAACTCCCATAAGACAGTGCAGGAACAAATACTTTCTAAGTTAGGATACCCAGGCTGACCAACCCTACGTGCCCCTGGCTCTGGGGAGGTTACTGGTGACAATATTTATTATTTTCTATTTATGTTCTTTGGGTGATAATCTGCTTTGGTTACCATCTGGGGTTATGTGAAGTTTTACCTGCTAAAATGGGGTCACATCTGAAAAAGGTTTGGGAACCACTGTAATGAACTTACCAATTTATTGAGGCATGGGCTTTCAAGGGCAAGAGCCCACTTCATCAGATGCATATGATCAAAGCACATACTTGAGAACTCTACCATACGTTGCCCAGTCTGTGCTCTCAGCTATGCTTACCAATAAAATATGTATGTTCATTTCAGCATGCATACATTTACACAAGTCACCAGAGTTGGCATAACCAATGGTGCAAGCAGTGCACTTGCACAGGGTGATGGCTCTGAGGGGGTAGCGAAGACTTACAATGCTTTGCCGGGCAAAGATCACACATCATCAGCATCAGCAGCACCAGCAGCAGTAAAATGTTGTTCTTCTACTTTTAAAGGACCTCTGCCCATTTTTTCAAAGCTTTTCTTACTCACAATTCTGGTCTGACACCAGTCCCATGCATGCCTTGGACTTCCAGCGCTCCCACAACTGCCAATGCAGTGCTTTCTTCCAGGGCCTTGGTGGCCTGAAAGAACAACCATCTGATATGCCTCCTCTCTTGATTTTCTCTCCCCCCCCCCCCACCTGCAACTTCCATCACTCCATTCTGCCTCCATCTACCTTGGACTTGGTCCAGGTCTTAACTCAGGATACTATAGGGACCACCTCTTCACCTGTGGCCATGCCCAAACAATCCCAACTCCTTTTGCCAGTCAGTGGCCGGCTGTCTCTATGGCCACTCATCCAAGCAATGGGGCCCCCAAATAGAAAACCTGCCCAGTTGGACATTGTGCAGAATGGCAAAGAGGTCCACTGTAGGACTGCCCCACTCCTTAAAGATGCACTCCACCACCCTCCTGTTGAGGGTCCATTTGTGGGACTGGAGGATGTGACTTAGATGGTTCACCAGGGTATTGAGCTTTCCAGGCAGGTAAGTCACCCTCAACTCTATGCCATTGGCAACTGCGAAGCTCTAGAAGTGTACTGCCTCCCAGCACAGGAAGTATGATCCAGTATTCCCCTGCTTGTTGACATAGAAAATTGCCACCTGGTTGTCCATCTGAATCAGGACAACCTAGTTGGCCAGATGTGCCTGGAATGCCTTAAGAGTGTTCACAATTGAATACAGTTCTAGGAAGTTGATTTGATGCCGGCTCTCTTGTTCTGACTACAGGCCCTGTGTCTGCTGGTCATCCAGGTATGTCCTCCAGCCCAATTTGGATGCATCAGTGGATTCTATGAGGGGTGCAGTAATCACTACCCAGTCCCAGAGGTGGCCTGTGGCTTGTTGCCACTGAGTGCTCAGAGTCCATTGAGCGTGGCACATCCTGAAATGGGCCAGCAATGTCACATGCACTATAGAGGTCATATGACCCTCATTTGCAGCATCCCTCAGGCAGTTGTGTTCTTCTTCTGATGGATAGGGGTGATCACCTTCATGAGCCACTGGAGGCAGTCCACTGGGAGAAAGGCTGAGGCCAGTATAGTGTCCAGGAGGGCTCTGATGAACTCAAGCTGCTGCAATGGCTGGAGACAAGACTTTGGGTAGATTATCACAAACCCCAGTCACTTGAGCATCTGAATCATCCAGCATGGAGTCCTTGATAAGCTAGTTGTCTAAATAGGGGAAGATGAAGACTCCTATGGTCCGGAGGTAAGCAGCAATGACTGCTAGGTACTTTGTGAAGACCCATGGGGCTGTTGCCAGCTTGAAAGGAAGTACTCTACTGGAAATGATGGCCACCAAGCACAAAGCACAGGTACTTTATGTGAAGAGGGTGGATTGGAATGTGCATGTATGCATCCTTCAGATCAAAGACGCATAGCCAATCACCCTTGAGGAGATATGGAAGTAATGTATCCAGGGAGACCATCTTGAACTTTTATCAAACCAGGAAATGGTTCAGGTCCCTGAAGTCCAAGATAGGCTGGGACCCCCTATCTTCTTGAGAATGAGGAAGTACCAGGAGTAGAACTCTTGCCTTATCTGAGCCAGGGGAACTGGCTCGATGGCCAACTCTGCCAACAGGGCAGTGACCTTTGCTTGGAGGAGACTGCAGTGGTGGAGGTCTAGAAGATACTCTCCAGAGAAGAACTGAGGCAGGAGCTGGGCAAAATGCAGCAGATACCCATTCCGCATGATCTGTAGCACTCAGGTATCAGTGGTGATCAGAAGCCACCTGTATGCAAAGTGGATGAGCTGATCCGTCTCCTGAGGGGGCACCTCATCAGTGAGTGGGTGATGGGCTATGCTCCTTTGGAAGGCATCAAAAACCTACCCCCAGCTGCAGCTGGGGCACAGGCTGAGCCTTCTGTGGCATGGCATGCCTCTGATGGTACGGGGCCTGTGCCTAGGGCTGAGCACTGTGGGTGCTCTGGTAATACCAGCACTTTAGCCTATAGAAGGGCTTCCTCCCTTGGTACTTATTCTTGGAGGGATCAGCCATCTTGTGCGAGATGTGGGAGATGGTCACCTGCTCCATCTCTATCTCAGCTGCCTCTGCTTCTTGGGTTTGCTAAAAAGATTCTCACCCTTGCATGACATATCTACCAGCTTGTCTTGGGCACACTGACTTGAAGAAGAGGACTGGAGCCAGGCCAGCCAGTATGCCCCAAAGCCCGTTGCTGCCACCATGCCCTCCAACTCAATATTGTCATAGATGGCCCGCACCATGTACTTGGAAATGTCCTGCCCTTGCCGCACCTGAGTGCAGAAGGCCTCCAAGCACTCTGGCAGAATGAGGGAACTAAACTCATTGAGGACCCCCATGATATCTTTTAAGAAACATCCCCTTGTAGAGCTGGTAGAAGATGTGGGCAACCAGCATGGAGCCCTGGAAGCACTGTCTCCCAAAGCCATCAAATCTCCTCTGCTTCTGTCTAGGGGACTTTAAAGAATGGGTCAATCATCATGGGGTTCTCCCACATGCAGAGCAGAAGCTGCTGCAATATGCAGTACATGGGCAACATAACAGCCTCTTTTGGTGCTGAGGGGTACTGGAGGGTTTCCAGTTCCTCCGCCCTCAGCTCATCCTCCGTCTCGAGGGAGAAGGACATCACCTTTTCCATATCCCAGACAAAGTTCTGGAAGTACATGTCCTCTAAGGGCAACTTCTACCTCTTGTATGGCAAGGATAGCTCCGAGTGGATGTTGGGGGACTCCCCATCGGAGACTGGTGACTCCTCCTCTGTCTCCTAGCCATCGGAGTCTGACTCCAAGAGGAAGTTGAAGTATCTTCTGACGTCCTCCCAGTGCTGGTGCCTCTCCAGTGGGAATGACTTGTGTTAGTGGGACCAATGACAGTCTTCCCTCTGGCGCCATGCATCAAAACATTGGAACCCGAGACATTGGCAAGGGACATTGTCATCAGAACTGGGGTTGATTCCGACCTCTGACCTGACATACCCAGCTCCATGGTAAGCACATGGGTCTGCAAAATAGGCTGCATGGCCAGTGGCGACTGCCCTGAGGGCAGCAGGGGCACCAGGACCCAGGCAGCCAAGAGAGCCACCATGTGCACATCATGGGCCCTAAGGTGTTTGGTCAGCACTGTAGTCTTCAAGGGCATCAGGGACAGGATGACAACCTCCACCAAAGTCTCTGGCATCTGTCCTGGAGATTCCACGATGGTCAGAGAATCAAGAGATTGTCGGTAGCCCTCTAGGGACTTGGAAGTTGATTTCTCCCTCTGGGGTACCTTTTCAGGCAGCCCCTGCCATTAGCCTCAATATCAAGCTGAAATGGGCTCTGGTGTTGATGGCCATGCTTGTTTCCATATCCAGCCACCCCCTTTGGTACCAGCAAGGTAGTTAATGAGTCCTTCTGAGGCTCCAACAGAGTGTTAGAGAGCTACTGCTGCTCCAGACTACTCCAGCCCCCCGACTCAAAATGAGCACCTGCACTGTGCAAAGATGAGGCCTTGGTGGAGCCCCACAGGGGTGTCGATGCCAGTATCGAGGATGCTGAGTTAGACGGCCCAAAGAGGGACTCATGCTGCTTCTTATGGCCCTTGAGGTGCTATTTTTTTGAAGGTGTGAATAAACAGATAGGGAAAGGTGAGACAGTTGATATACTGTAGTGTATCTGGATTTCCAGAAAGCCTTTGACAAGGTCCCTCAGGAGAGACTCTTGGCAAAATTAAAAAGTCATAGGATTGGAGGCAATATCCTATTGTGGATCAGGAAAGGTGAATAGTGGAGTATCCTACGGATCTGTGCTGGGTTCACTGCTTTTTAGCATATTCATAAATGACCTGGAAATGGGAATAATGAGGGAGGTAACCAAATTTGCAGATAACACGGTTATTCAAAGTTGTTCAAACCCAAGAGGATTGTGAAAAATCGCAAGATAACCTTGATAAATTGGAAGACTGGGCATCCAAATGTCAGATGAAATTTAATGTGAACAAATGCAAAGTTATAAGTGCTAGAAAAGAACAACCCAAGCAATTTCCCATCAGCCCCTGCGGGCTTAACAGAGATGAGAGGGAGACACGCTCCCTTCACGGATCTGAAAGCCATCGCAGAGGGGCTCAGCCGGGCAGAGGGGGCCCCGCCGGACACTCCATTCTGCCGCTGCCACGGTGGCAGCGGCAGCAGCCAGCTTTTTTTTTTTTAAATTGAATTTTTAAAAAAGCAGAATGTTCTTTGCCCGGGGCCTCCTGAAACGCGGGGCCCTGTGCAAAAAGCATTCTTGCTCAATGGACGGGCCGGCCCTGTATGCAAAATCATCACAAGCATACTGACTTTGAGGTGAATTCACGGCTAAAACAGACACACAATCCATCAAAGTTTTGGATGTCATGATTCAATTGACAGTTGATGTTTTTATAACCTCTTTGTATCACAAATCTGTACAGCAGAATATGCTGTTGTGATATGATAGCTATCACCTGGGCCTCTTTAAAAAAAGGGCTCCCATATGGTCAGTTTTTATGCCTTCAGTGGATCTGCTCTATTTTATCTGAATTTTGCAAACATGCTGAGGAACTTTGTGTTTGATTGGCAGATCGGGGATACCCCAGTAGAATAATTTCACAGGCCTTCAAGAGGGCAAAATATACCAATATGAAATGGCTTTTCAATCCTTCATCTTGTTCAAGGGACACTCGATCAGATAGGATAGTGAGTATTTTACCCTATATGCAGCCCGTATCACAGATTACTCATCTGTTGCATCAACAATGGTATATTTGAGGTTTGCATAATTGTTTCCACAAACCGTTTATGCTGGCTTTCTCATGAGGGGCCAATCTTCAAGACAAATTGGTTCATTTGACCTCATTGATGGACCGTCCTCCTACCTTCATTCACATTCAGGTCATTATGCTTGTGGAGCTTGTTGCTATTGTGAATCAACGTTAGAAGGGGAGTCTTGGCATGATCAACGTCTGTGCTTTGAACTCAGATCTCGTTGGCGCACTACTTGTGTTTCCACCTTTGTCATATACTTTATTATCTGTCCTTGCCAATTGTATTATATTGGCAGGATGACACGTTAGATAAAAATTTGTTTAGCTGAACATGCTTCTAGGATGGCCCCTATGGTTGAACATTGCCGTTTGTTGGGTCATTGCTTGGAACAGCTACAGTGGAGGGTGATCGATCACATTCCGGAGGATGTTAGAGGAGGAGATGGGCATACCGTTTTCAGAAGTGAGAACGATTTTGGATTTTTAATTAGATGGTTGTTCCCTAAGGCTTAAATTTGGATTTGGATTGGTCTAGTTTGATCTGATTGGTATTATCTATTACCCCTTTGCACTGATTGGTTGATGACTAGCTCTGTCATAGTAAACATCAGATGTCATTTTTGAATAAAACTGGCAGGGTTTCTTTCCCTACAAGCTCTGGACATTTAAATTTCGGGGATCCTGCAAAAACCTGAGGTAGGGATTGTGTTGGGGCTCAAAATATGACACATCGTGGAGGATTCCTGTTTTGTCTGTTTTGTTCCAGCAGTGCTTCATTTTAAAGAGCTAAGTATAATAAAATAAAGATGATTAAAAAGGAATCGCTGCTTATGGTGGGGTAGGTTCCTGCTCTTCCTTTGCTGCATTTCTGACAAAAGATATTTACAATATGGGTGAAAATGTTCCTGCCCTTACGGTCTTGGGATCTTTTATAGTAACACAACAGTAACATAGTAAATGACGGCAGATAAAGATCAGCATTTTATTATTTATTTTATTTATTTACAGTTTCTTTTATACCGCGCTATTCAACATCAGTGCGGTTTACAGTGAACATAAAACCACACGTCTCAATTAATTGATCAGTGCTTAAAATGAACAGGTAAAATAAACTTGGAAATACATTAAACAGGTTTCTTGAACAGTGAAACATGATAACTATGTAAAAGCAACTAAATGCAGCTGTATGTAGGGTTATGTGAAACTAGGTACATTTCTCATGGTGAGAGGAGGTGCAAAGTGAGATTACGGATCTACAGATTAAGAATGTGAAGTGCATGGGCTTAAGGTGTTGGCCTGGGGTGTGGTGGTGGGTTGGTATGAGGGGGTATCCAAAACATCGTAGTGCTGCAGAAATAGGTGATGCTTCAGTGCCTTCCTGAACTGGGAGAGGTCACTGATGGTTCTGATGCCTGATGGTAAAGCGTTCCAGCATGATGGTGCAAAGTAGGAAAAGGCTCTGGATCTAGTGACTTGAGAGCACTTCGTGATTGCCTTCGGTAATATGAGAGAGTTGGAAGCGGTCGATCTCCTTGCTCGATTAGGGGATGTAATTGATATCAGGTCAGTGATAGCAGTCGCAGAGTATTTATTGATCGCTTTATGAGTCATAGTTAGGATCTTGAAAGAGATCCTAGATTGTATAGGCAGCCAATGTAACTGTTTCAGTATTGGAGTGATGTGAGTTCTCTTAGGGGCTCCATGAAGGATTCTTGCAGCTGAGTTCATTGCAAGTTGTAAGGGGTTAATCGTGCTCTTTGGTAGGCCATGTAGTATCGCATTGGTGTAGTCAAGGTGAGGCATTATTAGGGCCTGAAAGACTGATCGGAAGTCATCTGGCTCTAGCAGCTGACGCAGATGACGAAGGGTCCGGATTTTGTGGTAGACAGATTTTGCTATGTTGCCGATATGAACCTTCATATTGAGCTGTTGATCGAGCGTAACTCCCAGGTATCTCACTGTGGTCTTGCAGAGGAGTTCTGCGTCACGCACCTTGATGGACATTGGTGGAGTAAATGCAGGGTTCCTGGTGACGAAGAGGACTTCTGTCTTTTTGAAGTTTATCTTAAGCATTTGTGCATTTAGCCAGTCTGTGACTGCGTCAAAGCACTTGATTAGTGGGGAGAGGTCCAGGTGTTCTGTTGAGATTGGCATATACATCAAGACATCGTCAGCATAGACCAGGCAGTTGATGTTAAAAGAGTGGATAAGGTCACAGATAGGCTGCATATAGACGTTGAACAGCAAGGCAGAAAGGGAGGAGCCTTGTCGCACGCCTTTTGTTTGAGGGAAGGGGTCAGAGGTGGAAGATCCAGAATGGACATGTTGCCAACGGTCTCTGAGGTATGAAGCGCACCATGATAGAGCTGATTCATGAGCTCCCTTCTCTCTAAGGCGTGACAGGAGTACTTCATGATCGACTGTGTCGAAGGCAGCGGCAATGTCCATGAAGATTAAAGCAAAACCTTGTCTGATGTTGTCCAGGCCTATGGTTAGAGCATTAAACAGGGATGTCAATAGTGTTTCAACACCATGTGATTCACAAAATCCGTGTTGGCAGGGATGTAGGGGTGCATTGGTATCTATATGATCTTGTAATTGGCGTTGGGTAATCTTTTCGATGATTTTCGATAGGAGAGGAATGCTGGAGATGGATCTGTAGGATTCCATCATGGAGGGGTCCAATTTGCTGTTTTTTAGGAGAGGTCTGATGGAAGTCTGCTTCAGGGTTTGAGGGAAAGTTCCAGTAGAACTTTCCAGTAGTTCCATGGTCCATCCAGTCTGGGAAAGTTCCAGTAGGGAAAGTTCCAGTAGAAAGTTCCAGTAGTCCCATGGTCCATCCAGTCTGCCCAGCAATACGGCAAGAGTAGGTGCACCTGACGCTCTGTGCAGGTCACCCCTCCCCATGTCTTAGTTTAGGGGTGGACCCACCACTCCATGTAGGACACCCCTATTTGTTGAGAAGTTAGATGGTTCAGTTTATTTTGTTTTTATCCTGTTGCTGTAAAGGGATCCGCTGTCCTTGTCCCAGGCTGTTTTGAATTCCGTCACTGTGTTTGCCCCCACCACTTCCATCGGGAGAGCATTCCAAGCATCCACCACCCTTTCAGTGAAAAAATATTTCCTGACATTGCCTTTCAATTTTCCACCTTGCAGCTTCATGTTATGCCCTCTAGTTTTGCAGCTTCCCCGTCTTTGGAAGAGGTTTGTTTGTTCATCGTTCCTCTTTAAGTGTTTAAAGGTCTGAATCATATCTCCCCTATCCCTCCTCTCCTCCAAAGTGTACATATTTAGGTCTTCAAGTCTCTTCTCATAAGGTTTCTTACGCACGCTCCAAATCATTTTGGTCGCCTTCCTCTGAACACTTTCCAGTCTTTTTACATCTTTTGCAAGATATGGTCTCCAAAACTGAACACAGTATTCCAGGTGAGGCCTCACCAGCGACCTGTACAGTGGCATAAGTACCTCTTCCTTTCTGCTGGTAATCCCTCTTTGTATGCAGCCCAACATCCTCCTGGCTTTTGCCACCGCCTTGTTGCACTGTTTTGCCACCTTGGGATAATCACACCAAGGTCTTTTTTTGTCTAATTTTGATCACCAAGCCATGTTCTTTTTGTGCATTTGAGGTTCATTTTTTGTGAACCAGTGTATTAGCATATATGTTTTCATAAAGTGAACTGTGTAATCCCTCAAACTATGTTGTTGTTTTTGTTAAGTGCCGTCGAGTCGGAGTCGACTCATGGCGACCCTCTGGATAGCTATCCTAAATTGTGTTCGGTCTTCAGTCAAGCGACTCATTGTTGACAGACTGGTACCCGTAGCTGCTGTTATTGTATCGATCCATCTCATTGCTGGCCTTCCTCTTTTGCGTTGACCTTCTATCTTGCCAAGCATAATGTCTTTCTCTAATGATCTCTCTCTTCGCATGATGTGTCCAAAGTATGAAAGTCGAAGTCTTGTCATCTGAGCTTCTAAAGAAAGCTTAGGTTTGATCTCCTCTAGTACCGACCGGTTTGTTCTTCGGGCAGTCCATGGTATACACAGTATTCGCCGCCAGCACCATAATTCAAAGGCATCAATTTTCTTCCTGTCTATCTTTTTCACTGTCCAGCTTTCACATCCATATGATGTTATTGAAAATACCATGGCTTGAACAAGTCGAATCTTTGTATGGAGAGAGACATCTCTGCTCTTGAGAATCTTATCTAGGTCTTTCATAGCCATTCTGCCAAGAGCAATGCGTCGTCTGATTTCTTGACTGCTTGTTGCTTCTTTATTGATAGTTGATCCAAGTAGGTTAAAGTTGTTCACAATTTCAATTTCTTCTCCTTCAACGATGAACCTGTTGATTATGCCAGTTGTCATGATCTTTGTTTTCTTTACATTAAGGTGCAGGCCCATTTTGAGACTATGTTCTTTGATTGTGAGAAGCAAATGTTTCAGATCATCTTCACTTTCAGCCAGTAATGTGGTATCATCAGCATAGCGAAGGTTGTTGATGAGTCTTCCACCAATCTTCACACTTCTGTTGTCTTCATACAATCCTGCTTCTCTGATGATTTGTTCTGCATATAAATTAAACAGGTAGGGGGAAAGTATGCAGCCTTGTCTTACACCTTTGCTTATTTTAAACCATTCTGTTTCTCCTTGTTCCGTTTCAACTGTTGCTTCTTGATCAATGTACAGATTGCGCAAGAGAACGATCAGGTGTTCTGGTATACCCATTTTTTTAATGTGGCCCAGAGTTTCTCATGGTTTACACAGTCAAAAGCCTTGCTATAGTCGATAAAGCACAAATAGATATCATTTTGGTATTCTTTAGTCTTTTCAAGGATCCATCTCACATCCGCAATGATGTCTCTTGTTCCTTGCCCTTTCCTGAACCCTGCTTGCACTTCAGGTAGTTCTTGTTCCATAGGTGATTTACATCTTAATATTTTCATAGAAGGCTATAAACAGAGCATTCTACAGCAGACATCCCTTCAGCTTAAGAAGTTGTCCTGTTATTCATTTGTATTCCAGAGGAAGAGTGAATCATGTAATGTACTTTCAACCATATATTGTTACTGAACAGCATCAGACAAAATCCACATTTAAAGGTCTCAGAGCTTTGAACAGCATAACTGGCAAAGATGATGGTAGTGACTGATCCCTTAGCCGCTCTGAAGCTGACGATGAACTGGGTTGGGATTTCTCTTAGCCAGCTATGGAATACTGAGATTCTGCCACCCTTGTAAACTTTCATTTTCTGTCATGGTGGCACTTTCGTTATTCTGCCTTCTACTACAAAGCACTTGGTTCTGACTAACAGACCGATACAGAAAATTAGCACAGCCCTTAAGCACAGATAATACCACTCTTAAGCACAATTACTGCCACTGTCAAATGCAAAAAAGACAGATGCACACATAAACAGCAAAGGAAAAACGAGCACACAATTAACACCGAGAGTATTAAAATGTATTTAAATTATAGGTAAATGAGATGCTCATAATAATAAAATGGTATAATAATATTGCCTGTGCCTGATGCAGAGACACGTGTAGACGATTTCGCAACCAGCTTTAGCGCCAATATCTCTACGTCTGCTGTTGAAGTGGCTTAAACATCTAGCACGTGCCCCCCTGACAGTATTTTGATGGCATCAGGGTTTTTCCATGATGACTTGATCATCTGAGGGGAAATGTCAAGGATGATCCAGGCAACCCTGACAGAAAGCAAATCCCTCAGAGGCCCAGCGGCCCCGACTTCCACCTCCCCCCCCCCCCCGACACCCAACCAAAAATAATTCTGGTGGCACAGCGGCCTTTGAACCCCACCACCTGCCCATCCAAAAATAACCCTGGTGGCCCAGCAGCCTGGAATTCCCCCCACCCCCCTCCCAGTACTCTAACAAACAAGCAGGAGAGCTGCCCATGTGCTCCTGCTCTTGTGCCACCATCTTGAAAAATGGCAGTTTGCCTCCCACAGTACATCCTGGGATGCACCAGGTGAGGTCAGACTGCCATATAAGTAGAAAATGCCTTATATGGCAGTCTGAACCTGCCAGGTGCATCCCAAGAGGCACCACGGGGGACCAGGCACCACCATTTTTCAAGATAGCAGTGCAGGAGCAGGTGCGCATGCGCAGCGCTCCTGTTCATTTGTAAAAGTACTGGGATGGAGGTGGGGTGGGGGGGGGGGGGTTCAGGGCCACTGAGCCATCAGGATTATTTTTAGTTGGGTGAGTGGGGGACTCGGTGCTGCTGGACCACCAGGGATTATTTTTACTTGGGCAGGTGGGGGGATTGGGGTCACTGGACCATCAGCGATTTGCTTTCTGTCGGGGTCACCAGGCTCCAACAGTATTTTGATGGTATCAGGGGCTTTTCCCAATGCTTGGATCATCTGAAAAAGCCACAGATGCCATCGAAGTACTGTTGGGCCTCATATGTAAATTAGCAATGTGTTGCCCTTGTTTCTCAGGGAGAGCATGCTAAACAAGAGCTGACTTCTGTCTGCATGTGTTTGGCTTGCTCTCCCAGTTTAACGCTGCTATTTGCACACAGTTTAACATGTGGATAATTTGCATATGAGCCCCTTTCTGCATGCCGGCACTAAATTTGCATGCTATAGGTGCATTCTCTATCACTGTTGACAACATTCATCTTCTCCCCGTTTCATCAGCCCGTAACCTTGGGGTCATGTTCGACTCCTCTCTTTCCTTCTCCACTCATACAACAGATAGCTAAAATCTGTCGCTTCTTCCTCTACAACATTAACACAATCCGCCTCTTTCTCTCTGAACACACCAATAAAATGCTTGTCCATTCTTTAGTCACCTCCCTTCTGGACTATTGTAACCTCCTCCTCGCTGGTCTCCCTCTGTGTTATCTTTCTCTTCTTCAATCTATTCAGTACTCTGCTGCACAGCTAATTTTCCACCAGTCCTGATACATTCATATTACCCCTCTTCTAAAATCTCTTCGCTGGCTCCCCTTCCACTTCCATATCCAATTCAAACTACTTCTAACGCATTAATGAATTCACTTCACTGCCCCTCATTACCTTTCCTCTCTCCTTTCTCCCAACTCCCCTCCCCACTTGTGAACTCCGCTTCTCGGCTGGCTCTCTTCTCTCGATGCCCTTTTCTTCTACTGCCAACTCTAGACTTCGATCTTTTCATTTTGCTGCTTCTTATGCCTGGAACAAGCGTCCATTTTCGTTACATCAAGTCTCTTCTCTCCCTCTCTTCAAATCCATGCTAAAGGCTTACCTCTTCAAATCCTCTTTTGATTCCTAATCCTTTATTCTCCTTTTATCTCCTTCCCGTTTACTACTTGTACTGTCCGTCTTGACTAGACCGTAAGCTCTTTCAGCAGGGACCGTCTTCTTTATATGTTTGTGCAGTGCTGTGTACGTCTTTTAGCGCTGTATAAATGATCAATAGTAGTAGTAGTAGACTTCAGCGCTGGCTTTCTGCATAGGCCTGTAAATGTGGTTGTTAATGACTATTACAAGGCTTTTGTCAGTCAAGCACTGCTCTTTTTATGATCTGAGCACACTTTCCTGGGTGGGCATTAATGAGATGGAGGAAGGGAGCAAAACCTAGACTGAATAGACTGGGGATCGCAACATCGTACAGCATTGGTTACAAATCAAATGACTGGTATTTGAAAAACAAGCCCTAAGTGTAAGAATGAGATTAGATATGATGGAAAGAGCAGGTTTGCTGTTCATCTACATGTTTGTTTATTTCTTCAAAAGACTTGATAGGCTGAAGATAATCTAATATCAAAGCGATGTACAGTAAATAAAAAAGGCTTCAGAATGAATTGAAAAACGTGTTACCATTCCAGAGCTTGTGGCTCACAATACTGATTATTTCTACATGCTAAAGGAAACTGTTTCTCATGACTTTACCAAAAATAACATAAAATACTAAGTTGTAGTCATGTTAATCTGGAGCAAGAAAAATGACAAACAGGCTGATGGTACCTTATAGGATAATTCATTAAAGCATGAACTTTTCAGGACAGAATTTAAAGTGATCAACCGTCCCATGTTATATGGGACAGTTGCATATTTTAAGGTTTTGTCCTTGGAATCATATTACTTTGGCCTATTTTAAAACACAGAAGTCACTCCTACGCTCCTCCACATTTGTACATTTGCAGACTTCTCCACTCCAGCTAAAAGTTTCAAAGGGAAACTCTATTTAAGAACATAAGATCTGCCATACTGGGTCTGACCAAAGTCCATCTAGCCCAGTATCCTGTTTCCAACACTGGCCAATCTAGGTCACAAGTACCTAGCAGTTTCCCCAAAGGACACAAGTTCCACAGTGCTTGAATTAGGGCAAGCAGTGGATTTCCCGGGTCCCCTTTAATAATGGTTTATGGACCTTTCCTCCAGGAACTTGTCCAAACCTTTTTTAAACCCAACTACACTAACAGCTTTTACTATATCCTCTGGTAATGAATTCCAGAGTTTGATTGCGCGTTGAGTGAAAAAATATTTTGTCTTATTAGTCTTAAATAGATTACACTGTAGCTTCATTGCATGTCCCCTAGTCTTTCTATATTTTGATGACATAAATAATCGATCTACATTTACCCATTCCACTCCATTCATTAATTTATAGACCTCTATGATATTTCCCCTCAGCCGTCTCTTTTCCAGGTTGAAGAGCCCTAAACCTTTTAGACTCTCCTCATGGGGGTATCCTTCCATCCCCTTTACCATTTTGATGGCTCTTCTCTGTACCTTTTCTAATAACACTACAGTATATATTTTTTAAGATACGATGACCAGAATTACACACAATATCCAAGATGCAGTCGCACCATGGAACAATACAGAGGTATTTTAATACCCTTTGTTTTATTCTCCATTTCTTTCCTTATGATTCCTAGCATTTTATTTGCTTTCTTGGCCACCACTGCACACTGGGCTGAGGGTTTTAACATGTTATCCACAAAGACACCTAAATCTTTTTCCTGGGTGGTGGTTCCTAATATGGAACCTTGCATCGTGTAAACGTAGTTTGGGTTGTTCTTATCTAGGTGCATAACTTTGCACTTGTCCACATTAAATTTCATCTGCTATTTGAACATCCAGTCTTCCAATTCATCAATATCCTCTTGCAATTTTTTACAATCCTCTTGGATTTGAACAACTTTGAATAATTGTGTCATCTGCAAATTTGATCACCTCATTCATTATTCCCATTCCAGGTCATTTATGAATATGTAAAAAAGCAGCGGATCCAGCACAGATCCCTAGGATACTCCACTATTCACCTTTCCCCATTGGGAAAATTGGCCATTTAGCCCCATCCTCTGCTTTTTATCTTTTACCAGTTCCTCATCCACAATAGTACATTGCCTCCTATCCCATGACTTTTTAATTTTGTCAAGAGTCTCTCATGAGGGATCTTGTCAAAGGCTTTCTGAAAATCCAATAAACTATATCAACTGATTCACCTTTGTCTACCTGTTTATTCACACCTTCAAAAAAAGAAAAAAAAGATTAGTAAGACAAGACCTTCCTTGGCTAAAGCCATGTTGGCTGTCTCCCATTAAACCAGGACTATCCACGGGGCGGGGTTCAGTAATTTTGTTCTTTATAATGGTTTCTACCATTTTTTATGGTATTGACGACAGGCTCACCAGTCTGTAGTTTTTTGGATCACACCTGGACCCCTTTTAAAAATTGCTATTACATTGGTCATCCTCCAATATTCAGGTATTACAGATGATTTTAATGATAATTCACAGATTACTAATAGCAGGTCTGCAATCTCATATTTCAGTTCTTTCAACACCCACGGATGTATACCATCCGGTCCAGGTGATTTGCTACTCTTCAGTTTATCGGATAGCTATAATACATCTTCCCAGTGTATTGATATTTCCTTAAATTCTTCTATGGCATCACCTTTAAATACCATTTTGGTCATGGGTAACATCCCTACATCTTCCTCAGTAAAGACCAAAGCAAAGAATTCATTCAGTCTCTCCGCTATGGCCTTGTCCCCTCTTAGTGTCCCTTTTGCTTCTCTATCATCTAAGGGTCCAATGACTATCTCACAGGTATTTTTGCTATGAGTTTACTTGAGAACGTCATTATTATGCATTTTTGCTTCCACAGTAAGCTTCTTCTCAAATTCTCTTTTTGCCTGCCTTATCAATGCCTTGCATGTAACTTGCCAGTGCTTATGTTGTTTCCCATTTTCGTCATTTGGCTCCTTTTTCCATTTCCTGAAAGATGCTCTGACCTCACCTTTAAAACTTGCTGGCAGTTTTTGGGGTTTTCTTCCACTTTTCTTAAAGCATGTAATACAGCTTGTCTGGGCTTCCATGATATAATTTCCATCAGAGACACAGAAACATATACACATGCATGCATTCTGTTGAACTTCAGTCGCACACACATGCACATGCATTCATCCCCCCCACCCCCAAATCAGATACACACATGTACTTTTCAGACAGATTCTGTCTCTTACTGTCTACTGATGCTGTGCTGCTTCTGCACTCCTCTACTTCAAAGCCCCCAGTTCTTGCTTTTGCTACCAGTTCTTTTTCTCAGTCTGCAATAGCCTCCTCACACTTTACCCCATTCCTCTTACATTTCTACCCTTTCTCAGCAACCCCACTCACCCATACCACTTATTCCACTGACTTTCTCCTAGACCTTGTGCAGAAAATCAGCCCAGCCTTCCTGTGGCTAGTGCAGCCTTTCTATTGGCTGGAACCTACCACTTACTCCACACAGTGAGGGGAGAGCACTGACAAGCTGTATAGCGAAAATCTAAAAAAAATACCCAGACAATTTAGACATCTTTCTGACTAAGACAGCTACTTTACAAAGTTGTAGAATCCTAAAATAATTTAGATGGTTGGCAATCCTAAACTCCTGAGTCCTCAGCACATCTGAGAAATCTGGCTCTGCTTCCTCCCCAGGTCCCAAGCAACCATTAGTCAGACAAAGCCAGTCAATAGGCTGCAGCAGACAAGGCCAGCCAATAGGGAGCAGGGGGAGGTGGGAACAGTAGCTAGGCTACAGAAACCTTCCTTTCTCTCTTTTCCTGCAGCTCTGGAGTATGGTGGGTTTTTTTGCTACAGATATACAGACCTACAGGAGAAAATATTGGGGGTGCTCAAGCACCCACAGCATTCACAAAGCTAGCGCCTATGATCCTGGGGCCAACATCAGTATCAGTATCACTGTCAGTGGTCAGCTGATTTTATTGATTCTGTCATATGTGTGTATAATCTTAGCCTATGGTATATGATTCTATTTCATCTTTAGACTTTATTTTCATTTTAAAATGCCGGAAAAAAGTGTGTTTTTAATGATCAAGTACAAAATGAATACCCATTCATTAAGAAACATTCTGGTGATAGCACGGTATTTTTAACAAATGCCGGTCTTTCTTTTCAATCGCACATGCAGGAAAGGATGACATTGTTCAGTACCTAAAGATGGACAAACACAGGACAGAAAATGTAAGTGCTCCTTCAAGTAGAAATGTGTCTTCTTTTTTTTTAAAGTCAAGCTTTTGATGAGAAAAGTCAGTCACTGACTACAACTGAGGATACATGGGCTTATCATTGCGTTGTCCATAACCATTCTTTTGGCCATCGACTGTATCTCAAAGTTATTGAAAAAATGTTTGTTGAAAAATACTCTTGTGCGTGAACCAAAATCAAAGCAATCATCTGTAGTTTTAAAACCTGACTTTATTGATTCCCTCAAGAGATGCCTTTCTGCGACAATATTTTTTAACAGTTTTTTGTGATTGCTCAAACCATGGAAGCATTAAAGTGTGCCCTATTTTAGTAATGTACTTTCTTCCTGAGAAAGGCCTTCAGGTAAAAGTTCCTGATGTCCATGAAGTTAAAGGCGAAACCTCTGATGTCCTTTCCAAGTGTATTCTTGATACAGTTGAGTCCAATGGGCTAAGATTCAAAGTTTTGTCACTGTGTGTTGACAATACCAATTGCAGTTTTGGTGGGACCTCTAGGAGGGGTAGTAACAATATTTTTTATAAACTGCAAAACAATTTAGGAAGTAATTTAATTGGTGCAAACTGTGCAATTCACATTGCTCACAATTGTATCAGCACAGCCTGCCATTTGACATTAAAGTTATTGTTGACAAGATATTCAGACATTTTCACATTTATACAGTGAGAATTGAAGAATTTAAAGAGATGTGTGACTTTGTCGAGAGTGAGGATCAAAAGCTCCTCAGATACAGTAACACTAGGTGGCTGGCTTTACTACCAAACATAGAGAGGTTAATTAAAATGTTCCAACCAGTGAAATCATATTTTCTGAGCCAGGAAAAATGCCCAGTTATCATCAAAAACGTTTTTGAGAATGAATCAGCAAATGTTTAGCTGTTCTTTCTGCACAGTCAAGCAGTGATTTTATAAAATGCAATTTTAAAAATTGAGTCAAAAACTTTCAATGATAGAAGTGGCTGGAGTAATCAGTGACCTTTAGTAACAAGTTAATAACTAGGAAGAATAAAGTGTTTTTGCCTCTGACAATCAGAAAGAAGATAAAGGATCTTGAAGAAGTGGACAGCATTGATGAAGCAGATTTCAAACAATCTGTGTCATCTTTCTACACCACTCACTTCCAGGAGATTGGGAAACAACTGTGGACTCTCCTTCAAAAACAACTGGAGTGGTGTGAACTAGAGTCATCTTTAGAATACGTTTTGTCTACAAGACCTGGCCTAGAATCAGTAATAAATGATACTTTATTTATTTGTGCTTATATACTGCTTTTCACTAGGTCAAAGTGGTTTATAGATATGTGCTAATGGGCACTTTTTATTCCCTTGTCCATGAAGGGCTCACAATCTAAGCATACCTGAGGCAATGGATGGTTAAGTGGCTTGCCCAAGGTATGGCCATGGGACTAGAGACCCCAGTTCCTCCAGTGTGAAGTTACTTGTCCCTACATGGGAACTGAACCTCTGGCCCTTCAGCTGAGATAACCTATCCTAACCACTGAGCCACTCCTCAAACAGAGCTGTTTGAGTTCTCTTGTCTTAAGTCATTTGTTTCTGAAGAAAAAGTTCAAGTTCACAGTTGATGAAAAATGGAAGGAGGTGTTTGGACACCTCAAAAGTACTGAGTTACCATATAAAAATGTATGCAAACTGATTAGATTTTTTTAATGTTTTGCCAGGTTCCACTGTTCCAACTGAAAGGTGCTTTTCAATCATGAACCAAGTGTGGTCTACAGAAAAAAAACCTGCATGTAAAGACTCTCAAATGTCTAATGAATGTAAAGTACAATTTTGAGTTGAGTTGCCCAGACATTTTTCATTATCTTAATGGAAATGTTGCTATTTTTAATAAAATTCACTCTGTAGAGAAGTACAAGTAGTCCTGATTGGCACATTTATAAGTACAATTATAAACCTAGCCTACTGATTAAAATTTTGAGCTAGAATTAAAATTGCAATTATAAACATATTTTTTATTTTCCTGAACTTTGAATGCCCCGGCTTGATTGAGTGTCCCGTATATGAACTTAGGAAGATGGTCAGGATACTTCATCAGATGCACCGGCCACTTCGTCACAAAATATACAGCTCAATAAGAATGCCTTTTAAATAAAGAAAATAAAAATCTAAAAAATAAATGTCCTACTTCTGACAATTTAATTAAGAGCTGACAGGTTATTTCCCTGCTCAAAAGGGGTTTATAATCAAAGTTTGGTAGCTAAGACGATAGAAGGTAAAATAACTCCGCCCATGATCAGCAGGATTTGAACTCTGTGCCCCTCCCCTCATTTTTCTGAATACAGTTTTCTTTCATCTCAAGCATTTGTTTGTTTTTCCAAAAGAGAGGCAGCATACTATTCACTCAGCTTTTCAGCTATTTTGTGGATAGTTTCTTCCAGTTTACAGTAGTACACCTTTGACCTCCCAGCAGGACAGGGAATAGGAAAGAGATTTCACAGGCTTTTGTAGAGAACTTTGTAATAGTTGATGCAGTAAGAGAAAAACCCCCAAAAACGGGTAAGTGTATTTTTATCTTGCAATCGGTTCTGGTATTAGCAGTAAGACATTATTTCTGTCAGTAATGAAGTTGTTTCTCAGCTCTTACATATAGATATCTAATGCACTGGAGGTGAAAGTGTGCCATAGCTCTCTGTTACATAACAAGAGCAAACATTCAGCCTGCCACAATCTCATCTGATGTCTATGGAGAAATACTTCTAGTAAAACAGGTTCTTTGCTAGCATCAGAAGATATTTTTTAGGTGTGTTTAGTGGTAGGGAGAGCTAATAATCTTTCCTTCTACTTTGGTCAGCTAGTGATCTATTACTAAATGGAGGATTTTAGGGTAAAAGATAACTTGTAGGGCTCTGTTTTTAAAAATCGCCTAAACATTTGGCGGTGTTAACACTAGAAGCCCCAAAAGGAATTTTACCTAGATACCCCAAAGTGCATCAATTGATACATTATCACGACAACTGCATTTAGCATGAAATGCCGATGTGAATTAATGTGAAGTTACTTATTTGTTAAATACGTGCAGTATGTGACATCATTACATGACGTCATCATGTGTTTATTGTTTGTAATGTCAGAGTAAAACTGTAAACAGTGATTGAGATGCGCTGCCTAGTGGGAACATGAATTTATACCTAAGAGTCCCAAAGTACGTCAATTGACGCATTCAAGACAATTGAGTGCGTCAATTGATGTACTTTGAGGCTTCTAGGTATAAATTCATTTTCCCGCTAGGTGGTGCATCTGTCATTAATTTTTGATGCACATATTTGAACATCTTAATCTTGCTAACAAAGTCATGGAACATGATTGACATGGTTCTAGCAGTGGCGCTGGTATACAACTTCAAAGATGCATTTGTGTCAATTGACACACTTTGGGGCTTCTAGTGTTAAATGTCTAGGTGCTTTCTATTTGTGATTTAAGTCAGCATTATATAAGTACAGCAGGCTTTAAATATCTCGCTTTATGCATAATACTGTACATTCAGTGGGGAGGGTGAGTTTGGGGTGATCCAGGGGTGGAGCAGCCAAAATGCCTAGTTTAGATAATCTAGGTGCTGATTTTCGGTATGTAGACACCCAGACTATGCATCTGTTTTAGATGCCACAAATCCAGGTCTCACCTGGCATAACTAACAAAATGCATAGTTTAATATATAGGCACCTATTTATTTACTTATTTGGAGTGCTTCATATACCACCAATGGACTGGAGGTTATCGTGGCAATTTGCAAAGAAATAAATAGGGGGTGGAAAAATAAACTAAGAACAAGCAAGAGAGGGGAAAAGGAATAGCTTACAGATTACAGAATCATTAGATAAATCCCAAAGAGGGAGGAGAGATGAGAATAGGAGCAGCCCAGGGAAGAAAGGATCGAGGAAGAGGTAGAAGAAAAAGGAGGAGGAGGAGATTCAAAGGAAGAGGGAGCCAGCCGGGTTAAATCAAGGAGACCAGAGGGAAGCCATTTTGAAACATCTAGGTTTTGAGTTGTGTTTTGAAACTGGGGAAGAAGGGTTTTTTGACAAAGGGATAGAGGAAGGGAATTCCAAAGAAGGAATCTCATATATGTGAAACAGCTTGTCTGGAGATTTCCAGGCGAAGAGAGGAAGGGGCAGGAAGAGACAACAAGGAAGCATGAGAGGAATTCAGTGAGTAAGAGGGGGTGTGAAAAGAAGAGGGAAGCCGGATTGGTTAGAGAAGAGAC
The DNA here is from genome assembly GCA_033557465.1 of Ichthyophis bannanicus. Taxonomy (NCBI): domain Eukaryota; kingdom Metazoa; phylum Chordata; class Amphibia; order Gymnophiona; family Ichthyophiidae; genus Ichthyophis; species Ichthyophis bannanicus. Next base: position 126,491,831 of record CM066034.1, on the reverse strand, counting down.
ATAGAGGGCATAGTGAACTTAAATTGAGATCTTGTAGTGGAGGCGAATGGACACAGGAAGCCAGTGAAGGGAGAACAGTAATGGGGTAATGTGTTCAGAATGATAGCACCAAAATGAGTTTGTCAGTTTGTAGACTGGATGAACTAAAGGTGCATGATGGTGCAGGAGGAGAGATCATTATATAGGGCATTGCAATATTCTAGCTTGGAGATGACAAGAGAAATAGCAGGAAGCTGAAGCTAAGAAAAGGTAAGAGCAGAGCGTGCATTCCACATGCAGGGTAAAGAAAGAGCCACTGACCACGGTGGAGATTTGTTCCTTAAAAGACAGGGATTAGTGAAAGGGAAGAGGGGAAGAGGAAAGCAAGGGGCGGGGGAGTGGGGGTCATAGGCCGGGAAATGGAAAACAAATGACTACACACTTAGATATGCTTATAAGAGACAATGCAAACGGAACCAACTGTGTCAAGCAGCGCTGAATAGGGAAAATGTTGTAACAGGTGATGCAGTAAAAAAGATTTGGATGTCATCTGCATAGAGAGAGGGGCTACAGCCAAGGAATTGAATTAGGAATGCGAGAGGGCCAGAAGATACTGAAAAGGGCAGGGACCAGGGGAGAGCCCTGTGGGACACAAGAATCAAAGAGAAAGACAGCTGGCAATCTAGAACCAGAGGAAACCTGAAAAGAGTGATCATTGAGGTAGGAAAAAAATCATTCAAAGGCAGGTGCCATAGGAGCTGATGTCATGAAGGAAGGATATCAGGAGAAGATGATGATCAGTGAGGTTGAAGGCAAATAGAGGTCAACAGAAATAAGAATAACAGAGTAGCCATGGTTAAGAGTGGTCCAGATTTCATTGAGAGTTGCAGTGAGAAGTGTCTTGGTGCTGTGGCTGGGATGAAACCCGGCCTGCCTGCGTTGCAGAATGAGGGTTTTATCAAGGAAAAGAGAGAGTAGCCAAAACAAAGTATTTCAGTACTTTCAAAAGAACAGGATAATTAGAGATAAGATGTAATTTGAAAGACCAGTGGGGTTAAGAGGTTTCTTGACCAGAAGGAAGATGACCACATGTTTCCAAGCTGGAGAAAGTTAACCAGTGAAAAGTCTGCCCTGAAGAAGGAGGAGGATAGAGGGAGAGCGAGAAATGGACAACTTCTAAATGAGATAGGATGGCCAGGAGTCAAGAGGAGAAGACTGCCAGATGGAGCATAAGGTACGATCAAGGAAGACAGAAGTGGGGGGGGGGGGGGAGAGGGAGAAATAACAGAAGGAGAGTAAGGAAGAAGAGGAAAAACGCAGGGAAGCAAGGGAGATAGACAGCAGATGGGGGAGAAGTGACAAGTAGGCTGGGGAAAAGGAGGGAAGGAAAAGTAAATAGAGAGGAAAGAGGAATGAGAGGGAGAGGGAACAGAGAGAGTGGGAGTGGAGGGTAGAACAAAGAATGGAGACCTTACTTAAATAAGAACATAAGAAAAGCCATGCTGGGCCACACCAAGGTCCATTAAGCCCAGTATTCCTGTTTCCAATAGTGGCTAATCCATGTCGCAAGTACCTGGCAGGTTCCCAAAAAGTCACATAGGTTCCACAATGTTCATCTTAGGGTAAGTAGTGGATTTCCCAGGTCCTTTTTAATGATGGTTTATGGACCTTTCCTGAGTAAAAAAAAATATTTTCTCTTATTAGTCTTAAATGGGTCACACTGTAGCTTCATTGCATGTCCCCTAGTCTTTCTACTTGTTGATGGTGTAAATAACCAATCTAAATTTACCCATTCAACTCCATTCATTAATTTATAGACCTCTGTCATTATTTCCTCTCAGCCATCTCTTTAACATGTTGAAGAGCCCTAAGCTTTTTAGCTTCTCCTCATAGGAGTATCCTTCCATCCCCTTTACCATTTTGATGGTTCTTCTCTGTACCATTTCTAATTCTGCTATATCCTTTTTAAGATACAGTGACCAGAATTGCACACAATGGGACTGATTCTATTTGGGATGTACAGGCCTTCTGTCCGCCCGGTCAGAACCAGACGCAAAGAGGAAGTTGCGATTTTGATCCCACGGGGTATGTCTAGGCCCGTAGGATCAGAATCACAAACAGGTCTGTACATGTAGGCTGGGACTGCAATTCAGCCCGGCCTGCACTTACAGGCCTTGCCTGACTGAATCAGTCAGGACTTTTAAATGGAGCCATGGCACCATGGTGTCCAGTTGCCATGGCATGGCAGCTCTATTTGAAAGCGGCAATCCCCGGTCGCCAATATCCAAATTGCTTTTCCCACAACCTGACCCCCGATCTGGCCTCTCAGGGCAAGGGTCAGGCTGCGGGGAATGCCCTCTGCCCCCTGCCATCCTTTCCCAGCCCCGGGCCCACTGATCCTGTCGCATCAGGGAAGTTATTTTACCTCGGAGGTGGAATAACTTCCCCATTCAAGTCGCCAGCCCTGGACGTACAGGGCTGGCATTAGAATTGTCCCTGTACATCTGGGGCTGGTGACCGCTCACTGCCTGCCCAAACGCTGCGCCCCTGATCCTCCCGTTTCCCTCCCTCATCTACTTCCCCGTACAATGCGCGTGGAAGGAGGACAGGGTCAGGAAAAGGCACAAATAGCGGGGATGGATGTCACAACAGGATGTCCATCCCCACTATTCATTGCTCAGAATGACCCTGAATATGTATTACAACTATTTGATAAACTACAGATACTGCCTACCGATAACCAGATTAATATGAATAAAATACCATCTCTGAAATGCTTGTATGCAAATGCTAGAAGTCTAAAGAATAAGATGGGAGAGTTAGAATGTATAGCATTAAATGAGAAGTTAGATATGATTGGTATCTCAGAGACATGGTGGAACGAGGACAACCAGTGGGACACTGTGATACCTGGGTACAAACTATATTGTATTGATAGAGCTGATCAAATTGGTGTGGGGGGGGGGGGTTGCGCTCTATGTTAGAGAGGGCATTGAGTCACAAAGAATTAAAGTTCTACAGAAAACAAAATTTGCTGTAGAATCTCTATGGATTGAAATTCTATGTAAAAAGGGAAAGGCGATAGCAGTGGGGGTGTACTATCGATGGCCCGGCCAGAATGAACAAATGGATGATGAAATGCCGAAAGAAATCAGGGAAACTAACAAAAGTTACAGCACAGTAATAATAATGGGTGATTTCAATTACCCCAGTAATGACTGGGTCAGTGTCACGGCAGGACATGCTAGGGAGATAAAGTTTCCAGATGAAATAAATGCCTGCTTCTTGGAGCAGCTGGTTCATGAACCAACCAGAGAGGAGGCCATTTTGGACTTAGTCCTTAGTGTAACACCAGATCTGGTGCAAGAGATAAGGGTGTTGGGGCCACTTGGCAATAGTGATCATAGCATAATCACGTTTGATTTAATTAATGGAGGAGGGATGGTAAGGAAATCCTCATTACTATCTTTTAACTTTTGAAAGGGAGACTATGATAAAATGAGGAAAATAGTTAAGAAAAAATTAAAAGGAGCAGTTGCAAAGGTTAAAGACTTACATCAAGCTTGGGTGTTGTTTAAAAATACTATCTTGGAAGCCCAGACCAGCTGTATTCTACGCTTTAAGAAAAGTGGTAGGAAGTTCAAAACACCGCCAGCCTGGTTTAAAGGTGAGGTCAGAGAGGCAATTGTTGACAAAAAAACATCTTTCAGGAAATGGGAAAAAGAGCCTAATGACAAAAACTGGAAACAGCACAAGCACTGGCAAGTTAAATGCAAGACAATGATAAGGCAGGCAAAGAGAGAATTTGAGAAGAAACTTGCTGTGGAAGCAAAGACGCATAATAAAGACTTTTTCAAGTACATTCATAGCAAAAAACCTCTGAGAGAGTCAGTTGGACCATTAGATGATAGAGGGAACCAGGCTATAGCAGAGAGACTGAATGAATTCTTTGTTTCGGTCTTTACTGAGGAAGATGTAGGGATGTTACCCATGACTGAAGTGATATTTAAAGGTGATGCTGCAGAAGAATTGAGAGAAATATTGCTACACCAGGAAGCTATTTGATAAACTTAAGATTAGCAAATCACCTGGACCAGATGGTATACATCCAAGAGTATTGAAAGAACTGAAATATGAGATTGCAGACCTACTATTAGTAATCTGAATTATGATTAAAATCATCTGTAATACCTGAAGATTGGCCAATGTAATACCAATTTTTAAAAGGGGTCCAGGTGTGATCCAAAAAGCTACAGACTGGTGAGCCTGATGTCAGTACCGGGAAAAATGGTAGAAACCATCATAAAAAATAAAATTACTCAGCATGTAGATAGTCATGGCCTAATGGGAGACAGCCAACATGACTTTAGACAAGGAAGATCTTGTCTTACTAATCTGTTATGTTTATTGAAGGTGTGAATAAACTGGTAGACAAAGGTGAGTCAGTTGACAGGACTTTCAGAAAGCCTTTGTCAAGGTCCCTCATCAGAGACTTTTGGCAAAACTAAAAAGTCATGGGATAGGAGGTGATATATTACTGTGGATCAGGAACTGGTTAAAAGATAGAAAGCAGAAGGTAGGGCTAAATGGCCAATTTTCCCAATGGAAAAAGGTGAATAGTGGAGTACCCCAGGGATTTGTGCTGGGTCTGCTGGTTTTTAACATATTCATAAATGACCCGGAAAAGGGAATAATTAGTGAGGTTATCAAATTTGCAGATGACACAAAACTATTTAAAGTTATTAAAACCCAAGAGGATTGTGGAAAATTGCAAGAGGATCTTGATAAATTGGAAGACTGGGAATCCAAATGGCAGATGAAATTTAATATGAACAAGTGCAAAGTTATGCACCTAGGAAAGAACAACCCAAACTATGGTTACATGATGCAAGCTTCCACATTGGGAACCACCACCAGGAAAAAGATTTAGGGGTATGTTTACTAAACCACGCTCAAGTGCGCAGCGCACAATAGCGTGCACTAAGGTACCTTAGCACACGCTAATGATGTGTTTTTGTGCCCCGCACACGTGCGCGCTGCACTATCGGGCCCGCTCATGTGCGCGGCGCACAAATGAGCGATAGAGGCGTGGAAAGGCTCCCGGAGGGCGGAGGAAGGCTCCCCAGGGGCGGAGAGACGGGGTCAATGGGTGGAGAGTGGGAGGGGAGAGGCTCCCTGCACAGGAGCGGGGCTGAATTTCGAGTAAAAAAATACCGCGAGTGAAAACCTCACGGTAGAGCCGATTTAAAGGGAAGAGAAACCATTTCTGTCAGCAATGTACAGCAAAACCAGGGAAACCTACAAGAAGTGAGCAGTGTGATACATGTGCACGGAACAAAAGGGCAAATAAACAGTAAAAATGACCCCAACAAAATATAAAAAAATTATAATCAAGCTGGGCAATAGTGATAGTAATGGGGAACATCAAAAAACACTCCCAAAAAAGCCCCAAAAAATAAATATGAATTTTAGAAGGGTCTACGCTCCGTCCCCATACAAGGTGAATGATCCCACAGTGAAATAGCACTGATCAGGGTTTCCCGCTCCATTGGACAGGTTACCTATGGCATGCACATTTCCACAACAGCAGGGCGGGCAGGTCGGAATGGGCAATTGGACAGATGCTGGGAAAGGGGATACAGAGGGCTGCAGGCGGCACATGCTGTGGTGCAGCTGGGGCACAGTGCGGACTAGGCAGATGCCTAGATGGCACCTAGGAATGCTGAAACTGAACAGCAGCCAGACAGCAACTGATGAGGGCCCAACATGGGCATGAGAGTGTTTAGCACAGTGTCACAGGGGATAGTACCCAGCAGGTACCCCCAAGGGCACGGAACATTGGCAGGCGGTGATTGGGGGATGTGCGGACAGATATGCAGGCACCCCTACCCCAGAACCTGCACCATAGGCAGCCGTCTACCCGCACACAGGATGGCCTGAGACTGCGCACCACCAGCACCACCAGCAGAAGGGCATGTCAGCATGGTGGCACAGGGGTACTGGAGGTGGAGGGGGGCAGTGGCAGCTGCCCAGAGCAGACCATGGCCTAGCCCTGTGTAGGTGGGTGCAATGCACTGCAATAGATAGGCCCTGCTGGACAAACAGTCATGGTATCATCAGGGAATGCACTGTCTCTGTGGCAACACGGTGGTGCAGTGCACACAAGCAGTGTGTTTGGAGACAGAAGGTCAGAGGTTCAAGCCCCAGCTGGGGCTCATGCTAATCCAGTCCACATATTTTTCCCACAACTAAACCGTGATAGTAAAGACGAACCTTTATTGCTGAGAACATACGCATGGTTAATACGCCTATATTTTACCCCACCGAGCACAGACACCATAAACAAGCACATTACCTAGAGCAGAGTCTCCCAAATGCAGTCTTGGAGGGCCCCACACCATTCAGGTTCCATACTGCCTCTAATAAAGATGCCTGTGCTGCATATCTATGCACCACCCCCATGGTATGCAGATGTAGCTCATGCATATTCATGAGGGACAGCATGAAAACCCGAACAGTGTTTGGCACACCAGGACTGGAGTTGGGAACCTCTGCCGTAAAGCAGCAGCCAACAGGGGCAGACACACCCACACCCACACCCACAGGCCCCATTGGCCAATGCATCTCCCAATACTAGCACTTGCATACCTTAGCAATGCCACCCTACACCTGGGTATACGGTACACAGCTATCAAACGTTTCCTATGATTACTGGCAGATAGCAAGTCCTACGTTAAGCACAGTTTGCTCATTGAGCTCCATCATAACAATCTTTCTGTCTGTGGTGTGTGCTTCAGGTCTGGTCTCTGACAGTGTTTACCACTCTGGGGAGTGACCCCCAACAGTATTGCGTACCATATCCATGCCTGTACTGTGCCCAGGACTGGTGTGGTGGGCAGGGTTGATAAACTCCTCTATAGTAGCACAATGCTGACATAGGTATGGGAGTGTGTGTCTGTCTATACAGTGGGTGGTGGCTGCAAACACCTTCCACAGCCCACACTGCCAGCACTGTTGCCAGTATTGGCCTGCCAATGTGCATAATGAGGAGCAAGGTACCATGGGTATAGCCCAGACAGGGTGGCCTGGCCAGGATGCATCTGCACAGGGCATAGGGCACTGGCTGGGACATTTTGGTGCCCGGCCACCACCTACACAGACAGGGTGACCTCAGTATGTCCTGCTGGGAGATCACTCTCACCCTGACTGTGCAGTGACGACAGCATGGCTAGGCACCCCCATAGTGCTAGGTAGTATTTCTGTCATGTGATATTTATGGGTTTCCTTTTGGGGCCCAGTCACTGCTTTATCTGCTTGATGTGTATGCTGACATCCCAGTTCTGGGTGCATGAATTTCCACCAGGAACATGCACTATGGACTAGCTAGCAGACTGTTTGCAGCTGGTATGTGTCTTGAAGGAGCGCCTTGCAGGGTGCAGTGGCTGAAGGCTTGCTGCAGGAGAATATCAGATAGTGGTGGGGTGCAGCTTAGCATATCCAGGACTATTGTCTGTCTGCTATTGCGTTATGGATGTGTACAGAGCTGCATTGACTGCCCTGTAGGGTGTCTGTTCCCCAGCAGGACCGGGGTTGATGGTTCCCTCTACTGCCACCATTGCAGGGAGGTAGAATGTGGATCTGTTGATGGGAGACCCTGTTTACCACCCTCAGCCCTGAAGGAGGAGGTTGGTGTTACATAATCCTCCTAGGGGTCCATAGGGGCTACTCCTGACTGAGACAGACAGATATATCCAAGGTGTTTCTGCAGAAACTACCTATCTCACACATTAACACTGCTTTGGACCTCCAGCATGGCCTATTTCTGCCATGGAAGGTGCTGTGGACCTGGTGCTGTGCGCCTCACCGACCCTCAGGGTGAACACAGTACCCGCACAATGTGACGGTGTGTAGCTACTCTGTGCCAGTAAAATACACGGTCAGTACCCCCTACCAGGCCGAGGTGCTGTGGGGGTGCACATAGTCAGTTCCCCCTACCAGGCCGAGGTGCTGTGGGGGTGCATACCCCATCTTGTGTTTATCTGTGGACAGCTGATTTGCATGTGCAGTGTATCATGGGTACGGGTGTGCTAACCCTATCCTGGTGACCACTGCAGACTGTCTGTGTGGTGACGTGCACTCCCTCTGCAGCCAGCCAGGGGCTTGTTAGCAGCTGTAGCACAATGGTTACTTTACTGCCTTATGGAGCCAGAGGCCATGTGTTCAAACCCACAGTGGGGTTATTTCATAGGGCTGCCCAAAGCATTATCTATTTTTAATGTACATTATTGCTGCCAGCAAAAACACCCTCATCGTACTGTACCCATAAGGTGCCTCAGAGGGCGCTTTATAGGGCACCCTATAGGTCACCTTATGGTTACCGTCCATATAAGGTGCACTATACATTATCCTGTGGAGCAACTTATAGGGTGCCCTATAGGGGACATTTTAGGGTGCCGTGGCGGACACTGCACTTTATAATGTGCCCTATGGAGTGCCTTATAGGGTGCCTTATGCAGCACCTTCAATTACGGCACGTGAGGGCGTGTTTGCTGGCAGCAATTAATAAAATACAAATAAAGTGCTGCAGGAAACAATACATACATTGCAAAGCTGATGCCTCAGCCAGCCTTACGTATTAGGCACACTGGGGAGCAAACTCATGACCCCTGTATCAGCAGTCAGTGCCTTAACCATTGTGCTCCACTGCTGCTCCTCCTTGCATGTCAGCGCACCTACTTATGATTTTCATTCCTTAAACTGCACAGTGCTGCCATCAAAAACAGTGCTGTGACCTTGCGGTAACTCATACGGCACCCTATAAAGCGCCCTATAAGCAACATTCTAGGGTGCCTTGGAGGACAGTGCACTTTAAAATGTGCCTTATGGGGCGCCTTATGTTAACACGCTTTGAGAGTGCGTTTGCTAGTAGTGATAATTAAAATAAAAATAAAATGCCTCCTAAAGCAATCTTCCCCATAATAGGTAGTGCCTCAGCCAGCCTTTTTCATTAGGCACAGTGGGGGATTGAACCCATGATCCCTGCACTACTGGTCAGGGTCCTAACCATTGTACTGTGGCTCTGTTCCTGTGCTTGTGCATCAGCGCGCCACTTCTGCTTCCCGCGCAGCTTTCTCATGCGCATGATTAATCCCGGTTTTGCTTTTTTCAGCCTGAAACGCCCACTCCTTATATGGCACCCGCACACTAGCGCGCCGCGCACCATAACGGGGTTTTAGTAAACATACCCCTTAGGCATCATTGTGGATAACATGTTAAAACCCTTCATCCAGTGTGCAGCGGTGGCCAAGAGAGCAAATAGAATGCTAGGTATCATAAGGAAAGGAATGGAAAATAAAACAAAAGATATTATAATGGCTCATGGTGTCACCGCACCTCGAATAGTGTGTGCAATTCTGTTCGCTGTATCTTAAAAAGGATATAGCGTTATTAGAAAAGGTACAGAGAAGAGCCACCAAAATGGTAAGAGAGGCTAAAAAGGTTAGGGCTCTTCAACCTGAAAAGAGACGGCTGATGGGAGATATGATAGAGGTCTATAAATTAATGAATGGAGTGGAACGGGTAAACGTAGATACATTGTTTACGTCATCAGAATATGAAAAGACTAGGGGACATGCAATGACTAATTGCATGTCCCCTAGTCTATTTAAGACTAATAAGATTAAATATTTTTTCACTCAACATGTAATCGAACTCTGGAATTTGTTACTGGAGGATGTAGTAAAAGCTGTTAGTGTAGCTGGGTTTAAAAAAGGTTTGCACAAGTTCCTGGAGGAAAGGTCCATAAACCATTATTAAAAGGGACATGGGATATCACTGCTTGACCCAATACAAGCATCGAGGAATTTGTGTCTTTTTGGGGAAACTGCTAGATTGGCCACTGTTGGAAACAGGATACAAGGCTTGATGGACCTTGGTCTGACCTAATATGGCATATCTTATAAAGAGTAGAAAATCACCTGGACTGGATGGTATACATCAGAGGGTGTTGAAAGAACTGAAATATGAGATTGCAGACCTACTATTAGGGGTATGTTTACTAAACCGTCTTAATGTGCGCTCTGTGACATTATCGCGTGATAAGGTACCTTATCGCGTGATAATGGTGCTTTATCAGGCACACAGGTACCTTATTGCGCGATAACGCGCACAGCGGTGCAAACGAGCGCTGAAGTCGTGGAAAGGCTCCCGGAGGGCGGAGGAAGGCTCCCCAGGGGCGGAGAGAAGGGGTCAATGGGTGGAGAGTGGGAGGGGAGAGGCTCTCTGCACACTAACGCTGTGAAATCCGAGGCTGAAAACTAACGCCAGTGAAACCCTGATTTAAAGGGAAGAGAAACCATTTATGTCAGCAATGTACAGCAAAATCAGGGATACCTACAAAAAGGTGATAAGTGTGATACATGTGCACGGAACAAAAGTGCAAATAAACATTGAAAATGACCCCAACAAAATATAAAAAAACATAACCAAGCTGGGCAATAGTGATATTAATGGGAAACATCAAAAAACACTCCCAAGAAAGCTCCAAAAAATGTTATGAATTTTGGAAGGGTCTACGCTCCGTCCCCATACAAGGTGAATGAACCCACAGTGAAATAGCGCTGATCAGGGTTTCCCTCTCCATTGGACAGGTTTCCTATGGCATGCACATGTTCCACAATAGCAGGGCGGGCATGTTGGAATGGGCAACTGGACAGATGCTGGGAAAGGGGACACAGAGGGCTGCAGACGGCACATGCTGTGCTGCAGCTGGGCCACAGTGCGGACTAGGGTGATGCCTAGGTGGCCCATAGGAATGCTGAAACAGTAGAGCAGTCAGACAGCAACTGATGAGGGCCCAGCATGGGCACGAGTGTGCTTCCCACAGTGTCACAGGGGATAGTACCCAGCAGGTACTGTGGGGCCTGGCACTGCAGTACCCCCAAGGGCACAGAACATTGGCAGGTGGTGCTGGGGGGAAGCGTGGACATCTATGCAGGCAACCCTACCCCAGAACCTGCACCATAGACAGCCGCCTACTCGCACAATGGATGGCCTGAGATTGCGCTCCACCAGCACCACCAGCAGACGGGCATGTCAGCAGGGTGGCAGAGGGGTACTGGTGGTGGAGGGGGCAGTGGCAACTGCCCAGAGCAGACCGTGGCCTAGCCCTGTGTAGGTGGGTGCCATGCACTGCAACAGACAGGCCCTGTCTGTTGAACAGTCATGGTATCCCCAGGGAATGCACTGTCTCTGTGGCAACACAGTGGTGCAGTGCACACAGCCAGTGTGTGCAGGAGTAGAAGGTCACAGGTTCAAGTCCCAGCTGTGGTTCCTGCCAATCCAGACCCCATATTTTACCCACTACTACAACATAAGTACATAAGAACATAAGATATGCCATACTGGGTCAGACCAAGATCCATCAAGCCCAGTATCCTGTTTCCAACAGTGGCCAATCTAGGTCATATATACCTAGCAGTTTCCCCAAAAGACACAGGTTCCACAATGCTTGTACTGGGTCAAGCATTGATATCCTGGGTCCCTTCTTAATAATGGTTTATGGACCTTTCCTCCAGGAACTTGTCCAAACTTTCTTTAAACCCTGCTACACTAAACAGCCTTTAATACATCCTCCAGTAACAAATTCCAGAGTTTGATTACACGTTGAGTGAAAAAATATTTTCTTTTATTAGTCTTAAATAGTTTACCCTGTAGCTTCATTGCATGTCCCCTAGTCTTTCTATATTCTTATAACGTAAACAATTGATCTATGTTTACCCGTTCCACTCCGTTCATTAATACAGACAGAACCTGTAGTGCAAATGACGTAGACATGCCCAAAACACCTACATTTTACCCTACAGAGCAAAGACACCATAAACATGCGCATTACCTAGAGCAGTCTCCCAAATGCAGTCCTGGAGGGCCAAACACCATTCAGGTTCCATGCTGCCTCTAATAAATGTGGCTGTGCTGCATTGCTATGCACCGCCCCCATGGTATGCAGATGTATCTCATGCATATTCATTAGGGACAGCATGAAAACCCGAACAGTGTTTGGCCCTCCAGGACTGGAGTTGGGAACCTCTGCCCTAGAGCAGCGCCAACAGGGGCAGACACACCCGCACCCACAGGCTCCATTATCCCAAGCCTCCTGGAGAGGCAGGATGTTGGGCCCTGCGTGCATCTCCCCATACTAGCACTTGCATACCTTAGCAATGCCACCCTAAACATGGGAAAACTGTACACAGCTATCAAAAGGTTGCTATGATAACTGGGAGATAGCAATTCCCACATTAAGCACAATTGGCTGATTGAGCTGCATCACAGCAACCTTTCTGATGTCTGTGGAGTGTGCCTCAGATCTGGTGTCTGACAGAGTGACCCCAACAGTATTGCGTACCATAGCCATGCCTGCACTGTGCCCAGGACTGGTGTGGTGGCCAGGGCTGCCAAACACCTCTATAGTTGCACAATGCTGGCATTGGTGTGTGGAGTGTGTGTCTGTCTATACAGTGTGTGGTGGCTGCCAACACCCTCCACAGCCCACACTGCTAGCACTGTTGCCAGTATTGGCCTGCCAATGTGCATAATGAGGAGCAAGGTACTGTGGGAATAGCCTGGATAGGGTGGCCTGGCCTGGCTGTATCTGCACAGGGCATAGGGCAATGGCTCGGACACTGTAGTGCCTAGCCACCACCTGCACGGACAGCGTGGCCACAGCATGTCCTGCTGGGAGGTCACTCTCACCCTGACTGAGCAGTGACCACGGCATGGCTAGGTTCCCTCATAGTGCTATATAGCATTTTTTCTCATGTGATGTTTATTGGTTCCTTTTGGGTCCCAATCACTGATTTATCTGCTTGGTGTGTATGCTGACATCACAGTTCTGGGTACACGCATCTTCTCCAGGACCATGCACTATGGACTAACTAGCAGACTGTCTGCAGCTAGTATGTGTCTTGCTGGAACACCTTGCAGGGTGCAGCGGCTGGAGTCTTGCTGCTGGAGAATGTCAGATAGTGGTGGGGGGCAGCTGAGCATTTCCAGGCCTACTGTCTGTCTGCTATTGCTTTATGGATGTGTACAGCTCTGCATTGCCTGTCCTGTAGGGTGTCTGTTCCCCAACAGGACTGGGGTTGATGGTCCCCTCTACTGCTGCTATTACAGGGAGGTAGAATATGGATCTATTGGTGGGTGATCCTCTTTTCCACCCTAAGCCCCAGAGGGTGGGTTGTGTGGTGGTACATAATCTGCCTATGGGTCCAAACAACCCCCCTTCATCTACATCATATAACCATGGCACCAACACAGGATATGCACTATTTTGGGTGCATCATAGCCCATAATGGCTAGATATGACTGAGAAACACAGAAGGACACAGATGTATCCTAGGTGTGTCTGCAGGAACTACCTAGCACACACAGTAGCACTGATGGACTGGTGCAGGGCGCCCCACCTCACCCTCAGGGTGAGCATAGTACCTGCACAATGCGACGGTCTGTGGCTACTCTGTGCTAGTACCACACACGGTCAGTTCCCCCTACCAGGCCGAGGTGCTGTGGGGGTGCATACCCCATCTTGTGCCCATCTGTCGACTGCTGATTTGCATGTGCAGTGCATCATGGGTACGGGTGGGTTAACCCTATCCTGGTAACCACAGCCGACAGTTTGTGTGGTGACATGCAGTCCTTCTGCAGCCAGCCAGGGGTTTGTTAGCAGCTGTAGCCCACTGGTTACTTCACTGCCTGTGAAGTCAGAGGTCATGGGTTCAAACCCATGGAGGGGTTATTTGATAGGGCTGTCTGAGGCATTGTCTATTTTTAACGTACATTAGTGCTGCCAGCAAAAACACCCTCAGAGTACTGTAACCTTAAGGCGCCCTATCAAGCGTCTTATAAGGTGCCTTATAAGGTGTCCTATAGTGGACATTATAGGGTGCCTTGGTGGACAGTGCACTTTATAATGTGCCCTATGGAGTGCGTTATGGAGTGCATTATGGGGCGCCTTAGGTTACGCCACCGTGAGGGTGTGTTTGCTGGCAGCACTAATTAAAATAAAAGTAAAATGCCTCAAAAATCACTACTTAAACATAAAGGGTGATGCCTCAGCCAGCCTTATGCATTAGGCACATTGGGGGATCAAACTCATGACCCCTTTACTATCAGTCAGTGTATTAACCATTGTGCTATACCTCTGCGTCTTTGTTTGCATATCTGCGCGCCTACTTAAGATTATCGCGCGGTAACGTGCTTAGCGGCGTTTCGCCCGATAATGTGTGCAGCGCACGTTATCGCGCGATAATCCCGTTTTGCTATGTTTAGTCCGAAACGCCTACTCCTTTTATGGCATCCTGCACACTATCGCCAGGCGCACATTAAGACTGCTTAGTAAACATACCCCTCAGTAATCTCTGAACTATCATAAAAATCATCTGTAATACCTGAAGATTGCCAAATGTCCATTGTAACTCCATTTTTTAAAAAGTGTTCCGGGGTGATTCGGGAAACTACAGACTAGTAAACCTGACATCAGTACCAGGTAAAATTGTAGAATCCATTATAAAGAACACAATTACTGAACTTGTAGATACCGGTAGTCATGGTGTAATGGGAGAAAGCCAACATGGTTTTAACCAAGGAAGTTCAAGCCTTTGACTAGGTCCCTCATGAGAGACTCTTGGTGAAATTAAAAAGTCATGGGATAGGACGCAGTATACTATTATGGTTCATGAACTGGTTAAAAGATAGAAAGCAGATGGTAGAGCTAAATGACTGATTTTTCCAATGGCAAAAGTTGAATAGTGAATTACCCAGGCATCTGTGCTGGGTCCACTGTTTTTTAACATATTCATAAATGACCTGGAAATGGGAATAATGAGTGAGGTAGTCAAATTTGCAGATGACACAAAATTATTCAAAGTTGTTAAAACCCATGAGGATTGTGAAAAATTGCAGGAGGACCTTGATAAATTAGGACATCCAAATGGCAGATGAAATTTAATGTGAACAAGTGCAAAGTTACTCACCTAGAAAAGAATAACCCAAACTATGGTTACACAATGCAAGGTTCCACATTAGGAACCACCACCTAGGAAAATGATTTAGGCGTCATCATCAATAATACATTGCCACCCTTCACCCAGTGTGCAGTGGCAGCCAAGAAGGCAAATACTAGGCTAGGAATCATAAGGAAAGGAATGTAGAATAAAACAAAGGATATTGTATTGCCTCTGTATCATTCCATGGTGCTACCGCACTTTGAATATTGTGTGCAATTCTGATTGCCATATCTTAAAATGGATATAGCGTTATTAGAAAAGGTACAGTAAAGGATACCCCTATGAGGAGAGGCTTAAACATTTAGGGCTGTTTAACCTCAAAAAGAGACGGCTGAAGGAAGATGTGATAGAGGTCTATAAATTAATGAATAGAGTGGAACGGGTAATTGTAGATCGGTTTATGACATTAAAAAGTAGAACAACTAGGGGACATGCAATGAAGCTACAGTGTAACCCATTTAAGATTAATAAGTGAAAATATGTTTCCCTCAATGTATAATCAAACTCAAATTTGTTACCGGAGGATGTAGTAAAATCTGTTTGTGTAGCAGGATTTTAAAAGATTTGGACAAGTTCCTGGAGAAAAGGTCCATTAATCATTATTAAAAAGGACCCTGAAAATTCACTGCTTACCCCAGTACAAGCATTGTGGAACCTGTGTGTCTTTTTGGGAAAGTGCTAGGTACTTGTGACCTGGAATGGCCACTGTTAGAAACAGGATAATGGGTTTGATGGACCTTGGTCTGACCCAATATGGTATATCTTATGTTCTTAGTAGAGAAGCGTGAGACAGCCCCGCTCCCTCAGTGAGTGGGTGATCCCGGTGAATGAAGTGGAACCTCAGGGAGCATGAGCCTTGGAGATGGGTTAGGTCACTTGGCCACAACAAAGTCTCTGTCAGAGCACAAACCAAGAGAGATGAGATCTGAGACTGGTACAGTTTTATGATGGAGTAAGTGAGGGTTAAGAAAGCCAATATTGATTATGGCACAGAAAAGAGAAGTAGCAGAAAGAGGAAAGATACAAACAGGTACCAGTGAGCAGACTTACTAAGCTAAGGAGGTGAAGGACGGCTGCTGTGGCAGTCCCAGAAGACAGGGAAAGTAGCACGGGGGGTGGGGGGGGGCGCTTATGAGAGGGGAGCCTTAACAAGAAAGATTAAGTCATAGAGAAACAGGGAGAGAGATTAGGGTACGTTGTCCCCAGTGATGTCTCAAGGAGGGAAGTGATCTCACCTGGGTTGCGGAAGTACGTGGCAGAATCAGGAAGGATCAAATCAAGTACAAGACACAGAAGTATTTAGGCTGGACTTTCAAAAAAAAAAACACAGACACTGGGCATCAGAGAAAAGACACCACTACAGGAAAGCTGTAGCCTTAAAATTGGCAGAAGGAAGTGACATCACCGAAGTTGTGGGAGCATGTGACTGGAGCAGGAAGTAGCAAATCTGATACAAGGCATGGAGGTGTTTGGGCTGGACCTGCAAAAAACACACACAAAGGACTTTCTGCCCCAGATGTCCTATTGAAAATAATCTTCATTAGTATTTGGTCAAACACAACTGAGTTTAGAGTGCTTTGTATCAGTAACTTAAAATAAGAAGTAGACGAGGCATCAAAGGTGTGTGTGTTTGTGGTGGGGGGCACTATGTTGCGATAATGCATTGTTTTAGCTACATATGCCTGGTAGCACTATATAAATGAGAACTAGTAATAGTAGTCTTAGTAGTAGTAGCTATGCACTTATACATTTTTGTAGCCTGATGTATCATATGTGGTGGCTTTTATTGTTGTATCCTGCTACAGGTGCATTCATAATTTAGTAGGTTCAAAATTTAATCAAGGAAACAAATAAATAGAATTGCATAAACTAAAGCTGTTTTCTGATTGATTCATGATGGATGCCATTTACAACAGGCGACATCACACCATATGCATTTGATGTGCCAAAAAATGAAGATTAATCATGCAATTTTATCTTCAGGATGTAAGGGCAGCAAGTAGCCCATTTGAATTTTCTCCTTTTCATAACCTTACTTCTCTCTGGCAAAAACTACAACTGATAGTCACGCACATACATTCCAAGAAATGGCACATTAAAATGCCGTAAAGGCCTACTTAAGAAAGGAAAGTTGAGCTTGTTTGTTTGAACTGGTTAATCCACAACAAAGACCCAGTAAGGCTTTTGTATGTTAGGAGAAAGAAGAATGTGAAATTAAAATGTAAATCAAAAAGTAATTGGTTTCTGTGCATAGTTTAGGCAAGATTTACTTTTGAAGAATGACCTTGTGTTTTAACACAGCAGGCCAGACATTGTGTGGCACACTTGCACTTAATAATGGCAACCAATCTAGACCATAAATATTGCAAACGATGCGATTTGAATGAAAAGCCCTATAAAACATGATAAAAGCCCCTGTGATTAATTCTAAAACTGTTCTGTTCATATTAGACCTGCAATGGCCTCCCTGATGAGATCAATACAGCGTAGCAGAGTGATTCTAATAGAAGTGTTATTATCTTTTAATCTTCAAGAGAACACCAACTTCTAGAATTCTGTAGCATTCAGGTTGCTTATTTTCTCACAGCAACCTTGAAGGCAGTTGTTTTCCGAAATGAAGATACATTAGAGTCTTTTCAAGGATTTATCAATAATAGGACACGGTCACTGTTTGTGAAGCCAACAGCTAAAAGGCGCATTTGTATGCCGGGACTTACAATTGGTCACAATGACCTTCCCTGTCAGCCTCTATTTTCTCAGCAGACGGATGCCTACAGTGAAGGAGCGGTAAAGGGCAGAATTTCAGGAAGAGAGTGAGAAGCAACATTCTGTTCCTGCAGCCAACAGAATCACGTTGTTAGGAGCCAGGCTACATAAATGGGATTCATTCTGGGCATGGCTGCGATTTAACTGGAATGAAAGACTTGCAGCGTTGTGCACGGCCTAATTGTTGGTCTTGAAATCATTTTGACTAGAATATGTGCCCTGCAATTGAAAATTAATATTTTATCACTTGCTAGTTCCAGGAGCAATTAGAAGTTGTAATTGTAGCATTTATTTTCATTTTGTTGTCTTTGGACTCTATGGAATAAAATATATTAAAACCGATCTTTACTCCAGGGTAATGTGCTGATTGTAATGCATGTGAACAGTGTATCTAACATCTGATGTACTCGGGGGATATGAAGTGCCTTAGGTGAGCCCTGAATCCTGCCGTACCCCTCTGCTTTCACCGCTGCCCCTATTGTCTCCATTGCCACCCGGTTCTGGGACCTCCAGCATTAACAATACTCTTTAAATTGCAATGTAGTGCTGACCTGATCTCTCCGGCACTGCATCACAGTTCCTGGCCTCTGTGACCTGCCACTTCCACCCCCCCCCCCAATGTAGTGGAGTGCCCCCATGCAAACAAGAAGTCTGCTTTGGAGGGGGTGGAAGTGGCACGTCATGGAGGCCAGGAACTGGAATGGTGCGCCAGAGAGATCAGGTAAGTGTTGTGTTACTGTTTAAAGGGCATTGCTGCTGCTTCAGGTCTCGGAGAGGGGTGGTACCAGTGACATCGGCTGCCCTGGGAAAGTGGGCACTCTAGGTGCCTGCCTAGTTTGTCTATTGTAGCGCCGGCCCTGGAGACACTAAAGGGGGAATAAGTATTTTAGTGCACTGAGAGTTATAAGTGGCTTTTTCAGTAGCTTCTGCAATTTGCATTGTCATACGACTACTGAGGCTAATGCAATCCGAGTGGGGGGCCATTTCCCCCTACCTCCAACTAAGAGAAGGGACCAATGGGAACTGTTCCCCCCCCCCCCACCACCATTTTCAGAGTTTGCAGAACAGAAATCAAGAAAGATTCCTTTGTAAGTATAGTTTTATTTTAACATGTTTTATGTCAAAATATAAGCTAATATAGATATTGTTTTGTTTCTAATACAATGAACTAGCATATATTCCTCATATCTAATTTTAAATAATCTTAAATCCAGAAGGCCTCAATAGAATGGTCCAAATTAGGGCCTGTGATTGTTAAGGCTGGCTCTGCCCCGTGCGCCTCCATTCTCAGCCAGAAGGTAAGTACCCTAATGCACCCTAAGGTGAGCCAGCATGATAACTCAATCTTACTTCCTACTGACTCGGCATTCAGTGTTGTTCTGACAATGTTTAGCATCGAAACACGAGGCCACCTCAGTTTTGTAAACATTTAGGAGAATTCTGGGGAGGGTACTATGGAAGGTTCTCTCCCTTTTTCTTTGATTCACATTGGGGTGGAAGGGAGAGTGATTGATTACCAAGCTGCAGAGCTACTGGGTGATCTTCTTTCTTTTATATCAGAGAGGGCAGAAAGGGTATTAATGGACTGAGGGGATGGACTCTTCTTTTTTTATTATATTGAGGGTGAGAGAGAAAATTGTGGATGGGGTCTTGTGTATTTTTTTTTATTATCAAGTGGGAGGAAGAGATCCTTGTCCAGGAGTTCTGCCTAGATTTAAGTCATCTATCCCTATTTCTAGTTCTGGACACATAGATTAGGCTCCAGTTGTTGAAAATTGGTGCTAGGTGCCTACATTTTTTTCCCTGGCCTACCTCTTCCTATTGGCCCATCCATTTTTAGGCACCTATATAACATTATACACCTTATAATTTTACTGTAAGTCCCCAAATTGAGGTACTAAGAGGGGGCAAATTCACTCAGAGGGATCTGCATACTTAGAGCCTGTTGAGAGTTGGCTCAATAGACTTTAGTATATGCAATGACTAGTAGGTCATCCTGGCACATCACACTTCCCTTTCCTCTCAAACTCTAATGGAGAGAATATTGTCACAGATTTTGAATAAAGTAAAGGAAGTGTTATGTCAGTCCACTGAGATACTTAGAAATACAAACAACACACTGGAGTAACTCAATACATTGTGGTTAGCTTTTGAGAGTTATATACTTTTGAGAGTTTGTAAATATGTAAAGAGTTGTTCACTGTTCAAGGTAATTAATTGAATAATATAATTTTGTTTTTCTTGTTGTTTTATTCTGTATCCTGTTAATTGTTCCATGTAAACAGTTGAAATACACTGCTTTATATTCTATGTAAACCGTTTTGATTCGTAGAAAGACGGTATATAAAAAATGTTAAATAAATAAATAAAATATACTTGGTGATACATATTATGGCTTTTCATTTTAGGTTTCAACCAATAATCGCTAATAAAACAATCCAATGCAAAAAAATAAAATGGAGAAACATCAGAAGAGCACCATTTCCCCTAATACTCTCTCTTCCCTTTCTGCACTGATGACTCTTAACCCTGGGAGTACCGATGGGGTCAAAAGTGACCCCATTGCAAGTTTCACAACGCGTATCTCGGAAACTAGTTGTTCAAAAATGCAATCTTTTTATGACTTTTCACATGTCAATATTCTCTTTATATTGCGCCATGAGAGGAATAATTTTCATCTGCTACGTGACTCTAGTGATGAATTGCAGCCCAGAGTACCAGTGGGGTCATTTTTGACCCCAGTTGCTTACGTCCGGTTTGGATCGTGATACAGTTTGCAGTTTTGTGAATTTTTTGATCTGACAAAGGTATTTATCATTAATTATGTATCATTTATTTTTTGTACTCTTATCTTATGAAAATTACACATTTTCTGTAATTGATATCATATGTTCTCTCATTATTTCCGATGAAATCTAAAGGTTTTCAGCTTGTTCATCACGATTATTGTACACCTATAGTAAAACTGCTTTGCGTTTTATTCAACTTTATCTTTGTTTATTTATTTTAGGTTATTGTTTATGATGTCAAAACAAAAGTATTCAGCTGCCCAAGTAAGAGAAATATTGCAACGAGATGCTGACAGTGACGGCTCTGAGTCGTCTGAAGATGCAGCATATTCAGCAAGTGAAGAAGCATATCTGTCAAGTTCAGGCGACAAATCTGATGATGACAGTCATGATTCAGATGGCGACAGCAGTTGGTCGCCAAGTGAATGTGAGACTGATGTTGAGCCGGTAACATCGCCTGCAGCAAAGAGTCAAGTTACAGGTCGAGGCAAAGGTCGAGGCTGTGCTGGACGGGGAGGAAGGCAGGAGTCCTCGGTGTAAGTATCATCTGTGAGGAATCTTAATTGTGGTCGTAGAGGAGCTAAGAGGTCATCAACTAAAAGCACAAATGTTGCCATTGAAGCCTATGTATCTAAGGATGCCACATCATGGAACAGGAAACCTATAAAGCAAGCTGCTGGAAGATACGCCAGAGCTAATGTCATGCCTGTACAACAAGGTCCTTACAAGGTATGCTGAATGAAATGTTGATGGCCCTCTCGCAGCATTCCACTTGTTCATGAGGAAGAACTTATTGAATGAAATCATGATGTGGACAAGCAAACAAGGAAGACACATTTATGACGACACATGGAAAGATTTGACAGACGGAGAATTTCAATGTTTTCTTGGACTTCTGATCCTCTCAGGCGTGTACAAGTCATGAAATGAATCCATAGTTCAGTTGTGGAACCTTGAAGATGGTCGTTCTGTTTTCGGCAAAAATACAGCCCGTAACCGTTTTCGGCAAATTTCTTGTGCTCTCAGATTTGATGATGCAACCAACAGATGTGAACAATGAGGCATGGATAAGCTTGCTCCAATCAGACACATTTTTGATACCTGGGAAGCGACTCTAAGTGACGCCTTTGTTCCTGGTGAAAATGTTACCGTGGATGAGCAACTGCTTACATTTCATGGCCGTGTTCCGTTCAGACAATATATTCCCAGCAAATCTGGGAAATATGGCATAAAGCTATGGATGTTGTGTGACAGTGCAACGTCATATGTTCTGCGTCTTCAAGTATATACAGGAAGGGAACTCGGAAAAAACAGGGAACAGAATCAGGGTGAAAGGGTTGTGCTGCAACTCACTGAAAGATTGACGCGATCTGGCAGAAATGTTACTGTTGACAATTTCTTCTGCAGTTTATCCCTGTCATGGAAATTGCTAGAAAAACAAATGAAACTTTTGGGGACAATTCAAAAGAACAGGAAAGAATTACCTCCAGAATTTGTAACAGCAAAGGTCCGAGAGGTATTCACTTCACTGTTTGCCTTTCGCGATGACGCCACTCTGGTTTCCTATTGCCCGAAGAAAGGAAAAGTGGTTGTTCTTCTGAACAGTTTGCATGATCAAGAAGAAGTAGATAACACACGTCCAGACAAAAAAAACACACATGATCTTGGACTATAAGTCTAGTAAGGGTGGAGTAGATACGGCAGATCAAATGTTGCGCATGTATACCACAAAACGAATGACAAGACGCTGGCCAGTGACAATCTTCTACAACATGGTGGACATCAGTGCTTTGAACGCCTTCATTGTTTGGATGTCACTAAAGACCAGCTGGAGAGTATTTTTGGTAGCTGTCCATCTTCTGTTCAGTTCTTTTAGATTAGGCACTTTGAGGGTAATTCTATGAGCCCCCAAAATAGTTAATGCATATTTGTATGGAAGTAAATCAAACCTATTTTACTGGATTTTAGCTCCTGCTTTCAAGGCAAGTTACATTCAGGTACAACAGGTATTTTCCTGTCCACAGAGAGTTTATAATCTAAGTTTGTACCAGAGGCAGTGGAGGGTTAAGTGATTTGCCCAAGATCACAAGAAGGAGTAAAGAGACTTAAACCTGGAATCCCTGTTTCTTAGTCCATTAGGCTACTTCTCCTCCACTTTACCAAACATGGATTTGACTTTGGAGAATATCAGTGTAAGTGGCCACTAACACATAGAAATTTAAGGCATGGTCACTTTTACCAGCTCTAAAACTGGTGTAAATGACAATGTGGATCTAAGGCAGTATGCCCATATTTTATAAAATGCATGCATAAAGGTACACTCCCCCATGCTCCACCTATGTGCATACCCACAGTGATAGTATACACAACGGGCTCTGTGCATGTACTTACAAAACCACACCAGCATGATTTACACGTGGAAGCCAATTCCGAAAACATGCACATCCGGGCAGTGGGCATGTCCAAATGGAAACATGCAGAAATAGAACTCAATTCCACACACCTGGGGTAGATGCAGCTGTGTGCACAGAATCACTGACATAGATGTGCTAGATGCAGGCTGTACACAGTGCAATGCTATACGAAGATGGGTATATGCCGACAATGGCTGTGGACATCCCCACACTCACCATATTCTGAAAAGATGTATGTCTGCGACCCTGCCGGTCTCCGCAGTATACCCATGAATGGCCACACCTCCCCTTTAAAACGTGCAGTTTTTAAGCAGCTGTGGCCACAGACAGTGCTGTTATGAGGCAGAAGTACACTGTTAAGTTGACGATTCCCATAGGAGGATGCAAGTTCGATGAAACTAGTCTGTGGAATGCCCAGAACACTACAAAGCAATCGCAGTGCACTGTAATGTAGCAAGAAAACAGGTACAGAGTGATCCATCTGGCACAGGTAGCAGTGCAGCACTACATACATGGCAGTAGACGACCTCCCTAGGTATGCATGCAAGTAAGGACATGAACTCAGGAGAAAAGGCCCTCCATAGCGAACCAGCCAAACATTTCCCTATCACAAATAAAGGACCAGTAGAATGACAGCAGTCAGCAGTGCAAGCACCACACAGACATGCCCAGAGACACCATTGGCGCTCCCTACAACTATGCACATTGTGTAGAGCAATGCTGGTGCACCTTGGCATGGCGTACTGTGTTCCTCATCCTCCTGCTGAGGTCTGCTGAATGCGGACCTGTCCTGCTCACTCCTGCCTGTTCTCACTTGCATCTGCTGATGCTGTAGTCAGCCCTATGGTCCACGTACCTGCCAGGCATACCTGTCCCCCCCCCCTCCAGATATGTGAATGAGCAATCTAGATTCCCCCATGCAGCTTTCAACCACACACACACACACACACACACACACACACACACACACACACACACACACACTCTCTCTCTCACTTGCAGTGCCACAGAAACAGATGTCTGCCAGCAGCATGCCCTGCACCGAATAATATAGATGATGGAATGGAATCCATGGATATCAGTACTTCCAACCCATCATCGTACCTCATCACTACATTGCAAGATGCATACAGACATACATGATACCTAAACAAGTGGACCTCAAACAGTCGCAGAGCTGCTTTAGGCCAAAACAGCCCATCAAGTATATCAGTCTCAAGAGTCAGACCTCATATGCGCAGTGCAAATCATAGGCCCGCATATGTAATCAACCTCAACAGTGACCTGTGCACATGATATGTGCCATAGGGCCACTGGTGTAGACCTTCCCCATTATTGTGTTTCGATAGGTTTACATCAGACCTTCCCTGCATCCGGGGAATGTACACATTGCATAGGGCATATTGCAGAGATCCACTGTATAAAGCGCACCTCTCCAGCAGGCAGGGTGCTGCACATTGCACCGAAGGCTGGGCTTACATATTCACATGGAGTCCTAAGGCTCTGTCACTGATATCATTTCAAGGATGTGAGCATTGTTAGGAGACCCACGCTTTGTCCCTTTAGCTCACTCAGCAAATGCCAGCATAGCCGGTAAGCACAACTGTGCTCTACTGCATACATTTGTGGAGGCGTTTTTTTTTTTTTGGGGGGGGGTTGTTACTGTGACCTCAAAACTCCCTCTCCTCTGCTTTCTGTTCAGGAACACTGCATGTTGTGGTTTCCCAGCCTGCAGACACAACAGTGCACAGCATAGGTTACAGATCCATTCACCACTGTTGGCTGCATTGAGGTGCAGGGCAGAAATATTTCTAAGTCCTACCTTTATTCCACCTTTCAGCAGGTATAACCTGGACGTCTGCGGGAACTACTATGGACATACATAGGTAGCGCCGGAATACGCTTTATATGTCTCTGTGGCTGGCCACACCCCTCTTATGACCCCTCCCGACAACCTTCTGGGATCCCCATTTATGTGCAGTGAATGTGCAAGGCCACAAATGTGCAGAATACAGTTTTAGATGTTTTCGTGAGATGCACATCTCTCCTGCACACATAGGTGGCTTATTCAGGGTTCAGAATCATCCCCATACTGTAAGTGCTCACTTATACATATTGTATACTAGAATACTATCAGGGCCAACCCAACCATTTTGCTAACTAGGTAGTCACCTGGGGTTGCAGCCTCTGGGGGTGGGGGGCAAAAAGCAGGGCATTCATAGCTAAATACTCGATTCTGACAGTCAGAGGGCATAAGGCTTAAGGTTTCCTAGGATTCCAACATTTTGAATCATCTCTGGGACTGGCCCTGAATACCATGATTTACATGAATAAATGCATGTACATTTAAATGGATCTTTATAAAATTACCTTCTTTGCCTCTAGTGGTGGGGGATCAGTTTTTTCTTTGTCGGCCACTACTGTTTGAGAAATTTGTATTTCTTGGCTGATGGGAAATGGATTAATATCTAGGTTGTATAAAGCGCTGGCCAGGGTGCTTAAGCCCAATCTGCCTCCCTATGTTAAATGTTGGCAAGCCACATGAGGGACTTGAGAGGAGACATTTGGACAGCTATTTAGAACTATTCCTTAAGATGTATTCTCTTCTTATGCTTAGTGAGTGTGAAAATAAAAATTTTGATATGGTCTTAACTTAATCTCTAAGTGGGATCCCGAGACTCCTCCCACCTGTTGGTGGAATTGTGAACGGGTGGGTAGCTTTGAATATATGTGGTACACTTGCCCAGCTGTTCAGAAGAGACTGCACTCCTTGATCTTTAAGATCTCGGTGGTGTTGGTGTCATTTGATATTGCAGTCTTGATACCTAGCTGAGAAATTCTTAATGCCACCTCAAAATATACACTTTTCTGCATTAGCAGCTAATGCAAAATACGGCAGAGAATGAGGAGAGACTGAGCCTTACCAATAACATAGAGGTTGTTGCTTACATAACAGTGGCAAAGTGAACACAACTTGAACAGGCGTAGCTAACTGCATCTCGTTATGTGCAATGCAGTTAATGGGAGGTAAAAATCTTTTCTCTTTAACTGTATGTAAGATCCAACAGTTAACACACATGTTTTGCAGTTGCCATGCATGAAATTTGACCATTACTGCATGGTATAATTAAGGGTCCCTATCAAAGCCAAACAATGATACTTCATCCAATAAAATAATTGTTTTAGGACGGAGGTCATGTGCCATTTGTGAATTATGTTATATGAATTTTGAGTAATGTTGCAAGAATTTGTTTGCGAAACGTATTATGGCCATTGAACTCTGTCTATCAAAGGTAGTTTAGGTAGTAGCAGACCGTTGATGTATTTAACTCATTGCTTCATCTCAGTTCGCTGGAAGGTGATAAGGTGAAATTAGACTTACCTGCTAATTGTTGTTCCTGGAGTAGACCCAGTCTAGTCCCGGACCTCTGAGTTGTCCACCTCATTCAGCAGCTTGCGTTCGAGCAGGTTAGAGCACAGCCTCAGCACGTTTAGTTGTTAACAGTTCTTAGATAATTTGTTGTTATACAGTTTAGTTTTGGGGATTGGCTAGAGTTGGTAAGTGGCACCTTACGGGGTGGTAGTGAGGTTGAGATTTACTTGTTTTCTCTGGTGAGTCTGCTTTTCCTCCTTCTTTTGTGATGTCATCTGTATATCCCTCTGGGATCCACCTTCCTCCATCAGTACCCTATTGACCAAGCAGACTCACCAGAGAAAACAAGTATGTCTCAACCTCACTACCACCCTGTAAGGTGTCACTTACCAACTCTAGCCACTCCCCAAAACTAAACTGTATAACAACAAATTATCTAAGAACTGTTAACAACTAAACGTGCTGAGGCTGTCCTCTAACCTGCTCGAACGCCAACATGCAAGATGACCATAAGTTCCCCAGGGAAATCGTCCCCTTTCTCCACTCTTCTTACCTGTCATCTT
Source organism: Ichthyophis bannanicus (assembly GCA_033557465.1). Classification (NCBI taxonomy): domain Eukaryota; kingdom Metazoa; phylum Chordata; class Amphibia; order Gymnophiona; family Ichthyophiidae; genus Ichthyophis; species Ichthyophis bannanicus. The sequence goes on along the minus strand of CM066034.1, from coordinate 126,464,885 downwards.
CAACAACTCAGACTGTGCTTCGTACACCCTCAACACTGGGACGGGACTCGGGACTAGACTGGGTCTACTCCAGGAACAACAATTAGCAGGTAAGTCTAATTTCACCTTCCTGATTGTATCCCCAGTCTAGTCCCGCACCTCTGAGTAAGTACCAGAGCAGTAAACCTAACGGGAGGGCCTCGCTACACCAGCCTGAAGCACTGCAGCTCCAAAACAGGCATCCTGTGCCGACTGCACATCTAGCCGGTAGTGCTTCACAAACGAATTCAAGGATGACCATGTGGCTGCCTTGCAAATCTCTTCCGGCAGCACCAACCGAACTTCCGCCCATGAAGTCACCTGAGCCCTAGTGGAATGGGCCCGCAGCCCTTCCGGTACTGGCTTGCCTCTCAACAAGTAAGCAGACGCAATCGCCTCCTTAATCCATCTTGCGATGGAAGCCTTTGACACCGCCTCTCCCCTTCTAGGACCTACGAAGAGAACAAACAGCCTCTCGGATCTGCGAAAGCTCGCAGTACGCCGTAAATACTTCTTCAACGCCCGCCGGATGTCTAACTTCCTCTTTACCAACCCTGCCGGGTCAGAACTGAACACTGGCAAAGAAATGTCCTGATTCAAGTGAAACGGCAACACAACCTTGGGCAAGAACGCCGGAACTGGTCTCAATACCACCTTTGAATCAAAAAAGGTGAGATAGGGTTCCTTGCCGGACAACACTTGCAGCTCCGAAATCCGTCTTGCAGAACAAATGGCCACCAGGAACACAACCTTCAAAGTGAGATCTTTCACCGCAGCCCTACCCAATGGCTCAAACGGCTCCCGCTCCAGCGCCTCCAGTACCAGCGGGAGCTGCCATTTGGGCATCAGGCACCTACCTGGTGGTCTCAAGAGTGAAACCGCTCTCAGAAACCGCTTGACCTCCAAATGGTCTCCGATAGAACGGCCAGCAATCCGTCCTCTGTAACATGACAAGGCCGCAACCTGCACCCTAAGCGAAGCAGCAGCAAGCCCCTTGTCAAAGCCATCCTGCAGAAACTCCAAGATCTGTGAAATGGACACCCTAAGCGCCTCCGAGTCCCTCTCTCTGCACCATGCCTCAAACACTCTCCAAACCCGGACATACGCTAATGACATAGACCTCTTCCTGGCTTTCAACAGCATGGAGATCACCGCCGTGGAATAACCTCTCAACATCAACCAAGCCCTTTCAATAGCCAAGCCATAAGCAAGAACCGATCCACGTGAGGCATGAAAAGAGGACCCTGCGACAACAGATCCGGTCATACTGGGAGCCGCCACGGCCACGCTACCAGGAGCCTTAAAAGATCCGCATACCAAGGCCAATGGGGCCAATCTGGGGCAATTAATTTCACCTGCTCCCTGAACCTCTCTATCCGTTGGACCACCCTGCCTATTAGCACCCACAGAGGAAAGATGTACAGGAGCTGTCCCTCCGGCCAAGACTGAATGAGAGCATCGAGGCCCTCCGACATTCTTTCTCTTCTTCTGCTGTAGAAGCGACTGGCTTTTGTCAACTGAAAAGTTGCCATCAAATCCATCACCGGCATGCCCCAATGGCGTACTAGCATGTCGAACACCTCCTGATGCAGGACCCACTCTCCTGGGTCCACCTTTACTCGACTGAGGAAGTCAGCCTCCACGTTGTCCACCCCTGCAACATGCGCTGCCGACACTGCTAGGAGATGCTCCTCGGCCCAGCCGCACAGGCTCTCTGTTTCGGCCTCCAGTGCCATACTGCTGGTTCCCCCTTGCCGATTGATGTATGCCACAGCGGGTGCGTTGTCGGAAAACACTCGAACCGCTGTCCTGCAGAGACACACCTGAAAGCTATGCAGAGCCAGGGCCACTGCTCTTAACTCCAACCTGTTGATTGACCAAGACCTCTCCTGGATGCTCCACTGCCCCTGCGCGAACTGTCCCTGGCAGTGGGCTCCCCAGCTCCGAAGACTGGCATCCGTCGTTAATGCCACCCAATCGGGCACCTCGAGAGGCTTCCCGCTCTCGAGAGAACTGGGAGCCAACCACCAATGAAGTGTACTCGTGTCTCGTCCGGACAGATAAGTCTCCGAGATAGCGGATCCTGCTGATGAGACCAGCGCCGAAGTAGCGCTCTTTGCAAGGGTCTCATGTGCGCTCTTGCCCACAGCACCAATTCTATGGTCGCCACCATAGTGACCAGAAGCTGCAGGTATTGCCATGCTGTGGGTGCCTTCCTCCTTAGGAACTTCCGGACTAACGTCCGTAACCTTCGCGCCCTCTTCTGGGGGAGAAACACCTGTCCAGACAACGTGTCGAACTGAGCCCCTAAGTATTCTATCCCCTGAGAGGGCACTAACTTGCTCTTTGCCCGATTGACTACCCAACCCAGGCTCTCTAGGAAACTCACTACCCTGAACGTAGCTCGTTCGCTCTCGCTCCTTGACTTTGCTCGAATCAACCAATCATCCAGGTACGGATGCACCAGAATGCCGTCCCTGCGCAAGGCTGCCGCGACTACCACCATGATTTTAGTGAACGTGCGTGACGCCATCGCCAGACCGAATGGCAAGGCTCGGAACTGAAAGTGACCGAAGGGAACCGCGAAGCGGAGATACTTGTGATGCTCCGGCCAAATGGGAATGTGAAGATATGCTTCTGACAAATCCAGGGAAGTGAGGAATTCTCCCCTCCGAACTGCCACAATTACCGAACGCAGGGTCTCCATGTGAAAGTGAGCCACGCGAAGGCAACAATTCACTCCTTTGAGATCCAGAATGGGCCGAAAACCTCCGTCCTTCTTTGGTACCACGAAATATATAGAGTATCGACCGCAGCCGTGTTGGTCCCGGGGAACTGGCTCTATTGCCCTGAGGTCTAGGAGCCTTCTTACCGTCTCCTGCACCGCCTCGCACTTGGCTGCCACCCTGCAGGGAGACTGCACGAAGGCGTTGCGCACTGGCCGCTGCAGTTCCAGTGCGTAGCCCTCTCGGATGACCTCTAGGACCCACTGATCTGAGGTGATTTGTACCCAGGCAGCATAGAACTCCTGCAACCTCCCTCCCATGGAGACTAGAGGGCTCTGGGTCCGCCTGATCTCATTGTGATTTCCTGAGGTTAGAAGAGGGAGAGGAGGCAGAAGGGGATGCCCCAAATCCTCTCCCCGCTCCCCGAAATCCTCGAAAGCCCTGGCTTCTGCCGGGAAATCTGCCTCTCTGTCCATAACTGAACCTTTGGAAACGAAACCTGCGAAAATCACATTGTTGACCACTGCCAGCTGTAACTACTCGGCCCTGCTTGGGCTTGTCCTCAGGCAACTTGCCGCCCTTTGATTCACCCAACTCCTTGACCAACTTCTCCAGGTCCTCGCCGAACAAGAGACGTCCCTTAAAAGGAAGCTTGCTCAACCTTGCTTTAGATGAATTATCAGCCACTCAATTACGGAGCCACAGATAACGCCTTGCTGCCACCGCCGATGCCATACTCTTAGACAAGCCACGCATCAGATCATAGTGAATGTCCGACAAATAGGCCGCCCCCGACTCCAGGCGAGCGGCATCACTGGACTTGTCACCTTCCTGCCCCGCTTGGGCCTGCTGAGACCACCGCAGGCATGCCCTGGCCACCCAGGCCCCACAAATAGCTGCCTGGAGAGACAGGGCATTGATATAAAAAATCTGCCTCAGTAAGGCATCCAGCTTTCTATCTTGCACATCCTTAAGGGCCGCGCTGCCCTCCACCGGAATGGTGGTTTTCTTTATCACTGCAGCCATGGCCGCATCCACCTTGGGAGGCTTGAAGACCTCCCTATCCTGGTCCACCAGCGGGTATAGCCGACTCATCACTCTGGAGCCCTTGAGCGCAGACTCCGGTATGTTCCACTCTTCCTGTATTAACTCCTGGAACACCCGGTGTACCGGAAATGCTCTCTGAGACTTTCGAAAGACTTGCAACAATGGATCCTCCAGAGTCTCATCCTCCGCCGGCCCCTGGGTCGGCATGTTCAGGGTTCTCAGCGTCTCCGTGATGAGAGCCGGGAGCTCGTCCCTTCGGAATACCCGCACCACTCTAGCTTGCTCCTCTTTGTCCTCAAGCTCTCCTTCCTCTAGCTCCTCCTCTATGGCAAGACTCCCACCTTCCTCATCTGAGAGCTGCCCCTCCGAGGCAACAGACTGAGCCACGAACTCCGCATCCAAACGCGGCCTCTTGGCTCCTTGCTGGGCCTCTGCGGTGGAGGCTTGTCCAAGTCCCTTCGCTCCTCCCCCTTCGAGGTTTCCCTTCGCCTGCTTTGGCGGTAAGCCTCCCACTGCCTGCTGAAGAAGGGCCACAAGCTCTGCCGAGAATATGGACTCCAGCCCCTTGGGCCAGGCTGCTTGCGGAGCAGGGATTTCTGGAGCAAAAGATGGCCCTGCTACCTGTTCCCCCAGGGGTAAACTGGCCCCGAGAGCAACCGAAGGGCCTGCCTCTGCACCTAGCCGCTCCTCCGCATCCTCTCCGGGAAGCTCCATGGCCGCAGCCTCTTTAGAACAGTTCTTACACACACCTGAACCCGAAACTGAACTTCTCTTAGCCCCACAAATAAAACACTGAGGCCTTGATGGCATAACCCCCTTGACCAGGCCCCCCCCTGGCCACAACTACCGCACTCTGCCAACCCAGCAAGGGAAGGCCCACCGGAAGCCCACAGAGCCCTGAGAAAAGAAAATCCCCTTTCTCTCCTTTTTTTTTTTTAAACTCAAACTCACACCTCATAACTGGGCTCTGAACATTTCCTGCGGGTTTTCAGCCATCGCGCCTTCAAACCGTGGCTTTATCCAGCCGGGAAACCCCTCTGCTAACTCCAACTCTGGTCCTGTGCTCCCCGCGCTGCTACCACGTGGCCGGGCCTGCTCTTCGATTCGTGCTCCCTCGCGCTGCCTGACCAACGCTCACCAGCCCGCCCCCTTACCTCTGCCGATCATCCATCACGGTCTCAGCGGGCCTCCGCCGTCTCTGCACTACCAGAGACGAAATCAGGCTTGGGTTATGCCCTGTGCACCCCGCGGAAGTCCGACACTGGGAACCTCCACGGCCAGCCAGAGACGCTCTCACAAGCAACTCCTCTGATTCGCATCTGACTGTGCACCTCTCCTCCCCCGGTTCAGCTCTCCTGCTGCTAACAGAGCGAATCCGGCCTTTCCAGCGCCCACTGCTTAGATACCCACCCGAAGCAGGGACAAAAACAGATTTGAGGAGAGCCTGTCGCACCTTTAACGAACAGCCCTTGTGCAAATCTTAAAGGTATATCCTCACTTTCTCGTTTTGTATTTATTTATTATTATTTTTTTAAACTAAAATCCCACTACTTTAAACAACTATCCTTAATTGTTCCTCCAGTGAGCCCGGACCCCCAGGCTCACCGACCTATTCAGCTGCTTGGAGACTGAAGTAACTGATGGAGGAAGGCGGATCCCAGAGGGATATACGGATGACATCACAAAAGAAGAAGGTTCCTCAGTCTCCAAGCTGCTGAATGAGATGGATAACTCAGAGGTCCGGGACTAGACTGGGGATACGATCAGGAACTGGGGATTCGCTGAGTTTTCTGAGGTTTGCTTTCCACCTTGTTATTTCTGAGTAAAACATTACTGCATGGTTACTACAAAATCTTACTGCAGTTTAGTAAATAAGGCCCCGAGTAAATAATGCAATGGTCAAATGCAAGACTACATTGCCACTGTGTTGTATTGCCTCTATGATATGAATAAAAACAAAAGCTCTACTGCTTCTGACCCTCGGTGGAGACAACCTACAGCCTCTACCTTTACTGTAGCCAACCAGTCACTGGGGCAGTGTAAGATGTAGTTCCACTCCATGATGCTATACAGCCCTGTCACTCGTGAAGATCTGTTGCTACAAAATTTGGAATCAGTACATTCCAAACAATTACAAGAAAATAATTTATCTATTAAGGTAAGAAAAAATATTTAAAAGAAAAAAAGGCCATAGCCCATGTCAAGGAGAGAGCAAGATATTACTAAGTAAAATAACAAAAAAAATCCCAAAGAGGATTTTAATACCCTTCCAATACTACCAGCTATTTACTAAATGAGAGCTCAACACACCCCCCCCCCCAACTATGAGTGCTTTTTAAACAATATGGGTCCGATATTGGGTTGGGCAGGCTATGTGCCCCTATGGTGCATAGCCTTGCTCGCCGACTCTTAACTCTGGATATTCAATGCCGGGGTCATATGTGGCCTCAGCATTGAATATTCAGGAATCGCCACAGACACTGGAAGCCACAGTAGCTAACCAGCATGCAATATTGCATGCTGCAATGGCTCTATGTAAGTACCATTGAATATCTTCATTTAAGACATATACAAAGTTTACTGGGCTGTAAACTCTGTAAATGCCTTTCAAAGATCAGGCCCTATATGTTTATCATTCAACAATTTTTTCAAATGAAAAGGATCCAACCCCCTCCCCCATACTTATTACCCTTCAGAGTAGCCAGGCACTTACAGTGGAGCCACACAAAAAAGATTCCTCCTAAATCAAACAATTTGGATTTCAGTGCCAAAAATCCTTCTGCTTGGCCTGAGTAGTCCAGGAGACTCCTGGAAATAGCTGGATTGAGTGTCCACAAAAAATTTTTTTTTTCTTTCTAAAATAAGATTTTAAAACAAGCAACTTCTCACTCTCAATGGTAAAAGTGACAAAAAGGGCAGTAGTAATACAAATTTGCAGTCAGTATTTTTTCATGCCTAAGGTTTCTTAGAACTTCCTAGAAATATTCACATAAAAGAATCTCGGCAGATAACAAATGATGCATAGGGAAATGAAAAAAAATATATAAATTTTGAAATTTTGAAATATTTTTTAAGGACTCTGATTTATAATGGATTTTGCAAACTGTCTCTAATGTCAGAGATTCCTGTAGCCTGCAAAGATTGAAACTGTGTTTCTCTCTTAGACACTTACTTCTCAATAAAAGAAAATGTTGATCAATCTCCTGGAACTTATTCACCAATTCTACAGTAAAGTTCCATAGATGTGTCAATGACATCTTAAGCATATTCTCTGTCCTAGTAACTACAGCCCATATGTCCTTAAAAAGTCAATGGATTGGAGGCAGTATAGCATTATGGATCAAGAACTGTTTAAAAGATAGCCCTACTCTCTGCTTTCTAAATGGCCAATTTTCTCAAAGGAGAAAGGTAGTTACCAGAGGATATAGTAAAAGCAGTTAGTGTAGCTGGGTTTAAAAAAAGTTTGGACAAGTTCCTGGAGGAAAGGTCCATAAATCATTATTAAAGAGGACCCGGGAAATCCACTGCTTGCCCCAGGATGAGCATTATGGAACCTGTGTGGCTTTTTGGGAACCTGCCGGTACTTGTGACCTGGGTTGAACACTGTTGGAAACAGGATACTGGGCTTGATGGACCTTGGTCTGACCCAGTATGGCTTTTCTTATGTTTTTATGTTCACAGCAACTTTGTGAGAGGATAAGAGCATAACAGACTGAGATAAAACAGTTACCTTAGGTAGTGTTAAAGGATGTGGCATAAGAATTGATATTTCTCATTCCTCACTACTCTATTCACCAATGGAGTTGGAACATTATCCACTAAGACTGACGAAAGTTCCAAGGAAGCACAAGTGTCCAGAAGAGGAGTTCTCTTGATGGAGCTTAAAGATGCTCCATCAGGCTGAACTTGGTGTACAAGCATTTGAATAAACTACATTGACTCTGAAATGTTTGTCCATAGGACCTTTTACTTCAGAAGCTGATACTGAAGCCCCTTTGCTTTTATTTTTATGTTTAGGCATTCTTAAACTAAAATCCTACCAACAGTACTCACTGAGATGTCAAACAGGATCCAGCCAGACTCCTTCCACGCTCTGCCTGGGCTCCAAAGGGGCTCTAAAGGGGTGTTACCTGCCTCTTTGGCCACATCCCTTTGGGCTACACGCTTGCTGCTATGTGTCTGTGGCCACCGCCGCAACACTGCAGCAAATTTAAAGGTCATCTCGATGCCCAGAAATGATGCCATGGGTGCTCCTTGCTCTTCCAGGCTAGCGCTACAGATGATCTTCAGGGGCATTTTTCTGGCAAACACACTAACAATTCCCCATTTCCAACAGCACTACCCAGGTACTTCCTCTCTCTCTCTCTCCTGACAGCACTGCCACAAATTTAAAGGTCCTCCTGATACCCGTAAGACTACATGGACACATCTTTCTCCTGCCAGCTAGGAACAAACAATCCTCTGGCCCTGATGGTGGCAAACACATTGGCAGTTCCTCTCTTCCAACAACGCTGCCCGGGTATCTCCTTTCTCTCCTTGCCATGTATTTCTTAAATCTAACTACGTTTTGCTTTACACAGATACAATACCCGAATCATCCCAAAAGAAAGATGATATGGGTATTGTATCTATGTAAAGCAGAATGGAATTTAAGAGTGAATGTGAGGCGCGTTAAATCTAACTACAAAATATTTCCCTATCCTATCAGTCAAGAAACTTTAGATATCTCTACCTTGTGTTTTTGAGATGTAGTTGACAAATGCCTGAACAAAACGCTCACTGTTCAAAATGTTCATTTTTTTCACTTTCCTCTAAAAAAACCTGATGACTTTCATAATATGAAACTGCCAACTGTGATAGGCTCATCAAGATATTCTGAAATGTTTCTCCACCCCAACTGACTCTAATTCTGATTTTAAAGTACATAAATACATTCTTTTACTTTACCCTTAGACTTTCTTGGGCTGAACCAAATGAGCTGAAAAGTATTAAGATTTTTCAGAGGACCATGTTCATTCTGTTCTGAATCCTCAAACTGATCTAAAAAGTGAGTCTTTCTGATTAATTTCCTATTTGATTGGTCCCAAATGCACGTCACTAATGATCTATGAAACATTTGTTGTTTCTCCGATCACAACCTTTTATAGTAAATGATCAGTACTGATTTATAGTAATATTCTTAAAACTTATTCAAAGGAATATTTCTTCATATTACCAAAATGCATAATAAATGTAATTGCTGTAGAGAGAAAAAAAGTAAAAAAAAAAAATGAAAAAAACCCCAAAGTGAAAATATAGATGCTTCAGCCAGCAAAACATAAAACAATAGAACATGATGTAAGATAAAAGTGCAACACCCGGATATTCGGCCCTTTCCTATTACTAATTGGTCTTTGGCTTTATCCCTGCTTCTTCTTCACTGCAGGGCTCCTTTGGACTTGTCCCCTGATTTCTTGAATTCAGACATGGTTTATGTCCTCACTAATATCCCTCACCCTGTCAGTCAACAGGGGAAATGGATTTAGCTCACATCTTTTCTCAGAAGTTCAAGGTGAGTAGGTATTTTCCTATTCCAGGAGGTCTTACAATCTAAGTTTGTACCTGAGGTAAAGGAGAGTAAAACTCCCAAGGATCAGAAGTGGGATTTGATCCCTGGTTGCCCTGATTCTAGCTCGGTGCTCTAATTATTAGGCTGCTCCTTCACTCCTTTCTTACATTACTGCTGAATCTACCCTTTCCACCTTGTCCCAATACCCCTCATTCTGAAGCCTCCTTTCCTCTGAAAAATGCTGACCTCTTGGGCATTATTTATACCTCTGAGCTAACCAGAGAGTTCATATCATGAGGAAAACGTCTTGCACTGCTACTTCAGTAAGACCCAGGCTGAACAGAGCATGCACACTGCTAAGTTCTTCAGTAATTGCAGCCATAAATTGTCTCTGGTTTGAATGTTTCCTCTATAATTCTCCATTAGGTAGTCCTAAGACTTTCTAATGAAAAGAAAATCAAATCCCTCCCTGCTTTCCTGCAGACTTTAACTATACAAGATGCATTTTGTAAATATAAGCCGTATCTTAGTTGTGTGGTTTTGCAATTGAATTAGGACGCAGAATATAATGCGTCAAAGACTTTCCTCAACTTGACTCTGCATGATATCTAAAGCAAGATAAGCATTTCAAATCGAATAATTTGTGCTTGCATTATCAAGTCTTTGGTGAAGGACAATTTATATTCCTCTACATTTGAAAGTTTAAATCTCCATGAACCTGAAATTGTCCTTTTGCAGCCAGGTATTCCCAAAAATGAATCAATTGGAGAAACATTATGGCAATACAAGTGCAAACAAAGATATGAAGATATACCCAAAAATGTATTTCCAGATAGTCCCTGTGGTAGTGCGGCATTTGGTTGGAAGGGGTTTTCTGTACAATACAGGCCAGACAGCAGTTCATAGAAAACAAAAGCAGCTTTGCTTATCAGCTTGTTAACCCTCCAGAAAACAAAAACCCAGAACAAACAGCAGTTCAGGGAAAACAAAAGCGGTTTATCTTCTGTCCCAGCTTGTTAAACCTCCACAAGCTCATTCCCCCGGCCCTTCTTCCAGCCCCAGTTAAAGTTCCTACCTCAGAATTCCTTTGTTCAGCCTGCCTTGTAAGGGCTTCTGATTCCACGGGTCTCTCTCCCTCCTGCAGCCTTCTGAGTTCTTAATCTCCCCCTTTGAGCCCCACCCTCCAAGCCCTAAACTCTGGGCTGCAGACTCTTTTAAAGGGGACTGTTGATAATCCCTTTGGAGAGGGATGGGTAACCTTCTATATACCCCATTGCACAACCTCCCCCTCAGTTCAACCATGCCCTGTTGAGCACCTACTTCACCCGGAACCCCCACTCAGGAAAGGAACTCTGCATTCATGTGAGTCCAATCAACCCTATGGAGTTTGGATCCTTAAAGACTCCCATTGGACATGCAGTGTGTTGTAAAATCTGTCACTTGCACGTGTAAATGCTGGTATTTATACTTACTTGCAGGTTGCAAAATTCAGCATTTCCACTTGTAAATGTCAGCATTTACCCATGCAGAGTTTCAAATGATTCCTTTTTGAACAACTTGACAATATTAACCTAAATGTTTATCTTGGCTTCTCATGTATGGGCGGGCAGGGCATGATTCATTATAGTGCCCTTTCCTTCCTGCTCCCTGCCTTTTAAAGCCTTTCTCCATCCCTGCCAATCCCACTCTTCTACTTGCTGTCACATTACCTGTCCCTTGGAAACTGCTGTCTCACTTTCTGTCCTATCCTTGCCGTAGTTAATCTGGCTTGCCATGGCCCCTCACTCCTTTGATTGTGGAAGTGGCTATGTTATGTAGCCCTATGCTCTTTAGAAGTAGGCTGGGCTAGCTTAACATGAGGCTTGCTACACACCCACCTTTGGTACCACCTGTATCAATCCCACCCATCCTTTGTTGTTCTCCAACTGTATCATATATGCATTATGCCCTCATATTATTTATACGAAACAAAAAAATGCTAACACCCAAACATACTAATTATATAAATAAAGTATGTTATACCCAACAATTTTAAATAGGAGGAAAAAAAAAAGACCTCAGTGTTAATAGAACCTTCCAATGTTAGCCTTTAAATCTGTATGCAGCCAACAATTGGGCTTCACAGTGTTACACGTCATGGGTCTTAATAAAAACTCCTAAGTAAATAAAGCTGTTTAACTCAAAGTATAGAAATCATCAAATTTCTCAACCTTTTATCAAAATTCTAGAGCCACTTATCTGCTTTTTTGATATGTTCATAAGCCAAATTCCAATTCAATGAACACGTCCTCTTCACTCCATTGCTATCAGCAACACATCAAGTGTTTTGCTCATGGCACATCAGAGAGTCAACACTATAACATTGGAAGAACTGACATCAAGGAGTCACTCATATCAGATTTTTCTTAAGATCCATGTGAGACCCGGTTGTTGGCTGCATGCATATTTAAAGCCTAGCATTGAAAGGCTCTAGTAACACTGAGGTCTTTTTTCCCTTCTATTTAAAACCATTGGGTATGCCATACTTTATTTATGTAAATCGTATGTTTGGGTGTTGGCATTTTTTGGTTTCATAAATATGAGCTACACCCTTCACTGGATAGTATATTGACTCATATTATTTATATCAAATGATGAGACATCACATTTACTCTTGTAAAAGGAATTGGCCATGGCTTTCTTGTTACAACACAGAAATATAGAAACATGATGGCAGAAAGACCATGTAGCCTATCCAGCCTGCCCTTCCATACCAACTACTGTAGTCCCTTTTTTTCTTTTAGAGATCTTTTCTGTTTGTCTCATGCTTTCTTGAATTCGGATACTGTCTGGTCTCTACTTCCTCCTCTGGGAGACCATTCCATGCATCTACCATTCTTTTCATAAAGAAATATTTCCACATATTACTCCTGGGTCTATCCCCTTTCACCATCTTCCTATATCCACTTATTGCAGAACTTTCTTTCAATTGAAAGATGCTCTCCTCCTGTGCATTTATGCCATGGAGGTATTTCAACATCTCTATCATAGCTCCTCTCTTTCACCTTTCCTCCAAAGTATACATATTCACATCTTTAAGTCTGTCCCCATATGCCTTATAATGAAGCCCACTGACCATTTTGATAGCCACTCTGCACCGAATCCATTCTGTTTATCATTTTGAAATTGTGGTCTCCAGAATTGCACGATACTCCACATGAATTAATTAAATCATGGTTTTGGTTTATTGTGAGCATTAGTATTTTGATCACCACTAGCTGGTTCATCACATATGCTGACATCATGTTTCTGTCACTTTTCTCACACTACTGCAATGTTTAAATATGGTATCTGATGGACAGCATTTCATCAATATTTATACATTGTGTTGGGCATTTACAGTAGCAGAGTTACACATTCTCTGGTAAGATTGTTTTATGGTTTTTCTGATGGCACTCTTGGACGTATCTTTATTGATTTATGTTACATTTTCTTTAAAAGAACATCATTATGCCCATGATTCATATTTGAAGTGCTTTAGTTGAATAAAGGAATTTGCCAACTTAGATTATATATTTTTTTCTTTTTACCTTGCTTGTTAATTTTTTTTTTTGTCTTTCATTAGTCTGACATTTGTTTTCTAATTTTTAATAGAGGCTGCCTATTTAAATGGGATTTTAGGAGTGGAAGCTGGAATTTGAGATGCTACCTTTAGTAAGTTTATTCTTTTTTTGCCTCACATTTTTCCTCACTTGAACATAAATGAATGTAATTACCTTAGGTTCTCACTCTCAGCATTTATACACCAAACCAGATATACTGTATCTGAGTCATTCCGAGGCATGAATAGTGGGGATGGATGTCCCGTTGGGACGTCCATCCCAGCTATTTGGGCCCTTTCCTGATCCCGTCTACCTTCCCTTGTGTGGTATGGGAAGGAAGATGGGGGCAGAAAAGGGGCGGATCGGGGGCGGCATTAGGGTGGGCAGTGGGCGGTCATTGGTCCTGGATGTACAAGGCTGATTCCAATGTCAGCCTGTATGTCCGGGGCCAGCGGTCTGAACTGCAAACATATTCCACCTCAGAAGTTCTCCTTGTCGGCAGGGGATGGTGGGCCTGGGAATTCTCTAGTTTCCCAGTCAAATACATTAATTATATTTGTCTGATAGTAAAATCATGCTGCCTCGGATCTTGCAATCCATTGGACTCCAGAAATTCCACTATCCTCTGTTTTAGCAGCATTTCAGTTAATTTATTGAACAAAGAGGTCAGACTAACTGGCCTTTAGTTCTCAACCTCGTTCCTACTTCCACTTTTCTGTAAAGGGACCCCATGCACCTTTCTCTAGCCCTCTGGAACTACTCCTACCTCTAAAGAAGCATTGAAAAGATCAGCCAGTGGAGGTGCTAGAACTTCCCCAAGTTCCTTCAATACTCAGATGTATCCCATCTGGCCCCATCGCTATGTCTACTTTTAGTTTAGCTAGTTCCTCATGAACTGTAACATAACATTTTCTTATTTTGTATACCCCAACCATGAAATTTTAAAAACCTTGAGCAATAGCTTATTTCGCTTTATGAGGTGGTACTTTTCTTGCTGCTCCCACTCTGGGCAGCATCCTTTGACCAAGTGGATATTCTCCATGGTCATTAGGTATTCAACTAATCTGGCAGCCTCTCCATGCCACTGCATTTTGTTAAACTGTCCGCCATTCTATGCAGCCAGCTTACAATGGTCATACTATACCAGACCCTTCCTTTGAAATAATGGTGCCCTTCCTCTCTGTACCCAGGATCCCCAGTTATAGTACCCTGGTCCCCATTTTGGATCTGGGTGACACCATATTGGCTCACTGACATGTGGTGAAAGTCAGGAATAGTAAAGGTTGGTCTAACTCTTGCAGCAGAAGCTAACTGGACAGTGGCTGAATATTGCCCGATTAGCTTCCTGGCAATCCGGCCAACCAAGATATCTGGATGTTTAGTGGTGGCAACTAACTGCGTTAGACTGGCTAGTCACCACCACCGCTGAATATCGGATCCAATGGTTGGGAGGTGCTTCATCTCTAGTCGAATTTCTGATCGCTGGCATGAGTTGGTCCTAGTGCATTCCCCTCTCCCTAACCATTGTATTTCTACCTTGTGTGCTGGAAATCCAATTGCTTCCATATTGATTGACTAACATGCATTTTCTAGATCAGTAAATGAAAGAATGACTAATAACACAGGTACACTAAAAAAAAATTTTTTTAAACTGCCTCTAATGTTTCGATTGATTTTTACGCTTTTTGGTGCGCTGAATCCAAATCTGGTAACCAATTTGCTCCATCACATACAGATTTTTTGCTACATTGGGTTAGCAGTTTGAGGTGAACCTTTCAGATTGAGTGCGATCGAGATAAAAGTTTCTTGGATGAATTCTTTATACTAATTGTTTAGTAGTTATTCAAATAAGAATAAAGAAAATTGTAACAAGGCAGCACATAAGAATAGAGTAATGTCAACAAAACACACTGTGATGGTAGCAAAATTGTCTGCACTTAAAACAGCCACATACATGTGCACAAACATTGAGCATATAAGAGCGAGGTTAGACACAAAGCAAAGCAAAGAAATGTGCAAAAAATGTTGTACAGGTATGTATGTAAGAATAGAAAACGCAAACCGCACCATTGCAATACATGAAGACAAACACCCGATGGTGTGAAAATAAAATTCTAATAAATGAGATCCGACACTGTGGTAATAACTAGCAAATTTTTATTTCAAAGTTTAGTAAAAACACGATATTTGTCAACACAGTTTAGATTTTAAAGTCATTCTTGGGTCAATCAATCTCCTGGTGGGCCTGTTTCTTCTTCCCCTGAATGCTTCTCTTGGTGCGCTGCTTGGCGTATTTTTCATCTGGGGTTTCCCGCAGCAGCAACCAGCAGAAATCAGCCATCATAGTGGTGTTCCATCTTCCTTGGTACCTTCTCTCTGCGTCCTTGATGTCCTGGTGAAACCTTTCACCTTGTTCTTCACTGTACGCCCCCAAGTTTTCGGGAAAGTAGTTCACATGGGAGTGCAAGAAATGGACTTTCAGGCTCATGTTACAGCCTTGTTCTTTGAAGGCATTGAGCATCCTGGCAACAATATCCTTATAGTTCTCATCCTGCCTGTTCCCCAAGAATTTGAGAACAACATCCTTGAAGGAATCCCAGGCTTCTTTTTCCTTCTCAGACATCGTTTCAGCGAATGCTCCATCTGAAATGAGTTTCCTTATATCAGGGCCAACAAACACTCCTTCCTTTAGCTTTGCTTCAGAAAGTCGGCGGAACTTTGAGCAAAGGTACCGAAAGCACTCACCATCTTTTGGAAGGGACTTGATGAATTGCTTAATGAGACCCAACTTAATGTGGAGAGGTGGTAATAGAATTTTATCACGAGGTACCAAGCTCTCATGAAGAACATTTTTCTCACCGGGTCTCAAATACTCTTGAATTGGCCAGTCTTTTTTCCCCCAGTGTAGGTCACGGGCCCGGCTATCCCACAAGCAAAGGAAGCAGGGATATTTGGTGAAACCGGATTGCTGCCCTAATAGCATGGATAGAATTTTAAAGTCTCCACAAATCATCCACTTATGCTCATCATAACGAATCTTCTGAAGAATCAGGGCCAAATTCTCGTATTTTTCTTGGAGAATAACAGAGTGAGCAATAGGAACTGAAGCGAATGTGTTGCCATTATGAAGAAGAACACCTTTTATGCTGTCTTTTGACGAATCAATGAACAGCCGCCATTCAGCAGGATCATACTTAAGTTTAAACTTTTCCATCACTCCGTATATATCGTTGCAAAATACCAAATCTTCCTCTTTGCTGAAATACTTCAAAAATTGTGTCTCGCGGTTGCGGTACCAATAAAAAGTTGTTCCTGGTGACAATAGATTTTTCTGTTTAAGCCGAGAACCTAGCAGTTGGGCAGCATCTTTTGGGAGTCCTAAATCCCGGACTAAATCATTCAATTCAGCTTGAGAGAAAAGTTCAGGTTTCGGATCTGGTTCAGTTTCAAACTCGGAAGTACTGGACTCATCGGGAAAAGCCATCTGATGAGTCTCATCATGATCAGAACCGTCCACACAAATATGATCCAAAGATTTTGGTGGTTCAGGCACAGGTACTTCGTTGCTATGAGGCATAGGCCTAATTGCTGAGGGAAGGTTGGGGTAACTTATTACGTTCTTATTTTTTTAAGTTGTATCCCTTCACAATGCAAGAGCAAAAATAGCAGTCACTGCTGTGGTCTCTTTGTTCACGCCACATCATAGGTATTCCGAAACGAAATGCTTGTTTTTTACCTTTCATCCATAAGCGTAGATCTTCCTCACATGTCTTGCACACTTTGTGAGGAGCCCACGGTTTGTCTTGATCGCCTAACTTCAAACCGAAATAGGCGAAATATACTTTTTTAATAAATGCAGAAATGTTCCTCTGCCGCTTTTTCACAGTATATTCCCCACAAATAAAACAAAAACTGTCCGGAGAGTTGACGCAACCTCTGGCTCTGTGAGCCATCACAAATACACAGCACTGCAAACTACAACTGTAGTGAACCACTTCGGAATAAAGCTGGATTACGACTGAGCAAACAAAAGGTAATAATGAACTTGCAAGAAACTGAAATTTGACAGGAACGTTCATGTCGCAACCACCGTGTTTGAGCGAGCGAACGAGGCGAGGCGAAAAGGAAAGAACATGCGCCAGCGCGAGTACTGGATTTAGCCCCCCGCCTCCCAATTGTCCTGTTAATGTATAAAATGAATACAAAACACTCTAAAATATCATGAGGGTGTGTTTCTAGTTAGTTAACTATTACAACCTCTATTTTGGGCCAAGAAAATAAACTGCAGTCGGCTAAAAAGAAATTATGTGAACATTCCTTATATGGGTAAGAAATCTAATTTTGCAAGAAAACGTGACGTGATGGAACATTTTGGCTATTTTTCCTGGATTCAGCACCCCAAAATCTATAGGAATCAGTTGCAAAACTGGAGGCAGTTTTTTGGTAGTGTACCTGTGTAATCCATATTCTTGTCTTTGTAGAAACTGTAATTCAACCTGAAATTCTATTCACCCTGTATTAGATATTTCTCACCTCGGTTCTTACAAATGATTTGTAACTCTCTTTAGCAGGACTCTCAATTTCGGAGAGGGCCTAGTTTACAAATATTCTTTAAGCACTCTTCCTGGGCATATGGAGCCAAATATTCAGTGCCAGAACTTATCCAGCTTCTGACGATGAATATCTAGTTTCACCGTACAGTGCTGTTGCTATCCGGTCAGTGACAATATTCAGCCGCTAACCAAATACGTGAAAACATATTAAAGTTAGGACAGTTATTGATCTGTTCTAACTTTAACTGGTTTAGCTCCCCAGTGCCTAGGGCACGTAGGGTTGGTCTGCCTGGGTATTCTATCTTAGAAAGTATGGCAGAGTATTTGTTCCTGCACTGCCTTATGGGAGTTGTAGTTCCTTTTACTCTCCAAGAAAGAAGTACTTGAAGTCGAGTGGTTTCAGGCAAATGACAAGGATTTTATTTCCCCTTCCTGGCGGATTAAATGCATGTGAAAACTCAGGACAAAATAGCCATATGCAACTGGCATAAAGAAAACATTCAGGAACTTAGGACAATTAGCTTCTTTAGCTTCCAACTTCAAAATGTGCAGTGCTCAATATAAACACAAAAGTAACAATCACTTCTTATACAAAAAGAAACACTTTGCTTTTCTTCTGCTGCTTAGACAGCCTTCTTTATAGCCTGGTCAGCAAAGTGATTTAATGTGGTCAGCTAGTGATAACGTGCAGTCCATTTGATCATCTGTTACATCCTCAATAACAGGCTCTATCTGCATTTCTTCTGAATCACTACCAGCTGGGTGAGTTTGCACACTGCTACACGGCGTTTCAAAATACACTCCCTCTCTGCCTTCCCGAGGCTTCTCTTTATAGCATTCTAATGAGCAGGGTTGTAAAGTACCGTATATATTGGAGTTAGTATAAGGAGAGTCCAATACTTCTTGGCAAGCACAAGGAAACCTTTTATAGCTAGGTTCACCTCTGTATAATTTGTGAAGCCTACCTTTTGGTTTTAGAAAGGAAGAACTTCTCAGCACTGCTGGACCAGCAAGGGTTCCAAACACCGGATGTGTTTTCCTGCCTTTTAGCTTCTCAGCTTTTTCCTCAGACATGCAAATATCCTCTGGCCAGCATTTCTCTCTCCCTGGAGATTCTGAGTGCTCCCAAACTAGCCTCTCAGGCAGTCTCTCCCTCCAGCTGCCTTCAAGGGATGGCACCAGTCCTGGGCTGCTCCCACCTGGCTTTTGGGCACTGGCTCTCTGGGTCCTTCTTTCTCTGGCTTCCTCCTTCTCCTTTCCTTTCTCCTCCTTCTCCTTCTCTTTCTCTTCCTCTGCCTCTCCCTTGGTCAAATCTAATGACCACTTTTTATATCCCTGCTTCTTAGGGCTCAGCTCCGCCACTCCCCAACCAGGTGTTTTCCCTTAACTCCTGAGCTTGGGGATACGTTGCAGCATGGGCGTGTTTG
Source organism: Ichthyophis bannanicus (assembly GCA_033557465.1). Lineage (NCBI taxonomy): Eukaryota > Metazoa > Chordata > Amphibia > Gymnophiona > Ichthyophiidae > Ichthyophis > Ichthyophis bannanicus. The sequence continues at coordinate 126,445,985 of CM066034.1, read as the reverse complement.
TTCATCTCGTGACTCTCTTTGTTTACGTTTCCCTTGGAAACCCTGAGCCATGTGCTCTGACTGCCTGTCAGTTTCTGAAGCAAATTCCTCTGCTTTACTTAGCTCCATAGGCTCAGAAGGGTCTTCTACATGACACTTTTTAGCTAGGGGCTAAATATTGATGCTGACCGGGTAGTGGCCAGGACTGCTCCCCATCTGCCCACAGACTGGTTTTAACGGATGTATTTTGTGTGGTCTGTGGCGATTTTCAGTAGCACTATCCGATTCTCCTATTGTCAATTATATTCCTCCCATAGTACTCATCTCTCCTTGACAGGGCAGTTGATGAATCTACTCTGGTTGGCTCCTTTGAGCTCATTGCCTGTGCTGTGAAGTTTTTCAGGGCAGCTTCTTTGCCTCCACGAACTTGCCTTTCAAGTTCGGAGAAGAGTGTATTCAGTTGTCCCACTGCCTGGACTGCTGCTGCTATTCTAAGTCTGTTCATCAGTTCTCTCATGCTTCTGTCACTGTCCTCTTCAGTGGCTTGTGGCTTATCAAGTGTTGCTCTGTGCACATGGTAGCCAACGATGCTTAGAGGTCTGGCTGACGTCTGATATTTATTGCTCACTTTTCTCTTGTATCTTTGTTTTCATTGCACCTTCCTCACTATGTTTTTCTCCTGACTTCCCTGCACGTTGTTGCCTTTACCACTGCCTCTGGCTTCGTTTCCTTTCTCCTTGTAGATTCGTTTAGCTGCCACTCTTGCATGGCTGGCAGCACCTCTTTGTCCATGTTTCTTTTCTTCTTTTTCTCGGCTGCTCCTCCTTTACTCCTGTCTTTTCTCTCCTGAGTTTTCCCTGGAACCATGCTCGGATCCAAGCCTTGCAGGACTTTGCTGATTTTATTTATTTATTTATTTATTTATTTTATTTATTTAATTGGATTTTTATACCGCCTTATCATACAGTAGCACCTGTTATGTTGTCTTCGGGTGCTTTTATGCTCACCTGCCACTGCTGTGCAGCATCTCCTGCTTTGTTGTATTCAGTGTAGTTTCACGTTTGTCAGTGTAGGCTTTCATCTGCAATTGCTGACATCATGGTGCTTCTGCAAGTGATAGCAGTGTGCCTTTGCATGCTATGGCATCAGAACACTCATTCCATGCTTCTAGTCTCTTGCTGTTTAGGTGGATAGCAGTGTGCAGCACTTGTTTGCTTTACCCCCCCCCCCCCCCCTTACATTAGCAGATTGCTCCCGACATGATCTGATGACATCATATGCTCTCCCCACAACCAGCATTGGCTTATGGAGTCACCTGGTGTACCCGCCCCTTCTTCTTCTGGCTTGGAATGGCAATTAACTTCTAGTGATGGCCACACTCTGACCCTACAAGGTTATTATTTTTGTTGAGCTATGTGCTCTAATCACTTTCTGTGTCAATGCCATGGAGAATAAAACCAATTCAAGAATGAAGAGAACGAGAAACTCACAAAACAAAGAAACATCATTCAAATATCACACAAAATGGTAAAGAAGGGTTTTTTTTAGGGTTATCATATAAATCTAATTATTGCAATCCTTAAAAGGGAGAAAAAAGGATCTCAGACCAGATTGAGCTCAATTAGCACAGTCAAACATTTCAACCTTAGCAATTGCTCCTTGCATCAATGATCCTCAAAAAAAACCCTCCTTTTACTATTCAATATTTTCTTAAGTTGTAATTTTTAATTAGATGGTAGCGTCACTTCCAGCTATTAGCATGCCTCCTCATCCCACATAGCATGTGCCAAATATTCTAAAAAGTTTGATCCCACAGACAGAAGTAAATATGACATCAAAGCAGTTCACATATACTATTTGTTGTACTTATCACTATCTTGTTGCACTTATCTGCTTGAAAGATGGTGGCCCCAACGCCATCAATGATGCCATCTTTGGTGTTTTGCCAATGCTTCTTCAGGGGGCTGGTCAGGAATAATCTAACAGAATATTCTGTGGAGGATAGAAGGTATATTGAACATTATAACCCATAATGATAACTTCCTCAACCAGATAAATTCTTAGGACAAGAGAACTAAACGATCCATTCCTACTCTCAAGGAATCACATAGTAAAATTCAAAATCACATTTGAACCAATCAGTATGCTAAATTATTTATTTATTTAACAGGTTTTCTATACCACCCCATCAATAATTCAAGGCGGTTTACAGAGAACATCACAGCAAAAACAACTTTTACATAGAACAGGGGTATGGAACTTGGAAAATTAAGTGGGGGTACATTTAACAATTATTAACTATAAACATTTACATGATGGCAGTGAGGTTTGTGTATGATGCAGTTATATATAAGCTTGGAGTATAGTCCAGGAGGTTTAACCGAGAGATGTTAGATCAGTATGTTCATGGGATTGGTCCATTGTTTTCCATAATTTGAGGGGCGTATTCTGGACAGATATGTTTGATGGGTATTCTGATGGGGTGGATCCATAGAATTCCATTAAGAAATGAGTCTTTATGGCTTTCCTATATTCGTATTGAGGTGGAAAGTTCATTCCATAGTTGGGGGAGCATATATGGAGAAGGTTGTCTTACAGGTAGATTGACTGGCTATCCTCATGCTTATTGGGGTATCTAGGATGTTGTTATCCGCTGCTCTTCATGTTCTGATCTGCTGTGTTTTCTTGATCATTGGCTGAAGGATTTTATTTATTTATTTTATTTAAACAATCATTTATATACCGCACCTTCCATAGATCAATTGCGGTTTACAGAGAACAAGAACTGCACAGATCGGGTCTGTTTTACATGGAACATCGAATTACAAGGAAAAATATAAGTGTTGACATGATAACAGTATAATAGTAACAATAACAATAATAATAACAATAGCAACAACAATATGTTAACTATATACAATATACAATAATAACTATGTACATTTAAGGTTTCATAGGTGTTAGAAATTAAGAGAGGGTTATATTTTCATGTTTGTAATGTCCTGGTATAAACCTGTTGATTGTGTGAACAGGGTTACATTATTAGCCATTATCTAGTAGGTGGGAAGAATTGTCTATAGGGCCATAGTGTGTGGTAAATAGGTGTGTTTTCAGTTTTTTTTCGGATCTCTTTAATGTCATTTAATGATCTTAGTTCATCTGGGAGGGAGTTCCAGAGTGTAGGGGCTGCGTGCGAGAAAGCTCTATTATTAGTTAACTTTTTGGCCTTTGTAAAGTCATTTGGGGTTGTTAGCTTGTTTGAGTGGCCTTTTCTGTGGGTGGGTTTAGGAGGTTCTTTTTTGATAATTTTGTTGAGTGTAGATGGGGCCATATCATTTAGTGCTTTAAAGGTAGTTATTATAGTTTTGTGGATTATTCTACTATGAATTGGTAACCAGTGTAGATATGCAAGTATGGGTGTTATATGTTGGAATGGGTGTGCTTTCATTATGATTCTGGCAGCTGCGTTTTGTGCTAGTTGAATTCGTTTAATATTTTGTCTTGTTGTACCTAGTAGGGTGAGGTTAGCAAAATCAAAATGAGGAGTTATGATGGCCTGAATTATACTGATGAAATCTTGTGTGTATACCAGTGGGCATAGTTGCTTAAGAATTTTAAGCTTAAAATAGATTTTCTTTGTAGTATTTCTGATGTGTGTGTTCATGCTAAGATGAGAGTCGAGTATGACACCTAGGTAGCGCACTTCATTTTTTATTTTGATCTCCTGGTTTTGTAGTGTAATATGAGTTGGGGGTTTATAAGATTGATTTCTTGTTACAATTAGTACCTCTGTTTTTGAATGGTTGATGTGGAGATTATGATTTTTTAGCCATGATATTATTTTGTTAAAGCAATCTGATAGAAGTTGCATTGGTAGGGTAGGAATTGTGAAAGGAATGTACAACATTATGTCGTCTGCATATAGATGATAATGGACCTTGAATCATATCTTAGAACAGATCTCTGAATCACAACAACGGCAGGGAAAAAATGAAACAGACAAAAAAGACCAAGCATAAAATGACCATAGAGCAGAATGAAACTGGAGTAGGACAATTACATAGCAAAAGTTGGCAAAATAAGTTAAATTGTATATATGTTATTGGACCATTTGCTTGTTCAATGTAATCCCAAATGTTGAGTTCCATGTAAACTACTTTGATAATCTGAAGATCGGCATAGAACAAATGTTGCAGATCATGAATGGCTTACCTGTGTGGTACAGTATTCATCTTTATCATCTAAAATTGTTACACTGATAAAGAAACATTAGGCTGTGCTTTCTGTCCACCCTGTTTTTGTAGACCTTAAACCTCGTTTTGCTTTCAGTAGGGGAACAAATTTACAGGATCTGCTATGCCGAGAAGAGTTGACTGAAATCGGGAGTCACTCCCGATGTGGATGCTGTCATTTTTGTAGTTTTATGGACGAGATGAATAAGGTTATTCTCCCTGCAAAGACAATTTTTTTGAAATTTGCTATATCCTGTACAACTCAGTTTGTGTTCTATTTGATCTGTTATCCTTATGATAAGATCTATATAGGGAAAATGACTAGACAGCTTAAAAATAAGATTATCTGAATATAAGTATAGTCTGTCTAAGCAGAGGAAAGAGGCCCCCTTGGTGGAACACTGCTTACAATTTGCCCATGATTTTAATGATTTGAGATGTATTGCCGTTGATCATGTTCCTCTGTTGTTGTATGGTGGCAAAATTATTCTTCAGCGAGAACAAAAGTGGATTTATTGTTTAGATGCCATGGAACCTATCAGACTGAACAATAAGATCGATTGGGGGATGTTTTGGTTTTCTGCCCCTTTTTTTATTGGCTGTGAAAGCTTTAATGAAAATAATAGGCTGTTGTGTGGCTCAGTCCAATCTCCTTGATTGGCTGAAAATAGTTCAAATTTGGTTAGTGGCATTTTTACACTGTTACTGGAGTGGATGTTGATTTGGAATAGAATGTGAAATTTTACCCCTGAAAAAGCCGGGATTGGTGAAGCAAAGGTCATTGTAAGGCATTTGATCTTCAGTGAGAATCAGAATCTTGAAATAAGTATTCTAGAGCATGTTTCTGCTGTTCGATAGTTTTCCTCCAGTAAGCCTTGTACTCTTTTGAATGGTTCAAAGGAGCTACATAATTGATGTAGCTCGAAGAGCTTTTGATGTTTAATTTTGGTGTGGTTGTCCGTCATTAGAAGGTTTTTATGCTAGTTATAAAAAAATAAAAATAAAAATATTAATTTAAATTAAAATAAAAATTAATTATTTTCTGGTGAAGTTTTTGGCCCAGTAGAGAAATGATGCCTTCCCCCTTTAGCAGGTTTCTGCTACATAGAGAGAAACTGATAAACTTGCTGAGGTCTTTTCTCCCCTAAGTAATTTCTAATAAACAGTTTGCTGTTTCAACGAGTAGAATTGGAATGGATAAGTGAAAACACTGAGGGTTCTCCCCCCTTTTGGGTTGTCTGAAAGTTGATTGTTTAATTTGGTATGTTGGTAGTCTTCCACTGAGAGCTTTGTGTGTGTGAATGGTATTGTGAGGGTTTTGTTGTGTTTTTGACCTTCTAAGCCCTGAGAAACTCTCGGCCACATTAAGAAGGATGGGTATACTAGAACACCTGATCGTTCTCTTGCACCTTTACATTGATCAAGAAGCAACAGTTTGAATGGAACTAGGAGAAACAGAATGGTTTAAAATCAGCAAAGGTGTTCAACAAGGCTGCATACTTTCCCCTTACTGCTATAATTTACATGCAGATCAAATCATCGGAGAAGCAGGATTGTATGAAGACAACCAATGTGTGAAGATTGGTGGAAGACTCATCAACAACCTTCAGTATGCTGATGATACCACTTTATTGGCTGAAAGTGAGGACAATCTGAAACATTTCCTTCTCACGATAAAGGAACATAATCTTCGAATAGGCCTGCACCTTAACATAAAAAAGACCAAGATCCTGACAACTGGCCAAATCATTGATGGAGAAGAAAATGAAATAATTGACAACTTTAACCTATTTAGATCAACAATTCCTAAAGAAAAGACAAGCAATTAAGAAATCCGACAATACATTGCTTTTGGCAGAGTGGCTATGAAGGACCTAGGCAAGATCCTCAAGAGATATCTCTTTCCATACAAAGATTTGACTTGTCCAAGCCATGATACGTATTTTCAATTACATCATATGTATGAGAAAGATGGACAGTGAAAAAGATAGACAGGAAGAAAATCTATGCCTTTGAATTATGGTGCTGGCAAAGAATACTGTGTATATTATGGACTGCCAGTAGAACAAACCAGTCAGTACTAGAGGAGATGAAACCTAAGCTTTCCTTAGAAGCTCAGATGGCAAGACTTTGACTTTCATACATAGGACACATCATGCAAAGAGAGAGATCGTTGGAGAAAGACATCATGCTTGACAAGGTAGAAGGTCAATGCAAAAGAGGAAGGCTAGCAATGAGATGGATTGATACAATAACAACAGCTATAGATGTCACTCTATCAACAATTAGCTGCCTGACTGGACCTAACGAAGTTTAGATCAGCTATCCAGAGGTTCGCCATGAGTCGACACCAACCCGATGGAACTTAACAACAAGGTCAGAGGAAGAAAACAGCACAGATACATTGAATTTTCATAATTGCATACATTATTTTCCCTTCCTCTAACACTTTCTTCTTCACTTGCAAATACCAAGGGGGGAGGGGCATTTTCAGCATTTCCAGTAAGCCTTGTACTCTTTTCAGCAGCAGCGGCCAGAACACTTAAAGTGGTTGGCCATCGCCTGTCTGCAATCCAGTCAGCAGTGATATTCAATTCAGCCACTAGCTGGTTAATCCAAACCGGCTAAATTTAAGACAGCTGAAAAGTTGTCTAAACTTTAGTTGGTTATGCAATCCAGCCAGCGGCTGAATATTACTGCTGCCCGGATTGCGGACAGGCGATGGCCAACCACTTTAAGTGTTCTGGCCACCGCTGCTGGCTGCCCCGGATGCCATACCCACTCCACTTTCAGAAAGCTCCAATGCTAAGCGGTTAGCATTGGGATGTTCAGTAGGGTTAGAAAGAGATGTTCAGCAGCCCAAAATGGCTATGTGTCATTTAATATCCTGCTCACTGGGATCAATGCAGGTAGTGGGTCAGCTAATCCCATTAATCCTTTTGAATATGCCCTCAATAGCTTGGGCAAGTCGAATCTTTGTACACAGAGATACATCTCTGAATTTGAAAATCTTGTCTACGTCCTTCATTGTATGCAAGTTAATTTGAAGGTTAACGTATATTAAATCCATTTCATGCACTTAAATTTTTATGGCATGCAAAGGAACTGAATATAAACTAATGAATACATATCCCCGTCAGGCAATGAAAAACTACAAGAACCATATAGATAAGAGACAAAGGTAATACGGGCATTTCTAAAGGTTGGATTTAAGAACCCATGTCTAACCAAGCTAACTATTCATATTTGACTATTATTAAGTAAGAATGACTAATGCATGAAGGACATGCTCAGAGTTATTACTAAATGCGTCATACTTTGCTGTTCAGCTCTATAAGTCAGTTTGATTCTTACAATGAATCTAAGGGGGTATTTTACTAATGGGCGCCGGCTGCCAGTGTTTGTTTTGATGCGTGCTGAAGGCACGCGGAACACACATTGCCATCTAGTGCAGGGCCAGGACTGTGCTAACTGTGCAACGTGTGCTAAGGTCACAAGTGGGCAGGTTAGCGGTAGAGAGTGGGTGTGGTGAGCTCAGTACAGTTAGCGCTACGTTCACACTGTGTGCTAACTGCATTATCATGGGTTCACCTAATGTCACCTCAGTGTCCAAGCATGCTATGCTATTAGCATGGGGCAACATGGTAAAAGTTCCATATTAATTGCTTAGCTACCGGGTGGGTTAGCATGAGCGTTATTGGCATGTCCTAACTGCAATAGCTCAAACGTCCAACCAAAACAAAACTGCAGAGAAACATTAAAAACCACCAGGCTAGAGCGAAGTGTGATACAAAACCTTTTATTTATTGCTTCACCCAAAAGGGGACTGCTAGGGGCCACCCGAAACAACCGTGTTTCGTCACCACCTTCGTCAGGGGATTGGCCAAATTACTCCATTGAATCCCAGTCAATTCATGCCCAAATGAATACTCAAAGACTGGTTGCGTTTAATGCATTGCAACATTGAATTCTAGTTGTTGCAGTTAGAAAGTCGTTTTCTTTAAGATGAGGCACAAGAAGCATAAGGTGCCTTATTTGGCCAATCCCCTGATGAAGGCGGTGCCGAAGCACAGCCGTATTGGGTGGCCCCTAGCAGTCCCCTTTGGGGTAAAGCAATAAACAGTTGTATGTGACAAGAAATTAATTTGAGTAGCTTAACAGAGATAAGAAATTATCTAATGCATAATGTGTATGTAGGATACATTTATGAGGGAGGATTGGGTATGTAATTACAAAGTGGCTGGAATGAGATTTGAACATGTAATGCATGGGAATTTGAAGTGAGTAGCAGATTACTGTGGAAGGTCTATGTGATATTTCTGAAGGCTTCTTTGAAGAGATGTGTTTTTAGCTTTTTTTCAGAAATCATTTACATCCTGGATGGATCTTAAAGTGGGTGGCAGTGAGTTCCAAATTGAGTGCTTTTTGTTTTTAGAGCTGGGATGGAGAGGAGCTTTTGGTGCTATTGGCGATGTAATCTTGTGTCCATGTTCCTTTTGATGCGTGGAGCCAGGTAGGTTGCTGAGAGATTGTGCACAGCTTTGAAGGTGGTCATTATTGTCTTATATTTTATTCTTGTTCCTACTGGGAGCCAGTGTAGATCTTTAAGTACTGGTGTGATGTGATCATGTTTGGGGGTTTTGCTGATGAGGCAAGCCGCTGTATTCTGTGCTGTCTGGAGAGGTTTAAGAGCTAGGTTTAGAAGTCCATGGATGACTGAATTGTAATAATCCAGCTGTGGGGTGATGAGAGCCTGGCATACTGTACGGTAATGCTGTGGATCTACTAGAGGTCGGAGATTGTGCAGGATCCTGATCTTCTGGTAGATAGAATTTGTTATTCTTTTTATATGGGTCTGGAAGGTCAGCTTGTGATCTAGGGTTATTTCTAGATATTTAGTCTCTGATCTGACAAGTAGCAAGACAGTGTTGAGTTTTATTTCTTTGGGTGGGGTGTAGGATGGGTCCCTGGATATGAAGAGTAATCCGACTTGTTGTAGTTAATGGACAGTTGCTGGTCTTCCTATTTGCAAAAGAGCGGAAGCAACTGGTCTAAGTACAGAACCAACAGCATGCGGCCTGGGAGACTTTGGATAAGCGCTGCATTGCTGCTTCAATGTCATTGCAGACACTGCAGGTCCCAGAGAGGGGCAGCGGCGGCGGCACTGGGTTGCTCTCGAAAGACTGGCACTCTAGGCGACAGCCTTATTCTCCTAATGGGTAGTGCTGGCCCTGCCTATTTCTCATCTGTAAAAAGAAGTAGGAGACTTAAGGGCTGAAGTTAAGAATCAAGCACATATTCAACAATACTTTATGATCAAGTTCCTCTTCTGTGGATTTTTACCTTTCAGATACCGTAGAAAGTGAACTCCTTCTGCAAAGAGTCTCTACTGATCAATTATGGAAGCAAATTGAGTGGCAGGCTCTCTGCAATTTCTGTGCCCTATTTTCCATCCACTCTTCATATCTGACCCATAACATGCTACCTCTTCCAGTACTGTTTAGTCCAGAACGTTTTAAAGCCCAGAAGAGGAAGAATTCAATAGTGCAGTAATAGAATATCACTAAGAAAAGGACTCGGGTGCTTACATACGTTTCTGTTATTATTTGCTAGGGATTTTTACTTGAATCATTAATATTAGAGAAGAAAAGAAAAGAGAAGAAAAATGTTATCAAAGTGTTTTATAAGAAATTGCTACAAGTGGCCACATGAGTTATCTTGTGTACCATTTACATATGAAATTTTAAAAATATGTTTCAAGGATATGAATATGAATGCTTTTTTGACTATTATTCTTTTGCTATTTCTTCAGATTGCATCTGCTTTGCATCAGTACCTCCCCGTACCATTCGGGATATATTATTCCGGAAGAATGTGTACTTTCTAAACTTGAAGGTAAGCGTTTCTCATACCTTTTTTCTCTGTGGTTGACCCTGTGCATCACAGTGGGCTCTACTTAACTTGTCTTCACTTCAGAGTTATATTAGGATTCTTTGGAGACAGAATACCAAATTCTGTGCTTTATTTTTTTTTTTCAGGCCTGAAAATTTCTTCTTGCCATTTTGCTCAATCAAAACTGGGCTCTCTTGGGCTACAATGGCATGAGCTGCCATTCATAGTTCCCCCAGTTATTCCTCTATACAAAACTCCCCCACCCCCTTCTCCACCGAACTCAGCGGCAGTCCTCAACCAAATACCGCAAACTGCAGTTCTTTCCAGAGTCCAACTAATGTGACCTTTAAGTCCCACCACAGATGTTGCTTTTTCATGATGAATGAGACCCACTCCCTACAGGGACTGTAATACTGACTGCGCAGTGTTCCCAGTTCCAAGAATGAAGGCCAGATTCTCCACTTATCAGTATACAGAAAGATACTGAACCGGGGGTACCTGATGGGGAGGGTATCAGATCGGGCGGTTGTCAGCGTTGATTCTGAGGTTATTTGTTATGCTGCAGCAGTAACTGCATTCTTGAGGTGGCATTAGATGTCCTCACACTATCAGCAGTCCTGACAGCGTTTTGTAACGTACCGCATACTAGTTATCTGTGCTGCTCTTGCCTGAATTTGCCTTGATCCTGCCCAACCTGCGCTAAGCAGTTAATGTGTGATTTCTACCATACAGCTCTTTTTGGCACACGGTAACTGTTAGTGCAGGTCTGCAGTAATGGTTAGTGCACACTAAAATCCACATTAACTGCTTAGTGCACCTTAGTATGTGACGTGCCACTAAAACCTTTCCCACATTAACAATGGATACAATTTGTATTTAAATTAATGGTCATTGAGCTACTGTGATATAAAGTCTTGCAAAATAGCTCATTATCTATTAGCATGCAAGCAATGGGCCCCTTTTACTAACACTTAACTCAAGATATCTGCTGCAAGGCTCATTTTATTCCTAAGGGTTGTGTAGCAGATAGGGCCTTTTTAACTAACACTTAGGGGTATGTTTACTAAAACCCCGTTAGGGTGCGCGCCGCGCTAGTGTGCGGATGCCATATAAGGAGTGGGCGTTTCAGTCAGAAAAAAGCAAAACCGGGATTAATCATGCGCTCATGTGCGCCCTGCACATTAGTGCATGAGAAAGTTGCGCGGGAAGCATAAGTGGCGCGCTGATGTGCAAGCACAGGAACAGAGTGACAGTACAATGGTTAAAACACTGACCAATGGTACAGGGAACATGGGTTCAATCCCCCACTGTGCCCAATGTAGAAGGCTGGTTGAGGCATTACCTATTATGGGGAAGATTGCTTTAGGAGGCATTATATTTTTATTTTAATTATCTCTACTAGCAAACATACTCTCAAAGCGTGTTAACATAAGGCGCCCCATAAGGTACATTTTAAAGTGCACTGTCTGCCAAGGCACCCTAGAATGTTGCTTATAGGGCGCTTTATAGGGTGCCGTATGAGTTACCGCAAGGTCACAGCACTGTTTTTGATGGCAGCACTGTGCAGTTTAAGGAATAAAAATCATAAGTCGGTGCGCTAACAAGCAAAGAGGAGCAGCAGTGTACCACAAGGGTTAAGGCACTAACCAATGATGCAGGAGTCATGGGTTCAATCCCCCACTGTGCCTAATGAAGAAGGCTGGCTGAGGCATTACCTGTTATAGGTAATATTGCTGTAGGGGGTATTTTATTTTTATTTTAATTAGTGCTGCCAGCAAACACACCCTCAAAGTATTGTAACATAAGGTGCTGCATAAGGCGCCTCATAGGGTACCCCAGAGGACACATTTTTAAAGTGCACTGTCCGCCACGGCACCCTACAATGTTGCTGAAAGGGTGGCCTATAGGGCGCCATATAGGGTGCCCTATGAGGCACAGCAAGGTCATAGCACTGTGTTTGATGGCAGCACTGTGCATTTAAACGCATGGAAATCTGAAGTAGGTGCACTGACATGCAAGGAGGAACAGCAGTATAGCACAATGGTTAAGGAACTGACTGCTGATACAGGGGTCATGAGTTTGCTCCCCAGTGTGCCTAATATGTAAGACTGGTTGAGGCATCAGCTTTGCAATGTATGTATTGTTTCCTGCAGCACTTCATTTGTATTTTATTAATTGCTGCCAGCAAACACGCCCTCACGTGCCGTAACTGAAGGTGCCGCATAAGGCACCCTTTAATTCACTCCATAGGGCACATTATAAAGTGCACTGTCCGCCATGGCACCCTAAAATGTCCCCTATAGGGCACCCTATAAGTCGCTCCACAGGATAACGTATAGTGCACCTTATATGGACGGTAACCATAAGGTGCCCTATAGGGCACCCCATAAAGCGCCCTCTGAGGCACCTTATGGGTACAGTACGCAGAGAGTGTTTTTGCTGGCAGCAATAATGTACATTAAAAAGAGATAATGCTTTGTGCAGCCCTATCATATAACCCCACTGTGGGTTTGAACCCATGACCTCTGGCTCCTCAGACAGTGAATCAACCAGTGGACTACAGCTCTATAGCTGCCAGCAAGCCCCTGGCTGGCTGGCTGTAGAGGGACTGCACGTCACCACACAGACAGTCTGCTGTGGTCACCAGGATAGGGTTAGGCCACCAGTACCCATGATGCACTGCACATGCAAATCAGCTGTCCACAGATGAACACAAGATGGGGTATGCACCCCCACAGCACCTCGGCCTGGTAGGGGGAACTGACCATGTCCACCCCCACAGCACCTTGGCCTGATAGGGGGTACTGACTATGTGTGTTACTGGCACAGAGTAGCTAAACACCGTCACATTGTGCGGGTACTCTGCTCACCCTGAGTGTGCGGTGGGGCGCCCAGCACCAGGTCCACAGCACCTTCCATGACAGAAATAGACCATGCTGCAGGTCCCCAGCAGTGCTAATGTGTGAGGTAGGTAGTATCTGCAGAAACACCTCTGGATATATCTGTCTGTCTCAGTCAGGTGTAGCCCCTATGGACCCCCCTAGGAGGATCATGCACCATCACCACCCTCCTTCTCCTTCTCTAGGGCTGAGGGTGGCAAACAGGGTCTCCCATCAACAGATGCACATTCTACCTCCCTGCAATGGTGGCAGTAGAGAGGACCATCAACCCCAGTCCTGCTGGGGAACAGACACCCTGCTGGGGAACAGACACCCTACAGGGCAGTCAATGTAGTTCTGCACACATCCATAACACAATAGCAGACAGACACTAGGCCTGGATATGCTAAGCTGCACCCCACCACTATCTGATATTCTCCTGCAGCAAGCCTTCAGCCACTGCACCCTGCAGGGCAATCCATCAAGACACATACCAGCTGCAAACAGTCTGCTAGCTAGTCCATAGTGCATGTTCCTGGTGGAAATGCATGCACCCAGAACTGGGATGTCAGCATACACAACAAGCAGATAGGTCAGTAACTAGGCTCCAAAAGGAAAACCATAAATATCATATGAAAAAAATACTACATAGTACTATGGGGGTGCCTAGCCATGCTGTGGTCACTGAACAGTCAGGGTAAGAGTGATCTCACCAGCAGGACATGCGGAGGCCACCCTGTCTGTGTAGGTGGTGGCCGGGCACTAAAATGTCCCAGCCAGTGCCCTATGCCCTGTGCAGATGCATCCTGGCCAGGCCACCCTGTCCAGGCTATACCCATGGTACCTTGCTCCTCATTATGCACATCGGCAGGCCAATACTGGCAACAGTGCTGACAGTGTGGGCTGTGGACGGTGTTTGCAGCCACCACACACTGGATAGACAGACAGACACCCCCACACCTATGCCAGCATTGTGCTACTATAGAGGAGTTTAGCAGCCCTGGCCACCACACCAGTCCTGGGCACAGTACAGGCATGGATATGGTACGCAATACTGTTGGGGGTTACTCCCCAGGGTGGTAAACACTGTCAGAGACCAGACCTGAAGCACACACCACAGACATCAGAATGGTTGTTATGATGGAGCTCAATCAGCAAACTGTGCTTAACGTAGGAATTGCTATCTGCCAGTAATCATAGCAAATGTTTGATAGCTGTGTACCGTATACCCAGGTGTAGGGTGGCATTGCTAAGGTATGCAAGTGCTAGTATTGGGAGATGCACGCAGGGCCCAATGTCCTGCCTCTCCAGGAGGCATTGGCCAATGGGGCCTGTGGGTGTGGGTGTGGGTGTGTCTGCCCCTGTTGGCTGCTGCTTTACGGAAGAGGTTCCCAACTCCAGTCCTGGTGTGCAAAACACTGTTCGGGTTTTCATGCTGTCCCTCATGAATATGCATGAGATACATCTGCATACCATGGGGGTGGTGCATAGATATGCAGCACAGGCATCTTTATTAGAGGCTGCATGGAACCTGAATGGTGTTTGGCCCTCCAGGACTGCATTTTGGGGAATCTGCTCTAGGTAATGTGCATGTTTCTGGTGTCTGTGCTCTGTAGGGTAAAATAGAGGTGTTTGAGCCATGCTTATGTTCTCTGCAATAAAGGTTCGTCTTTACTATCACGATATAGTTGTGGGTAAAATATGGGGACTGGATTGGCAGGAGCCCCAGCTGGGGCTTGAACCTGTGACTTTCTGTCTCCAAACACACTGGTTGTGTGCACTGCACCACCGTGTTGCCAAAGAGACAGTACAGTCCTTGATGATACCATGACTGTTTGTCCGGCAGGGCCTGTCTGTTGCAGTGCATTGCACCCACCTACACAGGGCTAGGCCATGGTCTGCTCTGGGCAGCTGCCATTGCCCCCCTTCACCTCCAGAACCCCTGTGCCACCATGCTGACATGCCCTTCTGCTGATGGTGCTGGTAGTACGCAGTCTCAGGCCATCTTGTGTGCGTGTAGGCGGCTGCCTATGGTGCGGGATCTGGGGTAGGGGTGCCTGCATATCTGTCCGCACGTCCCCCAATCACTGCCTGCCAATGTTCTGTGCCCTTGGGGGAACCTGCTGGGTACTGTCCCCTGTGACACTGTGCTAAACACTCTCGTGCCCATGTTGGGCCCTCATCAGTTGCTGTCTGGCTGCTGTTCAGTTTCCAAACAAAATATCCACTCTTCAGTGATACAAATACAAAATCAAATGAAAAAATCATTAAACAATGCCCCCAGAAATTGTCTAAAATGAGAAAAATGTTTTGTCGGACATCACCGCAGCAGAGCATAGATTTAAACAAATGCTCCCAAGTGGCTCAATCCATTTTATTAACCGAAGAAATTTTTGGTATATTATAAAAGACTTATCTCAGTCCAATAGAATTCCTTGAAGTCCTTGCACGACGTGCACGTTTCGGGAATATGTTCCCAGTATCAAGTGCTCTTCATTCCACAATTTAAACAACCGTCAAAAAATGCCGGGACCAAACCCAGCTGATTCTTAAAGGGCAAAAAGAACTCAAACAATGGCCCATAAGCCTGTCAATCCATACTAAGTCCACCAATGGAAACAAACCAAGGCCGTCCCACTGATCAGGGAGGGCCCTGTGTCACAGAGGTGGGTATCACATTACCGTGTGCCACTCAACTTCCTTGTTTAAACCAAAAGGCATTACTGTCCGGAGATTGAAAATCCATTGTTGCTCACGTCGTTGAAGCTTCGCGGTGCGATCACCACCCCTAGGATACAAAGGGATATGGTCAATCACAGTCCATTGTAAACAATCAAAAGGGTGTTGAAATGCAATACAGTGTTCAACAATAGGGGCCGAGACGACTTTTTGCCGAAGCCGGGAGGCTTGTTCAGCCAGCCGTATCTTAACAGGCCGGATTGTTCTACCGACATAAAGCAAAGGGCAAGGGCAGATGAGAACATAAACAACATAAGTTGAAGAGCAATCAGTCCGCCAGCGGCGCTTGATCGGTAGCCCAGTTGTAGAAGGGATCCATTCCTGACCCGTAAGTGAAAAGACACAGTACATGCATGTACCACACATAAAGTGTCCACCCTGTTGCAATGGTAGAGTGACAGAACGATCTGATGGAGGAGTTGATCGCACTAAATGATCGCGCAGGTTCGCCCCACGAGAAAAAGCTATTGTGAGTGGTTTCCGAAAACAGTCATGCAAAGCTAAAATTGACCAGTTTTTCTTCAAAATCCGGACTATATTGGCACTTAACATGGAGGACGCCAATAAAGGAGTCAGGTGAGGTATCGTCAACAGTAGTTGTTGGTTGTTCATTAAGCAACCATTCACGCTGTATATGAAGGGCCCGCTTATATGCCAAATGGACAACCTTGTCGGGATATCCCCTATTAAGTAGGCGATATTTGAGGTCAGCCGCATGATTCTGAAAATCCTGTATTGAGGAACAAATGCGGCGTAGTCTCAAAAATTGGCCAAAAGGTAGACCATTGCGTTGGGGTTTAGGATGAAAACTATGATAGCTCAACAAACTATTCCGTTGTACCTCCTTGCGATATAAAGTAGTCCGAAAATGATCTTTTTCTTTATAAATCATCATATCCAGGAAGGCTATTTGTTGTTCAGAGATATGGGCAGTGAACCTCAAATTAGGCTTTAAAGTATTCAACCAATCGAGAAAAAACTGTAATTGAGGCAAAGAGCCCATCCAAAGAAAAAACACATCATCTAGGAAGCGTTTCCAAAAAGGTATCCACTCAAAATGAGAGGACCCATATAAATGATGCTCTTCAAAATTACCCATATAAAGGGTTGCGATAGAGGGGGCCACAGTCGCCCCCATCGCAATACCAAAAATTTGTTGGTAAAAGATGCCATCTGACAGAAAATAATTCCTAGTTAAAACAAACGTAATTAGCTCCAACAAAAATTGTTTAGGGAGACGAGAAGGTATGCAAGTAAACATAGAGGTCAACATGTCCAGCGCTTCAGTCTGATTGATGTTTGTGTAAAGAGCTGAGACATCAAGCGTGACCATGTAGAAATCCCAAGCGGGTAATGCCAGTGCTTGCAATTGTTGCAAAAAATGTGTAGAGTCCCATATAAAAGATCGAACAGATGTTGCTTCCCTCTGCAAAAAAACATCGCAAAACTGTGATAAGGGCTCGAGCACCGAGTCCCTACAGGAAACAATGGGTCTCCCTGGGGGGGCTGTTATAGATTTATGAATTTTAGGTACTAAATATATGATAGGTATCTTAGGATACAAAGGCAGCAAAAAACGATGTTCCCTCTTCGTTAACCAGCCCCTGTCAAGTCCCATGTCAACCAAGATTTTAATTTCGCGTTGTATCTGTGGTATGGGGTCAGCTTCTAACGGGCGATATACATGGATATCAGAAAGGTGTTGTTTAAGTAAAGCCATGTAATCAGACTCAGACCACAACACTATGGCACCCCCTTTATCGTCACTCCGTAAAACAACCGACGAGTTGGATTTTAGTTGTTTAAGCGTGGCCCAATCATTCCGACACAGATTGGACCAACGACGATGTTTAGTCCTCTCAAGGGACTCTAAATCCCGCATTACTAAGTTTCAGCATTCCTAAGTGCCATCTAGGCATCGGCACTGTGCCCCAGCTGCACCACAGCATGTGCCGCCTGCAGCCCTCTGAATTCCCTTTCCCAGCATCTGTCCAGTTGCCCATTCTGACCTGCCCGCCCTGCTGTTGTGGAACATGTGCATGCCATAGGTAACCTGTCCAATGGAGAGGGAAACCCTGATCAGTGCTATTTCACTGCGGGATCATTCACCTTGTATGGGGATGGAGCGTAGAGCCTTCTAAAATTCATATTTATTTTTTGGGGCTTTGTTGGGAGTGATTTTTGATGTTTCCCATTACTCTCAGTATTGCCCAGCTTGCTTATGATTTTTTTATATTTTGTTGGGGTCATTTTTAATGTTTATTTGCCCTTTTGTTCCGTGCACATGTATCACACTGCTCACTTTTTGTAGGTTTCCCTGGTTTTGCTGTACATTGCTGACAGAAATGGTTTCTCTTCCCTTTAAATCGGCTCTACCGCGAGGTTTTCACTCGCGGTATTTTTTTGCTTGAATTTCAGCCCCGCTCGTGTGCGGGGAGCCTCTCCCCTCCCACTTTCCACCCATTGACCCCGTCTCTCCGCCCCTGGGGAGCCTTCCTCCGCCCTCCGAGAGCCTTTCCACGCCTTTATTGCACATCAGCGCGCCGCGCACATGAGCGGGCACTTTAGTGCGGCGCGCACGTGTGCGGGGCACAAAAATACATGATTAGCGTGTGCTAAGGTACCTTAGCGCATGCTATTGTGCGCCGCGCACTTGAGCGTAGTTTAGTAAACATACCCCTTAGCTTGAGCTATGTGCAAAATTGAATTTGTAGGCCAAATTTCCCCCCCCCCCAAATACCCCTACATCTCAGAGCTATAATTCGTTCCTTGAAAATATCCTGCTGCAAAATTCTGCATGCAAGTCCTGGTAGAAAATGTGGGCATGTTATTTTCATAAGTGGTGCGAAACATTTTCATGCATTTGTGTAATTTTGTCATGATTTTCAACTTTATTTGGTTTGAAATTATGACTTTTTACTAGTTGATTAGAAGCAAATATTATCTTATTGTAAACCAGTAATTAATCTTCTGCCATCACTTAACCTGAAACATTAATTTTCAATGTGCTTGTGTATTTGTTCCCAACACAGCTGAACATTACAGCATGAGAACTTGATAGCAAATTTATGATGCATGCTCATGCCTTCCATGAACAAGGCCCCTGGAATTTCATTAGCCTGCACCTGTAATTGTTGTTGTAAATGTTTGCACATCTATAAATTATTATTAAGCACACAGTACAAGGTCACTCTTAATCCTCAAAGGCATGATGGGTGTGCTCGAGAGGTTTTCTGTTAGATTGAGAATCTAGACTGTGATAAATTATGAAATATTGATAGTTGTAGCACAAATAGGTTATGTATTTTGACCACAGATAATTAAAGAGGGGAAGCTTTGTGTGAGTGGAAAGATGGTTTGACTCCAAATTGGCTTGGCGAGCCTGGCTGTAATCAAGGCAACAAACTATTAATATAATACTAATATAGTACAAACATTGTATTTAATTAATCACAATCCAGATAATTCAATTAATTCTTTTATATTTTTTTTTAGTTAGCAATTTGCAATAATTATCAAACAAGCTAATATCTTTTGCTGAGAAAATAAATATTCCTACAAAATATCCAAATAACATTCCCAGCCATTTACTGTAGCTAAGTAAGGAAAATGAAAAGGAAAAAGAAGAGTCCGCCTCAGGAAAGAGAATCCACCCGAAAAGGGAAGAAAAAAACACCACTAATCCAATCAAGAACAAAAGAAAAAAAATAGAAAAACTTTTGGTGAAGCATCATTAGAGCTGCAAAATAGGAGAAGCCATGTTGAATCAAACCAAGGCCCTATGGGCCTAGCATCCTATTTCTGAGGGTGGCCACTCTAGGTCTCAACTGCTGGAACAATCCAAAAAGTGAATCCAGTTTCTTATAGCTCATTTCAAGGAATAAGTAATGGCTTTCCGAAATCTACATGGCTAATAATGTGTTGCAGAGGTTTTCCCCAGGAACTTGGAACAGATGTTCAGCAGTATATTTTACTGGAATAATGCCAAATAATTTTGATTTGTAAGTAGAAAATATATATTACTCTGGTATGTTTGAAAGTTCTGAAAAACAAACAAAAGAAAAAACCTTACCCTGGCCTAGAAAGGTCCAAGTGCTGCAGCAGAACCCATAGACAAAATAAGAAAGGGGTTTAGTAGGCCCCAGGGGAGATTGTAAAGCAGATCGAGGCTGTTCTTTGTCACATCCTGAATCTGGAAGTGAAGGCAGCTGAGCTGTGAGGAAAGTGCTACTGTGGCAGGAGCCCATGCTGGGTGACTGTAAGGGAAGCAATGCTCAGACACTTTCAGGTTTATTCTGTCCCAGTTGTAGATCCCCTCTGTACATCAAGTCTGAGCTGAACGTACAGAGGGATCATGATTCTGATCCCACGGAGCACGTCTAGCCCCGCAGGATCAGAATCACGAATAGTCCTGTACGTGCAGGCTGGGACTGCAATTCAACCTGGCCTGCACGTACAGGACTGTGCCTGGCTAATTCAGTCAAGGCTCTTCTATGGAGCTGTGGCGCCCTGGCGTCATGTTGCCATGGCACTGCGGCTCCATTGAAGAGCACCGATGCCGGCTGCCGGACTTCAGGGACTCATCTCCCTCAGCCTGACCCCTGATCTGGCCTCCTAAGGCCAGGGTCAGGTTGCGGGGAATGCCTCCGGGCTCCCCCCTGCCCCATCCAAGCCCCTGGCCACTGATCCTTTACATATGGTGAAGTTATTCCACCTCATAGGTGGAATAACATCCCCATACAAGTCGCCAGCCCTGGATATACAAGACCGAAAACCGCCCACCACCTACCCTGCCTCCGTCTCCGATCCTCACCTTCCCTGCCCCCATCTAACTTCCACGTACAACCGGCAGGGAAATTAGATGCGGGCAGAGAAGGCACGTGGCACAGAATCAGACCCTGAGTGTCTAATAGGCAAGTTCAGGCCGCCATTGCTGCTTCCACGACACCTGGAAGTTTGGGTTGCCTGGATGGGCGAAGGAAGCGGATCAGCAATAGGAGTGACATTGGGGGCAGTGCGGAGCATGCTGAGCTTTGAGGCTAGCATTTAAATGTATTAAAAAAAGTTTCTTCCATACTTCTGACAGTGAAAAGAGCCTGGCTGGAACTTGGGGCAGAGTTTATGCATCAAATGAAGGCCCTGTAAGCTGAGTTATGAGAGGAGTTGGGCAAAGATTAAATGTAGAAGGAGCAGAGCCATTGACAGGTTCAGCTGCAGCGGATTGTGAAACTCCAAAAAAAAAGGCAGACTCATAGCAGCACTGAAACAGGCTCAGACTAGAGGAACTGTTGGGAATGGGGCAGCTCCCTCCAACGCAGACTTCCTATTTACATGGGGACAGACGTGATGCACCAACAGCAAGCAATGCTAGAGGTTCTAGTAAGCACCTTGGTGATGTTTAAAATCACTGCTGCTGCTGCAGGTCCCAGAGAGGGGGTGGGGGGGGGGGCAGTGGTGGCAATGGCCCACCCTGCAAACCTTGACACTCCGGCCACTGCCTAGTTTGCTTAATGGCTAGCACCAGCTCTGAGCAGGATGTGGGAGCATCCTGTGCCTTCAGACAAGAAGTGAACGGGAAAGTAATGTTTGTAAATGGGCTGAAGGTGACTTGGATTAGATAAGGTTTTTCAGGTGAATATACATATATATATATATATTTGACAGTTGAATGCTGTTCTGTCATGTCAGTAAGTGTGAGTGGCTGAAATTGTCATCAGGAAGGGAACTACTGCAGAATTAAATAAGCTCTCAGCATGATTCGATGTATGACTTTCTTCTACTGATATTATTTGCTGCAATATGAGACAGAATTCTTAGGGTGTAAAGGTCCTTTTTACTGGAACTACTCTCGAAAGCTTTATGTTCTTTGAAGCTCATCAGCGGCAGATCTAAGGAAACAGGAGCTTCTTAAAATTTGTTTTATCATACAAAGGATTCAGAGGGCTAGCAGGGAAGAACGGGAACTCTAAAAGGATTTGAATGAGAACCAGTGAGAGAGTATGTGAGGTAGCTTGATGCTGTTCAGTAGTGATATTCTCAATGATCCTAGTAGCATATCAGAAGTTTGATATGCTAGAAACACACTGAGAGCTCGTGTGATAGTTTGCTGAAATATAAAAAAAAAAATAAAACTTGAGTGGGAGAAATTTTAAGGTTTATTCAGGGAAACCAGTTATCCCTTATTTGGGGGTAGTTAGGGTAATCCTAGCTAGTTAGTTTCTCCTATTACTTTAGTTAAGGTGGGGTAGTAGGTATGACTCAGGACAAGCAGGAAACACAGATGCCACTGCTTATCTTCCTGTACCTGGACTAGATCTGCTAAACATTGGCACCCACTGACAAGAAGCTGTAGAGACCAAAAACCCACAAGGTTTTACAAGTGTCAAATTCTTAAACGTGCTTCGATTGTACTAGCGAGGATTCTTAATAACAGTGCCTTGGTTTGTGCATTATATTTCTCACCTTAATCACTAAGGGAAAGTGGTACAGTACCAGAAAAATGATGTTTTAGATGTCCGAGTACCTTCCACCTGGAAGTACCAATTATTCATCAAAGTGACAAGAAATCTTGTTAGAAATCATGGCAAAAGGGGACAGTCCAAGTAGCATTTCCTGGTGGTGGTGGGCACCCCTTACATTACCTTGGTGCTCATGTCCAAGCTGTTAAGCTTGTGCATGACATGCGTAAGAGAAAAAGTGAAAAAAGGCAATTCACGGAAGATTTACTGTGCCAAAATAATTTAAATGTAAACAGTTCACCTCATGGTAGCAATAGCAAAAAGAATAAGCTTTCTATAGTTATAAAAATGTTATATCTTCAGATTTGGAGTTCACAATAACAAGAACAAAAACATACAAAAATCAAACACAAAAGATACAATAAACATAATTGGATCTATTAAAACACAGGGAGAGTTACAAATATCAAACCAGACTGGAGATGTAGCATGCTATAGGGATGGTTACATAGTATCCAGATTACCCAATAATATCAACGCTAGGTGACGGGGAAGTATCATCATACATAAAAAGAAACTTCTCCAAGGGGTCCCACGTTTTCAGTAGAGGAACAAGAGTAAAGGTTTTAATTGCTAAGGTCTTTTCACATCTGTGCACCAAACAAATCAAATTCCACCAGAGGTGGAACGTAATAAGTGAAGCCGTCTTTCAGTTAGAGAGGATGATTTGTATACTCACTGCAATTATTATATGGAATCATTTCCTATCGAAGGGAGGCAATCCCTAACAGGCTTAGGGATTGAAAGAAAATATGGCCCGCAGAGAGAGGAATGGAAAAATAAAAGATTTTTTGCAGTCTCTTCCAAATGGCTTGCCAAAATGGAAAATGAGGCTGCAGTCAAATAGCATGTGGCGGAGCATACCGGCCACTGACTCACAGTACCAACAGTGTTGGTCTCCAGACATTCCAGTTTGCCATTTTTTCCAGGGTGTCCAAACAGCCTGGTGCATCAGCATGTCCTAGTAGTCATATTCCATTAGCTTGCCAGGAAGGCCAGAAAATCGTTTTTCTACCTGTCTGAAGGAAAGAGTTTCAGAATAATGAGACCCTTTGAGAATGATTCCACAGTGTATCTAAACCTTGATCAAGAACCCTAAGTGCAGTCTGGGTAGCTTGCAATGGAGCCAAAGGACGGATAGTGTCATCCACATTCATACATACCAGATCGCCCAGAGAAAACGGGGCTACCAATACACACTCTAAGGCCAGCCAGGAGGCTTGATCCTTAGAAGATCCATTGTAGACAAACCAGAATAGGCTATAATGGGCTAGATATGCCAGATGATATAAGCAGAAATTGGGAAGCCCAACTCCACCAGCTTCCTTGGCCGCGAAGTGCACCCTCCGGGTAATGTGAGATTTACGATTTCTCCAGAGATATTTTAGGATCAGGTGTTCAATCTGCTTATTAAAAGATTGGGGATAAAGACATGTCATGGAACTGAGAATAAAATTGATTTGTGGGGTTAAAACCATATGGATGTCCTCTATCCTGCACCACCAAGAAATGGTCAGAGGGGACCATCTTCCAGTAACTTCACTGATGAGAGATAATATATTTCTTCCATATTTAATACTAACATCTGCTCTAGGTCCCGGTGCTAGAGAGATCCTACATATTTCATACTGTGAGGTATCCATTTGAGTCTGCACTCAGCAACATCAGATTGGATGGTATGACAGATTTATTTAGCTGCATTTATATCCCACTTTTCACTGGGTCAAAGCAGTTGGGGGAATACATTTAACAAAAGGGGAGATGAGACACATACACTAATACTTACAGGGAACATGAGCAATGGAGGGTTAAGTGGCTTGCCCAAGACCACAAGGAGCACCTGTGGGACTAGAAACCCCAGTCCTTCCAGCCCACTAGGCCACTCCTTCCAGATGAGATGGTTTACAGGGAGCACTGAAAAACCTGATACTACAGACATATGTTGATTCTCAAAGAAAGAACTGGAAACGGTGACTCACCTCATAGCTGTCTGTGAAGTTCTAATGGCAGAAAATTTCTGTACAGAAAGACATAATGAAGTAGTGTGCCTCATCCATTGAAAACTGTGTAAACACTACAACATCACTGTGCCCAAAAACTACTATGCCCAAAAAGCACTGGGATCATGACCCTAAGTGAATTACAGAGAATGAGGAGGTTATGATCATCTGGGATACTCCTATTCTGACTGATTAAAAAGCTGGATGCGAGGAAGCCGGATATAGTGGTTAAGGAGAAAAACACTAGAACGGCATTAATAATAGAGGTGTCGGTTCCAAGCAACTACTCTGAATTGCATGGAGATGCAGAAGATCCTGAAATACCAGAAAATTCAGAGACCAAGAAAATGTGACAGAAAGATACGGAAATATTTCCGATCATGTTGGGTGTCACTGGCTTGATAAAGAATTTCCAAGCACATCTTGACAGACTACCCATACATGTTACATCTTACGAACTCCAGCAGGAGGCTCTCTTTGGCACGATGCAAGCATGATGCTGAGCCATAGCCGTAAATTTGAGAGACTGAGATCATACTCCCCATGCCCTGGCTTAGATGTGAGGTTCACGCGTGTCCTGATACAAGAGAGCGCCCAGCCACTGTCACCTCAAGCAACAGCCATAGACCACTGGGGTCTGTCTGCCTATGTCAAATCTGTAACTGTAAAGATTTGTGGAAAAAGATGGAGAAGAGACATTTCTTGTGTGTGACTGGTGCAAAAGCATGTTCCCCTAACCAATCTACTTTTAGTTTGGTGCACAGAGTGGGGGGCATATGAGTCTTTTGTAAAAAAGAAAAAAAAAAGATATCACACCTTTCCTTCTTCAAATATGCAAATACCTTTTTGTGTTTCACAGGGTGATTAAGACCATTGACATTATACGAAATGAGCTTTAGCACTGACATAGATTTGGCTGTCAAATAACTCATACAAGAAACCCCATTCCCAATGACCCAATCTGCATCTACATACCCCACAATTCTCCAGTCATTCACATACAACAAATACACTCTTCCCAAAGCTGTAGTACAAGCTAGGGAAAAAAACAGGCCTCTGCAACAGGCGAGGGCTAAGGACAAGTCTCTGCCTAGCAACGGGGGGTGAAGCCATACTGCCGGGAGCAGTAGCATGCCTCAGGCTCCGTCAGTGATTATAGTAAATATGACTACCTGTGAACGAAGTCTAGTCAATACTGACTCTGTATCAGAGCCAAAGAACACCCATAGTTCCCCAATGCCACGGCTATGGCTACAGGCCATACACCCTTTCCACAAGGTTTTGATATGCATTAGGGTTCCCGGCATTAAGGTGCTGTCGTTAGGGGAGCAAGCCTTGTTTCCGCACATTGAACCCTGCTCTCCGCCCTGTGGATGGCTACTCTCCGCCTAAGGGTTTCTGGGTCTCTAGGAATCAGCATTGACTTGATGTCAACAAAACACACAAT
Source organism: Ichthyophis bannanicus (assembly GCA_033557465.1). NCBI lineage: Eukaryota > Metazoa > Chordata > Amphibia > Gymnophiona > Ichthyophiidae > Ichthyophis > Ichthyophis bannanicus. The sequence continues at coordinate 126,420,299 of CM066034.1, read as the reverse complement.
TTTTAATTGGCCTTGTTTTATTTGATGTTTTTATGTGTCAAATATGTGTGCATTTATAGTACAAAGCCATTTAACTAGCCACTTTGTTTCAGGAGATATTGGACATTAAGGGGTTGAACTGCAAGGGTGCCAATAACATTAACTACAACTGTATTTGAATATACTGCCTCCTTTGTATGCAAATATATCTTATGAATATTCATTAGGGATATCCTGAAATGGTTTGTAGCCATCCAGAATTCAGGTTGACACTCCTGATCTTGAGCATAATTCATCCTCCACTGCTTCTGTAGTTATTTCTACATGTTGCTCTGTTGATTCTCAGTAATACCCTGGGAAAGCCTTATGGCTCCATTAAAATCAGTGGAGCTAATTGCGAGTTTCTATGGCAACACAGAATGGCCTTCAGGTCACCACTCACTTCCAGCACCTTAAAGCAAGCTCAGTTTTGACAGTGGCTCCTTTAAAATATAAATTACAATTACTAGATGTTAGAGTAATGGTGCTTTCTGTGATCTGCTAGTCCCTAAAGGTAGATCAGAATACAAAACTAATAATACCATTAATAACAATTCTTGGTTTTATATTTAAGTATACACTGAATATCTGAATAGTTATGGGAGCACTGGTGCTATCTGGATAGTGGCGATATTGAGGCTGCTACTCAGAGAGCTATCCAGGGAACATTTTACTCTGCCCATTCAAATATATCTCATGAATATTCATTAGGGACATCCCGAAAACCAGGCTGGATTATGGTGCACCAGGACTGGAGTTGGCCACCCTCTATTCTAGTGCCAAGGCTTTCTCAGAAGACTGTGTTCGTGAGAAACTAGCTCAACTTAAAGTAGACAAAGCGATGGGACCGGATGGGATGCAGCCTAGAATACTGAGGGAACTTGGGGACGTTCTAGCAGCTCCACTGAATGACCTTTTCAATGCCTCGTTGGAGTCGGGAGTGGTGCCAAAGGACTGGAGAGAGGCTCATGTTGTGCCTTTACACAAAAGCAGAAGTAAGGATGTGGTTGAAAACTACAGGCCGGTTAGTTTAACTTCGGTGGTGAGTAATTATTGGAAACGCTGCTGAAAGAGAAAATAGTGAGGTTTCTGGAGTCAGGATCCGAGGCAGCTTGGATTCACCAGAGGCAGGTCTTGTCAGAGAAATCTAATTGATTTCTTTGACTGGGTGACCAGGGAGTTGGACCGAGGGAGAGCCCTAGATGTGGTGTATTTAGATTTCAGTAAAGCCTTTGATACTGTTCCTCACAGGCGACTTATAAACAAACTGAGCACCCTAGGATTGGACCCTAAAGTTTCTGCTTGGGTTGGAAATTGGTTGGGTGGGAGGCGACAAAGAGTACAGGTAAATGGCGCTCACTCTCAGGAGAAGGAGGTTACCAGTGGTGTGCCCCAGGGATCTATCTTTGGTCCGATTCTTTTTAACATCTTTGTTAGTGATATAGCGGAAGGGCTGTCGGGTAAGGTTTGCCTCTTTGTGGATGATACCAAAATCTGCAATAGAGTAGACACCCAGGAAGGTGTAGATAACAAGAGCAGGGATCTATCTAAGCCTGAAGAATGTTCTAGAATTTGGCAGCTGGGATTTAATGTTAAAAAATGTAAGGTCATGCATTTGGGCTGCAGCAATCCAAGGGAGCAATATAGTATAGGGGGTAAAGTATTTTTGTCCATAAAGAAGAGTGGGACCTAGGCGTGGTTGTGTCTGATGATCTTAAAGTAGCTAAACAGGTAGAAAAGACGATGGCAAAAGCTAGAGCAGAGCTACTCAATTCCAGTCCTGGAGGTCTGCACCCTGCAGGTTTTTGGGATATCCCTAATGATATGCATGAGATATATATGCATTAGAGATAGCCTGCCAACCTGACTGGTTTTTGGCCCTCCAGGGCTGGATTTGGAGACCCCTGCCTTACACCTCTGTCATTTAAGATTGTAAGTGGGCAAGGTGCAGATGTCCAAGACATCAAAAAGGTTAGAATTTGTCACATTCCTCCTTGCTTCTCACCACCACCAAAATATTGTCTATTAGACAACTTTTTGGTGGTGTTGAGAATCTAGGAGGAATGTGACACATTCTATCTACCCTTTTGATGTCTAGAACATCTGTACCTTGTTCACTCACAATCTTAAATGACAGAGGTGTAAGGCAGGAGTCTCCAAATCCAGCCCTGGAGGGCCACAAACCAGTCAGGTTGGCAGGCTATCTCTAATGCATATATATCTCATGCATATCATTAGGGATATCCCAAAAACCTGCAGGGTTGCAGACCTCCAGGACTGGAATTGAGTAGCTCTGAGCTAGAGGGATGCTTGGGTGGATACGGAGAGGAATGGCTAGCAGAAAAAAGGAGGTGATAGTGCCTCTGCATAGGTCTTTGGTGTGACCTCATTTGGAGCATAGTGTGCAATTCTGGAGACCCCACCTTCAAAAGGATATAAACAGGATGGAGTCAGTATAGAGGGTGGCAACTAAAATGGTTAGTTTTCTTAATTATAAAGCATATGAGGACAGACTTAAGGATCTTAATATTTACACCTTAGAGTAGTGGTTCTGAATACACCTCTGTCATTTAAGATTGTGAGTGGGCAAGGTGCAGATGTCCTAGACATCAAAAGGGTAGATAGAATGTGTCACATGCCTCCCCAATTCTCACCACCACCAAAATGTTGTCTAATAGACAATATTTTGGTGGTGGTGAGAAGCAAAGAGGCATGTAGCAAATTCTATCTAACCTTTTTGATGTCTTTGGGATCTGCACCTTGCCCACTCACATTCATAAATGACAGAGATGTAAGGCAGGGGCCCCCAAATCCAGCCCTAGAGGGCCACAAACCAGTCAGGTTGGCAGGATATCTCTAATGCATATATATCTCATGCATATTCATTAGAGCTATTCTGAACACCCGACTGGCCTAGGGGTTCAAGGAGGACTGGTTCAGAACCACTGCCTTAAAGGAAAGGCGGGATAGAGGTGATATGATTGAGATGTTTAAATACCTCCATGACATAAATGTGCAGGGGGAGAGCCTCTTTCAATTGAAAGCAAGTTCTGCTATGAGTGGACATGGGATGAGAGTGAAGCGGGATAGATTCAGGAGTGAAATGCGGAAATATTTCTTTACGGCAGAGGTACTCAAATCCAGTCCTGGAGGGCCGCAAACCAGTCAGGTTTTCAGGATATCCCTAATGAATATGCATGAGATAGATTCAAATACAATGGAGGCAGTGCATGCAAATATATCTCATGCATATTCATTAGGGATATCCCAAAAACCTGATTGGTTTGCGGCCCTCCGGGACTGGATTTGAGTACCTCTGCTTTACGGAAAGAGTGGTGGATCCGTGGAATAGTCTCCCAGTGGAGGTGGTAGAGATGAGGACAGTATCTGAATTAAAAAGAAACATGGGACAAACACAGAGGATCTCTAAAGGAAAAAAGGGGACTGTTGTAGTTGTTGATATGGAAGGACAGACTAGATAGACTCTGTGGTCTTTTTCTGCCGTCATATTTCTATGTTTCTAGTGATATCCAGTGGATTTCTCTATATAGTACCATGGAATAAAGCCACATAAGATAAGGGTTGAATTTGCACACAAAACGGAAGTGAAGCTCTAGAGTCAAGGGTGGGGGCAAGCCACGAGGAGGAACAGCCGGAGACGAGGGGCTGGATAAGGGAGCAGAGTGGCCCTTTCTGTGCTCTACTCCTGGACCACAACACTCCTGCTGAATGCTAAAAGAAGAGGTGGAACTGCGTTCCAGGCTGTTCCCCAGAAATTAAGCCCTGTTGAAAAATTACCCTTGGATAATTATCCTTTTTTTAAAAAACCTTTAGGGTATGAAACAAGCACCACCTTAAACAAGCCATGATTTTTATCCCAGTAGGAAAATATACCTCCAAAGTCAAATAGGCATTTATTTAATCTGAGCCCCTACCCAATCATAACAAATATAACTGGGAAATGTTAAACAGACATGAAGATTATCCTTTTCTCCAAACCCATTTCCTTTTCTTCCTTAATGATTTGTATGAGAAATAGTCAGGTATGCAGTATAAAAAAACAAGACTTCAGATAGTTACACTGGTTTGACATATTGTAAAATACTTGGCTGTTCTATATTTTCTGGAATATGTCAGTGAAAAAAAAAATACCTCTTGCTTCTAAATTACAGTGCTACAATTTCCTGTACTGTCTAGACATTAGGATACCAGAACAGGCTGTTTATTTTTCTGACAAGTCAAGAAAAAATGTGTAAAGTTTTAGCCACAATAACAAAAGATTTCTGTGAACTTAACAAATAGATTGGAAGAAGCCGGGGAGAAGTGGAGCCTCAAAATTTTACTTAGTGCAGGCAAAATTCCTTTTTAAATGAACATGCTTGCTGCAATCACACTCTTATGACTTTCAGTCAATAAAATAGTGATATTGTTTCTTCTTGTACAATAACGGATCTTGCTTGCAACAGATTTGGCTCCGATATAGCATGCTGTCTTTACAGTGAATAAATTGCTCTGCCTCTCAGGCTATCTGATGTGAAGAAGAGGTTCAAAAATGCAGGATTTCTGCATCTCATTTTGAAACATAGAGGAGGACGCCGTTTGCTAAGAGGAGCATGCAATCAGATGTTTAAAATAGGTCAAAGCCCAGTGCTTTTCAACCTTTTATCCTGCATAACCCCATTTAACAACTGAAAATTCTCGTGACCCCAGATGATAATGAAATTATAATAGCAGGTCTCCAGTCTCCCCTCCCTGCCCCCCCCCCCCACTCATCTAAAGCAGAAAGCAATGGCAGTCAGGACGGAGTCCTCTGTGTCAGTGTGCAGTGTGGGCTTACAGACCCCGGTACTCGGCATGGGTTTCCAATCTAGCAGGAAGCTTACCCAGGTGGGGGCACAGGCCTATGAGTGTTCACTGGTTCATAGGCCACATGCTGACTGGTGACTGCCACTACTTGGCACAGTCCCAGTGAAAGTCCAGAGAGGAGGGGAAATGGCCAAGTTTCTGTGACCCCCATCCACTGATGATGTGACCTTATTTGGGGCTCCGATCTCAAGTTTGGGAGCCAGTGGGTGAGCCACCAAGTTCAGGCTGTACTACAAGAGACTTGTGTATCGGTCTATTGCCCATTTGGGTCAAATGCACCACAGAAGCGAAGCGCTCCCTAACAGAGAGGGAAGGCATTGGCACTGATGGCTTCTACCAGATGCACTGAGCAGCTCCGGGAGATTTCTGGATTCTGCTCAGCCATGCTGTTTGAGGGAGGGCGAGAAAAGCAGGTAAAAAGGGAAACCATGAGACATCTTAATTTCCATGCAGAGATGGGAGCGGGTCAAATAGAAATGAAGAAAAATGAAGACATAAAATGTATAGTGCAATGCATTACTAACACCGTAACCCAGAGTTAGGGCAGTCGTTCTGAAAGCCACATTTTAAACTTCCAAGACAATTCAGTAAATGGAAAAAGGTTGAAAGTGCCATAAAACAATCTGTTAATCACATTGTAACAGTTCAGGCCAGGGATTTCTATAACTTACAACTACAGAAAGTATTGAACTTATTTATTTTATTTATTTACATTCTCTTATATACCATGCTATTCTGCATCAGTGCGGTTTACATTGAACAAGCTGAAATTACATTGAACAGGGCATTATAACTTGGAGATAACTATTTTACAGGGAACAATGGGCAACTTGGTTTTGATCCAGACAGGGCTCTGCTTAAGACCACAACTGATGCCTACTAGGAAACTCTGCTGAGTATATGTGGAGCACTGCAGATGTGAGTATTGCTGGAATGGGAGGTGAGTCTCAAAACGCACCATAAAGCAACACGATTGGAAAAGTGAACACCATGGAGTGAAGACAGATTTTAGATTGTACATGGAAGCTGGAATTGAGACGTCAAGGTCATGATGTACACAATTCCTGTGGTATTTTAGAAAACACTGCCAAACATGGAGCTTCTTCTAAGACAGCAGGAGTGTATGTGTATTTGTCAGTAGAGGAGTCATTTTACAAATCTACATGTGGAAAAAATCAGTAGCGAAAACTCAACAACTTACATTTTTTGAGTGTTGACAGTTGAGTATTTCACAACTTGCACATGTAAGTGGTAGCACATACGTGTGTTTTGCAAACCTATATGCATAAATGCCACCAATTCACTACAGAATTTTTGAGGGGGAATAAACCATTGGGGTTTAAGGTACATAGTGCTCTTAATCCCTCCTGTAAAGGGCTGGCCGAAATGAGAACCTTTTAAAAACCTAAATGTGCCAGGAAGTAGTTGCAAAACCTGATGTGAATATTTTGGTCAAATGCGCACATTCTCTATATAACATGGAGCCATGCAAATTTTTGACTCACCAAGACCATGCCCTAACCACACTCCTAACATGCCCCCTTGTAACTTCTATGCATTACGGACCTCAACGTGAAAATTGTGCCCCTTCTAAAATTGCCATTTAAATGTAGATGACATTTCCATATATAAATGACAGATTTTTCACATGCAAACTGTGAGTAAGGTTTCTAAAATACACCCCCAAAATTTCCAAAGGTGTCCTTTACATTGAGCGCAAATTTCCAAAATATGTGAAGGTACATTTTATAGTATGTGGAGATTGGGATTAAGATATCAAGGTCAGCACATACACAATTTCAGTATTTTAGAAACAGCTCTGCTAAACATGGAGCTGCTTCTAAAATATATATCTGTATGCAATGGGAGGAGCCAGTTTGCAAAGTCACACATGGGGAAAAATCAATAGAGAATACCTGAAAAATTACCTAAGCAAGCATTTCCCAGCTTGCGCTTGAGCCATTTTGTAAACATAAACATGTAGCTGCTGCTACTTAACTAGAAACTGCTTTTTTTTTAGTGCTGTCAAATGCCAAATTCCTGGTGACCCAGCTGCCTCTGGGTTTTCTTGGCAACATATAACCAGAAGTACATGGGCAGAGCTTTTCTTCCTTGGCAATGTAACACTAGAAGTAAATTGTCAGACCTTTTCTTCCAAGGCAATGGAGGGTAAAGTGCCTTAGGCCAAGGTCACAAGGAGTGTCTGTGGGAACTGAACCCTTGATTGTCTGGATAATAGGTAGTTGTGCTAACCGCTAGGCTACTCCTCCACCACTAGAAAGTGCTATATCTACCTAAATACAATTTGGAGAGACATAGACTAGGGGGCGATTAAGGGCTGGCCGAAAGCAGCACTTTTTAAAAACCTGTACATGATGGGGAACAGGTATAAATCACGACATGAGCTACTGTGGTCATACACGTGTGTTCTCGTCTGAAACTGGGAATACACGTATGGACTGTTGACCTACCTTTGCAAAATGCTTTCCATGCCATTCATGCCCCTGACATGCCCCCATGTAACTTGCACGTCATCAGGATATCCTTATGTACATTGAGCCGTTTCAAAAATGGTTATTTGTGTGTGGATGCCATTTCAATATGTCTGTGCCAGCATACACGCCTTGAATGCTAATATGAGGCAAAGCATGCAAACACATGCAAATCACTCATTAGTATTCAAATGAATAACGTGGCTTGTGATGAATTACCACAAGCTTTGTTATTCAAAGAACAATTACATCAGCTCAGAGCTGGCATTATTCTTCCCAGCCGGGAGCATCTGGCCACTAAAACCTGGCCCAAGGCTCCAGATCACAACTTTAGGGGGACCGTGGCTAGAGACACAACCAATGACTCAGCTGCCTGAAACGACCTCAACCCCCAGTGCCCCTCCGCCCCAAGGACGCCTCATGATCTCCAAGGCCCTGCCAGCTACCCCACTGGACTACCAGGGACTAAAGAAGTAGGATCCACTGGTCATGGAGCATCGGGGGGGGGGGGGGGGAGAGTCCTCGGAGAGTTATTATTTTTGGAGTCCTATGAAGCAACTACCAGCCTAGTCTCATATTAGACTTTGTTCACCTGCATGATGCCCTCCTCAGCTACCAAGAGCTAGTGTTCCATGTAATCCTGTTCGATTTAAATGTATGTAGTGCCCCCTTGGGTGTGTTTCTGGGTCTGGGACCGGCCTGGCTGGAGTCGCCTCGAGGATGGGTTCCATCGGCTCTTGTCCTTTTAGTGCCTGGTGCCTTCGCCAGGGGAAGAAAGGTGTTAGTGTGTAGATTTCCCTCCTTTCACCCCAGGAAACCTCTCCAAAAACACTGCTGTGCACAAGGCTGGCTTAAATAGCATTTGTAATTTATTTACAAAATATATACATCAAGTATTGTGATAAATAATGCAGTTTGTACAATCCATATTATGATATGTGGTTCAAGCAGGTAAGGTGAAATAGCAGTATAAGATAAAAGATAAGGCAGTTCAAAAAACAACCATAACTTTATACGTAATAACTTAAGTAAACCTTTAAAGATTTTTGATTTAATCTTATTAACCTGTCTACTAACTCCCTACCTTTCCCTTTGCCCACCAGCCCCATGTCTCACCCACTGCTGGAGCTCTGGACAGGTGGCTGCTTGTGAAAGGAAAGGAATTTGTAATTCTGTCCAATTGCTGAGGCTGTAGCCTTGGCTCCGCCTCCTCCAATCTGGAGAGAGTTTTGCACTTCTCCCCACTCTGGAATAACTGCTGCAACTCTCCCTTGAACTGATCAGTCACTGCGGCTCCTCATCTGGAATGGACTCCCTGACACTGCAGCTCTCACAGGAGCTGATTCTGCTGCCACAGCTCCCCCTGGAGCTGATCTTCTGCTTGGTCCTTGTGGCTCCTGTCTGCAGACTGGACTCTCAAGCCTGGATTAAGGTCTTCAGAATCTTACCACAGCCTCGGCTCCCTATCTTCACCCCTACCCAGGACAGAGACTGTAGGAGGCTCCCAGGAGAGTTTCTAACACTATCTTCTGGAGGAAAACTTTCAGAACGGAGAGGAAGAAGTTTCTGACTCCTACTTTCTCAGATAAGAATTAAACTCTTCCAGATAAAGAGGTCTGCTGCCTTCCAATCCCAGACAACTGTTTTCCAAACTCTTTTTGCATAAGGCTGAGGATGCCATTGCCAAGTGATGCCATTGCTTTTAGAGTGAGCAATTCCCCCCTCCCCCCCCCCCCGTATTTACTTCTGCACTCTCTATCTAGTGTGCACATTGTATTGCCCTACTCTTTTCCCTATAGATTTAAAGTTAAATCTTAATATTAGATGTAAATTTGAGCAAATATTACCTTTCCTCCTTCAGCAGAGACAGTGATTTGCATATCCCCTAAATGTTTACTTTCTAGCTCTGCTAGCCTAGAGACTATTACTGCAGGCTGCTGTTTTAATGTTGCCCCTTATCTGACCTCTTCAGCATCATTCAGTGACCTTTTACCCTTTGATTCTACATTATTCAGCACACTGTGAAACACCCACCTTTGGGGGGGGGGGGGGGGTCCTATATAATACTTAATGTTACCTGTAAACCACTCTGACCTTAAGACAGAGCAGTATATAAAAATGGCCAAATAAATAAAATGAAATAAATAAATAAATGTTTCTCTTGGAATAACACGTGATGATTACTGCAAACTGTTATTCCTTTACAGCAGGCATCACTAATCTGCAGATTGTGGTACCAACAGGAGGCATGAACCACGTGCTAATGAGGACCCAGTGAGAGACGTGGGAAGCGATTGGAAGACCAACTTTATTAGTACAAATTAAACAAAGCCTAGGCCCGACACAGGCCGTGTTTCGTATTCTTCCTCAGGGGCAGGCTAAAAAACAGCAGCAAAAGTATTAAAACAATAGTAATAGACATGAATACATAATTAAAAACCTTAAGAGATATATACATACTAAATAAATACACTAATAAATTATAACCAACATATAAATCTCACAAGATCCAAGATTACCAGTGAAGAATGTACAAAGGATATATCAATAAATAAATAAAAAATAAATAATAAAACTGAGCATAATAAATACATATATATATATATGTATAAATAACATATATAATAAGATGAAAACAACCATTCATCCTATAAACCCATGAGCATAAGAGACAATTACAACCAACAGGACATACCAATGTAAATGATAAAAACATGAATTATGACTAACAATATGATACGATTATATAAGTACATGATTACTGATGTGATTATATAATTACTGATATGGTTATGATTGGATATGGTTATGATTACAAAATGTTTTGTTAAAAATGAATAAAAGAAATTAGCTGTAAGTAATAAACATAGAAATAAAAAATATAGAAGATAAAAAATAAATAATTAAAAATTAAAAACTAAAATTACAAATAAAAATAAAAATATAAGAATAATAATAAATAATGATAACAATGAATAATGGAAATATAATGATAATAATTTAAAAACCACCAAAACTAAAACTATACTGGAAAAGTAACAAACGCTGGAGCAATAAATAATAAATAAATAAATAAATAAATGAATTGTAACCAACAATATCTACCTTAAGTAGGCCTTTCACACATCCGTAGTGTACTGTAAAGATGGCAAGACAATAGGGACAAGGATGAGAACCGTAGGACATCTTATTATATATATTATATATGTTATTTATACATATATATATGTATTTTTGATGTAGCATAATTTTATATGATTTTATGTATACAATAACTAGTTCTTATTGGTGGTGCTGTGCTGATCTTTTATCATCCCTTTCTTTAACTAATTATTGATCTAATCATTTATTATGCTCAGTTTTATTATTTATTTTTTATTTATTTATTGATATATCCTTTGTACATTCTTCACTGGTAATCTTGGATCTTGTGAGATTTATATGTTGGTTATAATTTATTAGTGTATTTATTTAGTATGTATATATCTCTTAAGGTTTTTAATTATGTATTCATGTCTATTACTATTGTTTTAATACTTTTGCTGCTGTTTTTTAGCCTGCCCCTGAGGAAGAATACGAAACACGGCCTGTGTCGGGCCTAGGCTTTGTTTAATTTGTACTAATAAAGTTGGTTTTCCAATCGCTTCCCACGTCTCTCACTGGGTCATCACTAATCTGCAGTACTGTCTTACCACAGGTTAGTGAGTCCTGCAGCAAACCAAACTGCAGTAAAATGTAAGGGGAGGACGTTCAGTGGCAACAACTAGGAAAAATAAAGCACCTAGTCCCGGGATACATATCCCAGCTGCTTGCACACTGGCGCCACCATCCATTTAGAGGTGATAGTCAGCCGCTAGCCCGATAGTGCTAAAGCTTGGACAGCCATTCACCTACCCTAACTTTAAGTATTTAAGTTATCTGGTTAGCAGCAGGATATCATTGGTAACCACCTAGTGGCTCTACCCATCTCTGCTCTGCCCACAGACTGTCCTGTTTTAACTGAGCATTGTTTTGGGATTTTTAGAGGTACTAACTGTTAGCACCACTGCATTTTAGCCAGTTGGCAGATCTACTAACCAACTAAAATACTTTGAAAATACCCCCCCCCCCAACTTCCCAGATTTTACTGCAGCTTAGTAACTAACCCCCTTAGATTAGATAGGAAAATATCTACTGTGCCAGAATGTAAGTCACCTTGAGCTACTCTTGAAAAAGGTTGGGGCGAAATACAAAATCCCTTCCCTGTATTAAAGCTATTGGGATAGCAGTCTCCATATTGCCGATGTCCTTTGTATTTAGCGTGGAGGTATAGCCTGGTTCTTAGAACAATGGGCTGTGAACCTTGGAACCCAGGATTCAAATTCTGCCTGTGGCACTGAACAAGTTCTACAGCCCCTCAATGCACCCTCTGCCCTCATTTACTAATCTGTGCTAACCACTTAACACACATTAATGAGCATTAATCTGTGCTACGGTATTTTACTATCTGTTATTTAATTCAAATCCCATTATTGTCAATTTACTAAACAAACTGCTCCTAACACATTAATGAATTAAAACAGGTTAGCAAAGGAGGGCCTTAGATTGCAAAGCTTCTGCTCCATGGAGCTATTTGCCATACCTGATTGCAATTTACTGTACCTTGAGCTAGAATTCTGAAAGGCAACAGATATAAATGTAAAATCTACATCCTGCTCAGTTTAGAATAGTTCATATTCAGGTATAATTATTTCCCTTTGTTCATGACATTTATCTCCAAACAATGGGAAAGTAAAATGCTCAAGAAAGATGACTTCAGCATGCTAGCTGAGGCAGAGACTTTGTTGCTGCACCCTGGACAGATATTCAGAATCAGGAACCTCTCGAATCAAAGCCCTCTGATCAACAACCTCCCTGAGTCTAGCTCCCTGATCAGCAACTTTCCAAATCAAAGCCTTCCCCAATCGCCCCAGATCCAAGTTGCCTAATCAAAGTCCCACTTTCCAAATATCTGCCCACAAAGACTACAGCCTCCCCTCCTCCCGTCCCCCAAAACTCGCTCCAGGACCAACCCAGGGGTATCCCTAGTTATCTAGCGGTTGGAGTATAGGAGTGATCCCCTGCATTCCTGTCCTATTGCAACCTGGATTCATAATGTGGATCTGTCCGCTAGTGCTAATCAAATGATACTACAACCAAGGATCAATATGGCAGATAAGGGCTATGTTTACTAAGCTGGACTAGCTAACATTTAACATGGGTTGTTTTTAACTAGGTCCCATGTTATTCATGGGCCCTAGTTACAAATAGCCCAGCTTAGTAAATATGCCAAGAGACTATCACTTTCAAGACAGCAGTACCAAATAGAGGGTGAAGTATAATGTAGACCATCTATAACAGTGGTTCCCAACACAGTCCTCGGGTATCCCCAGGCCAGTCAGGATTTCAGGGTATCCACAATGAATAAGCATGAGATAGGCAACATGCAGTGCATAAGCAGTGTATGCAGATCTATCTCATGCATATTCATTGTGGATATCCTGAAAACCTGACTGGCCTGGGGGTACCTGAGGACTGGGTTGTGGGAACCACTGTTCTATAATGTGGATCAATATAATGCAACTTTGTATATAACATGGTCAAGGGTTGGACCCCTTTTTTTTTGCTGTTATATAATACACTGTGGACTCAATATAATACAGGTTCACTTTATAATGTGGTCAAATGTCTTGGACCCCGATGTCAGCATTATATAGGGTCTATGGTATACTTTTGTGCATGAAAGAAAAACGGGATTTTGGGGGATTTTTGCTGTCTGGCTGTGTTTAGCACATGGTGACTCTTGCAGTGGGCCCATGTACTAAGACCCATGCCGTTAGCGTACTTTAGTATACATGCCCCTGACTCTTCCACAAAAGCCATGACCAGCATGGGATTGCTCTTCTAGAGTTAAAATTCATTTCCATCTGATAATCTTTGCAAAATGTTTAACGATGCTATCCATAGGAATGAAAAATGGAAACTTCAGCGCCACTTTTCTGATGAATTATTTTCAAGCAGGGATTAGGGATCTGAGTGGGAATGTAGATTTCTTCTGAAGTTACAGATTTTATATCGTGCCTGAATCAAAAGAATGTAAGAGTTTCAACCCAGTAGATAATTATATGACTCAGAAAAACTCACACGAAAGGATACTGATTTCATGAAAGAAGTGTTAGGAGGTTGAAAGAATAACAGCTAATATGAAAACAAAAGACAGGCAGTAAGGTGTCCCTGCTACATTATAATTATCATGATGGATTATACTGTGCTATGAGATTAACTATATCAGATGGAAATAATTAGAAAAGATTGCAAATGTAGAGAATTTGTATCTTAATATAGTCCTAGAGTTAACAAAAATGTTCAAACAAAGTTTGTGCAGAAAGTACTGCATTGGGGACCTTTTGACTCATGAGCTAAGCGGCCCTTTTACAAAAGTGTGCTAAGCAGTCACCATGTGGTTGTATGTGCGGCAACGGCCTGTTCAGTGGCCTGCAGTAGCCATTATTGTGAGAGCATGATGTTTACCGCACACTGATTTGCACGCTGCCATTCACACATTAGGATGCGTGGTGGACGGGGTAGGGAGGCAGTTGGAGTAGGGGATATATCTAGGGCTGTCAACAGAAAACAGAAGGTGATGGTAAACAGAACTCACTCTGATGAAAAGAAGATGAAGAGTAGCATGCCCCAGAGATCGGTCCTGGGACCAGGGGCAGCCCAAGGGGGGGTGCGGGGCCATGTGCAGAGACTCGGTGCGGGGCCTTGTTTGCATAAGGGGCCTCATTTGCATAAATATTTGCATAATGTTACCATACACTAGCTTTTAGTAAACATGCCTCTTAATGAGTGTATGGATAAAGAAAGACTAAAAGATTTCTACATTACTATAATCCAGTGCCAACTGCCAGGCACATTAGGAACTACTACAAACACTGCCCATTTAGAACCCATAGCAAACCCGCCGTATCATAACAGCACTACCAGGACTCACAAAGCACCATACTCTATCTATCAAAAGGAAACATGCAAATATTAAACCAATACATCTCAGAGAATAACAATACATGACCTACTGGGGAAAGAGAACAAGTGGCAATGTCAAATAGGAATTACATAAACAGAATACCTCAGCTCAGTTACACATGCAGAACATAGACCATCACCAAACAAGGAAGCACAATTTAGAAACAGGAAGACAATAATTAAACTGGGAACCCCAAAAGCCAAACTTGGAATGTACAACAACACTGTAGAAATAAAACTATAAATTAATTTCCTCTTGTACTAAATAAAGCACAGATGTTAATGATTCACATTTCACAGAGCTGACATATTCCAGTTAATAAATTCAAAATAAAGAGACATTTTTCTATCTTTTGTGCATTTCTTTTCAGTTGCAATTGCTCCAGCCACTTTCTTCTGGTTTCTTCGTGTCTTCTGCTAACTTTCCATTATCTGCTGTCCATTTGTCCTTTCTTCTCTCTTCTAGTTTTTTTCAATTCTCTCTCTACATCCGCTTTAACATACTAATCTTTCTCCTTTTGCTTTTTCCTCATTCCTATTTCATCCACTCAAATTTGACCCCTCCATCCTCAATCCCCACTTACTCTCCCAATACCCGGCCAATTGAAGATTTTTCTTCCCTCCCACACAAAATATTTTTCCCCTCTCCATTTCACTCCATCAGCTCCATCCCATTCTAATCCTCCCTCAACATCAGCTCCCTTCTAGTTCTAGCCCCACCCAGCATCCGCTCCCTTCTAGCCCCCGCATCAGCCCATTTCCAGTCCTAGCCCCCCATCAGCCAATTTCCAGTCCTATCCTAGCCCCACCATCAGCCCATTTCCAGTCCTAGCTACCCCATCTATTTCTAGTCCTATCCGAGTCCCTCCATCAGCTCATTTCCAATCCCAGCCCCCCATTTATAGTCCTTTCCTAGCCCCACCATCAGCCCATGTCAAATCCTAGATCCCCTCCACTCAGCCCATTTCCAATCCAAGACCCCAATGAGCCTACTTCCAGTTCTAGCCCATGAGTCCATTTCATTCCAAGCCCCCACCACAGCCCATTTCCAATCTTAGCACCCCCTAACAGCCCATTTCCAGTCCTATCCTAGCACCTCTATCAGCCCATTTCCTGTCCTAGCTACCCCCACTCAGCCCATTTCCAGTCCTAGCTCCCTCCCCTCACAGCCCATTTCCAATCTCAGCACCCCCAACAGCCTATTTCCAGTCCTATCCTAGCACCTCCATCAGCCCATTTCCTGTCCTAGCTCCCCCCCACTCAGCCCATTTCGAGTCCTAGCTCCCTCCCCTCACAGCCCATTTCCAATCTCAACACCCCAAACAGCCCATTCCCAGTCCTATCCTAGCACCTCCATCAGCCCATTCCCATTTCAAGCCCCCTCCCCATCAGCTATTTGCAGTTCAAGCCCTCCTTCCACTCAGCCCATTTCCATTCCAAGCCCCTGTCCCCATTCCCATCAGCTATTTGCAGTTCAAGTCCTCCCTTCCACTCAGCCCATTACCAGTCCTAGCCCCCCATAGCCCATTACAAGTCCTAAGCCCCCATCAGCCCACTTCCTGTCCCAGCCACCCCATCACCCAATTTTCAGTCTTAGCCCCTCCCATAGCCCATTACCAGTCCTAACCCCCCCATCAGCCCATTTCCAGTCCTAGCCCCCATCAGTCCATTTCCAGTCTTAGCCCCCCCATAGCCCATTGCCAGTCCTAACCCCCCCAATCAGCCCATTTCCAGTCTAGCCCCTCATAGCCCATTACCAGTCCTAACCCCCCCATCAGCCCATTTCCAGGCCTAGCCCCCCCATAGCCCATTACCAGTCCTAACCCCCCATCAGCCCATTTCCAGTTTTATCTCCCAATCAGCCCATTTCCAGTCCTAGCCCCCCCATAGCCCATTACCAGTCCTAACCCCCAAATCAGCCCACCTCCAATCCTAACCCCCCCATCAGCCCATTTCCAGTCCTAGCCCCCCATAGCCCATTACCAGTTCTAACCCCCCATAGCCCATTACCAGTCCTAACCCCCCTCCCCCCATCAGCCCAGGGAAACTTTAAAAGAAAAAAAAACAAACTTGCTGCTGCTGCTGCTGCCGCTGCTGCCGTGGCAGCGGCAGAATCAAGTGTCTCCCGCGGGGCCCCCGCCCTCCCAACAGAGCCCTCCCTCCTGTCCGGCAGAGCCCTCCCTCAATCACTCTCCTTGGCGTGGCTTTCAGAGCCGCGAAGGGAGAGTTCCCCTCTCGCGGTTCTGTTAAGCCGGCCGGGGCTGATGGGAAACAGGAAATGCCTGTTCCCATCAGCCCCAGCGGGCTTAAAAGAGCTGCTAGAGGGAAAGAGTTCCCTTCGTGGCTCTGAAAACCATGCCGAGGAGAGTGATCGAGGAAGGGCTCTGTTGGGCAGATGGGGGCCCCACGGGAGACACTTAATTCTGCCACTGCCACGGCAGCAGCGGCAGCAGCAAGTTTGTTTTTTTTTCTTTTAAAGTTTTCCTGGGCTGATCGGCAGAATGTTGTTTGCGTGGGGCCCCCTGAAATGCGGGGCCCTGTGCAAACAACATTCTTGCTCAATGGACGGGCCAATCCTGCCTGGGACCAGTACTCTTCAATGTATTTGTGAGTGATACTGCTGAAGGACTGAATGGAAAAGTCTGTCTTTGCAGATGACACAAAATTTTGCAACAGAGTGGCTACCCCTGAGGGAGTGGATAGCATGAAGAAATATCTAGAAAAGCAGGAAGAATGGTCTAATGCTTGGCAGTTGAAATTTAATGTGAAGAAGTGCAGTGTCATGCACTTGGGATGCAGAAATCCAAGGAAATTGTATGCTATAGGGGCGAGAGCTTGGTGTGCATGGACCAGAAGGATCTCTGAGTGATTGTTTCTGAGGATCTCAAGGTGGCAAAACAGTGTGACAAGGCAGTGGTGAAAACTAGAAGGATGCTGGGTTACATACAGAGAGGAATTACCAGCAGAAAGGAAGAGGTATTAATGCCACTGTACAAGTCACTGGTGAGGCCTCACTTGGAGTATTGTGTGCAGTTTTGGCGACCATATCTCAAAAAGGATATAAAAAGACTTGAAATGGTTCAGAGGAAGGTGACCAAAATGATTTGGAACCTGCACCAGAAGATGTATGAGAAGAGACTTGAAGACCTAAATATGTATACGCTAGAGGAGAGGAAGGACAGGGGAGATATGATGCTGAACTTTAAATACTTAAAGAGTATTAATGAATAAACAAACCTTTTTCAAAGATGGGGAAGCTGTAAAACCAGAGGGCATAACATGAAGCTACAAGGGGGTAAACTGAAAGGCAATGTCAGGAAATACTTTTTTACTGAAAGGGCAGTGGAATCTTTGAATGCCCTCTTGATGGAAGAGGTGGGGCAAATATAGTGACAGAATTCAAAATGGCATGGGACAGACACAGTGGATCCCCTTATAGCAACATAATAAAATCAAAATAAATGTAACTATCTCTTATATCTCCACAAATAGGGGTGACCTGCATGGAATGGTGGGTACACCCCTAAACAAAGGCATGGGGAGGGGTGACCTGCACGGAGCGGCAGGTGCACCTACTCGTGCCACCTTGCTGAGCAGACTAGATGGACCATGCTGGTCTTTATCTGCTGTCTTTAGCATGGGTAGGTGGAGATACGTGCACCTGTGGTAATGATGTCATGCATTAGCGTACTCCTCCACGCAGTAACTATCAGGAACCTGCTGATTACGCCCCGACAGTTACCGTGAGGCTTTGCACTTAACACACACTTGTTTTTGCACTAAGCACGCGCTCGGCACAAAAATCTAACATACTTTAGTAAAAGGACCCTTAAGATTCTTTCTCTTTTCAGCTGTTGTAAGAATGAAAACATTGCTCATAGATATGCAATTTTTGCAATTATGCAAGCAAACTGACTTACAAACTTTTCACAATGTATTTGTATGCACCTACATAGTATGTCATTATTTTATAATAGCATTATATTATCAGATATCAGATGATTCTTCAATTGGCCCCTTCCCCCACCAGCGATTGGGCTGGGTAAACATACCACATAATACATATTCTACTGGTGTGCAGTAATCAGTCCTAAAAATTATAGCAATTGAAAATAAGGATTATAGCAAAAGGTCACACCAGTCAATTCTAAGCCTAGACTCCTGAATATAAATTTCCTGGATTGCCTTGAATTTATTCAGTCTGCCTTTGACAATTATGATAACATTTATTTTAACTTTCTTTACAAAGACCAGATGATGCAAGAGTAATTGAAAGCTATCTAAAAATTTTGTTCTGTAGTCCCAGACAATGCTTTCAAGCCAGCTTACTGGGAGACTGTGAAGTTTCCCACTGGGAAGAGTAGGAATGTGCTTTTCTTTCGAACAGGATATTACAAAGGTATTTCTTTTATTTTATTTTGAAAAAAAAAATGATGCTTTATTCATTTTTGTTTCCTTTCATTTGTATTCAGGTTCAAAGTATTTTTGCTTTATAACAGAAAACAACAACAAAAAAAGGGAAGAGAATGAGATAGCAAAAATCAGTCATTGAATGCACGTGCACATGATTAGTATTCGATCAACCACTATGACTGAATAACTTAAATGATAGAGTGGGAAACAGTCACTTTAATTGTTCCCAAACCTTTTGAAAGGAAAACATTTGATTATATTTCCCTGCAGCCATAGCTTCACATGTGTAACTAATGCAAACCCTATTCCACCAGGTGTTCATTTCAATTTGTGAATTATCCTTCCAGTTATTCAAAATTCATTTCAAAGCCAGTGACTTCAGGATATCGGTTTTTTTCCCACTGGCAAACCTAGTGATAATGCCAATAATTTCCATATTAGAGTTTTAAAAGATAATTTCTCATCGCTGTAAAATATTGCACTCTTTCCCAAACCTGCTTCCCATTTTCCCTCAAGTTTGGACAGTAAGAACGTATGGGAAAGACCAACCAGTTCTAATGAACAAAACCAACAATTCTCAACTGCCTTTTCGGTGAATTTACTAGCACTATTGATCATTTGTATAGCACTACGAGGCATATGCAGTGCTATACAGAGACATGTAGTAGATGTTCCCTGCTTATCAGAGTTTACAATCTAATCAAGACTGACAACACAACAGCTGGGGATTAGGATATATCAAGGGGAATGGTAAGAAAATGCATAGTTGGAGAGCAGGAGACTAAATGGATCAGGATCCAAAAGCAACATGGAAGAGGTGCATATCTACCTGGATTTGTACAGGGCCAGAGATGAAGCATGACATAGCCACTCAGTTAGTTTGTTCCAGGCATAGCAAGTGGCAAGGTGAAAAAAGATCAAAGTCTGGAGTTGGCAGTAGAAGAGAAGAGCACAGATAGAAGTGATCTGCTAGAGAAGTGGAGTTCCTGAGGGGTGTAGGGAGAGGAAGTGACTATGTGTGCTAGAAAACAATCAATTAAGGGGCTTATATTCAGCAGCATTTGTTTCGTTAGCTGCACCTGCTGTCTGCAGTCAGGGCCGGCCCGTCCATTGAGCAAGAATGCTGTTTGCACAGGGTCCCATGTTTCAGGGGGCTCCGTGCAAACAACATTCTTCATTAAAAGCCCAGGGAAAATTAAAAACAAAACAAAACTGGCTGCTGCTGCTGCTGCCGTGAATGTTTCCCATTAAAACCGCCGAGCTTAATAGAGCCGCGAGAGAGAAACTCTCCCTTCGCGGCTCTGAAAGCCGGCGCCAAGGGGAGTGATTCAGGGGCAGGCTGAGAGGGGGGGTGCGGGACACTTTATTCTGCCACTGCCATGGCGGCAGTGGCACCAGCAGCAGCCAGTTTTGTTTTGTTTTTAATTTCCCCTGGGCTAATGGGGGGAGGGGGGTTAGGACTGGTAATGGGCTATGGGGGGGGGGGGCTAGGACTGGAAATGGGCTGATGGGGAGGGTTAGGACTGGAGGTGGGCTGATGAGGGGTTAGCACTGGTAATGGGCTATGGGGGGCTAGGACTGGAAATGGGGTGATGGGGGGTTAGGACTGGTAATGGGCTATGGGGGGGGGGCTAAGACTGGTAATGGACTATGGGGGGGCTAGGACTGGAAATGGGGTGATGGGGAGGTTAGGACTGCTACTGGGCTATGGGGGGCTAGAACTGGAAATTTGATGATGGGGGGGTTTAAGACTGGTAATGGGCTATGGGGGGGGTTGGACTGGAAATGGGGTGATGGGGGTTAGGACTGGTAATGGACTATGGGGTGGCAAGGACTGGTAATGGACTGGAGGGTTGCTTGGACTGGAAATGGGCTGAGTGGAAGGAGGGCTTGAACTGCAAATAGCTGATGGGGAGGGGGGCTTGGAATGGAAATGGGCTGTGAGGGGAGGAAGCTAGGACTGGAAATGGGCTGAGTGGGGGGGAGCTAGTACATGAAATGCGCTGAAGGAGGGCTAGGATAGGACTGGAAATGGGCTTTTGGGGGTGCTAAGATTGAAAATGGGCTGTGGTGGGGACTTGGATTGAAATGGACTCATGGAGGGGCTAGAACTGGAAGTCGGCTCATGGGGGCTTGGATTGGAAATGGGCAGAGTGGAAGGGAGCTAGGATATGACATGGGCTGATGGTGGGGATAGGAAATGACTAGAAATGGGCTGATGGGGGGCTGGGATTGGAAATGAGCTGTTGGAGGGACTCGGATAGGACTGGAAATGGATGGGGGAGCTAGGACTGGAAATGGGCTGATGGTGGGGCTAGGATAGGACTGGAAATGAGCTGATACGGGGACTAGAAGGGAGCGGATGCTGGGTGGGGCTGGAACTAGAAGGGAGCTGATGTTGGGGGAGGATTAGAATGGGATGGGGCTGGGAGAGTGAAATGGAGAGGGGAAAATATTTTGTGTGGGAGGGAAGAAAAATCTACAATTGGCCAGGTATTGGAAGAGTAAGTGGGGATTGAGGATAGAGGGGTAAAATTTGAGTGGATGAAATAGGAATGAGGAAAGAGCAAAAGGAGAAAGATTAGTATGTTAAAGCAGATGTAGAGAGAGAATGGAAAAAAAAACTAGAAGAGAAAAGAAAGGACAAATGGACAGCAGACAATGGAGAGTTAGCAGAAAACACAAAGAAACTAGAAGAAAGTGGCTGGAACAATTGCAACTGAAAAAAATGCACAAAAGGTAGAAAACTATCTCTTTATTTTGAATTTATTAACTGGAATATGTCAGCTCTGGGAAATGTGCATCATTAAGGTCTGCACTTTGTTTAGTACAAGAGGAAATTAATTTATAGTTTTATTTGCACAGTGTTGTTGTACATTCCAAGTTTGGCTTTCATGGCTCCCAGTTTAATTATTGTCTTCCTGTTTCTAAATTGTGATTCCTTGTTTGGTGATGGTCTATGCTCTGCAGGTGTAACTGAGCTGAGGTATTCAGTTTATGTAATTCCTATTTGACATTGCCACTTGTTCTCTTTCCCTAGTAGGTCATGTATTGTTATTCTCTGAAATGTATTGGTTTAGTATTTGCAGTGATGCCTTTTGATAGGTAGGGTCTGGTGCTTTGTGAGTCCTGGTAGTGCTGTTACGATACGGCGGATTTGCTATGGGTTCTAAATGGGCAGTGTTTGTAGTAGTTCCTAATGTGTCTGGCGGTTGGCACTGGATTATAGTAATGCAGAAATCTTTTAGTCTTTCTTTATCCATACACTCATTAAGAGGCATGTTTACTAAAAGCTAGTGTATGCAAATAGTTATGCAAATGATGTTCAGCACTAGCCACTGTCTGCATACTGTCACTGAATATCACACTTCTTTTTAGCTGCATTGATCAGTATTTTTAAAAAATACTGACCGCTACAGCTCAATATTGACCTGAAAAGTTATGTTACAGTAATCCAATGAGATCTACAGTTATTTCTCCCAGAATGTGAACTTTGGTTTGTTTTGGGCTCATTTTCAGAAATTTTTCCTGTTTGTTTCACATATTCATTTTCATGCAAATTGTTTAGCATGAACCCAATTCTGGGATGCGTATTGCGGGGCTGTATGCCCCGGTGGGACGTGCAGCCACACTAGCTGTATGAGCCTGATTCCCCTTCCCGGTATGTCCTTAGTATCAGGATAGGAAGAGCCAGCAGAGGGCGGGAAGGGGTGGGATCAGGGCAAAATGGGGGTGGGTCAGCCCAGCAGGATGTATAGAGCTGATTCAGGTAACGGTCCTATACATTCTGCCAAGTCAAAGGGGATGTGCTGATTATTCCACCTCAAAGGTGGAATAATCAGCACCAACCCAGCAATCAGGCCTGAGGATCCCCCCAGGGCCAGGTGCTGGGGGTCCCCGCCATCTGATTCAGGCCCCGGCAGGCAACCGTGGGTCAGGCAGCGGGGAAGAGGGGGGCCCCTACAAGCAGCAGGGGTACGCCGACTGTCCACCGGCCCGATTTTGTTCACCATAGAAACGTTTTGTCCCCATTGTCCAGAGTTGGGTCCAAACGGGCCTGTCTTGCTTGGGGCTGTCCAGACAGCCTGGACATGCCCCTATGTGAATTGGGCTTCACGTGTCTGAATCACTACAGCTTCCAAATTAAAAATCCAGCTCAATGGGCTTGCCTGTAGTCCTCCAGGACTTCCTGGGTCACTTGCCATATTGTACCTCTTCCTTGGCACCTTTTAGAGGTAGCAGCAGTTCCCCATTTCTACTTCCCTGCTATTCCAATATCTGAAATTGGAACTGACTAACTTGAGATCAATGTTCTTTCAAACATTTGTCACACTAGGAAAAAGAAGCTAATGCTAGAGCTGGGAGAAGAAGGCTGTGGCATGAAGAAGGGGGACTGGTTTTGGGGCTTAGGTTGGGGATAGGGAAAAAGGACTAATACTGGGGCCAGATGCAGGCAGATGCTGGTGGCAAGCATGGGAGAAGGGAGGTGACCCAGGCAGACACTGGGAATGGAGGAAAAGAAGAGGGCTGATTATGGGGAGGGGGAATAGAGGGTGGAAGATGCTCAGGAAGTGCAAAGTGAAATATAGATACTGCGGGTGTGGGGGGGGGGAGAAGCAAGGGTCTATGCAAGGGAAGATGATAAGGAAGGGAAAAGGGATAATGCTCAGGTAAGACAGATGACAGGCAGCAGGGCAAATGAATATTGCAGAAGGAATCAAATGTATGGATGGTGCGTAAAGGTGAAGGAGCTATGGGGGAGAAGAATCAGAGACAATGGATGCTGGAGAAGGGGGAGAAAGAGGCAGAAAAGAAGTCATTAGGGACATGAAGATGTGAGAGAACAGGAAGTCAGACTTAGGTGGAGACTCTAGGATTGTTTAGGAGACAGGAAGAAGACACACTTTAAGAATGACTGGGAATTAGGAGTGTAAGTGAGAACTCAGGAATTAAGCGGGGGATAGTGAGACTAAGAAATTGAGCAGAGATTTTGAGGACAATAGGAACTAGGTGACAGGGTGAGATGTATGAGTAGGGTTGTGAGATTGGATGTAGAAAGATGAAGAGGGCAGATGGCTTGAAGAATGTGGAGGCTTTGGGGGTCATTCCAGAATACTAATAAGGGGTGTGTATGTGCAGTGGGGATGTATAGCTGCCAAAAATGTCCCCAACCATATTCTGAAACACTGCTGTGGTGCACGTCCACAGCGCTAGCATGGGGATCTCAGAACATGCCCAGAAGGGGTGGAATGGGGGCGTGGTCAGCTATGGAATGTAGAAAGCATATGTCCATGCACCTCACAGCCACCACAGAATACACATATTTGCTACATGGGTAACACTGCTGTCACAGGTTCTTTTCTCCCCCTCCACCTATCCACACTCCCAACAGTCACTGATACAAAAAGCCTGTCGAGTGGTGCATACGTGAGTGCCATCATATGGCCCTGCTGTTCCCCTAGCTTTTCTGCTCTTTTTATGTTTTGTCCTGTATGTAGCAGTAAGATCCAATGCTGGAGATGATGATGCTACATTCAATGGACTCCTACCATCTCCTACAGTGGAAGAGTGGAGTGGAGGAGTGGCCTAGTGGTTGGGGTAAGGTACTTCAGGCCAGAAGGTCAGGGGTTCAAATCCCACTAGAGGACAGCAACCTTGGGCTGGAAGGATTGGGGTTTCTAGTCCCACAGGTGCTCCTTGTGGTCTTGGGCAAGCCACTTAACCCTCCATAGCCCATGTTCCCTGTAAAATAGTTATCTCCAAGTTATAATGCCCTGTTCAATGCAATTTCAGTTTGTTCAATATAAACCACAGTGATGCAGAATGACACACTATATAAGAGAATGTAAATAAATACAGTGAGCCCCCTTTAGAATGTAGGTGTCACCTATTGGCTAGAGCAGCTGCCTGTCACCTAGCAGAACCAAGTTCAAGTCGCACTGATGCTCTATGCAGTGGTCACTCATTATAAGGCCAATCCTTGGTATGAAAGACCTGGCAAGCACATTTTGGCTACACAATCCTTTGTTAACACAGCATCATGTTGCACAAGTCAGCCTTTGATTCCACCTTGTGTGAGCATATTTTGCTGTTAGTGTTTTGATATGGATGCTACTGAGGAGTCATTGCATGTCCACAAGTACCATTATCTCATGACAGTCTCAGTAGTACAAGTTAGAGGGTAGTTGAGTGGGGAGGGCACCAGTCTGGCCCCCAGCAGACATATGTTCAAATCCTAGTAACACCCCTTGTGTCAGTGGCCTGCTCACCTGTTCCAAATTGCCTCAGCACAAAGACCTGGTGAACTACAGCTAGTCAAACCTGGAGAGATCTATAAATGGGATAATATCAGAGCTTACAATCTAGTCAAGACAGACAACACAACAGCTGTGGATTAGGATATATCAGCAACCTGGACCTGGTGCAGCGGATGGTCTGAAATCTGACCCTGTAGGCCTCTGCTTCTGTAATTATTCTGAAATGTTTGTGGAGGGGAGAGAGACATGGCCCTTCATATAAACATATGCTATGCCATAGTGAGTCAGACCAAGATGCATCATGGCTGCTATCCTGCCTGCAACAGTGGCCAATCCAGGTCACATGTACTTTGCAGGTTCCCATGCTTGTTAGAGGGTGGGTCGCACATTTCCTAGGTCCTCATCACAAATGGCTTGCTGCCCTTTTCTCCCAGTACTCCTGCTGACATTTTTCCTTCCCAGTGAGGGATTCCAGCATTGTATACCACATTGCCTGCACATGTTTTCTAATGCTAGTCTGCAAATGCTTTCACAATGGCTTCATTGGATGTACTCTAGTAGGCTGGTGGTTTGAGCAACAGCCTAATACCCTAGAAATCAGCATTTGATTCCCACAGGAGCTTCTTATGACAGTGCCCATATCACTTTACCAACCATTGCCTCAGACCAATTGGCCTGGCAATCTTATTCCAGTCATACCTTTTGTAATGTTTATAGGGGCAGCTGGGGCAGCAGGTGTCAATATGGGGTTGGGGGTACTTTCAAAATGATAGACATTTCTGTGCATTTTATTGCTCTATTGAATTCATTGATCTATAGACCTCTATCATATCTCCACTTGGCACTCTGTGTTGCACGTTGTGGAGGTGTTGGGTTTTGGATCTCTTGCCTCATACGGGTATCAGTCCATGCCCTTTGGCATTTTTGGTCTCCTTTCCTTACCATTTCTATTTCCATTGAATCTTGTTTGTTATATAGCAAACTGAAATGCACAACCTGCACAGAGTAGAGGTGTGGCCTTGCAGGTGGTGCACTGGCTTGCTATCCAGGGGCACTGGGTTCGGTTCCCACTGCCCCTCCTTGTGGTATCACCTGAGTCACATCACATAAATTCATATGACAGTGGATGTGTGATCCAGCTTACTGGGGCCCCTGTTTTATGTACATTATTCACTTACAGATACAGTGTAAACCACTGTGCCTGCTTGATGTATCTGTATGTGCAGCCACGGTTTGAGTCTCCGTTCCTTTATTAATGATGTCTACCATTCTACTTGGTCTCTGGACCACCAATGCACACTGGGCAGAGGGTTTAGCATCCTCTCACCCACAGTTGGCTTGTTCTGTGGTGCTGCTGTGCTTGGTATCTGCTGTTGTGTTGCTGCTCCCCATGCATGCATGCTGCACATAATGGATCCTACCCAGTTCTTCTGTCTCTCCCTCACTTTGTGCTTGCCAGTTTTAGCCTATCCATGTGTGCTGCCTGCTTCTTGCTATGTCTGTACTTACTGTGCCATCTTGATTCTTATCCTTCCCCAGCCCCTGCTAGCTGCAGCCTGGGTTGGCCTCCGGTGACCAGTGGGCAGCAGCACCTCTTCCTCCATAAGGAGAAGCCTTATGAGCTGCCTAGTCTCCTCCTCCAAGAAGTTGGGGAGTCTGGTGGCCATGTTCATATTTGTGTGATATGCATTTTGCATCAGTGAGAGGGGGTGCACACTCCATCCTGTTTACTCTTGCACGTGCATGGCCATACATGGAAACACTACACATGGATACAAGGGGATGTTCCTGGCTGCTGCATGTTGGCTGTGAAGCCACAAATACATCTGCACCCTTGTTCCGGATCCTTATGTGCGTCCAAATGTGTGGATCCAGAATTGAGTGCAGGACGTCCCCGTGTATTGCTTAGATGTATCCGCAGGCTGGACGTGCATGTTATTGTGGTAGCCAAGACCTATAGACTAGGCCATAAGCCTGAACCTGAAAAATGACAGGCCTAAGAACCAAGCCTGGATTTCAGTAGTGCTGAGACATAAAATTAAAAGACAGAATTGAATACTGCCTTAGAATGAAATGCTGCTATAGCAAAGTTTGCACAAAGTGAATACAATGCCTGTATGTTAAATCGTTACTCCAGAATTGTTACTTACACATTTTAGGAGCTAGATATGACCTTGATGAAGGAAAGTAACCAGGTTTGAACCAAGCCATTGTTCAGCTAGCTGGAGAAAGCAGAGCAAAGGGCATAGACCCTGATTGGTCAAATTCAGGGAAATGTCAGACCAATAGAAAGTTTGTAGAAATTAGCATGAGACCAATAGAATGTTTTCATGTATCAAAATGTTTAAACTGTATAAAATGAACATGTTTCCGCTAAAGCAGGGCTCTGTCACTTTTAGACTGCCTTGTATACAATAAACTGGCTTGAACCTTGATAAAGACTCCTGGTGTAATTGGTTTGGTGGCGTTCCACCGCTACATATTCTTGGTGCGTTGGCCGGGAAGGTGTGGTGGTAGAGAGTGATCAAACTGATTTACCATGAAATTCGCCTCAAGGTTTGGCCTGGTTGGGACCGCGTCTGACCGACGTGTGAATTCTCAGGCGCCAACCGGTCCATTGCATCGGAGAGGGTTCTAGCCTCAGCGGGCGTTGGGTCCGGCTAGGCCAACACCTTCAAACCCGAGGAGGGGAGTCCAGGTTTCAACCCATGCGCTAGCTTGGGGGACGGGTACCAGATCTGGGTGAGTATAGAATTTTTTTTTTTTTTTAAACTTTTATTTTCATTTTGCAACAAACAAAAGAAACAACACACCAAAGGAGACAAAACAAGTATACAATAAAGAAAAGTAAACCCAATTACCCCCCACCCCCACGCTTCTTCTCTAGCTGATTATGTCAGCATGTGAGCGCTTCCAAACAACAGTGATTATACATCAAAACAATCAAAAGAGTATCTGCGATACAGAATAATCATGGGACAAAAATATATACAAATTTAGACAGTCAGATGAGAGCATTGAGCAGAATGTACATAGTCATTGAGCATCTTCCATTTAGACCGATGATGAGGAGTCTGAGTGGGAGAAGCAAACATACGAGGTATTTGTTCATATTTACTGTAGAGACAGACATGATTCCACCATTCATTGGGGCTCAGCTGGGAGCTATTTTTCCAGTATTTCGTAATTAGGGAAATAGCAATGCCAAGCATAAAGTCCAAAAGGACGTAAGCCGTTTTTGGAAGAGAGGGGATCCCCGCAGCTGAGCGAAGTCCCACTATCCTCCAAGAAAGGGGCTCTTGAAAGTGCAAAATAGACTGGATACGACCCCAGACCCGACGCCAGTAATACTGTAGTGCGGGGCATTCATACATAACATGAGGTAGTGAACCAATGGCCGCATGGCATGTCCAACAGCTATTGCCCTGAGTAGTGTTCCATTTGGCTAATCTGTCAGGAGTGTAAAAACACCGGTGGGCTAGAAAGAAGAGTGTCTGAGTGAGTGAGGCGGATCGGGAGACCCGTGTCACTCTACTCCAGACAAGGCTCCATTGCTCCGGGGTCAAAGTCACATGCAATTCTCTCTCCCATGCTTTCTGCGCTATAGGGGTAGCTCTAGTTATAGCATTACATAAGGTTTTGTAAAAATTGGATGCTACACCCGGTGAACTACCGATAGATCGGATAGTCTCCAACCAACCTTGTGTAGGGGAGGCCGATGGCGGGAGCACCCGAGCACTCCGAAGGCAATGCTGAAGTTGCACCAACTGAAAGTAGTGTTTCGCTGGGAGACCAAATTCAATTTGCAATTCACTAAAAGTTTTCCAGCGACCTTCATGGAACAACTGACTAGGAATCCAAATGCCCCTAGTGTACCAGGGGCTCCACGCCATCGGCTTATTTTGTATTCGAAATCGAGTATTATACCAAAGTGGGAGCTTGTCTAACGGACAGAGTCGGGAGTCTAAAGAGTGCATAAGAGTAGTAAAGGCACCTAAGGTGTCTAAAAGCATTGGTGGAAAGTGGGAGTCTGATGGGAGAGTCATACCAGGGAGAAAAGTAAGAGGAATCGGTTTGCAAAGATCCTCTTCTATGTCTAGCCACACAGGTCTACTCGGTACTGGATCTTCCAGCCAGCGAGCGCCTTGTTTGAGAAGAAAAGATTGATGATACTTCAGGAAATCAGGGAATCTGACACCCCCATTTTCCTTATCTGCTTGCAGCTTATGTTTCGCTATCCTAGGTGTCTTGTTTTGCCACAAGTATCTAGTCAGAAGGCCCTCTATATCTTTATATATACGTCGAGGGAAGAGACAGGGCAACATTTCTAAGATATAATTCACTTTCGGAACAATCATCATTTTTATGGTCTCTAATCGACCCCACCAGGTAAGTGTTAAAGGAGTCCAACGGTGAGTTAGCGCCCGGACTTTAGAGATTAAGTCTTTGGCATTGAAGGAGATAGTGTCTTCCAAAGGAGAACAATAGTGAACCCCAAGGTATTTGACCATGCGAGGTTGCCATAAAAAGGGGAAGGGTTGCATATCTGCCTGATGAAGCAAAGGATTTAATGGAAAGGCTACCGACTTGGTCCAATTTATCTTATAACCGGACAGTTGTGAGTATTTACCAATTTGCTCTAGGACAGTCGGTACTGAGTCTATAGAGACAAAAAGCATAAGGTCATCAGCATACGCTGAAATTTTGATTTCCCTATGGGTGAAGGGGACTCCATGAATCTCCTCCGATTGCCGGATTAGTAAAGCCAAGGGTTCAAGTGCAAGATCGAAGAGAAGTGGAGACAGTGGGCATCCCTGGCGAGTGCCGCGTTGAAGGGGAAAAGGCTGAGACTTTAAAGCATTGGCACATATACTGGCTGTAGGCTGTGCGTACATGGTGCGAAGACAACGGAGAAAACCTTCCCCGAATCCGTACCAGCGGAGGACTGCAAACAGGAAGGGCCACTCTAAGCGATCAAAGGCCTTCTCAGCATCAAGTGAGAGGCCAACAAATGGGCGATCAAGATTAACTGCGGTAGTCAAGACATGGCATAGAGTCCGAGCATTGTCAGCAGTTGATCTACCAGGAATGAAACCGCATTGATCTGGGTGTATTAAGGTAGGCATCCTATCCGAGAGCCGGGTAGAGAGAATGGTGGCAAATATTTTATAGTCCGCGTTTAGGAGGGAAATTGGACGGTAATTAGCTGTTAGTTGCGGGTCTCTCCCCTCTTTCTCAAAAACTACTACATTTGCCATTGAAAAGGACCCAGAAGGAGAACCCTCCTCGGCCAGAGCAGAAAAATAAATTTTCAAAACTGGAGCTAAGTCAGCGTGAAAAGTTTTGTAGAATTCAGCAGGGAGACCGTCTGGGCCGGCGGCTCGACCTGAGGCACATTTCTTGATAGCAGAATGAATTTCTGAGACAGTAAATGGTGTGTCCAAGGCCACTCTATCTTCGTCAGATAGGGTCGGCCTTTGTACCCCTGAAAGTAAGCGTGCAAATACATCTGGCTCAAAATCACATTCAGATTGATAAAGCCGGGTATAAAAATCACGAAAGAGTTCTAAGATTTCGGTATCTTTAGTGACCAAGCCCCCCCCCGACGGATTACGGAGGGCGGTAACACGCTTGGCTTCTTTTTGACCTTTTAGGGCATTTGCTAATAATTTGCCAGCACGATTATTTTCCCGATAATATAGCCCTTGTTGAGATTCGATATTTTTAACAGCAGCAGTGTACAAAAGCTGATTGTATTGAAAACGCAAGCGTTGTAAACGGAGTAAAATACATGGGTCAGTACGGGACGTGAGGAGACGCTCCCCAGCTTGTATCTGCTGCTCTAGAATCAGTAAATGCTGCTTTCTTTGTTTCCCCTGCCGAATTTGATAGCTAGTTATAGTGGCGCGGATAGATGCTTTAAAACCCTCCCACCAAGCCCAGCTCGCTGTGTCATGGGGTGAGTTAAAATGAAAATAATCTTGGATAGCGGCCTTTATATCAACCTGAAAATCTTTTTGACCCAGTAGGGATCTATCAAAAAACCAAGCTCGGGGAGAATCATCCCGCGCAGTGACACGTAATGATAAAGATATGGCAGCATGATCTGAAATATGGAGAGGATGAGTCCTAGTCGTGTCTACTTGAGAAATCAGTGCTTTGGAAATGAGAAAGAAATCTATTCTAGATTGGGAGTGATGGGGGGCAGAAAAGAAAGTGAACTCTAAGTCGGAGGGGTGAAGCAGCCTCCATATATCTACCAGCGCAAGATCTTGCATCAGAGCTTTAAGGGTAGCAAGACTCTTGGGTGGACTACTCGTTCTAGGCGGCTGTCTATCTATCAGAGGGTCTAACACTTGATTAAAATCACCACCAAGTATTAATGGAGTATTGGCAGAGGCCTGTGCTACCTGCGCAATACTTGCATAGTAAGCAGGGTTGTCCACATTCGGGGCATAAATGCAAATACATGTAAATTCACTATCTCCAACCTTAAGATGTACGCGGGCCCATCTACCCTCCTTGTCAGCGCTAGTATCAATTACAGTAGCTTGCAAAGATTTCTTAACCAAAATGGCTACCCCGCACCGTTTGGAAACGGCGGGAGAATAGGCAGCCACCATGTAAGGCTTAACATTGAGTTTCAGTGTTTCAGCAGAGTTTAAGTGCGTTTCCTGAAGAAATGCTAGATCAGCATGCTCATGGCTAAGATAGCTAAGGATTTTCTTTCTCTTGATTGGACTATTAATGCCCTTTACGTTGAGTGATAAGATTTTACATAAAGCCATTCAGACAAGTTAAAAATTCTGAGCATGATAGCGCACATAATTTCACAATGTCCCTCATATTGACTGTATCTGGCTGTACATATGGCATAAAAGAAAATAAGCTTAGATAATACAATGAAGCGCCCCACATTAAAAAAGAAAAACCGCAGCGCGGTAGAGAAGAAGCAGAACCCCAAAAATTACTGGCGACCATGTGTCTGCGGGGAGAAGCCCCAGAGAAGGCCGAAATTGAAAAAAAAAAACAACACATAACCTGTAGGACTGTGCGTGCTCCGAATCCGACCGAGGCACACATCATGGAGGGATAGGAGACCACAAAACAAAAGTCATAGAAAGAAAGAAAGAAAGTCCAGGTAGTCTCCGTGCTGAACTATGACCGCCGCATCGGGCCCTTCAAAATGGCGGACAGAGCCGGCAAATAAAAGTCCAAGTCGTTGGATTAGCGCATCTGCTCCGCTTCTTTGGAGTCCAAAAATGTTGATAGAAGATCAGGATCTTCGAATGTCCTGGTTTGGTTGTGGAGAGTCACTCGGAGCTTCGCGGGATACAACAGGCCAAAGCGAGCCTGTAGCTGTTGAAGTCGAGGGCAAAAAGCAAGGAGTTTCTTCCGTCGGTCGACTGTAGGCTTTGCCAAATCAGGGAAGAAGGAGACTTTGTGACCTTCAAATTCCAAATGATGGTTCGCCCGGGCAGTATTTAAAATTTGTTCCACTTGTTGATATCGTAGCAAGCGAAAGATAATAGGCCGGGGGGTCGTTCGGTTGAGCGCCATGTGGGTAGGAACACGGTGTGCTCGATCGATTTCCAGTTCTTTTTTTTTTTTTTTAACTTTTATTTTCATTTTGCAACAAACAAAAGAAACAACACACCAAAAGAGACAAAACAAGTATACAATAAGGAAAAGTAAACCCATTACCCCCCACCCCGGTGCTTCTTCTCTACCCGTTTGTATCAGCATGTGAGCGCTTCCAATTAACAGTGATTATACATCAAACGATCAAAAAGTATCCACAATACAGCATGATCATGAGACAGAGATATATACAAAGTTAGACAGTCAGATGAGAGCATTTAGCAAAATGTACATATTCATTGAGCATCTTCCATTGAGACCAATGAGAAGGAGTCTGAACGGAGGAAGCGAACAGACGAGGTATTTGTTCATATTTACTGCAGAGACAGGCATGATTCCACCATTCATTGAGGCTCAGATGGGAACTAATTTCCCAGTATTACTTAATTAGGGAAATAGCAATGCCAAGCATAAAGTTCAAAAGGAGATAAGCCATTTTTGGGAGAGAGGGGATCCCCGCAACTGGGCGAAGTCCCACTATCCTCCAAGAAAGGGACTCCTGAGAGTGCGATATAGACTAAATACGACCCCAGACCCGACGCCAGTAATACTGTAGTGCGGGATATTCATGCATAACATGAAGTAATAAACCAATGGCCGCAGGATGTGTCCAGCAACCATTACCCTGAGTAGTGTTCCATTTGTCTAATCTGTGAGGAGTGTAAAAACACCGGTGGGCTAGAAAGAAGAGGGTCTGAGTGAGTGAGGCGGGTCGGGAACCCGTGTCCCTCTGCTCCAGATAAGGCTCCATTGCTCCGAGGTTAAAGTCACATGCAATTCTCTCTCCCATACTTTCTGCGCTATAGAGGTATCTCTAGTGATAGCATTACATAAGGTTTAGTAAAATTGGATGCTACACCCGGTGAACTACCGAGAGATCGGAAGTCTCCAATCAACCTTATGCAGAGAGTGCCGATGGCGGGAGTACTCTAGTGCTCCGAATGCAATGCTGAAGTTGCACTGACCAGAGTCGGGAGTCGAAAGGTTGCATAAGAGTATTAAAGGCACCTAAAGTGTCGAAAAGCATTGGTGGATAGTGGGAGTCTAATGGGAGAGTCATACCAGGGAGTAAGGTAAGAGGAATCGGTGAGCAAAGGCCCGCTACTATATCTAGCCACACAGGTCTGCTCGGTACTGGATCTTCCAACCAACGAGCACCTTGTTTGAGAAGAAAAGATTGAGGGAACACTTGAGTAAAATCGCCACCAAGTATTAATGGAGCATTGGCGGAGGCCGAGGCCAACTGCGCAAAACTTGCATAGTAAGCAGGGTTGTCCACATTCGGGGCATAGTGCAAATACACGTGAATTCTCTATCTCCAACCTCAAGGTGTACACGGGCCCATCTACCCTCCATGTCAGCGCTAATATCAGGTACAGTAGCGTGCAAAGACTTCTTAACCAGAATGGCTATCCCGTACCATTTGGAAACGGTGGGAGAATAGGCAGCTACCATGTGAGGCCTAGCATTGAGTTTCAGTGTTTCAGCAGAGTGTAATGCGTTTCCTGAAGAAACACCAAATCAACATGCTCGTGGCTAAGATAGCTAAGGATTTTCTTTCCTTTGAGTGGACCAGTAATGCCTTTGACGATGAATAATAAGATTTTACATAGGGCCATTCAGAAAAGTTAAAATTCTGAGCATGATAGCACACATAATTTCACTGTGTCCCTCAAACTGACTGTATCTGGCTGTACACATGACATAGGAAAAATAAGCTAATATAATACAATGAAGCGCCCCACATTAACAAAGAAAACCGCAGTACGGTAGAGGAGAAGCAAAACCCCAAAATTACTGGCGACCATGTGTCTGCGGGGAGAAACCCCAGAGAAGGCCGAAATTGAAAAAAACATATAACCTGTAGGACTGTGCGTGCTCCGAATCCGACCGAGGCACACATCATGAAGGGATAGGAGACCAAAGACAAAAGTTATACAGAGAAAGAAAGAAAGTCCAGGCTATTTCTGTGCTGGGCTATGACCGCCGCATCGGGCCCTTCAAAATGGCGGACAGAGCCGGCAGATAAGAGTCCAAGATTTGGGATTAGCGCATCTGCTCTGCTTCTTTGGAGTCCAAAAATGTTGATAGTAGATCAGGATCCTCGAACGTCCTGGTCTGGTTGTGGAGAGTCACTCGGAGCTTCGCTGGATACAACAGGCCAAAGCGAGCCTGTAGCTGTTGAAGTCGAGGGCGAAGAGCAAGGAGTTTCTTCCGACGGTCAACGGTAGGCTTTGCCAAATCAGGAAAGAAGGAGACCTTACGACCTTCAAATTCCAAATGATGATTCGCTCGGGCAGCATGTAAAATTTGTTCCACTTGTTGATATCGTAGCAAGCTAAAGATAATAGGCCGGGGGGTCGTGCGGTTGAGCGCCATGCGGGCAGGAACACGGTGTGCTCGATCGATTTCCAGTTCTCTGTGAAAAGTGATCTTCAGCAAGGAGGGAAGAGTTTTGAGCAAGAATTCTCTTATATCTCCTGCTTCCACCCCCTCCGGCATTCCGAGGAGCCTCACATTGTTGCGACGGGCTCGATTATTGCTATCTTCCAACTCCTTTTGAAGATTCTGTATCTGGCGCTCGGCCTTGTCCAGTTTGCCCAAGCGCACCTCGTGCGAGTCGAGGACCCCCGCCATATTGTCCTGCCGTAATGAAAGACCTTCAAGTCGGTCCTGGAGCACTCCAAAGTCTTCTCGCATGGCTCGAAGCGCTTCTCCATTGGACTGCACCAATTCCTTCACGCCGCGTATTTCCTCCAAAATCTCCAGGTGCATTGCGGGGTTTTCACGAAATGGAACCATCTTCTGTGGGGAGGACACCTCTGTTTTGGAGCGTTTTCCGTGAGAAGAAGAAGGAGACCCGAAGTCCAAGCGCGCTGGTTTATGGGCCGCCATCCCCCCCGAGGTACCCCGGTCAGCCCGGAGCGAAATAGTAAGTTTGTATAGGTATTATGTCAGGATTCTAAGTAGGCCTCTCGGGAGCTTCAGCGCGAAGCGTCTTACCCGCTGGACATCAGGCTCCGCCCCCCGAGTATAGAATTTTTATATTATTAAGTCAGACAGTACTGGAACCTGGAACCATATGGTAATGGGAAAAATGGGAAAAGGACACTGATCACGTCCGGAGCAGTCCGAGTACTCTTGAAAGGGCTATTAAGAGCGCAAGAGGAAACCACTGACTCCTTCTGGTAATAAAATCATGATTAACGGTAATGGTAAAATTTTTGGTAAGCCTAGATAGTCAGGATTGGGCTTTTGGGAAATGAAATTGTGTTTGTGTGTGAGATGAGTGAGTGAGAGGTCTTAAAAACAAAGGCCGAGCGAAAGCGGAGTCTGGTCTTACTGTTTTTTGTTTGTCTCTGATTTTTGTTATCTGTTATCTGTTAAAACCGCGGAGTTCCCCTTCTGGTATGAGGTAAGATTATTCTGTTGGGTAATTTGTAGAACAGTTTACCGATTAAGAAATAGTATTAAGCAGAAAAGAAGACAGAAGGAAATAAACTCAGTTGTCACTTTTTCAGTAAAGAAGCTGTCTCTCATGCATTCCAGTTGTTTTTCCTGCAGCACAGCGTGAAATGAAACTAGCCAGGGGAATGAGAAGGGGCGTGTCTGGAGAATGGAATGGATAGTAGCTGTTAACCCTGTGAAGCTTAATTTCAGCGTTCTATAGCTGAGTTGATCTGTGCTTATTTTAGGAAAATTGTACCTGTTTTATTCAATATGTTGTAATAGTGATCTTCCTTCTGCTATGGTCATGTATTAAATATCATGTAATAGGAATGTTTAGTCAGAATTTTCAATCCTGATAGTTTTGGGCTTAGCCTGGAAAGGGTTAAGTTCTTATTAACCCCTTTCGAGTTCCTGTGCTTGTACGGACCAAGTGAGAAGAATTTCTGTAGGGCTAGCTTTGTTTTGTATTATTTATGCTCCAACCTTCAGTAAGTACTATAATGGTTTAAATAGGGAATAATAGAGAAATTCAGGAAACTGCTTTTGTTTTCCCTTTGTCCTACGAAGTAGAGGTTAAGAGCCATTCCGAGCCAGTAGTACCAGATCGCGACCTGAAAGTGATTTAAATCCTGAGTGAATAGGGGGTTCATCGTGTTTGAATTCTAGTTCCTGATATACTGCAGCAAGCACCTCATAGAAGACATACTTATTGTTAATAAAAATAAGATAGGAAGAAAAAGTGTATATGTATTCCAGATATCCACCCACTTTATTGAAAAAGTATCCGGAATGTCTTTTGAATATCTCCTTCTTAAACTGTAAGATTTAAAGAAATTTCTTTTGCAGAGACATTATTCAGCTTAAGTGCTGAGTATGGCTGGCAGTTAGTTTTCATGCCAAGTAATTTCTTTCCAGTTATACGTAACAGATATGTGGCCGTTATGATAAGAGCCATAGTTCTTTTTATTAGAATTGTTAGAACATGTTGCAATTTATCTAAATTGTTCCTATTTAGAATGAGCACACACATCTATTATGCTTATTGCAATCAATCTATGCTTATGTTTTCAGCCTACCCTTTGTTTACAGCAATAATATGTTTTTTTAAAAATAAGTGCACCCAGAGGAATATTATTGTATAGTTCTGATTCATAGTCAATAGGAAAATGCAGCCTGACTGGCCACCCCCTCTGTTTGTTGTTAACTACGTCATCATGGGGGGAGGAAGGGGGGTCAGAGTCCATGCAGATTTCAGTGTTAGTTGCTTCCTGGCCTCGTAGTTCCCTGATCATTTCCCCTACATAGGATTCTTGGTTAAATGTTGAGGAAAAAGGAGGAAAAAAAAAAAAAAAAAAAAAAAACCCTGCCCGTTTATTATCTTTAAAGGCCAGTTCCCTCAGCTCTGCCATCATCCCGGGCAGAGCCTGGAGCAAGGGGGGGGGGATACCTCCCTGCAAATGTCACTAGCTACCTCTGCAGCAGGAGAAGAGAAGCCCCGGCACAGTTTAAAGTACTCAGAGTAGGCCACAGCCCACTGATGACACTACAAGCGGGGAACAGATCTTCTTGCTGATACTTTAGTTGAATGATGTGGAGGAGGCTTTCCTAATCGAAGGAGCAGAGGAAGTGAAAAGGGGTCATGAAAATGATCGGCCCCCATTGGGTGCGAATCAGTGCGCCCATTGCAGAGAAGAAGGACGATTAGAGAAGTGAATGCCCGTATCTTGACTTCACCCCCAAGAGGGGAGGAGGGAGTACTTGATTTAAAAAAATAAAATAAATAAACCAAGCACAGTGTTCCAGTAAAGAGAGGGAATCAGCCATAGAGTGAGTGGCAGCCGAAGAGGGCTACAGCATGGATGAAGACTAGGCCAGACCGGACTCCAAGTTTCCCTGGGTCCCCAGGAGTCAGTCTGAAAATAGGGGACCAATATATGGACTTTATGGGGAATACAGGAGCAGAATACTAAAGCCAGTAGCCCCTTTGTTTTCTTGATGCATCACCATTGTCAGAGCTACTGAGGCTAAGGCCACAAAGCCTCTCCTGCAGAACCACATGTGTGAACTAGGGGGACAGAAAATAACGCACCAGTTCTTGTATATGCCTGAGTGTCCAATTCCACTTCTGGGCCGAGACATGCTTGTTAAGCTCCAGGCCCAAATATCTTTTGCAGAAGGGGGAGAAATGCAAATGACTGTGAACCTAAAGCCTGTTGGATTGATGGTGCTGACTGTTCCCCAAGAAGAAGAATAGCGGTTCTATAGTGCATCTCCAATCAAGCCAGCTAGTTCCTGTATACTCACCAACCTCATAGCCCCACCTGAAGTATGGGCAGAAGATAATCCACCTGGCCTAGTAAAGAACATAGCCCCTGTCATTGTCACCCTCAAGCTAGGAGTGGAACCAGTGCATGTGACCAGCCATTGAAGGAATTCACCACCATCTGATGAAACTACTGCAGTATGGACTCCTCAAAGAATGCCAATCACCATGGAATACCCCTCTTCTCCCAGTGAAGAAGCCTGGAACAGGGGATTATCGCCCAGTACAAGATTTGAGAAGAGTAAATGATGCAGTTGAAACAATACACCCAGTAGTACCAAAACCCTTATACTCTCTTGGGACTGATCCCCGCTGAGGCTGCTTACTTTACTGTTTTGGACCTGAAAGATGCCTTTTTCTGTGTGCGCCTAGCCCCCACCAGTCAACTTTTGTTTGTTTTTGAATGGCAAGACCCCACAACAGGAAGGTGGGGCCAACTCACTTGGACTAGATTACTTCAAGGATTCAAGAATTCACCTACTCTCTTCAGTGTCACCCTGAATCAAGATCTTTCAAGTTACTATGTGAACCCAGGAGGAAGGGTTCTTCTCCAGTATGCGGACAACTTGCTCATAACCACCAACTCAGAAAAATGAATGTCTACAAGCCACCAGTGAACTCTTGCACTCTACTTAATGAGGCTGGATACAAAGTCTCAAGAGCCAAGGCATAATTATGTCCAACAAGTTAAATACCTAGGATTCCAGTTGTCCAGCCGAATTAGACGCCTGGGACCAGAACGCAAAGAAGCTGTATGCAGTATTCCTACTCCAACCACCAGGAGGCAAGTGAGAGCCTTCTGGGGTGCCACAGAGTACTGTCATATATGGATCCCCAATTTTGCGCTGCTAGCAAAACCGTTGTATCAAGCTACCAAAGGAATGGAAAAGTCTCCATTGGACTGGGGACCTGAGCAAGATGCAGCATTCCAGGAGCTGAAAAAGGCCCTGATGTCAACCCCAGCTTTAGGTCTTCCAGATGTCCAGAAAACCTTTCAGTCTCTACGTTCAGGAGTCACAAGGAAATGTTCTAGGAGTGTTGACTCAACATCTTGGATCCTGGCAACAACCAGCAGCCTATTTGTCAAAATAATTGAATGAGGTAGCAAAAGGATGGCCCCCTTGTTTGAGAGCTGTTGCAGCTACAGCCCTCCTAGTGAGCAATATTCAAGTTACTGTACCACACTCTGTTCTAACCATAATGAAACACAAAGGAAATTTCTAGCTAATTCACAAATGTTGAGGTATCAGAGTATGCTATGTGAAAATCCCCAGATACAATTGAAGGTCAGTCAAGCTCTGAATCCTGCTACATTGTTATCAGTTGGTCTTGAACCTCCTGATCATGACTGTTCAGAAACTATGGATATTGTTGTGCCAGATATGCAGTAGTGACCCTTGATCTGGTAGTTAAGTCCTCAGCCCTGGCCCCAGAAATTTCAGCACAGAAAGCTGAACTGATAGCTCTTACTAGAGCACTGACAATAGGAAAAGGGGCTCTGTCTAAATGTGTACCCAGATTCCAAGTATGCCCTTACAACCTTGCATGCACATGGGGCCCTGTACAAAGAATGAGGGTGGATAACCTCAGGAAGCAAGTCCATTAAGTATGGCCCCGAGATATTGATATTATCAGATACATACAGCATACAGACCTCAGAGTTCAGGGAAAGTAGAACGTATGAATAGAACTCTGCAATCTCAATTGTCCAAACTTTGTCAGGAAACACATTTAAAATGGCCACAGGTACTTCCAATAGCTCTTTTAAGGATACGCTCAGCACCTACTAAATCATTAGGACTTTCCCCCTATGAGATTTTGTATGGTAGACCTTCACCTATTGTCAAAGGGATCAAAGGGGATATGAAGCAGATAGGATCTGAAATTACTAGGCAAGAACTATTAGCACTAAGTTCTATTTTGCAGAATCTTCACAAATGGGTACAAGACCAATTACCCATCAACCTGACTGAACCGCTGCATCCTTATAAGCCCGGTACTTCGGTGTGAATCAAAGACTGGAAGAAGACACCGTTGGAACCATACTGGAGAGGACCATATGTCGTCATCCTGTCAACACCTACAGCAGTGAAAGTTGCAGAACTCGAACCCTGGATTCATCACAGCAGAGTGAAATCAGCAGCAGCTCCAGAGCCAGACCAGTGGACATCAGAACATGAAACAGAAGTTCCATTGCGGCTAACTTTGCGAAGACAAGCAAATTGAAAAATTCAGGAAATTTTTAAAAGAGACTGTGCCAATATAGAAATCCTGAATCCTAAGAGACTATTTGTTTATTCTGAAGAGATTATTATCAACAGAAAGAGACTGTATTATGGACTATATTATTTGAAAATCTTTGTGCCATTTTAATCAACAGTGCAAACTAAAAGGACTGTGTCTATTGAAATACGTTAGAATCAACAGCTCTACACACCTACCAATGATATTGGTAAGGT
Organism: Ichthyophis bannanicus; assembly: GCA_033557465.1. NCBI lineage: Eukaryota > Metazoa > Chordata > Amphibia > Gymnophiona > Ichthyophiidae > Ichthyophis > Ichthyophis bannanicus. Next base: position 126,379,333 of record CM066034.1, on the reverse strand, counting down.
CATGTACAGCGGAAGCTTGAGAATCTACAATCAACGCTACACCTGTTGCATGCTACTGAGAGCAAAACAGGACAACGTACAGTAAAAAAAGAAGAAGACTTTGTGGTCAAGAATTATCAACAGTTGCACTGGTTTTTCAAAGACTTGCACTAATTCTTCAGAGACTTTCCATCATGATTCTCTACTATTTCATCTTGATAGCAGCCTTGAGATGCTTTGAACTGACTTTTGCCTTGCCACCCTGTGCTGCATGCATAACATGGCAACAAATCAAATATAAGTTATTTGTTTCTCACCCGTCTTAACATTCTGGGTGAGAATAATCAAAGGGGGGAATGTGGTAGCCAAGACCTATAGACTAGGCCATAAGCCTGAACCTGAAAAATGACAGGCCTAAGAACCAAGCCTGGATTTCAGTAGTGCTGAGACATTAAATTACAAGACAGAATTGAATACTGCTTTAGAATGAAATGCTGCTATAGCAAAGTTTGCACAAAGTGAATACAATGCCTGTATGTTAAATCGTTACTCCAGAATTGTTACTTACACATTTTAGGAGCTAGATATGACCTTGATGAAGGAAAGTAACCAGGTTTGAACCAAGCCATTGTTCAGCTAGCTGGAGAAAGCAGAGCAAAGGGCATAGACCCTGATTGGTCAAATTCAGGGAAATGTCAGACCAATAGAAAGTTTGTAGAAATTAGCATGAGACCAATAGAATGTTTTCATGTATCAAAATGTTTAAACTGTATAAAATGAACATGTTTCCGCTAAAGCGGGGCTCTGTCACTTTTAGACTGCCTTGTATACAATAAACTGGCTTGAACCTTGATAAAGACTCCTGGTATAATTGGTTCGGTGGCATTCCGCTGCTACATTATGGAATTGGGCTCCACGGGGAGGGAGGGGGGGGGGAAATCATGAGTATCATTTTAAAGGGGGGAAAGAGCTATTGAAAGAATAAGAAACATGGGGTGGGGCTGGTCTTTGAAGGAAGTGAGAGAGGGTGAAAATGGAGGACATAAAAACGAGATTGGGAAGCTGGATAAGGGGTTCCTCAGAAGAAGAGCTTCTATTCTTAGTTGTTTATGAATTATAAATTTAGATGTTTAGTTTCATGCTAATTAAGAGTTCTTAGAAAGTGCATGCTCATTCGCAATAACGTTCTGCGCTGGCGTCCTGAAACATTGGGGAAAGCTAGAAGTTGGTTTGCATTCAAGAAGAGCGTTGAAACAGGGCATTAAATATTGGTTTGCCTGAAACACAGTACTGTGTTCTCAGTCAACAGCTGTGGATATGTGTGAGATTGCCCTCAGTTAACCATTGCGGACATTTGTGAGATTGACATTCATGCTGAGTTTGAAAAGTATCTCAGTCAACAACTGTGGAAATTTGTGAGATTGCCCTCAGTTAATCACAGCGGACATTTGTGAGATTAATATTCACACTGAGTCTGAAAAATATGACTTAGTTCTTTATGGACAACAGATAAGTTGATGGTAACCAGCGTTTTTTGATATGTAAAGTTGTTGGAATTAACACACTTTTAAACACGTTTGGTGTAGGTCGCACTACTACATGGTGTTTTTACCTATGTTTGAAAGCTCCGGTGGGGCTCATTAAAACTGAGTAAATCGGAAGTGTTGCCACGAGAGGTAGCTTTGTTTCCTCACGGCTAAACTTCCAACATTAATGCATTTACATTCATATACGTATAAGTCAGAGCTCATGATCTTTTTGGTTTTGTTCTATTTTTGTTTTTTGATTTGATTCACATAGAACATTAGTTATTTTGTATTATTGGTTTCTGTAAGAAAGAGCTGGAAACAGTGACTCACCTAACAGCAGGCTGTGAAGCTCTGATAGCGGAAAATGTCTATACGGAAAGGCACAGCAAAGTAGCACGCCTCCTCCACTGGAAATTCTATAAACACTACAACATCACTGTTCCTGAAAAGCACTGGGATCATGACCCGAAGAGAATAATAGAGAATGAAGATGTTATGATCATCTGGGATATTCCCATTCTGACGGATAAGAAACTGGATGCCAGAAAACCTGACATAGTGGTAAAGGAGAAGAACAGCAGAACGGCATTGATAATAGAAGTGTCGGTACCGAGTGATTATTCTGTGAATCGCGTGGAGAGGGAGAAGATCTTGAAGTATCAAGAAATGCAGCCAGAGACCAAGAAAATGTTGCAGAAAGATACATAAATATTTCCCATTTTACTGGGAGCCACAGGCCTGATAAAGAAGAATTTCCAAGCACATCTTGACAAACTACCCATACATGCTACATCTTATGAACTCTAGCAGGAGGCTCTCTTTGGCACGATGCAAGTATTATGCCAAGCATTAGCAGTAAATTTGAGAGATTAAGATCATATTCCACATACCCTGTCTTAGAAGTGAGGTTCACGACTGCCATAGTATGCACAAAACTAACCCATTAGGAGAAACTACCCTGAGACTATAAAAATCCTAACCCATAATCTTGCAGTCAAACCTGAAGTAAAGTACTTTGGAGTTACTCTCGACCAAGACCTTAGCTTCCAGTCACATATCAAAAAAACAACCAAGGCAGCCTACCACAAAATAAGAATGATACAAAAACTTAAACCCTTACTCAATAACAGCAACTTCAGATCAGTATGCCAGTACCAGATAGGTATAGGTGGGCCTCAGATGCCATAGCCAGAAGGCCCTACTACAACTACTACTGATCATTTTTATAGCACTACAAGGTGTATGCAGCGCTGCACAGACACATGTAACAAATGGTCCCTGCCCAGCAGAGCTTACAATCTAGTCAAGACAGACAACACAGCAGCTGTGACCAAGATACATCCAGGGGGAATGGTCAGGAAACACAAGGGAGCTTAGGTGGATCTGATCCAACAGTGGCACCGATGAGGTGATCTCTCAGCCTGGATTTGAGAGAGCTCAAGGACAAAGCCTGACATACAGACTCAGGTAGTGTGTTACAGGCATTTGGAGAAGCAAGGTGTAAGGAGCAATATCTGGCAGTAGCAGAGAAGAGCACAGATAGAAGCAATCTAACAGAGGAGTGGTGTTCATGGGGAGTTGTGTAGTGAGAGATAAGAGGGGTATGGCAGTGCAGAGCAGCAGAATGGATGCACTTATAGGCCAGAGACATGGAAAGGGCATACATTTGTTGCTCAGCCAGGGCCGGCCCGTCCATTGAGCGAGAAAGTTTTTTGCACAGGGCCCCGCGTTTCAGGGGGCCCCGCGCAAAAAACATTCTGATCCTAAAGTAAAATTTTTAAAAAAAAAAAAGCTGTCTCCTCCCGCTGCCGGGGCCGCCGCGGCAGAATCAAGTGTGCCGCGGGGCCCCCCTTGCTCAGCAGAGCCTGCCCTCCCTTGTATCCGCTCTCTCGTTGTAGCTGCAGTCAGACGCGCCGGCTTTCAGAGCGCGAGGGGAGAGTTTCTCCCTCGCTGCTCTGTTAAGCCCGCGGGGGCTGATGGGATGTTCCCAACAGCCCCCCCGGGCGTAACATAGCCGCCAAAGGGAAACTAGTCCCTTCGCGCTCTGAAAGCCGGCACGTGAGACTGCAGCTACAACGAGAGAGCGGATACAGGGGAGGGCAGGCTCTGCTGGGCAGGGGGGGCCCCGCGGCACACTCGATTCTGCCGCGGCAGCCCCGGCAGCGGGAGAAGACAGCTTTTTTTTTAAAAAAAATTTCCCTAGGCTGGGCTGGGGGGGGGGGTAGGAGTGGTGATGGGCTGGGGGTGGTTAGGAGTGGTGATGGGCTGGGGGGGTTAGGAGTGGTGATGGGCTATGGGGGAGCTAAGTCTGTATATGGGCTGATGGGATTAGGACTGGAAGTGGGTTGATGGGGGGTTAGGACTGGTAATGGACTATGGGGGGGCTTAAACTAAAAAGGGGGGGATGGGGGATTCGGCCTGGAAATGGGCTGGTGGGCTTCGGACTGGGAGTGGGCTGATGGCGAGGTTCGGACTGGTAATGGGGTATGGGGGGCTTAAACTGAAAATTGGGTGATGGGGATTAGGACTGGAAATGGGCTGATGGGGGGTTAACACTGGAGGTATGCTGATGGGGTTAGGACTGGTAATGGGCTGTGGGCTGATGGGGGTTAGGACCGGTAATGGGCTATGGGGGGGTTAGGACTGATAATGGGCTATGGGGGGGGCTAGGACAGGAAATGGGCTGATGGGGAGGGGTTAGGACTTGAGGTGGGCTGATGGGGTTAGGACTGGTAATGGGCTGTGGGCTGTTGGGGGGGATAGAACATGAAATGGGCTATGGGGGGGTTTAAGACTGGTAATGGTCTTTTGGCTTATGGGGGCTGTCTGGTAATGGGCTATGGGGGGTTAGGACTGATAATGGGCTATGGAGGGGCTAGGACAGGAAATGGGCTGATGGGGAGGGGTTAGGACTTGAGGTGGGCTGATGGGGTTCGGACTGGTACTGGGCTGTGGGATGATGGGGGGTTTAGGATTGGCAATGGGCTATGGGGGGCTGACTGGAAATGGGTTGATGGGGTTAGGACTGGAAGTGGGCTGATGGGGGGTTAGGACTGGAAGTGGGTTGATGGGGGAGGGCTAGGACTGGTATTGGGTTGGGGGTTGCTAGGACTGGAAATGGGCTGATGGGGGGGCTAGGACTGGAAATGGGCTGATGGGGGGGTTAACACTGGAGGTGGGCTGATGAGGGTTAGGACTGGTAATGGGCTATGGGGGGTTTAGGACTGATAATGGGCTATGGGGGGCTAGGACAGGAAATGGGCTGATGGGGAGGGGTTAGGACTTGAGGTGGGCTGATGGGGTTAGGACTGGTAATGGGCTGTGGGCTGTTGGGGGGGTTAGAACTGGTAATGGGCTATGGGGGGGGGTTAAGACTGGTAATGGGCTGTTGGCTGATGGGGGCTGTCTGGTAATAGAAACATAGAAACATAGAAACATGATGACAGAAAAAGACCAAAAGGCCCATCTAGTCTGTCCTTCCATAACAACAACTACAACAGTCCACTTTTTACCTTTAGAGATCCTCTGTGTTGGTCCCATGCGTTTTTGAATTCAGTTATTGTCCTCATCTCTTCCACCTCCACTGGGAGACTATTCCACGGATCCACTACTCTTTCCGTAAAAAAATATTTCTGCATATCACTCCTGAATCTATCTCCCTTCACCCTCATCCCATGTCCCCTCGTAGCAGAACTTGCTTTCAATTGAAAGAGGCTCTCTCCCTGAACATTTATGCCACGGAGGTATTTAAACATCTCAATCATATCACCTCTATCCCGCCTTTCCTCTAAGGTGTACATATGGGGAGGGGTTAGGACTTGGGGAGGGGTTAGGACTTGAGGTGGGCTGATGGGGTTAGGACTGGTAATGGGCTGTGGGCTGTTGGGGGGTTAGAACTGGTAATGGGCTATGGGGGGGTTAGGACTGATAATGGGCTATGGGGGGCTAGGACAGGAAATGGGCTGATGGGGAGGGGTTAGGACTTGAGGTGGGCTGATGGGGTTAGGACTGGTAATGGGCTGTGGGATGATGGGGGGTTTAGGACTGGCAATGGGCTATGGGGGGCTGACTGGAAATGGGTTGATGGGGTTAGGACTGGAAGTGGGCTGATGGGGGGTTAGGACTGGAAATGGGTTGATGGGGGGGGCTAGGACTGGTATTGGGTTGGGGGGTTGCTAGGAGTGGAAATGGGCTGATGGGGGGGCTAGGACTGGAAATGGGCTGATGCAGGGACTAGAAGGGAATGGATGCTGGGTGAGGCTGGAACTAGAAGGGAGCTGATGTTGGGGGAGGATTAGAATGGGATGGGGCTGGGAGAGTAAAATGTAGAGGGGAAAAATATTTTGTGTGGGTGGGATAAAAAATCTACAATTGGCCAGTATTGGGAGAGTAAGTGGGGATTGAGGATGGAGGGGTAAAATTTGAGTGGATGAAATAGGAATGAGGAAAGAGCAAAAGGAGAAAGATTAGTATGTTAAAGCAGATGTAGAGAGAGAGAATGGAAAAAAAACTAGAAGAGAGAAGAAAGGACAAATGGACAGCAGATGATGGAGAGTTAGCAGAAAACATGAAGAAACCAGAAGAAAGTGGCTGGAGCAATTACAACTGAAAAAAAATGCACAAAAGGTAGAAAGATATCTCTTTATTTTGAATTTATTAACTGGAATATGAAAGCTCTGGGAAATGTTCATCATTAACGTCTGCGCTTTGTTTGGTACAAGAGGAAATTAATTTATAGTTTTATTTCTACAGTGTTGTTGTACATTCCAAGTTTGGCTTTTGGGGTTCCCAGTTTAATTATTGCCTTCCTGTTTCTAAATTGTGATTCCTCGTTTGGTGATGGTCTATGTTCTGCATGTGTAACTGAGCTGAGGTATTATATTTATGTAATTCCTATTTGACATTGCCACTTGTTCTCTTTCCCCAGTAGGTCATGTATTGTTGTTCTCTGAAATGTATTGGTTTAATATTTGCAGTGTTGCCTTTTGATAGGTAGGGTATGGTGCTTTGTGAGTCCTGGTAGTGCTGTTAGGATACGGGGGTTTGCTATGGGTTCTAAATGGGCAGTGTTTGTAGTAGTTCCTAATGTGCCTGGCGGTTGGCACTGGATTATAGTAATGTAGAAATCTTTTAGTCTGTCTTTATCCATACACTCATTAAGAGACATGTTTACTAAAAGTTAGTGTATGTTAGCATTATGCAAATATGTATGCAAATATTTATGCAAATAAGGCCACTTATGCAAATGAGGCCCCGCACCGGGTCTCCGCACATGGCCCTGCACCCCCCTTGGGCCGCCCCTGTGCTTAGCAATATTATACATTCTTTGGGGACCTGCAAGGTTAGATCGGAATTTTGTGGACTTGGTGAGGGTCCATCCCTAGCAGTTTATGGCATGTATGTAGAGATGATCAGGGTAGGAATCACTAATTAATGTCACGTATCATTTGATGCAAGGTATGTCCTGACATACATGTTCATATTTACATTCTTGTATACCATATTTGGGTAGAATGGGCTTTCCTAGCACTTTTCAGGGTTAAGGGGTCCTGGTATATGGTCTAGCTTGCAGCGGCTGTCCATTCTTATTGATATTTATGTCTAGTGGTCATTAGCACACTACCATCTGTGATGGGCAGCTTAGGAGATGCACATTTTTTCCCAGGGACATGGCATCCGCGGGTACATCACAGGGATGGGCAGGATCCGAAACGTGTAACGTTTCAGAATATGGTGGACTTGGGGGCATTCCAAGTATTTAAAGGTCTGCATCATATCTCCCCTGTCCCTTCTCTCCTCTAGGGTATACATATTTGTCTTCGAGTCTCTCTTCTCATACTTCTTCTGGTGCAGGCTCCGAATTATTTTGGTCACCTTCCTCTGAACCGTTTCAATCTGTTTATGCCTGATATTCTTTTGGGAAGGCTATGTGCTGCTACGGCGCATAGCCATCACCAACTAACTTTAATTAATTAATTAGATTCTTCTATTCCGCCCCTTCCAAAGATGAGGGGCGGTTTACAAATAACAGAACATTTTACATAGAACGGTGGTATACCTTTTTACATAGTAAGCTTTGTAATTACAGTTAACATAACAATTTACAATTTACATTCTCCTTAAAACAAAAAGTTAATAAACTATGTACATAATCTCTGATTATGATGATTTTATTTGAGTTTGAGGGTGCGTAATGTGCATGTCTCTTAGGGGATGTGTTGTGATGTAGCTTGTGAGGGGAGGGTCTATGTTTGTGTTCCCAGAGTGTGCAAGGAAGAAGTAAGTTTTGAGATCTCTCCTAAATGTTTGGACGTCTCTGATCGATCGTAGCGGTAGTGGGAGGGAGTTCCAGAGACTGGGTGCAAGATATGTGAAGGCTCTGGAGCTCGTGGTCTGTTTTGTCTTGCGGATAGAATGGGAGGTTTACAAGTGAGTGGATAGCATTTTGCCTGCAGGATCTGGTGTCTGGTTGTCTATGAATGAGGGTTGATAAGAAGGATGGGGAGATGTTATTGATAAGTTTGAAAGCTACTGTTAGTAACTTATATTTTATTTGGCTTAGAACTGGAAGCCAGTGGAGCTCATATAGGATGGGGGTTATATGATCAGTTAGGTGGGCCTTACAGACAATTCTAGCGGTGATATTTTGTGCTCTCTATAGTAAATTTATGTTTTTGATTGGTAGACCCTGTAGCAGACTATTACAGTAGTCAAAATGTGGGGTGATAAGGGCCTGGACTACTGATTTGAAATCGGTGATGTCTAGCAGGGGTCTAAGATGTTGAACAGTTTTCAATTTGAAGAAGATGGTCCTTACTATTTCTTTTATATGTGGGAGCTGAGGGATTGATCTAGTATTATGCTGAGGTATTTCACCTGTTGCTTAACAGGGAGTACAATATTATTAATCTTGATGGTTTGAAAGAGGGTAGGGTTTTGATTTCTTGATATGTATAGGATTTCTGTTTTCTTTTAGTTAATATTAAGTTTGTTGGACTTTAACCATGATTCCGTTTCAATAATGCAGTCTGATTGATTGTGATAGGTAGGGTGGTTTATGTCTATGGGGAGAGATAACATAATGTCGTCCGCATAGATATAATACCCATTGTTAAATTTTCTGAAGATGTTGGTAATGATTGCAGGTATAGGTTGAAGGGCTGAGATGGCGGAACCTTGGGGTATTCCTTGCTCTTGGGGGAATGTCTTTGATGAGTTTTGGCCTATTTGAACACAACGTTTATGGTTTGATATGTATGATTTGAACCAGTGTAATACTGTGCCTTCTAGTCCTATTTATGCTAATCTTGAGATGAGGGTGTCATGGCTAAGGTTGTCAAATGCTGACATGATGTCAATAAAGAGGAGAACGAATGCACGATTAGGATTGTCTGTGCCTCTGATGAGGTGGTCCATTAGTGTTAGCAGCAAGGTTTCAACTCCATGGAATGGTCGAAAACCAAATTGATGGATGTCTAATGGTGCATTGAGGTCAATGTAATCTTGGAGCTGTAATTGAATGACTTTTTCTATTATTTTGGCAACAAATGGTATACTGGCTGTAAGTCTGTACGCGCTTGGGTCTTTTTCATCAAGTGTCTTGTTCTTAAATATAGGACGTATAGACGTAGTTTTAAGGTCAGCAGGCATGATTCCTTGGGAGAGTGATTGATTAATAAATATGGAGGATATGTGGGGCAAGTTCTTTTTTTGTGGATTTTATCTATGATACTGGGCATGGATCCAATGGGGAGATTGTGGTGTTGATGTTTGTTATGTTTAGTAGATAGTCTACTGGGTAGAAACTATCCCATGTGATGAGATTGATTGGGTGGTCTAGGAAAGGGGTGGTATGGCTAGCATTTTTATTTTTAAGCTTGGATACAAAATAGTTAGCTAGTGTTTGTGGGTTTATGTTCTCGTATACGTCTGATTCAGTATGGCTTGTCTTAGTTAGAGATGAAAAAGGGCGCGGGCAGGGTCCCGGCGACCGAGTATAACCGGGTGCTGGGCCCGGTGCGGGACCCTGCGCGCGTCGGTAGAGGAGGGGGAGGTGCGCCAGTGGCGGGGATGCTGCCGGCGTCGTTTAAACTGATTGGCTCCGCTCGTGGGAGCGAGCGCGGGGGAGCCAATCAGTGAAGGGGCAAGCATGTGCTTGGGCGTCTTCAGCGGACGCTGAGCACATGCGATGGGACGCCTCGGGTTTCGCGTGGCAGCTGCACTTCGGCAAGCCAGGATCCACGTGAAGAAAAGAAGTTTTTCGGCAGCGGTGGTGGTAGCGGTGTCAGCAGGTATGGGAGTTGCTGGTGTCAGAGAGGATTCCTGAGTCGGGGCCTGGGTGTGTGCAGCGGCGACGCTTGAGCCGGCTGGAAGGTTAACGTGGCCAGCAGTGTGCAGTGGAGTGTGGGCACAGTTTAAAAAAAAAAACGAATAAAGTAAAATAAAATAATACTACACAGAGGTGGAAGGGTAAGAGGGGTGGGTTAAAAAAAAATAAGAAAAGGGTAGTAGGGAGTCCTGGGAGGCATCTGTCATGGCTGCTAAGAAGGCCAGTCAGAGCAGGGGGCAGGGAGCGGGAAGGGCCAGGGTGGAAGGGCCGGTTGGGGGGGCAAGGAGGTCGGGGGGTTGAACGGGGGAGGACAAGGAGTCTGCGGGGAAGGTCCGGGGCCCGGGCCGCCCGGCGGGGGGGGGGGGGAGGGGGCATTGCATCCAACACGGGGGCAGAGGGGGACCCCAGTCGCATCCAGGAGAGTGCAGGGTGGTGGCAGGGTTAGGGGTCGGGGGAGTCGGGCCACAGCCAGGGCCAGAGGGTCTGATGGCTGCCGAAACCGTTACCGACAGGGGTGGGGATAGTCAGGACGGCAGCACTGTTGGGGCTAGGGCTGCTTTGGCCATGGAAGGTAGTGCAGAGCGAAGCCTGGGGATGGGGGGCCAGGCCCTGTTTTGGGGGGGAGGGGAGTTGGGGGATGTGTGACATGCCCAGGTATGGGGTCTTTGGTATGGGGGGGGGGTAGTGGTCTGGCACCCCCGGTGAGGGGCACAGCGGTACAAATGGATTATGGGCTGCCTGGGTATCAGACTCCTTGGGCCATTGGAGGAGTGGGGGGGCAAGGTTTTTCGAGGGCTTCGTGGGTGGGAGCTTGGCAACCGGCTTGGTCTTCGGGTTTCCTCTCTCCTGGGTTTTCCTTTTTGTCCCCACAGGTCCCTTTTCTGGCCTTGCTTGGATTTGTGCCCGGTGCAGAAAAGTTCCATCGCCTTCAGTGAATATGGACACAGGAGCCAGGGCGAGGCAGGGAGTTTCGCAAGAGGGAGCAGAGGCAAGTGGAGCCAGTGCACAGCAGTGGATCGAGGATCCATGGCAGGGTGCACTTTGCCCGCCAGCAATGCGAACGGCTCTGGGAGCGGAGACGGGTGAGTTCCTGTCGGCAGGGGTGGCAGAGCATGAGGGGAGCAGTTCACGGGTGGAATGGTCGGGAAAAGCGAGTAGGAAAAGGAAGCACTCTTGTCGGCGTCAGCATAGTTCTGAATCCTCCTCCTCATCGTCTACAGGCTCTTCGGAGGTGTCCTTGAGGGAGGAAGATGCGACGTCAGGGGCGCAGGGTCATGGGATGTTGGGCAGCAAATTGGGGGGGAGGGGGTACTCCTACATTGTCAACCTTATCTGAGTTTTGGGAAGGGGTGCCTAAGAAGTTACGGCATAAAATTCTTAAGTGGAGATATACAGATATTTTCCGCTTGCTAGAAGGGCGGAAGCGTTCGGGCGAAAGCAGGAAAAAGCGCAAGGAGGATGAGAAGGTGGGTTGGATCAGAAAGGTCTCGAGGAATGTTGTGAATTGGGTAAGAGTGTTCTTGCAGTTGGCAAGTGTATGGGGCCAGCATTATCCAGAGCAGTACGGTACATTGCTGGCCTATGCGGATTCGATTCTGGAAGCATTGCAAGCCCATGAGGGATGGTCTTGGCTTAATTATGATGAGAAGTTTAGAGACAAAATGGAAGAGAATAAGCTATTAACCTGGGGTACACAGGGCATCAACTTGTGGCTGACGAAGATGTCGGCCAGAGCAGGTGCCAGCAGTGGGAGCGGGGGGAAGGGAGGGATGGCGACCAACGCAGGGGCGAGCCGGTCCTTTAGTAGCGGAGGGGCCACTTTGCAGAACAAGCCGGCAGCAAGTGGGGTCGGGGAGGTGTGCTGGAGGTTTAACAAGTCCATGTGTCCCTTCCCGCACTGTAAGTTCCGGCATGTTTGCTCGGTCTGCGGGGGGGGGGGGGGGGGGGGCCACTCAGCTGCAAATTGCGTTAAAAAAGGAGCAGGGGCGGCTTCAGGGCCAGTGCCCAAGTAGTGAATTTGCATTTGGATTGGCCCCCTCTTCGATAAGGGTAGAGGTTTTAAGTACGTGGCTTCACCACTACCCGAAACAGAGGGATAGAGCCATACTGCAGTTTGGATTTCAGAGAGGTTTTGTTATTCCAGTCTGGGGTGTAGTGGCCGACGTGACGGCACGCAACTCCCCTACAGTGCGGTGCTGGGTGTCGATAGCGCGGGAAAAGTTGGCTGTTGAGTTGCAGTTGGATAGAATAGCAGGTTTGTTTAAGCAACCCCCTTTCCAGCACTTTGTGGTATCACCGTTAGGGTTCATACCTAAGAAAGAACCTGGGAAATTTTGGTTGATACATAATTTGTCTTTTCCAGTGGGGGCATCGGTTAAAGATCTCATCCCGCACGAGTGTTGTACGGTGCAGTACTCCTCTTTCGATAGGGCGGTGGAATTAATCCGGAAAGCCGGTAGTGGAGCATTGATGGCGAAAGTGGATATTGAATCTGCGTTTCGCTTGCTCCCAGTCCATCCTTCTGCTTTTCATTTGTTAGGTTTCCAATTTGGGGAAGAATTCTATTTCGATAAATGCATGCTAATGGGTTGTGCAGTGTTGTGTGCTTATTTTGAGATGTTTAGTACCTTCTTGCACTGGATGGTGGTACAGAGGGTCGGTTGGCTGGATTTTGCATTATCTGGATGATTTCTTGTTTGAACCCCTGACCTTCAGGCCGGAAGGTCAGGGGTTCAAATCCCACTAGTGGACAGCAATCTTGGGCCGGAAGGACTGGGGTTTCTAGTCCCACAGGTGCTCCTTGTGGTCTTGAGCAAGCCACTTAACCCTCCATAGCCCATGTTCCCTGTAAAATAGTTATCTCCAAGTTATAATGCCCTGTTCAATGTAATTTCAGTTTGTTCAATGTAAACCGCACTGATGCAGAATAGCGCAGTATATAAGAGAATGTAAATAAAATAAATAATAAATAAATAAAATTGTAGGCGCCTCACAGTCTACAGGGTGTAGTGCACTCTTGGAAGGTTTTGTGAAGCTGGCTAGTGAACTGGGAGTGCCTTTGGCCGACAACAAGATGGTGGGCCCGGCGACAAGGATCACATTCTTGGGGGTTGAGTTGGATTCCAAGGGCATGGTGGCGCGTCTGCCGGTTGAGAAGGTGGTGAAGTTGTGGGTATTGGTAGCTAATGCCCTAGCCTCATCTAAATTGACATTGAAGGAAATGCAGGCATTGATAGGATCGCTCAATTTTGCTTGCAGCGTGATCCCAATGGGGCGGGTATTTATTCGTCGGTTGGCGGCATCGACGGCGGGCAAGCCTCATCACCGCATTCGAGTTTCAAAAGTGATACGTGAGGATTTGCGGGTGTGGGACCTATTTTTGAGGGACTTTAACAGGACTTCGGTTTTGATGGAAGCTGAGATTTCTAGTGAAGACTTTCAGCTTTACACAGATGCGGCGGGAGGAGTAGGTATGGGTATCTACTTTGGGGGGGCATGGTGTGCAGAGAGATGGCCGCAGGCATGGTATGATGCGGGGCTGTAAGGTAATATTACCTTCTTGGAGCTTTTCCCTATGTTGGTAGCGTTGGAGCTGTGGCCAGACCGGTTACGCAACTGCAAGGTGGTATGGTGGTGTGATAATGAAGCGGTAGTGAACGTCATCAATTGTTATTCACCGTGATGTGTCCAGGTTACATCGCTAATGAGGGATGTTGTATTGTCATGTTTGCGCTTCAATGTCGTGTTGAGGGCACAGCATATACCAGGACATACTAACGAAATTGCTGATGCACTTTCCCGTTTGCAGTGGGACCGGTTTTGGAAGTTAGCACCAGAAGTGGACATGGACGGGCTGGCAATCCCATGGAAATTGTGGAACTGTGGCCTGCAGAGATGAGGAGTTTGCTGCGGAAGTCAGTAGCTGAGCAGACATGGGAAGCTTATTGGCAAGGTTGCGTGAGAGTGGTGGAGTTTTTGCAGGACGGCGGATGGCAAAGGGAGCATTGTCCAATCACCTGCTGGGGCAGTATATCCTTAGTGCAAAAGGGCAAGGGGTTACGAGATCGGCGGTGCGTAGCCATTTGGCGGGTTTTGCATTTTTTATGAAAGCAGTGGGATGGGGTTCCTCAGGGGGAGTGCTCCTGGCGCAAAGGTAAATGCAGGGGTGAGAGCACTCGAGGCCAACCCCTCGGGATCATCGGCGGCCGATTACGCATCAGTTACAACTGAGATTGTGTGAGAAATTACCTAAGGTGGCGGATTCGTGCTATGAAATCTCACTTTTTCAGGCAGTGTTCAGCTTGGCCTTTTTGGCACCTTCCAGGTAGGCAAACTGGTAGTGGACTCTGGGAAAGCAGGAATGGGTAGTAGCTTACTGCGACAGCATGTACAGGTAAACGGCAGGCAGTTACGTGTATTGCTAGCAAAATCAAAAATGGACCAGTGTGGTAAGGGGTTGTGGGTGGTCCTGAGTGAGATTGGCGGGCTCACATGCCCGGTGGCCTCAATGACGGACTACTTCTGTGTTCGCCCTGGGGATGATGGGGGGTTATTCATCCATAAAGATGGGTGGGTGTTGATGCATTTTCAAGTAATGGCGGTGTTGCGGATGGTCTTGTGACATATAGGTAAAGACCCTTCCCTTTTTTCAGCCCATTTGTTTCGCATCGGAGCAGCGACCAGTGCGGCGGCTGTTGGGTTGTTGGGAGGGCAGATACAAAGTATCGGTAAATGGCGGTCGAGGGCCTTTAAGGGGTATGTTCGTTGCTAAGGGACAAGCCATTGGCCAAGGAGAGATTAACACATATTTTCTTTTGCAGATGGGAGGCAGAGTGTGCGTGATTGTTGGCTGCTGGGGTATTCCTTCATGTTCTGGGCAGGTGAGTGAGCAGCAGTGAGGCCTTTCGGGCTGAACCTAGGGCTGGATCCAGCGTTGGTGTTGATTTCATGGCTGGGTGAGTGCGGTCTATGGTGGACTCAGCTGATGCCTTTGCTCCGGCACCATGAGCGCTTAAGGAAAAAACCTGGAATTATCCTGTTGCATTTGGGGGGCAATGACTTGGCTGCCTGGATATGCAAGCAACTGATCAGAGCTGCAAAGAAGTATTTTGCCTTAGTGCTGCGAATGTTTTTGGGGGTGGTATTAATATAGTCCGATATTATCCGGAGGCCGGCGTGCTGGGGGCACCGGCGTTGGTCCCGGGGACTGACAAAAATTAATAGGCAGATTGGGCAGAGGGTATGTGAGCAGGGTGGGTATCAGGTGCAGCATTCATGGGTGGACATAGAGTGTGTTGGTTTGTACAGGAGTAATGGTGTGCATCTATCTCTAGTGGGGGTGGACTTGCTCCTGAATGACTGGCAAGAGGCGGTGGAGCGAGTGGTGCAGGGTGACACGAGTGGGGACTGGGGTTTCTAGTCCCACTGGTGCTCCTTGTGGTCTTGGACAAGCCACTTAACCCTCCATAGCCCATGTTCCCTGTAAGATAGTTATCTCCAAGTTATAATGCCCTGTTCAATGTAATTTCAGTTTGTTCAATGTAAACCGCACTGATGCAGAATAGCATGGTATATAAGAGAATGTAAATAAATAAATAAGGTTGAGTGAGTTCCCCTTTGTGTGTGTTGGAGAGTGTATAATTTGGTGGACTACCATGTTTGTCATTGCTTCTAAGAAGGTGGAGGTGTTAGTTGGGTTGAGGGATGGAAGATTAACGTCTCCTAGGATGATGTGGGGTTTCCTCAGTGAGGCTGTGCATGCTGATTCTAGTATGGGGGTCAGGTTGTTGTGGTTGGGTGATGGTGCTCTGTATATGAGACAAAACAATATGCTCTTGTTCCCTATTTCAAGGAAATCCATTCCATCTAAGTTGCTTGATGTTGTAGGGGTAAGTTTGAGTTACTTTTTGCTTAGTACAAATACCCCCCCCCCCCTTTTTGTTTTGATTCCCGGTGGCAGTTAAATAAGCCATATCCCTAAATTTACAATTGATTTATTAAAATGTAGTCAGTAGGTGAGAGCCATGTCTCAGTGGCACATAGGATGTGTGGTTTTTCCTCCTTGAGTAGATCAGTAATTATTGGTATCTTATTTCTTATAGATCTTACGTTGATAAGTATGCATTTTAATTGAGAGGGGGGACTGTGTAGGTTTGTCTTTTGTTGTATCTGTATAGATTGGATCTGTATTAACCTGTTTCGATATTTGATGTTTTTCTGATGTGGCTTATTATTGAATGGATAGTGGTTTATTTGGTAGTTTGAATTGTATCTTATGGGGTTATATATGATGGGGATTGGGTTGTAGGGGTTTGTATCATGATTGTGAATGAGAGCGTTTGTTAGCAGATTTGATAGGAGGATGAGGTGAAGTAAGCAAATGCAGATTTTTCTGGAGTCCATTGTGGAAGTGTAAACTTTGCATGGTTGGAGCGTTTTGAGTCATTTGGTATTTAGGTTGGTACTGAGTGAGAAGCAAAATGGTTTGAGGACCCTTATAGTGTTGTATGTTATAACCTAAGGAGAAACACAGGGCAATACAGTGTACTTAACATGCAATGTTATGCAGTTTTGCATTGTTTTAAAGGGTGGTTGAATGATCTGCTTCAGTAATTTAACCTTGGTGGAGGTTACAACCCTGGGATCATCATAATACAACGTGGGAGTTTTCACAAGTAGCCTTATGCAGTGTTCTATGGCTTAATTAAGAGTGGAAGAGCTGCTTGAAAGATTTAATCTTGAGAGTGGTATTTGATACAACCCCCGGAGCATTCAAGACACTTTAGGGATTTTAATGGGTAACAATATGCAGGATAGAGTTCTGTGTGGCATTGCTAAAGCTTGGTCAAACTTATACATATGAGACTTTAACTGTTTTGTAGGTGTGCAGTGTGAAAATTTGCAGATAAAGTGCTTTACAGTGATTCTACAGTCTTTTGGAGAAGCAGTGCGCCAGCGGCGAGGTTCTAATCATTATAGGAGAGGGTTTCCTTGTTTTGAGACGTTTGAGAATCTTTTTCGGAAGGAGAGGTCCGTACGGGTTGTTCAGTGAACAGTGGTTGTCTTTCAGTTCCCCACTGATGTTCTCTGACTAAGGGCCACGCCAAAGGGACAGTAAGTTGTTAGCATTGGGGCATGTAGAGGCATTATTCGGGGCTATTCAGCAGCACTAACCATGTTAGTATCGCTGAATATACCGTTCAGCGGCATTTACATGGTTTGCAGGTCTGTAAACTTTGTAAATGCCTTTGAATATTGGGCATGTCCTTTGTGAGATATGGTCTCCAAAACTGAACACAATACTCCAAGTGAGACCTCACCAATGACTTGTACAGGGACATCAATATCTGTACAAGTTGTAGGTGAGACTCCTGGGACTGATACTGTTCAATATATTTGTGAGTGATATGGCAGAAGGACTGAATGGAACAGTCTGCCTTTTGGCAGATGAAACAAAAATTTGCAACAGAAGTAGACACTTCTGAGGGAGCAGACAACATGAGGAAAGTTCTACAAACACTAGAAGAGTGGTCTAATGATTATCTTTCCATGAATAACTCAGCTTGTGAGATTAAACAAAAGCTATGTTATTCCCTTAAGAATAATAATGAGCTGCTTGGCATTCATTTGCATACTGTGGATCTCACGTGATAATGTTCATTTGTGCATATGCATTTTTTTGACAGTTAATGTGTTATTTTGCAAATACCATATGTAATTTCCTTTATGCAAGTTACTAACTTTCCATCTTGATCCAAAAACAGACATATAAGCTATATCACCGGCTTCCTTCCAATGTGAGGCCTTTCTTGCGTTATGAGCCACAGCATTTGCATAGCGCACATTGCAAGATTGGCTGAGAGCAGTGGTTCTCAACCCAGTCCTTGAGAGACACATAGCCAGTCAGGTTTTCAGGATAACTACAATGAATATGCATGAGAGATTTGCACGCATAGCTCCCATTGTATGCAAATCTCTCTCATGCATATTCATTGTGGCTATCCTGAAAACTTGATGGTCTAGGTGTCTCTCGAGGACTGGGTTGAGAACCCCTGATTCAGGGTATCACAGCCCCTTGATTCAATTTTGCTAAGTTAATTCCATAGCTGAATGACCATATCTGGCATATTGGTTTCCTATGAAGTATAAGACAAAGTCTGACTGAGTCCTAAGCTTTAGTGCAATCTAACCATTTCATATGTAGAGGCTGTCAATGGCAAGAGGGAATGCAATGTAGAAATTAAAAGCAGATGGTGACCCTAAAACTAAAAGTCAGTATTGAAAGCACTTGGGGTTCATCTCTTAGCAATCAATCACTGCACAATTTCAAATAAGCCATACTAAATGTTCAGTGGGGTCAAACAGAGAAACACACATAAATCAGCAAATTTATGACCAGTATAATACGGTATCTGAAAGGAATAAGTGAAATTTTCTATTAGTCAAATCATTCAGATAGGAATAAAGTTCAAAGGCAAGGGCCGAGAATCCCTGCGGAGCACCTCCAACAACTATTGTGGAATTTCTACAGAATTAGATATAAGAGACAATACATTAGCAATCAGATATGAGCAAGAGAGGAACATGGCATTTCTTTCTTTCAAATGGTGGTTTTGTTCTGCCATGAATAATATCTTATGCCACAGTTCTTGAATTCTGCAGTATGACAAAGAATCGATTCCGTTTTTGATTCTGTATTGAACGTACACACACACACACACACACACACACACACACACAAGACCTGATTGGCTAGGTGCGTCCCAAGGATTGGGTTGAGAATCCGTGATATAAAGTAAAGTGGGTGCTATGTTAGTGCAATTAGAAAAATAACATATAAGAACATAAGATCATAATATTTGCCATACTGGTTGGACCAAAGGTCCATTAAGCCCAGTATCCTGTTTCCAAGAGTGGCCAAAATATAGACAGATTCCGAGGATTTCGCCCTATCCACTTTAATAATGGTTTAGAGCAGGGATGGCCCATTGTATGCAAATATATTCATGAATATTCATCAGGGACAACCTGAAAACCAGTCTGGATTGTGGCATTCCAGGACTGGAGTTCGTCATCCCTGGTTTAGGGACTTTTTCTTCAGGAACTTGTCCAAACATTTTTCAAACCCAGCTATACTAGCAGTTTTTACTACATTCTCCAGCAATGAATTTCAAGCTTAATTGCGCATTGAGGGCAAAATAGTTTCTCTGATTAGTCTTAAATGTCCTACATTGTAGCTTCATTGCAAGTCCCTGGTCTTTGTAATTTTTGAAGGATTAAACAACTGATTCATGTTTACTCATTCCATTCCACCTTCCTTCAGCTGTCTGTTTTCCAAGCTGAAGAGCACTAACCTCTCCTCACAGGGGTAGCCTTCTATCCAGGACCACATATATCAAAAATTGTTACGTCCAGTTCACCAAAGGTGAAACCATAGTCTACCACCGTTTTCTTTGTTCAGACATTTAACACATAGAGGAGGTCTCAGAGCTAGCGGGCATTTGTTAGGCATATAGAAACGTAAATGCCATTGCCCTATTGTATCAATGACCATCACTCATTGTGAAACAGCAGTACAAACAACAAATCAAAGAAACAGCAGATCATGTCGGCGTAACTTAGCTTTTACAGAAAATCTCTTAACAAGCGACAAGATCTGTTTGCTTCCCCAATGCATCACTTCAGCGCCCTTCAAGCGTTTCGCTGAAAAGCTTCATCAGGGGAATGTAGAACAGCTTAAACAAATGTTATGCAGCAGAACGTTCATAACACAACCTTCCTTCAACACGGCTGGTTTGTCATTAAACGCTGTAATTTAGATGCCTGCCTGCCCATTTTCAGATATCCAAAGCATGAATAGGGCTTCTAAAATAACCCCCTATCTGCACACAATATTCAAGGTATAATCTCACCATGGAGCAAAAGAGTCAGGATGATGTAGATATGCTGTTGCTGCAATTTTTAAATCGGATACAAAGAAATAACAGTCAACACACAAGTTGTAGATGAGCACATCATGCAGAGGCTTGTTGAAAGGAATATAGCTCACAAAATCTGGCCACAAATCTATTTGGTTCATTAAAGAATAGTCACCTACAAGTTATATCTCAAATATTATTTCTTTATGTTGGATTTCTTCCTAGCTGCGGTTCTGACATGTACTGTATCACCCCATCAGGAAAATAAAGTATACAATATGTAGTGTTGGCCTTTTTATGGATATGGAGAACAAAATACTTGAATTATGGATTCTTTAAAGGGGTGGTGCCCACGTCAGTCAGGCTTTCAGGATATCCACAATGAATATTCATGGCATAGATTTGCATGCACTGACTCATTTATCTCATGCATATTCTTTGTAGAAACCATAAAAACCCAATTGGTTGGGAATCCTCCAGGACAGGTTTGGAAACACTGGTTTGAAGTCCTTGTTTATCTCAACTAGAGCATTGGTTGGATTTTGAAATAGTACATATCTATGCTAGTCAAGAATCCCGTCTACCAGAAAAGTAGAAGTGGTAATTAAAACTGTCTAAGCTGTCATAGCATTTGCCTTTTATTTTCCTTTCTCATAGTTCTTCCTCTCTTCCGCAGTTTCTAAATAGAAGATCATGTCACTTACTCGAAGGAACATGTTTCCTAAAGGGTGTTAGGCTCTTGCAGCTAAGAACTGAGCATTAGAGCAAAAAGCTCTATGGTAGCTGCGAAAGTCATTTATTTCTTGGGGACATGTCCAGCATTTCTCCAGCAGATAAAGCAGTGAAAATTCAGGGATCATGGCACAACAGCAAACTGTGTGGCCACTGCGCCCTGTCAATGCCCTTAGTAACCACATAATGCCCACACCCCACCCACTCTTGCTACTAGCATGCAGTATGCAGCTATCACAAGAAAATTGCCTGTGGTAGCTGCATTTGGCCCGCAGTAGCTGTCACTGTGGCGTGATTTTCCCACGTTAGCACCACAATGACAGCTAATACGCTTTAGTAGACATCCTCCATAGTGTCATCAGAAGGATCTGCTGCTTTAGGAAGGCAGCTAGAATCATCAGCTAGCAGGCTGATAGGAAAAGTGGGTGCAGGTATTTTCTCAAGGGCTCTATACCACAAGCTGTCACGGTAAAGAAACCCCTCCTACAGGTAAGAAACTAGAACTGCAGCTTAGGTTCATCTTTTATCATATTATAGAGCAGTTGTCCTTTTGGCTGACTACTACTGCCTTTGTTTCTTTGGGGCCCTTAAGAGCAAATGTCGATTTGCATTTACGTCCTTATACTTATAAAGGAGTGGAGGAGTGGCCTAGTGGTTGGGGCAAGATACTTCAGGCCAGAAGGTCAGTGGTTCAAATCCCACTAGAGGACAGCAACCTTGGGCCAGAAGGACTGGGGTTTCTAGTCCCACAGGTGCTCCTTGTGGTCTTGGGCAAGCCACTTAACCCTCCATAGCCCATGTTCCCTGTAAAATAGTTATCTCCAAGTTATAATGCCCTGTTCAATGTAATTTCAGTTTGTTCAATGTAAACCACACTGATGCAGACTAGCACAGTATATAAGAGAACATAAATATACTGACATTAAATATTCCCTTTTCATGATCTGATGGGTGAATGCTAAAAAACAATTGCTAGTCAAATAATGCCTAATGAGTCACTGAATATGCTGTGAGTTGAATAGATGATAAATGTTAAACTGCAGTCATAACCTTTACAGTCAACATGAATTCATCCCATGGTGCAGCAATGTAACCTATCATAACAGGTTAAGTAAACATAACAGCAGACTTTGCGAGGATGGGGCTTTGAACGCTGATGTGTTTCATACGGAACTCCGGGGACTTCATACAAATACTTCTAAATGTAATAATTAATTTGAGAAGCAGGTTTGACAGTTCATCTTTAAGTAGACGTAGAAGCAGATGGGACTTTTTGCCTTTGGATATAGTAGGAAAATAATCCCTAGAAGAATTCCTCTTAATAAAAACCCAGATGTCAATTTTTACTTTTGTTGCCAGTTTATATATCACAAATTACCAGCACAATCCTTTTCCCTTTGTATTTTTCTAATTATTATACACATATTACTGAGGTTATAACTGAATGCATTCCAAGTAGAAAATGTGCTATGGTACACTATTGTGGATAAATTAGTACGATAATGTTAGAAGACATCATTTGTTTTGGTTTTGTTAACAGGCGACATTAGTCCATTGAGTTTATCCCGCTTTAAACTATTCCTGTATGTGCAATTAATTGTGAGGAGCCGGAAGAATATAAATTCCAAATTAATATCAGACTAAAAATTCAATATGTGTCTTCGAGTCAGTGCTGACTTCCAGTGACCCAGTAGCTCCTGGGTTTCTTGGCAGTGTGACTAGAAGTAGATTGCCAGGCCTCTATATTTTTTTCTGCCTGAGTAGAAATGTGTAATGGTTAGAGCAGTGGGCTAACCAGAGGTGCCATGATTCAAATCCCACTACTGTTTCTTGTGCTCTTGAACAGGCTACTTACCTCTCCTTTATGTCAGGTATGAACTTAGAGTGCAATCCCTAGTGGGGTAGGAAAATGACTACTATAGATGAATCTAGCTTGCTTTGAGTTACCACTTCCCGGTCTTAAATGGTACAAAACGAAGCTGTGTACTAGCCTCAACGTGCCTCCCTATTGTCTTTCCCATCATGCTATAGGATGCCTTCCAGAACAAAGATCATGAAACAGGGCTGGCCCAAGGGTATCTGGCTTCCTAGACAAACTTTCTGCCATGTGGTCCTCCCCACCTGGGATTCCTCAAGGCCCTACATCCTCTGTAATCCAGCATCTCTCCTTCTCTTCCCTTGTCCTACTCCCCAGGTGGCCAGATCACTCTTTCACTATCCCTTCCCCAGGTAACCAGCATCGCTTCCCTCCCCCCCCCCCCCCCCCCCCCATGTTCAGTAGCTCTCATTCTCTTTCCACCAAAGTGGACATATCTCTTTTTTCTCTACTGCTTCCCTCCGTCTCCCTTCCTCTTAGCTCCTGCTACCACTGTAGTTGCCTAACCTCCACCAGAGCCAAACAGCAAAGGTAAGAGCAGTATGTCAGCAGGACCTTCAGCACCACACACCTCATGGCCTGCCAGGTCAAGACCCCTATGATGCAAACTTCCTATCAGAGGGGGCAGGATGTGACAGACATTGAATGCACAGTGCTCAGTGGCCTGCCACCATGCTGCTCTTACTATTGCTGAGTCTGCTCCAGTGAAGATAGGGCAGCAGTAGGGTACTCAGTCTTGCTGCCCTGCTTCTAATCTGCTGTTGTATTACTAGCCCCCATGTCTGTTATCCTAGCCAGGCACTGAGTCCACCTCTGGTAGAGTCAGCTCTGTCATGAAATCTATGTCCAGTCACAACTGGAGGCCTCTGTGACCTGAGATGTCTACAGGCTTGCCTAATGGCAGTTGAATCATGGTCAGGGACTTCTTGTTTATAGTTAGTGCAGACATTAGAGGACATTCAGACAGGAAAAGGCTTCAGGCTTTCCATCAGCTTGAAAAAGTTGGTCAGGTATCATTTAGTTCCATCTAAGATCTCATATGTCAAGCTTACAGTTCTCATTGAGGGTACTCAACTGAAGGCATTCTTTCTAATTTAAGCGTATCTCTGAAACATTCATTCTAATGTTGCCAGTATAGGTGACAATATAATATATATCTAAGGCAAGAACTTCCTTTGGCAGACTTCATAATCATCTATGGGATGAGAGAGGGGTGAGACCATATGGAGATATATCCTGCATGCTATACCACAGACACCTCAGGGAACTCAATTAATTCTAAGCATGCCATTGACCCATATCGTCAAAGAATCCCTTGCCCAAGGTCACATGCCGGACACCCTCAAAACTACAATCATCCGACCATCCTTAAAAAAACCTAACCTGGATCCCCTTGACCCGGCCTCATATAGACCGATAGCAAGCCTACCTTTCACTGCCAAGATAATCGAAAAGATCGTCCAGCAGCAACTTCAAGAACACCTGGACACCAACAACATACTCGACCCACAACAACACGGCTTCCGCCCACTACATGGAGTGGAGACCCTCATGACTACACTGATGAACACCCTCATCATAGGAACACAAGAAAAACACTCTGGATATGCCATGATCTTCCTCGATATATCTGCAGCTTTTGACACCATCTCCCACAACATACGCAGACTACAGACAATTGGGATCAAAGACACCGTACTTAAATGGTTTCAATCTTATCTAACAAATAGACACCAACTAATCCGTACCAGCACCGCGACCTCGCCCCCCTTCCAGCAATACCAAGGAGTCCCTCAAGGATCAACTCTGTCAGCCATGCTCTTCAACATTTACCTCCAGCCACTCTGCTCAGTCATACGCTCTCACAACATCAGCTTCCACATATATGCTGATGATATCATGCTCTACGCCCCTATTACAACCACAAACCCAACGAACCCACATCTATCAGCATGCTTCTCTGAGGTATCCAATTGGTTACAAGAAAATAACCTATCCATCAACATAAAGAAAACTGAAGCCCTCATAGTGACAAAAGACCCTGACTTCACGCCACCTACACACCTCAACATAGGAAACACAAGCATTCAAATACAGCCACAAATAAGATATCTGGGCATTATCATTGACCAAGCCCTCACCTTAAAGCAACAAATTGCCAAAACCTCTGGAATAATATTCCACAAAGCAAAATTAGTACAACGCCTCAGACCACTTCTCGAGCATCAAGACTTCCGGACAATAATGCAAGCTATGACACTCCCGCATCTGGACTACTGCAATGTACTCTACCATGGCCTTCCAGCCACACAGACCAACCCCCTTCGAACAGCATTGAACACCACGGCAAGAATCATTCAGAAAGCAAAGAAAACCGACCACATCACCCCAATTATGAAGGACCTACAAAGAACTTCCACTCGAAGCAAGTACTAAATACAAATCCATCCTACTCACCCACAAAGCCATCCACCAAACACAGAACACCCAGCTTCGCACCCTGCTGTCTTGCCAGTACACGGCAAAACTACTAGACAAGCCTCCAACAACTCCCTCACCGTCCCTCACATAAGAACTAAATGCTCTCAACGGACATGCAATCGAGCCTTCGAACTCTATGCTCCATCCCTATGGAACTCTCTACCGAGCCATCTCAGAAACAATGCTGATCCACTATCCTTCAGAAAACAGCTAAAAACCACCTTATTCCATGAATACGTCAATAAGACTCCCACCAAAAAGTGCACCAACATCTGATCTGCCCACCGTGATCCACTGATCCAAAGCTGCACTAACCTGTCCATGTCCTAAGTCCGTCTCATATCAAAATCATCAATGTTGTCTCCCTGGTGATGGTCCCCCCTTTTTACGTAATTTCCCCTCCCTTGAATGTAACGCCGCTTTGACCCGGTGAAAAGCGGGATATAAATACAGTTAAATAAATAAATAAAATAAATTCTACCAGCATTCCCTGAGATCTATCTGTAGTATAAATTGGCACAACAGGATCTCCAATGAAGAAATACTTAAGAGGGCTCAAAATCACTAGTGTGGAATGAATGGGGATAAAACCTCAGCTTCAGTGGGAAGGCCATGTCATGATGGAGGACACCAAAATTTCCAAATTTGTGCTCTATAGCCAACTACTACAATGAGTGATCATTTCTATAGTGCTACAAGGTGAATGCAGCGCTGTGCAGATACATGTAAAGATGGCCCTGTTCCTCAGAGCTTACAATCTAGTCAAGACAGACAACACAATAGCTAAGGACAAGGAAACAACTAGGGGAGGTAAGGAGACACATAGGAGACTAAGTGGGTTAAAGAGTATGGATTTGAAAAGGGACAGGGGTGAGGCCTGACATATGGACTCTGGTAGTTTGTTCCAGGCATAAGGAGCAGCAAGGATCAATGAAATGGGCATAGACAGAAAAAAACCATCAGAAGAGCGGAGATCACAAAGAGGAGAGAGACAGCGAAGCATACACAGCGAAGAACACAAGGGCACCCTCAAGTGCAAGTAGAGGAGTGGCCTTGAGATTAGAACATCGGATTGAGAACCAAAGAAGCCAGGATCCAAATCTCACTGATGCTTTTTGTGATCATGGACAAGTCACTTAACCTTTTATTGCCTCAGGTACAAATTTATATTGTAAGCCATCCAGGGACAGGGAAATACCTACTGTATCTGAAAGCAATTCACCTTGAACTATTAGTGAAAAGACATGAGCTAAATTAAAAAAAAATATCTACAAAGTAGATCTTGACAGTGGGAGGCAGCTCTGTTTTATGGTTGTACATAGTTTGAAACCCAGCACACACAAGGATGGCAGGCAAAGAATGAGAGAAGAAAGACCACGTTTCGCTTGTGGAACACGGACCTGCCTTATATCATATCAGAATTTATATAACCGTAGTGAAAGGGAGATGCTGAAAACTCATGCATCATCACTAGTAGGAGATGCCATCATCACCGTATCTATATTTATTATATATTTCTATCTTTATCTCTCTCTAAATATATACAATATAAGTCTTAAGGGGATTACTGCTATCAGAGAGAAACAGCAGTTGGACATTTTTATTTAGGGTTTCCTAATAATTGAGATAGGATGACACAACTTGTGATTTGCAACCTGTCAGATCTTAAGCCATAGTTCATTCACATGATTATTATTAAAATACTATCCATTCACGACAACGACAATATGAACTTGACCAGAAGTCAAATACACTGCATAGATTGAAACCCAGTTCACTGTTCATATTTGTGTTAATCCTTTCAGGAGAGCTTCACTAGCAAATATTACGGTACCAGAAAAATGTTATCTTAATTGGTGTATCAGTCTGAATCCTGTCTTTCCAAGATAAATTTCTATGAATAAAACATGCAGCATAGCAGTGAGGTTTCTGCATTTCCAATAATACTGATGTTTTAGATGCAAAATGAACAGAGTCTAAGACAATCGAACATTAAGAGCTTTTATTTCCACACAGCTAACTTATAAATAATTTGAGCACCCTAGGGATGGACCCTAAAGTGACTTACTGGGTTAGAAATTGGTTGAATGAGAGGCAACAAAGTGTACAGGTAAATGCAGATCACTCCGAGGAGAAGGATATTACCAGTGGTGTGCCGCAGCGATCTGTCCTTGCTTCTATTCTTTTTAACATCTTTGTTAACGATATTGCAGAAGGGTCATTGTATAAGGTTTGCCTCTTTGTGAATGATACCAAAATCTGCAATAGAGTAGACACCCAGGAAGGAGTAGAAAACATGAGGAGGGATCTCACTAAACTTGATGAATGATCGAGAATTTGGCAGATGAGATTTAATGCTAAAAAATGCAGGATCATGAATTTGGGCTGCAAAAATTCAAGGAAGCGGTACAGTGCAGGGGGTGAAGTCCTTCTATTCATGATAGAAGAACGGGGCCTGGGTGTGATTGTTTCTGATGATCTTAAAGTAGCTAAATAGGTAGAAAAGGCAATGGTGAAAGCTAGAAAGATGCTTGGGTGTGCATAGGGAGAGGAATGGCTAGCAGGATAAAGGAGGTGATAGTGCCTCTGTATAAGTCTCTGGTGCAACCTCATTTGGAGTACTATATGCAATTTTGGAGATCACACCTTCAAAAGGATTTAAACAGGATGGAATCTGTGCAGAGGGTGGCTACTAAAATGGTTAGTGGTCTTTGTTATAAAGTATATGGGGACAGACTTAAAGATCTTAATAGGTATATGTTAGAGGAAAAGCGGGATACATATTAAGATCTTTAAGTCTGTCCTCAGACCACTAACCATTTTAGTAGCCACCCTCTGCACCGACTCCATCCTATTTAAATCCTTTTGAAGGTGTGATCTGCAAAATTGCATATAGTACTCCAAATGAGGCCGCACCAGAAATTTATACAGAGTCACTATCATCTCCTGTTTTTCTGTTGGCCGTTCCTATCCCTATGCATACCCAAGCATTTAAATATCTCCAAGACATAAATGCTTATACAGAGACCTTATACAGAGGTTGCACCAGAGATTTATACAGAAGCATTATCAGCTTCTTTTTTTTCTGCTGGCTGTTCCTATCCCTATGCACACCCATGACATTTAAATAACTCCGTGGCATAAATGCATAAGAGGAGAGCCTTTTTCGATAGAAATCAAGCTCTGCAACAAGGGGACATAGGATGAGGGTGAAAGGGGATAGACTCAGGAGTAATATGTGGAAATATTTCTTTATGGAAATGGTGGTAGATGGGTAGAATAGTCCAAGTGGAGGTAGTAGAGACAAGGACAGTATCCAAATTCAAGAAAACATGGGACAAACAGAATATCTCTCAAGGAAAAAATGTGACTGTAGTAGATGATATGGAAGGGCAGACTAGATATGACAGCAGAAAAAGTCCATATGGCCTATTTCTTTGTTTCTTTGGACCAATCATAAGAGGGGGAGGGGGAGTTGATAAGTCTCTGACCTTGTAATGAAACAGAAAGCTACGGGCATGTGTACCCGTAGCTTTCTGGTTCATTACAAGGCTAGTGACTTATAACCCCCCCCCCCCCCTCACATATTACTAGGCAAGAGAAAAGTCACAAATGGGAACTCTCCAAAAGTAAAACATGGGTATTTATGCAGGCAAAATGGCAAGTCATGCTGACTGTATATATCATTTCTGGCTAGCGAACACGATGGAGGACAAGATCAGAATTTTACAGAGCAGAGGTTCTCACCTAGGTATCAGTAATTGCAATTTTACAAAAAGAGAAACCCAGCTAGGGACAAGAACAGATGTCCTAACAAGATGGTATATGGTTTAGGCATTTGAGTAGAATGTTCATCTAGGTAGTTTGAGTAAGCACGGACTGGGTGCCAGTCATCTAACTGGTTCCGCAAATTCGTTTTTAAAGTCTGTCTCTCAGCAGCACACATAAAGGCATCTTTTAATTCCTGACAGTGGCACTAATTTACTGGCAACAATCAATTTAATTCTTTAGTTCTTCCCTACCAACAAAATATTTAGATCTCAGCAATTAACAATTGTCGTGCACTAACTGTGAAAATGTTTTTAAATAAATATCAAACCTCATCGTCTCATTTTTAGCCACCAATTAACCTTTCCTTTCCCAATCATATATATTTTTTAAAGAAACAAAAAAACAATAAGATTCCAATTAGATTCATAAAACATATTTCAAGGCAGCTAATTCCGTGTGTTCCTGTCAATGAAATCATATTGAAATTGAACATTTTATTCAGCTTATGCATATAGTTTTAAACAATTTACAGTTTACTTTGCTTTACACATTTCAAGTTGGCTAAGAAAATGTAATGTTTTGGTAGTTATAAACACTTTACCTTTTTATTTTATACTATATAATTTCTAGAAAGGTTCTTAGACTGAATATTTTCTTGATTTCATTAATGATACAGGTTTCTAACATTTTCGGAAGATTTGTTTGCACTGAAATTTGCTGGGAACAGTTCTTTGTGACTTTGCATATGAGGTAAAATGGTACTAGCCTATAAAGTAAGATGTGTTCCATTTACGTGTTTATATGAAAAATGAAAGCTCCTTCCAACTCCAGTAAAAATGATGCCTGGAAAAGGCCGAGCTGCTTGCTTCTTCATTCTGAAAGCAATCCATTACTTTGCAAGCCCTTTGGGATCTTTTCATCATGACAGCTGACTCCTACAAACAAGCCTGCCTGCCATTCTCTACCACCCTCACACAAGACTCAGCATATCAGGTGTTGAATAAACAAAGCCTGACTGAAGATCAATGAGGACTCTTCTGGTAAAACTCAAATCTGTACAGCTCTGGACTTCTGCAAAGCTTTGTTTAAGCCCTCTCTCCCTCCTCCCCACAAAAGAGAAGCATACATAAATCCTAGACAGGCAGGGCTACAAAGAAAACCTTTAAAGAAAGAGAAGACATTAAAGAGAGAAGCAGCAACCATTGCTAGCGTACATACGACTAGGATGTTTTCGTGAAACAATATGAGGTGTCTTACCATAAAATATGGTAGCATATTCTGCATTTCTTCAGTGAAAACTAATGTGCATAGGGTGGTCAATAAGCAGTTTTAGGGCTGCTTTTACTGAAACACAGAAAGGCTTTTCAATTAATGCACCAAACACAAGTTTATTTATTTAGCTGTGCTTATATGCTGCTTTTCACTGTGTCAAAGTGGCTTACAGATATATGCTAACAGGCACTTTTTATTCCCTTGTCCCTGAAGAGCTCACAATCTAAGCATACCAGAAGCAATGGAGGGTTTAGTGGCTTGCCCAAGGCCACAAGGAGTGGCCATGGGACTAGAGACCCCAGTCCCTCTGGCCTGAGGTCAGGGGCGGCTCTATAATGAGGCAAAGTAAAGTTTTGAGGGCGGCAAATGCCCCGAAAACAGTCACCTCACTTCGCCTTCAAAGTTAAAAAATGAAAAAAAAAAAAGCACACAAGTTGTTGCTGCCGAATCCACTTCTCGGCAGCAGCAAAATTCACCACCTAACGTCTTCTTCTGCAGCCACAGCTCCCTGCCTCTTAGGGAACCGTGGCTGTGCTGCTGAAGCCGGTGCAGAGCCTTCCAGTCTCTCGAGGGGCTCCGTGAAGCATTGTCCCGCCCCCAAAGGAAGTTGTTACAACCGCTCCAAAGGAAGTTGTTATAACTTCCTTTGGGGGCGGGAAAATGCTGCATGGAGCCCTCTGAGAGACGGGAAGGCTCTGCACCGGCTTCAGCAGCACAGCTGCAGTTCCCTAAGAGGCAGGGAGCCATGGCTGCAGTAGAAGGAGGCACAGGAACTACAGGGGGAGGAGGGGGTAGGGGATAAGGGAAAGGTGAGATCTGCAACTGGGCTGACATGGAGGGAGGGGGCTGACATAGAGGGGAGGGGGGCTGACATGGAGGGGAGGGGGGATGGAAGGGAATTGACAAAGGAAAGGTGGGGTCTGCAACTGGGCTGATGGGGGGCTGGAAGGGAATTGACATGAAGGGAAGGTGGGGTCTGCAATGGGGATGACACAGGGGGAGGCGGGGGCTGGAAGGGAATTGTCATGACGGGAAGGTGGGGCCTTCAACTGGGTTGACATTGGGGGAGGAGGGGGCTGACACTGGGGAAGGAGGAGGCTGGAAGGGAACTGACAAGGGTTCCCTCTCATTCAGTAGGAACAACTGGAGTGCTGCCGGCATCAAACAAATCAGCCTGATCGCTGAAAGTGATCAGGCTGATTTGTGCAGCGACGGCACTCCAGGTTTTTTAAATTTTAGATTTTGTCGCCTCTGCTCTGCCTCTGCCTTCCCACAGTTTTGTTTTGTTTTTTGCTGCAAGCGTTCTTGAGGAAAAAACGCAGCGGGAAGGCAGAGGCAGGGCAGAGGCGGCAAAATCTAAAATTAAAAGAGCCAGAGTGCCCCCGCCGCCGCCGGATGAGAGGTGCAGGTGGAGGGTATGGGGACAGGAGGAGGACAAGGAGAGACAAAAGTGAGAGATGGGGGACAAAGGGGGAGATCGGGGACAAATACTGGACAAAGGGGGAGACAGGGGGAAAATTCTGGACAAAGGGGAAGACGGAGACATACTGGACAAAGGGGGGCAAGTATTAGACAAAGGGGAGAGACAGGGGGCAAATACTGGACAAAGGGGAGAGACAGGGGGACATATTGGACAGACAGGGGATAAATGCTGGAAAGAGAGGAGAGACAGTGTGGGTTAGGATTATAATGGGCTGATGGGGGGGCTAGCACTGGTAATGGGCAGATTGGGGGGGGCTAGGACTGGTAATGGGTTGATTAGGGAAGGCTAGGACTTGGAATGGACTGATCTAGGGGGGCTGGGACTGGTAATGGGCTGATCAGTGAGGCTAGCACTGCTAATGGGCTGAGGGGGGACTAGCACTGGAAATGAGCTGATTAAGGGAGACTAGGACTGGTAATGGGCTGATGGTGGGGGGTAGGACTGGTAATGGACTGAGAGGGGCTAGCATTGCAAATGAGCTGATCGGGGAGGCTAGGACAGGAAATGGGCTGATTATTGGAGGCTAGGACTGGTAATGGGCTGATGGGGGAAGGGTTGTAAGACCGGTAATGGGCTGATATGGGGAGGCTAGCACTGGTAATGGGGTTGAGGGGGGACTAGCACTGGAAGTGAGCTGATTGGGGGGCTTCAACTGGGAATAGACGATTGGTGGGGAGGGGAGGATAGAGCTTCTGGCCTTGGAAGAAAACTGGGGGCTAGGGCTAGAAATGGGCTGATGGGAGGGGATGGGAGAATGGGACTGGAAGGGAGTGGATGCTGAGAGGGGCTGCCATGGTATTTGGACTAGAAGGAGTTGGACAGTGGGAAAGGAGGGGGACTAGAAGAGAATGGACCCCATTGGCAGTCATGGGAATGCAAGTTGACATTGGAAGGTACCGGGAGGGCGGACCGGAAAGGGTCTGATATTGGGAAGGATTACAGGGACTGGAAATAGGCTGATGGAAAGAAGTGAAGAAAACAAAAGAAGAGATAAGAAATGGCAGATGGACCATAGACCACAGAAAGAGAGCTAAGAGAATACAGGAAAGCAGAAGCCTCAGATCGGGACCAGCATGATCAGAGAATAAAATGGTCAGACGACAAAGGTAGAAAAAATAATTTTATTTCATTTTAGTGATGAGACTTTGTGCTATCTTTATATTTTATACTGCATGGAGGAACTGCATATTTATCTGATGTTGCACTGCTTGAAGAGTCTGGCTTCTTGGGGTTTCAGTTTAAATTTTGTCTACATATTTTTATTTTACTTTAGATTGATTAAGTTACTTATTCTGTACTTGGTGAGGGTCTGTGTTCTGAGTGTGTGACTGAGCCCAGGTGTTCTGTTAACATAGAGTTTGTACATAAAAATTTATACTGTACTGTAGTAATCTGACATGTTCAGCTTTTCAAATAGTTGTATGGATGTTCCAGGGTCCACTGTAGTATTTACAGTGACACTTTATTTTGGTGGGCTCCTGAGTTTTGGAAGTTGGTGCTGATATGGTATGGTATGATAGATTTGCTCTGCAGATACTCAGTGACTTTGTTGTAGGGTTTTGTACTAGTTCACAATATACCTGGTACTGGAGAATGTTTGTTGTTGTTGTTAGTGAGATGATCAGAATCAGATTTTTTTTTTTGTTAAAAGATATTGAGTTCTGTGGGTGAATGTCCTGGTTCTGCTCTGCAACCATTGTTGAAGGGGGTTCTGTGGATGCAAAATATATTTTGAAAAAGAAAAAGTAATAACCATAATGCAGTTTATAACAACAAAATAAAAATGAGTTATAATTTAGTTTTATAAACTGTGCTGTGGTTCTTGCTCTCTTTTAGTTCAGTCCCTGACTAGAGTTTTGAAAAAGCCCTGCCTACCTCTACGGGGGGGGGGGGGGGGGGGGCGCCATCTCATCCTTTGCCTCAGGCAGCAGATTACCTTGAGCTGCCCCTGCCTGAGGTTACTTGCCCCTATGTGGGAACTGAGCCCTGGCCCTCTGGCCTGAGGTAACCTGTCCCAACCACTGAGCCACTCCTCCATCCCAAGTTTATTGCAAAACCTCCGTGTTAGCAGACCAGTATGTTCCCTGGAGCTAATACGGGATGGGCCACTTGAACATGTGCTCCGCTAAGAAAGGCTGCCATAAGGACTCCCATAGAGGAGTCAGGTGAACCCATGTTGAGCCACATTCCTGCTGAGCGTGCAGCAATTGCCCTGGTGTTCCACGCCCGCTTCCCTCCCATTTCCCGCCCCATCCCGCGATCACTGATTATTGCCATTTTAGCATGTAGTGGTGGACACGCTTGTGTGTTAGTGTTCCTGACTGCCTCTAGCCAAGCATTAAAGTTCATGCTGACAGGCTTTAGTAAAAGGAGCCTTAAATGTGCCAAAAGGAAAAAGCGATAGAGGAAGCATAGAAATTGTGAACAAATGTTCCCGTGTGGCTTAATACGGCTTAATTCTTCTTGACACCGTATCTAGCTCCAGATTCTATCAATGTATAAACT
This sequence comes from Ichthyophis bannanicus, assembly GCA_033557465.1. Classification (NCBI taxonomy): domain Eukaryota; kingdom Metazoa; phylum Chordata; class Amphibia; order Gymnophiona; family Ichthyophiidae; genus Ichthyophis; species Ichthyophis bannanicus. The sequence goes on along the minus strand of CM066034.1, from coordinate 126,345,459 downwards.
GCCTTCTCTCCCACCTTTGGTCCACATAAGTCACCTCCATCAGAAACCCGAGCCTCACCCTCCCAGGTAAAATGTCCATGCCAGAATCTTTCGATTTATTCATTTACATTTGATATTTTGCCTTGATATTTTAATAGTTATAATGCCAACCAAACCATAGTATTCTATGGATAATAATGGTTTTTTTTGACAAAAAACATTCTTGTCAAGTTGCATAAGTACAAAGCCTTGGCATTCCTATATCAAGCTTGCAATGAATTAACCTAGCAGCTGTCTTTAGCTTGACTCCAGTGCAAAGAAGTAAGACTATAAACTGCAAACTGAACATAGAGATATATAGGGTTAGAATAGGATGTTGATTTATGAAGGCCAAAAAAAAATCTATTTTATAAAAAGATGTAGAGCCCGATTCAGTGAGAGGCACGTCCGGGGTGTTTGGACGGCCCCAACTTGTACCTGATTCAGCAACCGCGGGAGCTAGATGTTCCCACAGCTGTAGAATCAGGCACCCAGGCGGCCTGGTGTTGCCCCGATTCCACTTGTCTTTCCCCACCTCTTGACCCTCATCAGGGCCTGCCAGGGCCAGGATCGGATGGAGGGGACTCACATGCTGCAGGCCCCTGTGCTGCTAGGGGGCTGCTGGGCCTGATCACCAGCATTGTCATGCCTTATTCCACCTCTGAGGCAGAAGAGATAGCATGGCCATTATCCACCAGCCAGACAGACAGGGCCATGACCTGAATTGGCCCTGTACATGTGGGTGCCTTGGCCTGCCCCCACTCTGTCCACCCTCCACACTGGCTTGCCCCCATCCAGCACTCCCCACACAGTGGCTCTGTGCATGCCGGGAGCACTTGAGCTGACATATGGTCCTGTTATTTAGTGAGGCTGGACATCCTACCAAGACATACAGCCCTGCTAGTCACATGTCAGAATTGGGCCCATAGGCTCCTATGCACCTTTATGAACTACCAGGGGGTAATCTAGATATTATGGCCCTCATTCACCATTCATTTATTTAACCAGTTTCCTATACTGCCTTATCCTTCAATCAACGTGGTTTACATTATGTAATCACTACAAAAAGATACTGGATCCATTCCCTTGTCCCCATAGGTCTCACAATCTATGTGTACCTGCGGCAACAGAGGGTTAAGTGGCTTGACCAAGGCCACAAGGAATGCCCATAGGACTAGAAACCCCAGTCCCTCTGGCCTGAGATTGCTGTCCTCAGGAGGGAATTGAACCCCCAGCCCTCTGGCCTGAGGTACTCTGTCCTAACCACTAGGCCACTCCTCCCTATTGTGGGTGGTGGAGCTGTGTGTCCTGCCAGGATGTGCAGCCCCGCAATCTGCCTAAACTCTATTCCCGCACCGGCTCTCCCTATACATCCTGTGCTTCAGGATGGGAAAAGCCAGCGGGAGATGGGGTGGGGGTAGGGCAGAGATGAGGCATGGTGGAGCAGGGGCGGGCCACCTGGCAGCACGTACAGGGCCGATTCAGGTCATGGCCCTGTACATGCTGCTGGGCTTGCTGGGCTGTACTGCTCATACCACCTCAGAGATGGTATAAGCAGTATTTTGCACAGGATTGAGGCATGGCAGCCACCCACGAGGCCGGAGCTGGGTGCAGGGTGGTCCCCGCCACCCGATCCAGGCCGTGGGAGGCCAGCCATGGGTTGGGTGGTGGGGATATTAGGGGGCCAGTGCCACAATTTTTTGGGGCACCTGCGAGGAGGATGTCCCTGTAGGCAGAGGGGGCACGCTGGGTTGTCCTCGAGCCCGATTCTGGCTCCTGTGGGAACGTTTTGTTCCCGCAGACCAGAATCAGTTCCTAGCAGTCACATCTTCAGCAGGGATGTCCAGAAAGCTCAGACGTCCCGCTTCAAGACTAAAGCTCCCACGCTGTTTGGGCATATTTTATAAATAACATATACAAATCATGACTCTGCCCAAACTGTACCCCAGAACACATATATATGTGGATTGCATAAAAACACATACTTTCCTGTCATAGTGCATACTTCCATGCAACCCACTCAGATGCAAAAAGGTCTTTATGCATGAAAAATGTTTTAGAAAATTATCTCCAGACAAGTCAGTAAGCAGTGGCATGACTAACAACTAACTTTAAATAAATAATCTATTTAAAAGTATATGTATTTTCTCAACACTATCTGTCCATGTGCTGCTACTGAAATGTCATATATAACCTGAAATGGATACTTACCTGTGCAAATAAGACCTGCTATTTAACATTCAGCAGCTCAATTTCTACATAAGAACATAAGATATGCCATACTGGGTCAGACCAAGGTCCATCAAGCCCAGTATTCTGTTTCCAACAGTGGCCAATCTAGGTCATACGTACCTAGCAGTTTCCCCAAGGGACACAGGTTCCACAATGCTTGTACTGGGTCAAGCATTGATATCCTGGGTCCCTTCTTAATAATGGGTTATGGACCTTTCCTCCAGGAACTTGTCCAAACATTTTTTAAAGCCAGCTACACTAACAGCCTTTACTACATCCTCCGGTAACAAATTCCAGAGTTTGATTACACGTTGAGTGAAAAAATATTTTCTTTTATTAGTCTTAAATAGTTTACCCTGTAGCTTCATTGCACGTCCCCTACACTGAACAAAATTCTGCAGGCAATCCTCTATCCTCCCCAAACTGCTCTTCTTTTTAAAATGCACAGCTTTAATTATTTTGTGATAAAATAAGCCAATGTTACATGGATATCTGGGGCAATTATTTTTGAAAAATAAAGTTCTTATGTGGTATCACTACCACCAGTCTCTTAAGTGCTTTTGAATATCGTCCTGAAAGCATCGAACATGACACTACAGAATCCGCTGTATAGTGCTTGCCACTTGCCGCCATGCTTAGGAATTAGATCATTATATGTCGTATTCTAAACAACAAGCAGGAAAGGAGCTAATATCATCATGTTCTATGGAAGTATGTGTTATTCAAAACCAGATGGGTTTTTAATCATTGCCAGTATACTACCCTCTGCATTTGAGTGCATTATCTTGTAGAGAATGAAAATCCATTAGGGAAAGCTTGGAAAGTTAATAATGTGTTACTATTCCAGCAAATTGCATTAGGCATTGTTTATAGCTATTGGGCTTATGAAAGTAAATATACTAAAAGGTGCACTTTAGATAGGACGTGGAGATCAGAACTGAGCCGTCCAGGTCACCACGTTTACAACTGTGCTGTTATTTAGAATCGACTCTGCTAAACATGGAGCTGCTTCTAAATTAAGGGAGCCACACAAAAAAATCACCACTAAATTGCTACAAATATGAATATATGCTATAAACAGAAATTGTAGCCCAGGGACTTTCCATAGGTCTCTCCAAAAACTTATTTATAGACTTGAAGAAATCAAATTAATATTCTTCACCAAAATGATAAACGGAATGGAGTAGAGGCTTAAAAGGTTAGGGTTTTTCAACCCAGAAAACAGACGGCTGAGGGGAGATATGATAGAGGTCTATAAATTAATGAATGGAGTGGAACCGGTAAATGTAGATGAATTCTTTACACCATCAAAAAGTAGAAAGACCAGACGACATGCAATGAAGCTATAAAGTAACCCATTTAAGACTAATAAGAGAAAATATTTTTTTCACTCAATGCATAATCAAACTCTGGAATTTGTTACCGGAGGATGTAGTAAAAGCCGTTAGTGTAGCTGGGTTTAAAAAGGACAAGTTCCTGGAGGAAAAGTCCATACACCATTATTAAAGAGGACTCAATACCAGCTTTATGGAACCTGTGTGTCTTTTTGGGAACCTGCCAGGTACTTGTGACCTGGATTGGCCACTTTTGGAAACAGGATACTGGGCTTGATGGACCTTGGTCTGACCCAGTATGGCATTTCTTATGTACCATACCACAATGCTCAAAACATCCTTTTATTTAAAAAATGGAGCTCATACAATGGTGTTCAGTTTCCACATTAAAGGAGAGTGAATACAAGCTTCTTACACTGGTCCATCATGCACTTTGCATTGGTTCCCCCCTATTACCTTGCAGATGCTTTGCTGCTTCACTCCCCCATCGCGTTCTTCTAAATATTCATGCAAATTGATTCCACCTTCCCTCTGTCTCCCAAGACTGATAAAAAGCCACCCACTCCTCAGCTTTCCACTTTCTTGCCCCTGCCTTATGGGATGTATTCCCTCCTGCCCTCCGCCTTGAGTCTTCATACCTCAGTTTCAAATCTCTCCTATTCAGCATATGACTTACAGCCTCCATAAGTGTATGTTCTCCCCGTCCACCTCCTCCTCTTTAGTAATTCCCACTTCCTCTGTTTTCTCTCTCCATCCCTCCGCCGGATTAATGTGGCTATCTTTTCCATTTAATTCCTGTTCCTTTCTTTCTCTGCATTTTGTACACTGCCCTGCTGCTATTGTGAAGGGTGGCCAACCAAATTTTACTAAACATAATAAACATAAATACCACAATCATTGTCTCCTCATTGCTCCGCATAATTTTTCAAAAGAGTTTTTGTTATAATTTCCAGTGTCTTTTTTCTATCAATGTCCAAACTTCAAAAACAAATCACTTGTATTGAAAAAACAGTCCACTTATCTGAGAAACCCCAAGCAGATATTCATAAGATATTTATCATGACTAATGATGATGATGGTCACTTCAAACTGTATGGGATGCCGTCCCAAGAATGATATTAAAATGTACTCCAACTATGGGGTATGTTTACTAAACTGCGCACTTGTGCGGGGCGCACTTGAGCGTGCGAAAATGATGCACTTAAATGCTCTTAAGTGCCCCGAACGAGTGCGCGTCACACTAACGGGCCCCGCACACGTGTGACGAACACGCGCACGTGTGCGGTGCGCTACTCTGCGATAGAGGCGGGGAAAGGCGAAAGGAGGGCGGAGGAAGGCCCCTGAGGGGCGGAGAGACGGGGTCAATGGGTGGAACGTGGGAGGGGAGAGGCTCCCCGCACAGGAGCGGGGCCGAATTTACAAGTAAAAACTACCGCGAGTGAAACACTCGCGGTAGACTGCATTTAAAGGGAAGAGAAACCATTTCCGTCAGCAATGTACAGCAAAACCGGGAAAACCTAAAAACGTGAGCAGTGTGATACATGTGCACAGAACAAAATGTCAAATAAACAATGTAAATGACCACAACAAAAACTTTAAAAAGTATAATCCAGCTGGGCAACATTGATATCAATGGCCAACAATAAAAAACACTCCCAGGGAAGCTCCAAAAAATAGGAATGATTTATGGAAGGGTCTACGGAGCGTAGACCCTTCCAAAAATCATTTCTTTTTTTGGAGCTTACCTGGGAGTGTTTTTAATGTTGCCCATTGATATTACTGGTGCCCAGCTTGGTTATGTTTTTTTTCCCCTTTTTCCGAGGTCATTTTTGAGGTTCATTTGCCCTTTTGTCACCATACAAGGTGAATGAGTCCACAGTAAAATTCTGCAGAGGTTTTCTGAGCCGTTCGGTCAGGTTATCTATCTCCAGGGACTGCACTGTCTCTGTGGCCACAGTGTGGTGTAGCAGACACAGCCAGTGCCTGTAGGACCAGCAGACACAGCCAGTCCCCATAGTTTTACCCACCATGAAACAGTGATAGTCAGGACACCCCTGTATTGCAGAGCACATAAGCATGGTGCAAACACCCATATTTTACCCTACACCGCACACAAACCATACCAATGGCCATTACCTACAGCCATTTCCCCCAAATGCAATCCTGGAGTGCCACAAGTCAATCCGGTCACATGCGTTTTCCAAGATAAGAACATGTCAGCATGTTGGCGGAAGGGTACAGGTGGCGGAGGGGCCAGTGGCTGCAAGCCACAGCACACAGTGGCCTAGGCCTGTGCAGGCTGGCACGGTCCACCACAACAGACAGGCTCTGTCGCATATACATTCATGGCCTCCCCAGGGAGTGCAGCACATCTGTAGCAACGTAGTGGTGCAGTGCACACAGACAGTGTGTGCAAGAACAGAAGGGCACAGGATCAAAGCCCAGCTGGGGCCACTGCCAATCCTGTACACATATTTTTCCCACAACTAAACAGTGATAGTAAGGACAAAACTGTATAGCTGAGAACATATCCATTGTTAATACGGCTATATTTTACCACATCAATCACAGACACCATAAACAGGCGCATTACCTGGAGCAGAGTCTCCCAAATGCAGTCCTGGAGGGCCCCACACCATGCAGGTCCCATGCTGCCTCTAATAATGATGCCTGTGCAGCATATCTATGCACCACCCCCATGGTATGCAGATGTAGCTCATGCATATTTATGAGGGACAGCATAACAACCCGAACAGTGTTTGGAACACCAGGACTGGAGTCAGGAAACCCTGCCGTAAAGCAGCAGCCAACAGGGCCAGACACACCCACACCCCCCCCCCCCACAGGCCCCATTGGCCAATGCCTCCTGTATCTCCCAATACTAGCAGTTGCAAACCTTAGCAATGCCACCCTACACCTGGGTATACGGTACACAGCTATCAAACGCTTCCTATGATAACTGGCATATATCAATTCCTACGTTAAGCACATTTTGGTCATTGAGCTCCACCATAACAATCATTCTGATGTTTGCGGTGTGTGCTGCAAGTCTGGTCCCTGACAGTGTCTACCACCCTGGGGGGTGACCCCCAACAGTATTGAGTACCATATCCATGCCTGTACTGTGCCCAGGACTGGTGTGGTGGGTATGGCTGCTGACCTCCTCTATAGTAGCACAATGCTGGCATAGGTGTGGGGGTGGCTGTCTGTCTATCCAGTGTGTGGTGGCTGCAAACACCTTCCACAGCCCACACTGCCAGCAATGTTGCCAGTATTGGGCTGCCAATGTGCATAATGAGGAGCAAGGTACCATGGGTATAGGCCGGACAGGGTGTCCTGGCCAGGGTGCATCTGCACAGGGCATAGGGCACTGACTGGGACATTTTAGTGCCCGGCCACCACCTACACAGACAGGGTGACCTCAGTATGTCCTGCTGAGAGATCACTCTCACCCTGACTGTGCAGTGACCACAGCATGGCTAGGCACCCCCATAGTGCGATATAATATTTTTTTTGTGTGTGATAGATATGGGTTTCCTTTTGGGGCTCAGTCACTGATTTATCTGCTTGTTGTGTATGCTAACATCCTAGTTCTGGGTGTATGCATCTCCACTGGGAACATGCACTATGGACTAACTAGCAGACTGTTTGTAGCTGGTATGTGTCTTGCTGGAGTGGCTTGCAGGGTGCAGTGGCTGATGGCTTGCTGCAGGAGAACATCAGATAGTGGGTGGGGTGCAGCTTACCATGACCTGGTCTAATGTCTGTCTGCTACTGTGTTATGGATGTGGATAGAGCTGCATTGACTGCCCTGTGGGGTGTCTGTTCCTCAGCAGCACTGGGGGTGATGTTCCCCTCTACTGCCACCTTTGCAGGAAGGTAGAATGTGGATCTATTGATGGGAGATCATGTTTGCCGCCCTTGGCCCCTGGGGATAGGGGGGGGGTGGTGGTGCATGGCCCACCTGGGGGTCCATGGGGGCTACACCTGACTGAGACAGACAGAGATATCCATGGTGTTTGTGCAGAAACTACCTATCTTACACATTAACACTGCTTTGGACCTCCGGCATGGAAGGTGTTGTGGACCTGGTCCTGGGCGCCTCATCGCACACTCAGGGTGAGCACAGTACCCACACAATGTGACGGTGTGTAGCTACTCTGTGCCAGTAAAACACCCGGTCAATACCCCCTACCAGGCCGAGGTGCTGTGTGGGTGCACCCGGTCACTTCCTCCTACCAGGCCAAGGTGCTGTGGGGGTGCATTCCCCATCTTGTGTTCATCTGTGGACAGCTGATTTGCATGTGCAGTGCATCATGGGTACGGGTGGGCTAACCCTATCCTTGAGACCACAGCAGACTGTCTGTGTGGTGACATGCAGGCTCTCTGCAGCCAGCCAGGGGCTTGCTAGCAGTTATAGAGCTGTAGCCCAATGGTTACTTCACTGCCTGTGAAGCCAGAGGTCATGGGTTCAAACTCACAGTGGGGTTATTTGATAGGGTTGTCCAAAGCGTTGTTTTTCTTTAATGTACATATTTTGATGCCAGCAAAAACACCCTCAGCGTACTGTACCCATAGGGTGCCTCTGAGGGCGCTTTATAGGGCACCCTATAGGGCACCTTATGGTTCCTGTCCATATAAGGTGCACTATACATTATCCTGTGATGCAACTTATAGGGTGCCCTATAGGGGACATATTAGGGTGCCGTGGTGGACAGTGCACTTTATAATGTGCCCTATGGAGTGCCATATAGGGTGCCTTTTACGGCACCTTCCATTACGGCACGTGAGGGCGTGTTTGCTGGCAGCAATTAATAAAATAAACAGCTAGCCTTACGTATTAGGCACCCTGGGGAGCTAACTCATGACCCCTGTATCAGCAGTCAGTGCCTTAACCATTGTGCTCCACTGCTGCTCCTCCTTGCATGTCAGTGCACCTACGTATGCTTTTCATTCCTTAAACTGTACAGTGCTGCCATCAGAAACAGTACTCTGAGCTTGCGGTACCTCATACGGCACCCTCTAAAGCGCCCTATAAGCAACATTCTAGGGTGCCTTGGCGGACAGTGCACTTTAAAATGTGCCTTATAGGGCGCCTTATGTTAACACGCTTTGAGGGTGCATTTGCTAGTAATGATAATTAAACTAAAACACCCCCTAAAGCACTCTTCCCCATAATATGCAATGCCTCAGCCAGCCTTGTTCATTGGGCACTGTGGGGGATTGAACCCCTGATCCCTGCACCATTAGCAACTACCTTAACCATTGTGCTGTGGCTCTGCTCTTTTGTTTGCACATCAGGGCGCCACTTATACCTCCCAGTATTAGAATGCCGCCAAAAACATCAGCGCGCCGCCTTATGCGGCCCAAAACACCAGCGTGCTGCTTTATGCCGCCCAGTATTTCTCTGCCTCATAAATTAACACCTCAGCCAGTGTCATTGAGCACTGTGGGGGATCAAACCCCTGATCCCTGCACCATTGGTAACTACCTTAACCATTGTGCTGTAGCTCTGCTCTTCTGGTTGCACATCAGCGCGCCACATATGCCTCCTGCGCAGCTATCCGATGCGCTAAGGTGCGGGGCGCACAAGGGCGCCGCGCACCTTAGCGCATATGTCAATCACGGCTTTTCTTCTTCAGGACGGAACGCCCACTCCTTATATGGCACCCGCACACTACCGCGGCCCGCACTTCACCGGGGTTTTAGTAAACATACCCCTATGACTGATAGTTTCACCCTTAATAAGTATCATCAGGGATCTCTAAAACAAATACAAACTTCATAGGTACGCAGTGTATGGCAAAGAATAATCGTATATATATGAAGAAACTCAGAACATTTTCATCTCCCAGAAAGACAACCATGCTCCCAGCCAAGCTCTTCTTCCAAAAACGCTGTGCATGAGTAGAAAAACACCTCCCTGAGCATACGGTCAGAGCTTAATAAAACCAATACCATTCAACCTGGTTATTAAGATCCAATGGATGCATCGTTTGCCATTTAAAAATAAATGACTGTTCCTACTGACACGTTTATTGGGAACGATGTGTTTTAGCATAGGCAATTTCAGAATGTCTTCTTGTTTTGGTCAAAAAATGCAAAACTTCTATTTTTATTTTGCAAATGAAGGTATAAACGGAATAATGAAAGGCGATGGAATGTCTTTGAATAGCAGCATTACATGGGGGAGAAAGCATAGATGATTTTAATATTATGCATAGCTATACGTTAATATTAAATGCAATTGTTGATTGTGCTGTGCAATTAGTTTGCTTCACATATCCAGCACAATTTTTCTCTGCTGTCACAGAGGCTGGACAGCAGTGAGCAACAGTTGCTTAACAGCCTTATAATTTCATTTTAATTACTACGTCATTTTCGACCAGTATTTCTATGTGAAATGTAGGGACAGAAGCAACTGCAAAGCAGATTATTTTATGACAGTCCTTACTTTTCATTAAAAATAAATTTCAGCCAAAGAGGCCGATGTACTAATCATGCAGAGCTTTGCAAAATAACACATGTTCTATTTTTGGATATGTAAACCAGGACAAAAGCTAAATAACGTGCTCTAGTTTGCTGTAAGCTTTTTGGCAAAGAATAACTACATCGTTCAGTGCATGGAATTTAAATGTGCAGAGGTAATGAGCTACTTGAAACACTCAGGAGTCTGTTTACTAAACAACGATAGCAGCGATCGTGCAAAATTGATGCCACAGCCCCATTGAATAAAACAGGGCCGCAGCACCGATATTGCATGATTGCCACTATCGCTGTTTAGTAAACAGACCCCTTAGGGGCATGTTTAACAAGCACTGCACTGCTAACAAATGAGTGGGCTGTGTTGCCAGCATGGGGCTGCACAGTACTTGCATGAGTGCAGGTACAACCACTCCCCTGCGTTTTCCGTACTTCACCATGCTAAAACAACCGTGGGAGCAACTAATGCCACCCACTGAGATTGTACTTGCAGTTCTTGCACCACGCAAAGGCAGAGCAGGCTGCAAAAGTCTATACCACCTGAGCCACAGTTGGAATGCCCCCTCTCTGTCCAGTCACCCCCCTCTCCAATGTGCACTGCACGGGTAGATCAAGGTTTCAGCATGAAGCCTCAAACTACTTTCCGGCACTGTGTTGAAACTGTGCTCTAACCCCGTGCTAACCTTTATTAAACATGTCCCCTAGCATGGATTTTGTGCCAAACTTCACAAATGTAATTTCATGCATGCCAAATTTGATTTAATTGAATTTAATTTCAACCATTAGCTTAGTGGGACTTTCAATAAAAAATAGCAATAAACAATACAAAAACATAAGTATAATAACAAGAAATATAAAAACGGTAACAATCAGGATTAAAATTAATCATCCGTACTAAAATATTTTCTAAACAGCCAAGTTTTCAAAGATTTACAAAAGTTTTTTTTTATTTTTTATTTTAACTCTTCTTTATTTAAAGAAGCATAACAGAAAATACACAAAAACAACCATCCACATACAGAGTAATGAATAGATAAGTGATACTCAGATATGCATTCATAGAATAACAATAACAAGCCCATATCATGGAGAGCGGAAATAAAATGAAACCTCAGAAAACAACAAAATCTACAATCCCCTTTTTCTTATTTGAAGGAACAACCAATAAGCAATACAAAATACACTTACATCAGCCCTTCCCCTGCAAGAAACCCTCCAATTGTAATACAATGCATTTACAAGAATATGTTCCCAACCTCCATAAACCAAATCAATTACTCTAACCAATGGTACACCTTAATTGGAATCACTACAACTTCAAATGACATAAGTACACTTCTCACATTAATTGTAATATAGTTCAATATTGTTATGTAAACTAGTTCATAATGTACTGAATCAATTGTATTGATATTTGATTTGTTATAATGTATAATGTTCCTAGTTCTTAAAGTTCAATGTACCAGTTCTGTTTGTTATAATGTAAACCGCTGCTGATCCTTGGAAGCAGCAGTATATAAAAGCTGTCCAAATAAATAAAATAAATAAATGTTGGGAGAAAGGAGGCTCCCAAAGCCAAGACAGAAGGCCTGAGCTCAAGGAAAACTTTCCATCTCCTCTGAGTTACCCGAGAGACATCTGGGAAATCTGTATGGACTGACCAAAAAATGTCTCTTGTCTTTAGAAAAATATAACCGTGGGCGATACTAGCGGGACCGGCTTCTTGCTACGGGAGACGATCGAGCTGTGGAGATCATTCCCTGCACTGTGATTGGATTTTTTTTTATTTATTTTTTTTTTAAACAAGATGGAATCCTGTTTTGTTATAACACAGCATTAAAACTTGCAGATCCAACAAGACTGACAGTTTATGATACTTCACAGTAAAAATATTTTTTTCCAGCTGACTACGTGCAGAAGAACATGGCTGAATCCTTCACTGTGCCTGGCTTTGGCAATAATATATGAACCTGCATACCAGCAGTTTTCGAGCACGATGGGCCTTTGTTTGCAGAAGGACCACCTATTAGCTGTTACCGGATTTGCTAAAGATGGCTTACAGGGTCCGAGTCCAGCCAATCACTAGGTCTTCTGGACAAAGAATTATATGGTGGTACACCAGAACCTGGAGCTCAGGAAAGAGACGCAGAACCCAGAGCTCAGACAGACGAAGACTCAGAACACTTACAAGGAAAGAACTGAGAAAGAACACCTGGGAGTGCTAAGTTCTGATACAGACTGTTCGCTTGCCTTTTCTCTCTGGCTGGAATGTCAGATAGCATTAAAAGCCAAAGCCTTGAGATGGAGTGAATTTCTCCCACAGATCGGCAGCTCAGTGTGTGACTATGCAGGTCATTTCAGCTGACATTGGACCTCTGCCATACCCTGACTTCGTTCCGTTCATGAGACTCGGACCACAGCCACAGGTATCTTGGTACAAGCTAAGGTCCTGGTCTTTAATTTCCCTGAGGTTGGGGCTAGCTTAGACAGACAGATAATAATTTGCATATGTCAGCGTGCATGTGACATTGGTTATAAAGAAAGAGATTAGGTATCTTGGTATTGTAACATAGAGCTGAATAAAATGCTACCTCACAAAGCTAATTTATTCTAATATTTCCACTATTTTTGCTATCAGAAAATAAAGTCTAATTTTTATACAAACTGTGTTTTATCATGTGATTTGTTTACCAGATGGTTTTATGGAATCCTGAGAGAAGGAGTGTAGCAGAACCCCCTAGACAGACTAAGGGGTCTGTTTACTAAACATTCCTAACGTGCGGGGCCGTGCTAGTGTGCCTGTGCCATATAAGGAGTGGGCGGTTCAGGCAGAAAATAGAAAAAAAACGGTAGTAAGCAACCGGATGTGTGTGCGTCGCGCTAATGTGCGGGGGTCGACATTAGCGCGTGGAAAGGCAAAGTGGCACGCTGCTGAGTATACAAAACAACAGAGCCGTGGTACAACGGTGAAGACACTGACCGATGGTGCAGGGGCCATGGGTTCAATCCCCCAGTGTGCGCAACGACAAAGGTCAACTGAGGCAGTAATTGTAATGATTAACATTGTTTTAGGAGGCAAATTAATTTGGAACGGCATAAGGCGGCGCACAGTTATTTTTGGGCGGCAGAAGGCGGCGCACAGTTATTTTTGGGCAGCAGAAGGCGGCGCACTGGTCCCCTTGGGCGGCAGAAGGCGGCGCGCTGATAGGCACAAGGCGGCGCACTGATGCACAAGCACAGGAACAGAGCCACAGCACAATGGTTACAACACTGACCAATGGTGCAGGGATCAGGGGTTCAACACCTCACAATGCCCAGTGCAAAATGCCTGCTGAGGCAGTATGTATTATGCTGTAGGAGGCTGTATAAATTTATTTTGTTATCACTACTAGCAAACGCACTCTCCCAGCATGTTAACATACGGCGGCCCATAAGGCACATGTTACAGTGCACTGTTCGCCAAGGCACCCTTGAATGACCCCTATGGGGCAGCATGTATGTTGCGACACAGGATAATGTATAGTGCACCCTATAGGGATGGCAACCATAAGGTGGCCTACAGGGCGCCCTATGAAGCACCCTCAGAGGCACCTAATGGGTATAGTAAGCTGAGGGTGGCCTGCCGGCATAGACATATGTACAGTAAATAAAAATAAAGCTGTGGACAGCCCTACCAAAGGGCCCCACTGTGGGTTTGAACCCATGACCTCTGGCTGCACAGGCAGTGATGTAACCATTGCACTACAGCTCCATAGCTGTAAGCAGGCCCCTGGCTGGCTGCAGATAGCCTACATGTCACCTCACAGACAGTCTGCTGGTGTCAACAGGATAGGGTTAGGCCACCCGTACCCATGATGCACTGCACATGCAAATTAGCTGTCCGCAGATGGACACAAGATGGGGAATGCACCCCCACAGCACCTCGGCCCTGTTGGGGGAAGTGACCGGGTGCACCCACACAGCACCTTGGCCTAGTAGGGGGCACTGACCGGGTGTTTTACTGGCACAGAGTAGCCACACACCGTTACATCGTGCGGGTACTGTGCTCACCCTGAGTGTGCAATGAGGTGGCCAGGACCAGGTCAACAACACCTGCCATGGCTGCTGGAGTCCAAGCGGGCGTTCCAAAGCAGTGTTAATGTGTAAGATAGCTAGTTTCTGCACAAACACCATGGATATCCCTGTCTGCCGCCATCAGGCACCCCCCCCAGTGGCAAACATGGTCCCCATCAAGGGATCCACACTCTACCTCCCTGCAAAGGTGGCAGTAGAGGGCAACATCAACCCCAGTCCTGCTGAGGAACACCACCACCCCCCCCCCCAGGCAGGCAGCTCCATACACAGCCATAACACAATAGCAGACAGACATAAGCCCAGGGTATGGTAAGCTGCACTCCACCACCAGATATTCCCCTACAGCAAGCCAACAGCCACTGCACCCTGCAAGCCATTATAGCAAGACATTTACCAGCTACAAACAGTCTGCTGGTTAGTCCATAGTGCATGTTCCCAATGGAGATGCATGCACCCAGAACTGGGCTGTCTGCATACACAGCAGGCAGATAGATCAGCGACTGGGCCCCAAAGAGAAACCCATATCTATCACATGAGAGAACTACTATACAGCACTATGGGGGTGCCTAGCCATGCTGTGGCCACTGCACAGTCAGGGTGAGCGTGATCCCCCAGAAGGACATGCTTTGGCCACCCTGTCTGTGTAGGTGGTGGCCGGACACTACAATATCCCAGCCAATGTCCCTGCCAGGGCCCTATGCCCAGTGCAGATGCATCCTGGCCACGCCACCCTGCCCTGGCTATACCCATGGTACCTTGCACCTCATTATGCACATTGACTGGCCAATACTGGCAACAGTGCTGGCAGTGCGGGCTGTTGAAGGGGCTTGCAGCCAACACCCACTGTATAGACAGACACACACTTCCACACCTCTGCCATCATGGTGCTACGATTGAGGGGGTAAGTAGCCTTGCCCACCAAACCGGTCCTGAGCACGGCAAGGCATGGATATGGTACGCATTACAGCTGGTGGTCACTCCCCAGGGTGGTAAGCACCGTCAGAGGCCAGGCCTGGAGCATGCCCCGCAAACACCTAACAGATTGTTTGGATGGGGTCAACTAGCAGTATGTACGTAACGTATGGATAACTGCCTGCCTGTGCTCCTAGCAAACGTCTCCGAGCTGTGTACCGTATACCTCAGGTGTAGGGTGACATTGGTAAGTTATGCAAGTGCTCGTTTTGGGTGCTGCATGCACGGTCCAATGTTCTGCCTTTCCAGGAGACATTGGCCAATGGGGCCTGTGGGTGTGGGTGTGTCTGCCCTTGATGGCTGCTGCTGCTTTACGGCACAGATTCCCAACTCCAGTCCAGGTTTGCATCACACTGTTCGGGTTTTCCTGCTATCCCTCATGAATATGCATGGGCTACATCTACATGCCATGGGGGTGGTGCATAGATATACAGCACAGGCATATGTATGAGTGTCAGCATGGAACTTGACTGGTGTGTGGCCCACCAGGACTGCATTTGGGTGATTCTGCTCTAGGTACTGCCCCTGTTCATGGTGTCTGTGCTCAGTGGGGTAAAAGATAGATGTCTTACCATTGCATATGTCCCCGCCATGAAAGGTGTGTCCTTACTATCACTGTTTAGTTGTGGGAAAAATATGTGGGCAGGATTGGCAGTAGCCCCAGCTGGGCTTTGAACCTGTGACCTTCTGTTCTTGTATGCACTGTCTGTGTGCACTGCACCACTGTGTAGCCACAGATTGGTTGGATTCCCTGGACTGTCCATGACTGTGGATCCGGCAGGACCTGTCTGTTGCAGTGGACTGTGCCAGCCTGCACATGGCTAGGCCTCTGTCTTCTGTGGTTAGCAGCCACTGCCCCCTGCACCACATGTACTTGTCCGCCAACATGCTGGCATGAACTTCTCTCAGAAAAAGCAGTTGACCTGATTGCAATGTGGCAGTATGGGACTGCATTTGGGGGACTTGGCTGTAGGTAATGCCCATTGTTGTGGTGTGTGTGCGGTGTTGGGTAAAATATGGGTGTTTTCCCCATGCATACAGGGGTGTCTGCGCTATCTTTATTTAGTGGTGGGTAAAATATAGGGACTGGGCTGGCAGGTGCCCCAGCTGGGTTTTGAACCTCTGCCCTCTGGTCCTAGAGGTAATGACTCTGTCCGCTGTACCACACTTTGGCCACAGAGACAGTGCAGCCCCTGGAGGCAGTAAGCCTGGCAGGATGGAGTCACAAACCCTGCTCTACGCAATTCTACTGTGGGCATATGCACCCTGTCTGGTGACAAACGTGCACATAAACCCCGGAAATGACCACGGAAAATGTGGGACAAAATATCACCACGCTGGGCAACAGTGATATTAATGGGCAACCATAGCAAACACTCCCAGGAAAGCTCCAATACGTGGCAATGTTTTTTGGAAGAGTCTCCTCTCAGTAGACCCTTCCAAAAGTCATTTCTTTTTTCTGGAGCTTTGCTGGGTGTGATTTCTGTATTTGCCCATCACTATAACTGTTCCCCAGCTGAATTACTATTTTTAATAGTTCTGTTGTGGTCATTTTCTATTTTTATTTTCGCTTTTGTGCTGTGCACATATATCACACTGCTCACGTTTTGCTGGTTTCCCCGGTTTTCCTGTACATTGCTGACGGAAATGGTTTCTCTTCCCTTTAAATGCTTTCTACCGCGAGTGTTTCACTCGCGGTAGTTTTTACATGCAAATTCGGGCCCGAAACTGTGCGAGGAGCCTCTCCCCTCCCACTCTCCACCCATTGACCCCGTCCCTCCGCCCCTCGGGAGCCTTCCTCCGCCCTCAGAATGCCTTTCCACGCCTCTATCGGACATTTGCGGGCCGGGTACTTTTGCGGGGCACGTTAGTGCGGCGCGCAATTGTGCGGGGCCCAAGCGCACTTGTGCGGGGCGTTTAAGAGCGTTTCTGAGCGTTTGAGTGCCGCGTTTCCGTGCGCTATTGTGCGGCACGCAATTGTACGGCTTTTAGTAAACATGCCCCTAAGACTTTATATATGTGTATTTATCTGCTACTGATAATATCTCCTACAGTGTTGGGGAATTTAAAATTCAATGCACTGTGACTTTAACTTTGGAGATACTAGCAGGACCGGCTGTTCGCGTCAGGAGATGCTTGAGCTGTGGAGATCATCCCTTGCACAGTGATTGGATCAGAGCTGCTCCTTCCTGAGCATTGGGGCATTTAAATCTCAGTGTGCACCACAGTTACACAGCCACAAGTGTGCATACAAAGGGGCATGTCCTAAGGGGAGCCCCTTGGAGCACTAGAGGAGCACCAGAAGACGTTTGCTACCTCCTTTCACAGTAAGATGGGCAAGTGGAAAGCAAAGAAGAAAGGACTGGAGCCACAGTTAGCGGTTAAGGGTCATCATCTTGTAACTACACCCCTGTCTGGAGTGTCCTCTCTGTGAACTGGCAATATTTATTTTTATTTAACAGGTTTTATATACTGCTTTATCATTTCAATCAAAGCGGTTTACATTAAAAAACTTAAACTTCGTAATGTACATTTGACAGGGACATTGATAACTTGGATTTTTCTGAGGCAATGGAGCGTTAAGTGACTTTCCCAAGGCCACAAGGAGTCCTAGTAGGAATCAAACCCTGGTCTCTGGGTTCCCAAGCCAGTGTTCTTAACCATTAGGTTACTCCATATCTTGGTCTGATGTTTTCTTAAGTTTTGGGGCTCGTACCCCTCCCCCCTAGCCAAGTTTGCTGTCTCCTGCATTTACCCTGGTTTCCCCTCCTGGTAAGGATGGAAGAGGAGATTTGCCTCCACACCCATACTTGCTATAGCTCAGCAGACTATGGATTGTTGGATGGTGTAGCACTTCCCTATCCAGTACCTGTGTTATTGTTGCTATTTCAATGTCGGTTGGCTCTGACATAGACTCTTCAGATATTTCCTTGAAAAATGTTTTAATGGGACTACAGTGGGTGGAAAGGTTTCTCCTGGGCCCTCTCTCCCAGCTGTGTGATTTCACTAGTGATGCCACTGCAGTTTTGCGTGGCCATGGTGGCTCCATATCGGCCATATTTGGGAGAGTGGATCCAGGGGTTAGAGGGTTCTGTGGGTAATACTCGGGTTGTGAATGCCTCTTTTGTTAAAGGTCACTTATTGTTTTATAATAAATTAGAAATGTTGGAAAATCTTTTACAGTCACGGAACCTTAGGGTTTTGAATTTTCTGGTTGTTCACCTGTTCTCTGTAGCTTTTTAAAAAATGTGTAAAAAAGATTTTATTATGTAATTCTTTTGATGATTCGCATATTTCCTCTATATATTATATACTGTGGTGAACAGCGCCCTCCTGAGCCTATGGAGATAGTAGAAAATCCTGAGGGTCAGCAGGATTTATACCAAAATGACAGGGCAAGGAAAAAAGAGAGACTCTATTCCTCAGAGCTGAGTAGGGAGACCAGCCCAGGGGAGGAGCCCTGCAGTTCTGATTGGGCACACCCAGCCCTAGGAAGGGGCGTGTCCAAAAGAGAATGTACATTTAAACCAGAGCATGGCTCTGAAGAGGAAGGACGGATAAGAGATCCGAGTGGAGGACGGATAAGAGATCCGAGTGAAGGACGGATAAGAGATCCGAGTGAAGGACGGATAAGAGATCCGAGTGGAGGACGGATAAGAGATCCGAGTAGAGGACGGATAAGAGACCCGAGTGGAGGTGATACAAGGAGTACAAGAAGTACAAGGAATACAGGAGGTAAAGGAAGGAAGGAATATTGGAAGAAGAAACAAGGGGATGGTTGGAAAGCCAGTGGAGTGATTAATGATACTTTGGAACATGGCATAAGAAGAAAACCTGCACAATCCTATTCCAGGGAAATAGGCAGAAGTCCTACGCAGAGAGGATTTAACCTTGAAGTGGATAGCCCTTGGAAGGCATCGCCTTGGGGGAGAAAGACTTCAGGACAAGCACAGGTGAAAGAGCAATCATTCCCTGAAACGTCGTTTGTGCCGGAGAGCAACAAACAGATCAGCTGGAGAGCCTGGGAGCCATCTGCAGGCAGAAGTGCTGCACAAACAGTGAGTAATTGGCCACCCGGCTGCCAAGCTGAATATAGAGATAATTCTTCCTCCTATGAGTCAATTGCTAAAGAAACTAGCAATTATCCTAATACCTTTATCTTAAAGGAAGAGAAGACAAACAGCCTTGAGCAGAAGGGAAAAGCTATAGCAGATAGTAGTGCCCTCTCTCATAAGGAACAGGCTGAATTGCTACTTCAGAGCTTC
Organism: Ichthyophis bannanicus; assembly: GCA_033557465.1. Lineage (NCBI taxonomy): Eukaryota > Metazoa > Chordata > Amphibia > Gymnophiona > Ichthyophiidae > Ichthyophis > Ichthyophis bannanicus. The sequence goes on along the minus strand of CM066034.1, from coordinate 126,326,081 downwards.
CAACAGTTTTTAGACTTACAGGCTAGAAAACAGCTAGTATCACAAGAGGCAAATAATTCAGCACAGCTTGAAGGAGTAACCCAGGGAAATACAAGCATACCTGAGTGTGAACAAATGGACTGTACATTCTGTTGTATAGGAAAGCCAAGCTGAAGGGAACTGCCTTTATCGTGTGTGAGCTGAGTTCTGTAAAGCTGTTGTATTGCCGTGAAAAATGGAAGTTCTAATTACCTCCACCTGATTCTCAGCATAGTGAAAGTAACTGTGGCTGTAAGAGGTGCAGTGAAGCCAACTGACCTCTGGAGGCAAAAGAGAGCAATTTGCTGGAAAGTGAAAAAGCAGCATTTGTATTTTGAGTTGCATTTAACCTGAAGTTTCTGTTTGCCTTTGGAAGCACCCTTGTTTGCATGTGATGGAACATTTACCTTTTGCTTTAATAAAATACTTATTATAAAGAAACCACAACTACAGTTTCTTTAATTCGGAGTGAGAAGAACTGGAACTACAACTCCCAGCATTCCTGGGGGCAAAGGTTTCCTCCTTCCCTCACGAAGTACAGCGGCTGCTCATGTCCTTAACCCCTTGAGCCGGGCAGGGTCGCCGCAATACCTCGGTCTGTTGTTAGAGCTTTTGAGCAGGGTTACGACCAACCAGTACATTTGGATGATGTAAATATAAAACAAATTTTGGAGACTTCTTTAAAGTTGATCACTAATTGGTTACTTTGTTGGTAACATTTAGTACTGAGAGGGAAAAAAATCTCAATAATGCAATTGTATTTCTCCAAAAAAGATGCCCTATTTTGTGTCAGTCCCTAACTATGTTTCCCGATGTCACTAAAGCAACATAGCTTCATTGGAAATCTTTCTTGCAGTTAAAATCTAAGGGCCCAATATTCCTCTGGGCAGACTATGTGCAGCGTCGGCGCATAGCCTTGCCTGACAATCCTTATACCCAGATATTCAATACCATTGTCATATGTGGCCCCAGCATTGAATATCCGGGTATCGCTGCACAACCTGGAAGCCACCAAAGCTAACCAGGCAGCAGCGATATTGCATGCTGCCCGGTTAGCGCCTGCACTGTAAAGAGAGGCAAGGGTTTTCCTTGCCTATCTTTTCGACACAGAGCACTAACTGGGGAGCCTACAATATCACCGCTGCCCAGTTCTCATGTCCCCACCTCCTCTTCGCCCCAGAACGCCCCTAACATGCCCTCATGCTAGCCGGATAACATCAGGGCACGTAGGGGATTTAAATCGGGATATTCAATGGTATTACCTGTGTATGCGTCATTGAATATCTCCATCTAAGGCATTTGCATGTTTTACTAGGTTGTAAACCATGTAAATGACGTTCAAATATCAGGCTCTAAGGTTCTGGAGAAAGGTGGAACATTGTATTTAAAATTTCCTTGCAAATGTTTGCTAACTTATGCTAGCAATAGGTATGTTCTAACAGAGGTTTCTCAGTTGGAATAGTTTATTTGGGATAAGGCATCTTCTGGAATGAAGTAGGGTATTGTGGGCTGGTTGGGATGTAAATGGGGGTTAATAATTTGTTGAGATGGTTTCTCCTGCTATGTGATCTCCCTTAATGTGAACTTTAGTGGGTATTTCAAGATTGTCTGTATTTGTGATCTAGTTTTGCTCTTTTGCCACTTCTTGCATGTGTTCATGTATAAAGTTATGAAATTCAAAAAAGAAAAATATAACTGAGATATAATCCTTATGCTTCTCAAGCAAAAACATCACAAGAAGTGTCGCCCGAGTTGGAATATATTCCAAAGATGTCTCTAGAAAAGCTGATAAATCTAAATTCGGAACAGACAATTGGTCATAATCCACCCCAGCTACTCTCATATCTTCTCTTTATTCATCAATATCCTTTGCCTCCATAACTCCCCTAGGGAGGTAATAAATCTTAGACAAGCAAATAGAATCAAGATCAGAAACATTCAAAACATCTTTTAAATACTTAGAGGTCAATTCCGATTGTGGCACGTCCAGGCCATCCGGATGTTCAAAAGCTGGATGACCCAGATATGCACCCGATTCTACTCCTGAGGGAGCTAGACGGCCCTGTTGGAGCAGAATTGGGGCATAGGGCTGGGGTGTCCCAGACGTGCTCCATTTCAGGCCCACTGTATGTGTACAAATCCACCCGGCTAGCCCAGCCAGCTTCCTGCATGGAGCCGTGGTGCTGTGGCGTCCCATTGACATGGCACTGCGGCTCCATGCAGGAGCCTTGATTGCCCACACAGCCTTAAAAAGACATTTTCCCTGTTTCCCGATGCCCAATCGGGCCTTCCAGTGCTGGTATTGGGCTACAGGGAATGCCCTCTCCTGATCACCTGCATCCTGAGGTCCTGGTATGGCTGTCCACCACATTTGGGGGGCACACATTCCATCTCCAAGGTGAAATAAGTCCGCTGTCTAAGTCACCCAGCCCAAATGTACAGGGCCATCACCAGACTAGGCCCCTGTACGTCTGGGGTCAGGATCATGCCTCCAGCCTGCCCTCGCTCCTCGTTTGGCCTGCCCCCTCCTGCTCTCATACAGAGCTCCCCACACATCTCTGCTGTATGTGCAGGGAGCTCTGGCAGGAATACAACCTGGGAATTTAGTGGGATATATACATCTGACTGGGATGTATATCCCCACTAAATGCAGGTCAGAATAGACCCCTTAGCAAATAAAATAGAAGGAGAGGGATAATGGGTGCAGGGGAAGTTCAAGAAATGCAGATTTCTTGCATGGAAGACATTTTCCAAATATTCACTTTGCTGATGAAGAACTGGTGAGTCCTGAACCGAGGAGGCAACAGCTGCCTGAAGAGTCAGGAACTGAGAATGTCCCCTTGAAATACAAGACTCAGTGTTAGATAATCTAGATTCATGCCCTGTCAAAATGGCCACTGACCCCTTAGTAAACTTCAAAAGTTTTAACAATGAGGACTGAAGCAAAACTTCAGTTCTAGATATAATTTGCCAAATATCCTGCAGGGAGGAAGCAGAGGAACTTCTTGAGCGAAAGAAAAATCAAACGGCAAAGGCACCAGAAGTACTCAATCACAGAAAGGCATCAGGGAGGAGAGCCGGACCAGAAGGGACGCCACCCATCGATATGGAAGTGCAGTTCTTCTCCCCCGAGCTAACTACAAGTTTGGAAGGAGATACAACCACTTGTAAATCAGGAGGCATGGGGAAGACATAGTACTCACAGATGATGAGGACATCTCCAAACCTTCTGACTTTGTAGCAGGGCCCAGGGACTTTAACAAGACATTCATGGGTCCCACTACCTTTGCTGCTTTGATGTTTGATGAAGATGAAGATGATGTTTCCCCATTTGACAGCAACTACGCCGCTCCTCTATATTCCTATGTGCTCCAAAGGGGCTCGTCTGCCCCTTTGGACATGCCCCCTTCAGAGCACATGCCCATGGGCATCCACCCATGGTGCACATCCTGCGGTGGGGCTCAGATCTTATAGCGTTTGCTGCTCACGTGGTGTTCCACACTCACCGGCACGGTTCTGAGGCTTCCAATCAGGTAACAGGCAATGCAGAAACAGGAACCAGAACATTCTCCTTGACATATGTTTCCATATGCAATTCCATTGAAAGTTTATTCCACAATAAGGGGGCTACCCCTTGAAAGATTTTTTTAGCCTGACCCTATCTGAATTCTGATGCTAATATAATTTTTAATTTAGTTCTATAGATGGATCAAGTAGAAGTTGTCATTGAGGATGAACTTATATAAGAAGACAAGCAGTCAAGAGAAAATCCATACAAGATTTTAAATGTTAAACAAAGCAATTTAAAATCTAGCCTGGCAGTCACCAGTAATCAATGTAAAGAAAATATAACGGAGTGATAGAATCAAATTGTCTAACTCCTAATAATATTGTGGCTGCAGTACTTTGCAATAACTGAATCCTTGCAAAACTATAAAGAGTTACAGTAATCTATGCAAAACCTAATGAGGGGCATATTAGAAAAGATGTCCAAGTGCAATGTCCAAGTGCAATTCTTTTTAAATTTAAAGCGCCTCTGATGCAAAGAGTTCTGCTGCACCACCGCCAGGAAGATCAGCGGCTCCCTGATTGCTGGTGAGCGGGGAAACAAGAGGAGCAGCCCCTCCCAGCTCCCAGGCTCAGGGCCAACCAGAAGAGGACCTTCTTTTTAAATTTAAAGTGCCTCTGGCGCGCCCACGCCTGAGGTCCTCACCAGAGGGCCCTTTGGTGTGGCCCTTAGGCGTGTGTCAGGCAATTTTAACAAAGGCATAACTTTTACGCAACGTGAAATCTACTCATTGTAAGTTTATGCTTATTTAATGTTATCCAGATATTCCATACTTAAGTTGCCTTAGTTTTCATTTCTGTTATGTTCCTTCTGATATTTATCTTTGAAACATATTTAACCACATATATAGCACTGGATAGTAGCTATTACAGTTTATTGCATATTGTTACTAGCTGTCTTATCTCTGCCTACACCTATTCCAATTAGTCAGCCTTCTGCTTTTACTCTCCCATAAAGAAATTCCTCTCTCCCTACACAATGTCTCTTTCTAATTCCCTACAGCATTTTTCTTTTTTGCTTGGCCCTAGCCATCATACCTGAAGGATCCTTCTCCTACCATCATGGCCTAATCCCCTCAAATACAGGGTTATCGCCATAACAGACAAGATTACATTTTCAACTCAATGAAACCACCACGACATGCAAGGCATCAATACATCATTCATATCTTATGCCAGCCCCCTGGTAAACCCCTTACCTCTGTGGATCATGGGAGACTTCAATCTACCAGCCTTATCAAGCAAAATCTCCTCAGCCTTTCTAGATACAATGTCTGCTCTTAAATATGATCAGCTAATTCATTCCCCTACCCACTCTAGAGGAAATATCTTGGACCTTATTTTTGCCCCCTTGCGTTCATATGGCTCTAACTTCTCCTTCCAGCCTCAAATCCTTCCTGTCCCTTGGTCAGACCACAAAGCCATTATATTCCACATTCCAGCTTCCATTCCAGATGCACCTATCAAGACCACATCACCACCTTCTCGCCGCTTCAAACCATTTATCAAAGATGCATTTCTTGATGAAACCCTACCTAAACTTGATGCCTGCTCCACTGATCTAGATGATATGACACATTCTTGGAAACTAACCCTAAGCCAGGCTTCACTACTTCCCCTACACAGTGAGAAGAATCCTTCAAAGAAACCACGGTCTGCTATATGGTTCACAACTGACTTACGCAATTCCCTACGCAGTCTCAGGAGACTAGAAAGTAAATGGCACCACTCCAGACTTCCCCATGACAGAGATATTTATATGAAAGCATTACAGGATCACCACACTGCTATTATGTCTAGGAAGAAGGAATACCACACCAACATCCTGATGCGCTCACTCAATAGGCCCCGAGATCTCTTTCGTCTAATCCAGTCTCTTACAAAGGATACCCTGATCCAACAAACAGATAACTTGCCTCACCCACAAGACTTCACAGATCATTTTCATAATAAAGCCAAAATGACCACCAATTATCCAGTGGAATCTTATACAGACAGTCCTTCGTCAATAAACACCAATACTCCTGCACTGAACTCCTTCTACCCATACTCTTCAGATCAAATTGAAAAGATAATAAAAGGACTTAAGTCCACTACCTCACCTACGGATCTTTGCCCAGCCCACTGGATCAAGTCCTCTTGTACTGAATTAAGTCCACACATATCCAAAATCGCACACCTTTCCTTCAACAAGTGTATGGTACCAGCATCTCTGAAAACAGCCACCATCAAACCACTTCTAAAAAATCAGAGGTTAGATCCTAGAGACCTGAACTCCTACTGCCCTATATCGAGTCTTCCCTTCCTAACCAAAATAATTGAAAAAATAACACAACAACAAATCCAAGACCACATTGACTCCTATGCTCCACTGGACCCTCAACAGCATGGCTTCCGTCAGCACCATGGTATCGAGACCTTGCTCACTTCCCTTTTTGATAATCTGATTAAAGGCATGAACAAACCCAATCAAGGCTTCATCCTTATTTTTTTAGACATCATATCAGCCTTCGACACAGTTTCTCACAGCCTCTTGCTTACCCAACTTCAGCTTAAAGGCATTCAGAGCTCAGCACTAGATTGGTGTCATTCCTACAGTATCTATTGTGGTGATGCACAGGCAGCACAGCCCTTTAAAACTGAAAAAAAAGAGTTTTTTTTCATAAACGGGGGATGGGCTCACCAAAGCATAGCTCTCAGACAGAAAGAGAAACTAAAGCACACAATAGCAGAGCTAGCCTGAAGCCACACCCAGCCTCTAGAGCAGCTGCAGGGAGAGAGAGGGTGGGGCCAGAGAAGGAAACAAGCTACAGAACATTTAAGCTGCGTCACTCAGCAAGTGAGCAGGAACAGGAAGGAGGGCAGAGAAGGACGCCCAGAGAACAGGAAAGACTGCAGAGAGAGACGGCCAGAGGGCAGGAAAGACTGCAGGAAAGAAGCCACGAGGAGAGGCAGAGAGTCCAGAGAGACCAGGGGAAGAGACAGCATTACAAGGCTGTGAGACCTGGTGGTTCAAAGGGGACCAGCCACAACTCCCAAGGCAAGTGTCATGGTTGTGGGCAAGAAAGGAGCTGGGGAAGGATTCAGAACTATATGTCTGATTCTGAAGACAGCAGCTCAAGTCCTGGGCCCTTAAACAGACAGTACAGAAAGCCTGATAAAAGGAGGGTTTCTGCCAGCCAAACAACTACATTAAAAGGGCCTCAGCTAATAGGTTGGAGCACTAAAAGAAGAGTGATTACCGGCGCGCCCCACTAGGCAGCCGCCTAACAGGGCAGCGCGCCGCCACAGGTGGCGTAGTTGGCAGGATTTTTCGCGTTGGAGTCAAGTTGGCACGCCAGAGAGGTGATCCTGACCAAAGGCGGAGGAGAGAATCCCCAGGAGCAGCTGTGTCAGCACCCCAGGTCTGCGGAGCAGAAGGGAAAATCCGGAGTGGCGGTGGAGCTGGATTCCGGATCAACGGAGTTGACAAAGTGAGACTCTGCACCAGAACCAGGTAACCCGTAGGCTGGAGGGTTATTTCTGGACATCACTGGTGTAAGAGGGTGGCTGTAGGGGAGTAATCACCAAGGCAGGGGGAAATAGAAGAGGTTCCGCACTTGGTGTTTGTGTCTTCTGCTCTCTCCACAGGAAAACGGAGCCATGGAGTCACGCGACATCCTGGACTGGGCGGCTGGCCAGATTGCCAAACAGCGAGAGATGTCCGCACAGAGCCTGGAGCAGGCAAAGGCGTTATTCCAATCGCAACAAGCACCACTCATTGAGGTGATGTCCAGCTGGCTGGCAGCCCAAGGGAAAAAAGAAGAAGCTGCAAGGACTGTACCAGGTGCAGGGGCAGATTTCCAGGGGTGGGACTGGCCAGGTACTGGGACTTTCTCGGGTGGGCGCCTCACGAAAGATGATGATGTGGATGATTACATCGAGGCTTTCGAGAGAATAGCTCTCTTGGCCAGGTGGCCAAAAGAACAGTGGGCGCTAAGATTCGCTGCTTCTCTCAAGGGGGAAGCTTTAGCAGCCTACAGAGCCATGCCTGCTAGTTTAATTACGAATTATGACGAGGTAAAGCAAGCTGTGAAAGATCGCTTAGGTTTAAATCCGGCGGTCTATCCCAGGCTGTTGCGCTCGTGTAAGTTGAGGTCAGGTGAGACACCTCAGGCATTGTATCACCGAGTGAAAAGCTTGGTGTACAAGTGGCTTATGACAGAAGCTAAGGATATGGAATCTATTTTAGATATGATAATCCTAGAGCAATACATGGAGTCTGTACCAAGCAGCGTGCAAACCTTCCTAGTCCTCCAGGATTGCAAAAACACTCGGGAAGCCATTGCATTGACTGACCGCTTTCTAGAGGTTAATAAATTAAGCCCAGAGAAAGAGGGTGTTTTTAAAAAGGACAAACTGGAGTCTCTAGAAAGGAAGGCCAAGCTTGAGGGATTTGCAGAGGAAAATGTAAAGGTGTATAAAGGATATAATACGCAGAGGAAATGTTTCTCGTGTGGAGAAGCTGGTCATTTAAAGAGGGACTGTAGAGCCAAAAAGGCCTTGATAACAACCCAGCACAGAGATGCAGGAGAAGGGTTCCTGTTAAGGGTGGAGGTAGAAGGGATCCCAACGGAGGCATTATTGGACTCAGGCGCAGACCAGTCAATGATTTCTCAGAGGCTCTGGCAGCAAATAGAGGCGAAAGACAAACCCTCGCCACTGACCTCTGGGAATCATATTAGGATACGCTATGTCCATGGCGCCGCTTCTACCTACCCCATGCAGTCTGTGGTAATAGAGGGAGTAGGCTTGAAAAAACAGATGGAGGTGGCCATAGTACCCAAGCTTCCACATGAGGTAGTCCTGGGCCGTGACTGGCCACAGTTCAGAAAAGGTTTAGCTGAAGAGTTGCAGGGCGAAGCCAACCAACCAGCTACCTTTTCACAGGCAGGTAATTTAGCCAGGGAGAAAACCTTACCCCAGATAGGAAAGGTTGCTGACCCCAGGCTAAGAGGAAATAGGGCCGCTGAAGATACCGTAGCCAGGGAGAAAACCTTACCCCAGATAGGAAAGGTTGCTGACCCCAGGCTAAAGGAAAGTAGAAAAGGTATGATAACTACCCGCACGGGTTGTAAGCCCTTAGAAAAAGAAAGTAGCCCTCAGGAAGACCTGGTGCCAGGGACATCTTTCCAGGGGGACCCAATCACCCCCTCAAAAAACATTCCCAGGAGGGGAAGAGCCAGCTTTCTACCCGCTCCTTTATTTGGAACCACGGGTAAACAGGGAGGGAAGAAAGAGCCCCAGAGGGAAAAATTTGACCCAAAGCCTAAGTTCATACTTAGAGTCTGTAGGACCACCCCGGAGGCTAAGGTGCCTAAACGGGCAACAGAACGAGCTGCAGGGGCTGATCTCTGCAGTGCAGTGGACATTGTCATACCACGACAGGGGAAGGCCCTAGTAGAGACGGGCATCCAGGTGGAAATACCGCCTGGCTGCTATGGCCGAATTGCACCTCGCTCGGGCATGGCTCTTAAAAATTTTATTGACGTGGGGGCAGGGGTCGTTGATCCGGATTATCGGGGATCCATAAAAGTACTCTTATTTAATTTTGGACGGGAGGATTTTAGGGTGAGTGTGGGGGATCGTATTGCCCAATTTATTTGTGAGCGGGTAGGGTTCCCACCCATAGAAGAGGTTGATGAGTTAACCCCTACTGCCCAGGGTTCGGGTGGCTTTGGCTCTACGGGAAAGGCCGAGATGAAAGGCTTGATGGCCAGTTGTGTGGAGAGAGAGGAGGAGGACTTAGGCCCGCAGCTCGTGGATGGTAAAACAGAGCAGGTACTCAGGATGGGAGAGGATCTCTCATGGGCTCAGCGGGAGGCAATGTCCAAATTGCTAAGTGGGTTCTCGGATGTCCTTACTCCTTTACCAGGGGAGACAAACCTGGTGGCACACGAGATAGTCACCCCGTATGGCGAAGTAGTCCGCCAACGTCCCTACAGACTCCCTGAGGCAAAGCATGCGGAGGTCATAAGGCAGGTCCAGGAAATGTTGAAGATAGGGATAATCGAGGAGTCTAAAAGCCCCTGGAACAACCCTATAGTTTTAGTGCCAAAACCTGATGGGTCATTACGTTTTTGTATTGATTTTCGTAAGGTAAATGACATTTCCAGGTTTGACACCTACCCTATGCCTCGAATAGAGGAACTTTTGGATCGTTTGGGCCGGGCCACTTATTTAACCACGTTAGACATGAACAATGGGTATTGGCAGATTCCCCTCACCAGGGAATCTCGCCAAAAGACCGCATTTAGTTCTCCAATTGGACTATTCCAATTTCGCCGGATGCCCTTTGGTCTTCACGGGGCTGCAGCGACGTGTCAACGGTTAATTGACATGGTCCTCCGCCCACACCAGTCTTACGCAACAGCGTATATGGATGACATTGTCATCCATAGCTCGCGGTGGGATGATCATTTGGTTCGGGACAAGGCTATGTTGGAGGCGATGAGGCAAGCAGGTCTCACGCTAAACCCAGCTAAGTGCATGTTTGGCGCGACTGAGGTAAAATATTTGGGTCACTTAGTCGGCCATGGTATAGTAAAGCCGCTCCTGGATAAAGTAGAGAGCGTTAAGACGTTCCCGAAGCCGCAGACGAAGAAGCAACTTCGGAGCTTTTTGGGTCTAATCGGCTATTACCGCCGTTTTATCCCGCATTTCGCGACTGAGAGTGCAGCTCTTACCGAGATGCTTAAAAAGAATGCCCCTACACAGTTGCAGTGGTCTGGGATCGCGGAACAGGCCTTTAAGGTGTTAAAGGAAAAGTTGTGTGAAGCACCGGTTTTGCGCGGAGTGGATTTTAACCAACCTTTTATCGTCCAAACCGATGCTTCGGAAACGGGCCTTGGAGCGGTGATGTCACAGAAACACGAGGGGACAGAACATCCCGTGATGTTTTTGAGCCGTAAGCTTACCCCTCCGGAGAGGAAATATTCAACGATCGAGCGCGAATGCCTTGCAATAAGATGGGCTGTGATGGCATTACGCTTTTATTTAACCGGACGGAGGTTTCTGTTGGTAACTGATCACGCCCCATTGCAGTGGCTAAACAAAATGAAGGACAGTAATGCGCGTTTGACGCGCTGGTATATGGCCCTCCAGGAATTTGATTTCCGAATACAGCATAGGGCCGGGAAGCTGCATACCAACGCGGATGCCCTATCTAGGATTACCAGCTGTGTGCGGGTTGGGGCGCCAGCTGGTAATAGCTTAAGGTGGGGGGGGGGGGATATGTGGTGATGCACAGGCAGCACAGCCCTTTAAAACTGAAAAAAAAAGAGTTTTTTTTCATAAACGGGGGATGGGCTCACCAAAGCATAGCTCCCAGACAGAAAGAGAAACTAAAGCACACAATAACAGAGCTAGCCTGAAGCCACACCCAGCCTCTAGAGCAGCTGCAGGGAGAGAGAGGGTGGGGCCAGAGAAGGAAACAAGCTACAGAACGTTTAAGCTGCGTCACTCAGCAAGTGAGCAGGAACAGGAAGGAGGGCAGAGAAGGACGCCCAGAGAACAGGAAAGACTGCAGAGAGAGACGGCCAGAGGGCAGGAAAGACTGCAGGAAAGAAGCCACGAGGAGAGGCAGAGAGTCCAGAGAGACCAGGGGAAGAGACAGCATTACAAGGCTGTGAGACCTGGTGGTTCAAAGGGGACCAGCCACAACTCCCAAGGCAAGTGTCATGGCTGTGGGCAAGAAAGGAGCTGGGGAAGGATTCAGAACTATACGTCTGATTCTGAAGACAGCAGCTCAAGTCCTGGGCCCTTAAACAGACAGTACAGAAAGCCTGATAAAAGGAGGGTTTCTGCCAGCCAAACAACTACATTAAAAGGGCCTCAGCTAATAGGTTGGAGCACTAAAAGAAGAGTGATGACTGGCGCGCCCCACTAGGCAGCCGCCTAACAGGGCAGCGCGCCGCCACACTGTGGCAGGTGCAGGCCTGTGACCCACAGTGTCCGAACATAAGCAGGCCAGCATGGCTAGCTTGACCTGTAAATGAGGCCTGTGGAGAGGCATATAGGATTGCACATCCCCCAATATGCTGCTATTGTAAGATAGAACTCAGTAGAAGTATTGAATTAGCTTAGGTAAGCAGAACTGCAGTATTGAAAGATGGAAAAATACAGAAAAGACATGTTTAAAAGTTACTGATAAGAAAGAGTACATCTGCAAAGAAATAATTAGGAGTGCTGACAGATGAGTTGCAGAGCCCAGCTCCTCTGCACGTACAAATTGGTTCTATAACCTTGAGAGTGTGAAAGTAACAAGTTGATGAACTGACCATTGTAATTGGGACTAGAAGGGGGGCATGCAGGTGTCATGCCCACTGGAGGGACATAACTGGATAAACTTATCAGTACCGGGACCAATAGAAGAGGTACGGGAGGTACGGGAGGTTACCGGGACCAATGAAATGTTTTTCTATACCTAGAATGGAACAGAAGTCTATAAAAGTTGTTGTAATGCTTGAAAACTTGGCTCAGCCATTTTGAAATTGATTGGTTCGAGACTTGTGCACAAATAAATGATTTGGACCTTTTGAACAGACTCCTGGTATCATTGGTTTGTCTGCGCTTTGCTGCTACATATTCCTTGGTGCGTTGGCCGGGAAGTTGTGGAATCAAAGTGTATATAGGGCAATATACCACGACTTTCCGCCTCTATAGGCTTGGTCCTGCCGGGATCGCGCCCTTCCGACGAGGGCTGCTCCCTGGCGCCACCGGTCCCTTGTATCGGAGGGAGCTGGTCGGACCTCGGCGGGTGACGAGCCCGGCTGGAGTCAACGCCTCGAACCCGAGTGAGGGGAGTCCGAGGTCCAACTCATGCGCCTGCTTGGGAAGTTTGAGGACCGGATCCGGTGAGTATAGTTTTGATTTTGGGTCTAGACAGAAATAGAAAGCGCAGTACTGCCATTGGAACTTGGAACTTTGGAATTTGTAATCTCGAGATATTGGGAATTGGTAAGAGAGCATGATCACCTCTCAAGGAAGGGCCGAGTAACCCCGCATGGGAATTCGCCGGGTGAAACCCCCATCCTTTTTGTAATTGGGAAATTGGAAAAGACTAGTCAGAATAGATAGAAACGAATGCATTCTGGGATACGTTGCTAGCATGATTGTGTGAACGAAGTGTGAATGAGAGGTCTGGCAGCACGGACCAAGTGAAGGCGGACCCCTGAGTAGCGCATTTCCTGACCGGGCGACCGCGTTCAGGTCGCGAAAAGGGGGAAGCGATTGTCGTCTTGTCTTGTTATTTGTACTCCTTATACGATTCCAGGGCCGTGAGGACCCCTTACCCACGGTCCGCCCTCCTTTTCCCTTTTGTCTGTTGTTGCGCGCACACATCGAAATGGGAGGGGCGGGGTCTACTAGAAACACTCCATTAGAATGTATGATCGCACATTTTAAAGAGGGATATTCAGGAGATTATGGTATTAAAATGACAGCAGCCCGTTTGCAGATTTTGTGTACTAGGGAGTGGCCCGATCTAGACCCCATCTGGCCCCGAGAGGGAACGTTCAAAGTAGAGATTATTCAGTCAATACACCGTAGAGTGCGGATAGCGCACCCCGACCAGTACCCCTATATAGATTCCTGGTTAAGTATTTGTGAAGATCCGCCCCCCTAGGCGCAGCGCTGTTATGAGGAACAGTGCAGAATAATGTTAGCTAAAACAGATTCTAGACAGAAAACGGAACAGCCTAGAATGAAAGAGCAGGATAAGAAAGCCAGAAAGAAGCCCATCCTGGCAGATCCTGATTCCCCAGAAATAATTCTCAGGCAGCCCCGAACCCCAGGTCCAGTAAGAGTAGCCCGGCGTCCTGCCCCAGAACCCCAGAGACGGCCAGAGCCGAGGCGGGACCCAACCCCTGATCCCCCTCCCGGAGGAGAGAAAGAGGAAGAATTAGCGGGAAAAGAAGAGGAGGACCTAAAAAGCGAGTCAGAAGTGGAGACCGAAGAAGGAGAAAGAGAGAATCCCCCAGATGAGGAGGAAAATGTACAAATAATTGAGAAAGCTAGCGTTAGCACTAGTACGCCAGTGAGAGAGAAGCCCAAAGCAAAACCTGTTGAGAAAAAGAAAGTGACTCCTGCAAAGGCAACAACGATAACCCTTAGATCCCAAAAGACACCCATGGCAGCCAAACTGTTTCCCTTATGGCAAGTCCCGGGAGTGCCCGTAAAGAATGATAATGATGAAGTGGTAGCGGGACCCCTAACTTATGTGTATATCCCTTTCTCTACAACTGATTTATTAAATTGGAGGTCGCATTACGCCTCCTATACTAGTAAGCCCCATGAGCTGACAGAATTAGTAACTAGTATTATGGAAACTCACCAACCCACTTGGCCAGATTGCCGTCAGCTCCTGACCACCCTATTCACGACAGAAGAGCGAGCAAGAATTAGAAAAGCAGCTATTGAATGGATGGCAGAGAAACCTGTAGCTCCGGCACAGGGGCAGAACATAATAGACCGTCGAGAAGCAGCTCAGAGAGAATTCCCGAATGAAGACCCCCAATGGGATCCAAATACAGATGAAGGATCCACAGCCCTAGCCCGTTTTCGCCAAGGCTTTTTACAAGGCCTGAAAAGGGGGGGCCAGAAAGCTATGAACCTTTCCAAAGTTGCAGGAGTTATCCAAGGGATAGATGAGAGCCCAGCAGATTTTTATGAGAGATTAACTGAAGCTTACAGAATGTATACTCCCTATGATCCCGAGGCACCAGGAAGTTTATGTATGGTGAATTCTGCTTTTGTAAACCAGTCTCAACCAGACATTAGACGCAAATTACAGAAGTTAGAAGGGTTTGCGGGCATGAATGCAACACAGTTATTGGAAGTCGCTCATAAAGTGTATGTGAATCGTGATACTGAAAGACAGAGAGAATGTGATAGAAAGATGAAGAAGAAAGCTGATTTTTTGGCTGCGGCCATAGTGGAACAGAAAAGGGGAGGTGTCCCTAGTCGAAGGAGCAGAGGAAGAGGGCGGGGTCAAGGCGGAGGCCGGACCCAGAGACTAGGCGTGAACCAATGCGCCTATTGCAGAGAGGAAGGACATTGGAGAGATACGTGCCCGCAACTCGAAGACGCCCAGCATGATGACGATAGCAGCCATCAGTGGCGAGAAGAAAGACGAAGCTATCCCCGAAGCCGAGGAGGAGGAGCCAATCGAGAACAATTCCAGCGAGAGAGAGGAGGAGCCATTCAAGCATTGGCCACACCAGCCCATGATGAGAATGACGTGGATTAGGACAGACCGGGCTCCAAGTTTGCTTTAGGTCTCCAGGAGCCTATGGTCGGAATACAAATAGGAGACCAAATTATGGACTTTATGGTTGATACTGGAGCACAACATTCAGTAATAGACAAAAAGATAGCCCCATTCACTACAAAAGCAGTCACCATCATAGGAGCAACTGGTGCCAAAGCCACAAAGTCTTTTCTTCAAAACCGAATATGCAGTCTGGGAGGACAGCAAGTAACTCATCAATTCCTTTACATGCCCGAATGTCCAGTACCACTACTGGGACGAGATATGTTAGCCAAGCTTCAAGCACAAATATCTTTCTCTGAGCAAGGAGAAATGCAAATGACAGTAAATCCCCAAACCAAACCAGCAGGAGTGATGCTGCTGACAGTTCCCCGAGAGGAAGAATGGAGATACTACATTGATGATTCGATACAAGATACCTATTTTGAACAAACTTTGAAAAGTATTGATGCACCACCTGGAGTATGGGCAGAAGGCAGCCCCCCAGGCCTAGCCAAACATATAGCTCCAGTGATTGTAACCCTCAAGCCTAGTGCTACACCAGTGCACGTCAAACAGTACCCTCTCCCAAGAGCCGCAATTGAAGGCATTCATCGCCACCTACAAAGATTGCTTGAGTATGGCCTACTAAAAGTATGCCAATCCCCATGGAACACTCCACTTTTGCCAGTAAAGAAGCCTGGGACAGATGATTATCGCCCAGTGCAAGATTTGAGAAGAGTAAATGATGCAGCTGAAACCATACATCCAGTCGTACCCAATCCTTACACCCTCCTAGGACTGATACCTGCTGAAGCTACCCATTTCACTGTACTGGATTTGAAAGATGCATTCTTTTGCATAAGATTAGCCCCTGTAAGCCAAATATTGTTTGCATTCGAATGGCAGGACCCCATCTCTGGAAGAGGGGGCCAACTTACCTGGACAAGATTACCCCAAGGATTCAAGAATTCGCCTACCATCTTTAGTGCCGCACTGAATCAAGACCTTTCAAGCTATCCAGTAGCCCCGGGGAAGAGAGTGCTTCTCCAATACGTGGATGATCTGTTGATAGCTGCCGTATCAGAAAGTGAATGTATACTAGCCACCAAAGATCTCTTGCAGTTACTAGAGGAAGCTGGATACAAAGTTTCCAGAGCCAAAGCACAGCTATGCCAAAAAGAAGTGAAATACCTGGGTTTTCGTATCACCCAAGGAAGCAGAAGATTAGGCAGAGAAAGAAAAGAAGCAGTATGTAGAATTCCAACTCCAACAACCAGAAAGCAAGTCAGAGCCTTTCTGGGAGCGGCAGGATATTGCCGAATTTGGATACCCAACTTTGCCCAAATTGCCAAACCATTGTATGAAGTCACAAAAGGAGAAGAAAAGTCGCCACTGGAGTGGGGACTTGAGCAGGATACAGCCTTCCAAAAGTTAAAAGAAGAATTGATGTCATCACCAGCACTTGGACTACCAGATGTCCACAAACCTTTCCACTTGTTTGTACATGAAGCACAGGGAAATGCCTTGGGCATGTTGACTCAGAAATTGGGAAATTGGGAGCGACCTGTAGCCTACCTATCGAAACAATTGGACCCTGTGGCCAAAGGATGGCCACCTTGCTTGAGAGCAGTTGCAGCTACAGCGCTACTAGTGAGTGAAGCAGACAAACTCACACTAGGACAGAACATACGAGTCACTGTGCCACATGCAGTCCTTGCCCTTATGGAACAGAAAGCAAATTATTGGCTCACCAATTCCCGAATGTTGAAGTACCAGAGCATGTTATGTGAAAACCCACAGATACAACTTGAAGTGAGCCATGCCCTGAATCCAGCCACCTTGATACCCATCAGTGAAGAACTCCCAGAACATGACTGTATCGAAGTCATGGAGACTGTGTTCTCCAGCCGACCCGACTTGACAGATGTGCCCATAGACAATCCTGACCAAACCTATTATGTTGATGGGAGCAGTCTCATCCTTGATGGACGACGCTGTGCCGGATATGCAGTCGTCACTCAACATGAAGTAGTTGAATCATCAGCCCTAGCCTCAGGCACATCAGCCCAGAAAGCCGAATTGATAGCACTCACCAGAGCATTGTTGTTAGGAGAAAAACTTATACTGAATGTATATACAGATTCCAAATATGCCTTCACTACCCTGCATGCCCATGGAGCTCTCTATAAAGAAAGAGGACTCATCACATCCGGAGGAAAATCAGTCAAATATGGTCCCGAAATATTGATGTTACTTGATGCAGTATGGGCCCCAACACGTGTAGCTGTCATGCATTGCAGAGGACATCAAGCAGGAAAAGGAGAAGTTGCCCGAGGGAATAGATTTGCAGATGCCTCAGCATGACAAGCAGCTATGACAGGACAAATTGCCCCACAAGCTATGCCAATGCAAGCAGCATTGTTTCCAGTACCTTTGAATCTATGGACCCCACGATATACCACCAAAGAATTGGATTACTATTGTGACAGAGAATATGGAGTACTGAAAGATGGATGGATTGAGCTGCCACCAGAAGAGGGCAGTCAACCTCCTGGACGAATAGTAATCCCTGAACTGTTAGGACCATCCTTTGTCAAAGCTTTCCACGAAGCCACCCACTATGGGAAGAGTGCCATGGAAAAAGCACTCAGACCACATTTCTACATCCCTCTGATGACAACCATATCAGCTTCAGTAGCACGACAATGTCAAACTTGTGCCAAGAATAATGCCAAGCAAGGCCTTATTACAGCACCCCGAGTTCAGTCAAGAGGTGTGACCCCCATGCACAACCTCCAAGTTGATTTCACCGAAATGCCAAAAGCCAATGGGTACCATTACCTATTAGTATTAGTATGTACTTTCTCTGGGTGGGTAGAAGCATTCCCAACCAGAACTGAGAAAGCCCGAGAAGTTACTAAAATCTTAATGAGAGAGATTGTCCCCAGATTCGGAATTCCAGCAGTAATAGGGTCAGACAATGGACCCTCATTTGTCTCCCAAGTTACTCAGCAGTTAGCAAAAGCTTTGCAGATACAATGGAAACTCCACACTGCATACAGACCCCAGAGTTCAGGGAAAGTTGAGCGAATGAATCGTACCTTGAAAGCCCAAATGTCTAAGCTTTGTCAGGAGACACAATTGAAGTGGCCCCAAGTGCTTCCCATAGCTTTATTCAGAATACGCTCAGCTCCTGTAAAGTCAACAGGATTTTCCCCTTTTGAAGTTTTGTATGGTAAACCCCCACCAATAGTGCAGGGAATCAAAGGAAGTCTAGCCCAAATTGGTTCAGAAATAACCAGACAAGAACTTCTAGCTCTTAGTTTTGTTCTGCAGACTCTCCATACGTGGATCCAAGACCAGTTGCCTATCAACTTGACGGAACCCTTGCATCCCTACCAGCCTGGTACTTCGGTGTGGATCAAAGATTGGAAGAAGACACCGTTGGAACCCCATTGGAAGGGACCGTACACCGTCATCCTGTCTACCCCAACTGCAGTAAAGGTAGCCGAGATCGACGCCTGGATCCACCACAGCAGAGTCAAGCCCGCCGCTGATCCTGAACCTGAGCAGTGGACAGCAGAACAGCATCTTGATGCACCCTTGCGAGTTACTTTGAGATGGCAACCAGCAGCTTAGACACTTCATCACAAGTGCTTTGCAGCAGCCAAGTCTTTCGAAGAGGATTGCTGTTTTCCATGCAGCAACAGCTTTGTTTCAACGAACCCAATTTGTGTGTGATTTGACACACTACTGTGAGACTACATTGACTAAGCCAGACTTCACAGGCCAACTGAAATTGCTAAAAAGTTGGTCAATGTGTACTGGACAACCTGAGGATCTTCAATCAACACTCAGCACCCGTTAAATTGCTTCATTAGCAAACGGGACGAAGAATAAAAGACCGTCGTGATCAAGATCAGCAAGCTGAGGATTCAGAAGAACTCCAATCAACATCAACATGTATCTTTACTTTTGCTTTGCTTTGGTTGCCTTCTTTGGAGGTTTTGAACAGACTCATGCTTTACCTCCATGCACTGCCTGCATTACTTCTACTAGAATTGGACTGAAAGTAACTCAGACTTTGCTTTATCATTCTTACTATACCTGCAAGGGGACAGTAACTCGGTGTATCTATAACACCACTGAACTAAATGTTTGCACTCATGGAAAAATTAAAACATGCTATAATCCGCATCAGAATCCATCCTATTACACGATGGAAATAAGATGGAAGGATGCAGATGGACCTATATTAGCTGCAACGCCACCACTTAAGGACATTACTAAACCTGCTGTTTTGAATTTTGATGCATGCAATGCTATTAATAGAGATAGTTATTCCACCTGTGGTACATGGGAGAAAGCGTATCGAAATGACCATAAGTATATGTGTCCAGAAGGTGCCACGGGATGGAGAAAGTGTACAGGTAAAAAGGAACCAGGCTATAGTACTGCCCCAGCAGCAGACTACTATTGCCCGTATTGGGGATGTATTTTTTATGCTACCTGGAACACTGGTATAACTGATGAGAAAATAGATAAACGAATGGCTACTTTAACCAAGCCAACCACAAATGATAAATGTCAGAAAGATGCTTGTAACCCCTTACACTTACGTATACACAATCCCCATGCATGGAAACAAGGATATAAGTTTGGTTTACGTATTGCTGGAGGAGCAATAGATCCAGGGACCATTGTGTATATCAGATTGAATACCCAAGCCCACAAGTCATCTAAATATCATATTCATAATACTTTTTATGAAGCCATGCATGTAAATAAGTTTGAGATCCCTCACCCTTCACAGAATTTATTTCTAGAATTAGCCGGAGCAGTAGTATCTAGTCTTAAGATCACAGATTGTTATTTCTGTGGCGGAACCCAAATGGGAGATCAGTGGCCATGGGAAGCCCAAGAATTGAATTATTCCATGATTTACAATCAGACTGAATTACACAAGACTACCAGTGAATGGGTGTTAGCGCACTCAATCGTTGGACGTCTTTGCTATGCCAGAACTGGACCCCAGTTCACCCAAAAGGTAGGACAGCTGGTCTGTCTTAGCCAGAAGTACTATAATGCCACGACCAAGAAGATAGCATGGTGATCAGGAATTGGACATCCTGAACCTCCTAACCCATTAGCCAGATTTCCTGAACTTGCAGGTCTATGGACTAACCTTGCTAAAGTCCAAGCCTGGCAAGCCCCACCTGGCCTATATTGGATCTGTGGAAACCGAGCATATGCACAACTCCCACCACACTGGGGAGGAGCATGTGTCTTAGGAACCATCAGACCTTCTTTCTTTCTTTTAAACACTGAACATGGAGAACAATTAGGATACCCAGTATACACTACCCACCGACACAAAAGAGCACTAAGACAGAAGAGAGAGGCCTTACAGATAGGCAAGTGGGAGAAATGGCAAGGTGATGATTGGCCACCAGAAAGAATCATTGAATATTATGGACCCGCCACTTGGAATGATGATGGTATGTATGGTTATCGTACCCCAATTTATATGATTAATCGTATTATTCGCTTACAAGCAGTAGTTGAAATAATAACTAATGAAACTAGTCATGCTCTTACGCTTTTAGCTAGACAAAGTACACAGATGCGCACTGCGATATATCAGAACCGCTTAGCACTTGATTATTTGTTAGCAGCTGAAGGAGGAGTATGTGGTAAACTGAACTTAACCAATTGCTGTTTGAAAATAGATGATAAAGGTCAAGTAGTTGAAGAAATTGCTAAAGATATGCAAAGACATGCTTATGTGCCAGTACAGACGTGGCACTCATTGAAATTTCCTAATTGGTTTGCTAACCTCTTTTCATGGGTGGGAGGATTTAAGACTTTCATTGTATTGGTACTAATCCTTGTTGCTGTTATCTTCTTATTACCATGTTTAATCCCATGTTGTATGCGTTCCATTCATAACACTATTGATAGTACAGTAGAGCGGAAGACCGCAACAAAAATCATGGCTTTATATACAGCCAGTCCTGGTAGAAATCCTTTAGCCAGGATGTGATTCTTCAGAAAGTGATTTAATTCTCACACCTTATTAAGTAATAGGGTGAGATTAATCAAAGGGGGGAATGTGGCAGGTGCAGGCCTGTGACCCACAGTGTCCGAACATAAGCAGGCCAGCATGGCTAGCTTGACCTGTAAATGAGGCCTGTGGAGAGGCATATAGGATTGCACATCCCCCAATATGCTGCTATTGTAAGATAGAACTCAGTAGAAGTATTGAATTAGCTTAGGTAAGCAGAACTGCAGTATTGAAAGATGGAAAAATACAGAAAAGACATGTTTAAAAGTTACTGATAAGAAAGAGTACATCTGCAAAGAAATAATTAGGAGTGCTGACAGATGAGTTGCAGAGCCCAGCTCCTCTGCACGTACAAATTGGTTCTATAACCTTGAGAGTGTGAAAGTAACAAGTTGATGAACTGACCATTGTAATTGGGACTAGAAGGGGGGCATGCAGGTGTCATGCCCACTGGAGGGACATAACTGGATAAACTTATCAGTACCGGGACCAATAGAAGAGGTACGGGAGGTACGGGAGGTTACCGGGACCAATGAAATGTTTTTCTATACCTAGAATGGAACAGAAGTCTATAAAAGTTGTTGTAATGCTTGAAAACTTGGCTCAGCCATTTTGAAATTGATTGATTCGAGACTTGTGCACAAATAAATGATTTGGACCTTTTGAACAGACTCCTGGTATCATTGGTTTGTCTGCGCTTTGCTGCTACAACACTATCTATATATTGTTCCTGTACAGAGCTCCCACTGTATATAGTACACTACACAATCAACCTCACACCACTCATGCACACATACCTCATTGTATCACTACATGCCTACACCCACACATGCTGCCACTTGATGTTTTTTGCTGTGTAATCCGCTTTGATTTTAGGATAAAGCAGTATATAAATCTGTTTAAATAAATAATTGCCAACAAGTACACATTGGTACACAAACATCATCTATGTTTCAGCAAACCCAAGGAGTACCTCAGGGCTCATCAATTTCAGCCCTGCTCTTCAATATTTATATCTAGCCATTATGCAATATCATTCAAGCCTTTGGCATCCTATACCATATCTATGCAGATAATGTGCTACTTTATGCCCCTTTCTTCTTGGATAATCCCATCACCACTGGAATCACAGACTGCTTTAATTCAGTATCCACCTGGTTAGAAGCTCACAATCTAAAAGTGAACTATAAAATAACAGAAGTTCTGTTCATCACGAAGGATCCAACATTTATACCACCACCACATCTACATGTTAAGAATGGGGAGCTGAAGTCTAATCATGAAGTGAGATATCTTGGAGTCACCTTGGATCAATATCTAAATATGGAATCCCAGATAAGCAATATCACAAAGGCTGTCTACCTCAAAATACGATCCCTCTGCCAACTCCGA
Source organism: Ichthyophis bannanicus (assembly GCA_033557465.1). Classification (NCBI taxonomy): domain Eukaryota; kingdom Metazoa; phylum Chordata; class Amphibia; order Gymnophiona; family Ichthyophiidae; genus Ichthyophis; species Ichthyophis bannanicus. The sequence goes on along the minus strand of CM066034.1, from coordinate 126,303,750 downwards.
CCCCTATTGGAACCTACTGACTTTCGCATCGTCTTCCAAGACTTGGTCACTCCTATTTTCGATTATGCAAATATCATACTGCATGGTCTACCTGCATATACCCTCCATCCCTTACAAATGGCTTTAAACACTGCTGCCCGAACCATTTACGGAGCATCCAGATATGAGCATGTATCACCTCTCCTAGCTCAGCTACATTGGCTTCCAATTAACAGTCAACTTAAATACAAAGCCCTTATTTTATCATTTAAAATAATGCACCATCTCTCAGCATCTTCCCTAGAAAACCTATTACATTGGATACCAGACACCTGAACTAGGAGATCCAATATGGCTAACACCCTTGCCATTCCAACCATGGCCTCCCTTGTATTAAACAGCCCCTTTCAACTTGTATATAGTTAATTACACCTAGAAAGCCTTCTCACTGTATTTATAGTTCATTATATCTGATTAATTTAAATTGTTTCTGTTCAATGTAACTTATACTTCAATTTAAATTTACATTTAAATTTTTTGATTTAATTTGTTCCTGTTCAATGTAACTTAACATGTCTTGTTCAATGTACTAAGTTGTTCTTATGTAAACCACACTGATCTTAAAAAGTGTGGTATATAAAATCAAATAAATAAATAAATATGGGATATCTAAGTGAGAACATTTGAAAACAAGCAGGCACGTCCAGAAAAAAGACATAGGGGTATGTTTACTAAACTGCGTTAGTGCAATTCGCGTTAGGAGCCGCGTTAGTGGAAGGAAAGCCAAAAAAGGACATGGGCGGTACATCGTAACCAATAACGCGCAGTTGCGCGCATTATTACGCGCAGCGCAGCAACGATCGTTACAGCACGCGCGCTGCTGCGCGCAAGCGTAAGACAGCACGCAGACACCCAACTACAGAAACAGAGCTGTAGTACAATGGTTACTACACAGACTGCTAGTACAAGGGTCATGGGTTCGATTCCCCAGTGTGCCTAATGAATAAGGCTGGCTGAGGTGTCCTTTGAAAGCAGACTATAATATTTTAGTCTGAAGGCAGGTTACAGTTTGCATATGTCAGGAAAATTGTACCCGTCCTATGAAATATGTTCCAATAGTGACATTCTCTCTGACATAGTCATGTATTATATACCAGTTGATAGGAATATTTAGGCGATCCCTATAGGGTTAAGTGTAAGGCGCGCCCTATAGGGAGCGCCTAAATATTCCTATCAAATGGCATATAATACATATAATATAAGGCGAAGTGTAAGGCGCGCCCTATAGGGCGCCTTTTGAGCTACCCTAAGGTGACGGTACCCTCAGGGTGGTTGTGCTGGCAGCACTAATATACAGTAAAAATAGACAATGCCTAAGACAGCCCTATCAACGAACCCCACTGTGGGTTGTGAACCTATGACCTCTGGCTCCATGGGCAATGAAGTAACCAGTGGGCTAGAACTGCTAATAAACACATGGCTGGCTACAGGAGGACTGCACGGCACCACACCCACATTCTGCTGTGGTTACCAGGGAGATTACATACCACCACCCAATGCACACTCTAGGGCTCAGTGTGGGGGACAGGATCTCCCGCCCACAGAGCCACTTTCAACCCCCTGCAATGGTGGCAGTAGAGGGGACCATCACCCCAGTCCTACTAGGGATCAAACACCCTACAGGGCAGGCAATGCAGAGCAGTACACATCCATAACGCAATAGCAGACAGACAGCAGGTCTGGAAATGCTCAACTGCCCCCCAGCATTATCTGACATTCTCTAGCAGCAAGCCTCCAGCCGCTGCACCCTGCATGGTGTTCCAGCAAGACACATACTAGCTGCAGACAGTCCGCCAGCTAGTCCATAGTGCATGGTCCTGGAGGAGATGCATGTACCCAGAACAGGGATATCAGCATACACACCAAGCAGATAAATCAGTGATTGGGCCCCAAAAGGAAACCCATAAATATCACATGAGAAAAATACTATATAGCACTATGGTGGAACCTAGCCATGCCATGGTCACTGCTCAGTCAGGGTGAGAGTGACCTCCCAGCAGGACATGCTATGGCCACCCTGTCCGTGCAGGTGGTACCGGGCACTACAATGTCCGGCCATTGCCCTATGCCCTGTGCAGATGCGGACAGGCCAGGCCACCCTATCCAGGCTATTCCCACGGTACCTTGCTCCTCATTATGCACATTGGCAGGCCAATACTGGCAACAGTGCTAGCAGTGTGGGCTGTGGAGGGTGTTGGCGGCCACCACACACTAGATAGACAGACACACACTCCCCTCACCTATACCAGCATTGTGCAGCTATAGAGGTGTTGGGCAGCCCAGGCCACCACACCAGTCCTGGGCACAGTGCAGGCATGGCTATGGTACGCAATACTGTAGGCGTCACTCCCCAGGTTGGTAAACACTGTCAGACACAAGACCAGTAGCACACTCCACAGACATCAGAAAGGTTGCTATGATGTAGCTCACTCCGAAAATTGTACGTAACTTAGGAATTGCTATCTGCCAGTACTCATAGCAACTTTTCATAGCTGTGTACCATATTTCCAGGTTTAGGGTGGCATTACTAAGGTATGCAAGTGCTAGTATTGGGAGATGCACGCAGAGCCCAAAGTCCTGCTTCTCCAGGAGGCTTTGGATAATGGGGCCTGTGGGTGCGGGTGTGTCTGCCCCTGTTGGCTGCTGCTTTATGGAAGAGGTTCCCAACTCCAGTCCTGCGGTGCCAAACACTGTTCGGGTTTTCATGCTGTCCCTCATGAATATGCATGAGATACATCTGCATACCATGAGGGTGGCGCATAGAAATGCAGCACACGCATCTTTATCAGAGGCAGCATGGAACCGGGATGGTGTTTGGCCCTCCAGGACTGCATTTGGGAGGCTCTGCTCTAGGTACTGTGCATGTTTACGGTGTCTGTGCTCTGTAGGGTAAAATGTGGGTGTTCTGGGCATGTTTACGTCATTTGCAAGAACAGTTCTGTCTGTATTAGCATGTTATAGTAGTGGGTAAAATATGAGGACTGGGTTGGCAGAAGTCACAGCTGGGACTTGAACCTGTGCCCCTCTGCTTCTGAATACACTGGTTCTGTGCACTGCACCACCATGTTCTCACAGAGATGGTGCATTCCCTGGTGATACCATGACTGTTGGTCAGACAGGGCCTGTCTGTTGCAGTGCATGCCACCCACCTACACAGGAATAGGCCACGGTCTGCTCTGGGCAGCTGCCACTGCCCCCTCCACCACCAGTATCCCTCAGCCACCATGCTGACATGCCCTTCCGCTGGTGGTGCTGGTGGTGTGCGGTCTCAAGCCATCCAGTGTGCAGGTAGGTGGCTGCCTATGGTGCGTGTTCTGGGGTGGGGGTGCCTGCATAGCTGTCCATGCTTTCCCCCAGCACCGCTTGCCAATGTTCCGTGCCATTGGGGGTACCTGCTGGGTACTATTCCCTGTGACACTGTGGGAAGCACACTCTTGCCCATGTTGGGCCCTCATCAGTTGCTGTCTGGCTGCTCTACTGTTTCAGCATTCCTATGGGCCAGCTAGGCATCACCCTAGTCGCCACTGTGGCCCAGCTGCACCACAGCATGTGCCGCCTGCAGCCCTCTGTATCCCCTATTCCAGCATCTGCCTGGTTGCCCGTTCCGACATGCCCGCCCTGATGTTGCGGGACATGTGCCCACCATAGGAGCCCTGTCCCATGGTGGGGAAATCCCTGAGCAGTGCTATTTCACTGTGGGCCCATGCACCTTGTATGGGGACGGAGTATGGACCCTTCCGCGATTTATATCTGTTCAATGGAGCTTACTCGGGGGGGGGGGGGGGTTGATATTTTTTCATTGATGCCACTATTGGCCAGCTTGGTTGTTGTTTTTTTCCAGTTTGTTGGGGTCATTTTTAGTGTTTCTGTGCCCTTTCTTTCTCTGCACAAGTATCACACTTATCACCTTTTTTTGGTTTCCCTGCCTAGGCTGTACATTGCTGACACTTAAAAGGTTTCTCTTCCCTTTAAAGTGCTTTTACCAGTAGGTTTTCATTCGCGTTGGAATTCAGCTCTGAAATTCAGCGCATTAGTGTAATGGGAGCCTCTCCCCGCCCACTCCCCGCCCATTGACCCCTTCTCTCTGCCCTCTCTCCACCTTCTGCGTTGTTTTACCGCGCCGTGGAGCATTACGATCGTTAGCGCGTGATAGCGCACGCTATAGCACGTTTACAATCGTTAATGCGCTACAGCGCGTGCTATAGCGCGCTAACGATCGTTAACGTCGTACAACGCGCGTTATTCACGTTTACCGCAGTTTAGTAAACATACCCCATAGTTTCACAAACGTGAATGTGCCCGATATGGTCGTCTGGTGGTGGGGGGGGGGGGCTACATAGACATCCCCAAAATAGTATTTCAGAATCTGGATGCCTAGGAATAGCTTACTGGCTAGAGTAGTGGGCTAGAATCAGGAAAGCCAGGGCTCAAATCTCACTGCAGCTACATTGTGATTGTATTGAGTACCGGGGATGATGGAGTATTGTTATCCTCTCTACACCCTCTGGAGGTTTTTCAGCCAAAATGAGCATGTTCCCAGTGGTTATTTGTGCTGGAGCAGGTATAAGCTTAGACACAACTCTGGACATCCAGGACATTTCTGAGATCAGGCAGTGACGTCCAGGTTCCTGGGAACGCTCCAGTCATCCCTCCATCCCTTCCCTGTTCAGACTTGGATATCCTTACGCTGGGGGCATCCACAGACCCAGCTTCTAAAATAGCTCTGGAGATATCTCTGTGCTTTGGATGTCTCTATGCCTGTTTTCACATGTCCAAAGCGTGAACAGGGTTTCCAAAATAACCTCCATTAACTTCCAGTATGTAAATTGTCTAAAGTAAATAAACTCCTAATTTGCCTGAGCATATGAAAGCAATAGAAAGTATTTCTAAAAATCTTTCCCACATGTTTTTAAACATCAAGAATTGAATCTATCATTGCTCCCAAACTAAGCAGGGAAGATATTAAAGGATTCTGAACACCCTCTAAATTTGATCCACTAAATGGCATTGACGTAAGTTTTAATGAATGAAGACGCATCCATTCTTCGGTTTTCTTAAAGGGCTCCACAATTAATACTTAAGCATTGTCCATTGATGATTGCCTTAGGATTATCATTTGAATATCATTAGCATAGATATCAAATAGTAAACCTAACTTTTTTAACAAAGATCCCAATGAACAGAGATAAATTTTAAACGGTTTTGGTGAAAGTGGGGAGCCCTGAAGAAGCCCACATCAGCTTTCAAACTACTGATGAATGTTCATTTTAACCCTATTAATATTACATAAATCACTTCAGTACTGTTACCTTTATACCAGTGTTATTCAGTTTAATTAGAAGTAAATCATGATCTATATTATCAAATGCTGATGATAAGGGGCATTTTTCCTAAGCTGCGCTACCTGTTAAAGTGGCCAGTAGTGTGCGCTCTCAGCTCACATTAACAGATAGTGCAGGGCAAATGCAGATAGTGCAATGATTTTCTGTGCTATTTGCAGAAACCGCGCCAACTGCCAGCAGGCATGTTTGCAATGCACACTTACCACGGGCACCAGCAGCACGCAGTCACCATCAAAGCTGCAGATACCACCTCAATGGGTGACGTTATGTGCATCCACAGTGCTGCTGGGCCATACTCTCTGCAATTTTGGTGCATTTTCTGCTGGGGGAATGCTGTGCACCCCCTCCCCCCCAATAGATAGCTTACCACCTTTACAGGTAACGCAGAACAGTTTGCATAAAATCACCATGTTAGTTGCAGAAGCCTAACGTGCTCTAGTAAACATACTCCTGTGTAATTGCATTAAGAATGACTTGCCCCATTTAAAAACAGTTTTCCTCAATTCAGAAATTAACAATAATCCTAGCATTTCTGTGTTAGAAGGTCACCATGAGTAACACCGACTCAACGGCACTTAACAACAACAGCAACAATAACTTCTGAATCTGACTTGCATAGAATCTAGCACATTGTGCTGACATAGATACTCCTGCAAGTGTAAAGCCACCACGGACTCTACAAGCTTTGCCAAAAAAGGAATATTATTAACTGCACAAAGATTTTAGGTTAGGTGTCATTTGCAGTGCAGAAAGAAAATAATCTTCCTTAAGCACTAAGGATTAAAAAGAAGATAGCCAATATAAACCAACAGCTGGCAGGGATTTAAATAATATAGTGGGACAGGGGGTAAGATCACACAAACCCCTTCTAATCTTACTCACCAGCTAAGGCAAAACTTCTAATGGGACAGAACAATAAGCATCACAAATTGGATCTCCATGTCTTCCCTTACAGGAATATCTCTCATTCGCCAAAGGTAAAAAAATCTTCTGTATAATTTTCTCTACTGAAGATTTAATCACATCCATTTTGGTAAAAAAAAAAAAAGGCTGCGAGGGACTGAGCACTAGGATTTTTCTTCGTAGAGCCCTGATCTTTAAAGGCTATTAATAGCTTCAAAGAAATTTCTTGTATCATTTTAGAATAAAAAATCTTTTTAATGTTCTTTATACTAAAATGACATAAAACAAGCTATTATGGTAACCAGTTTAAAAAAAAACCGATGGGCTCTATTTTCTGAGCTGCATTCTGACAGTAAAATGTAATACTGGCTGATACGACAGGGCTGGCATTACCATTAGTCAAGCTAGGCAGTTGCTTTGAGCACCGGGCCTCCAGGGGCATCCATTCTGTCACCGCCACCCCCTCTGAAGCAGATTTCTGGTTTATGTAAACCTGATTCTGTGTTGGGAGGGGAAAATAGTACATAGAGAAAGGAACCACAACACAGCACTAGAGTGTGTTGGTAAGTACTGTGTTGCGGTTCAGGAGCCATTACCACCACTGGAGGCCCCAGAGAGGGGCACCAGCAATGGGGAAGGGGGCCATGAAGGGGCAACAGGATGGACGGGCCCCCTAGGTTATCTCCAATCCTTGCACCAGCCCTACCGATAGACACTCTTTATGCACTATTTGCCAATAATGTAGATTTTAATGACACAAAAATTGCAGCTGAGCATGTGATAAATAATAATGAACGGCAGCACATGCAAAGAAAATCACTATATGCAAAATGAATAGCACAGCTTGTATAAAAATTTGCAGCCTGCGGTAGACATGGAAAGTTAACCATACTTCCAGAGGGGGCAGCCGTCCACTAATGCGGACGCCAAGGCTCCCAAGTAACAGCTTCAAATGACCAGCATGGTGAGAAGAAAGTCTTTGCTTGCCCACTTTTCATCCTCAATCCCTGACACCCCATCCTTTGAGTCCTTTTGTAATAAATCTAAGCTCTCTTGCACCCTCATCCCCACCACAAGCTCCCAGGCATCCTTCCTCCACTCTGTGACCCCATTAATAATGCGTGAGAATCCCCAACATCCTTATATCTTCCACCCCTTGTATAAAAAGTGTGAACCCCCTGTCCCCCCACTTCCTAGCATTGATCAGGGTATCCCTGGTGAACAGTATGGGGAGGGCGGTAGGATTGAGCCCTGGCTACTCCAGGTTCGGTGGTTCAATTTTCGATAATGGGGCTGCCAGACCCCTGATGATAGTCCTATGGTCCTACCATCAGGAATTAAACTGTCAAATGAGGGGATGCTGCTGTGGGAGTAGGGAGGTTGGAGGTCCAACATCTCTTATGCAAGAGGTCGGGGGGGGGGGGGTTGCCAGTGGACCCGCATATAATGCACAAGGGTCGGGGATTGAGGGTTCTAGGGGAACGGATGTTTTATACAAGGGGTCAGGGATGAGGAAAGGGAGAATTTATTCTATAATACAGACACTTTTAGAAGATAGTGGGTGGATCTGGGACCTACTATCGCATGTTGCTACGGCAGGAACGCAGAATTATCCTGGCCACAACAATGCACATAAAACTACTGTGAAATCCATTAACCAAGGTACTGGGTTGGTGAATCCCATAGTGATTTCCTGCAGTAAAATATCACACAACATGCTTTTTCACTGCAGATTTGTGAATAGCGCTTGCCCAACCATCAGGCAAACAAGGCAGCTGCCTTCTGGGGTATGGTAAAGAGCCTTCAAAGCTAAACAATCAATTCTGGCAACCAGGAGGAGCTTAAAGTTTGCCTAGGGCTTCAACAACTTGAACCAATTCTGGGGCCAGCCCTGTTTGCAAATGGACCTGGATATTAGCCAATTTTTGCATTATTGATTTACAAACATTTGTACTGGATGGTGCATCAGCATTGAAGTTAGTGAAACTTTGATTAAAAATCATTATACCCAGGGTTTCTGGTTTAAATGTTTATAAATTGTAAATTTACTTATTTATTTTTCAGAAATTATTTCAGCACAGCCCTAACAATCTCACTTCCTTCCAGCACAGATCCTCTCATAATCCTAGTACTCTTAGGTCCTCTGCCTACATTTTCAGCACTTTGACTCCCTCACAACAGAACCCTTTCACTCTTTAACCCTCCTAGGCAGTCACCCCACAGTTACAGTTCCTCCCCACACAGTCCCAGCTCAGTGCCTTTACAGCCCCACCACTTACCTTCTGAAGGGAGACAAAGGGTCTTCCTATCAGCTGGATAAGGGGCAGTTGGCAGTTTCCCAACAGTCAATTTGCTGTTCCCTCCAGGATTTGATTCAGATAGCAACAGTAGCAGCTGAAATGTTGCTGCTGCTCACAAATCAGGGTTGCCATATGGATCACAAAATTTTCAACCCAATATGTATTGGAAAATAGCCCAAAATAGCAACCCACCTTTAGCCATTTCCTCCCCTTCTCTGACTGGTTAGTTTGGCAGTCAATAATGTATAACCACACCCATCCTGACACATGGCCAGGCCTTCCAGCCAATTAGAGAAGGAGAATCTGACAATCAATCACTCCCACTCTGCCACATCTCATTGGTCTATCCAAAGCAATAGTGAATACCCCTAATCCCAAACTGAAACCAATTCTTATTTTTTGTCGGGCATAAACCGCAAGAGAAAGAGGAAATCCCCTCTCACTCCCACGCAGTACATGCCCCTTTTAATCGTTTTTATTCAAAAACTATTCAATAGATTCTTCACTTTTCCAAATAAAAAAACACACTTAATTGATCGATCACACACGACGTGCACGTTTCGAAGCTGAAGCCTCTGTCTCAAGTGCCCCCGATGAAAAGAAGTGCGTCCATCCATTCAGCTAAACCGACCTCCCAGCCCTTGCCTGTATCTCATTGGTCAGCTCTGCACACTGCTTCGGGATCTGACCAACGAGATACAGGCAAGGGCTGGGATTCTTTCTGAGCTGGGACGTTGCCTTTTTTTACTTTATTTTTTACTCCATTTTCCATGGTTTTCTCACTCAAAGTGGTGGCGGGCAATAGTCCCCCCCCCCAAAAAAAATAATACAACCTGTGACCAGCCAATTTTTTCCATGATCCAGGGAAAAGAGTCATACAATTGAGCAGAAAACCCATGGAAAGGGTAACACTGTCACAAACCCTCCCTTCCTGTGCCTTTTTCTGCTCTTCTTGTCATGGTCCTTTCTATTGCTGTTGCAAGAAGAGGAACAAAAGAGGAATGAATAGCAAAATCCTGATGACAATGTGAGGTCCAGCATTAGTAAATGACAAACAGGGCAATTGACCTGGTCCTCCAGGCCATGAGGGGCCCCAAGTCTACCTCAATTTGAAGGAGGGATAGCTTGAAGGTAGGCTTTGGGGCCCTCTCCACAGTTTCTGTCCTGGGCCCCTGAATGTCTAATAAACCTGCCCTGATAAGGTACTTGCTCATCCTGTTTCCTCGTCAAATCAGTAACGGCAACATTAAACGATGTTACTTGCAAGAGCATCTTCAGTATGTCTCGGTTTTGTGGGGGTTTAAAAAAATCAGAAGCCCTAAATGCACCTTAGAATTGACTCTGTGAATGTACCATCCATGTTGTGTTGCCAAGTAAGTTGCAAATGTGAGAATGTGCATTGCAGCAAATTAATTTAAGATGACATTACTTTGTCACAAAGTTTCAGCCTAATCCAATCTTGTTCACTTATTTATAGGGCAGAAAGCTGTATCAGTTTCATAAAGGAAAGCAAGAACAGTTGCTAGACAGAAAAATATCATAGGGAAAATAGTTTGATCATGGTCATACCCTGTTTCCTGAATGACAGTATAAGTCTGCTATCTTATTCATCAGAATTGCATTCATGAAAACTAAGACTGGATCACGCTGAGGTGACATGGAATCATTTAGTAACGCTAGATAAGGGATAGAAAATGTAAACAAGAAAAATAAATGAAAGAGAGGCTATTTTGCAATTTTAAAGGTACATAGAATGTTGGCTGCATTCCAAAGAAGAGCTGCTGAACGGCAGAGAACACTAAAATGTCTATGTTGCTGGATAAATAAAGAATGAAAGCTGATTAAACAGTATTATGTTACTGAGCCTGAAATTCAGCTGGTCTTAATTAAACAAAAAGATGAAAATGCAATGTAGGCATATCAAAGAGTAAGGCAGAGAGAAAGGGCTCCTGTTTTGTTACAGGATGCATTGAAAGGAATTCCTTTGCAGAAGGGGGCTGAAGATATTTAGAAACTAGACTTCGTGTAACCCCCTTTCCACCGCTGCTCCATGACATACCCTCTGAGGCTCCTTGTTCTTCCTCTAGCAAGGTGGGCCCTTAGAGCTGCTGTAACACGTCACGGAGGTAGTTTCAGAAGGCATGTCCAGCATTTATTTACATGCATAATGGTGGTATTTAGGCATGTAAGTAGCACAAGTGTAAATGTCGGTTTTACAGTGCTGTTATTTACATGTGTAGATGCCCCTTTATGAAGAGATTGCCTTGAGATGGTGTGCAACAGGTACGTATCACTTGACTTAACTTACATTGTAGTAGCACTAGCTATTAAGCATTAGCAAAATGACCATGTCAGTATAATAAGCACAGTGAGATAAACTTGGAGATAGGCAAATCAGATCCTGGTCAGGCAAATTTGATAGTCAGTAATGTAACCCTTAAAACCGCAGAGTAGAACATTCATATGAGAGAAATATGATGTGATGCCTGCAGAATACAAATGGTGTATCTTAATAGATAGCATGGTAGAACTTTCAAATAACATCACAATGCAAATGATGTGTCATAATAGGCAGCATGTAAAAGGACATTTAAACAGACAAGATGACTAAGGCATAGGGATAAATAATAATGGGTAGCTAGATTGAGGGTGCGTAAATTATATGTACTAATGAACACGGTAAGTGGAAATGGATTCATCTATTTCGTGCCCCCTGTGGGTACTCTGCATGAGTGTGGTGGCCCGTTTTCTGTTCTGCGCATGTGAAAATGTTCGCTATACATTTTTAAAAAAAATAATGCAATCAAGGGCGGGGATGTGCCAATTTTAAAAGGCCCACGCACATGGATGGTGCCTTTCCTAAAATCATCATTGATTTCACACATTTTGCTTTGCATGTCCTTGCCTCAGCCTAAACAGCCTTTCTAAAATCAGCATTTGTTCTTATAACTAGTGTCACAAAATATACAAGTATAAATTATACATATAAGTATATAAATAGGTAGAATATATATCTGCATATTGAGGAGCCTGATTCACATAGGGACATGTCTGGGCCGTGCGGATGGTCCCAAACAAGACGGGCCCATTTGGACCTGATTCTGGACTGCGGGAACAAAACATTCCTGCGGTAACCAGAATCAGGCCTGAGGATGGCTCGGTGTGCCCTTGCCGCCTGTGGGGAAGTCCTCCCCATATGTGCCCCCAACTCCTGCATCCTCAGCCCCCCTTTTCCCCACCACCTGATCAAAGGCTGGCCTGCCGTGGCCTGGATCAGGTGGCCGCGACCTCCCCGCACTCAGCCCGGTCCCGGTGAGGGGATCCCCAGACACAATCACCGGATTTTTGCTACTTATTCCACCTTTGAGGTGAAATAAGGAGCATGTCCCCACGGGCCCAGCCAGATGTACAGGGCCATGACCTGAATCAGCCCTGTATGTCTTGCCGTTCTGGCTCCACCTCAATCCTGCCCCCTTCCCTCCACCGGCTCTCCCCATCCTGATGCTCAGGACGTATGGGGAGAACCAGAGGGGGAATCAGGCCTGAGCATCTTGTGGGGCTACACATTCCACCGGGACATTCATCCCTGCAACCTGCATCCCAGCATTGGGCCCTATATGTAAAGGTTATGGGGGTCATTCTGAGCAGCATTTAGTGGGAATGTACATCTGGTTTGGATGTACATTCCCCGCCAAATGCTTGGGCATGATGATGATCCCAAAGCTCCCAGCACATACAGAGGAGATATGTGGGGAGCTCTGGATGGGGTCACGAGAGAGTGGGCGGAAGAAGGAGCATGGGTGGGGCAGAGGCAGGTCTCCATACATATAGGGACAACCAGTCATGGCTCTATATGCCCAGTCTTGAGAAGATAGATGGGGGACCTATTCCACCTTGGAGGTGGAATAAGTCCCCCTAACATCAGTGGCCATCATGGTGGGATGCCCCTGACCAGGTGAGAAGGGCAGGAGGAATCCCACTGCCCGATCCCAGCCTTGGCAGGCCCCTTCGGGTGCTGGGCAACAGGGAACAGCTGTTTTGGAACTGTGCGGGGCAGCAAGGCTCCTGCATAGCATCCCAGTGCCATGGTGATGGGACACCATGGCACCGAGGCCCCATACAGGAGCATTGGGAGGGTTAGATGGGGTGGGAGACAGAATCATGGTCCATCCAGCCCATCCAAACCCTTTGCCCCAATTCTGCTCCATGGGAATGTCTAGCTCCCATTGGTGCAGAATCAGGTGCAAATCTGGCTCGTCCAGATTTTGGACTTCCAGACGTGCCCCGATCAGAATGGGACTCTATATGTTTTGCTTGGATGGCCCAAGTCATACCTAATTTTCCAAGTTTGAGCAAATGCATAATTATATGTATAGGAGCTGAATATCAAATCTATACATATAATCTACACATATCTGATGTCCCGCTCCTGAAATACCCTTATCCTGCCCCTTTTGCTCTATGAATAGAACCATACATATAGAGGGTAATTTTATAAGGCACGCGTAGGTTAACATGTTTTGATATGTGTATTTCACACCTATTTTATAAATTCAAATACATGCATACACAACTTAACGAACTAGCGTGTACGTGCAAAGGTATGCGTGCTCATTTGAGGCATGAGCGCTTATGTGTAGATGCCCCTTCTACCTTTTCAAGAACCTGTGGAAATTATAGTATTTTTGAATTTACCCATGTAACTTTATACTCTATTCACGCTCCTTTCAAACTCAACCCCTGTACATTATTCCCCCAGTGAAAGTATGTTTTGCACAAGCTACCAGTATATTGAGTTGGAACCCCCATTTCATCATCTGAGTATTTATGCTGGAAAGGGGAATCTATGTCTGACCCTTGAAGGGAGTTTCCTTCCCACCAACTAGAATGACCCCCTAGGAGCAGAGTGCGCACGTACTGAGCAAAATGAGGACAGTGGATCTGGGATAAAAATGACTGTTTGTTGGGCCCCTTAACCCTTTCAAGGCCGAGCCCAAAACTCTTGGGATCCAAAATTCTGACTAAATATTCCTATCAAATGGTATATAATACATGACCATAGCAGAAGGAAAATCACTATTAGAACATATTGAATAAGATGGGTACAATTTTCCCGAAATATGCAAAAATGAACCCGGCTGCAGAATGTGGATTAAAAATTTAAAGTAGGCCTTCAAAGGGTTAATGACTTTCAATAAAGCAGAATTATCTTTATAAATAGAGGTTGTGATCAAAAGGCACACAACTTAATCTCCCGGTTCTCATGTATTTTTCAATATTGTTACACCATACCTAAGATACTTGCACAGGGATTTGTTCCTTAAAAAAAACAGTGATTACAATTTTTCACACCATCTCTCTACTTTTGTGCATCGGTGATGTTGAGAGCTATGCCATCAGTAAATTAGTTACTGGCGAGGTCTCCCAAGATGGACAGGTCACAGCTGAGATGCCAGACTAAGACAAACTACCCATCTGGGCAGCAGCAGTTTGGGAAAGTATTGGTGACAGAGGATCACATTTCTGTGAAACGACAACAACACTGACATAACCTACACAGAAGAAAGGCATGGCAATCTACACTAGTTGCCAAAATTGTGGATACACCAGCAATTCATTCCCTTCATGTGTATTTGAGGTCTTTTAGTTGCTTCCCTTGTCTATTCTAGTTGATGTAAAGTCTATGGTTGAATGTGTTATTTTTTATTGAATCAGCAGAAACCTAAAAAACATACTTTAACTGAAAATTTGTGATTTTGCATGTTAAGATGAGAGATGAGCATAATTTTGCATATTTCTTGTAATTTCCCCATTTGTTATTCATGCAGTTTTACTCTGCTGTACCATTGTTTGTGTGTGTTTCTTTTGAATGTGTATCACTAATATTTGTAAGCATGTTGTTATTTACTTTTTCAAAAATAGTTTTGTTTTTATAATTAAAATAAGTAAAATGTAATTAATTATTTAAGATATGGAGGAGTGGTCTAGTGGTTGGGGCAAGGTACTTCAGGCCAGAAGGTCAGGGGTTCAAATCCCACTAGAGGACAGCAACCTTGGGCTGGAAGGACTGGGGTTTCTAGTCCCACAGGAGCTCCTTGTGGTCTTGGGCAAGCCACTTAACCCTCCATAGCCCATGTTCCCTGTAAAATAGTTATCTCCAAGTTATAATGCCCTGTTCAATGTAATTTTAGTTTGTTCAATGTAAACCACACTGATACAGAATAGCACGGTATATAAGAGAATGTAAATAAGATATAGATTTCACATAATATTTCCTACCTAAATTTACTATGGGCTTTCTTTTAAGTAAATACTAAGAATGAAAACTACCAAGAGACAAGACTGGTCACCTAAACAGAGTGCTTCTGCAGTAACATGGAGGATGGAAGGCTACAGCTTCAGAGAAATAGCAAAGAAACTTGGCAATAGAGTAGCAACCTCTGGTGTTCAGAAGCTGTGCAACCTCTTTAAGATGACTGGAACAATTGCAAACAAACAGGGAAAGGGCAGAAAAAAGTCACCACCACCTACAACTGACAGGAGAATAGTAAGACTGGCTCTAGGGAACAAAAGAATTGCTGCGAATGATATAAACAACATTTTGTCCGATACCGGAGTCTCAGTGTCAAACAGAACTGTTGGTCATAGACTAGTTGAAGCTTATCTGAAAGCCAGAAGATCAAGGAAAAAGCAATTTCTGAATCCAGTTTAAAGAAGGAAAAGACTTGACTGGGCCAAAGAACACTTGAGTTGGTCAGTTGAAGACTGGAAAAGAATTATTTGGAGCAATGAGATAAAGATTTCAATTTTTGGGAATGATGGTATTGGAATATGTGGAAAGAAGACCTAGAGAAGACCTCATCCCAGAATGTCTCAACACCACTGTTGAGCATCCCGAGTTTCATGATATAGGAATGTATGCCTCAGCATATGATAAGCAGGATTCAAGTTTTGAGTGACTCCATCGGTGCGAAATGATATATTGTAGACATCCTTGAATCAAAATACTGCCTTCTGCTTCTGACCTTTTTGGGTCTGATGGGGACCATAAATGTCAACAGGATGGAGCACTATGCCACACAGGAAGCATTTTTAAGAAGTGGTTTGCTGACAGCAATGTGGAATTGTTGTCATGGCCTGGAAACAGTCCTGACCTCAATCCCATTGAAAGCCTTTGGTCCAGATTGAAGACAGCTGTGGCATCAAAGCGTCCAGACAATAAACTGGAACTGACTGAGTGCATTATCTGTTCCTGGCTCCATATAATAAAAAAGGAAAACCTTGAGAAACTTGTAGAATCAATGCCTAGAAGATGTCCATCTGTCAATGGTGCCAATGGTGCCAATGGTTTAAGAACATAAGATATGCCATATTGGGTCAAACCAAGGTCCATCAAGCCCAGTATCCTGTTTCAAATAGTGGCCAATCTGAGTCATACGTACCTAGCAGTTTCCCAAAAAGACACAGGTTCCGCAATGCTTGTACTGGGTCAAGCATTGATATCCTGGGTCCCTTCTTAATAATGGTTTATGGACCTTTCCTCCAGGAACTTGTCTAAACCTTTTTTAAACCCCGCTACACTAACAGCCTTTACTACATCCTCTGGTAACAAATTCCAGAGTTTGATTACACGTTGAGTGAAAAAATATTTTCTTTTATTAGTCTTAAATAGTTTACCCTGTAACTTCATTGCATGTCCCCTAGTCTTTCTATATTCTGATAATGTAAACAATCGATCTACGTTTACCTGTTCCACTCCGTTCATTAATTTATAAACTTCTATCATATGTCCCCTCAGCTGTCTCTTTTCCAGGTTAAAGAGCCCTAACCTTTTTAGCCTTTCTTCATAGGAGTATCCTTCCATCCCCTTTACGATTTTGGTGGCTCTTCTCTGAACCTTTTCTAATAACGCTATATCCTTTTTAAGATACGGCGACCAAAATTGCACACAATATTCAAGGTGCAGTCTCACCATGGAACGATATAGAGGCATTATAATATCTTTTGTTTTATTTTCCATTCCTTTCCTTATGATACCTAGCATTCTATTTGCTCTCTTGGCCGCTGCTGCACACTGGGCCGAGGGTTTTAACATGTTATCCACAATGACGCCTAAATCTTTTTCCTGGGTAGTGGCTCCTAATGTGGAACATTGCATCGTGTAACCATAGTTTGGGTTGTTCTTCCCTAGGTGTATAACTTTGCACTTGTCCACATTAAATTTCATCTGCCATTTTGATGCCCAGTCTTCCAATTTATCAAGATCCTCTTGCAATTTTCCACAATCCTCTTGTGTTTTAACAACTTTAAATAGTTTTGTGTCATCTGCAAATTTGATAACCTCACTCGTTATTCCACTTTCCAGGTCATTTATGAATATGTCAAAAAGTAGCGCACCCAGCACAGATCCCTGGGGTACACCACTATTCACCTTTCTCCATTGGGAAAATTGGCCATTTAGCCCAACCCTCTGCTTTCTATCTTTTAACTAGTTCTTGATCCACAGTAGTACACTGCCTCCTATCCCATGACTCTTTAGTTTTGCCAAAAGTCTCTGATGAGGGGCCTTGTCAAAGGCTTTCAGATACACTATATCAACCGACTCACCTTTGTCCACCTGTTTATTCACACTTTCAAAAAAATATAACAGATTAGTAAGACAAGATCTTCCTTGTCTAAACCATGTTGGCTTTCTCCCATTAGGCCGTGACTATCTACATGCTGAGTAATTTTATTCTTTATGATGGTTTCTACCATTTTTCCCGGTGCTGACGTGAGGCTCACCAGTCTGTAGTTTCCTGGATCAACCCTGGAACCCTTTTTAAAAATTGGTGTTACATTGGCGATCCTCCAATCTTCAGTTATTAGAGATGATTTTAATGACAGTTCACAGATTACTAATAGCAGGTCTGCAATTTCATATTTCAGTTCTTTCAACACCCTTGGATGTATACCATCCGGCCCAGGTGATTTGCTACTCTTCAGTTTATCTAATAGTTGTAATATATCTTCCCGATGTATCGATATTTCCTTCAATGCTTCCGCACCTTTAAATACCACTTCAGTCATGGGTAATATCCCTACATCTTCCTCAGTAAAGACCGAAGCAAAGAATTCATTCAGTCTCTCCGCTATCACCTTGTCGCCTCTTAGTGCCCCTTTAACTCCTCTATCATCTAATGGACCAACTGGCTCTCTCACAGGTTTTTTGCTACGAATGTACTTGAAAAAATCTTTATTTCACATTTTTGCTTCCGCAGCAAGCTTCTTCTCAAATTCTCCCTTTGCCTGCTTTATCAATGCCTTGCATTTGACTTGCCAGTGCTTGTGCTGTTTCCAGGTTTCATCGTCTGGCTCTTTTTTCCATTTCCTGAAAGATGCTTTTTTGGCAACAACAGCCTCTCTGACCTCACCTTTAAACCATGCTGGCAGTTTTTTGGACTTCCTTCCACTTTTCTTAAAGTGTGGAATACAGCTGGTCTGGTCTTCCAAGATAGTATTTTTCAACAACACCCATGCTTGATGTAAGTCTTTAACCTTTGCAACTGCTCCTTTTAGATTTTTCTTAACTATTTTGCTCATTTTATCATAGTCTCCCTTTCGAAAGTTAAAAGTTAGTGCTGTGGATTTCCTTACTATCCCTCCTCCACTAATTAAATCAAAGGCGATCATGCTATGATCACTATTGCCAAGTGGCCCCAACACCCTTATCTCTTGCACTAGATCTGGTGTTCCACTAAGGACTAGGTCTAATATAGCTTCCCCTCTGGTCGGTTCATGAACCAGCTGCTCCAAGAAGCAGTCATTTATGTCATCTAGGAACTTTATCTCCCTAGCATGTCCTGCCGTGACACTGACCCAGTCAATACCGGGGTAATTGAAATAACCGATTATTATTACTGCGCTGTAACTTTTGTTACCTTCCTTGATTTCTTTGAGCATTTCATCATCCATTTGTTCATTCTGGCCAGGCGGTCGATAGTACACCACCACTGCCATCGCCTTCCCCTTTTTACATGGAATTTCAATCCATAGAGATTCTACAGCAAATTTTGCTTCCTGCAAAACTTTAATCCTTTCTGACTCAATGCCCTCTCTAACATAGAGCGCAACCCCTCCACCAATTTGATCAGCTCTATCATTATGATATAGTTTGTACCCAGGTATCACAGTGTCCCACTGGTTGTCCTCCTTTCACCATGTCTCTGATATTCCAATCATATCTAACCTCTCATTTAGTGCTATATATTCTAATTCTCCCATCTTTTTTTTTAGACTTCTAGCATTTGCATACAAGCATTTTAGAGACTGTATTTTATTCATATTAATTTGGCTATTGGTAGACATGGGTAATTTTGGATCTTTAAGCTCTGTCTGTTCCATACTTGAGGGCATTTGGGCTACTTTACTCTTTTTTGGAACCTCTCTGCTTTTGGTAGTATCCTTCAAGAATAGATTCTTCCGAACCATCCTCTCTTGGGTGACTGTCGGCTTTCCAACAAGCTACTGACCTTAATGATGTAAAATGGTTCCGATTTAATAATACCCTATAGTGATATACTTCTGACACTGTATCTCAGGGTTTTTTTTGATAGAATAAGACTTAAATTGATGAATTTTTATTTCAGTATAGTTTCTGTACCAATATTATGTACTTTCCTTTCTAAAGCACATAAAACATTTGAACAATTGAGCACATATTTATAAAAAATAAAGTAAAGGTCAAGGTGTATCCACAATTTTGGCCACTACTGTAATTCCATTTCTTGCCATGAAAACCCAATGGATAGTCACAACAAAACAAACTGATGGGAGATGAGATCTCTAGGTTGAATAGCACTGAATGGGCTACTGGGAAAGAGTTAAAGACACTAGAGTTAAACCAGCATTTGTGATGCAGTTGAATCAAATCTGGTGGGTCCTTTGGCTATTGATTTTGCTGTGCTGCAAAGATGTCTTACAAACAAAGCCACCTGATTGAAGACTGAACACAGTTTAGAACAACTATCCAGAGGGTCACTATGAGTTGACCTAGACTTGATAGCACTTAGCAACAATTTGTCCAGCCTACCTGCCTACATACCATGATCCTTTTTTCATTTATTACACATACTGTTTTTCGAGTGTGTGGAATCCTGGAATCAGAAAGTGAGGCCCGAATGAATTCATCTGAGCGTGCAAGGTACATTAAGATTTATTTTTCCCTCTCTGGTACATTTTGCAAAGCTGTCCACATCTGCATGATCTTATGACGATGATCTGGGAGAAGAAGACAGCAAACTGAATGACATTAGAAATGAGGACTTTTTTAGGAGGAAAAAGTTGGAAGACTAGCTAGATTTTTGAAAGATAAAATGCACAGACTTCTTCAAGCATGAGTCGCTTTTACTGTGAAGTCTAAAGTAGAAGAATTTTTCAGATTTTGTTCTTAAATCTGATTTAAGGCTTAATGATCAATTTATAGGTGCGCAGTGTAGCATCAGAAAAGAGACATTTCTGTTTAGAAAAAACGGCCAGCAGTTTCAATCATGGGCCTGCAGAGCAAAAAACCAACAGACATTTAGCTAATGGAGCAGAAACACAGATAAATTCAAAATGCATTTTTGTTTGTGATGCACACAGCACTGCATAAGAGTGTATTCAAAAACCATTTAAAAACAACAGGATTCTTTGCCACTAATTGATTATTTTGAGTTTTATAGCTTTTCCTTTTAATTATTATCCCTCTAAGGAGTTCCCAAACAGAGTAGTATTATATGCTCCAAATGATTATTTAATCAATATAAATATTTAGTATTAATGACAACTTAAAGTGACAGTGCATTCAAGCTCATTAGTTCCCTTCCTGTCCCCTTTGAAAGGAGAAAATTCATTTTACCAAAAAATTGAAAATACAATTTCTCCATAGTGTAGAGATTTTTTCCTTGGGTAGTCTGCACGGAGCATTGGTCTAACTCAACCCCACTTTAGCTGGTGTGATAGTCATGGAGTGGTAATTTCTTAATCTTGTTATTTATATGAAACAAGAAGAACAAACAGAACATGTGGGATCGCAGACATAATAGGATACGTATACTCATTTCAGAAAACGTTATGGCAAAACCATAGCAACTGTCTGATACATTGCCGAGCCCCTTGTTATTGTCATGCAGGTTTTCTCCTATTCATAGTCTGCCTTCCTCCTTCAATCTTCATCCTTGCCAAACACATATGTCCCAAATATTCCATCATTCGTCCCTCCCTTCTCAAGCCCCCGCAACATACAGCCATGTAGGCCATTTTCTGGCCAATGGCCATTTTCTGGCAGGTCTAGCAGGTAGCAGGTCTGTGTCAAAAGATTTGTGATTGGTGACCTGGCAGAAGATCAGTGTCATTGATGGTATTTCCTGACAACTTGTAACTTTTTACCTAGAAGTGATAGAATCTGCCAGAACCATTAGCAGCTGCAGTTGGCCAAGGAATGTAATTAATTGTGAATAGACTACTTGCTTTCTGGCTAGAATCTCATTTATTTATTTCTTATATACTATCAAGTCTATAGTATGTCGACTCATGGTGACCCTCTGAATAGTTGTTCTAAACTCTGTCCAGTCTTCAATCAGGTGGCTTTGTTCATAAGATGTCTTTGCAGCACAGCAAAATCAGCAGTCAGAGGACCCATCAGCTTTGATGCAACCACATCGCAAATGCTGGCTTCACTCTGGTCTCTTCAGCTCTTCCCCAGTGGCCCATTCAGTGCTTTTCAACCTAGGGGTCTCATCCTCGTGTGCTCTCTCTACTGCCTGAAAGAGCTGAGCAATCTGGGTGATGGCAGTGGTTTGCTGATGTTCTCTGATCTAAAAACTCACCATTGTTTCTTCAGTTGCAAATGGATATTTTTTTTCTTTCCATAAATGGATTAAGGCATCCTTGCTTATGGATCTTTTAAAACTGGTTTGAAGAGACTGAAAACAGGATTAGGATGGAGGGAGGAGGAGTGAAGCTGAGATTTAATGGAAGGATGAGTTTAAATGTTAAATTATACTTGCTGTGATATTTTTGTATGGAGGTTTGATTTTAAATGTGAAACTGTTTCTGAAGTTTTTATTATGTGATACCTCAGGTGCTTACGGTGATGCGTGGTATTATGTTTGAATGAATGCATTGTACATCAGTCAAGTCTTGCTTGAGCATATTCGATTTAGTCAGCATTACCTGCTATGCAAATATAACAAGCCCTCTACAGACAGCGGTGAGCAAAGATGGGGCAAACTCTTTAAATCAAATACAGCACAGTGGAGGAAGTACTTTCCACTTCTCTGATGTGTCCTCTCCATTTATCTACTTAAATTATAGCATCTATTTTCTGGAGCTGCTATCTCAAACTGGTTACCCAAGATAGCAGCACAGGTAGAATAAATAGCTCTTCATGTCCTCTGTTCACAAATAGGATTTATATAGCTTCATCTTCTAGCATGACTGTCAGGAAGGCAGCTTAAATTTTGCCTTGACATCTGCTGAAGTAAAGAGCCAGGTAGAATATAGGTTTTAATTACTAATGTATGTTAGCATACTAAGGTACATTATTGTACATTATCATGCATTAATGTGATTTAGCAACATTATTAATAAGCAAGTCCCATTGCCAATAATGGGGGCCTCCATTAAATAATGTGGGTTAAATTGCATTGACATCTACGAACATGAGAACATATAATAGTAAATCTAGATCTTAGTTTCCCAAAGTAAAAAAGCATTCTAAACTATTTTTAATGGTAAGTATATCAGGAATCACAGTGGTGCTGGGAGACAGTGATGCAGAGAAAATATGCTTTTACCCAGCACACAGTTAAACTGGGCAATTTGTTGCCAGAGTGCATGGACAAGCAACTAAAATATAGCAGATGGATTCCAAAAGAGTTAGACAAGCTCTAGGATGAGCCATGAAGACGTGGACAAGCCACTGAGTGGGAGGGATTGGAATTACTGTATTTCTTGAGATCCTGCTAGGTAATTGGGACCTAGATTAACCACTATCAGAGAGAGCATGCAAACTCGATGGACCTCTGGTCTGATCCAGTATGGTATTTCTTATGCTCTTATGACACAAAAACCTTATCGATAACAAAAACTTCCAACAATATAAGACAGTTTGTTTGTGGCAAATGTCATTTTTGTACTATGGAACTTAGCACCTAGTTAATGGAGTGGTATATTATCAAAAGAACATGGTCATCATTTTAGAATCTCTATGCATAAGAACATAAGATATGCCATACTGGGTCAGACCAAGGTCCATCAAGCCCAGTATCTGTTTCCAGCAATGGCCAATGTAGGTCATACGTACCTATCAGTTTCCCCAAAAGATACAGTTCCACAGTGTTTGTATTGGGTCAAGCATTAATATCCTGGGTCCCTTTATAATAATGGTTTATGGACCTTTCATCCAGAAACTTGTCCAAACCTTTTTTAAACCCAGCTACACTAACAGCATTTACTACATCCTCCGGTAACAAATTCCAGAGTTTGATTACACGTTGAGTGAAAAAATATTTTCTCTTATTAGTCTTAAATGGAGCAGAACCCCATGCAAACAGGAAGTCAGTCATCGGAGGGGGCAGAAGCAGCTAGCACCATGGTGCCAAAATTGGCAGTTAAGCGCCACATGGCTGTTTCAATCCATTGCTGCCACTGTAGGTCCCAGTGAGGGGACAACAGCAGTATCAATGAGGGTGGGTGGCTGGCTGGGGGGGGGGGGGGCACAAGGGATGAGATTTGCCTAGGTCACCTCATCTCTTTGCACTGGCCTTGTCCTGGGCACAAGTAGGCATTTGAAAAGTGCTTGTTTCAGCCAGCAGCCAACAGTAGGGAAAAGAGATGTTTGAGAATGTGTCTACACAGGTTTGAGTCCTCTAGCCAAATCAGTAAATCCTCCCATCCAAGTCCTTTCATCTAGCTGTGATTCCCTAAGATGTGCGAGGAATTTACCAGCATCCCCATAAGCATGTCATCTAGACATTGTACCAACAGGTGGCATCATTTCCGAGAAAATGGTGCATGGATCATTCACCCCCAAGAAACCAAATTCCTTGGTTTGCACTTCCCATTTCTCATGGAGAGTGCACATAGCAAACAGATTAAGTAAGTGTATTATAGTTGTACACTGGCACTTTCATGGTGAACACTTATCTAACTTACTGAAGGCTCCTCCCTTATTGCACAGTGCTGTAAGCATATGGCCTGCATTACAGCTGCGGGGCAGTAGCATTACAGAGAAGTGTGCCACTAGATAAACCTAGTTCTGTTAGATGCCACCTTTCAATCCCCAGCCTAAATATATGTAAATGACCATTTTGATGATATTAATATGTTTGCAAAGGGCTCCATATAGGCAAATACCTATGTTAGTGTCCCACATGGTATCACATGAACTGTTACATAGAAACATAACGGTAGAAAAAGATCATATGGCCCTTCCAGTCTGCCCTTTCATACCAACTACTATAGTCACTTTTTTTCTTTTAGAGATCTTCTGTCTTGGCCCCATGCTTTCTTAAATTCAGATACTCTCCTGGTCTTTACTACCTCCACAAGGAGACTATTCCATGCATCCACCACTCTTTCCATAAAGAAACATTTCTACATATTATTCCTGAGTCTATCCCCTTTCTCCTTCATCCTATGCCCCCTTGTTGCAGAGCTTTTTTTCAATTGAAAGAGGCTCTCCTCCTGTGCATGTATGTCACAGAGGTATTTAAACAACTCTATCATATCTCCTCTCTCCTGCCTTTCTTCCAAAGTATACTGAGTATATTGAGATCTTTAAGTCTGTCCCCATATACCTTTTGACAAAGCTCAGTGGTCATTTTAGTAGCCACCCTCTGCATCGACCCACCCTGTTTATATCTTTTTGAAAGTGTGGTCTCCAGAATTGCACAAAATACTTCAAATGAAGTCGCACAAAAGACTTATATAGAGGCACTATCACCTCCTTCTTGAATGCACATCCATATTTTGCTAACCTTAAAGCCATTTCTGTGCCCTGGTCTGATCATGCCCTATTGCTTTTTGATTTGGTTCTTCTGAAACCATATTTATCAGTTACTGGTTTGACCATTTCTCCAGTTATTTCCTGTTATCTTATCACCCCAACAACTCTTGCAGCTTTTCCAGCTGTTGATACTTTATTGCCTACAATTTTTTCTTCCTTATCTGTAAGTGAGCAGGCCTATATGTGGCACACTACACTCTACGGAGTTAAACAAGCTCACCTCTCTGCAGATTAAAACCATGTACCACGGGTCTCTCGCAAATGGTTTCATGCTGGTCTTCAGCTTCTCATGCGACCGACCCAACCTGATCATGGAGGAAGGCTAAATCTACTCAAACCCTGCAGAGCTTTAAGACCTACCAGATAGTCTATCGCTGCAAAATATTTGAGGCAAAGAACATTTTCTTTTCCTAGCTTATTAATTATTCTCCATCTACAATGAAATCTATTTTCTCAGTTGTATCTCAACTCTCTACAAAATTTAGACTCCAGGGGTTTTTGCCCTGGTTGGATCCTTCTCCAGAGAAATTAGAAAACTATTTTTTGATTAAAGTCCAGACACTTAAAGCTACATTACCCTTCTTTCTGCCTTTTTTGCCACCGGCAGAAGCCGAGGGTGCTATTTCAATATCACTGCATTCCTGGTCACATTTCACCTCTGTGTCCCTCTCTCAGCTGGAGTGGGTATCACTGTCTATTCATAAACTACTTCTGCTTTAGACTCAATTCCATCAGCATGGCTCAATGAGCCTAGTCTTGGACTCCTCCCATCTTTGCTTCCATTTCAGGTGTGGTATCAGAGGTCTGCAAAAAGGTTATACTTAGTCCTCTAATAAAGGATCAACATGGGGACTTTTCCAATCCTCAAAACTACCGCCCAATCTCCAACATATCTGTGATTTCCAAGATAACTGAGAAAATTGTCTTTCATCAGCTCACAGATCACAAGGACCAAGTACATTTCCTACTTCCCAGACAATCGGTTTCATATGGAAATGGTGCTAATTGCAATCTTCAATGAAATTTACAGATCGCTTGATCATGAGAATTATACTCTCAATCTCACCTGATCTATCTGCGGCCTTCAACCTGGTGAACCACAATTTATTTTTGGCCAGCCTGTATGAGGCAGGGGTTCGGGATACAGTATTTGCCTGATTTTGTTCCTTCTTGAATCACGGATTTTGTTCCTTCTTGAATCACGGATCTTTTCAGGTTTGTATTCAATGTTATACCTCTGCCCCTTGAGACTTTCTATGTGGGGTCCCTCAAGGTTCTATCTTTACTATTTAATATTTTTCTTAGCCCGCTAATTGCTCTACTATGGGGGTTAGGCATTTCCTGTTATGTTTATCGGGAGAACATTTTATTGCTGCATTCAACTGTGGGACATGCAATGAAGCTAAAGGGTAAACTATTTAAGGCTAAAAAAAGAAAATATTTCTTCACTCAACGTGTAATCAAACTCTGGAATTTGTTACCGGAGGATGTAGTAAAGGCTGTTAGTGTAGCTGGGTTTAAAAAAGGTTTGGACAAGTTCCTGGAGGAAAGGTCCATAAACCATTATTAAGAAGGGACCCAGGATATCAATGCTTGACCCAATACAAGCATTGTGGAACCTGTGTCTTTTGGGGAAACTGCTAGGTACGTATGACCTAGATTGGCCACTGTTGGAAACAGGATACTGGGCTTGATGGACCTTGGTCTGACCCAGTATGGCATATCTTATGTTCTTATGTTCAACTGATAATTCTATATTAGATTTGCTCCCTTTAAATAACTACCTAACCAGTATTTCTTCTTGGTTATACAAACACTCCTTAAATTGAACCCCATCAAGTCTACAGCCATCTGGTTTACTGGTTCAGATTCCTGTCCCACACTATGTTGGATGGTTGACCTTTAGCATTAGATACATCACTACATTATCTAGAAGTTACCTTGGATTCCGCTCTTACTTTCTCTTGACAACCCTACCCAGACAACTGTGCTTCTGCACACTGCGATCCAAAGACTTAATGACTGCAATATTATTTATCTAAGCCTTCCATAGGTCCACCTCCGTCGCCTCCAAACCATCCAAAATACTGCTCTTCGCTTACTAGCTTACACATCAAAATTTGATCATGTTATACCACTATTCATTAAATATCATTGGCTCCTATAAATTCTCGGATCATGTTCAAATTTCTTACTCTTACCCACAAGATTATTCATGATGCAACTCTGTATTATTTGTCTTCTATCATTTTCTTATATGCGCCAGCTAGATCTCTTTGCTCACTTCATAACTTTTGGTTACATCTTCCCTCTTCAAGGGTAATTAAATATGATTCCACAAGAAAATCAACTTTCTCTGCTGCTGCTCCAGCACATTGGAATGGTTTGCCGGCCATCTTCGTATGGAGTTAAATTTTAAATGTTTAAAAAAACCTCTGAAAGCCTTTCTTTTTAGAACTGTTTTTAATCTGTCAGATTAGCTATTTTGGTGGACAGTTTCTCTGGCCTGGAGAGGGCAGCACTATTGTTTAAGGCAGGGGTGGTCAACTCCAATTTTGCTGCACCACAATCCAGCCTGGTTTTTAGGATGTCCCTAATGAATATTCATGATATATATTTGTACAGTTGCATCCACCATCTTCCTTTGTATCCAAATATATACCATGAATATTCATTAGGCACAACCTGAAAACCAGGCTGGATTGTGGTGCACCAGGACTGGAGTTGGCCACCCCTAGTCTATATAGCCTGTGAATTTTGGCCAGTATGTATCTATGTTTTTATTCTGTTTAAGCTGTACCTAACTCTTTTGCTTACTGTGCTACTCTGTCTTGTCTAAAGTATGGGGTTCTTTTTTTTTTTTGGGGGGGGGGGGGGTTCTGATTTTAATTGATTGTATACTTCATAGATTGTCATGCACTGTTGCAGTATATTAAATAAACTATAACCGTAACCATTCTTCTTCCTGATGGCCATTCCTCTCTCTGTGCATCCAAACATCCTTCTGGCTTTTGCCATTTATTTATGTATTTATTTATATGGATTTGTATACCATGTTATTCTACAATCAAAGTAGTCACATCACAATCGGAGGGTTACATTTAACATGAGGGTACTTAACAACATAATACATTATACATTGTGGGTACTTAACAACATTATATATTATACATTATATATTATACACTATACATGGGGGTACTTAACAACACTATACATTACTCTTATAGGTCTAGTTAGGGTGGGTATTGAGATGGTGGAGGTAGTTGCATTGAGGTAGTTGTGTTACTGTTCGGGTGGAGTTTGTTGGCTGTCTGTTTGTTCATAGGTTTCTGTGAAGAGCAAGGTTTTGAGGGCCTTGCGGAAATCTTTGGAATCATTCATGGCCCTCAGACCCATCGGGTGGGAGTTCCAGAGTGTGGACGCCAATAGCGAAGGAGCTCTTCTTGAGGTTACTTGTTTAGTTTTGTGATATCCTGCAGGTGTGCCGATCCTGTTGTCATTATTGGTTCTTCTTGGTCTTTTCTACCTTTTTAGCCACCTTAAGATAATCAGAAACAATCACGCCCAGGTTCTGGTCTTCTTTCATGGACAGAAGTACTTCATCTCCTGTAGCATACCACTCCCTTGGATTTTTGTAGCCCAAATGCATGACCCTGCATACTTTAGCATTAAATCTCAGTTGCCAAATTTTCCACCATTTTTGAAGCTTCACTAGATCCCTCCTTATGTTATCTACTCCTTCCTAGGTATCCATTACAGATTTTGGTATCATCTGCAAAAAGGCAAATCTTACCCAACAGCCCTTCTGCAATATCACTAACAAAATTGTTTAGATTCTAGGGATGTGAATTCATTATGACAAGAAGGGAAATGCCAACAACATTTCCTATTTTGTTTTTCATGGATTGTTACATGAAACAAGATGGGACTCTGAAATACAGCTCTAAATAGTGCTCAGTATTGCCTAAATATCCTTCCTATAACATACTGCTGTAACACATTTACAAAATAAGCAGAAAATGCATAAAAAGCAAGAAACGTACATCACAAATCTGTATAAACCAGGCACACCCTAGTATATACTTTCTAGGAAGATTGGCACATTGCAGGGTGGCTGTGGGGGGGGGGGGGGGACTTAAGAGAAACAGCAGGTGAAGGTAATCCAGTAGAGCTGCAGGTGCACTGCGTACTGCATTCCCTATTCAAAAATATGTGGTCTTGGCAGATACAGAATCTTAGGGATTCCCATGGGTGGGATTTATATCTAAATCATCAAATATTGAAAGTGTACTGGATGAAGAGAGTGTTGATAATGAGCTAACTGGTGAGGAGGAAGGAAGTGATACTGGAACTGCCAAGGCCAAGAGCATTGAACCAGTAGAGGGGTCAATAGAGAGCGGGAAGAATGCAGCTGGCCTTTCATCCTCTCATCCATCCCCAGCCATAGATCCAGCAGAAGCTGCACCAAGAGCATCAATCCCACACCCCCCCCTCCCCCCATGAAGGAAGCACAGAGGAAGTCTTATAAAACCTCACATCATGGGTAGAAGCATTATAAAATGCTGGATGACCCATGGTATATGGAATGGAATTACTGTAGAAGCAAATTAGAAGATGGAAATGGAGGGGTCATTTTATGAACAGCTGCATGCACCATCATTTTGAAAAACAGAACCCTTTCAAGCTCAGTACAAAGGAGGTACTGATCCTAGAGCGGGGATGCCTCTGGGTATGGAAATAACAGGAAAAGCAAAATCCCTTTCACAAGTGGAGCCCCTAGCCTCATCCACCAGTCAGGTGGCATGGCTGCAGGCCCAATGAGTATCAAAGCAAGTCACTGTGAAAGAGATGGGGTGGTGTTTGGCAGCATTGTCATCGAGCAGGCGACATGCAGCATCAAGGGTAGTGACATGGTGCATCAGGGAAATGAGAGTACTGGGAACCATCCCCTGGCGATGATTGAGAAAATGGGCTTTAAGAAGCTGATGCATCTCTTAGCTCCCATGTACCGAGTGCTCTGCAGGACAGCTTTTAGTAGGCAGGTGATCCTCAGCTGGTATAATCAGTTGTATTGCCAGCTGCTGGCAGCATGGTCAAAAAATGGAGACTGGTAGTAGCCTGTATTTCACCACTGACATTTGGTCTAGTCCCACAGGTGCTCCTTGTGGTCTTGGGCAAGCCACTTAACCCTCCATTGCCCCATGTTCCCTGTAAAATAGTTATCTCCAAGTTATAATGTCCTGTTCAATGTATTCCAGTTTGTTCAATGTAAACCGCCTTGATATCATGAAAGGCAGTATATAAGAAATGTAAAATAAATCAATTAATAAATAAATAACCTTACGCATGCCTACCTCTTCCTTACAGAACACCGGTGGTATCTGGACAAGCCAGGAACAGGCTAGATCTAAAAGATGAGCAGCAGGAGGAAGAAACTCATGGGTTGTGCTGCACAGCCAGATAATGGATGACAGCCATACCTGGACCTTTATCTTAGCAGAAATAATGGCAATGCTGCAGGTCGGGCACATCAGGCTTCCAGTTTTCCTTGTAACAGATGGTAGGGTTGTGCAGTCATTTGAAGTAAGATAGGAACTTTCAATGACAGTGCCTATATTATTTCATGCCATTTACAAACAAAAACAGAAGAACCCCCCCCCCCCCCCTTCCAAATTTTGGCACTTCCCATCTGCCCTTAATATTGTGCTTTTCTCTATTATAATAGTTGCCACCAAGTTCTGCTGAAAAATAATCTCCCTGCAGGTCCGTTCCTCCATTTGAGGAGGATTTGTAGTTTAGCGGAGGATTTCAAAATTAAAGCTGGTGAATTACGAGACCATTTTCAGATGAAGCGGTATCCTCAGCAAAGCATACAAGAGAGCAATTTATGCCCGACGCCCCCTTCTCTTATCAGAGGAAAGAAGAAGACCAATGGATGACATGTATTTTACTCGATTCTTCAAGAGCAGGATATTTGAAAAAGATTCTCTTAAAACACTGGGACATTATATCCCTCATTCCTGGTTTCCAAGCTCCTCCTCGTATGGCTTTTACAAGAGGGGAAAATATTGGACTATGAGACTATGTAACAATAGATGGGCCATAAGAAATGTAAATATTGTGAACAAAGAATTGAAGGCCCTCAATGGACTGATATGAGAATGAACAGGCTCTACTACTCCAAACATTGGAGTACCTGCAACTCTGGCTATGTGATATATATGTTACAATATGAAAGTCCTCAGCTTTATATCAGGCACACCAGCAGACTGGTGAAAATCAGACAATCGGAACATACATCACGATTAAAAAAACCGGGTCACTAGATCATACATTCTCTTCTTTGAAATGGAGGGTGATTGATGCAGAACCTTGTAACTCATCCAGCAGTGATCAACAAGGCAGAATGAAGTTTTTGGAACAATGTTGGATCTTTAATTTGAATACTCAGACCCCTAATGGGATGAACATGGATACTGACACTCTTCTGAGTTTTGGAAGTGATTGGTGAATTGAGTTGGAGTCAGATTGGTTGAGAGTTTAAAGAGACAAGGAGTTCCCAAATGTCTGATGTCAGACATCTTTGGATGAGGCCAAAATGTATATTATGAGGTCTGTGATAGGAATGCCACATCTAGACGTTACTGATGTAGAATCTATCTTGGGGATGAAGAGATTCTGAATTAAGATAAGTGATTATTCCTTGATGCACAACTGTAAAAATGTATAAAGTCTGAAACAGAGTGCTTTGTTGGATTGTGATACTGTATGTGTGATTCCAATGGAATAATAGTATGGTTATATTGAAGCAATACTACATTTCTAAAAAAAAAAGAGTAAAATCAAAGAACATGTCTCAAAATGGGCCTGCACCTTAATGTAAAGAAGACAAAGATCATGACAATTGGCATAATCAACAGGTTCATTGTTGAAGGAGAAGACATTGAAATTGTGAACAACTTTAACCTACTTGGATCAACTATCAATAAAGAAGCAACAAGCAGTCAAGAAATCAAACGACGCATTGCTCTTGGCAGAATGGCTATGAAAGACCTAGATAAGATTCTCAAGAGCAGAGATGTCTCTCTCCATACAAAGATTCGACTTGTTCAAGCCATGGTATTTTCAATAACATCATATGGATGTGAAAGCTGGACAGTGAAAAAGACAGACAGGAAGAAAATTGATGCCTTTGAATTATGGTGCTGGCGGCGAATACTGTGTATACCATGGACTGCCCGAAGAACAAACCAGTCGGTACTAGAGGAGATCAAACCTAAGCTTTCTTTAGAAGCTCAGATGACAAGACTTCGACTTTCATACTTTGGACACATCATGCGAAGAGAGAGATCATTAGAGAAAGACATCATGCTTGGCAAGATAGAA
Organism: Ichthyophis bannanicus; assembly: GCA_033557465.1. NCBI lineage: Eukaryota > Metazoa > Chordata > Amphibia > Gymnophiona > Ichthyophiidae > Ichthyophis > Ichthyophis bannanicus. The sequence goes on along the minus strand of CM066034.1, from coordinate 126,271,747 downwards.
GGTCAACGCAAAAGAGGAAGGCCAGCAATGAGATGGCTCGATACAATAACAGCAGCTACGGGTACCAGTCTGTCAACAATGAGCCGCCTGACTGGAGACCGAACACAATTTAGGATAGCTATCCAGAGGGTCGCCATGAGTCGACTTCGACTCTACGGCACTTAACAACAACAAAATGGGCTTGAGTAAAATCTCTCTCTCATGATCAGAATATCTTGGTTGAACTATTAAGCTGACAAAAAAATATTTCTTCTCTCTTCTTTCAGAAATTATCTCTTGGAGAGAAGTTTTTTTTTAAATTTGTTTGTTAGTGAATATTTTAAAGACAAAGCTAGAGGGTTTTCAGCAGTGACAGGAATTGATAGTAGAGATTTTGGTGATGGTGAACTTCTTGCATGGTCAAGGGGGAAGACGATGCAACCCCTTATGAAGGAGGAGAAGGATGTTAGCTGATCTCTGCAACCAATGGATGAAGGAAACTTTCACTCTGCTGTGCAGATAAGTAGTAGTTGTAGTAGCGGTAGCTTACTGATCTACTGAAAGGAAAAGCTGGGCACACACATCCAAACATATCCACCCACATCCTGTTTCCTCTAAATCTCTGCGCTCCTCTAGGAATAAAGCCTCACATTACTCTGATAAGAAATCCTCACGTAACTTATCTAACCTTATCCACATCCCTCTCCTTCCTCCCTCCGCTCTCCTGTTCTCATGTGCCCTATGGAACGCATGCTCAGTCACTAACAAACTTCCTTTTACCTATGATCTCTTCATCTCTAATGCCCTACACCTTCTCGCCCTGACTGAGACCTGGATCCCCCCAGATGACACTGTGTCCATTGCTACTCTCTGCTATGGGGGTTACCAGTTCTCCCATACACCTCGATCTACTGGTCGTGGTGGTGGTGTTGGTCTCCTACTTTCTCCCCCTGCCAATTCCAACCTCTCCTGCTACCTCAGTCACCCTCCCCCCTCTCCTTTGAAGTCCACTCCATTCGCCTCCTCCTACCACTCCCCCTCCGTGTTGCTGTTATTTATCACCCACCCAACAAACCCCAATCAACCTTCCTCACCGACTTTGACTCCTGGCTCTTCGCCTTTCTGGATCCCTCTTCCCCCACTCTTATTCTTGGCAACTTCAACATTCACGTCAACAACTCCTCTGACCTCCACGCCTCAAAATTCCTTGCCCTCATCTCCTCCTACAACCTCCAACTCTGCTCCACCGCCCCCACCCACATACACGGCCACTGCCTTGACCTAATACTCTTCTCCAATTCCGCTCCCTCAGACCTCCGCAACTCAATCCTTATGTCATTTGAACATCACCTTCTAACCTTTACTCTTCAGCTTCCGCCATCTCAGCCTTGTCCTGTCTCATCCAACATATTTAGAAACCTCCATAATATTGATCCCCTGACTCTCTCTTCCACCATTTCTCCATCTCTCTCCTCCATTATATCCTCCAAGTCCATCAATGAGGCACTATCTTCCTACAATGCTATACTCTCCTCAGCCCTTGACACTCTTGCCCCACCCACCCCACGTCCAGTCAAAGATCTACTCCCCAGCCCTGGCTTTCGCCCACAACCCATTATCTACACACCTGCGCATGTTATGCCAAGCATGCTTGGCGCAAATCCCGCTCCCCGGAGGACCTTCTACATTTCAAATTCATACTTGGCTCCTTCCAGTCAGCCATAGGACTTGCCAAACAAGACTTTTACATCCACCTGACCATCTCCCTGGTTTATGATCCTTGTCGTCTCTTTAACACCCTCAATTCTCTCCTCAAAGTCCCCCCGCCCCCAGTCCTGCCCTCCCTTTATGCCCAATCCCTAGCCGACTCTCCACGACAAGATCCACAAGATTACCCTCCAATTCCCCACCCCCTCATCTACCTCCCCCATCTGTACTTCCTCTGCCACCCTCTCCTCCTTCCCTCCGATCTCTGAAGAAGAAAACATACTCCTTCTTACCTCTTCCAAACCCACCACATGTTCGTCTGACCCTATCCCCACCCATCTCCTACACCCCATCTCCTCCACCATTGTACCCACCATCTCTCATATCCTCAACCTTTCACTCTCTACTGCAACTGTCCCTGTTGACTTCAAACATGCTGTTGTCACACTTCTCCTCAAGAAACCCTTATTTGATCCCACATGCCCTTCTAACTATCAACCCATCTGCCTCCTTCCCTTTATATCCAAACTACTAGAACGTGCAGTCCACCGCTGTTGCCTCGACTTCCTCACCTCCCAGGCCCTCCTGGACCCACTACAATCCAGCTTCCATCCCTTACATTCCACTGAAACGGCTCTCGCAAGAGTCTCCAATGACCTATTCCTGGCTAAATCTAAGGGCCTTTACTCTATCCTCATTCTTCTTGACCTCTCCACTGCCTTTGACACTGTTGGCAACACTCTTCTCCTCACCACCCTCTCCTCCCTTGGTTTCAAGGACCTGGTACTGTCCTGGTTCTCCTCCTACCTCTCCCATCGCTCATTCAGTGCATGCTCTGGTGGCTCCTCCTCCTCCCCTACCCCACTCCATGTAGATGTACCCCAAGGATCAGTCTTGGGCCTCCTCCTTTTCTCTCTCTACACCCAAGCCCTTGGCATGCTTATCTCCTCCCATGGTTTTCAGTACCATCTTTATGACTCCCAAATCTATCTCTCTACACCTACTATTTCTCCAGCAACCCAGTCCAAGATCTCTGCCTGCCTCTCCGACATCGCTGCCTGTATGTCTCTTCACCGATTGGAACCGAACATGGCTAAGACAGAACTCCTTATCTTTCCCCCCAATTCCTCCCCTTCTCTTCCCCCTTTCTCAGTCTATGTGGATGGAGCTACTATCCTCCCTGTTCCCTCAGCCCGCAACCTAGGGGTTATCTTTGACACCTCTCTCTCCTTCTCTGACATATCCAGCATGTAGCTAAGACCTGCCAGTTCTTCCTCTTCAATATTGGCAAAATCCGCCCCTTCCTCTTTGAACACACCACCAAAACGCTAATCCACTCCTTAATCTCCTCTCGCCTCGATTATTGTAACCTACTCCTTGCTGGTCTTCCCATCAGACAACTCCTCCCCCTTCAATCTATACAAAATCACGTGGCTCGACCAATCTTCCGCCATTCTCATCATGCCCACATTACTCCTTTTCTCAAGTCGCTTCACTGGCTCCCTGTCCAGTTCCGCATCCAATTCAAACTTCTCCTACTGACCTATAAATGCATTCACTCTGCGGCACCTCCATACCTCTCATCTCTGATCTCTCCCTACATCCCCTCTCGAAACCTGCATTCCGCAAGCAAATTACTTCTATCTATGCCGTTCACCCGCACCGCTAACTGCCGACTTCGGTCCTTTCACCTTGCTGCACTTCACACCTGGAACAACCTTCCTGTGTCTATACGCCAGGCACCCTCCCTGGCCCTGTTAAAATCCAGGTTGAAGACTCACCTCTTCACTGTCGCTTTCAGATCCTGACTTCTATCCTTATTCTATCTTAACCCCTGTCAACTCTCACGACCATAACGTATTGACCATATTGTGCCTTGCACTATTCCGACCTATGCTCTGTAATGTTCTCACTAGATTGAAAGCTCTGATGAGCATGACCTTGATGGGCAGGGACTGTCTCTTGTCTTCTGGCTAACTCTTGTTGGTTAGCTGTACAGCGCTGCGTGCGTGGTGCTCTATAAGTGATGAATAGTAGTAGTAGTAGTAATGATGGGTGTGGAGGAAAGGGAGCACTAGAGACAGTGAAGTTGTGGTGTTGGTGATGCAGCAAGGGAGATAGTATGCATGCCAGAAAGCAGCACTGGTACAATGATCATCCCACTTGTCATGTACCACTCCCCCCCCCCCCCACCTATGGGCCATAGCCAGAGAAACATTTTAATAACTGAAGTCCTAGCTGCAATGCTAAGCTTCAGAGATCAGCCTAGTACAAGTCAGACTCCTGATCAGATAGCAGTGACTTGCAGAGCCCATCAAGTCCATGCGCACAGATCCCTTGGTTTACTAGGTACAGAAATCGGCCATTCGGCCAGACCTGGTCGAAGTTGCACAGCATTTCCTGTCTGGCACCACAATTAGTGTGCCCAGGGAACATATATTTTCCATGGCAGGTACTTTTGTGGCCTCCCATGATTTACAGCTGGCACTGGAGTAGTTGAAAAGCTAGCGTTTCTGGAGACAACCCTCCCCCACCCCCTTGCTTAGTTTCCCTTCATTCTTATGCAGTTGGGAAGAGGAATGAGTATAGATCCTACACTCTCTGCCTTCAGTGTCTGCTAGTTGGGTTTTTGACAGTCGTCACTGCAATCTCCGGGGATGGTGCTCATTTCCAGTGGCTACCTTTCAGCCCCCCCATGCTAAAACATAAAACGAAAAGCAAGAAATCCAAAAAAGTAAAGCAAAAAACAAAACAAGCAGGAAAGGAAAGAAAATAAAAAGATCTGAAATAAATGTCTCCCTCTGCTGCTGGTGTCACTCTTACCATGCTGACATTGTTGTGACAGCCTGTCCCTGCATTGCCAGTCCTTCTCTTAAATGCAAACCACAACCATATTGCAGCGATCACAAATCCTTCTCTTGCATGCACAACCACACTGCAGCCTGCCCTCATCTTTGCAGTGGGTCCATTTAGGTCCACGTGGCAAGAAAACAATGAAATAAAAAGAATGAAAAGACCTCCTTTCTCCTTGCATCCCACTGCTGCTGCTGCCTGTGTCACTGTGTTGGCGCTGTTCTCATGGCTTGCACCTCTGCTGCCCTTTGCCTCTTTCCTGATGATTTGGGTGATTCATGCTGCCCTTCCAGCTATGTGGCTCTGCAACCAGTGTGCTTTGGCTTTTCTGGGCCATTCTTCATCTTCCTTCTGCTTTACTTCTTTTTGGGTGCCTCTTCAAATGTTCTGTTATCTGTTTTGGCATGTAGTTCCTAACAACCCGCATACAGGAGAAACTGACCCCAGAACAGTGTGGGGGATACTACCAGCCTATTAGGGTCAACAAGCATTGAGTTATTTTCTTCAAAGTTATTTTCAAGTCTTCATCACTGTACTTGTTTGGAGGTTCTAGCAGGGAAGTATGTTGTTGTTGTTAAGTGCCGTCGAGTCGGAGTCGACTCATGGCGACCCTCTGGATAGCTATCCTAAATTGTGTTCGGTCTTCAGTCAGGCGGCTCATTATTGACAGACTGGTACCCGTAGCTGCTGTTATTGTATCGATCCATCTCATTGCTGGCCTTCCTCTGTTGCGTTAACCTTCTATCTTGCCAAGCATAATGTCTTTCTCTAATGATCTCTCTCTTCGCATGATGTATAGATACTGTTATACCCTTGATCAAAGAAAGGTATTTTTATCAGGAGAGATGAGCATGGAGAAGGAGACACCCGTCCTGATAGCTGAATCAGTTGTGACTGATTGCCCTCACATCCATCATCACATTCATCATCCCCCATTACCGTACTTGTTGATTATCAGTCTTCTGCTACAAGAATTAGCCTGGAAGCCCCTATAATGAAAGGCTGTCTTGCTGCTTTGTTGGTCATCCTTAGGGCTGCCACTGCCAGTGCTCTAACCCCACTTCCCTTGCTTTTAGGTCTTCACAATGGTGTGTCTTTTCATTCTTATTTAAATCCCACTACATATCATCTAAGCAGTCTATGAATGTTTCATCCACCCTGGAGAGATCTTCCTCTATATTTAAGATTTCTATGCTGGGGTCAAAGTCTTCAGTACCAGAACTCTAATTACATGTGGGCACACAGCTTAGCTGAACTCACACCACTCCTGGGGCCCAGGCTCATGCTGCCTCTGCTGCTGCTGCTGTTGGGGTTTTAGAGCCTTGAAGCTGATCCGAGTGCTGATCTGGTCCTCCTCGCATAATTTAGGGCCTTCCAGCCAATCTGGGCACTGTGCTGGTCTCCTTCCCAATTTGCTCTTCTCAAATTGCCTTGGTGTGCTTCATTCAATTGTGGTGCTTTCATGCCCTTTTCCACTGTCTTCAGGCATTCATTGCACTCTTTGTACTTCTTTGACCTTCTGAGGTGACTTCTGGTACTCATCCTGTCAATGTACATACTCTTTACCTGTCTTCTAGTCCTAGGGGGTTTGCAACACCCCTGATGACTTATAGTACTGTTACAGATGCCTGTCATGAAGTTCCAAGCAGTCTTGTTTGAAAATCAGCAGCAAGTCTCCATGTTCCATTGCAAAATAACTTCCCCCATAGACTTTAATGGGGGTGAATGGCATGAATAGTTTGGTTCCTAAATATTAACCAAATGGGTATATCCTGATAACTAAAACGAGCCCAAAAATCTTTGGTGCACAGAAGTCTAGCAGCCAGTGCTATATACTGATAATAGCTTAGCCAGTATTCATAGATATGTGGTTGCTGTGGCAGTCAATGCAATTTTTAATGCTGCCACTTAAGTCCCATTATGTGCCTATTTCTTGGCGTGGCTATGCATGCATTTTTTGACGCTATCCATAAAAGAGTTACCTGTTTGAAAATTCTAGCTCTTTTGTGCTATTTTCTGCATCTGTATAAGCTGACCAACTTGGTGAATATTGATCCCATAATGCCTTTTACATGTGATCAGGATTGATCTGCTATAGTAGTGATTCTGAACCCAGTCCTCTGAGACCCCCAGGCCAGTCAGGTTTTCAGGATATCCACAGTGAATATGTATAAGATAGATCTGCATGCCCTGCTTTCATTGTAGGTATAATCTATCTCATGCATATTCATTATGAATATCCTGAAAACCTGATTGGCCTGGGGGTCCGAGAGAACTGGATTGAGAACCACTGTACTATAGCATCTTCCCAAATATTTATAACAACTCCCAGTCAGCATTTCTGTTGTGATTAGCCATCTCTTAAAAGGGAAATGTCTGCACACACACCTTTAAAAGAGATACTACAACCATACCTGGAACAAGAACTACCTGAAGTGCAAGCAGGGTTCAGGAAAGGATGAGGAATGAGAGACATCATTGCAGATGCGAGATGGATCCTTAAAAAGACTAAAGAATGCCAAAAGGATATCTAGTTGTGCTTTATTGACAACAGAAAGGCTTTTGACTGTGTAAACCATGAGATACTCTGGGGCACATTAAGAAGCATGGGTATACCAGAACACCTGATTGTTCTCTTGCGCAATCTGTACATTGATCAAGAAGCAACAGTTCGAACGGCTCAAGAAGAAACAGAAATTGTGGACAACTTTAACCTACTTGGATCAACAATCAATAAAGAAGCAACAAGCAGTCAAGAAATCCGACAATGCATTGCTCTTGGCAGAATGGGTATGAAGGACCTAGACAGGATTCTGAAGAGCAGAGATGTCTTTCACCATAAAAAGATTTGACTCGTTCAAGCTATGGTATTTTCAATAACATTATATGGATGCGACAGTTGAACAATGAAAAAGATAGACAGGAAGAAAACTGATGCCTTTGAATTACGGTGCTGGCGGCAAATACTGCGTATACCATGGACTGCCTGAAGAACAAACCAGTCAGTACTAGAGGAGATAAACCTAAACTTTCTTTAGAAGCTCAGATGACAAGACTTCGACTTTCATACTTTGGACATATCATGCGAACAGAGAGATCATTAGAGAAAGACATCATGCTTGGCAAGATAGAAGGTTAACACAAAAGAGGAAGGTCAGCAATGAGATGGATCAATATAGTAATAGCAGCTTTAGGTGTCAGTCTGTCAATAATGAGCCGCCTGATTGAAGACCAAATACAATTTAGGACAACTATCCAGAGGGTCGCCATGAGTCGGCACTGACTCAATGGCACTTAACAACAAACAACAACAACATATACCGACTCTCCAATTACAGAAATAATGATCTTGTGTTCATGCTCCATGGAAAGGTTGTCTAACATATTAAAGGGTTACATACTTGCAAGAGATCTTTTTAACCTGATTGTTCAACAGATTTTGAAATATGCATTAAACAGAATTACTTGCTTAGAAAAACAATTTCCTCCCTTGGCTATACATGTGGAATTTTGAAGACAATGAAGGTTTCAAGTAACTGCAAAAACATTAAAGGGAAGTAGCACATTTTTCATTTTCTTATTGCATCCTTTGATACTATGTTGCTCTTAATCATCTTGAAACAATATTGCAAATATGAATCAATTTTAAGGGAAAAGCCAGCTCTTAGAGTTGCCATGTTTTATAGAATGAATTATACCTATTATACACATTCTGGGATAATTTTATAAGGAATTACCTAGATTTTACATAAAAATAGAATACACAAATTTTGATAGTTTAGTCATTTACTTATGTAAGTGACGACTTACATGGAAAAATGACATCATAAAATACTAATGAGACTGAAAGTATGTGCATAGTTTGCATCACGTGTATTTTCACTGTGGGCATATATGTGGGCAGATTTTGAGTAGAGTGTGAGTGATGCAAGCAATTATGTGCATACAGTAGATTATAAAATTCTTTAATTTATGTTCATAATTGCAAAAGTAGGTACATTTCTTACACCAGTTCTAGTGCTGGTATAAGTGATTATGCTTGAATGTCACTTGCATCAATGCCCTATTTTACAAAGTCAACTATGCGCGTGTCGTTGTTGTTGTGTGCTGTCAAGTTGATATTGACTCCTGGAAACCCGGTGTATAATTGCCCATGTTGTGACTATCCCCTGGGTTTTCTTGTCAAGGTGCAACTGGAAGTATCAACCAGGCCTATCCCTGGTTAGTTTCCAAGATTAGGCGCACTCAGGGTGGTACAACTGTGTTAAATATGCATACTGTATACTTGACTTAAGTGCACAGATGTAAACATGGGTTATCTAGGCACCAGTTTATGCAATTACCTCAAAATACTATGATTAGCTTTTGTAGTGAGGAATTGTTAAGATGGCAACCCCTCCCGAGACAAGCTGATTGAGAAGAAACAACCTGGCCATATTTTGGTCTTGTTGAGTTCTCTCTCCTTGCGTGCCCCCCCTTCCCCCTACTCCTAGCATATTTTGCTTTCACCTCCTGTTTCTCCATCTCTGTCTCTCTCTCTCTTTGTCAGCACCAGTTCAGGGTAAATATTGCCATTTGAAATGTCTGTAAACATTTATATCACAGGGAAGAATCCTCCACTGGATTCTGCAACAGTAAAGAGCATGCACACCTGCCAAGTTGAGTGAACTCTAAGTGCTCTTACCAGGGACAGCATAATAGAGATAAACAGTGATGTGCTAGAGGGAGGTTTTCAGGGTCTTTTGGGATCCCAATGTTAAATTATTTAATGAAAACAGAGAAGATCCTACCAAGTGGCACAGAGATGGTAAAAGCCCTTTGATAAGAACTTGGCAGCATTCCAGAGGAAATAAAACTAATACACTCACCTTTCTTTAGCTGAGATACATTGTAGTGCCCACTATTTTGTTTTAATTATCTTTCTGATATTGGTTCATGTTAGATGAGGCTGTCATTATGTTTGCTGCCTGCCTTTCCTCTCCAGTGTTTCAAACACAAGCCTTATCCTTTGAGCTTATGTAGTAACAGAAATTGGTTTCAATCCATTTTCTGTTTAATATATCACTGAATGAGATTAAAAATAATACATACCTCTCTTGAGGGACTAGAAAGGGGGACTGTTACTTCTGGAGAGAAATCTGCAACTGTGAGTATATACTTCTGGTAATTTTCTAAAAAGAATTCTTTGTATTAAAGCTACTTAATCTGTGAACCCACTGTTTTTTGTTGGATCAGTTAGGGCCTAGTAGCAGCAATTAAAGTTTGAATTTAAAACACAGAGGAGAACTTTCTGGTTACATTTCATACCCAGCAGAGAGCTTGTAGTTTAAATTTAATAGTCACTCAGGGCCAAGTAACAGCAAAGTACTTTTAGTTTAAATTTAACACAAAGAAGAGAGCTTTCTGGTTACATTTGGAACCCAGCAGAGAGCTTGTAGTGTACATTTAATAGTCACTCAGGGCCTAGCATCAGAAAAGTACTTTTAGTTTTAAAACACAGAAGAGAGCTTTCTGGTTAAATTTAGAACCCAGCAGAGAGCTTGTAGTTTAAATTTCATAAGAAGTTAGAGCCTAGCAGCAGCTAAGAGCTATAATTTAAATCAAATCAGAATTTAGCTTACCTCAGCAGCACAAGACAGGATACTGTGTAGCAGCTCTCTTTTAATAAGTGTTATTTCCCTCCCTCCCTCCCCACACCCACCCACCCCTGGGATAATCATAACTTTATAGGTACTTACACATCTTAAAAGACAGGAGGTGCTTTCAGGTGAAGCTCATTACCCAAATCAGTCATACACTAAGGACCTGAGATTAATTAAGCTTCAGGTGAACAAGGTATATTAAACGTATTAGGTACAGTTTTATTGTTATAAATACCCATAGCAACCCCTAGTAAGTAAGAACTTAAAGATCTAGACACAAACTTAATACTAAGATGCAGACAGCAGTCCAGCAGCGGGATGGGGGCTTTCCAGTCTTTTGCATTGAGTGTCACATGTATGATTTTCGCCCAGTTGGTGAGAGGTCTTAGGTGTGCACTAAGTTCACCTGTTATCCAAGTTGGAATTCCCTGTTATATGTAAGTTCAATGTCTGATTGTTCTACATTGTACAAACCTGTTCATTGTAAACCGCGCTGATACCGAATAGTGCGGTATAGAAAAACTAAAAATAAATAAATAAATAAAATAAATAGGTGCAAAGAGCTCTTTGCTCTCAGGGAACAAGTCCATTCTCTAGAGGCTAAAGTAGCAGACTTGGAAAACATAAGACAGACAGAGAGGTACATAGACGAGACCTACAGGGATATAGTCCTGAAGTCCCACCTCCAGTCTGGCAGCACCCCTGTTGCCATGGAGGAGAGAGGTCACGTGGCAGGAGAGCATCACCCTGGTGTGGCAGGAAGGGATCCTGTAACTAGGACCTGTCCCCCAGGTGATGTAAAACCCTCTCGCACCGAGGAAGTTTCTCCAGGGCCATGTGCCCATGAGGGAAGGGTTAGGACAGCCGTTATAGTTGGTGATTCGATCATTAGGTATGTAGATAGCTGGGTGGCTGGTGGACGTGAGGATCGCCTAGTAACATGCTTGCCTGGTGCGAAGGTAGCGGACCTCACGCGCCACCTAGATAAGGTCTAAGATAGTGCTGGGGAGGAGTCTGCTGTCTTGGTACATGTCGGTACCAGTGACATAGGAAAATGTGGTAGGGAGGTTCTGGAGGCAAAATTTAGGCTTTTAGGTAGGAAGTTGAAATCCAGAACTTCCATGGTAGCATTCTCCGAAATGCTTCCTGTTCCACGCGCAGGACCCAAAAGGCAGGCAGAGCTCCAGAGTTTCAATGCGTGGATGAGACAATGGTGCAGAGATGAGGGTTTTGGATTTGTTAGGAACTGGGGAACATTCTGGGGAAAGGAGGGGCTCTTCCGAAGGGATGGGCTTCACCTTAACCGGGATGGAACCAGGCTGCTGGCATTAACCTTTAAAAAGGAGATAGAGCAGCTTTTAAACTAGATATTAGGGGAAAGCTGACAGTCGCCCAAGAGCGGATGGTTCGGAAGAATGTATCCTTGAAGGATACTACCAAAAGCAGAGAGGTTCCACAAAAGAGTAAAGTAGCCCAAATGCCCTCAAGTATGGAGCAGACAGAGCTTAAAGATCCCAATTTATCCATGTCTAACAATGGCCAAATTAACATGAATAAAATACATTCTCTAAAATGCTTGTATGCAAATGCTAGAAGTCTAAAGAATAAGATGGGAGAGTTAGAATATATAGCACTAAATGAAAGGTTAGATATGATTGGAATATCAGAGACATGGTGGAAGGAGGACAACCAGTGGGACACTGTGATACCTGGGTACAAACTATATCGTAATGATAGAGCTTATCAAATTCGTGGAGGGGTTGCGCTCTATGTTAGAGAGGGCATTGACTCAGAAAGGATTAAAGTTTTGCAGGAAACAAAATCTGCCGTAGAATATATATGGATTGAAATTCCATATAAAAGGGGGAAGGCAATGGCAGTGGGGGTTTACTATCGAGAACCTGGCCAGAATGACCAAATGGATGATGAAATGGTCAAAGAAATCAAGGAAGCTAACAAAAGTTACAGCGCAGTAATAATAATGGGTGATTTCAATTACCCCGGTATCGACTGGGTCAGTGTCACGTCAGGACATGCTAGGGAGATAAAGTTCCTAGATGAAATAAATGACTGCTTCTTGGAGCAGCTGGTTCATGAACCAACCAGAAGGGAAGCCAGATCTAGTGCAAGAGATAAGGGTGTTGGGGCCACTTGGCAATAGTGATCATAGCATGATCGCCTTTGATTTAATTAGTGGAGGAGGGATAGTAAGGAAATCCACAGTACTACCTTTTAACTTTCGAAAGGGAGACTATGATAAAATGAGGAAAACAGTTAAGAAAAAACTAAAAGGAGCAGTTGCAAAGGTTAAAGACGTACATCAAGCTTGGGTGTTGTTGAAAAATACTATCTTGGAAGCCCAGACCAGCTGTATTCCACGCTTTAAGAAAAGTGGAAGGAAGTCCAAAAAACTGCCAGCATTGTTTAAAGGTGAGGTCAGAGAGGCTGTTGTTGCCAAAAAAGCATCTTTCAGGAAATGGAAAAAAGAGCCAAACGACGAAACCTGGAAACAGCACAAGCACTGGCAAGTCAAATGCAAGGCATTGATAAGGCAGGCAAAGAGAAAATTTGAGAAGAAGCTTGCTGCGAAAGCAAAATCGCGAAATAAAGACCTTTTCAAGTACATTCGTAGCAAAAAACCTGTGAGAGAGTCAGTTGGTCCATTAGATGATAAAGGGGTTAAAGGAGCACTAAGAGGCGACAAGGAGATAGCGGAGAGACTGAATGAATTCTTTGCTTCGGTCTTTACTGAGGAAGATGTAGGGATGTTACCCATGACTGAAGTGGTATTTAAAGGTGCCGAAGAATTGAAGGAAATATCGATACATCGGGAAGATGTCTTACAACTATTAGATAAACTGAAGAGTAGCAAATCACCTGGGCCGGATGGTATACATCCAAGGGTGTTGAAAGAACTGAAATATGAGATAGCAGACCTGCTATCAGTAATCTGTGAACTATCATTAAAATCATCTCTAATACCTGAAGATTGGAGGATCACCAATGTAACACCAATTTTTAAAAAGGGTTCCAGGGGTGATCCGGGAAACTACAGACCGGTGAGCCTGACGTCAGTACCAGGGAAAATGGTAGAAACCATCATAAAGAATAAAATTACTCAGCATGTAGATAGTCACAACCTAATGGGAGACAGCCAACATGGCTTTAGACAAGGAAGATCTTGTCTTACTAATCTGTTATGTTTTTTTTGAAGGAGTGAATAAACAGGTGGACAAAGGTGAGTCGGTTGATATTGTGTATCTGGACTTTCAGAAAGCCTTTGACAAGGTCCCTCATCAGAGACTTTTGGCAAAACTAAAGAGTCAAATGCCATTGGAGTGGGCGCATTCGTAGCCTCGCTGTGGGGAGAACGGAGGTGGCGGCCGACATGTGGCCCAGAAGGCACAGAATGTCCCTCGCTGACGAGGTTGTTGCCTTGGAGGCCTTGCGTGCCAGGGCTGTAATGGCGCCCAGTCTGCGCTCTGGCAGGTAGGCCCTCGAGTTCCTGGTGTCTATCACAGCCCCTATGAATTCCAGCTTCTGGGTCGGTGAGAGGTGTGATTTGTTGAGGTTGATGACGAAACCCAGGGAGGACAGCAGGCTCATGGCTGTCTGTATGGCCTTCTGCAGTTCCTGGGCTGAAGGAGCGGTCAGAAGCCAGTCGTCGAGATACGGAAAAACCGCAATGTTCTGCCTGCGGAGATGGGCAGCTGCCACTGCCACGCACTTCGTGAAGATCCGCGGAGCGGGAGACAGTCCGAAGGGTAGTACTCTGTATTGATAGTGCTGGTCTAGCACCTGAAAACGGAGGTATTTCCTGTGGGACTTGTGAATGCGGATGTGGGTGTACGCATCCTGCAGGTCCAGAGACGCCATCCAGTCGCCGGTTTGAATCAGAGGAAGGATGGTGTTCAGTGAATACATACGGAATTTCTCTTTGATGATGAACTTGTTGAGCCGGCGGAGGTCTAGTATGGGGCGAACCCCGTCCGTGCATTTGGCAATGAGAAAGTATCTTGAGTAAAAACCAGAGCCTCTCTCGGGAGGGGGAACCTCCTCTATGGCCCGTGCGTCCAGTAGTCGCAACAGTTCCGTGACCATGGCCAGCCTGAGGTTCTGAGGGGTGTCGCTGACAGGTGGGGAGTGCTGATGCGGAGTGGCTGCAAAGCGTATGCGGTAGCCTTCTCTGATAATCCGTAGGACCCAGGAGTCTGAGGATATTCTTTGCCAATGTGTCAAAAACTGTGTCAGGCGTCCCCCGGTCCGGGGGTTTCGTCGAGGTTTGGCGTCAAAAGGAGGGCCCAGTTTTGCTTGCGGGCGCACTTGCCTTCTTCTGCTTACGGTCCCTCTGCGTGTTGCGCTGGTGCGAGGGTCCTTGATAGGAGTTGCCCTTGTATCTGTTGTTGCTGCTCCATTTGCTGTTGGAGAGGTACCTCTTGCTGGAGGAGTAGTAAGGTTTCCTTTGAAATTTGCTCCTCTGGGAGTTGTTGTGGCGCTCAAAGCCCTCTTCTGCGAGGGTCTGTAGCGTGGTGCAGTGCTCTTTTAAGTCATTGACTGTATCTTTCACCTTGTCTCCGAAGAGGGACTCCCCGGAGCAGGGGGTGTCGGCTATCTTGTCATGTGTGTCGTCACATAGACCGGACGCCCTGAGCCATGCCCATCGCCTTGCTGAGATAGCTGTTCCAGCGGTCCTCAGTGCTATATCGAAGGAGTCGAAGGTAGCACTTGCAAGGTGTTTGCTGCATTCTAGCATGTCTGTGAGTGCTGCAGAAGCCCCGCTCTGGGATCCCTTGGGCAGGCAGGATAGCGCGGCTTTCAGGTTCGCCATGCATGCATCCTGGAAGAGGACTTGCTGAAATTGGTGGGCCGCAATCTTCACGTTGAGCATGGCCCCTTGGTACACCTTTCTCCCGATATCATCGAGGAGCTTGTGGTCCCGACCAGGCGGGCTGTTGGCATGTGTGCGTGAAGACTTCACGCGCTTGAGGGCTGAAGACACGACTATGGAGTGGTGAGGCAGCTGTGGGGACGCAAATCCTGGAACAGGCTGCACCTGGTACTTGGTCTCCAGCCTCCTGGGGAAGGGGCGGCCGGACGCCGGAGTCTGCCAGAGCCTCAGATGATTGTCTCGAAGTGTCTGGTGGATAGGCAGCGTAAACACAGTTCTCCGGGTGACAAGGTATTTCAAAACCTCCAGCATGTCAGCTTTTTTGTCATCCCGACCTTGTAAGGACAGGGTGGAGGCCAGTTTGAGCAAGAATTTTGGGTAGGTAAGGTCCTCTGGGGGTGGTGGTTCTTCCGGATCTGGAGAGTTCACTCGCTCCGGGGTCATGCCTCCACTGGCTTGGGCCGCAGACCCCACCACTGCGTCTTCGAGATCACCCGTGTCCGCGTCCGGGGGCGGGTCGCTGGAGGGAGTAATGTCAGGCGAGGGCGCCCGGGTGTCCTCAGTCCGTGTGACTACGTGCAGGGGTTCCTGCTCTGCTGGAGTAGTTTGAGGCATGTGTGCAGGGGGTGCCCCTGTAGCCTGCTTCAGCAATTGAGACAGCAGGCGCACCATAGAGCTGGAGGCTGATCCACTCCGTATGCTGCGACAGGGACTGGGGGAGGCAGAGATGCTTACGTGGCTCCTTCTGCGCTTGTGGCTTTGATGATTCGCGCGGCGCTTACACCGTGCATCCCTGTGCCTGTAGCCTCTGTCTCTGTCGGGAGAACTGCAGTAGCTGCTGCTGGAGCTGTGGCGGCGGCGTTTTCTGTTTTTGCTCCTCTTTGTTCTCCTGTGACAGCCCGACCGGTTGCTGCTGTCGGTGTTGCTGGAACGTTTCCGCCTTCCCCCTCTGCCTCGACGGCGTTTGCGTTTGTCGGGGCTGCTGCTGCTGGAACTGTTGCGGCCCCGAGAGTGCCTGCGGCGCGGAGGAGATCCTTTGCCGCGGTGGGAGGCGTTGTCAAGGTTTCCCGACGCCGCCGAGTGCTGGAGGAGCCCGGGGGCGTGGTTGGAGGACCTGCGGCATCCAATAGCAGCCGCGGTGGCATTGGAGCCTTCCGATTGGTCGGGCCTGTTCCCGGAAGGGGAGTGGCTGGAGGACCGATGCCCGGAGCTGGAGGACTGAGCCCGGGCGCCATCTTTTAATGCTGCATGGCTCCCCTTTGATCTTTCCGTCGGCACAGAGCCGGTAGGCCTCACCTCAGACTGCTGATCCACCACGGGAGCCCGGGAGCTGGAGGACTGAGCCCGGGCGCCATCTTTTAAGGCTGCGTGGCTCTCCTTGGATCTTTCGGTCGGCACAGAGCCGGTAGGCCTCACCTCAGAAAGCTGATCCACCACGGGAGCCCGGGAAGGTGTTGCAGGAGCAGGCTGGAGGCAGGAGGCACCACGGTCATGAAAGGAGGCCGCAACGGGCACTTCCAGAGCCTGGGTCTGCGGGGGAACCGTCGGAGCAGCAACAGGTACTGGCTGTGCGGTCTCGGCGAGAATTTCCTTCAAATTGTGTCCCCGAATCTTTAAAGTCCTAGGGGACATTCTCCCGCAGTTCTCGCATTGCTCGGCATTATGGTCGGAACCCAGGCAGCGTAGGCAGTTGTCATGGGAATCCATAGTGCTCATCTTCTTCTTACACAGGAGGCATTTCTTTTGACCGGTTTTGGTCATGATGATAGAAAAAAATAACAAACAAAATAATAAAACCTTGGAGAGACAGCAGGGTCCGTCTTGCTGGCAAGGCGGAAGGAAGAATACTGGTGGCTAGGGGGCGGAACGGTGGGTGGCCACCTGGGCTACCTGGGCGGGCTCAGAGAGTCTACTTTCTGAGCTCTAGAGAGCAATTCCGTATTGGCGCCGCCCGGAGGACGACACCAGGTGTGGCTGACGCAATCCTGCTTGTCCATGGAGAACAGAGCTATACACGTCATAGAAATCAGGAGGCATTAGGATCTAGAGAGAGACGTATTCTCCCTAGTAGAAGGGATTTAAAACACCCAGACTTCCTCTGCACATACGAAGAGCTATGTAGAGCTCAGGACTCTAAATACAAACATTACGGTGATTTCCCACAAGCCACTAGGATAGTGGAAGAGGAGAATCTTTTCAATCCTCGGCAGAGACAGTTTAACTTAAAGGGCATTTTGGAGTCAGAAGTTCTGTCTGACGAGGGAGAAATGCAAGTGGAATTTCCTGAAGATATTTCAGAGGGTATAGAAATGGACTGTACTTACACTTTGTCAGATTGTATAAATTCTCTATGCTAAAGCAGCAAGAAGTGCTGATTGAAGAAACAGCTGCAAGTTTGCATGTGAGTGGAAAGAACTGTTTCTGTTACTTTTGTGCTGTTTAATTAATGCTGAAGGAAGCTTATTTTTGTTCCAGTATTTTCCTTTGATTGTTACCAGACGTATGGTCTATATTTCTTTTGTTCCATGGTTTTGAATCCACCCCGGACGGGGAATAAAACCCAAGTTAAACCTTACCCTCTGCCTCAACTACAATTATTGGTACAAGGTACAAACTACGGGAACCAGAAGGCTTTGCTACTGCCTTCCCGGGGACGTAACTGCCAGTAAAATACTGTCCCCTCAAGCTGTCCAAGCACTCCTTAGCCTCTGGGCCAGCTAGTGGGTCACAACTGCTAATCTAACATTCTCCGCCATTTATAACTCACAGAGAAAACACTTTCAGAACATAATAATAGAATTCATTTATAGTAGTGCATTTTAAATTGCAAACATAATAAAGCAATAAAAACAAACAATAAACAAAAAAAACCTCTCAACAATAATAAATATAAAAAATAAATTAAATGTGTATCTGTAATGAAGTTTTATGGTCTTTTGGCCTGATATTCAAAGACATTTAGCTGGATAATGACAGCTGTTATCCAGAAAAATGTCCTAGTTGCCTCTATCCATGGATATTCAGTGGCACTATTGAGATAGTAACACTGAATATCCTTACAGACTCCCTCACCACTGTTCGTAAAGCTCAGGGCACAGGTAGAATTGAGAGCAGAATGGTGAGTTATCTGGAGAGTTTCAATATTCATTTCATTATTGAATAGTTATTCTTACAGGTGGCTGAATATTGCTTCCTTCCTGATGTCGCTGGGGATCACCTCACTGCGCAGATATTTAGTACTGGCTGCCATCCAGATAGCACCACTAAGGGGTATGTTTACTAAACCGCGTTAGTGCAGTTCACGTTAGGAGCCACGGTAATAATCAAAACCCCCAAATAAGGAGATGGGCGGGACATCGTAACACCTAACGCGCGTCCCAAAAACGAACGAGCGATACAGGGCGCAGTAGCGCGTCACCGCGCGTTAAGCATAAGAAGCCACCCAGACATACATGCCCAATACAGAGCTGTAGCACAATGGTTACTGCAGTGACTGCTGATACAGGCATAATGGGTTCGAGTCCCCAGGGTGCCAGATGCATAAGGCTGGCTGACGCAGCATCCTGTACATTATATAGTGAGTGAGGGGGCATGTATATGTTTTGTTTGTTTTGTAGGGTTGCTAGCAAACACACCCACACAGTGGCGTACGCAAAGGTGCAGCAGAAGGCACTCCATAACGCACACCATAGGCTACATTATAAAGTGGAGTGTCCGCTGAGGCACATCAAAATGTCCCCCATAGAGCATCCCATAAGGGAACGTAAAGGGAGCCAGATAAGGTGACACATGGTGCGCCCTATGAGGCTCAGTAAGGTTATATTATGCTGAGGGGCTGTCGCTGGTAGCAGTCATGTGTATTTAAAATATATAATGCAGCAGACAGCCCTATAAAAGGAGTCCACTGTGGGTCTGAACCCATGACTACTGGCCCCACAGGCAATGAAGGAACCACTGGCCTGCAGCCCCATAGCTGCTAACAACCCCCTGGCGGTCCACTGAAGGGCAGCAGGACACCACCCTAACTGCCTGCTGTGTTGGCTAGGATCTGTACCAATGCAGGCATACCCATGGTGCACTGCACACGCAGACCAGCAGTCCAGAGATGAACACAAGAAGGGGTACGTACCCACATAGCCCCCTGGTATGGTAAGGTGAAATGACTGTGTGCGTCACTGTCACATAGTAGTAACAGACAGTATCCCAACAGGGTGCCCCATAAGAAGCTAGAAAAGTTGTCTTTTAAGGCAGACTGATCCGTAGCACAATGGGTAAGACACTGTCAGGTGGTGCAGGGTCTGTGAGTTCAATTCCCCCTGTGTGCCCAAGGACCAAAGCTGCCTGCAACAGTACCCTCCACAAACAGTAGTCACTCATATGTATAACCAGTCACACCTCTGTTTAAGCCATAGATAACCCCATATTTTTGTCGGACACAAAGAACCTGAGAGGTGGGAAAAAATGCCCACCTCCCCTCGTTGGGAGTGTCCGTTTAATCCAGAGAGCCTCAGCCCCCAAAGATAGAAAACAGTGTGAATCTGCAGCCAGAACCGGGTGTGTGAAATGTACAAAGTCAAATATATACACAAATCATTTAATAAAGGAAAGACAACGTCAAACTGTGCTTGAAACAATGCAGGGGACAACCCAATTGTCCTGCCATGGGAATCCTGCAGGAAACACCACCAGGACATGCTTTGTGTGGCACAACTATGGGCCCTGTACTAAGTGAATGTGTCCCTGCCAGGTGGGAGTATCTGTGGATAAGTGTGCATCATGACCCCCACACTAGGTCAGTAATGTCATAGGTAGTCTTTTTTGTACGTCCAACAAGTTCTGCTGGCAAACACCCACTCACAGGGATATAACCCGAAGGTGTCATATAGGGTAACCTTTTTAAAGCCACACCAGAGGGCAAAGGCTAATGTGCACTGTCTGCCACAGCACCCTATAGGGCGTTTCACAAAGCGCCCCATAGGGCATGTTATAGGGTCCCTGATGAGTCACTGTGAGGAGTCTGCAGTGTGAGGGGTTTGCTGCTGTCAGCACCAATGTAAAGCAAGATAACAAAATGCCCCCCAAGGTGCGCAAAATGATCCACTATGTGTTCAAACCCATGACCTAGGGGTCCCCCCAAGCATGGAAGCAACTATTTGCTCATATTGCCAGTGCAAATAATACAGTCCCAATAATGAGGTGGCCAGCTCCTGGAGCAGCACTGTCAAATGACCCAAACACCCACACCAAAACCACAGAAGGTGCACTATGTACATACAAGGGATGCCTGACAAGGAAACAAAGCAAGGTCTCAGCAAACAAGGGCATATGGCAAACACAATCAAGACCAAGGCCATGATCATTACCAAAATTATAAGGCCCAATAACATCACAGACCCCTTGCCAAAACTGAATGTCACAGGCAAAAGCAAAAGCAAAAACAAACATACTATGGTTAGTGTGCGCAAGAAAATGCAGATGTCCGTAACACCTGAACCACAACCCCCTGACTGTGCACCGAGGGGCGCCATGTCATCACCCAAGGTGCCTTCTGGGGTGCTAAGGATATGGTTGTATGCAACAGTACCCATGGTGCACTGCAGATGCACAGCAGCGGTCCCGAGATGACCATAGGAGGGGCTAGGCACCCCCAGAGCGCCTGTGCCGGAAAGGAGAAATGAATATGTGCGCCACTGTCATAAAGCAGCAAAACACAGTAGCCCAACAGTGTGGCCAAGAAGAAGCCTGAAAAGGTGTACCAGTACGGTGTCAAGACAGGTGTCCAAAACTAACAGCAATATGAGGTACATAGGGATAGGAGAATGCTGATGGAACCGTGGCCCATAGAACAATATGGCACGGTGCTCCAAAAATGGTATGTTTGCAAAGGTCAGTGTGCCCTAGGGGCTGCAATGTGTGCCTGGAGGGCCTGCAGGACCTGTGTGGAACAGAGACAGATGTAGTCCAAACACCACCTAGAACCCACAGTAAAGACAATGAACAGGCGACAGATGGAGGGCGAGTAGGGAGTTAACGGACCCACAACCCTGACAGCATCACATGTGTCTGGCAGCAGCGCAGACAAACATGGCGGTAGCAACAGCATCCCAGCAAAGGGTGTTGGCACCCTGGAGTACCGGAAAACCAGTGTGTGGCAGGTGAGGAGAATATGTGTCCCCCAGTGGAGGGTGAGGTGGCCAGAGGAGTGAGTCTAAAATGCAGAACAAGCACAGGACCACCAAGCAAAAAGAGACGCTATGCAGACAACGGTAGCAGGGTAGGATACGGGGCAACAGTCCACAGCAACATACAGGACACCTCACACCACAATGATGCAAATAGATGGACCAAAGGATGGACAGCAAATGTGATCAGGATCATATGAGCGGCCAGGATGTAGAGGCCAAGAAATGAGTGTTACAGCGACCACAGGTAACAGTGCGGGAAAGGCAGAAGAAAAGAGAAACAGAGAGAGTGCAAAGCTATGACCACTAGGATGGAAAGCACTGCAGAACAGAAATGACCACAACAACACCCTGAGGCACACAGAAATGGATGCAGACAGGATCACAGCATGTCAACATCCAAAACCACAGCTGCGTGTCAGGAGATGAAACAACAGAGCGTAGGCAAGATGCAGTAAACATGCGGAGGAGGGGTCCACAGCCAACAACACAGTCCACAGGTCGGATGGAAGACACATATGAACAGGTCCACACACACACACACAGCAGGAAATACAACACAGTGTAAACAACATGCAACTGATCAGGGGAGTGACACATGAGGGGTGGAAGGGGATAGGCCAAAAGAGGGCCATGTGGATGGGCTGTGGAAAGGGCAATGGACTGAAAGAGGAGCATGTTAATGACCAAAAGAGATCATGGATGAGGCCCAGGCAAACCCAAATCAGCAGCACCAATGCACAGGTAGCCCAGCACATGCACAACCCCAGGAGGAGAACTACAATTAGTCCAGACAATGTGGCACAGGGCCAGCAAACATGCCACACGGACATGAACAGCTCAACCATGGATGGGTGGGCGGAGATGTGATGGGGCTGCACACATGATATGGCCAAGTAAGCAGCAAACAAGGAAGGAAAAGACAATCTCCAGGTGTCACCCAAAATGTCAAGCACACGAGTGTCAATGAAATGGGCTGACCAAACCACCAAATATCCAAAACAACGCAGGTGCAAACATCTGTCCCCAACAGTCAATCACCAGACCCAAGCTGAAAGCATATTCAGCAGTCCGGTGCACCATATAATGTAAAGAACGACATGGGAACCTGTGTGGCAGCCAACGTCGCAAGGACACACCCAACCCACATTGCGACGCCACCCACCTGTTTCTGCCTGTGGAGCCCACACACCCTGACCACCCCCCGCTGGTGCCACCCAAAATCAAAAGCCCTAACTCAGCAGACGTTGCAAACAGACAGTAATATGTGAGGTGGAGGATCTCAACATGACATGTCCGCACAGTGTATGCACTCACTGTATACACACCAGACACCATCCCCAGCAATGAAAAGACTCCGGTGACAGCATGCAGGGTGACAAGGCCACATGCCATGCCAACAGTGACGGTTCAAAAATCACCAACCCATGTACAGCTCATCACCCCCCTACTGCAAAAAACGAAACACCCAAACAGGTCATGGCAGCAACGGCAGGCAAGTCACCGCAGGAACAGTAACAATAGGCCAGCAGTGAGTCAGAGAAAAAGGCCTGTGTCCAAGGTGCAGAGGACTATCTCCTTGTGTCACCAACATCCAGGAACACGCTCACATGGGTGCTGTGGCCAAGCACATATGGATGACGGGATCACCAGATGCAGTGGAGCACATGTGTCAACATTGTTGTCTGTGACCTGTGCGAAAAGATGAAGATATCAGGTAAGGGAATGGCACACCTACCCACGACCCCTGGAGGACAGAAAGGAGACACACACATAAAAACAGCAACACACAGAATGCATAGATAGCACCACATGACATGGCCACAACACTGAGCACAGTGCACATGGACCACTGAAGGAGATGTCCCTGAAGACCAGGACACCATCCCAATATGTTCATGTAAATGCACATGACACGCATACACCCCAGGGGTCCAGAGCATGTGCAGCAGCGGTGGCACACAGAGATAACAACGAAGGACATCCTGATAGCAATAGGCAAAATGCAGCATCAGCACGTGGTGTATGTCCCAGAGGATGGAAGGTGAGGCCCATCTGAAAGGTACACCAGTGGCCTGACTGGGAATGTCCGTGTAAGGCAAGAACACAAAGAGCCCCAATAGCGGATGCAGACACCAATGGACGGCGGACATCACCACGTCTGCATGGGTAGCTGTGAGAGGAACATGTCCACGGTGCAGTGTGTTTTGCGGAAACACAATGTTGATGTACATTGGATCACCAGCAAAACTGTGACCCATCTGAGAAAAATATATGACACATGTGCACAATGTACATTAGCCCACAAGCAGAAGGTAACAGAGGGATGATGGAACATAATTGGAGAGGTGGCCAAACACATCCCTACAACACAGATAGGCAGGGTAGCGCATACTGAACGGTCATGTAGACAGGTCAATCAGAAACAGTAACATACACAGTGTGAAAAGGTAAGCATGCCAGAAGGTTCAGATGGCAGGACCCCCAACACTGAACAACAAATGGAGACACACAGCACAGTACATGCATGAGTTGCACAAATCTGTCAAATGACCCAAATGGCTGTGGCTGTTCAACATACCCTCCAACAATATAATGTCCTGTGCCCGAGTACACACACAGCCGCACAATATGTGTCCAAGATACACCATGCAGACTCCCAAGATGTGAACAGGTAATGGCCACATGTGTGACAGATGGAAGCTAAGGGTGATGGAGCAGTGATCCAAACACATGTGCATCACCATAGGAGCAGTGGAGAGAAAACAACATATATGTGTCTAGCCGTGACGAGAGCAATGCAATCCTCACTATCTGCCAACTCACCTGAGTCAACAGGAATGGTGCATATATGAACACACACACTCCCCACATGCAGCACAGCCTCAGGCAGCATAGTACACCAATCCGGGTGGGCCTGGAACACAGAAGCTCATCCTGTGGAGCCAAGAACAGGACAGAGATATGGAGACATGAGATGGCAGTGCTGCACAATCCTCACCCCACCTAACACATGGCAAACCCAGAGACACGTTCCCAGCACACCCATAACTTACAGGTAAAGATCTCCTCGATCAGATGTTGCCTGGCTGCCATCCCTGCACGTGTGTCACCATGGCCAGGTGCAGGAGGGCACACAGGATCCACCCCGAGATCCTCATTAATATCGACTGGAACATTGTGCCTGAGAGCAATGTTGTGGAGGATGCAACAGGCTATGATGATCCTTGCCACAGTCAGCGGTCCGTACTGTAAGGCCCCGCCAGTCCTATCCAGACACCTGAAGCGACTTTTGAGAACGCCAAAGGTGCGCTCAATCACTGAGCGACTGGAGGCATGGGCCTCATTGTACTGTATCTCTGCACCTGTCTGAGGGAGGCGCACAGGGGTAAGCAGCCAGGTGCGACACCCATATCCTGCATCACCTGCAAAAATTAATGGTACAAAGTCACATGCGTGCTGAGCCACCAATGGAATGACAGAGGTGGCAATACAGAACTGGACAGCCGAGAGGCCATGCACACAGATATGAGGCAAACGCAGTGCACACAGTGGTAGTGGATCAGAGGCTGTTGAGCCCAGGGGCAAATGACCATGACATGCCGATAGGGGCAGTGCACACTGATGTAAACGTGTCACAGGACATGTGCCAAAACTTTGGCGACAAAGAGCAGTGGTGGGAGCTGTGAAGCAAGATGTCGGACATTGTCAAATAGCACCCGGGGGTGCAGGGATGCACAGGTGTGCAAGTAGTTGGCTGGCCTAATCTGGCGCATACACAGCATAAGCCACTGGGATACATTGCATGGGTGGTGCGGGTGAAGCAACAGGCGGTGGTGGCAGGGGACCCTGAAGACGGTGGCCAGACATGCAGCAGACATGTGTCATAGCTGAAGCCCCCACAGCACATCTCACGTGTAGCCCA
Organism: Ichthyophis bannanicus; assembly: GCA_033557465.1. Lineage (NCBI taxonomy): Eukaryota > Metazoa > Chordata > Amphibia > Gymnophiona > Ichthyophiidae > Ichthyophis > Ichthyophis bannanicus. The sequence continues at coordinate 126,246,571 of CM066034.1, read as the reverse complement.
CAGCATGCCCAGAGAGAGAAGGTCGCGTATACAGAATGACCACCATGAGGATGGGTCTATGCCCCCCCCCCAGGGTGGCACACCTCCAACCATGCAAAATATGGGCTGGCCAAGTGACTGACCCCACTGGGAGACATGTGTACAACTGCCAGTGCAGTATGCCCGTGCCCAGATGGGGAGGCCATGGGCATGTTGCATGTGTAGCTCACAGGCATGTAGGGGACACATCATATGCATCACGGTTGCCCCTGGACACAGTTGCTCTGAATAAAGAAGGGCAAGGCCATGGAAAAAACGACACCACATGGCCGCTGGAACACACATGTGAGAGCAAACAAACACACATGGTAGACAGAGAGATGGGTGTCAGTGAACATATGTCTGTGACCAAGACACCAGTGACACGACATGAGGTAGTGAGCCACACCCAAAAGTCTACACCCAAAAATAACCCCGCAATGTCAGGCATGCAGTGGACAATGGTGACAATGCTGTATAGACACACACCTACAGTAGGTGCATGTCATACATGTTGAATACCCACCCAGCAGGACGTAGTCACCATATTGATCAGCCTCAAACTGGCCAAACACTGCCGAGTTCTGCAGGATATAGGAGTCATGGGCAGATCCTGGAAACCGGGGAACCACATTCAGGATACGCATACTTGCATCACAAACAACCTGCACATTGAGGGAATGGAAGTGTTTGCGGTTGCGGTACACAACCTCCCTGTCGCATGGCGGGACAAGGGCAACATGTGTGCAATCTATAGCGCCCATCACGTGTGGTATCCCAGCAATCCTATGGAATGCCTGTGCCAGGGCCGCCCAATGTTGCCTCCTGTTGGGAATTGCTATGTAATTCCCAACCCGGCTGACCATGGCACGCAGTACCTGGTGGAGACAGCGGGAGAAGGTGAGTCGACTCATCCCACCCACTGCTGCCACCGAGGATTGGAAACAGCCAGAGGCAAAGAAATGTAGGGCAGCCAGGAGCTTGGTCATACCCGGTATAGCATGTGACCGGGCAGTCAGGGGCTCAAGGTCAGGTCTGAGTTCCTGATAGAGCTCCCTAATGGCCCCTGTGTCCAGCCGGTAGAGGGAGAATACCTGGCCCTCTCTCAGGTCCTGGAGCAAGACCCTGGGCCTGTAGAGACGCCCCAGGCGGTGTTGTGCCTCAGCACGCCTACGGCACCATTGGTCACCCACACACGCCTGTGCAGGCCCCACAGCTGCAGGCCTGAGTTTCAGTGGCATTGCACCCATGCCCAGGGCCGCAGCCCCAGGAACAACATCTCCCTCCTCCGGAAAAAGCAGGTCCGCCAGTTGGACCAAAGCAGCCACTGTACCACCTGCATGCGCAGTCTGAGCCATGATAGACACAGGTTGGAGGATAGCTGGGTTAGAAATAGTGGTGTGGGTGGGGATGGACATCACATGATCGCCACACACCTGGGGGAATAGAAGCACCCAGAATACAGCAAACATAAGAGTTACCTGAATGAAATGGCACCGCGCGCTGTGTCGCGCGTTCCCATAATGCACCCGCGGCCAATCATCTACGTTTCACACTCATGTACGTGAGTCCCAGAGATGTCGCAGGGTGTACATAAACTGCGTATCACACTAGAAACCACACCCAGACGCCAATATAGGACTGACATACAATGCATATGCCCATGAGCAGGGAACGGAAGAGGCGGTGCAACGCGAGTAACGAAGCGTGCAATGTCTGAGTGATGTCACGTACGTGTCACGTATTGCTGCAGCATCCAGCGCTACTACTAAGGTGCAGATAAACAGCAATATACCGAACATGGGAATATGTGCACCAGCATTACACACAACGAAACTGTTTTAAAGGGACGTGTAGGCGGGATACGTGAAATGGCACCTTCTGCCTACACTAAGGAAACATCTAAAAGAGCCTTCAGCATTCATGCCCCAATAGCTTGGAATGCACTCCCACCAGAACTGAGAGCCATAACCAGCCTAACACAATTCAGAAAAAGTCTCAAACACCACCTCTTCTTAAGCTATTTCCCAATTTAGTTTTGCACAAGAGAAATACTACATCCATACTCAGGTCAAGACAACTTCAACTGTGACTAATGTGTATAGACTACTGTATATAGTTACATAATGTACATAGTTTCCCTTTATTACCAAGTTCAAATTCCTGTTACTTGTAAAATGCACTACAGTTTTTCTGTATGTATATGTTTGGTTCCATGTAAACCGCGCTGATGATAATAGTGCGGTATATAAGAGATGTTAAATAATAATAAAATAATAAATACACGAACACATATGATGTCACTTCCTGCGCGTAGCAAAGCGCGTCGCAACACGCCTCGCGGCACACGTGGTTGTGTGCGTGGCTGTGCGTGTAGCCAATGCCCCGTGACCCACACCCCATGAAAACCTATATGTATGATTGGCTCGGTATGGCAAACCCCCGATCACAGCCATACACTACAGTATGGAGCGCAGGGAGACAGAAGAGCAGGAGCATCCAGTGGACCAGTCCACCCACCCATCAGCACAAACCATATCTGGCCAGGATGAGGTGCCAGGCCCATCTGGGGTTCAGCAAGCTCTAGGTCCACATACAGGTGAAGCTGGGAGACCACGCCAGCCCAGGGTCCCCGTCCCAGCAGAAATACGTCGGAGGGCCGTACGCTTCAGCCAGCAGGAAAATGACCTCCTGTTGGCAAACATCTTGGAGCGATATGATCTCCTCTTTGGGCGCCAGAGCTCAACCCTCACTATAGCTATGCGCAACAGGGCATGGTGTGAGGTCCAGGCAGCGGTGGCAGCAGCAAACGGACCACACCGCGACATCGAGAACCTTCGGAAAAGATACTGTGACATCAAAAGAAACATAAGGACAGAGCTTGTGCGGGAGAGGCGTGGGGCCCAAGGCACTGGAGGGGGCCCAGCTCAGGTGGCAAACCTCTCGGACCTGGAACGATGCCTGGCCGAGAGACTCGGGCCCATATATGTACATGGCCTACCCGCTGCATTGGACACGGCACACCCACAAGCAGGTAAGGGGGGAGTGCGGACCAACTGTGGAATATAGCACAGACACATGGTGTGCGCCACAACAGAGGGGGGGGGCAGTATGTGGCTGTTTGGGAATTGGGGGGCAAAGGAGACACAGAGGCAACATCCATTCAAGAGCCACGGTGGGAGTGGGCCTGTCTATGGGTGGCAGTGGGTGGCAATATGAAGTGAATGAAAGACTGGGCAGGGGTGGCAGACCCACAGTGACAGCAGAGGGTGTCGACATGTTGCATGGCTCACGTCGCAGGGCTAGCAGGGGCACTAGGGCCACACGGGTAAGGAGATGGCCAACCGGAAGACACACTGCACCTGCTTAGAACATGCTGGGTGGGGGCAGGATGAGGGTGGTGACGGCCTTGCCTGGGGTGTGCGTCAGCACCCAGGGGTGGGGGGGGCCTGGGGAAGTGGGGCACAGGGGACGAGAGGCAGTCTGCACCCCTGGGTGATGGGGACATGCAGGTCCCACGAACAGCAGACGGGGACTCTACACCCACCACTGCAGGCACTGGGGACGGGTCTGCGGATGTGGCAGCGCAACACCGCAACGAGGCACTGGCTGCTGTTGGCGATGAAATCTGGGAGATGCAGGCCCACTCAGCAGCAGCCCATAGAGATGCAGAGGGTGAGTGTCCTAATCTGCTATGGTTGATATGCCCCCGAACAGGTGTTGCTGTTTCCCCCATCTCACATTGTACTATGGCCTCTCCCCACAGGTATACGGCATGTACTGCGTTCGGTGGCCCGGACCCAGCGGCGCCAACTGCGGCTGACAAGGCGCCTGCAGCGGACCATGTCTGGGATCCTTGCTCATGCCGACCGCATGGCCACGGCGTGTGAGAGGATGGCTGACGCCCAGGAGCGGATAGCAGCAGGCAGGGGGGCAGTAACTGTCCATCTGCAGCAGCCACAGGCAACAACACCACCTACACCTGCAGCAGCAACAGCACCGGCAGCAGGGGGTTGACAACCACCAAGGGTTGGGCGGGGACGCCCAAGGGGTGGCAGGGGGAGGGGTAAATAAAGGGCTACACAGGTGGCCAGTGAAGGTGACATGTGCTTCTTGTCTCATTTGTGACACGACAATCACACCCCCCACCCCACCCCATGGCCCGTGACCAGGGCACGACACGGTGCCACTGATGTCATTAGCCATTGTCCCCACCCCCTTCAGCCATGTCCACCATGGGTACGCAGCCAATCCCATAGGCTGCAATGCTGGACCATCACTCCCATGTTGTGGTGGCTTGCATTGTGTCGTGGCTGCCCAGGGACCCTGTGGGCCAATACCCTGTGGAGCCCTCACCCACCATTAGTCTCTGTGGTGGTGTAGGTGCACTGTATGTCCTGCATGGGGAGCCACATTGGCCGCTCCCAGCACGCTAAACAAGAACAGTATGTGCACTGCACATGTCACGTACTCCGGTTCACATGCTCCCACAGACATCCACCTTGGCGCAACCGTCACACATGTCCACTGTGGCCCCCTGAGCACAGCCTTGCAGCTTCCAACACCTTAGGGTGACCCCCCGGTAAGGGCTACCCATCACCCTGTGCACCAGTGGCCGCAATATACACCTACACCCCCTTGCCACCCATCAGGCACATCCCAATAACACATTTGCCTCCAGAAGCTACATCCAGCAACTGTCATCTGTCGCACCATCCACACTGCGCTCCTCACCATCCACAGCCACGCCGCACTGTGCCACCCCTCTGGGCATTATCCCGCTAAGCCCCTGTCCCCACCCTCTGCTGTGCCCACCCCCGACCCCCACACCCCTGTGAGTGCCACCACCGATGGCCCAATGCACTCCACTGACAGTATGCTCTTGCACCCCCTAGGGCCAGCCATTACACCCATAACAACATACAGCAGGGTGGTCATACGTCTCACAGCGGATCATTGGACCATCCTGTACCATCCCCCATTCCCACCCTGCATGCTGGTATACGTGCTTACAATCTAGCCAGCTGTTGCCGGGCCCTACACAGTCACAGCTCGCAACACCGCTCACTCCCCCCCCCCCTCAGGCACCAGCTTCAGCAACTCCTGAGGTGCACCCTCTGTGTTTCCACCCTAACCCCACCGCTACGCATACACCTCAGCCGTCCTGCCTTTGCCACCACAGGCCAACAATATGGGGTCATGCTGGATAGGATACACAGTCCGTCCGCCCTCCCCCGCCATATGTCTCATTGTCACTCTGTGCTGTGTGCCCCACACCTTCCAACACATATGCTGTTGCACGTCACTCATGCACGCCACTCTCCACCCTTCTCGTTGGCCCACCCTCGCAGCAACGTAGCTGTGACATGTCTGTGGGGGTGCTCTCGCCGCAGCCCTTACCTGTTCCACATCCTCCCTTGCCTCTCAGAGTGAACACTGACACACCCATCACTCGCACAGCACTGTCACCTAGCAATGAGGGACATCTGACCACCAGGTTCATATGTGGAACGCCGAACATTTAAAACATATTTATGTCTGGAACATATTTACAACATGTGCACTGGGACACACATAGTCCATTAGTGTTACATAGTATATGATGGCAGCTAAAGACCAGCATGGCCAACTACACCTGCTAGCCACACAGCATTGGCCACTCCCATCCCTGTGGCCGTTGTGATGGAGAGGCAATGGCACGGTCCGTCACAGGGCGGGTGTGCCATGTGTGTCCACACACTACACACCCTGGGGACCCCTGTCGGATGGTGGCTGACCGGGTGCGGCACCGACAAGGCGCTCATCATGCTCACGCAGACGGTCAGCCACCATGGACAGGGTCGCCAGCACCTGCCCCTGGATTAGGGCGAACTGCCTCTGGGCTTGTGCCTGGGCACGCACAGCCGCAGCCAGGCGCAGACCGCACATGCAGCCGCACAGACACACATCTCCCCGTGTCTGTGTGGCTGCATGCACGGCAGACCTGCCTGCGGCAATGTGTGGCAGACACACGTCCAAAGGGCGTGCCTCACCATGATCATGGGGCAGGTGGCTGGTGCCCCCATTGCCCTGTGGCGGAGCGTGCCATTGGGGACCTATCCCCCCCCCACGCTGTACACCCCCTCCCACCCCCCTGCCTCCACCATCCTCCCCACATCCCCTTACCCCTCCTCCCCCACCTCCCCCTCCCTTTCCCTGCCACCCACCTCCTCCCTCTCCCCTCCCCTTTCACCCACATCCCCCCCTCATTTCCCCGATCCCCCAACTCCTCCGCATCACTCTCCATGTGACCCACATCCTCCCCATCCCCTCCCATATGCCCATCATCCTCCTCGTCCCCCTCCTCTCCCTTGTTGGGGCATGGGGATGCACCCACGTGCCCTCCATCGCCATCCTCGGGTGCCACCTCTGGTCCGCCGCCCTGCAGGCCCACGTGGTCGTTGTCCTCCTCCCGGGCCGCAGCAACATCCGGGTCCTCCGGCCTCGCTGGCTCAATGGCTGCACGTGCATCAGCTGTGGGAGAGGTAACACATGTCATCCCCTGGGTACACATCATATTCCGCAGTCACAGTGGTCCTGTGGTTCCACCACTCAGTGCCCTACAAGGCCATGTCCCAGTACTCACCATTCTGCTGCGCCATCCGTTCACGCTGCACCCTGGCCACAAATCTTGGGTAGCGTGCCCTTAGCTCCCTCGCCTTTTTGCGCAGGTCCTCCACCTGTAGGGGTGACACCAAACATTGCCCTTAGCTACCGTGGGGACACGTTGGGGTCCCCTGCCTCTGCAGCTAACTCTCTCACTTCATACAACGAGAGCCTGCCCCTATTGGATGAGACACTCATGCCCCATGCGTTCACAGGAGACAGCCCCATGTGTGGCCCACGCACACGCCTCTCAGGTCTGTGCCCCATGTGCCCTGTATGTGCACCCCAGCATACATGACACGTCACAGCTCTGTGTGCCACCTACACACATCTGCCAGTGCCAATCAGCTACTGTTGGGGTGGGAGGGTGTCACCTGCAGTGCTCCCTGCAACATCTTAGGGCTGTGGTTTGTCTTTTGTGATGACAAACAGGGCCTGTTTCCAAAGGCACCAGGATGGTGCAGGGAACCCTCTCTTGGGGCCTGCATCATCCCAGGGCTGTGGTTTGTCTTTTGTGATCACACAAAGAACCAGCTGACAGTGGACAGGGATGGGGAGGGGTGCCCTCATTTGGGGCCTGCATCATCCCAGGGCTGTGGTTTGTCTTTTGTGATCACACAAAGAACCAGCTGACAGTGGACAGGGATGGGGAGGGGTGCCCTCATTTGGGGCCTGCATCATCCCAGGGCTGTGGTTTGTCTTTTGGGATCACACAAAGGACCAGCTGACAGTGGACAGGGATGGGGAGGGGTGCCCTCATTTGGGGCCTGCATCATCCCAGGGCTGTGGTTTGTCTTTTGGGATCACACAAAGGACCAGCTGACATTGGACAGGGATGGGGAGGGGTGCCCTCATTTGGGGCCTGCATCATCCCAGGGCTGTGGTTTGTCTTTTGTGATCACACAAAGAACCAGCTGACAGTGGACAGGGATGGGGAGGGGTGCCCTCATTTGGGGCCTGCATCATCCCAGGGCTGTGGTTTGTCTTTTGTGATCACACAAAGAACCAGCTGACAGTGGACAGGGATGGGGAGGGGTGCCCTCATTTGGGGCCTGCATCATCCCAGGGCTGTGGTTTGTCTTTTGTGATCACACAAAGAACCAGCTGACAGTGGACAGGGATGGGGAGGGGTGCCCTCATTTGGGGCCTGCAGCATCGGCGGATGTATTTTGAACTTGTGTTGGTTGACAGGGGCATGGTGCAGACCCCTCTTTGCCTGTTGGCCTGAGAGGTGGGACTGGGGTTTCCTGTGGATGGGGGACATCCCTGGCCTGCAAAGGCGCCCCATACCATACCAATGTGATCTGTGGTGCACTCCTGCCATGGTTGCAGCTACCCCCTTGGGGCTGGGGGGTCTTTTTCTTGGGTGTGTGGCAGACTTTGCTACCCGCTGGATGTGACAGCACCTGCTATTCCCTGGCAGTGCATAGTTTCTTTGTGCTTTGGTTACTGGGTGTTTTTTGTTTAGCCTCATCATTTGGGGTACCTGTCCCCATGCACTTACCTCACGTGGGTAGTCAGAGCTCCTGTTGTACCTATGGGACAGGCGCTCCCAGGCCCTCCTGACCCTTCCAAGGTTCTGCCTCCTGGATGAGCCCGGGAAGAGCCGCTGCTGGCGGAGGCAGAACAACTCTGTCAGGAGATAGAGATCTCCCTGGCTGAATGCTGGCTTCCTGGACATGGCTGCCATTTGTTCCGACTGTGTCAGTGCTGCGTAGCCACGTGCGTTGCTTGGGGCGTAGCCACGTGCGTTGCTGGGGGGCGTAGCCATGCACAGAGCTACATGCGCATGTCATGGCGCTTGAATACGTGCGTTACTGCGGGCGTAACTACGTGCGTTGCTGCGGGCGTGAATATGTGCGGTGTTTACGGCGTGTGCGTGCGTTGGGTTTCTTCTGGGCACTGTACATTTACATATCCCTGGGGGAATATTGCACCTGGGATTGGTACTACTATCTCTGATTGTGTTGGACTATTACCTATGGGAGCCTGTGGGCATGATCTACACGTTAGAAACCCTGCTTCCTCATACCTGTGCTACATCTTGCAGCATCAGCATCATGTTTCATACCACCTTCTGCTGCACAAACCTCACATCAGGGTCCATTCACATTTCATTGGGCAGATATGTCCTCCAGGTGGGGATGTCTTACACATTTGTAATGCCCCTTCTGTTTAAAGGGATTGTGGAGGGTGTGTGGTCAGAACAGCACAGAAAGAGTCCCTGATTGTCTATACGTCTGTGTGTTATGGGAGGCTATGGGGTGCTTGTGTGTATTGGACAGAGGTACCTCATTGCACCACACAGTCCATCTGCAGGGATTCACAGGGTTGGATTGGAGCACTCACGCCCATGATGCACTGCACATGCAAATCAGCTGTGTTTAGATGGTCCTATGTTGTGGTTCCCCCCCCCCATCTCCTCAGGCTGATGGTGGTTCTGACCATGTGCAACTCCACAGCAGCTCGCCATAGTAGGGGGAACAGACCATGTGTGGCACTGCTACAGTGTATCCACAGACAGTCACCTTGTGCGGGTACTGTGACCACCATGAGTTTGAGGTGGGATGGCCAGCAACAGGTCCACAGCACCTTTCATGACTGACACACCCCAGGTACCCATCAGTGTGGTCTCTGTAGTTCCATTTGACGCACCGTGGTTACACCGGTGACCTGCTGCATATCTCGCTCATGTGTACCTGCAGTAATGCATATCTGGTGTTGGTGGCAACAGTACTGGCGGAAGGGGGGGGGAGAAACAGGGGGGGTGACATAGGTGACACCACACAAACCCCCCTACGGGGCTCATGGTGCAGGACAGGTCCACCTCACTGCAGTGGTAGCTGTAGGGGGGCCCATCATCCCCCATCCTGTTGGGGAACAGTCTGAGTGCTACACATCCATTAGGCAATAGTTGACAGGCTTGGGAATACCCAGATACCCCACAACAGTTTCTGACACTCTTCAGCAGCACACCTTCAGCTGCTGCACACTGCGAGGTGTTCCAGCACGACACATACTAGCTGCAGACAATCCAGCAGCTAGTCCAGGGTGCATGGTCCTGAATGGGATGCAGGCACCCAGAACAGGGGTGTCAGCATACACACCAAGCAGATAGGTTAGTGATTGGGCCCCACACAGGGACCCATCAATATCACATGTGGGAACTGCCATAGCGCACTATGGGGGAACCTAGCCCAGCAGTGATCGCTGCTCATTCAGGGTGAGTGTGACCTCCCAGCTGGACATGCTATGGCCACCCTATTTGTGCAAGTGGTGGCCAGACACTACAGTGTCTGCACCATTGCCCTATGCCTTATGCTGATTCAGCCAGGTTGGCCACCCTCTATGGCCTATTCCCAGGGTACCTTGCTCCTCATTATGCACATTGGCAGGCCTATACTGGCAACAGTGCTGGCACTGAGGGCTGTTTGCCAACACAGCACACTTGATAGTGGGGCACACACTCCCCACACCTATGCCAGCATTGTGTAGCTCTGGGGGTGTTGGACAGCCCTGCCAACAACAGTAGTCCGGGGCACAGTGCACATATGCTTAGGGTACGCACAACTGTAGGTGACACTGCACAGGTTGGTAAACACTGACAGACAAGGAACCTGTAGCACACTCCACAGACATCTGAGAGGTTGCTATGCTGCAGCTCACTGGGGGATAACATGTACTTAGGCTATGAATTGCTATCTGCCAGTGGCCGTAGCAACCTTTTGTGGGGTGTGGACCATATTCCAATGTGTATGGTGGCATTGCTATGGTATGCAGGTGCTAGTATTGGGAGATGCACGCAGAGCACAATGTCCTGACTCCCAAAGTTGGCTTTGGCTGTTGGGCCTGTGGATGCGGGTGTGGGTGCCCCTGTTGGCTGCTGCTTTACTCCAGGGTTTCCCAACTCCAGTCCTGGTGTGTCATACACTGTTCAGGTTTTCATGCTGTCCCTCATGGCAAGGCATGAGATACATTTGCAGACCATGGGTGTGGCGCATAGACATGCACCACAGGCATCTTGCTCAGAGGCTGTGGGGAGATGGAATGGGTGTTTGGAACTCCAGGGCTGCATTTGGGGGGCTCTGCTATAGGAATTGGGTAGATTTCTTGTGTCTGTGCTCTGTGGGGTGGGATGTCGGTGTTATGGGCATGTTTTGGTCATCTGCAAATAAGGTTCTGTCTGTATTAGGACTTTGCAATGGTGGGTAAAATATTCAGCTGGGTCTTGAACCTGTTACCTTCTGTTTTCGGATACAGTGCTTTTGTGCACTGTGCCACCATGTTCTCACATAGATGGTGCTTTCCCTGGTGGTGCCTTGACATGTGCTGCCTGCGGCCCTCGGTATCCCCTTCTCCAGCATCTGTCCAGTTGCCATTCCAACATGCACGCCATGCTGTTGCGGGACATGTGCCCGCCATAGGCACCCTGTCTGGTGGTTGAGGGCACCGTGTACAGCGTTGTTTCACTGGGGACGGTGTTTGGTCCCTTCCACATTTTCTATCTGTGCTATACGGCTTACTCGGGGGGGGGGGGGGCGCATTGCTACCACTGTTGCCCAAATTGGTTCTTGTTTTTATCCATTTATTTGGGTCATTCTCAGTGTTTCTGTGCTCTTATGTTGTGTGCACATGTTTCACACTTATCACTTTTTTTGGGGTTTCCCTGCCTGTGCTTTACATTGCTGACAGCTAAATGGTTTCTCTCCCCTTTAACGGCAGCTTTTCATTCGCGTTGGAATTGTGCTGTGGATTTCAGCGCGTTGGTGTGAGGGGAGCCTCTCCCCGCCCACTCTCCACCCATTGACCCCTTCTCTCCGCCCACTCTCCACCTTCTGTGCTGTTTTAACGCTCCGCGGGACTTTACGATCGTTAACTACGCTTAACGCGCGTAGTATGACGTTAACGGTCGTTGGCGCGTCAGTACGCGCGTTATACCGCACTTACGGTCGTTAACATCGTACAACGCGCGTTAGTCACGTTTACCGCACTTTAGTAAACATACCCCTAAATATCAGTGAAGTAGTTAAACACTGGAAGTAACAGAAACGACTATTACAATAATACTTTTTATCATTTTGAAAATCCATTTTACTGTTCAGCTCCCTTAATAAAACATAAACAAGGGCACAGTACAAGGAGTGGAAGTGTCTGTTTTTTGCATTCTGAGAATATTTATAAATTAACCTATAGTGGGATTAGGGGAAATAAAAGTTTAGAAAACTGTTCTTTTAAATGATCCCATATAAGTATTGCACAAATCATATTATCTTTATTTCTATAAACAAAGTGGGACTTGGATAGATAGTAGTAAGATCCATTACACCAAATATCAAGCCATCTTGCAATGATCAAATTTCTGTCTGACCATCATTCCCATCGTTCCTTCTTTGGAACTGTTAACCAGTTGAACCTTGGGTGCCTTCTTATTTGATGTTATTTCAAAATAAACTCAAGTTCTACTTGTTTTCCAGGTCTTCCTTGATTAAGCATTTGTTCATATTTCAAAAGGAACTTGTGACCTATTCGTTTTCACAGACTTTCTCTGATTATGCCTTGCTCTGCTTTTTATGATTTTTATTAATATTTATTTTTAGATGAATGTAGGAACATTTTTTTATCTTCATATTTTTAGATAACTAAATTGTAATCTTCTGTTATGTGATGTGTTTTTTAGTTGGTTTTAAACTTTTTTGCTTATTTATGTTGAATTATTTCTTGTGTTTATTATAAACAACTTTGAATTGCAGACTGAAGATATAGACATTTTCTAATAAATGAATGTAGGAACCTGTCAAGATGAAGGACATCTATATACTGGAGTGGAGGAGTGGCCTAGTGGTTGGGGCAAGGTACTTCAGGCTGGAAAGTCAGGGGTTCAAATCCCACTAGAGAACAGCAACCTTGGGCCAGAAGGACTTGGGTTTCTAGTCCCACAGGTGCTCCTTGTGGTCTTGGGCAAGCCACTTAACCCTCCATAGCCCATGTTCCCTGTAAAATAGTTATCTCCAAGTTATAATGCCCTGTTCAATGTAATTTCAGTTTGTTCAATGTAAACCACACTGATGCAGAATAGCACAGTATATAAGAGAATGTAAATAAATAAATACTGTAAGCACCAATTCTTCTTTTTCATTAGATAAACCTTATTTCTAACAGTCGTAGGCCCTATATCACTACTTCTTTTGCCAATCTGTTTGGGTCAATATTTATGAACCCATACCACAAAATTATGTTGTAGTCTCTCAGTGAATTTCTGTAATATGCTTTTTATGAAATAAATAGAAGTGAGTAATATATTAAAAAACTAGGTGTTACAATTAATTTTATAAAACTATCTCTTTAGTAATGAAGATCTGCAAGCTCAATTCACGAGAGCGGACTACGAATCTAAGGTTGATGCTAAATTGGTATGCTGAAATCTATTAATAATACAAGTCTTTTATCCTCAGATCCAGAACCCATAATGTAAGAGGCAGAGTAAGATGTCACTGTTGATGGGTGCAGGAATGACCAGTGAAGTGAAAAACTGTATATGAAATATATAACTGGGGCACAGCAGATTGCACCTCCATCACATACTGTGAAATTCCATCTGTGCCAAACATCAGAAATGGTAAACAACCCATAGAAGGGATTTATTCTGCCATGGAAAAGGCAGGTTCATTGTAGAAAAGGATGCCTACTCTCTTTGGCGTGGCACCACTACAACTACATGCACTGTATGGTTCTACCAAATGCCTGAGATAACACATAATCATATATCCAATTCTGTGTATAATGTAAAATACTATGTATTATACACTTGGAATAAATCTCTAAGTATGTCCCAAATATGGCCAAATCCATCTATACAAAATGCATAACGAAAGAACGGCATTGGTTAGAGGAGTAGGCTAGAACCACGGAAGATAGGTTCAATTCTTACTATGGCTCCTTGTGATCTTGGGCACGTCACTAAAGCATCCATTGCCTCCGGTTGACATGTAGAGCCTGCTATTTAAGGGAATTAATATGGTTAGTAGATCTAAACATCACAGCTACCTGGTTAACTTCCTGGCTATCCAGCTGACCCAGATATTCAATGTTGGTGACCGTATATGGGGTTCAGCAGCAACTGCTATCTGCTATAATCACACTATCTGCTGCCAATGAACATGGGGCCCTTAGATCATAAACCCTCCAGGGGCAGGAAAATACCTACTATATACCTAAATGTAACTCTTGAGAAAAGGATGTGGACTAAATCCAATTCCCTTTCCATTTACTATAGGCTGCTAGCTGGTTAGTGAGAGTTTTAGCATGTGGCAACTTGCAGCCAAGAAAACCAATACTCATGCATACCAGCTACCAGCTGCTAAAACACGTTGAAAGTGGCCATCACACACTATTAAGGAAAGTGGGAGTTTAGGGGTGGAATGTTGCATAGAGAGCACATTGCCGCTAGTGCAATGATAACTGATGTGCGCTCAGCAGCAGTGTGGCAATTAGCTTGAGTGCACATAATAATATCTTTATGGGTTTCATTAGGTGCACCATTATTTTCTATTTGTCTACCAGGAAAGCCCATCAACACAACTATAATTCAGGTATATGTCCCAACAACAGCTGCAGAAGAGGAATGTAAAAGTTGGCAACAAAGAAGAAGGCAAAGTGGTTGGAAAATATGGACTTGGCAACAGAAATGAAGCTGGAGAAAGACTAATGGAATTCTGCAAGACCAATGATCTACTCATCTCAAACACCTTCTTTCAGCAACACAAGCGCCGACTGTACACGTGGACTTCACCCAATGGATTGTACAGAAATCAAATTGACTACATCTGTGGAATGGAAAAGTTCAATAACATCAACAAAGACAAAACCTGGAGCTGACTGTGGTACAGATCACCAACTACTAGTATGCAAACTCAAGCTAAAGTTGAAAAAGAGCAAGCCATTCATTAATGTAGCAAAATATGACTTTGAGAATATACCACTGGAATTTAAAGACTTCCTGAGAAATTAATTTGCTGCTTTAGATATAAATGACAGAGTTCCAGAAGAGTTATGGGATGACATCAAGAAGGTTGTATTGGAAGAAAGCGATAAGTCTCTACATAAGGTGAAAAAGTCAAAACGGCCAAAATGGATGACTGAAGAACCTCTAAAAATTGTCCAGAAACGCAGAGAAGCTAAAGCCATAGGAGAAAGAGAGGCAATCACAGAACTCAGAGATTTCCTACGTGCAGGAAGACAAGACAAGGAGAAGTACTACAATGATGCATGCAAGGAAATAGAATCAAAAGCTATTAAAGGAAGAACAAGATCAGCTTTTCTAAAGCTACGAGAGTTAAAGAAAAAATTCTAGCCTCAAACTGGAATGCTACAAGATGCTTAAGGATCCATGTTGAATGATGCTGAGAAGATCAAGAAAAGTTGGAAAGAATATACAGAGTCATCATACCATAAAGATCAAGTGGACCAGCAGCTGTTTCAACCTTTACCTTATGATCAGGAACCATTGGTGATGAAAGAAGAAGTCGAAGTAGCATTGAAAGCCTTAGCAAAGAAAAAGCACTGGACATTGATGGCATTCTCACTGAGTTATTACAGCAATCAGATGAAGCTGTTGCCATACTTACAAGGCTCTCCCCGGAAATTTGGAAGACAAATTCATGGCTAATTGACTGGAAAAGATCTGTGTTTATACCAATACTGAAGAAAGGTGACCCGACTGACTGTGGAAATTATTGCACAATCGCTCTGATCCCACATGCCAGCAAGATTCTACCCAAGATCTTTCAGCACAGCCTATAACCATATCTGGAACGAGAACTGCCTGAAGTGCAAGCAAGATTCAGAAAATGGAGAGGAACAAGAGACATTATCATGGATGTGAGATGGATCCTTGAAAAGACAAAAGAATACCAAAAGGATATCTATATGTGTTTTATTGACTACAGCAAGACTTTTGACTCTGGGCAACATTAAGAAGCATGGGTATACAACCTTTACACTGATCAAGAAGCAACAGTTCGAACGGAACTAGGAGAAACAGCAAAGATAGGTTAAAATCAGCAAAGATGTACGACAAGGCTGCATACTTTCCCCCTACCTCTTTAATATATATTGTCACAGTGTTGACTCATTAGTGACCCCTATGGAGACAGAAGATAGTGCAGCTCAGGGAAATAATGACGTGCTGAGAAAGCACATGGTGGAAAGTTGCCAGGGGCAACGTAAGCAAGTGAGGTCACGAGCTTGGAAGACACCCTCAGCCAATAGGGAAGCCAGGGGATTTTCACCTGACTCTAATCAGCTAGGGAGTGGTGCAGCTAGGAATTACCTAAATAAACCTAGCTCACAAACAGTTAAGCAGACCAAGAACGAGAGCGAGAACAAGACGAGGGCTGAAGAGCTTAAGCACAAGACTGGGAAGGTACAGCTTAAGAGCCAAACCAGGAGCCAAGATAGGAACTGGAGAGAAACCCAGAGAAGGAACTGGTTACAGGAGGAGGACGAGAGGAGCTGTGGAGAGAGCGTGTCAGAGTACCCCATTGGAAGCTTGAGTGGACGTCTGAGTGAGTCTGAAGAATGCTTGAATGAAAGGTACAGACAGCGTGACACAGCTAAGGAAAGTAAATGTAACAACCCAGCGTGGAGCAGAGATAAGAAAGAAAAGGTACAAGCCAGGAAGCTTAATCCCAGTGCAAGAAGGGGAGCAGAGATATTCCTGTACCCTTTTTATAAGCAAAGTAAAGACTTTTTACCTGAAGAAGGGACACACTCTGCAAGGTACGTGAGACCTAGAGTTTCCCAAGGGCTGCCGTCAGGAGTTCCAGCTGGTTATCAGTTCCTACCTAAAGCAGAGCTCAGAACAGGGCCAATTCCACCTAATAGTGGGGCAGAGCAATTCCTTAAACTGCTTCACAGAGGTCAGCAGAGGGGAGGCTCCTATTACCACAACAAGAGTGATTTTGGTAAACACCCACAGTTTTCCTCTAGCAAGGGAGAACGACGTCACAGCCAGGACGGGCTGTTTGCTGAGCCCACACAGAGGGAGAGTGCAGAGGGATTGATTCCTGATGTGGAGCCAATGCAATGTGACTTACCTATGACTGAAGATATTATAGAAATGGACTGTAGTCTTTCTGTAGCAGATGATATAATATCTCTCAGATAAAAAGGAATAAGCAGCCTGCCAAGGCAAAGCAAGGCCTTATTCACAGTAGCTACAAGCCTATGTTAAAGTACTTTTCTGTTGCTGAAAGAAAGCTATTTTGTGTTCATTTTTGCTTTCTGTTTCACCCAAGAAGGGTTTTTGTTTGTGTTGCTGTAAATATTTGAATATCCTAATTGGGAAGGGAAATAAAGCCCTATTTACCTTATTCGGTTGTCCACAACTATTTTTGGTGTAATCTGGCAGCAGCTACAACTACCAGAAGGCCAGTTACACAGGGGTCTAGTGCAATACCAGAGCTCACCGGTAGGTGCACCAAGAGGGCCTGCGACAATATGCAGAACAAATCATCAGAGAAGCAGGACTGTATGAAGACAACACAGGTGTAAAGATTGGTGGAAGACTCATCAACAACCTTCGCTATGCTGATGATGCCACATTATTGGCTGAAAGTGAAGACAATTTGAAACATTTGCTTCTCATGATCAAGGAGTATAGTCTTAAAATGGGTCTGCACCTTAATGTTAAGAAGACAAAGATCCTGACAACTGGCAAGAAGAACAAGTTCATCGTTGATGGAGAAGAAATTGAAATAGTTGACAATTTTAACCTACTTGGATCAACGATCAATAAAGAAGCAACAAGCAGTCAAGAAATCCGACGATGCATTGCTCTTGGCAGAATGGCAATGAAGGCCCTAGATAAGATTCCAAAGAGCAGAGATGTCTCTCTCCATACAAGGATTCAACTTGTTCAAGCCATGACATTTTCAACAACATCATATGGATGTAAAGTTGCATAGTGAAAAAGATAGACAGGAAGAAAACTGATGTCTTTGAATTATGGTGCTGGTGATGAATACTGTGTATACCATGGACTGCCTGAAGAACAAACCAGTTAGTACTAGAGGAGATGAAACCTAAGCTTTCTTTGGAAGCTCAGGTGACAAGACTTCGACTTTCATACTTTGGACACATCATGCGAAGAGAGAGATCATTAGAGAAAGACATAATGTTTGGCAAAGTAGAAGGTCAAGGCAAAAGAGGAAGGCCAGCAATGAGATGGATTGATACAATAGCAGCAGCTATGGGCACCGGTCTGTCAACAATGAGTCGCCTGTGAAGATTTAACACAATTTAGGATAACTATCCAGAGGGTCGTCATGAGTCAACACCGACTTGATGGCACTTAACAACAACAACCATGCCACACATTCTGGTGATGGATCGTGTGCTAATTGCTTTGAACTTACTGGGCACACCCAGAAAGGTAGCACATGATGGCTACACTTACTACATATTAGCTTTGCCTCTAGTCATGCAGTAAGTGTAATGCTTTAGTAAAAGGACTTTGTTATTTAAAAAAATATGTAGAGGGTTATTTTAGAAGCTCAATTTGTGCTTTGGACTTCTGAAAACGGGCATACTTAATTTCCCCACCCCTCTATGTAACGCCGCTTTGACCCGGTGAAAAGCGGGATATAAATACAGCTAAATAAATAAATACAGCTAAATAAAATAGAGACGTCGAAAGCACAGAAACTGTCCCCACAGCCATTTTAGAAGCTGGCTGTGGGAATATCCGAATCTGAATAGGAGTGTGGAGGAGGAGAGGCCAGGGCATTCCCAGGAACCTGGAGGCATGGTAAAGGTATTCCCAGTGACCAGGACATCCCTGCCTGATCACAGAATCATCATGGACGACCGACATCACATCTAACTTTAGACCTGCATGCATAGTGATGAATATGCATCTGAAAAGTGTTCATTTTAGCTGAAAAACATCCAGAGTTGATAGAGAAGAGAAGCAATCTATCCTCCCCAGAACTCAGCACAATTTCAACTAGAGAAACAGAGGAATTTGCTCCGTGGCTGTTCTATTCCCATCCCGTTGACTCTAACCATTCTGCTATCCTAGACATACAGTACTGGTTCTGAATATGGTTGTGGGGATGTCTAAGTAGATGCCCCTGCAGACATGCCTATCGGGCATGTCTAGGTTTGTGAAATCGTGTCTGCACCTGGAAGTGCTTGTAGTTTTTTTCAGAAGTTTTGGCATAGATGTCCCAGATTGCACTTAAACGGATCTTCTAAAATTCCCTTCAAAGTAAAAACCAAAGCATAAATATTGAAAAGGGTAGTTTGTCCTATTAAACACCATTTTTTACATGACGTTATGGAAGAAATCTACTTGGTATATAGAAAGTATCATAGCTCTTTTATCCCTAGTACTTCTGTGAAGATTAATTGACTTGCTTGTGCACCAAACAATATGTCATACCTGTACAGTCTAAAAAGAAATGATTGCATACACAATGCGAGTTAAGTTAAATTAGTCACACACAGGTAGCCACATGTTTAGGAAAACTAAGACTGCAATAAAAATGTATTAGATAATCTACATTTAAAAGTCATAAATTGTAAATGGAGAAAGCAGAGAGATGGTGAAATGATTTGTTATCATTATAGTGATGTTTGGATGGGCAACACAACCAAAAAGCTCTAAATATGAGACCATATAATTTAAGCACTTTTGTTCCCTTACTGATTTTGTTTCATTCCATTAGGAAAATTAATGATAGAATAAATATTGTGAGCTATGTCCACAAAAGTATTCAGTGTACTCGTAGAAAAAGAAACATTTTTTTTCTTTCTAGCTAATACGGTCTTGTTCGTAGATTAAAATGCAGTCATGAGTGAAACTTTGTACTGTTTAATTTATGTATGAATTGATGGCTCTAATGTGATGCAATGTACTTTCATGTAGGCAAGTCAAATTCAATTCCCAATTGCCGTCACATTCCGTGGAGTCAACCAGGGCCTGCAGTATTTTAAAAGTATTGTAACAGATGATGGAGGAGGAGAGATGGTTAGATACCAGCATGCATTGAGCCTTATCTAGTAAAGATGTGTTTTATAGGCAAAACATTGGAAAAATCTGTATTGAATTATGTTCATTACATCAGTGGCAATATCTGCCAGTCTAAGAACATAAGAAATGCCATACAGGGTCAGATCAAGGTCCATCAAGCCCAGTATCCTGTTTTCAACAGTGGCCAATCCAAGTCACAAATTCGCAAAAGGCACATAGGGCAAGTAGTGGATTTCCTGAGTCTTCTTTAATAATTGTTTATGGACCTTTCCTCCAGGAACTTGTCTAAACTTTTTTAAATCCAGCTACACTACAGCTTTTACTACATCCTCCAGTAATTAATTCCAGAGTTTGATTATGTTTTGAGTTAATAGTTTTAAATGGGTTACATTGTAGCTTCATTGTATGTCATCTAGACTTCTACTTTTTGATGGCATAAACCACTGATCTACGTTTACCTGTTACACTCCATTCATTAATTTAAAGACCTCTATCATATCTCCCCTCAGTAATCTCTTTTCCAAGTTGAAAAGCCCTAACCTTTTAAGCCTCTCCTCAAAGGTGTATCCTTCCACCCCCTTTACCATTTTGGTGGCTGTCCTCTGTACCTTTTCTAATTCCGCTATATCCTTTTTAAGATATGGTGACCAGAATTGCACACAATATTCAATGTGCAGTTGCACCATGGAATGATACAGAGGCATTATAATATCCTAGGTCTGATCATAATATCCAGTCTGGTCATTAACAACTGGGATTTAGTTTCTACCCTAGTCCCTGAGCTACAGGAAGTCTCTTTTTTTTTGTTTTGTTCTTGTTGTGGGGGCTTTTTTTTGGTCCAGAGGAGTGGAAGCACGTGTTAGGAAGAATAAGTAAGGATCTACTTATATACTCTGGGATCTATTCCATCCCCACTATTCACTCCTGCTGTCTCCATCAAAAGCTTCCCCATATGAACAAGACATTTGTACAGGGAGGCTTAGACAGGGGCGGGAAGGGCGTTATGGAGGCGGAGTGAGGGTGGGGCATGGGCGGTTCACAACCCGGATGTACAGGGCTAATTCTGAGGTCAGCCCTGTATGTCGGGGATTGGCAAAATTGATGGGGGACTTATTCCATCTCGGAGGTGGAATAAGTCTCCCTGGACATCGTGCGATAGCAGGCCCAGGCAGCGTCAGAAAGGTGAGGGGGTGCAGGGGATTCCCCGCAGCCCAACCCTGACCATGGAAGGCTAGATTGGAGGTTGGGTTGCAGGGAAAGAAGATTGTGGCTGGTGCCTGGGGATCACGGCTCCTGAATGGAGCCACAGTGCCATGGCAATGGGACGCCATGACACAGTGGCTACATTCAGGAGCCTTATTGAGGTAGCCGGGCAAGTGGTTGTATGTGCAGGCTGATTGGAATTGGGTCCCAGCCTACACATACAGGCCCTAGTCCCAATTCTGATCCCACAGGGCATATCTAGCCTCTGTGGGATCAGAATCGGGTCTACCCCTGGGCGTCTGGATTCCGATTGGATGCACAGGGGCCTGGACGCACACATTAGAATGTGCCTCCACGTGTATGTGTGGGTGTCTGTGTGATACTCCTGGTGACCCAACAATCAGACTGAACTACACTCTTGGGATTTATAGAGAAAAAAAATTATAGATTTGGGATATCAA
The DNA here is from genome assembly GCA_033557465.1 of Ichthyophis bannanicus. Classification (NCBI taxonomy): domain Eukaryota; kingdom Metazoa; phylum Chordata; class Amphibia; order Gymnophiona; family Ichthyophiidae; genus Ichthyophis; species Ichthyophis bannanicus. The sequence continues at coordinate 126,225,211 of CM066034.1, read as the reverse complement.
ATAAATTAGTAGAGAAGATATTACTTACTGTGCTCTGCTCACTTATTGTCATCATCGGTACAACGTTTTATCTATACTTTAAAAATGTCCAAAGCAACTGGGGCCTGATATTCTAAAGGCATTTACACTGTTTATAGCCCTGTAAACCGTGTAAATGCCATAGATGGGAATACTCAATGCACATACATGCTTAGTGCCGTTGAATATTCCTGTCTATATCCCCTACGTGCCCTGATGCCATCCGCTTAGCATCGGGTATGTTGGGGCCGTTCAGGGGTGGAATAAAGTCGGGGAGTACCTCTAACTGGGTAGCGGCGATATCGGACCGCCACCCGCTTAGCCATCCACAGCTAAAACTAGACGAGCTTTTGGCTCACCTAGTTCTAGCTGTGGATGGCTAACCAGGAAACGGTCAAATATCACTGTTACCCGAATAGGCTCTGTGGGCGAATCCCCTTGGTGCATAACCTCAATATTCAATGCCATTACTGCGGCATTGAATATCCAAATTTAAAAGTCAGCAGGCAGGGCTATGTGCCGACGTGATGCATAGCCCACCCAACTGAATATCGGGCACCTCATGCCTAATAGTTTAGTATATCCAAAAACCTACAGAGCAAGGGTGTAATCTAGTCTGATTGTTATATCTTGTTACTCTTCATAGTTGGACTCCTGGTAACCCAGCAGCCCCTGAGTTTTCTTGGCAAGATGTAACTGGAAGTAGATTGACAGGCCTTTCTTTCAAGAAAATGGAGGGTAAAGTGACTTGTCTAAGGCCACAAGAAGTACTAGTGGGACTTGAAGCCCAGTGCCTTGGTCACCAGGCCACTGCTCTAACCACTTCGGCTACTCCTCTACTCTATAGGATTGATTTTCAAAAAAAAGCTGAACTCCTAAATTTAGGCTCCTAAGTTAGGAACCTAAATTTGTGCATTATTTTCAGGCACATTTAGGAGGCCTATATTTTTAGCTGCAAATCCATCTTGATTTAGGAGCTTAAAATTTATGCTCCTAAATTTAGGACTGCTATTCATTTACCAAGATTTATGAGCCTAATTTGGGTATTTAGTGCTGCAAATCAATGCTAAGCTCCTAACTTTTCCCCACCCTAAATCTACCTCCATTGCCTTCCACTTATGTTCCTAAGTTTAGGAGTTTAGTGACATTTTAAGAAAATATTGAGGCATTAAGCCCTAGTAAATTTTCAAAGAGACTAATTTAGTAGCACAATTTTCAAGTTAGGAATATCCCTAGAGTACCAGCTATTGCAGGTTTACAGTATAGAACTGGGTAAACCTACAACTTGTGGGAACAAAGAGGGTCTACGGAGTGTGAAGAAGACTGAGTATGTGGCACAAGAGCAAACGAGTTGTGAGAGCTAAGCAGTGCCAGTGCTATTATTATACGAACTAGATGAAGTAGGCAGTGCCAAGGAGGTTAGGTGAGCGCCGTATTGTGGTTTTAAACCCATCGCCACCTCTGCAGGTCCCAGAGAGGGACCACCGTGGCAAAGGGGGAGGGGGGGAGAGCTTCCAGGTGTGCCTCTCATCCTTGCACTGCTCCTGGTGAAAATAAAATGAAAGGGCTTTGTGTTTCATTGTGGCACTGCCACTTCAGCCTAAAACCCTGTTTGATGCCTTGCATTATCATCTGGAAATCTGTATCCATTCTATGTTTATCCTTCGGGATCCTACCACAGCTTTCGATGCGATGGATCATACGATGCTGATAAGTCAAGTTGTTGAAACTGGAGAAATTGGTTGCTGTTCATGGTGGTTTGTCTCCTTTGACAAATGGATTTGTTGGGGGATGCTTCTCCGTCTTTGCAGAGATTCCTCAGGGATACATGTTTTTTCCCCAAAATCTTTTAAATATTGCCCTACGCCATTTGGTAACATTATGTTGCCTTTATAAAAGAGGCGTTTTTGTTGACCTTTTTGTAGGTGCCCTGTTGGTATTCTTCCTTTAGTGCACAGGCCCCAGAAAGCCCTATTAAACAATGCACATATATGTTTTCCTTTAGAAGAGGGGTGCCCCGCTGTTGTTTGAGGCAAGCATTTCAATAATTCTGCATACTGTGAAAAATGCTTCCGAGCTCCACACTGTTAAATGGATCATGTCTGGAGCGAGGTAATCAGGCATTAGCTCAGCACTGTTATGGATGCAAGTTTTGGCTGATAACAAAACAAAGCCTTTCACAGTCCATAAGGCTTTCAGAAAGAATCAGATTTGATTTTATAATTGAGCAGCTATGAGAGGCTTAAATTTCTTGCCTGGAAGTCACAGTAACATCCAGACTATAGTGCTTTTCTTTTCTTCTTCACAAACGTCATTTGATTCACCTCCATGCAGTATTGAGAATTGTCAGATTTTCAAAAGACACTCAGTAGTACCTCAGAAATATTCTACTCATGTCTTTGGCTATGGTGTATTAGCATTTTGCAGGCTGGGATTTTATTTCTTGAGAAATATACAAAAAGAAAGGTTTGTGATGCCTGTGTTTCTCTTTGGAGGAATACACGTCGTCTTGATAGTTTAAATTAAAGTTTCAGTTTGATATTCAAGGTTCTAGTTGCATTTTCTTTGGTCTGACCCAGCACGGCACTTTTTCTGTTATTCGTGTTCAGCATGTTGAATGGAATATTTACGCAGATAATGAGCATTTTCACAATTTAGAGCAAATGTTAGCAGACATTCAAGAAACAAAAAACAAATGAGGTGGATTTTCCTTCTGGTGCAAGAATGTTGGACTTATTGAGGGTTATTTTAAAAGGTGTTTTATATGCAGCATTTTATACCCAGAAATTGCTGTTTATAAAATTGCCTGGAGTATATTATATATGTTAACTTATACGCGCAGGAAGTGGAATTTTAGGAAGGATGTGGAGAGGGGAATTCCCAGATGCATCCAGGATGTGGAGAAATAGGGCAGTATTTTAGAAGAGGTTCTGCCAAACCTAGAGTCCCTTGTTAAATAGGGAGTCCCCCCCCCTCTGTTCCCAACCCCAAAGCTGTCAAAAGCCCTCTCCCCACCTTCCTTGAAGACATTCACTGAAAAGAGAATGGAAGACCCCTCTTTCCTGATTCCCACCCCTGGGCTTACCAGGATCATGGTATATAGCTGGGGCAGGAGCAAGACCAACTTTCTCCTGCCCAGCACAAGGTCACTGTTCAAAATGCTGCCACCACTGGGGGGCGGAGCCTGATGTCCAGCGGGTAGGACGCTTTGCGTTGAAGCTCCCGAGAGGCCTACTTAGAATCCTGACTTAATACCTATACAAATTTACTATTTCGCTCCGAGCTGACCGGGGCACCTCGGGGGGAATGGCGGCCCATAAACCAGCGCGCTTGGACTTCGGGTTTCCTTCTTCTTCTCACGGAAAACGCTCCAAAACAGAGGTGTCCTCCCCACAGAAGATGGTTCCATTTCGTGAAAACCCCGAGATGCACCTGGAGATTTTGGAGGAAATACGCGGCGTGAAGGAATTGGTGCAGTCCAATGGAGAAGCGCTTCGAGCCATGCGAGAAGACTTTGGAGTGCTCCAGGACCGACTTGAAAGTCTTTCATTACGGCAGGACAACATGGCGGGGGTCCTCGACTCGCACGAGGTGCGCTTGGGCAAACTGGACGAGGCTGAGCGCCAGATACAGAATCTTCAAAAGGAGTTAGAAGATAGCAATAATCGAGCCCGTCGCAACAATGTGAGGCTCCTCGGAATGCCGGAGGGGGTGGAAGCTGGAGATATAAGAGAATTCTTGCTCAAAACTCTTCCCTCCCTGCTGAAGATCACTTTTCACAGAGAACTGGAAATCGATCGAGCACACCGTGTTCCTGCCCACATGGCGCTCAACCGCACGACCCCCCGGCCTATTGTCTTTAGCTTGCTACGATATCAACAAGTGGAACAAATTTTACATGCTGCCCGAGCGAATCATCATTTGGAATTTGAAGGTCGTAAGGTCTCCTTCTTTCCTGATTTGGCAAAGCCTACCGTTGACCGTCGGAAGAAACTCCTTGCTTTTCGCCCTCGACTTCAACAGCTACAGGCTCGCTTTGGCCTGTTGTATCCAGCGAAGCTCCGAGTGACTCTCCACAACCAAACCAAGACGTTCGAAGATCCTGATCTACTATCATCATTTTTAGACTCCAAAGAAGCAGAGCAGATGCGCTAATCCCAAATCTTGGACTCTTATTTGCCGGCTCTATACGCCATTTTGAAGGGCCCGATGCGGCGGTCATAGCCAAGCACAGAAATAGCCTGGACTTTCTTTCTTTCTCTATATGACTTTTGTTTTTTGGTCTCCTATCCCTTCATGATGTGTGCCTCGGTCGGATTCGGAGCACGCACAGTCCTACAGGTTATGTGTTTTTTCAATTTCGGCCTTCTCGGGGGTTTCTCCCCGCAGACACATGGTCGCCAGTAATTTTGGGGTTTTGCTTCTCCTCTACCGTACTGCGGTTTTCTTTGTTAATGTGGGGCGCTTCATTGTATTATATTAGTTTATTTTTCCTATGTCATGTGTACAGCCAGATACAGTCAGTTTGAGGGACATAGTGAAATTATGTGTGCTATCATGCTCAGAATTTTTAACTTTTCTGAATGGCCTTATGTAAAATCTTATCATTCACCGTCAAAGGCATTAATGGTCCACTCAAAGGAAAGAAAATCCTTAGCTATCTTAGCCATGAGCATGTTGATTTAGTGTTTCTTCAGGAAACGCATTTAAACTCTGCTGAAACACTGAAACTCAATGCTAAGCCTCACATGGTAGCTGCCTATTCTCCCACCGTTTTCAAATGGTACGGGATAGCCGCTCTGGTTAAGAAGTCTTCGCACGCTACTGTACCTGATATTAGCGCTGACAAGGAGGGTAGATGGGCCCGTGTACACTTTGAGGTTGGAGATAGTGAATTCACGTGTATTTGCATTATGCCCCGAATGTGGACAACCCTGCTTACTATGCAAGTATTGCGCAGTTGACCTTGGCCTCTGCCAATGCTCCATTAATACTTGGTGGCGATTTTACTCAAGTGTTCCCCCAATCTTTTCTTCTTAAACAAGGTGCTCGTTGGTTGGAAGATCCAGTACCGAGTAGACCTGTGTGGCTAGATATAGAAGCGGGCCTTTGCAAACCGATTCCTCTTACCTTTCTCCCTGGTAAGACTCTCCCATCAGACTCCCACTATCCACCAATGCTTTTAGACACTTTAGGTGCCTTTAATACTCTTATGCAATCTTTAGACTCCCGACTCTGGTCAGTGCAACTTCAGCATCGCCTTCGGTGCACTAGAGTACTCCCGCCCTCGGCATTCTCTACATAAGGTTGATTGGAGACTTTCCGATCTCTCGGTAGTTCACCGGGCGTAGCATCCAATTTTACTAAACCTTCTGTAATGCTATAACTAGAGATACCCCTATAGCGCAGAAAGTATGGGAGAGAGAATTGCATGTGACTTTGACCTCGGAGCAATAGAGCCTTATCTGGAGTAGAGGGACACGGGTTCCCGATCCGCCTCACTCATTCAGACCCTCTTCTTTCTAGCCCACCGGTGTTTTTACACTTCTCACAGATTAGACAAATGGAACACTACTCAGGGCAATGGTTGCTGGACACGTCCTGCGGCCATTGGTTCATTGCCTCATGTTATGCATGAATATCCCGCACTACAGTATTACTGGCGTCGGGTCTGGGGTCGTATTTAGTCTATCTCGCACTCTCAGGAGCCCTTTTCTTGGAGGATAGTGGGACTTCGCCCAGTTGCGGGGATCCCCTCTCTCCCAAAAATGGCTTATCTCCTTTCGAACTTTATGCTTGGCATTGCTATTTCCCTAATTAAGTAATACTGGAAAATTAGCTCCCATTTGAGCCCCAATGAATGGTGGAATCATGCCTGTCTTTACAGTAAATATGACCAAATACCTCGTCTGTTCGCTTCCTCCGTTCAGACTCCTTCTCATTGGTCTCAATGGAAGATGCTCAATGACTATGTACATATTGCTAAATGCTCTCATCTGACTGTCTAACTTTGTATATATCTCTGTCCCATGATCATGCTGTATTGTAGATACTCTTTTGATCGTTTGATGTATAGTTACTGTTAATTGGAAGCGCTCACATGCTGATATAATCGGGTAGAGAAGAAGCATCGGGGTGGGGGGTAATGGGTTTACTTTTCCTTATTGTATACTTGTTTTGTCTCTTTTGGTGTGTTGTTTCTTTTGTTTGTTGCAAAATGAAAATAAAAGTTTAAAAAAAAAAACAAAATGCTGCCACTGACCTCTAGCAGTAATCTTGAGGGCCGGTACTGCCTGATTACTGCTAGGGGTCAGTGGTACCTTTATGACAAGTTACCTTTGGAGTGGAGGAGTAGCCTAGTGGTTAGAACACTGGCTTGGTAACCAAGCAACCAGGGTTCAATTCCCATTAGCACTCCTTGTGGCCTTGGGCAAGTCACTTAACCCTCCATTGCATCAGAAGACAGGCCTGGCAATCTACTTCCAGTGACATTGCCAAGAAAACCCAAGAGCTTCTGGGTCACCAGGAGTCAGGGCTGACTCAAAGGCACACATTGCATTTTTACTTTGTGCTGAGCAGGAGCAAGTTGGACTCACTTCTGCCATCACTATATACCAATGACCCTGGTAATCCCAGTGATGGAAATCCAGAGTCTTCGAGGCCGGTACTATCCTTTTTCAGCAGTTGCATTTGGGGAAGGTGGGGGGCGGGCTTTTGATTTACAGGGGTGGGAACAGGAAGAGGGGGATCAGAGCCTTCAATTGGTCTGGGGGTGGGAGGGGGATCAGAGCCTTCACTTGGGCAGGAGGATAAGAGCGAGGCTTGGAACCTTCATGCAGGTGAGGGGTGGGAGACCACTCCCACTCTCTACCTTCCACTCTGCCGACTGGGTAGACATAGTGAGCATTCACACATCTACAAAAAGCAGGTTCTAAAATAACACTGAGACGTTTATTTCAATGTTCCAATGCAGACATCTCAGTAGTGCTTTCTTGATGTGGAAATGCTTCTAAAATAAGTCCCTGTGCAGGCATGAGTTTATCCAACCTGAGTGTAGGCATCCTTGAGGTTAGCTTGAGGTGGGCTTTGGACTTGTATGTATACCTTTTAAAATAAACTTATACTTATATGTATGTAAACAGTATCATATAAAACACAACTGCAGAGAGATTATTCAGACCTCCGGTACTGAAGTGTGCCCGCAGCTTTCTGTTTCATTACAAGGCCAGAGACTTATCAGTCCTCCCTCGATTGCCTATGAGCAGGTCTAAATGTGTGTGTACTTTTCATGGGTAATTTCCAAAGGAAAAGTATGCACTAACTTTCCCTTATTTAGTTGGACAAGTTATATGTGTAACTGTTTTGTATAAGATGACACCTGTATATTTTTTTAAGCCTGCCCAGAATAGACACATCTTAAAATCTGTGTGTGGCATGGGAAAGTAATGTCTTTTCTGAAATTTCTGCTTACACAGGCAGACAATCTTTTTAAACATGCACATGGTACCTAATCCTTCTAAGATGACTTCCCTTAGATTCAGCTGTACCACTGTTTTTCAGTTCTAAAAATTGCACAATTCAGTATGATCTGCTTCAAAACACTAAGCCAGTTAGTGTGAATGTTAGTATATCAGAAAGAATTGCATTGCATAAGCTACAGATGAGAAGAAATATAAAAATATAAAAAGAACAAATACTCTAGAAATTTACAAACCATGAAATATATAAATTGGGTGTAATTTAAAGTATAAAAGCTTGATTGAAAAAATCAACTAGGAAGAACTATAGTTCTAAATATGCCCTAGTTTTATAACTGAGAAAACCCAGAGCGTCAGGCTTTGGAATAGAGTCCCTAGAGCTTTTTTTTTTTTTTTTAAACTTTTATTTTCATTTTGCAACAAACAAAAGAAACAACACACCAAAGGAGACAAAACAATTATACAATAAAGAAAAGTAAACCCAATTACCCCCCACCCCCACGCTTCTTCTCTAGCTGATTATGTCAGTATGTGAGCGCTTCCAAACAACAGTGATTATACATCAAAACAATCAAAAGAGTATCTGCGATACAGAATAATCATGGGACAAAGATATATACAAATTTAGACAGTCAGATGAGAGCATTGAGCAGAATGTACATAGTCATTGAGCATCTTCCATTTAGACCGATGATGAGGAGTCTGATTGGGGGAAGCAAACATACGAGGTACTTGTTCATATTTACTGTAAAGACAGACATGATTCCACCATTCATTGGGGCTCAGCTGGGAGCTATTTTTCCAGTATTTCGTAATTAGGGAAATAGCAATGCCAAGCATAAAGTCCAAAAGGAAGTAAGCCTTTTTTGGAAGAGAGGGGATCCCCGCAGCTGAGCGAAGTCCCACTATCCTCCAAGTAAGGGGCTCTTGAAAGTGCAAAATAGACTGGATACGACCCCAGACCCGACTCCAGTAATACTGTAGTGCGGGACATTCATACATAACATGAGGTAGTGAACCAATGGCCGCATGACATGTCCAACAACTATTGCCCTGAGTAGTGTTCCATTTGGCTAATCTGTCAGGAGTGTAAAAACACCGGTGGGCCAGAAAGAAGAGTGTCTGAGTGAGTGAGGCGGATCGGGAGACCCGTGTCACTCTACTCCAGACAAGGCTCCATTGCTCCGGGGTCAAAGTCACATGCAATTCTCTCTCCCATGCTTTCTGCGCTATAGGGGTATCCCTAGTTATAGCATTACATAAGGTTTTGTAAAAATTGGATGCTACACCCGGTGAACTACCGATAGATCGGATAGTCTCCAACCAACCCTGTGTAGGGGAGGCCGATGGCGGGAGCACCTTAGCACTCCGAAGGCAATGCTGAAGTTGCACCAACTGAAAATAGTGTTTCGCTGGGAGACCAAATTCAATTTGCAATTCACTAAAAGTTTTCCAGCGACCTTCATGGAACAACTGACTAGGAATCCAAATGCCCCTAGTGTACCAGGGGCTCCACGCCATCGGTTTATTTTGTATTCGAAATCGAGTGTTGTACCAAAGTGGGAGCTTGTCTATCGGACAGAGTCGGGAGTCTAAAGATTGCATGAGATTATTAAAGGCACCTAAGGTGTCTAAAAGCATTGGTGGAAAGTGGGAGTCTGATGGGAGAGTCATACCAGGGAGAAAAGTAAGAGGAATCGGTTTGCAAAGGTCCTCTTCTATGTCTAGCCACACAGGTCTACTCGGTACTGGATCTTCCAGCCAACGAGCGCCTTGTTTGAGAAGAAAAGATTGATGATACTTCAGAAAATCAGGGAATCTGACACCCCCATTTTCCTTATCTGCTTGCAGCTTATGTTTCGCTATCCTAGGTGTCTTGTTTTGCCACAGGTATCTAGTCAGAAGGCCCTCTATATCTTTATATATACGTCGAGGGAAGAGACAGGGCAACATTTCTAAGATATAATTCACTTTCGGAACAATCATCATTTTTATTGTTTCTAATCGACCCCACCAGGTAAGTGTTAAAGGAGTCCAGCGGTGAGTAAGCGCCCGGACTTTAGAGGTTAAGTCTTTGGCATTGAAGGAGATAGTGTCTTCCAAAGGAGAACAATAATGAACCCCAAGGTATTTGACCATGCGAGGTTGCCATAAAAAGGGGAAGGGTTGCATATATGCCTGATGAAGCAAAGGATTTAATGGAAAGGCTACCGACTTGGTCCAATTTATCTTATAACCGGACAGTTGTGAGTATTTACCAATTTGCTCTAGGACAGCCGGTACTGAGTCTATAGAGACAAAAAGCATAAGATCATCAGCGTATGCTGAAATTTTGATTTCCCTATGGGTGAAGGGGACTCCATGAATCTCCTCCGATTGCCGGATTAGTAAAGCCAAGGGCTCGAGTGCAAGATCGAAGAGAAGTGGAGACAGTGGGCATCCCTGGCGAGTGCCGCGTTGAAGGGGAAAAGGCTGAGACTTTAAAGCATTGGCACAGATACTGGCTGTAGGCTGTGCGTACATGGTGCGAAGACAACGGAGAAAACCTTCCCCGAATCCGTACCAGCGGAGGACTGCAAACAGGAAGGGCCACTCTAAGCGATCAAAGGCCTTCTCAGCATCAAGTGAGAGGCCAACAAATGGGCGATCAAGATTAACTGCGGTAGTCAGTACATGGCATAGAGTCCGAGCATTGTCAGCAGTTGATCTACCAGGAATGAAACCGCATTGATCTGGGTGTATTAAGGTAGGCATCCTATCCGAGAGCCGGGTAGAGAGAATGGTGGCAAAGATTTTATAGTCCGCGTTTAGGAGGGAAATTGGACGATAATTAGCTGTTAGTTGCGGGTCTCTCCCCTCTTTCTCAAAAACTACTACATTTGCCATTGAAAAGGACCCAGAAGGAGAACCCTCCTCGGCCAGAGCAGAAAAATAAATTTTCAAAACTGGAGCTAAGTCAGCGTGAAAGGTTTTGTAGAATTCAGCAGGGAGACCGTCTGGGCCTGCGGCTCGACCTGAGGCACATTTCTTGATAGCAGAATGAATTTCTGAGACAGTAAATGGTGTGTCCAAGGCCACTCTATCTTCGTCAGATAGGGTCGGTCTTTGTACCCCTGAAAGTAAGCGTTCAAATACATCTGGCTCAAAATCACATTCAGATTGATAAAGCCGAGTATAAAAATCACGAAAGAGTTCTAAGATTTCGGTATCTTTAGTGACCAAGCCCCCCCCCGACGGATTACGAAGGGCGGTAACACGCTTGGCTTCTTTTCGACCTTTTAGGGCATTTGCTAATAATTTGCCAGCACAATTATTTTCCCGATAATATAGCCCTTGTTGTGATTCAATATTTTTAACAGCAGCAGTATACAAAAGCTGATTGTATTGAAAACGCAAGCGTTGTAAACGGAGTAAAATACATGGGTCAGTACGGGACGTGAGGAGACGCTCCCCAGCTTGTATCTGCTGCTCTAGAATCAGTAAATGCTGCTTTCTTTGTTTCCCCTGCCGAATTTGATAGCTAGTTATAGTGGCACGGATAGATGCTTTAAAACCCTCCCACCAAGCCCAGCCCGCTGTGTCATGGGGTGAGTTAAAATGAAAATAATCTTGGATAGCGGCCTTTATATCAACCTGAAAATCTTTTTGACCCAGTAGGGATCTATCAAAAAACCAAGCTCGGGGAGAATCGTCCCGCGCAGTGACACGTAATGATAAAGATATGGCAGCATGATCTGAAATATGGAGAGGATGAGTCCTAGTCGTGTCTACTTGAGAAATCAGTGCTTTGGAAATGAGAAAGAAATCTATTCTAGATTGGGAGTGATGGGGGGCAGAAAAGAAAGTGAACTCTAAGTCGGAGGGGTGAAGCAGCCTCCATATATCTACCAGCGCAAGATCTTGCATCAGAGCTGTAAGGGTAGCAAGACTCTTGGGTGGACTACTCGTTCTAGGCGGCTGTCTATCTATCAGAGGGTCTAACACTTGATTAAAGTCACCACCAAGTATTAATGGAGTATTGGCAGAGGCCTGTGCCAACTGCGCAATACTTGCATAGTAAGCAGGGTTGTCCACATTCGGGGCATAAATGCAAATACATGTAAATTCACTATCTCCAACCTTAAGATGTACTCGGGCCCATCTACCCTCCTTGTCAGCGCTAGTATCAATTACAGTAGCTTGCAAAGATTTCTTAACCAGAATGGCTACCCCGCACCGTTTGGAAACGGCGGGAGAATAGGCAGCCACCATATAAGGCTTAACATTGAGTTTCAGTGTTTCAGCAGAGTTTAAGTGCGTTTCCTGAAGAAACGCTAAATCAGCATGCTCATGGCTAAGATAGCTAAGGATTTTCTTTCTTTTGATTGGACTATTAATGCCCTTTACATTGAGTGATAAGATTTTACATAAAGCCATTCAGACAAGTTAAAAATTCTGAGCATGATAGCGCACCTAATTTCACAATGTCCCTCATATTGACTGTAGCTGGCTGTACATATGGCATAAAAGAAAATAAGCTTAGATAATACAATGAAGCGCCCCACATTAAAAAAAGAAAACCGCAGCGCGGTAGAGAAGAAGCAGAACCCCAAAAATTACTGGCGACCATGTGTCTGCGGGGAGAAGCCCCAGAGAAGGCCAAAATTGAAAAAACACATAACCTGTAGGACCGTGCGTGCTCCGAATCCGACCGAGGCACACATCATGGAGGGATAGGAGACCACAAAACGAAAGTCATAGAAAGAAAGAAAGAAAGTCCAGGTAGTCCCTGTGCTTGACTATGACCGCCGCATCGGGCCCTTCAAAATGGCGGACAGAGCCGGCAAATAAAAGTCCACGTCGTTGGATTAGCGCATCTGCTCTGCTTCTTTGGAGTCTAAAAATGTTGATAGTAGATCAGGATCTTCGAATGTCCTGGTTTGGTTGTGGAGAGTCACTCGGAGCTTCGCGGGATACAACAGGCCAAAGCGAGCCTGTAGCTGTTGAAGTCGAGGGCGAAAAGCAAGGAGTTTCTTCCGTCGGTCAACGGTAGGCTTTGCCAAATCAGGGAAGAAGGAGACTTTGTGACCTTCAAATTCCAAATGATGGTTCGCCCGGGCAGCATTTAAAATTTGTTCCACTTGTTGATATCGTAGCAAGCGAAAGATAATAGGCCGGGGGGTCGTTCGGTTGAGCGCCATGTGGGTAGGAACACGGTGTGCACGATCGATTTCCAATTCTTTGTGAAAGGTGATCTTCAGCAAGGAAGGAAGAGTTTTGAGCAGGAATTCTCTCATATCTCCCGCTTCCACCCCCTCCGGTATTCCAATGAGCCTCACATTGTTGCGACGGGCTCGATTATTGCTATCTTCTAACTCTTTTTGAAGATTCTGTATCTGGCGCTCAGCCTTGTCCAGTGCGCCCAAGCGCACCGCGTGCGAGTCGAGGACCCCCGCCATATTGTCCTGCCGTAATGAGAGACTTTCAAGTCGGTCCTGGAGCACTCCAAAGTCTTCTCGCAGGGCTCTAAGCGCTTCTCCATTGGACTGCACCAATTCCTTCACGCCGCGCAGTTCCTCCAAAATCTCCAGGTGCATTTCGGGGTTTTCACGAAATGGAACCATCTTCTGTGGGGAGGACACCTCTGTTTTGGAGCGTTTTCCGTGAGAAGAAGAAGGAGACCCGAAGTCCAAGCGCGCTGGTTTATGGGCCGCCATCCCCCCCGAGGTACCCCGGTCAGCCCGGAGCGAAATAGTAAGTTTGTATAGGTATTAAGTCAGGATTCTAAGTAGGCCTCTCGGGAGCTTCAGCGCGAAGCGTCTTACCCGCTGGACATCAGGCTCCGCCCCCAAGTCCCTAGAGCTTTTATCGGTTCCCCAACTAAATGGAAGGCATGTATTGCACTACTTCATTCTCAATTACAAGAGTATACTGTAAACTACTACTGTAGCATTAACATAGCACTAAGTGTGGTTCCATTTATGTGGTCCTAATTATTAAGCTGTTGAGCAACTTTTAAAATAGTAATAAGGGGGAGGCCGAGATTTCATATAGGTCAAGTAGATTGATTATGTGGCCTGCAACCTGGGCTGCCTAAATGTACACTGGTATTTTATAAACCGTGCAAAATAGCCACTTCTCTATCCGCTGAAGTATGTATGCAGTCTCTTATCTCACTCTACACCCCTGCTCGGGAACTGCACTCCTCCGGCAGATCCATTTTATCTGTGCCCTTCTCTACCAATGACAACTCCAGACTTCATTCATTCCACCTTGGTGCTCCATATAGTATACCTGGAACAAACTACCTGAGTCTGTGCATCAGGCTCCTTCTCTGGCCCTATTCAAATCCAGGTTAAAAACCCACTTCTTTGAGGCTGCTTTTGGATGCTGGTGCTCCTCCCTCTCTTGCCCACTACCTCTGTGTATCTTACTACCTGTCCTGGGTCTCCCCAGCCAGTCGAGTTTTCCGGAAATGCACAGTGAATATGCATGAGAGAGATTTGCATACAATGGAGGCAGTGCATGCAAATCTCTCTCATGCATATTCATTGTGGATATCCTGAAACCCCAACTGATTGGGAGGCAGGTTTAGGAACCCCTGTTCTAATCACAGTTTTGCTCATTTTTGTCTTGATTAGATTTTAAGCTCTGATGAACAGGAACTGTGGCTTACATCTATATAAACAGCACTGCGTACACCTTGTAGCGCTATACAAATGATTTTTAGTAGTAGTACTTGCCAAAATTGCATGTAGAAATAGACAGATACATTTTTGCATATACTAGCACTTGACTGTTGTTTGACAATATTATCATTGTACAATAGACAGTCATTTCAAATGTATTGAAACATTCCCTCTTTCCTAAACCATTAGGTTCGTACAGATATCAGAAAAAAGCAAAGCATGGCACAAGAACGGAGAAAAGCAGCCAGGACACAGCATCTGGTGCCCATCAGGTGGTCTGAAGAAAGCCCATCTTTTTTCCTGGGTGCATAAGTACTGTCTACAGATTTACCTGCCCACCTGGCCTGGTCTGTGGTTTGTTCCATTCCGTGCTTGACAATGTGCTCTGTTGTTGACACACAATGGAAGAGCATTGTCAGAATTACCAGTCCCTGTGTACAATGGGGTCAAGCCAGCATGAAGCAATCAGGTCTGAAAGACGGCAGGTATGAATCCTGCTAGGCATTTCAAGGAGTTCCAAAATTTTAAGGAAATTGGATTGGCATGACTTGCTAAGGGAAAAGGATTGGCATGATTTAAATGGCAAACATATTGGAGCTTTATCACAATAAAAACCCAGCTTATTTGTATTCCATCTAAAGCTTTAGCTACTATTGCTGCCATGTTTGTGCTTATTAGAGGGCATCAATAACAAGGAGAATAGAGAGAGAGATCCAGAAGGCTTAGCCTAGAGAAGAGCCTGCTTAATTAAAGTGCTATGTTGTCAGACATTTATAATAAGCATAACGTCCAGTATTCAGAGGTTTGCATCATTTGCCCAAACTTTTTCCAGGTTCACAAGACAATGCATCATGGTACCCTTGCCAGTACTGAGCATTGCATTAGGCAATTCATCATAACATATAGTATATGACGGCAGATAAAGACCATTATGATCCATCTAGTCTGCCCAGTAAGGTGGCTAGAGTAGTTGTACCCGCTGCTCTGTGCAGGTCACCCCCACTATGCCTTTGTTTAGGGTTGTATCCTCCGCTTTGTGCAGTTTTTGCTAGTTAGAGCAAAAGAAGAGAAGCAAATCCCAGACCTTCTAAAGAATAATATTTCTCAACTACTCAGATGACTGGAGTGAGGTTGCACTATCAACATCTGGCTCAGGGTCTAAAGCAATTTAAGGCAACAGAAGAACATAAGGAAGCACAGGAGAACCCACTATCTTCCCATTCCTAAGTCCCAAGCCATCTCCAGAAGACAAGAACATTTGCTCAGACAGAAGTAGATCAGCTTTTAAAAAAGCAAGATTGGCTGATGCTATCAGAGTAATTACATGGGTCAAAGCATGGAAGTAGGAACACAGCTGGCTAAAGCAGACTCATAAGTGCCTAGAAGTAGGTCAAAGTGGGTTCAGACAGGTATCCAGTGTGAAGGTTACACCTATTACACCTTTTTTAGAATGTAGGAGAAAGGGAAACTAGGCACCATATAATAGGGCATGCGTGAGCCTTCTTAATAACCAATGACATTGGCATCTCCCTACCTTTGCAGGAAGAGATGAGATTCTTAAGTTTATCTCAGTGGCTGTTACTCTCGATAGTCTTGTATGTCAGGACAAACTATGGTGTTGAAACCCTGCTAACTTCTCTTCTCCATTCCAACAGCAAGTCATAATGGGATCTAATGCCTCTTCCCCCTATCTGCAAACCAAAGGTATCCCACAAGGCTCTTCCCTCTCAACTCTTCTATTCAGCATCTATCTTCAACCATTATGCTCAATCATCTGCTCACATAACATCCACTTCCATATTTATGCAGATGACATAATGATCTACACACCATTTAATACCAGCATCCCAACATACGATGGAATAAAAAACTGCTTCTCAGACATATCCCTATGGTTAACTAACAACTCCCTAAAAATAAATTATAAGAAGACGGAAACACTATTCATAAAAAATGACACCAGTTTCCAACCACTGACCTCCATAACCCCAAATGACAATAACGTGAATGTGCAAACAAAGGTCAGGTACCTGGTCACCACCTTCAACCAACAACTCACCTTTAAATCCCACATAAGCAACTTAGTAAAACAGATATATCACAAAATCAGAACCCTCCGTCATCTTTGTCCCCCGCTGGACCCACCCATCTTCTGCTCAGCATTCCAGGCAATCATAATACCTCACTTTGACTACTGCAATTCAATCTACCTTAGACTGCCAAGAGCCACTCTGTTTCCACTAATCATTGTGTTGCACATCGCAGCATGCACACTTCAAGGTGTGTCAAAGTATGAACATATAACTCCTATCCTCAAACAGCTCTATTGGTTGCCCCTACCTAGTTGCATATGCTACAAAGTTCTACTTCTGATCTTCAAGATCATAAACAGTCAAGTCTCTCAGTATCCACAATCTCTCCTGAATGCCACAAACTCTAGCAGGACAAAAAGACAAAATACCATAAACATGTTAAGCATACCACAAGAAAAAAACAAAAGCACCCAGTACACTTGCAACAGGGCATTCGAACTGTACGCACCATCCCTCTGGAACTCTCTCCCCGTAACCCTTTGATCAACAAACGACCTATCCACATTCAGAAAACTGCTCAAAACAATCTATTCAATGAACATTTTGGCCCCATTACCTAATAACCTCACTCCTCCCATCATCATCGCCCATAGTTCCAAAGAATGAGCTATCAACCTTGTATGAAAGTTAATTGCCCCTTTCATCCAGGTATTAAAATGTAAATAAGTTATACCATTCTATGTGGTATCTTTAGAATATAGTAATTGTATTGTACATAAGTTCCAATGTTCTATGTATAACAGTTTGTTGTAATGTACACTGCTTTGCCCCTGTGAAAAGCGGTATAAGAAAACCCAGTCAAATAAAATAAATAAATAATAAACGTTACTGTTGATGGTATGCATTGTATTTTCTTTTTTCAATATTGTGTATTACTTTGGATGAATCTAGAGTATCAGGAGAGCAGTTTAAAAAATATTTAATAAATAAATAAAATTAGGGATGTACATATCTGTTTTGAAAGCATGTGCATAGTTGCCGTTGGGTATATGAATGATGGCTGCTATGAAAAAAGTAAATTTCTGGAAGACCAACTTTACACTAGGGGAAGACGTTCATCTAATTAGGGAGGTGATTAAACATGTTAAAGCCTTTTATAGATCCACCTCCATCAATCATGGCATAACACAAACAAAAAGTGAGCATGGAATTTGAACTAAGCTGAATGTCATCTTCCATAATAACTGTGACATTAAGGAAGTCTGGAAGGAATGGAGGGACCTTAGAAGGAAATTCAAGGTTAAACAGGCAGTCAGAGTTTAAAAAGGATCTCTCAGCCAGTTTATTCTGTCCCTGATTGAGCACCATACCCTGTCCCCTCTGGATGATGCTATTATGTCTGAAGTCAGCCAGGTGGAAAGCTTTCGCTTTACAATAAGAAAATGTAAGTACAGCTCTATGTCTTACCTTGCTAAGCAGATCCTCCTGCTTGCTTTATTGTTTTCTAGCAAGTCTAGCGACCCATGACTGTGAAGTTCTCACCCTTTCCTTTGCGAAGGCCTCTGTTTCAGAGATGTCAAGGTGTGGCCTGTCCTAAGGATGAAGTTAGGTTTCTGCTCCTGTTTCCTGAAACCCACCAGGGAGTCAGCCTTCTGGTAGTCTAAGGCTGTATCGTTAAGATTTCTCTAACACCTAGGACACTGTAGGAGGCAGTGATCACATTCTTGATGAAAGGATGTGTTTAGTAGAGGGCCTGGATTGAGGATTTGAGGTAATAAATATAAGTGAAGCCAAGAGCTACCTAGTAAATTCTTAGATTGATAAGTCCTGGGCTTCTCTTAAAGGGCCCCCATGTACATACAAGAATGCAAATGTGCCTCCAATGTGCATGATTCATCTATTGTGTATTTTTTTTTTTTGTTAGTGCTATCAAGTCAGTGCTGACTCCTAGTGACCCAGCTGCCTCTGGGTTTTCTTGGCAGTGTATGACCAGAAGTAGATTGCCAGGCCTTTTCTTCAGAGGTAATGGAGGGTAAAGTGACTTGCCCAAGGTCACAAGGAGAGCCCGTGGGAATTGAACCCTTGATCTTCTGGGTATTAGGCTACTCCTCCACTATTGTGTATTAGGGGTGTGCATTTGTTGGTGTTCATTTGGCATTCCAATGAATGTTGTTGTATACTTGTTTGTTCCTGGCTTTTTCATTTTGATATTTTATTGCATTGTATTAGGAGTGGAGGAGTAGCCTAGTGGTTAGAGCTCTGGCTTGGTATGTAAGAGACCAGGATTTGATTCCCAGTAGCACTCCTTGTGGCCTTGAACAAATCACTTAACCATCCATTGCCTCAGAAGAAAGACCTGGCAAGCTACATCTGGTCACACTGCTAAGAAAACCCAGGAGCTACTGAGTCAGCAATAACTTTATATTGCATCAGCTGAACTATTTGTGGACCCCTGATGCAGGCATAATTGCCAAAACTTGGCTAATTTGGGTATTCAATAAAGTAAATTAATAGAAGGCTGACTCATGTGGCTGTGATCTCTCTCTGCTCCTTCCTTTTGATGTAATTTGTGCAGAACAAATCATCAGAGAAGCAAGACTGTATGAAGACAACCAAGGTATGAAGATTGGTGTTACTCATCAACAATCTTTTCTATAATAACAATACCCAGGGTCGGTGGGCTAGGCAGCTGCCTAGGATGTCAGATCTCTATGAGCGGCAGGCCATGTGCTTCAGTACACATGGCCTGCCATCCTTCCCGGGTGCCAATCCATGCTACTCCCCCCCCCCCCATGCTGAGCTGTGCCGTGCTGCCTCCCTCCGCTGCCGCTGATTCTGGTGGCAGGAGCTTTGGCATCCATTTGTTTGATGCTTAGGCTTCTTTTAAAGTAGATATAAATATATGTGACCATTTTTGGTGACATAGGTACACACATGGTATCAAATATATATTATACACCAAGGGGTCTATTCCGTCCTGCAAATAGCTGGAATGGACATCCCATTGGGACATCCATCCCCGCTATTCACCCGCCTGCCATCCCCTTCAAAAGTCTCCCATATGGACAAGGTGTTTGTATGGGGAGGCTTAGACGGGGATGGGAGGGGGCATTCTGGTGGCGGAGTGAGGGCAGGGTATGGGCGGTCCATGACTCTGGATGTACAAGGTCGATTCTGAGGTCGGCCCTGTACATCCAGGGTCGGCAAACTGGATGGGGGATGGCAGGTCCAGGCAGTGGAGGAAAGGTGAGGGGGTGTAGGGGGTTCCCCACAGCCCTATCCTGGCCATGGAAGGCCAGATCATGGGTTAGACTGTGGGGAAAGAAGATTGTGGTCGGCGGCCAGGGATTGCGGTTCCTGAATGAAACTGCGATGCCATGGCACCGTGGCTCCATTCAGGAGCCTCACTGAGGTAGCCGGGCAGGTGGCTGTGTGTGCAGGCTGATTGGAATCGGGTCCCAGCCTGCATGTACAGACCCTAGACCTGATTCTGATTCCATGGGGCATGTCTAGCTCCCACGGGTTCAGAATTGAGTCTAACTCTGCGCGTTTTGATTCCGATCAGATGCATAGGGGCCTGCACGCACTCAATGGAATGTGCCTCCATGTGGGTCATTCTGTAAATGCCAGGGGTCCGATTCTGAACACAGAGCACCCTGCACATACAGAGGAGCTGTGCGGGGAGCTCTGTATGGATTTGGAAGGGGGCAGGCAGGAGGAGGAGCATGGATGGGCAGGAGGTGGGACCCTGACAGGACATAAGGGCCGATTCTGGTTGCGGCAGCCTGTCACATGCTAAGTAGTAAGCACAGGAGTTTAACTATGCTGGCTATTTTTAGCATGCAGTAGCCATAATGGTGGTCACATGGTAACCACGTAGCATGCGCTAAAGCAAAATCAACTGTTAGCACACTTTAGTAAGCATGCCCCTAAGTACATGCTGTCCACCTAAAATGTGTAAAATTACTTTGTAAAGTGGGGAGAGGTCTTAAATTGCACTGATTATATTCCTTAAGCTCCCAAGTAGGACTAGTACCATTTACAAAGATTCCTTAGGCTTCTCGCTACAACTCAAGAGCAGGACTTGTTTTAGAGGAAAGACTCAGCTTTTGTCATATGAGAAAAATAATCCTTAGCCTGGTAAGTGCATGCTTTCAATGCTTTGCAGACTTAATCCACTTCAGTCCTTGAAAAATGATGTCATTGAGGATCAAAGAAAATTTTAAAAGGGTCAGAACGGTTCAACTTCTGCATGATGGGATGTGCTTTGACCCCTCCTTTGGTGTTTCTTACGACTGTGGAAGAGGCAGTATTGCAGGCTATTTTCTATAAAAACTGCCTGGTGCTTGTTCAGATGGAGAAAGAAAACTGAGAAGACAAAGTTTATTTTCAATATACTGTGTTTTTCTATACAAAGATGAAAGACAAAATTATTTTGGCTATTTATTTATTTATTTATTTATTTATCTATTTCTTCTATACCGCCCCTTCCAGAGATCAAAGGCGGTTTACATGGAACAAGTTAACAGTTTTGTATACTTCTGTATACCATTACATTGAACAGAAATTTCTAACTTTTTACAGATAATAGTGCGATGAACTGTCAAAACTATTTACATTTTGTATACTTTTGTATACAATGATCAAGGGAGTGGAACAGACTATTCTGTATGCATGGCCTTACAATTTTCTCACTTACAGCTCTCTTAAAAACCAGTACTGCACCCTCCGAGTTAGATTAATATATTGTAGTATGGAGTGCAATTCATTACAAAATGATGTGGCAATGATAAAAAGCAGGCAAGTTGAATCATGGCCACCATATTTTTATATTTCATATTATGATTTTTGCACCTATTAGAAAGAAATGCAATTCTGTTTTGCCTAGGCTTGAATTCAATACAAAACAAATTATCTGGTGTATGAAACAAGTTAGTGTGCCAGAGGTGAGTCTGAGATGTGCTGATAGAGATTGGATCAGTCATGGAGACATCCTACAGTACTCTAAGTAACAGGAAGTGAGAAGCAGTGGTATGAAGGGAACGTTACACAGAAACTAGAGAAGCAAAATAACAACATAGAGACTATGAAATATGTATGAACAAAAATGAAGTCTTCCATTTTGGTTTCCTTAATGTCAGTGATTCTTAACCCAGTTCTAGCAGCTCATTCAGCCAGTTGGGTATTTAGGATATCGGCAATGAATACGCATGTTCTTGCATTGCCTTCATCATATGCAGAATATGTTAGAGAACTGGGTAGAGAACCACAGCTTTGTATTCATCAGTCTGATGGAGGTACAAGAAAATAAAAAAATATAATATAGTAAAATAAATTAGGGATTTTGGATTTAGCTCATTATTTCTTCGGTAGTAGCTCAAGGCATTTAAGTACAGTACACATTTTCCGGTTCCCAGTGGGCTTACAATTTAAGGGGCTGATACTCTGTGACATTTATCGTGATAGCAGCACAATCTCTCTTTTATCAAAACTTGAAGTCACCAATTTTCCCCAAAAAAGCAATACTTGGCTCTTAGCGCTGGCATCAGGATAGTGTCCGGATAAGGCAGTCAGTGCTGGAATTACCTGGACAGCAATGATATTCAATATCACTATCCTAATAGCTATCTGGATCATAGGCATGGGAAAGGGATGGGCCACATGGGCCCCTGCCCCACCAAGATCACATGCCTCCATTGGCTGTCTTCCTGCCTCTCACCGGAGTCCCGCCTCCCCCAGATTGTCTGCTGCCTCCATTGGCTGTCTTCCTGCCTCTCACCGGAGTCCCGCCTCCCCCAGATTGTCTGCTGCCTCCATTGGCTGTCTTCCTGCCTCTCACCGGAGTCCCGCCTCCCCCAGGTACTCCCCTGCATTTAAACCCGCCTAGCGCGGCGCTGCTGCTGCTGTCTCCTGCTGCATCTCAACACCGTCTGCTGCTTTTGCTGTTTTGCTGCCTGTTTGCTGTGTTCTGTCTCCCCCCAGATTGTCTGCTGCCTCCATTGGCTGTCTTCCTGCCTCTCACCGGAGTCCCGCCTCCCCCAGGTACTCCCCTGCATTTAAACCCGCCTAGCGCGGCGTCCCGCACTGCTGCTGCTGTCTCCTGCTGCATCTCAACACCGTCTGCTGCTTTTGCTGTTTTGCTGCCTGTTTGCTGTGTTCTGTCTCCCCCCAGATTGTCTGCTGCCTCCATTGGCTGTCTTCCTGCCTCTCACCGGAATCCCACCTCCCCCAGGTACTCCCCTGCATTTAAACCTGCCTAGCGCGGTGTCCCGCGCCGAAGGAGCGCGCACAAGGAGCAGGACATGCTCCTTCGGCGAGCTCCTTGGGGTGACGACTGGGGTGATCAGTGCCGTTGTTCTTCCTCCTCTAAGTTCCTCTGTTGTGGACTCAGTCTTTTGCTTCTCACGTTCCTTTTTGCTTTTCCTTCTGCCATCCCTGCCGCAACGCCACTCTCCCCTTTATTATACAACTTGTCTGCTCAGCTCATGGCTGCCATCCCCGTCCACTGGGGCCATCGCCCTCTTCCTCCGTCCCCCACCCCTCCCAGTTCCGTAGCACGGAACCCCCTCAATCTCCTTCTATGCCGTCCCTGTTCAGTCCCTTCCTCCTCCGCCCCCTTTTCCATGATGCCCCCCCCCCCCCCGGTCATTCCATTCTTTCTAAGACCCACCTAGTTCATGATCTTTTGACCCAACACTCCCTGGATGCCCTTTTCATCACAGAATCCTGGCTCCGCGAAGGAGAGGATGCTCTTCTTCACCAATGCCTTCCACCCTCTTACTCGGCCTTCCACACCCCCCCGTCTCCGCCGTTCTGGCGGCGGGGTGGCATTTATTTACAGGTCCTCTCTTTCCTTCTCATTGGTCACGCCTCTTCCTGCGTACCCAGAGTCCCTCCTGCTACGCTTTGAGTCTCCCACTCCCATCTTCTTTCTCCTTGTCTACGTTCCTCCTTCTCTTCGACCTGACCTTTGGGACTCTTTGCTGCATACTCTGTCTGACTTTGCCCTCCTCTCCCCTCATCTAGTCATCCTCGGTGACCTCAATATTCACTTGGACTCTCCCACCCGTCCTCGTGATAAGACCCTCCTATCACTATTCTCAGATTTATCCTTCATCCAACACGTATCCTGCCCTACTCATGTTTCTGGTCGATCTTTGGACCTTATCCTCTCCATTGACTCCTCCCCCTATTCCCCCTCTAATATCCATTCTATTCCCGTCCCCTGGTCCGATCACTTGTGTCTTCTCTTCTCCTTTCCTTTCCCCTCATCATGTCCACCTGATCCGTCTTCATGTGGATCTGCTGCTCCACTACTTCGCCATCGGCTCTCTTCACATACCTTGCATTCCTTCCCCTCAGCCCATTCTCTCTTCCCTGCTGATTTTTCCTCTCTCTCCGCTGACCGTCAAGCGGATCTCTGGACCTCAACCCTCTCCATCACCCTCGATTCTCTGGTGCCCCTTCGTCCGATGGCACCCCGTTCATCCTCTCGCCACCCTTGGTATCATCTGGGTCTTTTTCTTTTCCGTGCTCAGCTCCGCCGTGCTGAGAGGCTTTGGAGGAAACATTGAACCCCTGCTTCCCACTCTGACTTTCAGCATGCTCATCTCTCCTATCACTCTGCCATTTCCGCCGCCAAGCATTCCTACTACTCCCGCCTAATTTCCTCTTCTTCGAATTCTTCTAGGAGCCTCTTTCTTGTTCTCAAATCTATTTCCTCCACCTCCACTTCTTCTTCAACCCCCTCAATTCCCCCGCCTAGCCCAACTACCCTTGCATCCTTCTTCGCTAATAAAATTCTCTCTCTTCGTTCTTCTTTTCCTACCTGTCCTCCCCCCCTCTCTCCCCCTCCGGACCCCTCTGTGTTTTCCACGGCCACTCTCTCTCCACCCCCTCCCGTTCTCTCGCCCATCCCTGGTGTTCCTTTTCCCCTATCTCCTCTGCTGAGCTGATTGCTACCATTTCCTCTGCCCACCAAACCACCTGTCCCCTCGATCCGTTGCCTTCTTCTTGGCTGTTGCATCCTGATCTCTCCCTGGTGCCCTTTATTCTTTCTATCGTAAACTCCAGCCTCTCTTCTGGTCTCTTCCCTGCCTCCTGGAAACACGTTATTGTCCGCCCCTCCTCAAAAAGTCTACCCTTGACCCCACCTCTCCCGCGAATTGGCGTCCTATTTCTAACCTCCCTTTCCTTTCTAAAATTCTTGAGAAACTGGTTTTTTCCCAACTTGCCTCCCATCTCGATTCTACTTGTGCCCTTGATCCTCGTCAATCTGGCTTTCGCTCGGGTCACAGCACCGAAACTGTCCTTACTGCACTGCTTTCCGAACTTCATAGCTCTCATGACCGTGGTGACATCTCTATTATGGTATCCTTGGATCTGTCCTCTGCGTTTGATGTGGTTGACCATCATACCCTTCTGTCTCGTTTGTCTGTTTTTGGGGTTCATGGTACTGTTCTTTGCTGGTTTCGTTCATTTCTATCCTGCCTCTCTTTCTCAGTCCACTCCGGCACTACAACTTCTCCTCCCACTAGCATTGTCTGTGGTGTCCCCTAGGGTTCCATCCTTGCTCCCTTACTGTTTAATGTCTTCCTTGCTCCTTTAGCTCTGCTTATTCGACAGTCCACCATTTCTTTTCACATCTACGCTGATGATATCCTATTAATTCACCATACCTCTGCCACTTGCCCTGATCTTGGTCCACTCAACTGTTGTCTTTCCACTATCGCGTCTTGGTTTGGGTCAAACTTTCTTCATGCTAACCCCGCTAAATCATCTGCTATGTGGGTTTCCTTTGGTCTGCCTGCTCTCCTGCTATCTCCCGTCATGGGTCCCTC
Organism: Ichthyophis bannanicus; assembly: GCA_033557465.1. NCBI lineage: Eukaryota > Metazoa > Chordata > Amphibia > Gymnophiona > Ichthyophiidae > Ichthyophis > Ichthyophis bannanicus. Next base: position 126,200,174 of record CM066034.1, on the reverse strand, counting down.
TTCTATCCCTATGGTTCCCTCTCTCCATTATCTAGGTGTCACTCTGGACCCCGCACTTTCCTTCCACACTCACATTTCCTCTGTCATTCGTTCCTCCTTCTTTCACCTGCGTCGTATCAAAGCTGTCCGGTCGTCACTTCCCCCTTTCTCCCTTATCACTCTTGTGCTGTCTTTGGTAGTTTCGTGTCTGGATTATTGCAACATTATTTATGCTGGTCTCCCTTCTTTCCAACTTCGTCGCCTTCAGATTGTTCAAAACGCTGCCGCCCGCCTGGTTACCTTTACTCCTGCTCGATCCCATGTCTCCCCCTGTCTCCTGGCCTTACATTGGCTCCCGATCAAGTTTCGTTTCATTTACAAGATTCTCATTATCACTCACCGGGTCCTTCACTCCGATATCCCTCAATACTTAGTTAATACTATCCGTTTCCAGCCCTCTCCTCGACTTCTCCGCTCATCTTCTGGTGGTCGTCTGTTCCTTCCTTCTCCCTCTCACGCTAACCTAGAATCAACTCACCACTCTGCTTTCTTTTTCCTGGGCCCCGCCCTTTGGAACTCTCTCCCTCTTCCCCTCCGCATCGAACCCTCTTATCCTCGCTTTAAAACCCTTCTAAAAACTCACCTTTTCTGTCAGGCCTTTGACATTCCTCCTTCCACTGACGGCACCTCATCTACCAGTTCTGCCCTCCAACCACCTTGAATCACCTCGTCCATTTTCCTACTTTCCTTCTCCCTCCCCCTGGTTCTTTTTGCCTTCTGTCTTAGCCTGCTACTCTCGTTCTGTCCTATCAGCTTTGGCGTTCTTTTCTAACTTTTATTTTCTGCAGTTGTCATTTTGTTACTGTACACCGCCCTGATGCTTCGGCCTGGGCGGTCAATCAAGTAATTCAATAAAGATAAAGATAAAGATAAAGCTGCCCACGGGGATCCCATCTTCCGCGGGCAGAAGAAGAAGAAAGGCGTCGATCAAGACCCTTCCTTTCTGTCCGCAGGAAATCAGATCCCTGTAGTCAGAACAGTAAGAGTCTCTGCCTGCGGGGTAGAGCTGGAGGGCAGAGTTAGGGCAGAACTTGGGACCCCTCAAAATATAAGACATTCCACTATCCTGATCTGGATAGCTTAGGACAACTATTTGCTGTCCTATGTTATACATATCGTCATTTGGATAGCGGCACTGAATAGCACAGCTATCAGAATAATTTGCCACATCACCCCTATTCTACTCACAGATCACCCTGGAACTAACTGGATAGTGCCTTTGAATATCCTGATCAGTGTCACCGAATATTAGCCCCTTAGATTGAAAACCTTCTGCAAATAGGAAAATAACTTCTCTACCTAAATGTAACTTGCAATGAATGAAAGCTTAGATATAATTGGCATTTCAGACACCTGGTAGAAGAAGGATAACCAACGGGACACTGACACCAGGCTACAAACTATATCACAATGATAGGGTAGATCACATTGCTGGAGAGGTGGCTCTATATGTTAAAGAGGGCATTGAGTCAAACAGGATAAAGGCTTTGCAGGAAACATAATACACTCTAGAATCTCTATGGATAGAAATTCCATGTAAAAAGGGCAAGGGAATGCAATGGGGGTATACTACCATCTGCCAGGACAGAATGAATCGACAGATGATGAAATGTTAACAGAAATTAGGTAAGCTAGCAAAGTTCACAACAAAGTGGAGATTTCAATTACTTTGGTATTGATTGAGCCAATGTCACTTTAGGACATGCTAGGAAGATAAAGTTTCTAGATGAAGTAAATGACTGCTTCATAGAGCAGCAGTTTCAGGAACTGACACGGTGGGATGCTATTTTAGACCTAGTCCTCAACAGAACACAGAATCTAGTTTGAGGGATAACTGTTTTGGGGCCATGTGGCAATAGCGATCATAGCATGATCACATTTGATTTAATAAATGGAGGGAGGAAAGCAAAGAAATTGTCTGTGCTAGCATTTAACTTTCAAAAAGGAGACTATAATAAAATGAGAAAAATGGTTAAGAAAGCACTAAAAGGTGCAACTGCAAAGGTTAAGAACTTATATCAGGCCTGGGCGTTATTTAAAAATACTATCTTGGAAGCCCAGACCACATGTATTCCGTGCTTTAATAAAAAGGAAGGAAAGACAAATGCCAGCCAGCATGGCTTAAAGGTGAGGTCAAAGGAATTGCTATAGCTAAGAAAAAATCTTTCAGAAAATGGTAAAAAGAGCCAAATGACGAAAACAGGAAGCAACATAAATACTGGCAAGTTAAATGCAAGGCATTGATAAGGCAGGCAAAGAGAAAATTTAAAAAGAATTTTGCCATGGAAGCAAAAGTGCATAATAAAACCTTTTTCAAATATATTCGTAGCAAAACACTGTCAAGGAGTCAGTTGGACCTTTAAATGATGGAGGGGTAAAAGGTGTACTGAGAGAGGATAAAGCCATAGCAGAAAGATTGAATGTATTTTTTTTAATTTTATATTTATGAAATTTTACAAATAAATCAAGAAAGTTTACACAAACCATACTTGCAGTAATAGAACAGACAAACTGAAAAATACTCAAAAACCAGAATACAACATCAAAGCAAAAATCATGAAGCATTTCTGAATGAATTTTTGCTTCAGTCTATACTGAAGAAGATATAGGAAATTTACCCATGCCAGAAATGATATTTAAAGGTGATGTGTCATAGGAATTTAAACAAATCTCGATAAATCAGTAAGATGTAATACAGCTAATTGATAAACTAAAGAACAACAAATTACCTGGACCAGAAGGCATACATCCCAGGATGCTGAAAGAATCGAAATATGAGATTGTAGACTACTATTTGTAATCTCTGATCTATCATTATTTATTTATTTATCAAGGAGATCAAGGGTGGTTTACAGTGAACTCAAAAAGTAAACTTTACAATGAACTTTCAAACTAATGTACAAAGAACTATCTTACAACTAACTGGATGCAATGTTAGAGTAACTATATACAATATTGCAATATGATACAAAGTTATGGGAATCATATACAGTTTTGCAGTGGGAGTGGATTCAGATCCATCATTGCTTCTGTGGTCACATGTGTAATGGGCAGGAATAGTAGGGAGTTTTTATTCAGATTGATCTTGGGTCATATCATGAGAGTTCCCATAGTACTCTTTAAACAAATGTGTCTTTAGTTCCTTTTGGAACTGTAGCAGGTCTGTCAGTGCTCTTAGATTGTCGGGGAGGGCATTTGATAGCACTGGTGCAATGTATGAAAAGGCCCGTGTACTAGTATATTGGGTAGTATTGCGGATATGGTTGGGAGTAGTGTAGGTATTTTGAGAGCAGTGTTTTTGTGTTCTTGAGTTTGTTGGGGTGCTGAAGAGGGAGGACAGGGGAATTGTGGCTATTTTATTGTGGTGTTTGAATATGATCATCAAGTATTTGTATTTTATTCTTGAGGTGACTGGGAGCCGGTGGATGTCGTAGGATGTAATGCTTGCATTGTGTTTAATATAGAATGTATACTGCTAGATTTTGGGCAAGTTGTAATTGTCATATAGTTTTCTTTGGAAGTCCCTGAAGGATGCTCTTGCAGTAATCTATATGTGGTGTTATTAGGGCCTGAAGTACCGTTCTGAAGTCCTGTTCTTCTAATAGGGGTCTGAGATGTTGGGTCATGCGTAGTTTGAAGTAAATGGTTCTAGTAAGAGATTTGATATGTGACACCATATTCAGGGATTGGTCAAGTATTACTCCAAGATCTTTCACTTCCTTCCTAACTTCAAGTTCTGTTTCTTGTAACTTGAATGTACTGGGGGGAGTGAAGCATGGATTTCTAGATACATACAGCACTTCAGTTTTATTACAGTTGATTTTTAGATTATGTGATTTCAGCCAATCTGTTATATCTCCCTAGCAAGAGATTATCCCTGAATAATCAGGGTCCATAATATCTATGGGATGGTAGTTCATAGGCATAGAGATGATAGTTTATCCTGTGTCATCTGTAGCACCTGAAGACTGGAGAGTGGCCAATGCAATGCCAATTTTTAAAAAAGTGTTCCAGGGATGATCCAGGAAACTACTGACCTCAGTACCAGGCAAAATGGTAGACCATTATAAAAAACAAAATTACTGGACTTGTATAGTCATGGTTTAATGGCAGAAAGCCAACATGAATTTAGCCAAGGAAAGTCTTGTCTCTTATATTTTTTGAAGGTGTGAATAAACAGGTAGATAAAGGTTAGTTGGTTGATACACTATATCTTGATTTTCAGAAAACCTTTCACAAAGTCCCTCATGAGAGACTCTTGGAGAAATTAAAAAGCCATGGGATAGGAGACAATGCACTATTGTAGAATAGGAACTAGTTGAAAGAAAGAAAACAGAGCGTAGGGCTATATGGCAAATTTTCTCAGTGGAGAAAGGTGAATAGTGGAGTACCCCAGGGAATACTGCTGGGCCCACTGCTTTTTATCATATTTATAAATTACCTGGAAATGGGACTAATGAGTGGGGTGATCAAATTTGCAGATGACACCAAATTATTCAAAGTTGTTAAAACAGAAGAGAATTGTAAGAAATTGCAAGAGGAACTTCATAAATTGAGAGACTGGGCATCTAGAGAGACATAGAGGACACCATCGTCTCCATCAACACCACCACTGCATCAAACGACCCCTGTCCAGTGTTCAGGGTAAAAGAACTACGTTGCGATCTCAGCCAGTTCCTGAATAAACTCATGTATCAGTCATTCTTAACTGGATCATTCCCACAAAGGCTGAAGCATACCTCCATCAGACCGCTGCTGAAAAACAACAAACTGGACCCCCTGAATGTTGAATCCTTTAGACCAATCTCAAGCATCCCACTTCTCGCCAAGATACTTGAAAAGGAACACCATATCAAGACTGACGCCCCATTGGACCCATGTCAGCACGGATTCAGGGAGGCACATGGCGCTGAAACCCTCCTCACCACCCTCTTCAATATCATAATCTCGGGAATTGACAATATTCGACAAGGGTTTGTCCTCATCTTCATGGATATCACTGCAGCCTTTGACTCCGTAAGCCATGAGATACTCCTGGGACGTCTCGAGGAAAAGGGAATACAGGACACAGCTCTAAACTGGTGCAAATCCTACCTGACCAACAGATGGTAACACATAAGAACTGGCACCACAACCTCGGAACCGTTCCTACAAAAACAGGGTGTACCATAGGGGTCCTCGCTATCGGCACTGATGTTTAACATATACATGCAGCCCATCTGCGTCCTGATCCGCTCATTTAATGTCGCCTGTCTGGTTTACGCAGATGATATTCTACTCTACATGCCATTTGCAATGGACCAGCCAGACTTCTCCCCACTGACAAGCTGCTTCGACGCAGTTCCTGACTGGCTCCATACACAAAATCTTCGGATAAATCACAAGAAGACAGACGTTCTCTTCATCACGAGGAACCAAGGCTTCACCCCGCCAGCCTCCTTAAAGGTGATGAACGCTGAGCTGATAGCCAAACCCACAATCCGTTACCTAGGTGTCACCTTGGACCAACGGCTGGACATGAAAACCCACATAAGAAACACAGTCAAGACAATATACCATAAAGTACGGACACTATGACATCTATGACCTCTACTGGACCCCGATAACTTCTGAATGATCTATCAAGCCCTGGTAATCCCACACTTCGATTACGCCAACGCAATCTCTTATGGGCTCCCGCAAGCATCACTGAATCCACTCCAGCTTGCAATGAATGCAGCCACCAGAATTCTATACTGAATCTCAAGAATGGACCACATCACACCTATCCTGAAGAAACTCTACTGGTTACCAATCCACGGCAGACTATGTTTTAAGATCCTAGTAATGACCTTCAAGGCCATAAACAACCAACCCTCCACCTCCATCACTGAGCTAATCCACCCCACACCCCTGAACAGATCCAGAAGATCCACAGCTGTCAATACACTGATAATCCCAAAGGAAACAACGAAATGCACCCACGCAACATCTAATAGGGCGTTCATGCTCTTCGCACCCAGATGTTGTAATTCCCTCCCTACAGCCATTCGAGCAATCACCGACCTGGCCCAATTCAGGAAGGTGCTGAAGCACCACCTATTCATACGGCACTACTCAGAGGTCAACCCCAAAGGTCAGCTCGCAAACAGTCTCACCAATCACCAAGACTCCCCCAGCAGCACACCCAGCACACTAGAGGGCAGCGAGCCCCATTGGTGCAACTCCGTGCAAATCTCAGTGTGTACAGTACAGTCATTAGTGTAAATAATTTGTAGAAAGTTACCCCAGTTATGTCCAAGTTAGAGTTCCTGTTTATTGTAAATACAATGCAGCCCTGCCTGCATTGTATAAGATTCAGTTAAATGTACACCGCAATGATAATGAATAGCACAGTATAGAAGAGACGTTAAATAAATAAATAAATGGCAAAGGAAATTTAATGTGGACAAATGCAAAGTTATGAACGTAGGGAAGAACAAGCCAAACTACTGTTACATGACGCAAGGTTCCACATTAGGAACCACCATCCAGGAAAAGGATTTAGGTGCCATTATGGATAAGACGTTGAAACACTCTGCCCAGTATGGAGCGGTGGCCAAGAAATCAAATAGAATGCTACGAATCATAAAGACAGGAATGGAGAATAAAGCAAATGATATTATAATGCCTCTGTATTGCTCCATGGTGCAAGCACAACTTGAATATTGTGTGCGATTCTGGTCACCATATCTTAAAAAGGATATAGCAGAATTAGAAAACTCCTTTAAATCCAGCTACACTAACAGCTTTTACTACATTCTTTGGTATCAAATTCCAGACTTTTATTACGCGTTGAGTGAAAAAAATATTTTCTCTGACTAGTGTTTAATGTGCTACATTGTAACTGCATTGTATGTCCCCTAGTCTTTTTCTTCTTTTTGAAGAGGTAAACAACTGATTTACATTTACCCGTTCTACTCCATTCATTATTTTATGGACCTCTATCATATCTCCCTTCGGCCATGTCTTTTCCAAGTTGAAGAGCCCTAACCTTACTGATCAGGAAGTTCAAAGGTACTATCCAGTTAGTGCCAGGGTGGTCTGTGGGTAGAGCAGGGGCAGAGTAGCAAATTATCCAGATAGCAGTGATATTCAGTCCCGCTATCAAGATAATTATTCATATAGGGATAGATTCTGACCATGTTTAGCAGTGATATATGCCTGGGGCGGATGTATATGCCCTGCTAAACATCTGGGTCTGATTCCCATCAAAGAGTTCCGCGCACTACAGCAAAGATGTGCGGGGAGCTCTGTACTAGGGCGGGAGGGGGTGTTCCGGAGGAGGAGCAATGACGGCTCTGTACATCCAGCCTGGGTTATTTAGGTGGGGGACTTATTCCACCTCAGAGGTGGAATATGTCCTCCACGATGCCAGCATCCATCCAGTCTGGAACCACCAGAAGAGGTGACAGGGCCAGAGAGTTCCCTGCAGCCCAATCCCAGCCCCAGAAGGCTCGATTGGGGGTCAGGCAGTGAGGAAAATGGATTTTGCTGCTGATGCGAGCAATTGGGGCTCCTGCATGGAGCCATCGTGCAATAGTGATGGGACACCAGTGCACTGTAGCTGCATGCAGGAGCTCAGGCTAAGTTAGTCAGGGAAATATCTGGAGTGCTGCAGGCCAGAATCGGGGCATGTCCTGCTCGTCCAGGTCTGTTTCACCTGATTCTTATCCCACGGGTTCATCTAGCCCCTGTGGGATTAGAATAGGGTGCAAATCCAGCCCATCTGGATGGGCCGGAAGGGCCCCAATCAGAATTGGCCTCATAATTTATTTATTTAAATTATTTATATCCCATCTTCCCCCCCCCCACGCTATTTTAATCAAATGTATACCCAGATCTGTGTGCTCAAATCAAATGTATGTTGCACCCAACTGATTCTCCCGTGTTATGTAAATCATTGACTAATCAAAAATGTAAATCTGAAAGATCTCAATGTGCTGTACAAAGCATTATGATTCTGTAGAGTAAACCGCTGCTGATCGTAGGAAGCAGCGGTATACAAATGTTTACTAAATAAAATAAATAAATAAATAAATCTTCATGATAGCCATCATTCAAAATGGTTTACAAAGACAGAGTAAAAAAGATAATGAAAGATTGTAATATCAAAGAAAAAGAAATCAATCAAACAATACTTTCCCTGATCACAAATCCCTATAACAAAATGTACAGGTGTGGTAAGCATTACTGGCACCCTTATATTTTAGGTATGTTGTGTACAGTATCTTGAGAAATAATTGGAAATACTCCAACTGTATATCATCATACTATTTTAATAGTACAGTATGTTCAAAAATATAGAACAAAAAAAAGATGTCTGTGCAACTTAGACACAGTAATCTCTGAGAACCCCCCCCCCCCCCCCCGAAAATATACCTGTTCAGGATTAATGGTATCCTTCAATAATATTTGGTTACACAACCCTTGGCAGTGATGACAGCCTCCAAATGTTTGTTGAAGTCATCTGTAAGTTTCATAAATCTGTCTGCTGGTAGTTTCTCCCACTCTTCAACTGTGATTTGTTTTAGCTCATGAATGCTTCCAGGATTCCATTAACCAATGGCAGATTTCAGCTCTTTTCAAAGGTTCTCGATTGGACTGAGATCAAGACTCATTGCTAGCCAGTTTAAAACAGTCCATTTTTATCTTTTTAAGCATTCTTTTGTACTTTTGGATGTATGTTTTGGGTCATTGTCCTGCTGGAGGACCCATGACCTTTGACTCAAATTTAGTTTTCTGACACTAAGTAGCACATATTGCTCCAAAATACCTTGGAAGACCTCTGACTTCATGGTTCTTATAATACATTCCAGGCCTTAGGTTCCTGAGGCAGTAAAACAACCCCACAACATTATATGGAACTTCCCCCATATTTAACTTTAGCAATGGTACTTTTTTTCCTTATAAGCTTCATTTCTTCACATGTAAATGTAACGCTGGTCTGCTTTGCCAAAGAGTTTAAGTTTGGTTTCATCTCTCCACAGAACATTTTCCCAGAAGGACTGTGTTTTCTCAAGGTGGGTTTAGGAAAAAATCAGGTGTGCCTTTTTATGTCTGTCTTTGAGCAGTGGGGTCCTCCTTGGTCTTTGCCCATGAAGTCCTTCTTTGACTACTGCATCGCATATGATGCAGGTTGAAACCACCACTTCAGATTGCTCCAGGTCAGCCTTAAACTCTTTGGATGTTGTATATGGTGTTTTTCCAACAGTTAGCACTAACCTTCAAAGACTTCTTGGATTAATTTTCCTCTTCCCACCATGTCCTAAGAGGTTTTTTACATTTATATGAGCAGCAAACGTCTTAATAACATTGTGAACTGTAGACACAGGAATCCCAAGGTCTTTGGAGATGACCTTGTACCCCTTTGAAGTTTGATGTCTGGTGATAATGGCTTTTTTGTCAGTTTCAGACAGCTCTCTTGTCTTCACCATTCTGAAAATTGAACAGGGAGTGAATGTGGCCATTTTGAACATTAGAGTCATCACTCACTGGATGATTCAAGTGATGTGAGTACTGACGATCACAGATACATCTAACATAAGAACATAAGATATGCCAGACTGGGTCAGAACAAGGTCCATCAAGCCCAGTATCCTGTTTCCAACAGTGGCCAATCTAGGTCACAAATACCTAGCAGTTTCCCCAAAAGACACAGGCTCCAAAATGGTTGTAATGGGGCAAGCAGTGGATATTCTGGGTCCACTTTAATAATGGTTTATGGACCTTTCTTCCAAGAACTTGTCCAAACTTTTTTTAAACCCGGCTACACTAGCAGTTTTTAATACATCCTCCGGTATCAAATTCCAGTTTTTGATTACACGTTGAGTGAAAAAATATGTCCCTTATTAGTCTTAAATAGGTTACCCTGTAGCTTCATTGCATGCCCCCTAGTCTTTCTATGTTTTGATGGTGTAAACAATCGATCTCCATTCATTAATTTGCAGATCTCCACTCCATTCATTAATTTATAGACCTCTATCATATCCCACTTCAGTCGTCTCTTTTCAAGGTTGAAGAGCCCTAACCTTTTTAGCCACTCTTCATAGGGGTATCCTTCCATCCCCTTTATTATTTTAATCTTTTTCCTGGGTGGTGGTTCCTAATGTGGAACCTTGCATCATGTGACCATAGTTTTGGGTTGTTCTTTCCTACGTGCTTAACTTTGCACTTGTCCACATTAAATTTCATCTGCCATTTGGATGCCCAGTCTTCCAGTTTATCAAGATCCTCAACATTCCTCATGGGTTTTAACAACTTTGAATCGTTTTGTGTCATCTGCAAATTTGACAACCTCACTCATTATTCCCATTTCTAGGTCATTTATGAATATGATAAAAAGTGGTGGACCCAGCATAGAACCCTGGGGTACTCCACTATTCACCTTTCTCCATTGAGAAAATTGATCATTTAGCCCTACTCTCTACTTTCTATCTTTTAACCAGTTCCTGATCCACAATAGTACACTGCCTCTTTCCCCATGACTCTTTAATTTTGCCAAAGGTCTCTCATGAGGGACCTTGTCAAAGGCTTTCTGAAAGTCCAGGTACACCATATCAATTGACTCACCTTTGTCTACCTGTTTATTCACACTTTCAAAAAAACATAACGGATTAGTAAGACAAGACCTTCCTTGTCTAAAGTCATGTTGGCTGTCTCCCATTAAGCCACGACTATCTACATGTTTAGTAATTTTGTTCTGTATGATGGTTTCCACCATTTTTCCTGGTACTAATGTAAGGCTCACCGGTCTGTGGTTTCCTGGATCACCCCGGAGCCCTTTTTAAAAACTGGTGTTACATTGACCATCCTCCAATCTTCAGGTATTGCAGATGATTTTAATGATAGTTCACAGATTACTAATAATAGGTCTGCAATCTCATATTTCAGTTCTTTCAACACCCTTGGATGTATACCATCCGGTCCAGGTGATTTGATACTCTTCAATTTATCAAATAGTTGTAATAAATCTTCCCAGTGTATTGATATTTCTTTCATTTCTTCTATGATATCATCTTTAAATACCATTTCAGTCATAGGTAACATCCCTACATCTGTCTCAGTAAAGACCAAAGCAAAGAATACATTCAGTCTCTCCACTATGGCCTTTTCCCCTCTTAGTACCCCTCTTACCCCTTTATCTTCGACTTGTCCAACTGACTCTCTCACAGGTTTTTTGTTATGAATATAGTTGAAAAGGTATTTATTATATGTTTTTGCTTGCACAGCCAGCTTCTTTTCAAATGCTCTCTTTGCCTGCCTTATCAATGCCTTGCATGTAACTTACCAGTGCTTCTTCTGTTTCCAATTTTCATCATTTGGCTCTTTTTTCCATTTCCTGAAAGATGTTTTTTTTGGCAACAACACTCTCTCTGACCTCACCTTTAAACCATGCTGGCAGTTTTTAAAGCGTGGAATACACTATTTTTTAAACAAGACCCAAGCTTGATGTAAATCTTTAACCTTTGCAACTGCTCCTTTTAGTTTTTTCTTAACTATTTTCCTCATTTTATCATAGTCTCCCTTTTGAAAGTTAAAAGGTAGTAGTGTGCATTTCCTTACCTTCCTTCCTTCTATTATTAAATCAAACGCAATCATGATATGATCACTATTGCCAAGTGGCCCCAACACCCTTATCTCTTGCACCAGATCTAGTGTTCCACTAAGGACTAGATCCAAAGTGACTTCCCTTCTGGTTGGTTCATGAACCAGTTGCTCCAAGAAGCAGTCATTTATTTAATCTAGAAACTTTATCTCCCTAGCATGTCCTTCCATGACACTGACCCAGTCGATACTGGGGTAATTGAAATCACCTATTATTATTACTGCGTTGTAACTTTTGTTAGCTTCCCTAATTACTTTGAGCATTTCATCATCCATTTGTTCATTCTGACCAGGCGGCCAATAGTACACCCCCATTGCCATTGCCTTCACCTTCCCCTTTTTACATGGAATTTCAATCCATAGAGATTCTATAATGAATTTTTTGTTTCCTGCAAAACGTTAATCATTTGTGACTCAATGTCCTCTCTAACATAGAGGGTAACCCCTCCACCAATTTGATCTTCTCTATCATTGCGATATAGTTTGTATCCAGGTATCACAGTAACCCACTGATTGTCTTCCTTCCACCATGTCTGTAAGATGGCAATCATATCTAACCTCTTATTTAGTACTATATATTCTAATTCTCCCATCTTATTTTTTTATACTTCTAGCATTTGCATATAAGCATTTTAGATGCTGTATTTTATTCATATTAATCTGGCTATCGGTAGGCAGGGGTAATTTGGAATCTTTAAGCTCTGTCTGCACTGTAAAGGGCATTTGGAATACTTTTGTCTTTATTAGTACCTCTCTGCTGATGTGCCCTAACTTCAGTCTTTTGCTAGTATCCTTCAAGGATACATTGTTCTGAACCATGCGCTCTTAGGCGACTGTCGGCTTTCCTCTATTATCTAGCTTAAAAGCTGTGCTATCTCCTTTTTAATTATTAATGCCAGCAGCCTCGTTCCATTCCAGCTAAGGTGGACCCCATTCCTCGTTCCATTCCAGTTAAGGTGGACCCCATTCCTACGGAAGTGCCCCTCCTTTCGCCAGAATATTCCCCAGTTCCTAATAAATCCAAAACCCTCATCCACGCATTGAGACACTGGAGTTCTGCCTGCCATTTGGGTCCTGGCGTGGAATGGGAAGTATTTCAGAGAATGCTACCCTGGAAGTTCTGGATTTCAACTTCCTACCTAAAAGCCTAAATTTAGCCTCCAGAACCTCCCTACCACACTTTCCTATGCCATTGGTACCGTCATGTGCTAAGACAGCAGGCTCCTCCCCAGCACTACTAATTTTACTCCAGAGGAAATGTGGTTCATCTATTCAAACTGATTTGAATTATTTATATGGGTGCCAAATATCAGATGCTCAAAAAACAAACCTCTTCCAAAAATCCCCTATATTTCACTTTTAATGTCGGACTATTTGCCGTGAGGAAAAACTTCCTCCTGAAGCAAAACATCCTTTTAATTTTTTTTTATGGCGTAAACCCACTACTCACAGCTCACTAACCATATCAAACTATGTTCAAGGGAAAATGGCGTCATGCCAATCCCTCAGATACTGACAAAAGAAATAGTGATGAGGCACTAACTGACAAATGGATGAGAGACCGCCAACTTAGCTTTCAGGCGTAAATCCATTCGACATCATATTGAAGATGGTAGTTTGCCGCATTTAATCCTCGTCACCATCTACAATGATTCCCAGTCACTGTGTTCTGCTGTTAAATAGTCATTCCGCTACACGGTGCCATGTTTCAGGCCATCAATGTGGCCCTTCTTCAGGCTAAACTGAATACTGTTGCAGAGCATTCAGATCTTTTTAAAGGGAAAAGGAACTGACGTCAGAAGACACAAAAGTAGCCAATAAGAAAACTCTGAGGGACTCCTACTAAATTCCACCAATCCAAATCAAGATTAAGACCATGAGGCATAACATTATTTAATTTAAAGATCCACCGCTATTCCAAGTATTGTAATCGAGCAAGTTTATCACCTCCTCGAAAATCAGCAGGGACCTGATCAATTATCCTCCAGGTCAAATCCTGAAACAAATGACCCTGAGTAATACAATGGGGCTTGTTTACAAAGCCACGGTAGCGATTTCCGATTGTTATTGGAGCCGCGGCCCCATTGATTTCAAAATATGCCAGTACTGTATTTATCTATGTGTTATGTGGTGTCTGTCTTAGGGCTGTTTATATGTTGGGAGTGTGTATTGGGGGCCTGTGTGTTGTTGTTTTTTTTTTTTAGTGTTCTCAAGTCAGTGCTGACTCTTGGCAACCCAGCTGCCTCAGAGTTTTCTAGGTAATATATCATCAGAAATAGATTGCCAGGCCTTTTCTTCTGAGGCAATGGAGAGCAAAGTGACTTGCCGAAGGTCACAAGGCATGCCAGTGGGAAACAAACCCTTAATATTCTGGGTACTAGGCAGGGTAATATTCTGGGTACTAGGCAGTTGCTCTAACCACTAGGCTACTCCTCCACTCCTTCTATATTAATATGTATGTGTGTGTGTTACAGCTATGCATGTGTTGACAGTATGTGCTAGGGACCTGTGTGTATCTGTGTATACTGGGACATGCACATGTTGACAGTATGTTTTGGGTATGTGTGTGTGCTGGGGCCACACTCATGACAGTGTGTGTGTTGGGAACCTTTGTGTGTGGCTCTGTGTGTTGGGGTCAAGCACATGCTGACTGTGTGTGTTGATGACCTATGTATGTGTGTGTATATGTGTGTGTGTGTGTGGGTGGAATGTGTGTATATGTGTCATGGGGGATGTTGGTGTGTGTGCGTGTGCATGTCTGTGGGAGTGTTGGGTGGTATATTTGAATGTGCGATGGAGGTGTCAGTTTGTGTGTGTGGGTGTGTGGCACATGGATGCCAGGGAGTGTGTGTGTATGTGCGAAGGGGTTTTTTTTTTTAAGACGTTTATTTTCATTTTACAACAAACAAAAGTAACAACACACCAAAAGATACAAATACACACATACAATAAGGAAAACAACCCCAATTACCCCCCACCCCTATGCTTCTTCTCTAAGCTAATAAGAGTCATCTCATAAGCGCTTACACACAGCAGTTATTGTACAGCAAACAAGCAGAAATGGTATGGATGATACAGGCTGATCCTGTGGCAGAAATGTATACAAAAGTAAACAGCCAAATGAGAGCAGTTAGCAGTTAGAACATAGTCATGGAACACCTTCCTTTTAAACAAGCAGTGAAGGGCTTGAGTGGAAGAGATTGACATACGAGGTCGTTGCTCATAATTACAGTAAAATGGACATAATTCCACCAATCATTGAGGTTCAGATGGGAGCCAATTTCCAGTATGTCGTAATGAAGGAGATAGGAAATAGCTATGCCCAGTAAATGGGCCTCCTGAAAAAACACTAACTCAGAATAATCATGATTAAGAGAGCTAGGGATTGTCCTTCTTTGGAATGGACTATTAATGCCTTTTACAGTCAGTAATGATAACGTACATAAAGCCATGCCAAATAGTTAAACAATCTAAAAAAGAAACATAATAGCGCACAGAGGTACACAATGTCGCTCATAGTACCAGTAAATGACTGCAGAAACAACATGATAGGAATTAAACTAAGGAAAACCATGAAGCGCCCCTTATAATAAAATAAGCACCGGAGTGCCTTAGAGAAGAAGCAAAACCCCAGAAATTACTGGCGGCCTGATGTCTGCGGGGAGAAACCCCAGAGAAGGCCTGAATTGAAACATAAATCCTACAATGCTATACAAGCTCCGAAACTAACCAAGGATCTCATCGTGGAAAGAAAGGAGACCAATAAGGTATATATAAAGAGAAAGGAAAGTCCAGGCAGTCTCCGTTTCAGGCAGCGATCACCGCATCGGGCCATTCAAAATGGCGGACAGTTCCAGCGGATTCCATCCAAGCTGTTGGATTAGCGCATCTGGTCTGCTTCTTTAGAAGCTAGAAATGTTGCTAGCAGATCAGGATCTTCGAAGGTACGAGTTTGGTTATGGAGAGTCACTCTGAGCCTCGCAGGATATAAGATGCCGAAGCGAGCCTGTAACTGTTGAAGTCTAGGTCGAAAAGCAAGGAGTCTCTTCCGACGGTCAGCTGTGGGCTTAGCCAAGTCAGGGAAGAAGGAGACTTTATGATTTTCAAACTCCAAATGACGATTCGCCCGGGCAGCATTTAGAATTTGCTCAACTTGCTGATATCTCAGTAGACGAAAAATGATGGGCCGGGGGGTCGTCCGATTGAGCGCCATGCTGGTAGGAACACGATGTGCTCGGTCAATTTCCAGATCTCTGTGAAAAGTAATCTTCAGCAAGGAGGGAAGAGTTTTGACCAAGAATTCTCTCATATCTCCTGCTTCCGCGCCCTCCGGTACACCGATGAGCCTTACATTGTTGCGACGGGCTCGATTATTGCTATCCTCTAACTCTTTTTGTAGATTCTGTATCTGACGCTCAGCCTCATCCAGTTTCACCAAGCGCACCACGTGCGAGTCAAGGACCCCCGCCATATTGTCCTGCCGTAATGAAAGACCTTCAAAACGATCCTGAAGCACACCAAAATCTTCTCTCATGGCTCGGAGCGCTTCTCCGTTGGACTGCACCAGTTCCTTCACACCACGTATTTCCTCCAAGATCTCCTGTTGCATTTCGGGGTTATCCCGAAATGGCACCATCTTTTGTGGGGAAGGCAGCTCTGTCTTGGAACGTTTTCCGTGTGAAGAAGAGGGAGATCCGAAGTCTAAGCGCGCTGGTTTATGGGCCGCCATCTCCCCCTAGGCACCCCGGTAAGTTCTGAGCAAAATGTTAAGTTAATGTAGGTATTAAGTCAGGATTCTGAGTAGGCCCCTCGGGAGCTTCAGCGCAAAGCGTCTAACCCGCTGGACATCAGGCTCCGCCCCCTATAGTGCGAAGGGGTTTTAGAAGTGTCATTATGTGTGTGCGTGATGGAAATGTTGGGTATGCATCTATGTATCACAGGGTGTTAGGGGGTATGAATGTGTATTTTATGAGCAGAATGGGGTGGTTTGCTTGTTCATATATGCCAAAGGGATGTTGGATGGTGTGCATGTGTGTATGTCATGGGGGGTGTTGGATAGCGAGCTTGTAGAAATGCAGATTTCTCTACCCCTTGTACTTTTCTCTGTCATCTCCACTTACTCCTTCTGCTTCCCACCATCTTGCACTATTTCTCCTCCCTAACTTTTGATACTCTCCCTTTTTCCCATGAACTTTCACTTTCCTTCTTCTCTGCCCACCCTCTTTACTCCCTCCTTCTCTGGAGGCCTGCATTAACTTTAACAGGTGTATACATCCCTCCCCCTACCGTTGTCTTCCTACCGCATGGTACTGCGCCAAACAGCACAAGGGTGCATTTAAAGCCACCTGCTGAAATGGTGTTAAGTGCACCTATGCTAACGGCAACACTCATGGTTAGTTCACTCTCAAAATGCCTGTACTAATTGCGATGAGCTGCCCACGTTCTGCTCTTAGTCTATCCAATCCCCTCGTAATCACATGCTTCTCAGCATGGGATTTTTAGTGCTGGGCCTTGAGATAAGTGTTAGCATCACGTGCTTACTGCACAGCAAACCACATGCTAAAAGTTAGTGCATGTTAGTACACATGCCTCTTAATGCCCAAAAGGTCCATTCACAATTCAGATCTGTGACTGCACATAAATCCTATGGAGAAGACAGGAAAGGCACTTTTGAATAAAAGAACTGAACACAAAGCAGAACCAATAGATTGCAACATAGACAACTAGTATCAAAGCCATTTCAAATTATGCCATCATAACTGATCTGCAGTTTTCTAAAGAAAAATAAGCTAACTGATCTATTCAATGCTTATTCCATATGCCTTTATATTTATTCTCTTCATATTCCCCACCCAGAATTAACAATGTGTATTCAGAGAATTTATATTGCATTTGTATGATGTAATTTTAAAGTTGAGTGAGCAGTAGCAGAAAAACTGGTATACGATTTGTAATAAAAAGCCAGGCGAGCTTTTTCTTCTTTATGCGGCTTAAGTAATGGTATTCTAGTCACAAAACTTCCTTGTTTCTCTTAAGATAACTAACAGGGCCTCACAGCCTGCCTCAGGTGGGAACTCTGATTGATTCAGCTCTCCTTCACGGCACTATCGATGCTTACTCTAACATTTAACTGGGCAGACGCCAAACCAGAAATGCAGTCTGAGGTGCCCTTGACACTGAAATAGCCTTCCATTTATTAAGTAAAAACGGCTAAAGAACCATAACATCTTAGCTTTCATATTTTCTGTGCCAGTTAGCTATTAAAGAAAGTAAAAATGAGAGATGCAGGTGGCACCTTATAGACTAACCAATTTATTGAGGCACGAGCTTTCGAGGACAAGAGGCTGCTACTTCAGATGCATCTGATGAAGTGGAATCTTGTCCTCGATATCTCATGCCTCAATAAATTGGTTAGTCTATAAGGTGCCACCTGCCTCTCTCATTTTTGCTACTCCAGACTAATAGGGCTACTCCTCTGAGAGCAGTTGTTTATATCTGCGGTACTGTTTACTGTGCAGAAAGAGGAAAAGGGTGTATTCATTTTGGTTAATTAATATGTTGCAAGGTATACAATTAACAAGAAAACAATTTAAGGCTTTTGAGTATACATATTTCCTCCCTCTCTCCCTTTCTCTCCATTTACTTTGCACCATCATTGTCCTGCAAGCTGTGATCTACATGAATATGTGAGTAACAACATCCTTCAAATTAATCTGCTCATTGTGCTTTGACTTGAAGACAGTTGTGGCCTCTTCACATGCACTAAGGTAGGCCAATAAAAAGTAACTGTACCAGTCCTTTACCTTTTCATTCATCTTTTTTCTTAGGGTTATTTTTACTCTAATGTCCAGTATGGCACAAAGCTGATTAATGCTTGCAAATGTAGTAGAGTGATCTGCAAATATTATTCCACCAAATTTTATGATTACACTGTGCCATTAGCTGCTTGTATTGATGCATCATAGTGAGGGTTGAGTCCTGCTTTCTCTGTCCCAGAAAGAAAAAAAAGAGAGAGGAAGGATCCACAAAAATAATCAAAGGGGGTCTTTTTAAACATTTGCAAAGAAGCATGATCTCACAGGGCCTCGATTTCCTCTGAATTTGTTCTCGTAGGGGCCCCTTTACTAATCCATGTTAGGTATTTAATTTGGGTTTTAATGCACATTATTTGTTAATGCATTTTAAACACATAACATGGAAAATCTTATTAGGGAGCAGGAAGGGACAGGGAGTTGCACAGGTGTCACTACATTCTAATGAGGCAAATAACTTGAACAGTTAATGACAGTTGTGGCCAGTATTATTGAAACCCTTGCAGTTCAACCCCTTAATGTCCAATATCTCCTAAAAAAAAAGTGGCTGGTGAAATGCCTTTGGATTATATATGCACAGATATTTGACACATAAAAGAATCAACTAAAACAAGACCAATTAAAAAAGGAAATGGTAGGAAATAGTATAAAAACTGGGGCATGACCGGGACATTATTATTGGCACCCTTATAAACAATTTAAATCAGTATGAACAGAAGAGCCACATTTCCATTACAGTAAAATTAGATGCATCTGTGATCAATTGTCAGTACTCACATGACTTCAATCAACCAGTTAATGATGGCTCTAATGTTTAAAATGGCCACATTCACTTCCTGTTCCATTTTCACAATAGTTAAGACAAGAGAGCTACCTGAGACCATCAGAAAAGACATCACCGAACATCACACTTCAAAGTGGTACAAGGCCATCTCCAAAGATCTTGGGATTACTGTGCCTACAGTTTGTAATGTTCTTAAGATGTTTTCTACTCATGGAACTGTAAAGAACCTCCTAGGACATGGTGGGAAGAAGAAATTTAATCCAAGATGTCTTTGAAGATTAGTGCAAACTGTTGGAAAAACACCACATACAGCATCCAAAGAGCTTAAAGCTGACCTAGAGAAAACTGGAGTGGTGGTTTCATCCCACACCGTATGCCACACACTAAGCAAAGAATGACTTCATGGGTGAAGGCCAAAGAGAACCCCACTGCTCAAAAACAGACATAAAAAGACACACTTATAAGGAAAAGTCACGCTTAAAAGGAAACTTATAACACTCTTCCTACAGTTAAATATGGTGGAGGTTCCATAATGTTGTGGGGCTGTTTTGTTGCCTCAAGAACTGGAGGCCTGGAATGTATTAAAGGAATCGTGAAGTCAGAGGACTACCAAGATATTTTGGAGCAAAATGTGCTACCGAATTTTAGAAAACAAAATAAGGTCTGGGTTGAAGATCATGGGTCCTCTAGCAGGACAATGACCCAAAACATGCATCCAAAAGTACAAAAGAAAGGTTAAAAGGGAACAAACGGACTGTTTTAAACTGGCCAGCAGTGAGCCTGATTTCAATCCAATCAAGAACTTTTCGAATGAGTCAAAATCTGCCATTAGTAAAAGGAATCCTAGAAACATTCACGTGTTGGAACAATTTGCAATTGAAGAGTGGAATAAATTGCCAGCAGATAGATGTACAAAACTTATACATGGCTACAAGAAACATTTGGAGGCCGATGTCAGCATACATTTCATGCAGCTTTGTACTCTGGTGATTTCAGTCTCCAAAGGTAATAGGACAGTTTACAAGATGAGATTAACTCTGACCCCCTGGTGATTTCAGTCTCCAGGGCCTGTCTGCATCCCCTCCTTGCTAAATCAAGAATGGCAGACCTCAAAGGGAGTGGCTAAAAACAATAGCAGACCTCAAGGGGAAGTGCTGGAGAGGATTCAATTCACTATAAAGGACAGAAACACTTCCTCTTGCTCTCTCTCTCTTCCACTATTCATCGGAAATGAAGGACAGGAGGCTCTGATAATCAATTCTCTCCACCCCTCCCCCCCCCCTCTCTCTCTCTCTTGCCATGAGGCTCTGACCCACATGTTCTGGCCTCTCTCTCTCACACTTCACACATGCACATGCACACACAGATTCATTGATGCACACTGAAACAGCTCTGTAACAATCACTATATACCTCTGTTCAATACCTATGTAATAAGCCTATTTCTACATAAAAAACCTTTCTCCAAGCCACTCCTGTTTGGTTGTTTTATTACCAACCCTACTGCCTCTGTGAAGTGAAATGAACCCAGGACCTACAGGAGAGTAACTTGACCACATCTTACAGCCGTCATCCTTCCAAGGATTGTACAAACAAATATTAGTGAAGGGTGCCAATAATTCTGTCGAGGTCATATTTTGTTTTTTTCTCACAAATTACTACATCTGAGTTGCACAGTCATGTCTTTTTTGTTGTATACCTTTGGACATACTTTTCAAATATTATGATGATATACAGTTGGCATATTTTCAATTGTTTCTCAAGCTATTGTACTCAACATACCTAAAATACATGGGTGCCAATAATGTTAACCACAACTGTACACCTCCAAATATATAGTTATCTGCATTCCATGTCATTTATCATGACCGTTACCCTGTTGAGGCAGCACAATTGCCTTTCCCTAAATGCTAGAAATGCTCCCCACATTTGCCAAGGAGGTTTGCACTCAGCATGCCCTAATATTGATGCTTAATGACTGGATTGGATTTAGGCATAGGCAACTGCTTCTGTCACCAACATTTGATAGGCACTGGAATGCTGCCACCACCACAACAACAAGGTTTCCTGCAGGCCTGGCAGCAGCATCACAGTCTTCTTTGGCTGCTGAATGCAGGAATTGCAACAGCGGCCATGGGAAGTCACAGAGGGCTCGGCATGGGGCCTTGAAGCCAGTGCACAGTCTGAAGTCTTGTGGGAGCCCACCTCCTCCTCCAAACAGATTTCCTGTTATCATGTAATCTTGTGCAAGGGCAAGGCTTCCGCAGGGTCCAAGACTGCATGCTGGCTTCAGAACCCCACTCTGAGCTTTCTGTGAATTGTTGCAGCTCTTTCTGGGATTCTAGTGACCAGTGACTCAAAAATACAGTAGCAGTACAGATTAGGGTTGCCAACCAGCTGGTTTTTGACTGGCTTGGCTGGTTTTAAGTAGAGAAGGTCAGTGGCTGGCAGGACAGAAAACCGGACACTGTTAGTGCCAATTTTCTGCTGACCACCAACCTCAGGGTGGCTGTGCCCAGCATTTCCTTTCATCCGTCTGCCAGAACTGACCAGACCATTGAGCTGTTGCATCATCCTGCCTAGGACCTGCGGCGGTGCTAGTGCAACGACAAAGAGCAAAGTGGAATCTTGTTTTGCCTGTGAGCACACTGAAGCCTCTACCACATCCTGCTGACATAGAAACAGGAAATCTGGGTGTGGGACACAGAAGAGACTTCCTTGTGTCTTTTCTGTTGTTGCTGCTGGCACTGCTACAGATTCCAGGGTGATGCAGCAGTGGCTCACCAGTGAGCAGGGGAGGGAGGTCATGGCTGGACTTGGGGGACATTTAACTGGAGGCTGGAACACTAGATTTGGGAGATCCCAATCAAGATGGGAATGGGGAAAAGTGAAAGAAGACATGGTGGGGCCATGAGAGAGTAGGACTGTGAAAAATTGCAAGAGGACTTTGATAAATTGAAAGACTGGACATGGACATACAAATGGCAGATGAAATTTAAGGTAGATAAGTGTAAAGTTATCAACCTAGGAAAGAACAACACAAAATATGGTTATGCGATGCAAGGTTCCACATTAGGAGCCACCACATAGGAAAAGGTTTTAGGCGTCATCGTGGATAATACATTGAAACCCTCTTCCCAATGTGCCATGGTGGCCAGGAAAGCAAAAAGAATGCTAGGAATCATAAGGGAAGGAATGGAAAATAAAACCAAAAGTATTATAATGCCTCTGTATTGTTCCATGCTGTGACCGCACCTTCAATATTGTGTACAATTCTGGTCACCATATTTTAAAAATGATATAGAAGAATTAGAATAGTTGTAGAGAAGATCCACCAAAATGGTAACAGGGATGGTAAGATACCCCTATGAGAAAAACTTAAAAGGTTAAGGTTCTTCAACTTGGAAAAAGAGAAGGCCGAGGGGAGATTCCGTTGAGGTCTACAATATCGGCACCCTTGCATTTTAGGTATATTATGTACAATATCCTGAGAAATAATTGAAAATATTCCAACTGTATGTCATCATAATATTTAATACTATGTTCAAAGGTATATAATAAAAAAAGATTCCTTTTGAAACTAAGATGTAGTAATTTCTGAGAAAAAAACAAAACATGACCTGGACAGGATAAATGACATATTTCATTAATATTTGGTTGCACATTTTTCATGTAGCCATCTATAATTTTCATACATCTGTCTGCTGGTTGTTTCTCCCACCCTTCATCTGCGATTTTTTCCAGCTCATGAATGTTTCCAGGATTCCTTTTACCAAAGGCAGATTTCAGCTCTTCCCAATGGTTCTCGATTGGATTTAGATCAGGACTCACTGCTGGCCAGTTTAAAACAGTCCATTTTAAATTTTTTAACCATTCTTTTGTATTTTTGAATGTATGTTTTGGGTCATTGTCTTGCTGGAGGATCCATGTCCTTCAACCCAGACCTAGCACATTTCGCTCTAGAGTACTGACTTCATGATTCCTTTAATACATTCCAGGCCTCCAGTTCCTGATGCAGTAAAACAGCCCTACAATATTATGAAATGTCCACCATATTTAACTGTAGGAAGAGTGTTTTATCCTTATAAGCTTCATTTATTTGCCTGTAAATATATTGCTGGTCTGCATTGCCAAAGAGCTTGAGTTTGGTTTCATCAGTCCACAGAACATTTTCTCAGAAGGATTGTGGTTTCTCAAGGTGGGTTTGTGCAAAGGTCAAGTATGCCTTTTAATGTCTGTCTTTGAGCAGTGGAGTCCTCTTTGGCCTTGGCCATGAAGTCCTTCTTTGTTTAGTGTGATGCATATGGTGGTGATTGTTCCAGGTCACTCTTAAGCTCTTTGGATTTTGCAAGAAGTTTCTCCAACAATTCGCACTAACCTTTGAAAACTTCTTGGATTAATTTTGCTCTTCTCAACACATCTGGGAGGTTCTTGACAGTTCCATGAGCAGAAAACATCTCAATAACCTTGCAAACTGTAGACACAGGAATCCTAAAGTTTTTGGAGATTGCCTTGTACTCATTTGAAGTTTGATGTTTGATGATAATGGCTTTTCTGAGGGTCTCAGGTAGCTCTCTTGTCTTAACTATTGTGAAAATGGAACAGGGAGTGAATGTTGCCATTTTAAACATTAGAGTCATTGTTTACTGGTTGATTCAAGTCATGTGAATATTGACAATTGATCACAGCTGCGTCTAATTTTACTGCAATGGGAATGTGGTTCTTCTGTTCAAACTGATTGAATCGTTTATAAGGGTACCAATAATCATGTCCTGGCAATGTCCCAGTTCTTATACTATTTCTTTTTCAATGGTTCTTGTCTTATTTCATTCTTTTATGTGTCAAATATGTGTACATATATAGCCCAAAGCCATTTCATTGACCACTTTGTTTTAGGAGATATTGAACATTGAGGGGTTGACCTGCAAGGGTGCTAATAATTTTGACCACAACTGTATGATAGAGGTCTATAAAATAATGAATGGAGTAGAATGGGTAAATGTAGATCGGTTGTTTACCCTTCAAAAAGTAGAAAGACTAGGGGACACACAATGAAGTTACAAAGTAGCACATTTAAGACCAATCAGAGAAAATATTTTTTCACTCATCGTATTAAGCAAACTCTGGAGTTTGTTACCAGAGAATGTAGTAAAAGCTGTCAGTGTAGCTGGGTCTAAAAAACACTTTGGACAAGTTCCTGGAGGAAAGATCAATAAACTATTATTAAAGAGGACCCAGAAAATCCACTGCTTACCCCAGGACAAGCATTATAGAAGCTATGTACCTTTTAGGGAACCTGCCAAACATTTGTTACCTGGATTGGCCACTGTCGGAAACAGAATACTGGGCTTGATGGACCTTGGTTTAACCGAGTATGGCATTTCTTAAGTTCTTATGCTCTTAGTTTAACTTTAATGTGGTTTAGGGGGTTATTTTGGAAGCCTTATTTGCAATTTCCACATGGAAATTCCCGCGTTTACATGTGAAAATGGCATTCACATGTAAATAGCAGTTTGTGAAAGGGCTCAGTTTATATGTGGACGTCCTTAATATGTAGAAACTGTAAGGCGGCATGTTTGGGTAAGGCATGGATAGATAAAAAATCTGCAGGTATATTCTCCATTTCATTAAGTGAAGGCACGTGTATGACTTTTAGTTTGGAACGCCACATTATATCTACAGTATCTCTTTCATATAGAATCACTCCACATGCCCCGGCTTAGGAGTGAGGTTCATGACTGTCATGGTAAATGTGAAAGTAACCCATCTACAGAAGTTTCCCCCAAGAATGCATTTTCCCTGAAGTTCCAAAGATTAGAGACCCATGTTAGTAATATTACTACTATTACTACTACTACTGATCATTTGTATAGTGCTTCAAGGTGTATGCAGTGCTGCACAGACACATGTAAAAGACGGCCCTTGCTCATCAGAGCTTACAATCTATCAAGACAGACAACACAACAGCTGAGGACAAGGATATATCTTAAGGAATGGTAAGGAAACACATGGAGCACAATTCAGGTAGGGGGACGTCTGGACCGTCCAGACATCCCCAAGGACGATGGGCCTGTTTTAACCGATTCTGGACCGCGGGAACAAAACATTTTTGCAGTGCACAGAATCGGGTCCGCGGATGGCCTGGTGTGCCCCTGTCTCCAACGGGGACATCCTCCTCATAGGGACCCCTGACTTCCATGGTTTTAGCCCCCCTTTTCCCTGCTGCCTGACCAATGGCTGGCCTGGATCGAGTGGCAGGGACCCCCTGCACCTGTCCCTGGTCCCGGGGGGAATCCTTGGGCCCAATTGCGGGATTTTTGCTGCTTATTCCAACTTTGAGGTGGAATAACCAGCACGTCCCCACTGGCCTAGCAGGATGTAAAGGGCCATGACCCGAATTGGCCCTGTACTTCCTGCCGGGTTGGCCCATCCCTGCTTTGCCCAGATCCTGCCCCCTCTGTCCCCCACTGGCTCTCCCCGTCCTGATGCTCAGGACGTACAGGGAGAGCCGGAGGGGGAATCAGGCTCAGATGACTTGCAGGGCTGCCAGGATGTGCAGTTCCGCAATCGTGTCCCAGAATCAGGCCCCTAGGAGACTAAATGGATCAGGATCCAAGAGAGGCCTTGAAGAGGTGAGTTTTCAACCTGGATTTCAAAAGGGTCAAAGATGAAGCCAGATGCACAGGCTCAGGTTGTTTGTTTCAGGGATAAGGAGGAGCAAGTTGGAAGGATCGAAGTCTGGATTTGACAGTAGAAGAGAAGGGCATAGATAGAAGTGATCTGCCAGAAGAGCGGAGTTCCCGAGGAGGGGTATAGGGAGAGATGAGAGAGGAAAGGTAGTGAGAAGAAGGAGAATGAATGCACTTATAAGTAAGTAGGAGAACTTTGAACTGGATGCAGAAATGGATAGAGAAAAATAAGAGGCTGATGGGACCTTGAAGACTAACTTCAGGGTCCCATCAGCTTCTCTATCATCATTTCTACATATGATGGTAAAATTATACCTTTTTTGCTGTTTAAATAAATGAGTTTTAAGTTATTTAGCAGGAAGAATTTAGATATCTTAGTATGTCTGTTTTGTATGTAATAGTTTTTTTGTTTTTTTTTATATTGTAGTTGCTCATCCACTCTGTTGAGGGTTGTATGGAACTATGGGTTCGTTAAATTCTTCTTTTTAATTGTAATTCCTTTTCCATTTCCTTTTCCTTTTGTTACATGATTGATGTAACCTGATTTTCTTTGATTTATATTGATTTTTTATAAATGTAATACAATAAACAATAAATAACAACAATGAGGTTTAGGTATATTTTGCAGTGACAGCGATCTGATATTCTTATAGTTTTCTTCCATTCTGTAATTATGGAAAACATTCACGGTGAGTTGCTCCATAAGTAAATTTGAAAGCTCATATAATTTACATGTGAAAATAAACTTTCAAAGTTTGCACCCTGACTTGAAAAAGCATCCTGGCCTTAAGAAAAGAATTGATGAAATTATGGTAATACCTAAAACATCCCGATTTCTGCTTTCTATAGTTTTATTTATATAAATAAATAAATTTAAACAAGCAGCTTCCATTGCTATGTTTTTTGTTGGGTTTACTGAAGTTGGTGGGTCAGAATTTGCTCTGCCCATCCTTTATATAAGTCTCATTAGTGCATGCTTGAGATCTCCGAAAGGAATCATGTCTCAATTTAGCTAAATATTGCCTCAAGAAAATGCAGTAGAAAGGACAAACTTTAATGTCATCTGAAATACATGTTCCCAAAATCCCTAGCAGAGTGGGGCAAGGGAGTTTTCCCTAACTCTGTGAGTGACATTTTTAAACATTACCTTGACAGCTTTCCTTTGTGGGTAACGCTATTGGTGGGCAGTTTATTTCACTTAGCTATTCTTTCTGAAACACACTATTTCCTTTCTTTCACCAATGCCCATTTTCACAGACTGCATTGCGATTGCCAGTAGACCTGACCTTAATCTCTTCTCTCTTTTTATTCATTTGTCATTAAATGCCAGGATACAATTCTCCCCAGGCCCAATATGTCTACAATCATTACCGTTACTTACTGTGAAGCTGAGAATTCGGGTATAGTGCAGTTTCAGATGTATTCTTCTCTTTGAATACATCCAAAGATCTTGGTCAAGTATCTTTGCATAGGTCAGACAGAAGATGATGGGTCCTGTGATCATTGTGTCTTTGGTTCATTAGCACAAATCAGAAGAGACCGAGCAGCATTTTTGGGGGCAAGGAGGAATTTTTCTGTGGATATATGAATGATTTCTGGTTGAATTTGACAAATCATAAAAGATCAACCTGTACTTTTTTTTGTTTCATATATAGCAGATTGAAGCAGGGAAGGAATTCAAAACTAGAAATTTGATTAGTAAATTCAGCCTTTTCCATCTCAGAACTGTCTTTATGCCGATGACTAAACGTTTAAGGCTGTACAATAGCATTTGGATAAACCTGCACCTGTCTAAATGTTATTATAAAGGTCTAGATTAAGTTTTTAAAAAGGAATTCAGTGATATATGGAGCACCAATAATTACAGAATGTTTCACATGCCTGTAACATTTATGACCTATTATGAGTATAGTTATTGTTTATTATTTCAAATTTATAACTCAGTTTGCACAAATGCTCACATTATTATAATGCTGATTGAAGTATAGGTTGAAAAATGCTCACTTGCCATCTAACAGAATGGCATGTTTCCTTTTTCTCCATTCACAGACTTAGGCTCATGTGCGTGAGGAATTCGGTGTGATGAGACATCGTAGAATCTGTCATGATAGGGTGATTGCATACAGGGACTATATGGTGTGTATACAGTGACTGCTGGTATATGTGTCTGTCCATGTGTGCTATGGTGTACATATCTGTGACTATGAATAGTGTAGATGTGTATCTATGGGAATGTATGTGTGGGATGTCTGGGAGATCTCGAGGGTTGTGGGGATAAGATGTGGGATGTCTGAGGAACCTCTGCAATTGTGGGGTTGTCTGTGTGGGATGTCTAAGGATGTTAGGGGCACCCCTGGGGGAGGCCCTGGATGGCTTTGTATTGCAGCGTGCATCAGTCAGTGTGTTTCTGGCTGTTGGCCTATCGGTGTCCCCTCCTCGTCTTCCATGCACGCTCCCCTACCCCCTCTAGTTACTTCCTCAAACCCCGCCCTTTTCACCAACTCCTCTCCCATCCTCCTCCCTCTTGCACGGTCCTATCCTTTGCACTTACCCCTCCCCTTGTAACTGCCTCTTTATTTGCAGTCATCCTTCCATCTAGCCATCCCTCCCTCCCTTCTCCCTTTTCCTCTCTCATTTCGTACATTCCCTCTGAAAGAGTGCTGAGACAGAACCTCATACTTCTGGGAAGCAATCTGCATTTTTGAATATTTATCTGCTGGGGAATTACCTTAAAACATGGACAAAAAATAAGGTTTGGGTTAAACTAAAATTCTGTATCTATTAAAATTCTGTATCAGTGTATATAGTCAGTAAAGACATAGCTTAGCTATAAAACTTTCTGTTAGAGTTTTAATTAAAGTTAAAACAGCTCAGCTATAAAACTTTCTTTTACAGTTTTAAAGTTAGAACATAGCTTAGCTGCAAAACTTTGTGTTAGAGTTTTAATTACAGTTAGAACATACCTTAGCTATAAAACTTTCTATGTTTTAATTAAAGTTAGAACATAGCCTGGCTGCAAAACTTTCTGTTAGAATTTTCATTAAAGTTAGAACATATTTAGCTATAAAGCTTTCTCTTATGTTTATTTCACACTCACCAGGCTCAATCTTTGATTTGTAGGCTGTTAAGTCAATTAAAAGGATAGGAGGGAAATTTTTCACCTGTGTGTTTAACAGGTCATTATCATCAGTAAATTATTAGCTGTTAGGAACTGAGCAATTCATCTTGAAGTGAACATAAAATAAATATCATAGAATTTACCTAATAAGTATAAGAGAATTTATATTACTTCAAGTGTCCCTATTCCCTTAGAAACTGCAATAACTTAACAACTTTAAATAATTAAATGAATCATCTAAACTATGATGCAGACAGCAGTCCAGCAACAAGATGGGGGCTATCCAATCTTGACGGAGTGTCACTCATATGACACTCTCCCAGTTGGTGAGAGGTCTTATGTATTCACTAGGTGCAAAGACTTTGTAGCTCTCAAGGAATGAGTTTGATCTCTGGAGGCTAGAGGAGCAGATTTGGAGAAGATGAGGCACACAGAGGTAGGGGCATAATAGAGAAGTCCCATTAATTTGGTGTGTCCAGAAATGATCTTGTAGCTAGAACCAGCCCTCCAGGTGAAGTACTATCCTCTTGTAACAAGGATGTGTCTCCAGGGGCATGTGCCCAGGAGGAAAGGTTTAGGACAGCTGTTAGAGTTGGCAATTCAAGGCTGGGTGGCTGGTGAGCATGAGGATCAGCTGGTTACTTGCTTGTCTGGTGCAAAAGTGGCAGACCGCATGCAGTGCCTAGAAAAGATTCAGCGAGTGCTGGAGATGAATTGGCTGTCTTGGTACACATGGATATTAGTGATATAGGAAAGTATTCCAAGGTAGCTTTCTCCCATTCTGTACATGTAGGCAGACCTCCGTAGTCTTAATTCATGGATGAGACAATGATGCTGGGAAAAGGGCTTTAAATTTGATAGGAACTGCTCAACATTTTTGGAAAGAAGGGCTTTTCCAAAAGGATGTACTTCACCTTAACCAGGGTAGAGCCAGGCTGTTGGCACTGACCTTTAAAAAGGATATAAAACAGCTTTTAAACTAGATAATGGGGGAAAGCCAACAGTTACCCAAGAGCTCGTTCTTCAGGATGATTTATTCTTGAAGGATTCTAGCAAAACAGGGAAGTTAGGGAATCCTGCTAGAGAGGTTGCAATAAAGGTTAAAGTAGCCCAGATGCCTTTACGTAAAGAGAAGACAGTGTTGAAAGATTCCAAATAACCACTGTGAACTGATAAGCAGGTTGTTAATATGAATAAAAACATACTTTAAAAAGCCTGTGTACAAACACTAGTACTCTCTAATAATAAGATGGGGGATTTAGAATACTGTATATAGTTCTGAATGAATAAGTAGACATAATTGGCATCTCAGAGTCCTGGCGGAAGGAGGATAACCAATGGAACACTGTGACACCAAGGTAAACATTATATCACAGTAATAAGGTAGATCAACTTAGTGGAGGGGTGGCGCTCTATGTTAAAGAGGACATTGGGTCAAACAGTATAAACGTTATTCAGGATACAAAATGCACTATTGAATATTTATGGATAGAAATGCCATGTAAAAAGGGGAAAAGAATAGTATTGGGGGTGTACCACCATCTGCCTGGCCAGAATGAACAGACAGACAATGAAATGCTAACTGAAACTGGGGAAGCAAACAAAATTGGCAACACAAAAAAAATGGATGATTTCAATTACCCTAGTACTGACTGGGTGGATGTCACATCAGGACTCGCTAGGGAGATAAAATTTTTAGATGCAATAAATGACTTCTTTAAGTAGCATCTGGTTCAAGAACTGACACAAGGGTGATCTATTTTATACCCAGTCCTTAGTAGGACACAGGATCCTAGTGCAAGGGGTAATTGTGTTATAGCCATTTAGCAATAGTGTCCATCAAATTTGAATAACAAAGGTAAACAGTAAGGAAATCTACTGTACTAGCATTTAACTTTCAAAAGAAAGACCATGATGAAGTGAGGAAAATAGAAAAAAAGACAAGCAGCAGTTGCAAAGGTTTAGAGTTTATATCAAGCCTGGACATTGTTTAAAAATCTCATCTTGGAAGCCCAGAACAGATGGATTCCACACTTTAAAAAACAGGGAAGGCAAAAAGACGACCAGTATGGTTTCAAGATGAAGCGACAGTGGCTGCTATAGCTAAAGGAACTTTTTCAGAAAATGTTAACGGAATGATTATGAAGAAAATAGGAAATGGCATAAGCACTGGCAAATTAGATGCCAGCAGTATCAGGTCCTCTTTTAAGATGAGTCTAAGAATTGAGACAGTGGAATGGGAAAGGGAGGGTGAGACAAGGGGGAAGCAAGGGGGGAGTGAAGGGGGGGGGGGAGGAATGGCTGAATGAATGCAGGTAGGGAGGGAATGCCAATGGGTGGGGTAAGTGCAAGGGAAAAGAATACGAGAGGGAGGGGAATGGGAGAGGAGTTGGTGAAAGGGGGTAGGGTTTGAGGAAGTATGGGATGGCAGGGGAAAGTGCATAGAAGAAGAGGAGGGGGCACCTTTAAGCTTATAGCTAGAAACACAATGCGTGATGCACACTGCAACAAAGAGTAGCCCACCCCTGATAAGGCAGGCAAAGAGAGAATTTGAAAAGAAGCTCACGATGTAAGAAAACACACATAATAAAACCTTTTCAGGTACATTTTAAACAAGAAGCTTGTGAAGGAGTCCCTTTGACCATTAGATGGGCACTAAGGGAGGACAGGGCCTAAGCAGAGAGACTAAATTAATTCTTTGCTGAAAAAGATGTAAGGACAATACCTATGCCAGAAAAGATATTTAAAGATGACGATTCAGAGAAACTGAAATAAATCTTGGTGAACCTGGAAGATGTAACAGGGCGATTTGACAAACTAAAGAGTGGCAGATTAGCTGGACTGGATGATATACCTCCCAGGGTGCTGAAGGAACTGAAAAATGAATTTGCAGACCAACTATTAGTAATCTGCGACCTATCATTACAACCATCTACAGTACCTGAAGATTGGAAGGTGGCCAACATAATGCCAATTTTTAAAAAGGCTTTCAGAGGTGACCAAGGAAGCTATAGACTGGTGAGCCTGATGTCAGTGCCAGGCAAAATGGTAGAAACCATTATAATGAACAAAGTTACTGAACTTATAGGTAGTCATGGTTTTCAAGGGGCAAAGCCAACATGGATTTAACCAAGGGAAGTCTTGCCTTATCAATCTGCTACATTTCTTTGAAGGTATGGATATACATGTAGATAAAGGAAAGCCAGTTGATGTGAAAGCACAGTTTAGAAAGGGTGTTTGGCTGTAAAACTGGACATCCATGTTAAAACTTTTGATATATAGCAGGAGGGGCAGCCGAGAATGTGGTCACATGTAAGTACCTTGTAAAATCATCCTTTCTCCACTCTGAAAGATACATTTACCCACTGTATAATAGCAAAAATCAGTAGACACAGAGCTATGGGCTAGGCTCGTGCTAGAAGCCTACGCATTTTAGAAACTTCAATGTGTTTGTATATGTGTGTCCACAGAATAGGAGACATAGATATGCATGCTGCCATATCACAGAACATGACCATGGATCTCTCCTCCTTGCACATCCCAGCCTGACATTTTGCAAATGGTGACGTACTGCAGTGCTGGAGTCTGGAGAAATCTGGGTCTTTGAAGGGATGAAAAGTATCAGAGGAGAGAACATGTATTTCCCTCTTTATTGTGCTGTTGTTACATTGCTACTAATCCTGTTCATGCCCTGGAACAGCTGTAGCCAAGGATGTCCCCAATGGCAATACCAGATGTGCATCACTGGCCAGAAATTGTGTGTGCACGTGTATCTTTACCGACCCAACCCCATGACCAAATTGGATGCAATTACACTGACTCTTGTATCTTTGGGCTTTCTAAAATGACTCCAGAGATGCCGGTGTGATTTATTCATCGGAATGCTCATTTTCAGACATCCAAATCAAAAATAAGCTTCTAAAATTGCCCTCATTGTGTATCTGGATTTTCAGAAGTGTTTGACTAAGTCCTTTATGAGAGACTCTTTAGGTAATTAAAAAGTCATGGGATAGGAGGCAATGTCCTACTGTGGGCTGGGAATTGTTTAAAAGATAGAAAACAGACAGCAGGGCTAAATGGTGATTTTTCTCAATGGAGAAAGATGAATAGTTGAGCCCCAGGGATCTGTACTGGACCCAATGATTTTTAACATATTGATAAATAACCTAGAAATGGGAACAACAAGTGCGATGAGCAAATTTGCAGATGACACAAAATTATTCTGTTTTTAAATTGCAAGCAACTGGGAGACTGGGCAACCAAATGACATATGAAATTTAATGTGAACAAGTGCAAAGTTATGCACGTATTATCCAAACTATAGCTACATGGATAACTCTCTACTCCACTGTTTCCTCGGCTCGCAACCTTGGGGTCATCTGACTCCTCTCTCTCCTTCGCCACATACATCAACCTGATAGCTAAGAACTGCTGTTTCTTTCTCTGTAACATCAACAAAATCCACCCATTCCTTTCTGAACACACTACTAAGACACTTATCCACTCCTTAATTACCTCCTGTCTTGACTATTGTAACCTACTCCTTGCTGATCTCCCCTTCAATCTATTCAATACTCTGCTGCATGGCTAATCTTCCGTCAGCCTCGTCATGCTCATATTACCCCTCTTCTCAGGTCACTTCATTGGCTCCCTATCTGTTTCTGCATCCAATTCAAACTTCTCCTGCTGACCTATAAGTGCATTCACTCTGCAGCTCCTCACTACCTTTCCTCTCTTATACCTTCCTACACACTTCCCTGGAAACTCCGCTCTTCTGACAAATTGCTTCTATCTGTGCCCTTCTCTTCTATTGCTAACTCCAAACTTCACCCCTTTCCTTGCTCTCCTTATGCCTGGAGCAAACTACCTGAGTCTACAGTATATATCAGGCACCTTCTCTGACCCTTTTCAAATCCAGGCTGAAAACTCATCTCTTCGCTGCCACTTTCGGATCTTGACTCACCTGAACTCCTTTGTGTTTCCTTACCATTCCCCCTAGATGTATCCCATGTCTGCAGTTACTGTGTTGTCTGTCTTGACCAGTTTGTAAGTTCTGATGAGCAGGGACTGTCTTTTACATGTGTCTGTGCAGCATTGCATATGTCTCGTAGCGCCATACAAATGCTCAGTAGTAGTAGTAGTAGTACATGATGCATGGTTGTACGTTAGGCATCACCACCCAAGAAAAGGATCCAGTGTCACTGTGGATAATGCCTCTGTATTGCTCCATGATGTGACAGAATCCTAAGTATTGTATGCAGTTCTGGTCACCTCATCTCAAAAAAGATATAACTTAATTAGAAAAGGATTAGAGAAGGGCCGCCAAAATGATAAAGGAGATGGAACGACTCTCTTATGAGGAAAGACTAAAGAGGTTTGGGCTCTTTAGCTTGGAGATGAGATGACTGAGGGGAGTGATGACAGAGGTCTATAAAATCCTGACTGGAGAGGAATGGTTAAACACAAATTGATTGTTTACTCTTTCAAAAGGCCTTGTTTTTGCATGGAAGCTGCTAGTGACACCTAGTAAACAAGCCCCTAAGGGGTATGCTATGCATTTACAAATGAGTGCATTTAAAACAAATGGGGGGAAGACTTTCAGGTAATGTCATCAGATGATGGCTACTTAACCAAGGAGCTCCTAGCTCACTGAGGTATCCTTGGTGGAATCCACTTCTATAACCTACCATTCAGAGTACATAGAGTAGTCCGTACTCAGTGATTGCTGAACTACTGAATAGTGGCAGACTGAAAGGAAATGACAGACCTTCAGACCAACGTTAGCTCTAACAATCATGAGGAGAAGCCAAATGTGTTGGCAGCAGGCCACTCAAAACACATGGCCCAGAGTGCTCTTGATATTAAGCTGACTGACAGTGAATTTGACATGACCAAAATGGAATGTGGCAATGGCCTGATCACCTGTGCACTTACACTATGGGGTATGTTTACTAAATCGGGCTAACGGTTAACCCGGGCTATCTGCCACTAGGTCCCATATTATTCAATGGGACCTAATTGCAGATAGCCCGGGTTAACCGTTAGCCCGGTTTAGTAAACATACCCCTATGTATGAACTATTGCAAGAGTTGAAGAAAGAACTTGAATAAGAGTTCACTACCAGTGCACAAAGGATAAAAAAGTATGCTGACTAATCTCCTTACAGACTTAACGGTGTTGGGGCTTCAGATTGATGATGTGGAAACTTAAATGGATACTCATGTTGACATGTTGACTGAGTTAGATGACTCAGAAGGTTAGCTGGAGGCGCAAAATGAAGCTCTTGAGGGATGGCTTCAAAATTGGAAAATAGATCATATCACAGTGACATCTGTTTCTGAAGTGTCCTGAAGAGTGAAGGGATGGAAAAATGCATCCCATGGTGAGGAATCTGCAGGATGGTCCTCTCTGCCATGCAGAGCAGTCTAGGCAACCTAAGTAAATAAGTTGATCACTCTCATTGTACTCTGCCACCTCGCAATGCCACCAATTAGCTTTGTGACATTATCACCTGCCTTCACCATTTTTCACTTAACAAAGCTACTGTATACTGTGAAAGCCTTGTGGAATGGGCACCTTGATGTGAAAGGAAGGCCTGATCAAATTGTATAATTACATAGCACCAATGATGTGGCAACAGGTATTAAAAGAGTACACAGTACTGCTTAGAAAGGGAAATAAAGGGACCTCTTGGTACTCTCAGTTAGTGTTGCCACCTATCACATCAAAACTCTCAAAGAGACCAAGCAAACTATAATAAAGGCTGGCCTACTGGCTGTTGATGCAAAGGCTGGCAATTCTGGGAAATCACGTGCAGCAAGCTTGCCAAAATGGCAGAGAGTCTCTGAGGGAGGGTGGCACTTGAAGAGGCACTCTGATGCCAGGTCTGCAGAATCCTGAATCCTACTACTACTACTCATTTATGTACACAGCACTGTACAGACATATATAAAAGATGGTCCCTGCTCCATAGAGCTTACAATCTAATCAAGAGAGATAATACAATAGCTGAGAACAAATGTTACAAATAGAGACAGGTAAGGAAAAAACAAGGGATCATGATACAAAAGCAGTCTGAAAGGGGTGAGTTTTTAGCATGGATTTGAAAAGGGGGAGAGATGAAGCCTGACATACAGACTCGTGAAATTTTTTCCAGGCATAAGGAGCAGCAAGGTGGAAGGATCGAAGTCTGAAATTGGCAGTGGAAATAAAGGGCATAGAGAGAAGCAAGTCAGTGGAAGAGCAAAGTTCACGAGGAGGGGTGTAGGGAGAGAGGAGAGAGGAAAGGTAGTGAAGAGCAATGGAATGAATGCATTTGTATGTCAAAAGAAGAAGTTTGAATTGGATATGGAAATTAGAGGGGAGCCAATGAGGTGACTTGAGAAGAGGGCTTATATGAGTATGTCGGGGTTGGCGGAAGATTAGGCATGCTACAGAGTTCTGAACAGATTGAAAGGGAGAGAGAAGATTCAGAGGGAGGCCAGCAAGGAGGAGGTTACAATAGTTGAGACAAAATGATTAGAGTGGATCAGTGTTTTAGTAGTGTGTTCAGAAAGGATGGGGCAAATTGTGTTAGTGTTATAGAGAAAGAAGTGGCAGGTTTTAGCAATCTGTTGGATATGTGCAGAGAAGGAGAGGGAGGAATCAAAGATGACTCCAAGGTTTTAGGCTGAGAAGAAGTGTTATGTAGAATGTAAGGGACAAAAGCCAGATTGAAGTGGATCTAGCTGGGCTTGAAAGGAGAGAAATTCAAGGCAATGGCGGAGAACTGCACATTTAAGAAGTTTGGAAATGAAGGGATGAAGGGAGATGGGATGATAGTTAGAAGGACATGTGTGGTCAAGTGAAGGATCCTTGAGGAGAGGTTTGACCACAGCATGTTCGAAGGCTGCAGGGACAGTTGCAGTGGAGAGTGAAAAGCTGAGAATATGAGAGATAGAAGGGATGACAGAGGAGGAAATGGAGTTAAAGAGATGGGAGGGGATAGGATCAGATGAACATGTCAAAAGTTTAGAGGAGGAAAGAAGAAGAGAGGTTTCCTCTTCAGAGATCTTAGAGAAGGATGAAAGAGTAGTAGAGATTGAGGGGAAAAGTTGGTATTGAAGAGGGGGTGAAGTTGGTCTTGTGGGGGATTGGAGTGTGTAATGCTCAAAGTGAATTGCTGGGGACTGCTACACATGAGACATCATCTTGCAGAGTTTTGGAATAAGGCTGAATGAACACTGAATCTAAGCAGTTATACTAGGATGGTTGAGTAGAGGGATGTTGATGAATGTGAGTGTGAATATGCGTATTAGACCAAGGTATTAGATATAAGCTGAGCAGGTGAGCTAAGGAGTGGTTCAATGGTTATTGGAGGGATGGGGAAAGGTTGGAGGTAAGGAAAGGGAAGGGAGAATTAATATGAGGTGGTTATTGGGCTACTGTATGTTGGGAGGGAGAGGGAGTTTGAGGTTGGGGAGAAGACTTCCCAGGAGAGAGGGTCTGAAGGGCAACCTGGCTGGGGAAATGGAAGAGTTCTGATAGAAATGCATGTCCTTAGAGGTCCTGGAACCTTATTGAACTTATTGAATTTCAGGTTTATATATAGTAAAGAAATAGGAGGAATATGTAGGTCACATCAACAGCAAGTGGATGCCCCTTCCTTGTTCTGAGACGCAGTGAAAGCAGTGTTGACTGGGGAAATCATGTCCCATATGGCTCATAAGCACAAGAATTTATTTATTTATTTACAGTTTCTTTTATACCGCGCTATTTGACATCAGTGCGGTTTACAATGAACATAAAACTACACGTCACAAAGATTGATCAGTGCTTACAATGAACAGAATCTTAATAAGCTGGTATTGGCCCTGCAAAATAACCTAAAGCAGGCTAAAAAGGTGCTTGAATGAGGGCAATTCTGATAACAGGGAACATTTTTTTCAGGTTCAGAGGACACTGAATGAGTTAATTCATCGTCAAATGCAGAATACTCTCTTATGCCTGACATTGCTTTTTTCGAATTGGTAATAAATGGGCCCAAGTTTATCTTAGGCTTAGGAAATGAGGCCGAAATGGTTAAGATGCAGAATAATGGAGGGTAGATGAGCATAGATGGCAAGACAGAGGCAAAGAGGGGGTGGAGCCATGCACCTGGACATACAGAGGCCATTCAGGTTGGGCCTCTGTATGTCCCCTGGCGCAGAGATGGATGCCACCTTATTCCTCTCCGAGGGGGACAATGGTGTTTACCTCATGGAGCTCCACCCGAAAACCCATCATGCTGCCG
This sequence comes from Ichthyophis bannanicus, assembly GCA_033557465.1. Taxonomy (NCBI): domain Eukaryota; kingdom Metazoa; phylum Chordata; class Amphibia; order Gymnophiona; family Ichthyophiidae; genus Ichthyophis; species Ichthyophis bannanicus. The sequence continues at coordinate 126,161,837 of CM066034.1, read as the reverse complement.
CAAGATTGCTCATGCTGCCCAACCCAGGCCTTGGGGGCACCTGCAGAGGGTCAGACAGTGTTCTGTTGGGACAGCACAGGGACTGGACATCCCGAGCCTCTAGCTGTACATCTCAGTGCCATTGCACCGGCATGCCAGCCGGAACACTATGTGCTTTGGACGGGCAGCCCATGAGATGTTCCCCATCCCAGAACGGAGTGCCTGCCCAGAAGTCTACTGTATGTCCCTGATTCTGCCGTCGTGGGTATATCCGGGCTTTGTGGTGGCAGAATCGGGTACAACCCCAGCATGTCCAGGTTTTGGCCAGGCAAAGCAGCTGGACATGCCGGGATCAGACAAGGCCTCATTATGTTTAAGTGCCTGAGTTATTTTCCTACCCAAATGGGGTTACAGTCCAAGTTGGAGTATTGTCTTCACACCAGTCATTCTAGATAACATCTTTGTTAGTGATATAGCGGAAGGGCTGTCGGGTAAGGTTTGCCTCTTTGCGGATGATACCAAAATCTGTAATAGAGTAGACACCCAGGAAGGTGTAGATAACATGAGGAGGGATCTAGCTAAGCTTGAAGAATGGTATAGAATTTGGCAGCTGGGATTTAATGTTAAAAAATGTAAGGTCATGCATTTGGGCTGCAGCAATCCAAGGGAGCAATACAGTATAGGAGGTGAAGTACTTTTGTCCACTAAAGAAGAGCGGGACCTAGGCGTGGTTGCGTCTGATGATCTTAAAGTAGCTAAACGGGTAGAAAAGGCGACGGCAAAAGCTAGAAGGATGCTTGGGTGCATACGGAGAGGAATGGTTAGCAGAAAAAAGGAGGTGATAATACCTCTGTATAAGTCTTTGGTGCGACCTCATTTGGAGTATGGTGTGCAATTCTGGAGACCGCACCTTCAAAAGGATGTGAACAGGATGGAGTCGGTGCAGAGGGTTGCTACTAAAATGATTAATGGGCTTCATTATAAAGCATATGAGGACAGACTTAAGGATCTTAATATGTACACCTTAGAGGAAAGGCGGGATAGAGGTGATATGATTGAGATATTTAAATACCTCCGTGGCATAAATGTTCAGGGAGAGAGCCTCTTTCAATTGAAAGCAAGTTCTGCTACGAGGGGACATGGGATGAGGGTGAAGGGAGATAGATTCAGGAGTGATATGCGGAACTATTTCTTTACAGAAAGAGTAGTGGATCCATGGAATAGTCTCCCAGTGGAGGTGGTAGAGATGAGGACAGTAACTGAATTCAAAAAAGCATGGGACCAACACAGAGGATCTCTAAAGGTAGAAAGTGGACTGTTGTAGTTGTTGTTATGGAAGGACAGACTAGATGGGCCTTGTGGTCTTTTTCTGTCATCATGTTTCTATGTTTCTATGTTTCTATGCTGTATTGGATAATTTGGTCTTGATGCAAATTCCTTTGTATTTAGTTTTTCAATAATGTTTCCATAATGATTTTGTTTGTTTTTAGTTTGTATAAAATTGAACAAGGCTTCTAACACCTTCCAGGAGAACCAGTAAACATTCTAGCAAAAATGCTAAGATAGAAAACATTTTCAGCCTTATTTCAAGCCATCTGATTTGTTGTGATATCAGTGCTAATTCCCTAGAATTGCTGTCTTGGCAGCTTATTGTAATTGAAATCTTTGAGGCTTCTGCTTCTTAACTTTAAAAATGTCATGAAGCAAGCATCATTAAATGTTTTTCATCTTATCATAGCAATGTTCTCTTCTGGATAAACATTCAGTGCCATCTGTGTTAAAGCCCAAAGTTAACTCCTGCAGACAGGGCATTGACTATTTACTCATTAGGCACTACTGCGAAAAGGAATGCCAAATAGAAAGTAATAACTGTTATGATTTCTGGTTTATAGTAATAGAATGCCCAATGGCAAGTAACAGAATCTTTGTTTCTGGAGCATTTTAAGCTGCACTAAGTTATGCAGGGTCAGACACCTTCCAATTAGGGCGCACACGTTCAGGAATTTCTGCTGTTTTTCTTCATATCCACTATGGAAGAAAAATGGGATCAGAATAGCGAACAGTCCTGCAGGCCGGGACCATCATTCAGTCGAGCCTGCATGTGCAGGACTGCCCCTGGCTAACTCAGTCAAGGCTCCTCAATGGAGCCACGGCGCCAAGGAGTCATGTTGCCATGGCACCGTTGCTCCATTGAGGAGCCGCGATGTTGGCCACCAAATAAAATGTTCATTCCACGCAGCCTGACCCCTGATCTGGCCTCCTAAGGCCAGGGTCAGGCTGCGGGGAATAAACTCTTGCCCCCACCCCACCCCATCCAAACCCCGGGCTGTTAAAAAAAATCACATCCAGGGAAGTTATTCCACCTCGAAGGAATAACTTCCAGAGACTACCCACTGCCCACCCAGGCTCCACTCCCGGGTCGCCCATTCCTCGCCCGCATCTAACTTCCTTGCACAACTGACGGGCAAGTTAGTTGGGGGCAGGAGCCGTCACAAATAGCAGGGTGGATGTCATGTCGGGCTGTCCATCCCTGCGATTCGTAGCACAGAATAACCCCCTGTGTGTAAATATTTTGGAAAATATGTATATATGTGCACAAAATAACCCAGAGGATTTGTGTGTGCCAAATAGCAAGTATAAGTATAGGTACATAAAAGCTTTGGGCAGTTTTCAAAAAAATAAGTATGGACATAATTTTGTTTTGAAAATTTACCAATAACTGCTCAGGGAAATATAGAAACAGAGACAATGACAGCATATAAAGACCATATGGCCTATCGAGTCTGTCCTTCCATAGCATCTACTAAGCTTTAAAGTCTTATTTTTTCTGGGCAGTTTCTCCAGATGGGTTAGTTCTGCGCATACCGTGACAGTCATGAACCTCACTTCTAATCCTCAGTGTAGTACTTGCATCATGCCAAAGAGCGCCTCCCTCTGGAGTTCATAAGATATTACGTGTATGGGTGATTTATCAAGGTGTGCTTGGAAGTTCTTCTTAACCAAGCCTGTGGTACTATTTTTCCCTTAAAGATACTCTGTGTTTCTTCTATGCTTTCTGGAATTCAGATATACTTTTTGTCTCTACCGTATCCGCTGGGAGACTATTCCATGCACCTACTACTCTTTCCGTAAAGAAATATTTCCTGAAATTGCTCCTGAGCTTATTCTCTTTCACCCTCATCCTATGCCCCCTTGTTGCATAGTTTTCTTTCAATTGAAAGAGGCTCTCCTCCTGTGCATTTATGCTACGGAGGTATTTAAACGTCTCTATCATATATCTCCTTTCCCACCTTTCTTCCAAAGTATACAAATCTCTCCCCATATGCCTTATGATGAAGACCACTGACCATTTTGGTAACTACACTCAGCACCAACTCCATCCATTATATCCTGCTGTAGGTGTGATCCCCAGAATTTCACACAATTCTCCAAATGAGGTCTCATCAAAGACCTCGTTCTTTCTCCTTATGCACAAAAGAAACATTCTGGCTTTCACCATAGCCTTTTCTACTTGTTTAGTCACCTTAAGATCATCAGAAATAATAACCCCAAATCCTGCTCTTCTTTTGTGGAGAGAAGCACTTTACCGCCTATACTGCACCGCTCTCTTGGATTTTTGAAGCCCAAATGCATGACCCTGTATTTTTTAGCATTACATCTATTATTATTAGATTGTAAGCTCTGACGAGTAGGGACTGTCTTTATCTTTGTTTGTACAGCACTGTGCATACTTAGCAGCGCTTCATAAATGTTTATTAAATAATAATAGTAATAACATTTCAGCTGTCACATTCTTGACCATTCAAGCTTTGCTAGATCCCTCCTTATATTATCATCACATTCCTGGGTGTCTACCCTGTTGCAGATATGCATCAGAGGAAGGGAGCAGGCAGGTAAGCTCCTCCCTGCTTCCCACTGCTAAGGCCAAACAGGTCACAGCACCGCCACTTTCAAATTGAAGGCATGTCTATGCCTGGTAGGCCCACATCTGAGGACCTTGCCAGAGGTTCCTTTGATGTGGCCCTTAGACGTGGACCAGAACTAGAAGAGAAAGGAAGAGAGCTCATCAATGGATACCACTTGTACTGCAAATGAGTATAATCATCAGCGCAATATCCCGCACACCTGACCATGAGGACAGTAGGTGCTTGCAGCCACCTGTGCATATCACAACATCAGAGTGTATAGCAGATAAGCATGATAAGGGGAAAATGACCCTTGAGCATATCCACCACCAGCAGCAACAGCAAATGGGAAGGTAAGCTCCTTCCTGCTAACCCCCCCCCCCCCCATCACACAGCAGTCCCACCAGATCACATATATAAGCCAGAGTGCTGTGCGCCAACACTATATTGAAACAAGATATAATACTATCAGACCCAAACATGTCTCACTCACTCATCTGGCTAACTCTTCTAAGCCTTTTTCTCCTACTACTTTCTTGGTGTGCTGAACTCTCAACCAATCACCAGCAGATCTCAATAATACACATTCTTCAAAATAAGCCTTCAAGCATAAGGCATCCTTCCAGTACACACCTCAACAGAAAATATGGACGCCTCATCAAAATTCACCCTGTAGCTCCTAACACTCTGACCCCTAGATGCACCAACCCTCTGCACTGTCTCAACCCTATAACTTGTGCCTTAATCACACTCTGCCAGCAACAAAATTCAAATCCTATCTGACTACATAACGGACCCCAAAGTTGATATATTATGCATCACAGAAACTTGATTCACTGAAAATGCCAATGTCTTATTAAACCAACTTAACACCACCACTCACAGCATCCAAAATTGCCCTCGAACCTCCAGCAGAGGAGGAGGAGTTTGCATTCTCACAAACCAAAACCTCATATTTAACACCATAAACACCATTTCCACACCCAGGCTGGACATCATCACAATTTCAAATCACCACCTCACCATCTGCCTGACATACAGATCCCCACAGACCAAAACTGAGGAGCTCGCCACACTACTTGAAGCAATCTGTTCACATTCATCCACCCAAAAGGACATTATCCTACTTGGAGATCTAAACCTTCCCTCTGCTTCCAACACCCACACCTCTGCCTTCCTTGAAGTGATGAAAGACCTCCAAGTCACTCAGCTAATATCCGCTCCGACACATGCTAAGTGCAGGATATTCGACTTGGTCTTCTTCCCAGACTGTTTCCTAAATATATAGAAACAAAGAAACAGAAACATGATGGCAGTAAAAGACCACATGGCCTATCTAGTCTGCCCTTCCATATGAACTGCAATAGCCCCTTTTTACCTTTAAAGATCCTCTGTGTTTGTCCTATGCTTCTTTGAATTCAGATACTGTCCTCGTGTCCACCACTTCCACTGGGAGATTATTCCACACATCTACCACTCTTTCCATAAAGAAATATTTCTGCGTATTACTCCTGAGTCTATTACCCTTTCATCCCATGTCCCCTCATAGCAGAGCTTGCCTTCAATTGAAAGAGACTCTCCTGTGCACTTATGCCATGGAGGTATTGAAATGTCTCTATCATATCACCCCATCTCACCTTTCCTCTAAAGTATACATAATAGGATCTTTAAATCTGTCCTCATATGCTTCATAACAAGGACCACTAATCATTTTAGTAGCCACTCTACACTGACTCCAACCTGCCTATATCCTTCTGAAGGTGCGGTCTCCAGAATTGCTCACAATACTCCAAATGAGGTTGCACCAGAGACTTATACAAAGGCATTATCACCTCTTGTTTTCTGCTGGCCATTCCTCTCCCTATACACCCAAGGATCCTTCTGGCTTTCACAGTCACCTTTTCTACTTGTTTAGCTACTTTAAGATCGTCAGACACAACTATGCCCAGGTCCTGCTCTTCTTTTGTGTACAGAAGTACCTCACCCTCTACATTGCACAGCTCCATTGGAGTTTTGCAGCCTAAATGCACGACCCTGCATTTTTTAGCATTACATTAAAAAGGAGATAGAGCAGCTTTTAAACTAGATAAAAGGGGAAAGCCAACAGTCTCCCAAGAGCGGATGGTTCGGAAGAATGCATCCTTGAAGGATACTACCAAAAGCAGGGACGTTCCAAAAAAAGAGTAAAGTAGCCCAAATGCCCTCGAGAATGGAGCAGACAGAGCTTAAAGATTCCAAATTACCCATGCCTACCAATAGCCAGATTAATATGAATAAAATACAGTCTCTAAAATGCTTGTATGCAAATGCTAGAAGTCTAAAAATTAAAATGGGCGAGTTAGAATATATTGCCCTAAATGAGAGATTAGATATGATTGGAATATCAGAGACATGGTGGAAGGAGGACAACCAGTGGGACACTGATACCTGGGTACAAACTATATTGTAATGATAGAGCTGATCAAATTGGTGGAGGGATTGCGCTCTATATTAGAGAGGGCATTAAGTCAGAAAGGATTAAAGTTTTGCAGGAAACAAAATTTGCTGTAGAATCTCTATGGATTGAAATTCCATGTAAAAGGGGGAAGGCGACGGCAGTGGGGGTGTACTATTGACCGCCTGGACAGAATGAACAAATGGATGATGAAATGCTCAAAGAAATCAAGGAAGCTAACAAAAGTTACAGCACAGTAATAATAATGGGTGATTTCAATTACCCCGGTATCGACTGGGTCAGTGTCACAGCAGGACATGCTAGGGAGAAAAAGTTCCTAGATGAAATAAATGACTGCTTCTTGGAGCAGATGGTTCATGAACTGACCAGAGGGGAAGCCATATTAGACTTAGTCCTTAGTGGAACACCAGCTCTAGTGCTAGAGATAAGGGTGTTGGGGCCACTTGGCAATAGTGATCATAGCATGATCGCATTTGATTTTATTAATGAAGGAGGGATAGTAAGGAAATCCACAGTACTACCTTTTAACTTTCGAAAGGGAGACTATGATAAAATGAGGAAAACAGTTAAGAAAAAACTAAAAGGAGCAGTTGCAAAGGTTAAAGACTTACATCAAGCTTGGGTGTTGTTGAAAAATACTATCTTGGAAGCCCAGACCAGCTGTATTCCACGCTTTAAGAAAAGTGGAAGGAAGTCCAAAAAACTGCCAGCATGGTTTAAAGGGGAGGTCAGAGAGGCTGTTGTTGCCAAAAAAGCATCTTTCAGGAAATGGAAAAAAGAGCCAAACGATGAAACCTGGAAACAGCACAAGCAATGGCAAGTCAAATGCAAGGCATTCATAAGGCAGGCAAAGGGAGAATTTGAGAAGAAGCTTGCTGCGGAAGCAAAAACGTGAAATAAAGACTTTTTCAAGTACATTCATAGCAAGAAACCTGTGAGAGAGTCAGTTGGTCGATTAGATGTTAGAGGGGTTAAAGGGGCACTAAGAGGCAACAAGGCGATAGCAGAGAGACTGAATGAATTCTTTGCTTCGGTCTTTACTGAGGAAGATGTAGGGATGCTACCCATGACTGAAGTAGTATTTAAAGGTGCGGAAGAATTGAAGGAAATATCGATACATCGGGAAGATGTTTTACAACTATTAGATAAACTGAAGAATAGCAAATCACCTGGGCCAGATGGTATAAATCCAAGGCTGTTGAAAGAACTGAAATATGAGATTGCAGACCTGCTATTAGTAATTTGTGAACTTTCATTACAATCATCTGTAATACATGAAGATTAGAGGATTGCCAATGTAACGCCAATTTTTAAAAAGTGTTCCAGGGGTGATCCGGGAAACTACAGACTGGTGAGCCTGATGTCAGTACCGGGAAAAATGGTAAAACCCATCATAAAGAACAAAATTACTCAGCATGTAGATAGTCATGGCCTAATGGGAGAAAGCCAACATGGCTTTAGACAAGGAAGATCTTGTCTTACTAATCTGTTATGGCTTTTTGAAGGTGTGAATAAACAGGTGGACAAAAGTGAGTCAGTTCATATAGTATATGTGGACTTTCAGAAAACCTTTGACAAGGTCCCTCATCAGAGACTTTTGGCAAAACTGAAGAGTCATGGGATAGGAGGCAGTGTACTATTGTGGATCAGAAACTGTTTAAAAGATAGAAAGCAGAGGGTAGGGCTAAATGGCCAATTTTCCCAATGGAGAAAGGTGAATAGTGGTGCACCCCAGGGATCTGTGCTGGGTCCGCTGCTTTTTGACATATTCATAAATGACCTGGAAAATGGAATAACGAGTGAGGTTATCAAATTTGCAGATGACACAAAACTATTTAAAGTTGTTAAAACCCAAGAGGATTTTGGAAAATTGCAAGAGGATCTTGATAAATTGGAAGACTGGTCATCAAAATGGCAGATAAAATTTAATGTGGACAAGTGCAAAGTTATGCACCTAGGGAAGAACAACCCAAACTATGGTTACACGATGCAAGGTTCCACATTAGGAACCACCACCCAGGAAAAAGATTTAGGCGTCATTGTGAATAACATGTTAAAACCCTCGGCCCAGTGTGCAGCGGCGGCCAAGAGAGCAAACAGAATGCTAGGTATCATAAGGAAAGGAATGGAAAATAAAACAAAAGATATTATAATGCCTCTATATCGTTCCATGGTGAGACCGCACCTTGAATATTGTGTGCAGTTCTGGTCACCGTTTCTTAAAAAGGATACAGCGTTATTAGAAAAGGTTCAGAGAAGAGCCACCAAAATGGTGAAGGGGATGGAAGGATACTCCTATGAGGGAAGGCTAAAAAGGTTAGGGCTCTTTAACCTGGAAAAGAGAAAGCTGAGGGGAGATATGATAGAAGTCTATAAATTAATGAACGGAGTGGAACGGGTAAACGTAGATCGATTTTTTATGTTATCAGAATATAGAAAGACTAGGGGACATGCAATGAAGCTACAGGGTAAACTATTTAAGACAAATAAAAGAAAATATTTTTTCACTCAACGTATAATCAAACTCTGGAATTTGTTACCGGAGGATATAGTAAAGGCTGTTAGTGTAGCTGGGTTTAAAAAAGGTTTGAACAAGTTCCTGGAGGAAAGGTCCATAAAACATTATTAAGAAGGGACCCAGGATATCAATGCTTGACCCAGTACAAGCATTGTGGAACCTGTGTCTTTTGGGGAAACTTCTAGATACGTATGACCTAGACTGGCCACTGTTGGAAACAGGATACTGGGCTTGATGGACCTTGGTATGACCCAGTATGGCATATCTTAATTTCAGCTGCCATATTCTAGAGTGCTGGAAAATGACTTTTAACCTTTTCCAGCCTTCAGCATGCTTTACAGTAACACAACCGATAGCGTGAGGGAAAACACCACTCTTCACGCTGGCGGCTGTGCAGAGGTGAGCCAGGGCCTTGCCTGGGCTTCCCCAGCTCATCGCTGAAGCAGCTTTGACAACCGCAGGGCTCTTCAGGGGGGCCTATGATAGGAGAGCAAATGGCCAATGGGGGGCTAGGATTGGAAATGGTCTGATGGGGGGGCTTGGACTAGAAATGGGCCGATGGGGAGCTAGGATTGGAAATGGGCTAATGGGGGGCGTGGACTGGAAATGGGATGGTGGGGAGGTTTGGACCAGAAATGGGCCAATGGGGGGCTAGGATTAGAAATGGTCTGATGGGGGGCTGGAATAGGACTGAAAATGGCTGATGTGGGGCTAGGCATGGAAATTAGCTAATGGGGGGAGCTTGGACTGGAAATGGGTGATGGGGGGGGGCTAGGATTGTAGATGGGCTGATGGGTGGGGGGCTAGGACTGTAAATGAGCTGATGGGGGTCTAGGACTGGAAATGGGCTTATGGGGGGAGCTTGGACTGGGAATGGGCTGATGGGAGGGGCTGGAATAGGACTGGAAATGGCTGATGGGGGCTAGGATTGGAAATGGCTGATGGGGGGAGCTTGGACTAGAAATGGGCTGACGGGGCTGTAAAAGGAATGGAAATGGCTGGTGGGGGGCTAGGATTGGAAATGTGCTGATGAGGGTGCTAGGACTGGAAATGGGCTGATGCGGAGGGAATGGGAGAATAGGACTAGAAGGAAGTGGATGCTGGATAGGGCTGGAACTAGAAGGGAGCTGATGTTGGGGGAGGGCTAGAAGGAGATGGGGCTGGACGAGTGAGGATGGAGAGGGGAAAGATATTTTGTGTGGGAGGGAAGAAAAATTGACAATTGTCAGGTATTGGGAGAGTAAGTGGGGATTGAGGATGGAAGGGTGAAATTCAAGTGGATGAAAAAGAAATAAAGAAAGAAAAGAAATGGAGGAAAGAGAAAAAGGGGAAGATCATTATGTTAAAGGAGATGTAGAGAGAGAATGGGAAAAAACTAGAAGAGAGAAGAAAGGACAAATGGACAGCAGACAACGGAGAGTTAGCCGAAGACACGAAGAAACCAGAAGAAAGTGACTAGAGCAATTACAACTGAAAAATAAAATGCCCAAACAACAAAAGGTAGAAAAATATGTTTTTATTTTGAATTTATTAACTGGAATATGTCAGCTCTGGGAAATGTGTATCGCTAACATCGTTGCATTTTTATTTAGTACAAGAGAAAATTAATTTATAATTTTATTTCTCCAGTATTGTTGTACATTCCAACTTTGGCCTTTGGGGTTCCCAGTTTAATTATTGTCTTTCTATTTCTACATTGTGATCCCTTGTTCTTTGTTTTTTGACGGTCTATGTTCTGCATGTGTAACCGAGCTGAGGTATTTTGTTCATGTAGTTTCTATTTGACAGTGCCACTTGTTCTCTTTCCCCCAGTGAGATGTATTGGTATTCTCTGAGATGTATTTTTTTAATATTTGCAGTGTTGCCTTTTGATAGGTAGGATTTGGTGCTTTGTGAGTCCTGATAGCACTGTTATGATATGGCAGGTTTGCTATGGGTTCTAAATGGGCAGTATTTTTAGTACTTCCTAATATGCCTGGCAGTTGGCACTGGAGTATAGTAATGTAGAAATCTGGTTGCCTTTCTTTATCCAGAAATTCATTAAGAGGCATGTTTACTAAAGGTTAGTGCACATTAATATTATGCAAATATTTATGCATATGAGGCCACTTATGCAAATGAGGTCCCACAATGAGTCTTCCCACATGGCCCCACACCCTCCTTAGGCCATCCCTGGTCTTATCCACGCATTTTATTGCATTGGCTATTTCCTCTTTTTTTTGTACCTTTGCTTTTCTGACTACTTTGCTAGCTTCTTTAAGTTTCTCCAAATATAGATGCCTGTCTTCCTCTCTCTGTGATCTCTTGTATTTCATGAAGGTCTCCCTCTTTTTCTTCACCTTCTCAGCTACCTCTTTTGAGAACCATAGCAGCCTCCTTTTTCTTTTACATTTATTTACTTTTCTAACAAAAAGGTTTGTTGCCTTTAAAATATTCCCTTTCAGTTTTCCCACTGTTTTTCTACATCCCCAGCTGTTCCCATCTTGCTAACGACTCTCTGTGGTATTGTCCTATCTTTGCAAAGTTAGTTTTCCTAAAGTCTAAGACTCTTGCTTTTGAATGGATTTTATCAGCTTTAGTACTAATACTGAACCATACCATCTGGTGATCACTGGATGCGAGTTGATAACATAGAAATACTTTCCCCATTGGTAAGCACTAAGTCCAGTATGGCCCCATCATGTGTGGGTTCTGTTACCAGTTGCCTGAATAGTTCTCCTTGTAGATAATCCAGGATCTCTTTACTTCTAGATGATACTGCAGCAGGGATGTGCCAGTCCACATTGGGCATATTGAAATCACCTATCATTAGCACTTCGCCTTTCATGACAATACTGTGTATGTCTTCTATTAAATCTTGGTCCACTTCTATGTCCTGTGAGGGGGATATGTACATAACTCCAATGCAAATGGATTTCCCTTTCCCTCTTTCTAGGTTAACCCACAGTGCCTCCTCTCTTCCTTTTAAGCCCTGCAATTCTATAGCTTTAATATTATTTTTAATATATAGTGCCACACCACATCCCCGTCTTCCTACCCTGTTCTTCCTGAATAAAGTATAGCCCACTATAATTACATTCCAGTCTCTGTAACCACCACTAAAGCTAAGTCAGCCTCTTCCATTAAAGCCTCAACATCTGGGATCTTATTTTCCATGCTATGGGTATTTATACAAACCGCTTTCCAGATATTGCCCCTATTACCCATTTCTGCAGAGGTATTTAATGTTTTACCTACCTGGGGGCTCTCTTCACCCATCCCCTTTGAATCTAATTTAAAGCCCTCTTCAGTAGGTTACCAGTCTGCGGCTGAAAATGCCTCAACCCTTTTTGGACAGATGGACACCATCTCCACTCTGCAGCCCTTGGAACATCACCCCATGGTCCATTAAACCAAAACACTCTTGATGACACCATCCATGCAGCCATGCATTCATCTCCAGGATGCAAGCTTCTCTGCCTCTGCCTTTACCCTCCACAGGAAGGGTTGGAGAGAAAACTACCTACTTCACCCTCTGCCCAGAGCCATGAAGTCACATTTGATATACCTGGAGGGATACCTAGCAGTATCATTTGTGCTGACATGGAGGAGCAACATAGGATAATAGTAGGCTTGATGAGTCTTGGCAAACTCTCCGTAACATCTCAGATTTTGGCACCTGGAAGACAACACACCTCTCTGGACATCAAATCTGTTTGACAGATGACGCCTCAGTACCCCTCAGAAGAGAGCCATCAACATCACTACCCTTCGCTTTGTTGTGGTGACTGATTTTTTAACTTTGGGGTGCTTTAGCTGTGGTTCTTTCCCTTCTTCAGATGCTTCCATCTTCTCCACTTCCAGGGCTGCATACTGGTTCTTCAATTCAAGGGCTGGAGGAATTGGAGTGCTGATACTGCAGGCTCTGGTGACTTGTGTCCAACCTTTCTTCTTCTGTAGCCTCACATCTCTACCTCTGGATATTTCAAGAAGCATCTCATCAATCTACCTCTCACCATCTCAAATTCTTCTCAGTCTCACACCTCTTCCCTGAGCTCCTTCATTTGTTTCCTGACAGCCTCAGCATGTTTCCTGACAGCCTCAGCAGGATATGTTCCACCCACAATAACACCATACCCTTGGTTCAACCACAACCTTATATCCTTTAACATACCCATCTTCTGCCCGCATATGCCACCACAGAACTCTGCTCCTTTAACATGGAGATTCCTCTCATTCGACGAACAAGCCTTTCTTCAAAAAAACATACCAGCCCTGACATCCTTACCAGCTCAGACCAACATTGAAGCAATGATCAACACATGGAACTTCACCATCTCTGCTGCTGCTCTTGCACCCCCTAGAACTCCCCTTAAAAAAACAAAGACTGCATGCACCTTGGTTCTCTGCAACACTAAAAGCGCAAACGTACAACTTATGACACCTTAAATGACAATGGGGGAAGTCACAAAATGTTCAACTCCAAACCCTTTATCTACATAGTCTGAAAATCTACTACAACTCAACCATTAAGACCAAAAAAGAATGCTATAACAACCTTCTACTACGTGCCATCAATAAACCCAGAGAATTCTTTGATATTGTCAGATCACTCACCAAAACCCCATGCAACCAAGCTAAATCAGCACTCTACACCTGCAGGATATAGCCTCCTACTTCCCACAATAAGAAGCATTAAATCCACTGCAGACGTCTGTAAGAAATTAAAGATCCACCTCCTTCAAGAACACTTTGGTACTGGATCCCAGCCAGATGCAAAGCAACATGACCTCTCACAAGCAAACTGGATCTCTCCCACCTACCTCCATGAAGCACCCCCATAAGCCCCTATCCCATCCCCCCCAGCCCATACCATACTATGTACATAGATTGTACACCTTATCTACACCTGCGAACAGCTCGTTTAACTGTTTTATTTATAAGTTCAATTTCTCCCAGCTGTATGTGTAGCTCATTGTATTTACCTTTATTTGTTATACATCTAGTTGGAGTGGAGGAGTGGCCTAGTGGTTGGGGCAAGGTACTTCAGGCCAGAAGGTTGGGGGTTCAAATCCCACTAGAGGACAGCAACCTTGGGCCAGAAGGACTAGGGTTTCTAGTCCCACAGGTGCTCCTTGTGGCCTTGAGCAAGTCACTTAACCCTCCATAGCCCATGTTCCCTGTAAACAGTTATCTCCAAGTTATAATGCCCTGTTCAATGTAAATGGCATTGATGCAGAATAGTGCAGTATATAAGAGAATGTAAATAAATAATAGTTCTGATTATTTATGTAAAATGTTCATTGTATTCATCCAGTTCCATGTAAACCATTTTGACTTGCATAAAAATGGTATATCAATAATCGTTAAATAAATAAATAAAAATAAAATATTCTATCCGCAAAGAGTGAAACCATACCTTTAAGCCCTTCTGCAATATCTCATACAAAAATGTTAAAAAGAATCGGATCAAGGACAGATCTCTGTGGCATACCACTGGCAATTTGCTTCTCATCAGAGCGAGTCCATTTACCTGCACCCTTTATTGCCTCTTACTTAAGGTCTCTCTCTGTAGTGCTTAACTTATTTGTAAGTCGCTCATGTGGAACAGTGTCAAATGCTTTGCTGAAATCTAAGTGCACCACATCTAGCGTTCTCCCTCTGCCTAACTGTCTGGTCACCCTGTCAAAGAAATTAATGAGATTTTTCTGACAAGACCTGTCTCTAGTAAAACCGGTCTGCTTTGGATCCTGCAATCCATTGTATTCCAGAACCCTCACTAGCCTCAGTTTTAGCAGCACTTCCATTAAGTTACTTACTCCAGGGGTCAGACTAACTGATCTGTAGTTTCCAATTTCATCCTTACTTCTACTTTTGTGTAGAGTGACCATATAAATCCTTCTCCAGTCCTCTGGAACTACTCCCAACTCTAAAGAAGCATGAAAAGGTCAGATAGTGGAGACACCCAAACTTCCTTAAGTTCCTTCAATACTCTCAGATGTATCCTATCTGGCCACATTGCTTTGCCTACTTTCAGTTTGACTAGTTCCTCACAAACTCAGTCTTCTGAAAATCATTCAAGATCTGCCTCATTTCTGTTCCTGTATATGGGTGTTTTTGGAGGTTCTGCTCCTGGCCTTTCATCTGTGAACACAGAACAGAAATATTTGTTAAACAATTCTGCATTATTCACATCAGCTTCTACATATTCCTCCCCTTCACCCCTGAGTCTACTCTTCAGTTTATCAAAATAGTTGTAATGCATCTTCCCGGTTTATCAATATTTCTTTCATTTCTTCTGCGGCATCATCTTTAAATACCATTTCAGTCATGGGTAACATCCCTACATCTTCCTCAGTAAAGACCAAAGCAAAGAATTCATTCCATCTCTCTACTATGGCCTTGTTCCCTCTTAGTACCCCTTTTACCCTTCTATCATCTAATGGTCCAACTGAATCTTTGCCTGCCTTATAAATGCCTTGCATCTAACTTGCCAGTGGCTTATATTGTTTCAGTTGTCGTCATTTGGCTCCTTTTTCCATTTCCTGAAAGATGTTTTTTTTGGAAACAACAGCCTCTCTGATCTCACCTTTAAACCATGCTAGCAGTTTTTTTTATTTCTTTCCACTTTTCTTAAAGTGTGGAATACATTGGTCTGGGCTTCCTAGATAATATTTTTAAATAACACCCATGCTTGATGTAAATCTTTAACCTTTGCAACAGCTAATTTTAGTTTATTCTTAACTGTTTTGCTCATTTTACCATAATCTCCCTTTTGAAAGTTAAAAGGTAGTACTGTTGATTTCCTTGCCATCCTTCCTCCATTTATAAAATCAAATGTGGTTGTGCTATCATCACTATTGCTAAGTGGCCCCAACACCCTTATCTCTTGCACCAGATCTTGTATTCCACCAAGGACTAGGTCCACAATGGCTTCCACTCTCTAGTCAGTTCATGAACCAGCTGCTCCAAGAAGCAATCGTTTATTTCATCTAGAAACTTTATCTCCCCAGCATGTCCTGTCCTGACTCTGACCCTGTCGATACCGGGGTAATTGAAATCACTCATTATTATTACTATGCTGTAACATTTGTTAGCTTCCCTGATTTCTTTGAGCATTTCATCATCCATTTGTTCATTCTAGCCAGGCGGTCAATAGTACACCCCACTGCCATCGCTTTTCCCTTCCCCTTTTTACATGGAATTTCAATCCATAGAGATTCTACAGTGTATTTTGTTTCCTGCAAAACTTTAATCCTTTGTGACTCAATGCCCTCTCTAACATAGAGCGCAAACCCTCCACAAATTTGATCTGCTCTATCATTACCATATAGTTTGTACCCAGGTATCACATTGTCCCACTGGTTGTCCTCCTTCCACCATGTCTCTGAGATATCAATCATATCTAACCTCTCATTTAGTGCTAAATATTCTAACCCCTACCATCTTATTTTTTAGACTTCTGGCATTTGCATGCAAGCATTTTAGAGGCTGTATTTTATTCATATTAATCTGGTTATTGGTAGGCAGGGGTAATTTGGAATCTTTAAGCTCTGTCTGCTCTGTACTCAAGGGCATTTGGGTTACTTTTGTTTTTATTGGAACCTCTCTGTTGATATGCCATAACTTCAGTCTTTTGCTAGTATTCTTCAAGGATACATTGTTCCGAACCATGCACTCTTGGGTGACTGTCGGCTTTCCCCTATTATCTAGTTTAAAAGCTGTTCTATCTCTTTTTTAAAGGTTAATGCCAGCAGCCTGGTTCCATCCTGGTTAAGGTGAAGCCCATCCCTTCGGAAAAGCCCCTCCTTTCCCCAGAATGCTCCCCAGTTCCTAACGAATCCAAAACCCTCTTCCTTGCACCATCGTCTCATCCACACATTGAGACTCTGGAGCTTGGCCTGCCTTTTGGGTCCTGCGCATGGATCGGGATGCATTTTGGAAAATGCTACCCTGGAAGTTCTGGGTTTTCTAAATAGTGATGCTTGTCTTCCTCTTTCTGTGATCTCTTGTATTTTATGAAGGCCACCCTCTTTTCCTCACCTTTTCAGCTACTTCTTTCAAAAAAAATAGTGGCCTCCTTTTCCTTTTATATTTATTTACTTTCCTAACAAAAGGGTTTGTTGGCCTTAAAATATCCCCTTTTCCTTTTTCCCACTGCTTTTCCAGATCCCCCTGCTGTTCCCATCCAGCTAATAATTCATTGAGGTATTGTCCCATCTTGTCAAAGTTAGATTTCCTGTAGTCTAGGACCCTCACTGTCCCCCAAACTGAAAAGGGTGATAGGTTATGGGCTAGATTGGAAAGGTGGGTTTTCAACAGGGACTTGAATTTCTCAGATGTTGGTTCCAGGTGTAAAGCAGAGGAAAATGAGGTGCAAGAAACAGGAATGAGAAAGTCAAAAGCTGAGGAGCGAGTGGGTACTTTCCATGTGAGCCCGAGTTACAGAGGGAAGGGCATGGTGAGGGTAATAGGGAAGAAGAAGATCAGAGAGATAACGGGGGAAGCCAATATGAAGGGAGCAGTAGACCAAAGTAAGTAAAGGTGTGCACTGGAGGGCCCTGAAATGGCCAGTCAGAAAAGAGATGCTGAAATGTATGATGCACAACGTTCCCAGTTTGCAATCCACAATTTGTTTCACTTTCTGAGACCACCCATTGATTAATGAATCACGATTTTCAAGTATGTGCAGGCCAAAGGGAGAGTATTCTATTTAAAGTGAAATGATTTTGCTCATCTCCAATCAAAGTCTGGTATAAAGTGAGAGGAAGGCAAGTAGAGATTATCCAAATCACAGGAACCACTATTTAGATGTTAATTGGATGTACCTCTTGCCTTAAAGGTTGCAAATTCTCTTAAGAGATTCAGTAACCAGCTGGGAGTCAATGTTGATCAAAGGTTATAATTGTATTCCCATATTTCAGCAGTTATTTGAAAATCGTTTAGTGCTCTATAGAAAGCTCAATTTGTTAAACCAATTTTAACCAATCAGGCAATTAAGACAAGTACACAAATAAGTGTCTTATCTCAACTGAATTATTGTAATTCTATTTATAATGGCCTTCTTGAATACCCCACAAGGTGCTCACAGTTTATCCAATCTAATGTGATCAGGTTTTTATTGAATGCCCATAAATTTGATCATATTTCACATTTGGTAGCTAGCCAACATTGGCTACCAGTAACCTCTAGGATAAAATTTAAATTACTGATGCTGATGCGTAGAGCTTTATATATAGGACAGATAGTTTATTTTACATCATAGATTAGCTCTTATGTCCCACACAGATCTTTGTGGTATGTTCATAGAGACGTATCATTCACCTTCGAGGATTCATTTAGAGTACACCAATCAGATATCTTTTGATTATTTGACCTCTACACTTTAGAACTCTTTCTTTGGATCTGAAGTATGAGACTTCCTTTAGAAAATTTGAAAATAAAACTAAAAACATGTGGTCCAATATTCATCAGTACAACCTGGATAGTGCCACCATCACCACAGACAGCCTTGGCACTATTTGGATTGTGCTAGAGAGGTCTGGGAGCATAAGAACATACGAAATGTCATACTGGGTCAGACCAAGGTCCATCAAGCCCAGAATCCTGTTTCCAATCCAGGTCATAAGTATCTGGCAGGTTCCCAAAAAAGACACACAGGTTCCACAATGCTTGTATTGGGGCAAGCACTGAATTTCCCAGGTCTTGTTTTATAATGGTTTATGGGCTTTTCCTCCAGGAACTTGTCCAAACCCTTTTTAAGCCCAGCTACACTAACAGCTTTTACTACATCCTCTGGTAACTAATTCCAGAGTTTGATTACACATTGAGTGAAAAAATATTTTCTCTTATTAGTCTTAAATGGATTACACTGGGAAATGCATGTCCTCTAGTCTTTCTACTTTTCAATGGCATAAATAATTGATCCATGTTTACCCATTCCATTGTATTTATTAATTTATAGACCTCTATCATATCTCCTCTCAGCTGTCTCTTCCAGATTGAAGAGTCCTAACCTTTTAGCCTCTCCTCATTGAGATATCCTTCCATCCCCTTTACCATTTTGGTGTCTCTTCTCTGTACCTTTTCTAATTTCGCTATATCCTTTTTAAGATACGGTGACCAGAGTAGGGCAAGAATTTATCTGGATAGCTCAAAGCTGGTATTGTTTTTCCATGAATAATACAGCTTGCAAAGTTCACCATAAGCTATTTTATTTAATTTGCATAATAATGTTATTTGCATATATTTGAATTCTTTGTGTCTCATTTGCTAATGTGCATTGCAGTAAAATGTGTATTATGGTAAAATGAAGCATGTCTTTGTCATCTAACACACATTAAGTGGCAACTTTGTATGATTCCATTAAAACACACTAATAACTACCCCTTCCCTCCCATAGATTACTGGTAGAGGTAGTAGTAATAGAAACTGACAAAATTTTAGGTAACCTTTTCCGATCCAGGGGGCATGGCAAGATGGCGGAATCAAGCAGACACAGTGGAGCCATCTTGCCCTAAAGGAATGGTCTAGAATAAGGTGAAGACTTGAGCTTTCCTGGCCAAGTATCAGGACTTGAGAGCTGGAGCAACATCCACCATCACGTCCTTTGTCATTTGGGAAATCACTTTACCAGTAATCTCCAGAGGTACTTTGCTGGGGTCAGAAAGACAATCTGAGATGTCTTCAGACTTGTTGGAGATGATATTGCTTTCTCCTGGGGGTGGGAGGATGCCGGCGAAGGTCTCAGCAGCTAGTGTGCTTCTAAGTAACATCTCTCTGCTCAAATGATGCTGACTCTGGGGCTGCAAACCCGGAAGCTAGGGGGAGCTAGAGATGTCAGGAGGATATGCAGAGAAACTGGTTTTGGCCACACTGAACAACCCGTGGAAAATCCTGTGGAGGGGGTCAGATGGGTGCAGAATCGTCAGCTGCTATGCTTGTGAGTGCTTTTCCTGTTTCTTCCTTGGTGGTTCTCACATCTTCTGGTAGGGAGTCCGAGCAGCCACATTCCATTAATCTGGAAACATTTTGAGACGCCATTTAGGGTTTACAGAGCTCATTGAATGTTTATTTCAAATATTAATTTTGTATGCATGCATTTTATGTACACAAGAGCTTTTTTGTTCAAGCAAATTGATTGTACATGCCTTAATTCAGATGTTAATGTGCATGCAAGTGATTTGCACACCTGAAAGGTTTACATACCCAAACTGAATACACGCTCATTTGAAATGTCCTGCAGGCAGTCATGCTTATATGGATGACAGCTAGGCGATATCCTTTGCATAGTGTGTGGGTAGTAAGCTCAGTACATAGTAATGACCAGAAAAAGAGCGGTGTAGGAGCTCAGGTCTGTATAGCTGACAGCTGGGAGATATCATTAGCTAGAACAGCATCAGCAAAGGCATAGTGGTTGGTCCAAATGGTCCTTACCTGCTGCTATTTATTATGTTGCTATATTAAGAAGTTCAATCCTTTTGGAACTGAAGAAACAGATAAAGCAAAAGCCTACAGAATTGCTGACAAAATTGATTCCATCTTTATTTAAACTCCTGTTCATAGATATAAAAAAAGCTCCTGTTTAGTTGGAGTGTGTACCCCCCCTGAAAACATTTTCAATTCTTGATGGGAAGATGGAATTGTGCATGCATTAAAGGCACACATCCGTACAGAGAGGGATTTTGAAAAGATGGAAGTACTTAATAGCCTGTTGTGTCAGACAGATTAGTCTTCAAAACTTTTTTAACATTAAGAAAATGTAATTATATGCAAAAATAGGAGACCTGCAGTGAGCAGAACTGCTAATTGCATGCCACAACCGACAACAGCAGGCAAAACCCAGAAAGCTGCAAATCTCAAGTTCCATTTCTGAGTTTAATAGACATACGGTGCTGCCAGCTGAAGTTCAAAGTTGACTTCTGGCTTATTTTTCTCTCACCACACTTTCTGTTCATTGTGAAACTGGGCAGACAGACAGTGTTAGCCGCCGACAATCTAATGTGTCAGCCTGCATAACATTATGCAAAGTACTCTAAACTGGATTAAAAGGGATCGCACACAGATTAGTCATGTCTTCCTATTTTAAACTGTATTGCCCTTTGATAATCTTGTGATTCGTTATTGTAAGTTTGACACTTGCCTGAGGAACTAGTTTATGAGTCATATTTACTAAAGTTAGGTAAGGTTTGTTCTCCATGGACTAGCAGGATTGCGTCAGCCACACCTGGTGACATCCTTCGGGCGGCGCCATGTGGAAGTGCTCTCTCTAGATAGAAATCTGACCTGCTCAGGTAGCCCACCTCCACGCCCCGCCCCTAGCTGGGCCAGTCTTCTTCCTTCCACCTTGCCAGCAAGACGGACCCTGCTCTCCTGCAACTTTTCCTTTACTTTCTTTGTTTTCTGTTTATCCGAGCATGCCTAAATCGGTATTTAAAAAATGCCTGCGCTGCGGGCACCAAGTGCAATGCCCGTATGGTAAATGTAGGGTGTGTGACCAGCTTCTGCCCTGAATTTATTGCACAGGGCAGGCACTTACCACACAAGCCCATTTTACAAGCTTCAGCAGCTACCAATCAGTCCAAAAGATTACCCCCAGATGGTTATCAAAATAGATGCTAACAAAACCAAGATACCGTCAAAATCCCCCCAAATTTTTTTATTTTATTTTGTTGGACATAAATCACGAGGAGGAGGCACTGTGAACCAACCCCCAAACGCGATACATGTCCCTTTTATTCAACCACATGGATTCAAACATCTAGACTTTAATCGCTCCAAGGCTGTATAACAATAAAACAGCAATTTGCACTTATCACGCGCGTGTTTACAAGATAAGTGCAAATTGCTGTTTTATTGTTATACAGCCTTGGAGCGATTAAAGTCTAGATGTTTGAACCCATGTGGTTGAATAAAAGGGACATGTATCGCGTTTGGGGGTTGGTTCACAGTGCCTCCTCCTCGTGATTTATGTCCAACAAAATAAAATAAAAATTTTTTGGGGGATTTTGACGGTATCTTGGTTTTGTCAGCAGCTACCAAGGCATGTAACACGGGCCCTGGCATTAAACAAAAAAAGCAGCTGCTGCAGTGGCACAAACCTGCCCCCCAACCCAGTCCCCATCAAAGAGTCAAGCCCTCATCAGATCCACCCCACAAGGCTCCCTTCTCCTG
Organism: Ichthyophis bannanicus; assembly: GCA_033557465.1. Lineage (NCBI taxonomy): Eukaryota > Metazoa > Chordata > Amphibia > Gymnophiona > Ichthyophiidae > Ichthyophis > Ichthyophis bannanicus. The sequence goes on along the minus strand of CM066034.1, from coordinate 126,139,828 downwards.
ATCATTCAGCATTCCCTGGGTAGATAGCAACCTCCTCACCAGGCTGCTCCCTCCAAGGGCACGTCCCTGTCAATAGAAGCCCCCCTCAGATGCAACCCTCATTGTCCCATCACTCCTTAAGGCCGCCAGGACTCACATGGGAGTTCCTCTGGTACCTAGTGGCACTGCGTGGAAGTGATCCCCCTCCGCTCCCTTCCATTTGCTGACTGCTTCCAAAATGGTGGTGATGACACGAGGGGTCAATCTGCCATACAAAGACGCTTGCTCCTGCTTGCTACCACGAAACACCAGAGGAAACCTCTAGGTGAGTCCTAGGGGAACTTAGGGGTTGGGAGTTGTTTCTACAGGGGGGAGGTTTTGGGGGGATTTGCTTAGGGAGGCATCCTGGTGGGAATGTATGCCATGGAGGGGGGGGGAGTAGACATCAGTTCGGGGGGGGGGGAGGGCTTTCTATCTTCCCAGAAAGGTGCTGAATGGAGAGGGATATGATCAGAATGGGGGTCCTTATTGGGGAAATGTCTGGGGAGAGGGGATCTAATCAAGAAAGAAATCTTCTACTGCCATGACAGCTGCAGCTTTCTTAAAAATGTCTGTATAAGGCAGCTGCTGTGCTACTGGACTGTCAGAAGTGTGGCGCTTGAAGTGCAGCCATGCTGTCGGCAATCGTCTTAGCTAGTCTGCCTGCCGTACTATTCCTTATGCTAGCTACAGTATAACTGGCTATACCCATTTTCTATTCCGATCTTATCCTAATTCATGCTCGGCACTTATCATGGGTATTTTTATATGGGGCTATTTTGAGCACACAGTAATCATTAATGTGGGCACACTCCAGGGCTGGGGCTATCTGGTAATCAGAGTAAGCACAGCAGTGGGGCACCAAATGCCTAAAGAAAAGAAGAGGAGAGCATTGGTGCTGTATGCCTACTGGGAGCAATGTGTCCTGTTTTCTGACGAGGAGAAGGTGGTCATGATTGTGCTCAGGAGATGCAGGAAGAGGAGCTGGGGCCAGAGACACACAGGAGGTAGGACAGATTGAAAGGGACAGTGGATTTGTAAGAGAGATGAGGGGGAGGAATGGAGGCAAGGGATAAGAATGGAAGGGAACGGGAGAAAGGGACACAGGCTGGGATTGGGACAGAGTTGGGGGAGGCAGCAGGAGTGGGTCTGCAGGGAAGGGTGTAAGTGTGCAAGAAGTTGGAGTTTGGAGAGGGGAGAAAAAAAAAGGGCATAATGAGTATATGCTAAAAGGCACAGCCCCCCGCCCCCACAAAGATACACAGGCACTCCAACCCCTGCATCACACACACACACACACAAACACACAGGCAGACACCCCAGACCTACACTGAACTACACACACACACACTGCAGTGCACCCACATACTGTGACGGTGCAGGCCAGAAAGAGCATAAGAGAGAGGAGAGAAATCCAGGGATTTTCCCAGTGAAAGACAGAGAAACCAGAAGTTCAGGGGTTAAAACTTCTGAATCTGAAAAAAACTCCACACAGAAAGCTGGTAGGCAAGGGACACGCCCTAGTTCCCTAGTAACCAAGCCCGTGCACGAGGGAGTGCAAGGGGTGGAGTCAGCAGGCAGTGAGAGAAACTGCAGGTATAAACACGGAACTTTGAACAGAGAAGGGAGGAAGCCAGGGAGAGGCAGGAGGAAGCCGGGGAGAAGCAAGAGGAAGCCGGGGAGAAGCAAGAGGAAGCCAGGGAGAAGCCGGAGGAAGCAGGAGGTGCAGGAGTTCAGAGAGGAATCCCAAGCAGAAGGGAAGGAGCTTGTGGAAAAATCTGGAGAGCCCAGCAGAGAGGTCCTTAAACTGCCCAGCCTAGAAGTGCCTGAGAGGGAGGTGCTCAGAGAGCAGAATGAAGGTACACTGCAGGGAAAGGCAACCTTAAGGGAAGGTGCTTTAGGAGACCAGTTTCCACTGACGCTGAATCCTCTACTGAAAGAGAAAGGAGAGACAGAAGTTCCAGTCCTGAAACCAGCCCTAAGGTAATTGGGTCAGAGAATTCCAGGAAGGGAAGAAACTCTGAGAACCCAAGGATATTACCAAAGAGAGGCACTCCAGGGGTGAAAGAAACATTACCTGAGTTTCCAAGCAGAAAGGCAAAACCAGCCAAGGGTTTTAAAGCTGGCCAGGGAGAGTTCACAGACCATGTGAGTAATCCACAACGTTTCCTAGAAGATTTTACAGAGATTGAGCCAACAGCTGCAAGGACAGCCAGGTGCTTATCTCCACAAAATAAGGTGAGCGTGGCTAAGACTTTTAACCATTCTAAGAGTAAGGAATTGTATGAGAGAAAAGGCATTACCCAGAAGAAGAGAGATACTGCCTTAAAGAAGGTTCTTAGATTGTTAGACCGTTTGCAGCCAGAGATAGCTGGTTTTAAACATGAGGCTGTTCTAACAGAGTCTGAACCTGAGAGCATGGATTTTGAATGTGCTATAAACCAAGAGCTTAGTTCTGAGACAGAAATGGAATGTCTTCCTGTTTCATTATAGTAACTAAAGAGGTTTTTTGAAAGCATTAAACTAGCAGCCATGTTCAAAGGCTGAGCCCAGGAGCCTATGCAAATTAGGTTGGCTAGAAAGCCTGAGAAGCTTAACCCTTAATGTGAAAGGCTGCACACAAAGTATCTTGAGTCTGCTAGAAGGGCAGATAAAGAAACCTGGTTTGAGAAAGAAAAAGAAAACATTGTGCAGAGAAAGTTTGGCACTGCTGTTTTGCTGAAGAGACTGCAAATGTTTTAAAACCATTTTTGGAAAGGAGGTTTTTATTTCCAACCTTGTTTCAATGGTATGAAGAAATACTTTGTTTGAGTTCAGTAACAAGCTGCATTGGGAAGCTGTTTATTTTGTTACCTGTTTTTCTGGAAATTACCCGCCTTTGTGTTGAATATTTGGGACTGTGTGTAAAGGTTCCTTTTGGCCTTCTGGAGAATAAAATCCTGCGTGCCTATATTACTGCTCGGCTGAAGTTATTTTTGCCCATATCACAACTACACCCATAGGCACTCTTATAAATAAAAGACTCTCACCACTTCATATACCTAGGCAACCGCCTAGGGCCTACAAAGTCGTGACAATACCCACAACCAGTTATGAAGATTCCACATATAGCCCCTGCTACCATAATGAGCAATGGCATTCTCAGCCCCTCAATATCCTGGGCAGTGCCCCCCTTGCAGCCGGCACCCCCTGCATGCCGCACAGCAGCGTGATGGAGAACACTCCCCTTCCCCCTTTAGGCCTACACTTTGAAGGCAGCATGGAAAACTTACCTTAAAGATGGGTGGCTTGCTGTGCTGCCTCCAATCCAGAACCGCATGGCTCTTCTCTCCTGGGACAGCTGCCTTCAAGGTGTGGGCCCAGAAGGGGAGGGGCATCCCCTTCCTAGCTGGCACTCAGAGTAGGCTGCACCCACAGCCCTGCCCTTGGAATGCCACTGATGATGAGACATACTTTGTCATCTCTCTTTGAACCCTTCCTCCATACACACATACAGGTATGTCTGACTTTGCAAATGAAGGAAGGGGAAGGGCATTGCTTTGTTCCACTGTAAGTGTGCACACACAACAGCTGACAAATATTAGCATGCACAGTCCTGGACACACAAATGCATACAACCTCTGACACGTCTCATGGCATACACATACACACACACGCAGCTCCCGAAACTCTCCATGACACAGACACTCACACATGCATGTATGTAGCACCCAACAGTCCCCATGGCACACATATACACACACAAGTGTGCATATAGCCTCTGGTAATCCCCATGACACAGGGAAAGGCACAAATATACATAGCCACTGACACACACATATGCGTGCACTCCCAGACACATCCTATGGCCTACAAAGATGAAGCCCCTAAATGATCCTGTGACTGAAGGAAACATGTCATTGTGTTAAACTCTAAAGCAGGGGTCTCAAACTCCAGTCCTGGAGGAACACATACCAGTCAGGTTTTCAGGGTATCCCTAATGAATATGCATGAGATACATTTGCACGCACTGCCCTATTGTATGCAAATATATCTCATGCATATTCATTAGGGATACCCTGAAAACCTGACTGGTTCGTGGCCCTCCAGGACTGGAGTTTGAGACCCCTGCTCTAAAGTGTGCACTTTTCAACTTGTTTCAGCTTTGCCGCAGGGTATGAACATGCCGGACCGCCTTCTCGTGGTGCACAGCCTACCAGTAATAGTAATGGGGAAGGTGAGCACTGATCTATAGGTTGCAGGGGAACACCAGAGACCTCAACACTGGCCCTGGCTCAAGCTAATGCTTACTGTGCAGTAAAACCCATGCTAAGTGCTTAATGCACTTTAGTAAGTATGCCCCTATAGAAACATAGGAACCTGACAATAGAAAAAGTCCATATAAGCAGGGGTTCTCAACCTTGTCCTCGGGACCCACCTAGCCAGTCGGGTTTTCAGGATAACCACAATGAATATGCATGGATAGATTTGCATATAATGGAGGCACTGTATGCAAATTTCTCTCATGCATATTCATTGTGGTAATCCTGAAAACCTGACTGGCTAGGTGGGTCCCGAGGACAGGGTTGAGAACCCCTGTAACCTATCCGTTCTGCCCTTCCATACCAACTACTGTAGTTTCATTTAGACATCTTCTGTGTTTATACCATGCTTTCTGTCCTTATTCCTACTACCTCCACTGGAAGACTATTCCATGTATCTACTACTCCTTCCATAAAGAAATATTTTTGCATATTACTCCTGAGTCTATCTCCTTTCACCTTCATCCTATGTCCTCTCATTGCAGAGCTCTCTTTCAATTGAAAGAGGCTCTCCTCCTGTGCATTTATGCCATGGAGGTATTTAAATGTCTCTATCGCATCTCTTCTCTCCCGCCTTTCCTCCAAAGTATACCAATTGAGATCATTATGTCTGTCCCCATATATCATTTTGGTAGTCACTCTGCATCAACTTCTTCCTGTTTATATCCTTTTGAAGATGTGGTCTCCAGAATTGCACACAATACTCCAAATGAGGTCTCACCAAAGACTTATATAGAGGCACTATCACCTCCTTTCTTCTTGCTGGCTATTCCTCTCCCTGTGCACCCAAGCATCCTTCTGGCTTTTGCTGTCTCCTTTTCTACCTGTTTAGCCACTTTAAGATCATCAGAAATAATCATGCCCAAATCCTGCTCTTCTTTTATGGACCACTGCACCCCTTATACATAGCCATAGCCCGCTCCCCTAGATTTTTACAATCCAAATGCATGACCCTGCATTTTTTAGCATTAAATCTCAGATGCCAAATTTTTGGCCATTCTTCAAGTTTAGCTAGATCCCTCCCCATGTTATCTACTCCTTCCTGGGTGTCTACTCTATTGCAGATTTTGGTATCATTTATAAAGTGGCAAACTTTACCCAACAGTCCTTCCATAATATCACTAACAAAAATGTTAGAGAATCGGACCAAGGACAGATCCCTCCAGTAACATCCTCAGTGTGAGCTCCATTTCCCTGTACCCTTTGCTGCCTCCCACTCAACCAATTTCTAATCAAATTTAATACAGCTTATGCCTTTCCTGGGGGAAATCAAGGTGTGTTACATTCAGTTGCAGTATGCATTTATTAATTTATAAATATAATTCTCTGCAAGGCATTAAGAGATTTTTTTCAGCAAAATATATCAAAATGTACCATTTCTATGGTATTCTACTTAGGTTAATTTTTAAAGATCTTTCCACTTTGGAAACAAAAATGAATGCTACTATTTGTTTTTCAACAAAAAAAAATCTGTTGAATTCTTTTTGGACTAACAAGACAATCATTATTAAATACCATCAAGTCAATGTTGACTTATGGCAACCCTATGGATAATTGCTCTAAATTGTGTTTGATCTATAGTCAGGCAGCTAATTATTGATAGAATGGCATTCATAGGTGGTGCTATTGTATTGATCCATTGAATTACTGGTTTTCCTCCTTTACAAGGACTCAGGGGCGGCCAAGGGGGGTGCGGGGCCATGTGCGGAGACTCAGTGCGGGGCCTCTTTTGCATAACAGGCCTAATTTGCATAAATATTTGCATGATGTTAGCACACACTAACTTTTAGTAAACATGCCTCTTAATGAGTGTATGGATAAAGAAAGACTAAAAGATTTCTACATTACTATAATCCTGTGCCAACCGCCAGGCACATTAGGAACTACTACAAACACTGCCCATTTAGAACCCATAGGAAGTATAAACCTAAAAAAAACCGTATGTGAAGCCACTGTAGAATCCCGTAAAAAAGGCATTTAGAACCCATAGCAAACCCACCGTATCGAAACAGCACTACCAGGACTCACAAAGCACCATACTCTACCTATCAAAAGGCAACACTGCAAATATTAAACCAATACATTTCAGAGAATAACAATACATGACCTACTGGGGAAAGAGAACAAGTGGCAATGTCAAATAGGAATTACATAAACAGAATACCTCACTCAGTTACAAATGCAGAACATAGACCATCACCAAACAAGGAATCACAATTTAGAAACAGGAAGACAATAATTAAATTGGGAACCCCAAAAGCCAAACTTGGAATGTACAATAACACTGTAGAAATAAAACTATAAATTAATTTCCTCTTGTACTAAACAAAGTGCAGACGGTAATGATGCACATTTCCCAGAGCTGACATATTCCAGTTAATGAATTCAAAATAAAGAGATATTTTTCTACCTTTTGTGCAGTTCTTTTTCAGTTGCAATTGCTCCAGCCACTTTCTTCTGGTCTCTTGGTGTCTTCTGCTAACTCTCCATCGTCTGCTGTCCTTTGTCCTTTCTTCTCTTTTCTAGTTTTTTTCCATTCTCTCTCTACAACTGCTTTAACATAGTAATCTTTCTCCTTTTGCTCTTTCCTCATTCCTATTTCATCCACTCAAATTTGACCCCTCCATCCTCAATCCATACTTACTCTCCCAATACCCGGCCAATTGTAGAATTTTCTTCCCTCCCACACAAAATATTTTCCCCCTCTCCATTTCACTCTCCCAGCTCCACCCCATTCTAATCCTCCCCCAACATCAGCTCCCTTCTAGTTCTAGCCCCACCCAGCATCCACTCCCTTCTATTCCCCGCATCAGCCCATTTCCAGTCCTAGTCCCCCTATCAGCCCATTTCCAATCCTATCCTAGCCCCACCATCTGCCCATTTTCAGTCCTATCCGAGTCCCTCCATCAACTCATTTCCAATCCCAGCCCCCCATCAGCCCATTTCTAGTCCTTTCCTAGCCCCACAATCAGCCCATGTCAAATCCTAGCTCCCCTCCACTCAGCCCATTTCTAATCCAAGCCCCCTATGAGCCTACTTCCAGTTCTAGCCCCTCCGTGAGTCCATTTCAATCCAAGCCCCCACCACAGCCCATTTCCAATCTTAGCACTCCCCAACAGCCCATTTCCAGTCCTATCCTAACCCCTCCATCAGCCCATTTCCTATCCTAGCTCTCCGCCCAGACACAACTGGGAGCAGCGCTCTTGCAATGCCAACCAAGATACACAAAAAAGCAAGAGACATAGTCGTCAATGGATGATCAACAGACGTTTATTCATAAAACCCCAACACGTTTCGGTGAAATTGCCTTCTTCAGGGGGTACACTGCTTAAAAACATAAAACAAAATTAAATAAATATACTGTAACCCACCCCTATTTGCAAACCAGTGTTACACGCACTGATGTAGCTTCCTTACTAAAAATGTGTAGTCAGTGGCTGTAAGGGAAGGCGTCATCACCAGATTTACGAATTGGAAAGGTACAGTACACACCAGTTCCTTCAAAAAGGAACTGGGGAAGTATATATTATAAGTAAACTTAGATGGTATGTATGAAGTTTACCAATAAAGTTATTGCAAAGTGTCTTGATATATATTTTACGCAGGTTCTGACACTTTCTTGTATTTCTAGCTGAAATAATCTTTCCAGTTTCTCAGGAGGACATGAAAGAATAACCCAGCATACATTTCATCTTTTATTGCACCAACTGGTAAGTATAAATTATTTAAAAAAACAACAACAATATTTTCTTTTTTTTTAAACTTTTATTTTCATTTTGCAACAGACAAAAGAAACAACACACCAAAGGAGACAAAACAAGTATACAATAAAGAAAAGTAAACCCAATTACCCCCCACCCCCACGCTTCTTCTCTAGCTGATTATGTCAGCATGTGAGCGCTTCCAAACAACAGTGATTATACATCAAAACAATCAAAAGAGGATCTGCGATACAGAATAATCATGGGACAAAGATATATACAAGTTTAGACAGTCAGATGAGAGCATTGAGCAGAATGTACATAGTCATTGAGCATCTTCCATTTAGACCGATGATGAGGAGTCTGAATGGGGGAAGCAAACATACGAGGTATTTGTTCATATTTACTGTAGAGACAGACATGATTCCACCATTCATTGGGGCTCAGCTGAGAGCTATTTTTCCAGTATTTCGTAATTAGGGAAATAGCAATGCCAAGCATAAAGTCCAAAAGGAAGTAAGCCGTTTTTGGAAGAGAGGGGATCCCCGCAGCTGAGCGAAGTCCCACTATCCTCCAAGAAAGGGGCTCTTGAAAGTGCAAAATAGACTGGATACGACCCCAGACCCGACGCCAGTAATACTGTAGTGCGGGGCATTCATACATAACATGAGGTAGTGAACCTATGGCCGCATGGCATGTCCAACAACTATTGCCCTGAGTAGTGTTCCATTTGGCTAATCTGTCAGGAGTGTAAAAACACCGGTGGGCTAGAAAGAAGAGTGTCTGAGTGAGTGAGGCGGATCGGGAGACCCGTGTTACTCTACTCCAGACAAGGCTCCATTGCTCCGGGGTCAAAGTCACATGCAATTCTCTCTCCCATGCTTTCTGCGCTATAGGGGTATCTCTAATTATAGCATTACATAAGGTTTTGTAAAAATTGGATGCTACACCCGGTGAACTACCGATAGATCGGATAGTCTCCAACCAACCTTGTGTAGGGGAGGCCGATGGCGGGAGCACCTTAGCACTCCGAAGGCAATGCTGAAGTTGCACCAACTGAAAATAGTGTTTCGCTGGGAGACCAAATTCAATTTGCAATTCACTAAAAGTTTTCCAGCGACCTTCATGGAACAACTGACTAGGGATCCAAATGCCCCTAGTGTACCAGGGGCTCCACGCCATCGGCTTATTTTGTATTCGAAATCGAGTGTTATACCAAAGTGGGAGCTTGTCTAACGGACAGAGTCGGGAGTCTAAAGAGTGCATAAGATTATTAAAGGCACCTAAGGTGTCTAAAAGCATTGGTGGAAAGTGGGAGTCTGATGGGAGAGTCATACCAGGGAGAAAAGTAAGAGGAATCGGTTTGCAAAGGTCCTCTTCTATGTCTAGCCACACAGGTCTACTCGGTACTGGATCTTCCAGCCAGCGAGCGCCTTGTTTGAGAAGAAAAGATTGATGATACTTCAGGAAATCAGGGAATCTGACACCCCCATTTTCCTTATCTGCTTGCAGCTTATGTTTCGCTATCCTAGGTGTCTTGTTTTGCCACAAGTATCTAGTCAGAAGGCCCTCTATATCTTTATATATACGTCGAGGGAAGAGACAGGGCAACATTTCTAAGATATAATTCACTTTCGGAACAATCATCATTTTTATGGTTTCTAATCGACCCCACCAGGTAAGTGTTAAAGGAGTCCAGCGGTGAGTAAGCGCCCGGACTTTAGAGGTTAAGTCTTTGGCATTGAAGGAGATAGTGTCTTCCAAAGGAGAACAATAGTGAACCCCAAGGTATTTGACCATGCGAGGTTGCCATAAAAAGGGGAAGGGTTGCATATCTGCCTGATGAAGCAAAGGATTTAATGGAAAGGCTACCGACTTGGTCCAATTTATCTTATAACCGGACAGTTGTGAGTATTTACCAATTTGCTCTAGGACAGCCGGTACTGAGTCTATAGAGACAAAAAGCATAAGGTCATCAGCATACGCTGAAATTTTGATTTCCCTATGGGTGAAGGGGACTCCATGAATCTCCTCCGATTGCCGGATTAGTAAAGCCAAGGGTTCAAGTGCAAGATCGAAGAGAAGTGGAGACAGTGGGCATCCCTGGCGAGTGCCGCGTTGAAGGGGAAAAGGCTGAGACTTTAAAGCATTGGCACATATACTGGCTGTAGGCTGTGCGTACATGGTGCGAAGACAACGGAGAAAACCTTCCCCGAATTCGTACCAGCGGAGGACTGCAAACAGGAAGGGCCACTCTAAGCGATCAAAGGCCTTCTCAGCATCAAGTGAGAGGCCAACAAATGGGCGATCAAGATTAACTGCGGTAGTCAGTACATGGCATAGAGTCCGAGCATTGTCGGCAGTTGATCTACCAGGAATGAAACCGCATTGATCTGGGTGTATTAAGGTAGGCATCCTATCCGAGAGCCGGGTAGAGAGAATGGTGGCAAATATTTTATAGTCCGCGTTTAGGAGGGAAATTGGACGATAATTAGCTGTTAGTTGCGGGTCTCTCCCCTCTTTCTCAAAAACTACTACATTTGCCATGGAAAAGGACCCAGAAGGAGAACCCTCCTCGGCCAGAGCAGAAAAATAAATTATCAAAACTGGAGCTAAGTCAGCGTGAAAAGTTTTGTAGAATTCAGCAGGGAGACCGTCTGGGCCTGCGGCTCGACCTGAGGCACATTTCTTGATAGCAGAATGAATTTCTGAGACAGTAAATGGTGTGTCCAAGGCCACTCTATCTTCGTCAGATAGGGTCGGTCTTTGTACCCCTGAAAGTAAGCGTTCAAATACATCTGGCTCAAAATCACATTCAGATTGATAAAGCCGAGTATAAAAATCACGAAAGAGTTCTAAGATTTCGGTATCTTTAGTGACCAAGCCCCCCCCCGACGGATTACGGAGGGCGGTAACACGCTTGGCTTCTTTTTGACCTTTTAGGGCATTTGCTAATAATTTGCCAGCACGATTATTTTCCCGATAATATAACCCTTGTTGTGATTCGATATTTTTAACAGCAGCAGTGTACAAAAGCTGATTGTATTGAAAACGCAAGCGTTGTAAACGGAGTAAAATACATGGGTCAGTACGGGACGTGAGGAGACGCTCCCCAGCTTGTATCTGCTGCTCTAGAGTCAGTAAATGCTGCTTTCTTTGTTTCCCCTGCCGAATTTGATAGCTAGTTATAGTGGCGCGGATAGATGCTTTAAAACCCTCCCACCAAGCCCAGCTCGCTGTGTCATGGGGTGAGTTAAAATGAAAATAATCTTGGATAGCGGCCTTTATATCAACCTGAAAATCTTTTTGACCCAGTAGGGATCTATCAAAAAACCAAGCTCGGGGAGAATCGTCCCGCGCAGTGACACGTAATGATAAAGATATGGCAGCATGATCTGAAATATGGAGAGGATGAGTCCTAGTCGTGTCTACTTGAGAAATCAGTGCTTTGGAAATGAGAAAGAAATCTATTCTAGATTGGGAGTGATGGGGGGCAGAAAAGAAAGTGAACTCTAAGTCGGAGGGGTGAAGTAGCCTCCATATATCTACCAGCGCAAGATCTTGCATCAGAGCTGTAAGGGTAGCAAGACTCTTGGGTGGACTACTCGTTCTAGGCGGCTGTCTATCTATCAGAGGGTCTAACACTTGATTAAAATCACCACCAAGTATTAATGGAGTATTGGCAGAGGCCTGTGCCAACTGCGCAATACTTGCATAGTAAGCAGGGTTGTCCACATTCGGGGCATAAATGCAAATACATGTAAATTCACTATCTCCAACCTTAAGATGTACGCGGGCCCATCTACCCTCCTTGTCAGCGCTAGTATCAATTACAGTAGCTTGCAAAGATTTCTTAACCAGAATGGCTACCCCGCACCGTTTGGAAACGGCGGGAGAATAGGCAGCCACCATGTAAGGCTTAACATTGAGTTTCAGTGTTTCAGCAGAGTTTAAGTGCGTTTCCTGAAGAAACGCTAAATCAGCATGCTCATGGCTAAGATAGCTAAGGATTTTCTTTCTCTTGATTGGACTATTAATGCCCTTTACGTTGAGTGATAAGATTTTACATAAAGCCATTCAGACAAGTTAAAAATTCTGAGCATGATAGCGCACATAATTTCACAATGTCCCTCATATTGACTGTATCTGGCTGTACATATGGCATAAAAGAAAATAAGCTTAGATAATACAATGAAGCGCCCCACATGAAAAAAGAAAAACCGCAGCGCGGTAGAGAAGAAGCAGAACCCCAAAAATTACTGGCGACCATGTGTCTGCGGGGAGAAGCCCCAGAGAAGGCCGAAATTGAAAAAATACATAACCTGTAGGACTGTGCGTGCTCCGAATCCGACCGAGGCACACATCATGGAGGGATAGGAGACCACATAACAAAGTCATAGAACGAAAGAAAGAAAGTCCAGGCAGTCTCTGTACTGAACTATGACCGCCGCATCGGGCCCTTCAAAATGGCGGACAGAGCCGGCAAATAAAAGTCCAAGTCGTTGGATTAGCGCATCTGCTCTGCTTCTTTGGAGTCTAAAAAGGTGGATAGTAGATCAGGATCTTCGAATGTCCTGGTTTGGTTGTGGAGAGTCACTCGGAGCTTCGCGGGATACAACAGGCCAAAGCGAGCCTGTAGCTGTTGAAGTCGAGGGCGAAAAGCAAGGAGTTTCTTCCGTCGGTCGACTGTGGGCTTTGCCAGATCAGGGAAGAAGGAGACTTTGTGACCTTCAAATTCCAAATGATGGTTCGCCCGGGCAGCATTTAAAATTTGTTCCACTTGTTGATATCGTAGCAAGCGAAAGATAATAGGCCGGGGGGTCGTTCGGTTGAGCGCCATGTGGGTAGGAACACGGTGTGCTCGATCGATTTCCAGTTCTTTATGAAAGGTGATCTTCAGCAAGGAGGGAAGAGTTTTGAGCAGGAATTCTCTCATATCTCCCGCTTCCACCCCCTCCGGTATTCCAATGAGCCTCACATTGTTGCGACGGGCTCGATTATTGCTATCTTCTAACTCCTTTTGAAGATTCTGTATCTGGCGCTCAGCCTTGTCCAGTGTGCCCAAGCGCACCGCGTGCGAGTCGAGGACCCCCGCCATATTGTCCTGCCGTAATGAGAGACCTTCAAGTCGGTCCTGGAGCACTCCAAAGTCTTCTCGCAGGGCTCTAAGCGCTTCTCCATTGGACTGCACCAATTCCTTCACGCCGCGTATTTCCTCTAAAATCTCCAGGTGCATTTCGGGGTTCTCCCGAAATGGAACCATCTTCTGTGGGGAGGACACCTCTGTTTTGGAGCGTTTTCCGTGAGAAGAAGAAGGAGACCCGAAGTCCAAGCGCGCTGGTTTATGGGCCGCCATCCCCCCCGAGGTACCCCGGTCAGCCCGGAGCGAAATAGTAAGTTTGTATAGGTATTATGTCAGGATTCTAAGTAGGCCTCTCGGGAGCTTCAGCGCGAAGCGTCTTACCCGCTGGACATCAGGCTCCGCCCCCCCAACAACAATATTTTCTTTTACAGAAGATCAACCACAACACGTTACAACTCTAATGAAGGAAACCCTAACTATTCTAACCAGATAAGTATCTCTTCTGGCTAATGCAGCATATGAAGTGTAATTCTCTGTTAACTTCAATTGCTAACTCGTAAGTTCTGATGCTTTTTGTAGATTTATTTTTCTTTAGGGTGAAAACGTATTACATCAGTAACAGGTAAGAATTGTTCACTCTCTTTCTTTTGCTCTCCTTTCCCTTGTTTTAAACAACAAAGCTTATGTTAAGTACTTCACTTAACTTTATTCAGACGTTCAGATAAGATGTGAAGCTGACTCTTTGTTGAAGTGTAGGGGCCACGTTTCGCGCAGGAACCGCCGCACCTCTGTATCCTCAGAATCCGGAGTACCTGGCTCCCTAACTTAATCAAAATAAAGGGAAGCAAAACCCTAACTTTTCCCTAATGTAGGTATATAACAACCTAATTTATTCTTATCCCTCAAATTTTGTTGTTTCCTAACTAATGAAATAAAATTAAGCAAAGTCCCTAGCTAAGATCACCTGTCTGAACTTAGGTCCCTATACTGAAGAGCTTAATGAACCCCCTACTTTCATACAACCATCCTTGCACCTTATTTACTCAGACTTGAACTCAGAGCTACAGTAATACGTCTCCATTCCACAACATTTAAATTCATTCCATCTTTCAACATAGCTTGTGCACTGAAACTGTGGTAACTTATGTAATCTCTGTAGAGCTGTTACACATACATTATGGGTTTATTCCCTAAACAACAGTTTCTGGTACAGGTTATATTACACCTGTTTTCATTACAATGTCTATTCAGCTCATTTCATTACTCTTGTCACCTTTAGAGCATTTAAACCAACATACCTTTTTATAGTGAGCCCTATTACTTGCATCACTATAAGATATGTTCACCTGAGTCAATTATACAGTATATAATAATATACAAGGCTTCTTATTAGAAAAAGTGTGATTCTCACTGTCTTCCAAATCTCTGCATCCCCTTTCAGAAACTCTGCCACCATACAAAAGCAAAGTTCCACTCTATTACCAAAATCATATTCACACAGGTCACTCAGTCTCTAGACTCACCCAGGAGCTCTTTTTAATACACACTTGCTCACGGTTTCAAACAGCTCTCTCCTTTTCCTTTACTCTCTCCCAGCCGCAACCAAGGCAACGCTGCCTCAAATGACATCATCCAGGGTCCTCCAGCCAATGAAAAGCATGCTTGCACCAGCACTCCAACAACATCAGTTGCCATGAATTCTATTTTGCAGCTAAAATCTCCATTTTACCTTCCAAAACTCCCATTAGAAATAATGGTATCAAAATTCTATATCATATTTAAATAGGAAACATAGGGGTCTGTTTACTAAAAGGCCGGTGGTGTGCGGTCCGCGGTACCGAGCGGGTGCCGTATAAGGAGTGGGCGTTCCGTCGTGAAGAACAGAAGCTGTGAGTGACAGATGCGCTAAGGTGCGCGGCGCCCGTGTGGCTAGTGCCCTGTGACATTACGGAGTTTGATCTGTGCACATGGATCACACTGCTCACGGTTTTTGGGCTTCCACTATTGTGCTGCACATTGCTGACGGAAACGGTTTCTTTTCCCTGCACAGCACCTCTAACGCGAGTGTTTCACTGGCGTTATATTTCTTTGCAGATTCGGGCACGCTCCTGTGCGGCGAGTCTCTCCCCTCCCACATTCCGCCCACTGACCCCGTCTCTCCGCCCCTAGGGGGCCTTCCTCCGCCCTCATTTCGCCTTTGCACGCCTCTTTCGCACATTACCGCCCCGCAAATGTGCGCGTTGTCGGCGCACGCTTGCGGGACCCGTTAATGTGCCGCGCACTCGTACGGGGCGCTTAAGAGCACTTAAATACATCTTTTAGAGCGCTCATGTGCGCCCCGTACAAGTGCGCCGTTTAGTAAACAGACCCCATAGTATATACTCCAAAAAAAATTATCTCTTTCTTATTAATCACGGACTGACTATTAAACACTGTTTTCACAAGTTTGTAACCCTAAACTGCTCTCCGCTATGACATTTCATCAATTTAACATTACCCAATAAATTTCTGAAATCCCATTTCATTTTCTAAAATTAAATTGGAATCTCAGCTTTCACCTCACGCAATCCAAATTAAAATCAGAGTATCGGAACCACCATACTCCCCCATTACACAAAATAGGCTATAACTAAAAAAATAAAGTAAACTTTTCATGCCAAACTTGCTTTTAATTTTTTACTTAGGACCCCCGATTTTATATGAGTCCAAATCTATAATTTTCCAACCTATTAAACCCCTTCTACTTCCAACCCTGTAAAATTGAGCCATAAAACATTAAAATTTTCCAAATTCTGACGCCGGAATCGGATTCCCCATAGTCCCTTTACTGAAAGTCAACGCTTTTCCCGAGTCTCTAGAACCCCTAAATCCCGTTGGGTGCCTAAATCAAATCCGAGGCACCTACCTCCAACTCGTCTGGAACTCTACCTGAACAGCAGCTAACTCGAGGCCCCCGGCTTCACTCCGGGCCTACCGCGAACGTGCGCGTGCACGCGGTGATGTGCACCTGCACGGCTCGACGTCCTCTTCAACTATGGCTGCCTCTCTGCCCTATTTCGGCCCCTCCCCGCGTCGGAAAAGATCGCGGCTAGACGCTGCTGTCTGCCTCTCAGGTAAAAAAAATCTTAACCCCTAATGGGGGTTACATTCGCCCATGTTAAAACTTAATGTTGTCCTCAACATTTTTATGCACGATTAAACTTCACTCCATCCACACTTCCATTTTATCAATCAAAACATCCATGATCGTATTCTCCCTACACTATGCAAGGGTACTATCGCCAATGGGGCCGCTTTCTCAGGAAATTTCTTCCCCCCCATTCACTTTCACAATCCAGGCCTGGCGTATCCTGGGGACATGGGAGAATGTACCCTAACAGTCCCATGCCACCTGGTACGTCAGACCATCAAACATTCAAGATATCACTGAACTGAACTATTTTTGGACTCACTCTGGTTAGTCTCTCAAATGCACTGATCAACCATTCCAAAACCACTCATATAGTTTTTCCGAATTGAATTTGGGCATCCCTAACCCCTTTCTGGATTTCCCTAAACCAGTATTTATACTTTCTCTAATAACAGTTTCTCTTCTTACTTAACATATATAACCATTCTTATTTAATAGCCAAAGTAACACACTGTCAACAGTACAGCAATTAAACTTTCACATTAACAGCATTCTCTTCCATTTGGAATGCGTACAATTCCGGCTCACAATTCTGTCTATCATCTAACACAATTGTTTACAGTTTATTACTGGAATTGCCAGCTTAGCTCCCTTAACTTGGTTAAGGTATGAGGTACCCAACCTCGATTTCCCTTAACCAAGTCCAGGTATGAAGTACCTAACTTCGATTAAAAATTTATCATCCCTCTTGGCTCAACCCAAAATATAATTTTCTCTTAAATAAGCTGAACACAAACCTTTAGTATCACGAGTGGAACTTCGTACTACATCCCTCCTTCTTTCAGTTATAGATAGGCCCTGTTGCACAGGTAGAAGTTCTCGTACCTGTACAAACGTTCGTATCCAATAACACTCCTTCCTCGTCCCCTCCCTTTCTAAATTATCCTTTCCGGAATCAAAACTTACAGGTTTTATTTGGGATGGCATTCCCACACTTGGTGACTCTGAACCTTCTATATCCAAAGAAAACAACTTAAGCATATTTCTGTGTGTAGAACTCTTATTTTTCCCGATTCACTTTGAGTTTTAAACACAATTTGATTAGTTCCCAATATCTCTAAAATTACATAAATTTCACTTTCCCACGGACTTTGTAATTTATGTCGGCCAGGATAATTCTGTTTTCGCACCAACACTCTATCCCCTACGTGTAATTCAGACATTCTGCTCTTTTGATCATAACTTTTCTTTATTTTCAAAAAACGTTCGGCGGACTTCTTCCAGGCTACATTACGAGCAACTTCCAATTTCTCCTGTTGTAGTTGAATCCAGTTTTCTGCAATTTCAGTGTCACGATCAGATAACATTTCTTCAGTTACCAAGGGGCACGAAGGAGGTAGTGTCTCCCTTCCCATAAACAGATAAACTGGAGCAAAGCCGGTGGAAGAATGGACAGAGCTATTGAATATTTGATTAAGTTCAGGCAGATATTCGGACCATTTTCTCTTTTTATCTTCTAGGAACATTCGCAAGATTTGATGCATTGTTCTATTAAACCGTTCACACCTACCATTTCCCTGGGGGTGGTATGGAGTAGTTCTAGATCTTGTTATGCCATACCAACTGCATAGTTCCTTTATGACTTCTGATTCAAATGCTCTCCCTTGATCTGAATGTAAACGTTCTGGAATTCCATACACAGCCAGCCATCTATTAATAAGCATTCTTGCAGTAGTTTTTGCAGTTTGATTTCTAGTAGGTATTGCAATAGTGAATCTGGTGAACATGTCCATTAAGAACAGATTCAAATCCCCTATGGTCTCTTTCTAATATTGTATAATCCATTGCCAAAACTTCTAAGGGTTTGTTTACATGGAAAGAACCCAGTTTTTCTCTTTCTTGAGGACATGGTAACTTTGCAAAACAACACTGAGAACATTTGCTTATCCAATTTTCAATATCTTTCTTTAAATGCACCCAATAATGTTGTTTACGTATGTTTTTAAATGTGGTTTCTACTCCAAAATGTCCTGCTCTATCATGGAAATTCCACAATACTTTATTTTTTAGCTCATCAGGCACCACCACTTGCCACACCACATCTCCATGTCGGCAGTCTTCAAACTTTCTAAATAATACATTATCTCTGATTATTAATCTATCTCTTTGTTTCCAGAGAATTTTTATCTCTTCCATTACTTGTTGCCAATTCACTTCTGTAGGTTTTTGTCTTAGCCACTCTAATATTATTTTTATTACTGGATCAGTTGTTTGAGCTTGATAAATTTCTTCGTGCAATTGCTCAGATAAAGTCAATTTATTTGACACCGTCACCTGCTTCATCTGAATAACTTTATTTGTATTTTGTTTCTTGGCACACTCTAACAAATTCAGTTTCAAAAAATCCTTTCCATCCTTATCTTCTTCTTCTTCCTCTGACTCTAGATCTTTAGGTAATCTAGACAGAACATCAGCATTCTGATTCAATTTTCCCGGTTTATATTCCACACTGAAATCTAATTCAGCTAGTTGGGCAATCCATCTCTGTTCTATAGCTTGAATCTTAGCAGTTTCCAGGTATTTTAGAGGATTGTGGTCTGTTCTTGCTATAAACATTTTATAAATCACGTATTCTCTAAATTTATCAGTGGCCGCCCACTTCAGTGCCAGTAACTCCAATTTAAAGGCCAAATAATTATTTGCATTCCTTTCTGCTGGCATATGAGATAACCCTTTCTTTGCCATTTTGAATTTGGCTTAGTATAGCTCCTAATCCTCTGTAGCTGGCGTCTGTTGTCAAAATAAAGGGTTCAGTAAATATTGGGAATGATAAAATAGGAGCTGACGTTAATTTCTCTTTTAAGGCATCAAAAGCTAATTGACACTCTTCGGACCACACAAATTCCTTTTCCCGGTTGGTTTCTTTATTCTTCCCCGTAAGAAAATGTAAAGGTGCAGCGATTTGTGCAAAATTGGGCACAAACCGTCTATAGAAGCTTGCAAAGCCCAAGAAACTGAGTACTTCAGTCTTTGTGGTAGGGACCTTCCACAGCTGTATCACTTGAATTTTGTCCGAGTCTGCCGCTACTCCTCTCTCAGAAACCACATACCGCAGAAATTTGGCTTCTTTACAGAATAATTTACATTTGCTAGGCTTTAGCTTAAGGCCGGTTTCCCCCAAGCATTTGAATACTTGATTCAAGCTCTCTAAGTGAATTTCAAACGAAGGAGCATATATCAAGATGTCGTCCAGGTAGAGCAACAAAATTTCAAAGATGTACTCATCTAGCACTGTATCCATCAGTCGCTGAAAGCTAGCGGGCACATTACACAAGCCAAAGGGCATTCTGGTCCATTCAAAAAGACCGAATGGAGTGGAAACTGCTGTCTTTTCAATGTCCTTTGGGCGCATCCCTAGCTGAAAGTATCCTGAGGTAAGGTCTAAAGATGAGAACCAGTTAGAATTTCCTAAGGCGTCCAGTGCCTCATCGACGCGAGGTAAAGGATACGCATCCTTGACAGTAACAGCATTTAATTTGCGATAGTCGCAACAAAATCTTATACTCCCATCTTTTTTTCTGATCACTACGGCAGGACTAGCCCAAGGACTATGACTCTTTCGTAGGATTCGTTGCTGCACCAGTCCAGTAATGTGACTTTTAAACTGTTCAAAAAGATGAGGTGACACCCTACGAAATGGCTGTTTAATAGGAGGTATACCTCCTGTCTTTATTTGATGCTGTATAATCTCAGTGTACCCAATGTCATTATCATTATTAGAAAAGACATCACGATGTGTCCACAGCAGTTGTTTTAGTTGTTCAGACTGTCTGTCATTTAATAAATTCCAGTCAATTTTCACCATAGGCAAATTATTTCTCCAGTCAGTATTAATTCCCATTTCTGCAGTTTTTGAGTTTTTTTTTCTTTCAAGAATCTCCATGGGTTTAATAATCTCTGCCACCCTCATCCTAGGAGGAAGGTTGACATTTTTTTCTCCTATATTTATCACTCTCACAGGTACTCTACCTTCTTCTTCTTGTGCTAATACTTTGGCTACCATTATGCTGTCTGACATACTTGCGGACTGGGTGGCGGTTACCAACAATGGTCCTACCCAGTACCTAACACTGTTACATTTCCCTACAATTATCTTTTCAGACCTTGCAGGAATCAATTGACCTACCCTTCCTAATATTTTAACAAAATGTACTCGGTGCTCTTTTGGACTTCGCCTTTGGAGACTTATTTCCGTAATTATAGTTTAAATTTTTGTTGGCTCCAAAGTAAAACAGGATAAATCCCGAAACAGCCCTTCCAAGTGCCTCAACACATTCATTTCCACGATACCTTGAGCTGTGTTTTCTTCCATCCTTCCGTTCCTGAAATTGTCTTGAACTACGAATATACATCTTTCTGGAACCAATTGTCCTAAGCACTGCACGTTAGCATCAATGTACCCTAGGACTGGGAGTTCGGTTCCGTTAACAGCTATTAACTTCAATTGTGAGGCATCCTGTAGAGAGTACGGATCAGGAAAATTTTTATTAAAATAACTGGCTAAGATAGTGGATACGCTTGACCCAGTATCAACGGTACATGTTATTTCGACCCCATTAATTTTCATTTTAAGGAGCGGACTTGGTCCCACCGCCTGTTCCCCAAATAATTTCTCTTCAGATATCTCCCTTTTATTTTCAGTCACTTGTCCCCTTACCACAGCTTTTCGATCAATCTCTTTCTCTACGGTATCACTCACCTGGCTTCTTCTAAGCGAATCATTGCTGATACTTGATATACCACTACTATTTAAACTCCCATTTCCACTATCTGAATGAGGTATTTGCCAAAACTTTTCACTCCTGCACTGTCGAGCTATGTATCCCGGTTCTTGACATTTAAAACAAATAATTTGTTCTGAGGGTGTTCTCCTTGATCTTTCTCCAGGAACAAAATCTCTCCTCATTGCCTAGAATCACCGGTTCTACCATTATTATATTCCTTCTGTATTCCTCTATTCCACCTTTCTCATCTCTGCATCTCCCACTCTTGCTCTTGTCACTCAGTCCACTGAGTAAACAACCGGGTCAGTTGTCCGATCATTGCTGCAGTGGCATCCCTACTTGCACCATCACCCACTTCTTCTCTGGCCTGTGGAGAACTTTCTTTGGCTCTACTATAACCGGGACCCTCTCTTCTCCTGCCCATCTTATGGCGGCCTGTAACAGTTCTGAAAATCCCAACCCTGGGTTATCTTCATTTCGTTTAGTAATTTCCCATTTCAATGTGGCATCTCTTAATCCCAGGATGAACTGCTCTTTTAAGGTTTCTTCCGGCGTTCCCATTCTTCTCCGATCCCTTTTTAAAATTACATCCATTTTTTGCTGAAGTTTATACCCATAAACTCTAATAGTTTTCTTTTCTCTTCCTGTTCAGCGTTGTAGAATTCTTGTATCCTTATTCCTAAGGCAACCTTATCCCCGTACACCTGTCTTAACATTTCAAAAATCTCCTCTACGGTACAATCTCTAGATAGAGAATATTTAACTGTATCAGCTGCTAGGCCTTTCAGATGATCTCTGATTACGTCCACTTGGTCTTCCGGAGAAATCTTTAAAATTCTCATCCTAATTCTCACTTTCTCTATCCAATCTTCCACGGTTAAATCAGAAATTTCCTTTTGGTACCTTGAAAATTCTGGAATCATCTGTTCATGGGGTACTACTACTGTGTTGGTGATAATCTGTGGCATTCGTGTTCCACTTGTTCCAGCTTCCACTTCCATCTTCCAAAAACTCTTGTTTCCTTAAAAAAAAAAAAAAAAAAAGTTTCTGCGAAACAGAGCTTACCCTCCCGACTAAAATAATTTTCAAACACACCAAAATCAAATTTTATTGTACTGCTCTTCCAGCGTTAGCCGAAAATTCCAAATGTTTGTTAGTTATTTACCTTAACTAACTACACCTAAGAAAGGTCAGAGTCACTAATTTTAATTACCACCCACTACTATACCCCCAATAACTTTATCACAGGTATCCTGCCGACTACTACGCCAAATCTGTAACCCACCCCTATTTGCAAACCAGTGTTACACGCCCTGATGTAGCTTCCTTACTAAAAATGTGTAGTCAGTGGCCGTAAGGGAAGGCGTTATCACCAGATTCACGAATTGGAAAGGTACAGTACACACCAGTTCCTTCAAAAAGGAACTGGGGAAGTATATATTATAAGTAAACTTAGATGGTATGTATGAAGTTTACCAATAAAGTTATTGCAAAGTGTCTTGATATTTATTTTACGCAGGTTCTAACACTTTCTTGTATTTCTAGCTGAAATAATCTTTCCAGTTTCTCAGGAGGACATGAAAGAATAACCCAGCATGCATTTCATCTTTTATTGCACCAACTGGTAAGTATAAATTATTTTAAAAAAAACCCAATATTTTCTTTTACAGAAGATCAACCACAACACGTTACAACTCAAATGAAGGAAACCCTAACTAATCTAACCAGATAAGTATCTCTTCTGGCTAATGCAGCATATGAAGTGTAATTCTCTGTTAACTTCAATTGTTAACTCGTAAGTTCTGATGCTTTTTGTAGATTTATTTTTCTTTAGGGTGAAAACGTATTACATCAGTAACAGGTAACAACTGTTCACTCTCTTTCTTTTGCTCTTCTTTTCCTTGTTTTAAACAACAAAGCTTATGTTAAGTACTTCACTTAACTTTATTCAGATGTTCAGGTAAGATGTGAAGCTGACTCTTTGTCCAGATAACTGCGAGGTTGAAGTGTAGGGGCCCAAGTTTCGCGCAGGAACCGCTGCACCTCTGTATCCTCGGAATCCGGAGTACCTGGCTCCCTAACTTAATCAAAATAAAGGGAAGAAAAACCCTAACTTTTCCCTAATGGAGGTATATAACAACCTAATTTATTCTTATCCCTCAAACTTTGTTAAGTTCCCTAACTAATGAAATAAAATTAAGCAAAGTCCCTAGCTAAGGTCACCTGTCTGAACTTAGGTCCCTATACTGAAGAGCTTAATGAACCCCTTACCTTCATACAACCATCCTTGCACCTTATTTACTCAGACTTGAACTCAGAGCTACAGTACTACGTGTCCATTCCACAACATTTAAATTCATTCCATCTTTCAACATAGCTTGTGCACTGAAACTGTAGTAACTTATGTAATTTTTGTAGAGCTGTTACACATACATTATGGGTTTATTCCCTAAACAACAGTTTCTGGTACAGGTTATATTACACCTGTTTTCATTACAATGTCTATTCAGCTCATTTCATTACTCTTGTCACCTTTAGAGCATTTAAACCAACATACCTTTTTATAGTGAGCCCTATTACTTGCATCACTATAAGATATGTTCACCTGAGTCAGTTATACAGTATATAATAATATACAAGGCTTTTTATAAGAAAAGGTGTGATTCTCACTGTCTTCCAAATCTCTGCATCCCCTTTCAGAAACTCTGCCACCATACAAAAGCAAAGTTCCGCTCTATTACCAAAATCATATTCACACAGGTCACTCAGTCGCTAGACTCACCCAGGAGCTCTTTTTAATACACACTTGCCCACGGTTTCAAACAGCTCTCTCCTTTTCCTTTACTCTCTCCCAGCCGCAACCAAGGCAACGCTGCCTCAAATGACATCATCCAGGGTCCTCCAGCCAATGAAAAGCATGCTTGCACCAGCACTCCAACAACATCAGTTGCCATGAATTCTATTTTGCAGCTAAAATCTCCATTTTACCTTTCAAAACTCCCATTAGAAATAATGGTATCAAAATTCTATATCATATTTAAACAGGAAAAATAGTATATACTCCAAAAAAAATTATCCCTTTCTTATTAATCACGGACTGACTATTAAACACTATTTTCACAAGTTTTTAACCATAAACAGCTCTCCGCTATGACATTTCATCAATTTAACATTACCCAATAAATTTCTGAAATCCCATTTCATTTTCTAAAATTAAATTGGAATCTCAGCTTTCACCTCACGCAATCCAAATTAAAATCAGAGTATCGGAAAAACCATACTCCCCCATTACACAACATAGGCTATAACTAAAAAAATAAAGTAAACTTTTCATACCAAACTTGCTTTTAATTTTTTACTTAGGACCCCCGATTTTATATGCGTCCAAATCTATAATTTTCCAACCGATTAAACCCCTTCTACTACCAACCCTGTAAAATTGAGCCATAAATCATAAATATTTTCCAAATGCTGACCCCGGAATCGGATTCCCCATGGTCCCTTTACTGAAAGTCAACCCTTTTCCCGAGTCTCTAGGACCCCTAAATCCTGTCGGGTGCCTAAATCAAATCCGAGGCACCTACCTCCAACTCACCTGGAACTCTACCTGAGCAGCAGCTAACTCGAGGCCCCCGGCTTCACTCCGGACCTATCGCGAACGCACGCATGCACGCGGTGATGCGCACATGCACGACCCGACGTCCTCTTCAACTATGGCTGCCTCTCTGCCTATTTCGGCCCTTCCTCGCGTCGGAAAAGATCGCGGCTAGACGCTGCTGCCTGCCTCTCAGGTAAAAAAAATCTTAACCCCTTATGGGGGTTACAATACATATAAATGATTAATCAAATCAGAAAGCCCCATGTGGGTATCTGTAACGATATACGTATAAATAAACCATTACATAATGTAAATAAATAGATAAAACCTCCATAATAAAACTCATATTGTAAACGCAGGACATAGAAACGTAAAACATAATACAATAAAAATGTGGACAAACATATCATGATAAAGTATATATACATATGGTAAATAAAAATGTATAACTTGAAAATAGCAAGGTTATGTGCACTTAAACTGCACCATATAACATTATCAAACTCTTCACATGGTAACTTCTTGCAAGCTAACTCCTTCCAATTTAAAAATAATAATACTAATGGATATCTAGTAAAATCATGTAATTTGTGAATTAACTCAGTACATGCCATAACGGCTATTATTATAACTGTCTTAGAAACCACTTATTTATTTATTTTATTTATTTATTTATTTTAGCTGTATTTATATCCTGCTTTTCACCGGGTCAAAGCGGTCAATTGGGGGATACATTTAACACGAGGGGATATGAGACACATACACTAATACTTACAGGGAACATGGGCAATGGAGGGTTAAGTGGCTTGCCCAAGACCACAAGGAGTGCCTACAGGACTAGAAATCCCAGTCCCTCCGGCCTGAGATTGCTGTCCCCAGGTGGGACTTGAACCCCCGGCCCTCCGGCCTGAAGTACCTTGTCCTTGTCCTTATAACTTATATCGAAATGTAATGTAGTAGCTATTATAACTGTGTTAAAAAATCATAGTTTATTTATTTATTATTTATTTAGTTGTATTTATATCCCGCTTTTCACCGGGTCAAAGCGGTCAATTGGGAGATACATTTAACACGAGGGGATATGACACACATACGCTAATACTTACAGGGAACATAGTATTAATCAAGGACAGGCAAATAAAAAACTTCTATGTTTAAAAGTAGTAGTGACACCGTTGTTATATACTAGAGATTGGATTCCTTTTATATGCTATCATGAGTTGTTTAGAAGCAAACTGTGGTAAGGAATTAAGTAGATACCATTCCTGTCTTAAAATATTCACGATTGCTTTAGAGAAGTTTATAGTTTAAATATGGTCTTTATGAAAATGTGCTTGATACATCGTAGACCAAGTTCTTTATGCTTCTCTTTTGGACAGCTGCAGTTTTTTCCCTTTCTCCTTCCCTTCATGTAAGTTTCCAATATTTTATGTAGTCTGGATGTCACTTCGTTACTACATACACAATAGTTCTATTTTAGAAATCTTAAATTTAGTTAGGTCCTTGGAGTTACAAATACACGCAGTATATTGTTGTTTTCCCGTGGCATGATATGAGTTATAACACACGCAGGATATGGTTTCCTTGGGGCACGGTATGAGATACAATGCTTTTATACTTTTAGTAAGTTTATTGCTTTAAGACTATTGATTAACATTTACGCATTTAGTATGCCTATTGCTGCAAGATTATTCACTAACATCTATGCGCTTTTTCTGTGAATCATAAGCTCCGCCTATGAACTAGTCTCCTCCACTTTTGGCGCGAATGTTGGCATCGTTATAACTCAACGCTTACCACTCTGGCTTTCTATGTATTTTCTGATGCAGAACTACTGATAGCTTTTTCCATTCCTAAAAGTAGGATGCATATAGTTTATTAAATGATTTCCACTTCTATGTCATGACGAGTTGTTCAACATATTCTTTTATATATATATTTTTAATATACTTGTTTCAGTATAACAATAGCATTAGCAATCTTCTTTTAGCTTTACAGCAGTGACCTCTACCCGATCCTTGCACTTTGATGGCAAAATGTTTTTTAGCCTACAAGCTCAGGTTGGTTGTTCCAGTGTGTATTTCCTATAGTACACATTATAAAACAGGAATATTAGTTAATTTTTCACAACGATTTTAATGCACAATATATATTGTTTACTTATATATCTCTTAAGTACCTGCATATTCTATATTATACCGATTACCATCTTCATAACAAGATAGCTACAACAACGGTCGTTATACTATACATCGATGTCATTTATGGATAGTATGTACTTACTAAATAATTATTACTAAGATTCCCATCTACATTAAGTACACATATAAAATAATACAATTTCTTTAGCTATGTCCGTAATTTTTGCCAATATGCAATGCTCAATACTGTTTTAACACATTTGTTCAGTGAAGCATAAGCGTTTTCTTTTTTGGCTTCTTAGCAGGGACTTTACCTGAAACTTGTACGTTGATGGCATAATAACATGAATGCACATGATCAGGTCAGTTGTTCTAGCATGTACTCTTCATAGTTCATACTGCAAGTTAGGTATATGACTCTTTTTTATCGTAACTTTAGTGTACAGTAACGTTGTTAATATTACTTCTAAATATAGAAGTGTTCTCTAGTATATAACAACGGTGTCACTACTACTTTTAAACATAGAAGTTTTTTATTTGCCTGTCCTTGATTAATACTATGATTTTTAACACAGTTATAATAATAGCTGCTACATTACATTTCGATATAAGTTATAAGTAGTTTCTAAGACAGTTATAATAATAGCGGTTATGGTATGTACTGAGTTAATTCACAAATTGCATGATTTTATTAGATATCCATTAGTA
This sequence comes from Ichthyophis bannanicus, assembly GCA_033557465.1. Lineage (NCBI taxonomy): Eukaryota > Metazoa > Chordata > Amphibia > Gymnophiona > Ichthyophiidae > Ichthyophis > Ichthyophis bannanicus. The sequence continues at coordinate 126,112,364 of CM066034.1, read as the reverse complement.
GTATTATTTTTAAATTGGAAGGAATTAGCTTGCAAGAAGTTACCATGTGAAGAGTTTGATTATTTATTTATATTTCTTATATACCGCGCTATTTTAATCAGTGTGGTTTACAGTAGAAACAAATGTACTACAATGTAATGACACATTGAGTTTACATAGAACAGGATATACAAACTTGGAAGGAACAGGGGGAAACTATATACAGCTTATGTACATATTACAGTGGCAATTAATCTCGGAAGTAACCGGGTAGCCGGACCCGGCGCTCCCCCTTCTATTGCCTCTGCCCCCCATCCCTTCCAGCCCCATCCCCCCCCCTTTCCAAGAAATTCACAGACAACAATTCTTGGTAACAACTGGTCGCAGCTTTATTTCCGAAACAAAATAATTACCATTGAACCGTAATACAGATTCAACCAAACCCCCAGCAGAGCGATGTGCCACCAGCCATGCAATTAGCAAAGCGACCACGCCTCCACTCCGGCCATGGTCCCACCAAGGCCAAGTTCTACCACCCCTATCCAACTTCGCCATATTACTAGCAAAAGTCTTCCAGGGGTTGTCCGGGTTGAGGGCACCCGCCCCCACCCCAAGTCACCAAAGGCTCCGGACCCCGGAAACCTCCGGGATCCCGCCCATAACACCCCCCCCCCCCGCTGCAACACCCCAACAATTCGCCCGCTACCCTTGCCAGAATGGGTGGGCGGGTGGGCTGCCTCTCCTCCAGCCCGACCGCATGTGCTCCAGCCGCGCCACGAACGCCGGAGCACATGCGGCTTTCCCCAGCATTGATTGGCTTCACTCGCCTCAACCCCGAGCGGAGCCAATCATTTTAAATGACGCGTGCAGCGTCACCTCGCTGATGCGCCTCGCCAGCTTACTGATAAGCGCGTGCAGGGTCCCACGCCGGGCCGGGCACCCCGGTTACGCGCGGGCGCCGGGACCTTGCCCGCGCCCTATTACGTATGTAAGGGGTCTGTACATGGGTCAGAATGGGGAGAGAATGGGGAAAAGCTGATTAACCATTATCAATGGGGGAATGTTCGGTGGGTGGAGTTAGGTGGGGGGTCCGAGGGGTAGGTGTATGCTTTTCAGACTGGGAAGTCGGGTAGTGCTGTATGAACAGGTGGTGTTTTAGGACTTTTCGGAACACTGCTAGGTTTTGGATGGCTTGGAGTTCTGCTGGGAGGGCATTCCATGCAATCGGTGCAAAAATAGAAAATGCTCTGTTGGCTGTTGATTTTGTACATTTCGTTATGAACCTGGGGACTTCAATTATGTTTATCTGCGTAGTTCTTCTTATTCTGTTGATTGTGGTATGGTGGAGAAGTGCGTTGATGGGTGTAGATGGCTGATTTTTGAGGGCTTTGAAGGTTAGTATTAGAAATTTATAGGTGATTCTGGCGGGGAGAGGCAGCCAGTGTAGATTTATCAAAATAGGCGTTATATGATCGGATCTTGATGCACCAACTAGGACCCTAGCAGCTGTGTTCATGGCAAGTCTGAGAGGGTTTAAGGTTGACTGTGGAAGTCCCTGTAGTATGATATTCACAAAGTCAAGCTGTGGGATGATTAGAGCTTGGAATATTGATCTATAGTCAGAGAAGTCGAGTAATGGGCGAAGGTGTCTTAGTGTTCGGATCTTGTGATAGATTGCTTTTGTGGTGTTTGTAACATGGGCTGACATATCGAGGCGTTGGTCGAGGGTAATTCCTAGGTATCGGATTGTGGGTTTAGTTTTCAATTCTATATTATTGATCTGAAGTGATGGGGGAGGCGTGAAGCTCCGATTCTTTGTGACGAATAGAACGTCTGTTTTGCTGTTAATCCGGAGATTTTGAGTTAGAAGCCAATCTGACACTGCTTCAAAACAACTCAGTATTGGAGAGAAGTCAGGTTGGTCAATCGTAAAAGGTGCATAGATGAGGATATCGTCAGCGTAAGCAAGACAGTGGACGTTGAAGGAGCGGATTAGAGCACAGATAGGCTGCATATAAATGTTGAAGAATAGAGCAGATAGGGATGAGCCTTGAGGCACGCCTTGTTTCAGGGGGAAAGGCTCTGATGTCGTGGGACCTGTTCTAACTTGTTACTATCTGTTGCAGAGATAAAATTTGCACCAGGCTAGTGCTGAGCCTTGTATCCCTTTTTCTTTAAGTCGGAGTAGTAGTGTGTTGTGGTTTACGGAGTCAAAGGCGGCCGCTATATCCAGGAATATCAAGACGAATCCTTGGTGAATATTGTCGAGGCCTGTGATTAGATTATTGAAGAGGGTTGTGAGAATGGTGTCGATACCGTGGGCTGCTCTAAAGCCATGTTGGGAGGTGTCTAGAGGCGACTCCGTATCTATGTGATGTTGAATTTGTCGCAGGACCACTTTCTCAATAATGTTATATGGTGCAGTTTAAGTGCACATAACCTTGCTATTTTCAAGTTATACATTTTTATTTACCATATGTATATATACTTTTTTATCATGATATGTTTGTCCACAATTTTATTGTATTATGTTTTACGTTTCTATGTCCTGCGTTTACAATATGGGTTTTATTATGGAGGCTTTATCTATTTATTTATATTATGTAATGGTTTATTTATATGTATATCATTATAGATACCCACATGGGGCTTTCTGATTTGATTAATCATTTATATGTATATTTATTTAATTTTGTTTTATGTTTTTAAGCTGTGTACCCCCTGAAGAAGGCAATTTCGCCGAAACGCATTGGGGTTTTATGAATAAACGTCTGTTGATCATCCATTGACGACTACGTCTCTTGCTTTTTTGTGTATCCTGTCCTAGCTCTCCCCCACCACTCAGCCCATTTCCAGGCCTAGCTCCCTCCTCTCACAGCCCATTTCCATTCGAATCCCCCCTCCCCATCAGCTATTTGCAGTTCAAGCCCCCTTCCACTCAGCCCATTTCCATTCCAAGCCCCCCACCCATCAGCTATTTGCAGTTCAAGCCCCCCTTCCTCTCAGCCCATTTCCATTCCAAGCCCCCGTCCCCAACAGCTATTTACAGTTCAAGTCCCCCCTTCTACTCAGCCCATTTCCAGTACTAGCAACCCTCAGCCCATTACCAGTTCTAACCCCCCAGCCCATTACCAGTCCTAACCCCTCATCACCCTATTTCCAGTCCTAGCCCCCCCATAGCCCATTTCCATTCCAAGCCCCCATCCCCATCAGCTATTTGCAGTTTAAGTCCCCCCTTCCACTCAGCCCATTTCCAGTACTAGCACCCCCATCCCATTACCAGTGCTAAGCCCCCATCACCCCATTTTCAGTCATAGCCCTCCCCATAGCCCATTACCAGTCGTAACCCCCCGTCAGCCCAACTCCAGTCCTAAACCCCCCATCAGCCCATTACCAGTCTTAGCCCCCCCATAGCCCATTGCCATTCCTAGCCCCCTCACCCTATTTCTAGACCTAGCCCCCCATAGGCCATTACCAGTGCTAACCCCCCCAGCCCATTACCAGTCCTAACCCACATCACCCTATTTCCAGACCTAGCCCCCCCCCAGAATGAAGTGTCTCCTGCAGTTAAGTGTCTCCCGCGGGGCCCCCGGCTGCCCGGCAGAGCCCGCCTCAATCACTCTCCTCGGTGCGGCTTTCAGAGCCGCGAAGTGTCCCTCTCGCAGCTCTATTAAGCTCGCTGGGGCTGACACTTTCCCTTCACGCCTCTGAAAGCCACACCGAGGAGAGCGATTGAGGTGGGCTCTGCCAGGCAGCCGGGGGGGGGGGGGCCCGCAGGAGACACTTGACTGCAGGAGACACATTATTATACCGCTGCCATGGTGGCAGCATCAGCAGCAAGTTTCTTTTTTCTTTTAAAGTGACTGATGGGCAGAATGTTGTTTGCGCAGGGCCCCCTGAAACATGGGGCCCTGTGCAAACAACATTCTTGCTCAATGGACGGGCCGGCCCTCCAAGGACCTTCAACCTTGCCAAGCATGATGTCTTTATCTAATGATCTTTTTCTTCACATGATTCTCCCAAAGTATGAAAGTCCAAGCCTTCTCATTTGAGCCTGCATGGAAAGCTTCGGTTTGATCTCCTGTAGTACTGATTGATTTGTTCTTTGGGCAGTCCATGACATAAACAGTGTTATTTGACAGCACCATAATTGGAAGGTATCAATTTTCTTCCTGCCTTTTTTATTCACTGTTCAACTTTTTTATCCATGTGACTTTATTGAAAATATCATGGCTTGATGAAGTCATATCACTGTATGCAGAGCTACATCTCTGCACTTTAAAATCTTTCCTAGGTCCCCCCCGGTACCCCTCTGCAACCTATAGATCAGTGCTCACCTCCCCTGTTACTATTACTGGTAGGCTATGCACCACGAGAAGGAGGTCCAGCATGTTCGTACCCTGCGGTTGACACGATATGTCATCAAATTTCTTAACTGTTTGTTTTTTCATTATTGATTATTGAACCAAGTAGGTTAAAGTTGTCAACTATTTCCATTTCTTCTCCAATAATGATGAAATTATTGATTTTGCCAGTTTCCAGGATCTTTGTCTTCTATACATTAAGGTGCAGGCTTATTTTGATATTGATAAGGATATGTTTCCGATTGTCTTTACTTTCAGTCAATAAGGTGGTATCATCAGCATAGCAAAAGTTACTGATGAGTCTCCACCAGTCTTCACACCTCAGTTGGCTTCATACAGTCCTGCTCCTCTGATGATTTGTTCTGCATATAAACTGAACAGGTAGGGGGAAGGTATGTATCCTGGTTATAGATCTTTACTACTTTTAAACTTTTCTGTTTCTTCTTGTCCCCTCCAAACTGTTGTTTCTTGATCAATATAAATTTTGTGCATGAGAGCTATCAGGTATTCTGGTATACCCATGCTTCATAATATGGCCCACAGTATTTCATGATTTATACAATCAAAGGCTTTGCTGTAGTCAATGGAACACATGTAGATATGCTTTTCATATGCTTTTGCCATTTCACGGATCCGTCTCACATCCATGATGATGTCTCTTGTTCCTCATCCTTTCCTGAACCCTGTTTGCACTTCAGGCAATTCTCATTACAGGTATGATTATTGTCGCCACAGAGTGATATTGAGTGGAATCTTGGCTGTGTGTAGGATCAGAACAATTGTACGTTAATTTCCACAGTCTGTCAGATCACTTTTCTTCAGTATCGGTATGAACACAGATATTTTCCAGTCAGCCATAATGTTGTCTTCCAAACTTCCTGTCACAGTCTTGTTAAGTATTGTAACAGCTGCAGCTGATTGCTTTGCTCTTTGATAATGCTTTGATTGCTCCTTCAGCATCTTCTTTCATCACCAATAGTTCCTGATGGTAAGGGACAGGTTGAAACTGCTGTTGATCTTTATGGTATAATGATTCAATGTATTCTTTCCACCTTTTTTGGTCTTTTCAAAATCATTCTACATGGATCCTTGAGCATCTTTCAGTATTCCAGTTTGAGGCTGGAATTTTCTCTTTAACTCTCAGAGCTTTAGGAAGCTCATCTCCTTCTTCCTCTAATTGTATATGATTTTATTCTCTTGCATGTATCTTTGAGATGAAAAATTATCATGAAAATATTGATATTTTGTAATTCTTCTTTCTACCTGCTACTGTGTAAGACACAGTAGCAGGCAGAAAGAGGGATTTTGAAATATCAATATTATTGTGTTAAAATTGTATCTCATAAATAAGCACAAATAAGTACATGGGAAAGATTATAGTACTTAAATATGAACATAATATGAGCAATTTTAGAATGTATGTGGCAAAAGTCATGCATAAAATGGCTTTTTTTAAATGATCTGAAGCACAGTGGCATGACCCTGCATAATTTTACTGTAGTCATTGCTGGGGGCATGTTCTGGGCAGAGCATTGGTAAAGTCATAAAGCACACGCATGGATTATAAAATATCCATATCTATGCACATACTCATGTACAGTATTTTACATGCAAATATTTGCACCTGCTCCCAAGCCAGCATCAATATCCTCGACCTCAATGTAGCCACGCTTGATTGTACCTTTTGAGGGATAGAAGTAGAGTATAAATGCCTATTTATGTTTACATTTGTGTAGTATTATAAAATGTATAAAACTGGGCAAAAACAGGTCCTTTCTTGCACTTTAAATCTAAGGCCCTGTTATAAAATGACCTTCTAGGTGCATGTTGCTCTTGAGTGCTACAGTTGAATAATGAATAGTATCTGTAGATTTGGAGCTCTCATTTGCAGTGTAAAATTAGGTTCACATATTGAGAATTTTCCATCCCTGAAATGACTTCTGAAGCAAACTCCAGAAAACAAGTCTACTAACCTTTTGCTGAGGTGCAGGTGAGCAAGTTTTCTGTTTATCTAACACGTGAAAGCTTTTTTACCCCAGTAATACTATTTAACAATGCTAAAGAATGTGCTCAGCTACTATCTCTTATTTGCACTTTTCTGGTGGAATGCCACCTCTACTTTGGAGCCCTATGGCAATATGCAAATGCTTTACAGATTAGTGTAGAAGAAAACTTCACGCCTGAAAATGTGTGTTTTCGGAATGAGTGAGGAGACATAAGCAAAGAGTTTTTTCTTTCTGCTTTTCCTTTCCCAGAAGCTGTTGAACATGATCCTACGTGATTGCATATCACAGCTCAACAGGTTGAGAGGGCAAGTGGACACCTATTTCTAATCAAATTTATAAAGGCATCTATGTGTCTTTATAAAATACTCGAAAATTGGAGCTAGACGTTAAAGTTCACACATAAAGTAAGCATGCAGATACAAATGTTATAAAATGCAAACATAAATCACGAGTCTGCCCATGCTGTACCCAAATTCCACCCCGGAGTAAACCAACACACAGGTCATGTAGAAGGGTGCACCTTCTTGTTACTGGGCCTACGTTCGTGTGCCTAACATCTGAGATAATTTTATAAGAGCCCTTATATGCATGTAAAAGTGTTTTTTTTTCATGCAGAAAAAGCTTATTGACCCCCCCCCCCCGACACACACACACACACACACACACACACACACACACATTTGGGGTTAATTCCCTTATAAAATCAAGTTCTTGCTAAGTTTTGTCTTGTAGCTCATATTGGACTCTATGCAGCTGTGATCAGTTTTCCCTTGCTGGAACATTCCACGCTTTGCTGCATCTCCTGTGGTGTTTCTGTTCACACCTTGTGGCAAGTTTTCTCTCTTCCCTGATTGCTAACTGTATCTCTTTATCATCTAACCAATACACAGGCACCACTGGATTTCAGCAGATCGTCAGAGAAAAAAGCCCTTCAGGTGGTCAAAAACCATTGAGGAGAACATTTTGAGAGAAATTTATGAAGGAGAAAATTACCTGTTGTAGAACAAAGTCAATTAACATAATTGAAATTACACATGTTGATAACATAAAGAAGACCTGCAAATAGCATATTTTCATTAAATATCATTTAAAAAACTATTAGAAACGAAAATGTAGCTTGATGATCAGCTTCAACATCTGGAACATAACAGCTCGAATGCCACTTTGCATTTGCCAATCCATAGGGGTCTCTAGTTGAGACAACCAATTCTTCTGAGATAATTTCAGCGTGCGTCCTTGTAAAAGCTATATTTTTTCCATGCAAATGAAGCAAATTAATAGAGTACTAAAGTTCAACTATGAAAGACTTATTCATTAATTGCAATTTACCAGAAATTGATTGTTTTTGTAAGTCTAATGCTAATTTTAATTTAGAAAAGTAACACTTAAGTAGTACAGTCAAAATGTCACTATCTATCAAACAATGGCATGTAGCAATATAATAAATATGAACGATGAAGACCAAAATGAGTCTATCCAGTCTAGCTGAAGAAATTCTCCACAGACTGGAAGCAGGATTACATTGTAGTCCTGGTAAAGGGCAAACCTTACAAGTGCAGCATATAACGTTATAAACAATGTTATTTATAAAAATCATGTTAAATCTACCTGTGAGTATACAATATGTGATCTTTGGGGAAAGGTTATCAGAGATGTCATTCTTAACCAACAGACTACATAGTCCAGAAAAGGGTGGAGGAGAGCCTAATGGTACAGCAGCCTGCACACTAGTGAAGGCCAGGTTCAAAGCCCATTGCCAATGCTGGGTAAGTCACGTGACCCTTCATTGACTCAGGTACAGATGTGGATTGTAAGCTCTCTGGGGATCAAAAATATCTACTGTACTGGAATGTAACTTGTCTTGAGCTATTAATGGAAAAGGCATGAACTAAATACAGATTGTACTATAGTAGAAAATATTCAATTAGCTAAATTATAAGCAACATGAAGGTCAGTTTAGAAGCACAATTCATGCTTTGGACTTCTGAAAATGGGCATAGAGACATCCCCTGAACCATTTTAGAAAGCGGTTATAAATACAGTACGTCACCAGTCCAAGGACATGCATGTAGGAACGGGAGTGTGGGTAGGCATATCTAAGGTGTTCCCAAGAACCTGGATGTCCTCACCTAATTTCAGAAATGCCCCTGTACATCCTGAGCCACATCCAAATTTATACCTGATCTTTGCAGTTTTCATGCTGCGTCTTTGTAGGGCTAAATGGCCAATTTGGTAGGGCTAAATGGCCAATTTTCCCAATGGAGAAAGGTGAATAGTGGTGTACCCCAGGGATTTGTGCTGGGTCCTCAGCTTTTTAACATATTCATAAATGACCTGGAAATGGGAATAACAAGTGAGGTTATCAAATTTGCAGATGATATAAAACTATTTTTAAGTTGTTAAAACCCATGAGGATTGTGGAAAATTGCAAGAGGGTCTTGATAAAGACTGGGCATCCAAATGGCAGATGAAATTTAATATGGACAAGTGCAAAGTTATGCACCTAGGAAAGAACAACCCAAATTATGGTTACACAATGCAAGGTTGCACATTAAGAACCACCACCCAGAAAAAAGATGTAGGCGTCATCGTGGATAACATGTTAAAACCCTCCATCTAGTGTGCAGCAGTGGCCAAAACAGCAAATAGAATGCTAGGTATCATAAGAAAAGGAATGGAAAATAAAACAACGGATATTATAATGCCTCTGGTGCATTTGCACCTTGAATATTGCATGCAATTCTGTTTGTTGTATCTTAAAAATGATATATCGTTATTGGAAAAGGTACAGAGAAGAGTCACCAAAATGGTAAAGGGGATTGAAGAACACCCCTATGAATAGAGGCTAAAAAGGTTAAGGCACTTCAACCTGGAAAAGAGACAGCTGAGGGGTGATATAATAGAGGTCTATAAATGAATGGATGGAGTTGAAAGGGTAAACGTAGATCGATTGTTTACATCATCAGAATATAGAAAGACTAGGAGACATGCAATGAAGCTACAGGGTAACCTATTTAAGACTAATAAGAGAAAATATTTTTTTCACTCAATGTGCAAACAAACTCTGGAATTTGTAACCGGATGATGTAGTAAAAGCTGTTAGTGTAGCTGGGTTTAAAAAAGAGTTGGACAAGTTCCTGGAGGAAAGGTCCATAAACCTTTATTAAAAGAGACCTGGGATATCACTGCTTGACCCAATACAAGCATTGTGGAACCTGTGTCTTTTGGGGACCTAGACTGGCCACTGTTGGAAACAGGATACTGGGCTTGATGGACCTTGGTCTGACCCAGTATGGCATAACTGGAACCAACATTTCATCCTCTATATTTTGGCTTTCTTCAGGGTGAAGTAGTTAAACAGTGGATGTTTATTCTTTTATATTGCAGTCCTCAATCCTGAATGGTGCAATTGAGGTGTGAAACTTGAGTTTAAATTTTAAGGGGTAAATCCATTGGAGCAGCCTAGAGACCTCTCGTTTCCCATAGATCAGAAGGCTCTCTGGTAAATTTAAAGATGCTCACTCTATAGAGTTTCTTTAAATGTTATCTTGGACTTTCACAGTTAGTCTGATGATCTTTGCAGTTTTCTGGGTCATGCTCCGTTTTTGTAACTAGAACCAATGTTTCAGCCAAAGCAGTTTGTGTTAGTATGGTATGAGGTGGGAAGGGATTTTCTTTCCAACACAGGCCACACAGTGGTTCAGGGAAAACAAAAACAGTTTTTATTCTCCACAAAGAAAAGCCCAGAATAGACAGGGAAAACAAAAGCAGCTTTACTTCTGTCCCAGCTTGTTAAACTTCCACAAGTTGGGGTGGGTGGGGGGAAGATGGCAGCGACGGGTGCTCCCTGACCTACCTTTGTGGAGTGCTCAATGTATGCTGTTTTTTTTCACTGATGCTGCATTCAGGTTAAAAACAAAAGGCTAAGCAGGCGGCGGAGGCAAAGCTGGCAACAGAGTCTAAGGTTCCTTGGCCCATGGATGCCTTTGTGAGGCCCTTTGAGGGAAGAAGAGCTCTGGAGGCCTGCTGGATGAAGTGGGAGTGGAAGGAGACCCTCTGCTCGTTCTTGGGCCTGATAATGTCTCTCTCAGCCCAGAGCTCTTTTGCACCCCCCCCTCCTCTGGAGCAACAAGCATGGAAGATCCATGCTGCAGATAAAGAGTTGCTGTGGGAAGAAGATGACTGCCCCTCTACCTTGAAACTGCAGGAGCCTTGCTCCAGAAGTGGAAGCCGAGTGGCAGGGCTTTCTGACAATGACTCTGGAAGGGTAGGGGCCTTGGAGGAACAATTTACTACTACTACAGTACTATTAATAATTTATATAGTGCTGCAAGGCGTATATAACACTATACAAGACACATATAATAAGATGATCCCTGCTCATCAGAACTTACAATCTAATCAAAACAGACAGTACAATAAGGGAGGGTAAGGAGACAGAAAGAGAACAAATGAGTAAGATCCAAAAAAGACCTGAAAGAAGTGAGCTTTTAGCATGAATTTGAAAAGGGAGGTTTACCAGCCTACATCGGTCTGCAACTCTTTTAGCATCTCCTTTGGACCTGCAGCACCCAGATTCAGTTTTGAAAGATCTTTGCATGGGTTCCTGGTCAGTATTAATGAGATGCCCAAGCATTTACCTTGGAGATTTTGTGGGAAGCTCTGTTTAAATTGGAACTGTCTATTTCCTCCTAGCTTCAGACTATCTCTATGCAGTTTACCTAGTTTGGGCAGAAGATTAAGGTGCATGAGATTTCCTTGACTAACTTTCATACAAAGGTGGCTTTTGTGCAGGTGCGCTTGGACCAGTGTCAAGAGACTGTCCTCATAGTTAATTAAGGACTCTGAGGTTATACATCAAAAGTTTGAATTTCTCAAGAACTCTTCCAGAAGTAGAAACCTAAGGGTTCTTAACTTTTCCAAGTTTCCTTCTATCTCGGCCTTGAAATTGTTTAGGAAAGTTATGGTTTCAGTATTGAAAACTCCTCTTGAATGTTTGCCTCTGATATCTAAACATTTATTTTTTTTTTCATTATTAACAATCTTTATTTCAGATATAAACAGGAATTACAATCAAGTCCACATCAAGGGGAGAAGCAAGAAAGAAACAAAAAAGTAATACAATTACAAACAATATTCCACATAGATATATACTAGGCCCGTGATAATATACTATACTAACCCTATTTAGTTAGAAAGGAAGTAGCAACACTCTATCCATTTTCTTTACTAGACAGAAACACTTCCAATTGGTCGGACTCCATAAACACATACTTTGTCTGCTTATAAATCAAGATACACTTACATGGCTATTTCAAAAAGAAAGAGGCCCCAATTGCCAGGGTGTGAGATTTTAATAAAAGAAAAACTTTCCGCCGCCTTTGAGTAAGTCTACACACATCTGGAAAAAACTGAATCGTGCTTCCACAAAACAATTGATTCTTCTTAGAGAAATATAACCGCAGGATTAAATTTTTATCCATTAATGAGATAAAAGAAACAATTAGTGTAGCACGTTGAGTAATCTCATCAGTAGAAGACTCCAAAAAAGCCGAAACATCCAATGAATGAGATAAAGAAACACTATCTGCATCCCTGGCAATAGGAGAAGAGGCTTCAGTAGTAGACAATATAGGAACATAATAAACAGAGGAAAATTTTATAGGATTAACATCTTCAATTAATAGAACCTCCTATAACAGAATACTAGGAGAAAGATAATGAGTATGTGGAAAATTTTAAAATCTCAAAAATTGTTTTTGCACGTGATGCATTTTCTAGGGATTCTATTGTGTGATGGCCAATTAAGGCAGATTAGTGTTCCCAACTGCCAATCACATTAACCAACTAAAGAACTTCAATAAAAGGGGCCCTTAAATATCTCAATATGAATATTTGGGAGGAAAGGTTGGAGAGGAATGATATGATAGAGACATTTAAATACCTCCTGGTATAAATGCACACAAGGTGGCCATCTTCCAGTGGAAAGGAAGCTCTGTCATAGAATGAAGGTGAAAGGGGTTAGATTAAAGAGTAATCTGAGGAAATATTTCTTTATGGAAAGGGTGTTGGAGGTGAGAAATGTGTCTGACTTGATGGGAAAATACAGATGAACTCTGAGGAAGAGGATGGGATTGTAGAACTGAGTAGTTCTCATGGATGGGCAAACTGGGTAGGCTGTAGAGTCTTTATCTGCCGTCATTTTCTATGTTTCATTTTGTGTGGGAATAATATATGGCCATAGTTTTATTAATCAGAACAACATATTTCAATTAATTTAGCCTAGGGGTCTTTGGTGTGTGTGTGTGTGTGTGTGTGGAAACCTTAGTTGAGGGAGAAGGGGGTCCACATGAGATTTATTCTACCTTTAGCCCCTTTAAAATGGTCCCCAGGGTGAGACGGGCTTGATTGAGCAGTGATTCAGTCCAGGAGAAATCAGCCACCATCTGAATAGCCCTGGGACCTCACCTGTAGCAGTTGCGGGCATCTGCTGGATATCATCTTCCTACTGCTGGGACACTTTAAACACCACAGTTTCAGTAGCACATACTGTAACCACATATGCACAGCGACAGGCATATCGAAAGGGTTGTAACCCATCCATTAGGTCACTCCCCGTCAGAGCACTGTTGGAGAATGGAGAAGTTGGATAGAATCTCCTTTGAATTTATTCAACTAGCTGTGAGAATACTTAATGACTAAGGTGAAGTGGAAAAGTAAAGGAAAACATCAGCTGGCCACTACACCTAAGGTTCAAGGCCCCATGGAGAAACATCTTGTATCAGGCCCTATGTAAGTGTCTGTTTTGGAATCCTCCCTAGATGAAGCTTTATTGAGCTCTCCTGATTGGCTTCTTCCACTACTTACCATAGCTTTGGGAATGGCTAAATTAGAAGAGTCTAGAAAAGACTCTTCGACTGAAACACTTCTCCTTTTGTGAAGATTCCGCAGGCTCTGTATTTTCCTGAATGTTCTACTTCTACCTTTTTTGAGAAGGTCCCTCTTCAGCTATTTCCTTAACGGATGTTTGGAAAATTGTTGCTGGAACTGAAGCTATGCTTAATGGGACTATTGAAATTACAGTAGATGATAAAATGTCTACTTTTGAGAAACAGTTTGTTAAATTTGAACCACAATTTCATTCCCTTCAATTCGCTGGTGCTTCAGTGGTTAAGAATAGTAGAAATTTGGGGTTTCAGAATTTTCCATTGGGGTTTCAGAATTTTCCAATCTATCGATTGTTATCCCCAGAGATTTTGCTAAGAAAATATGTCAGAGAAGTTTTAGCTATTTCTAATATGCAGGGGATTTGGGTTTCTAATCTTATATACCTTTAAAAACCTTGGATTGATGAGGTAGAAGGAGAGATCAATAAATTGGTTTCTGTATCTTCTGTTAATTTGATGCAGTTTCTGGAAGATTCTAAGAATGAAATTACTTCTTGAGCTACTCTCATGGTTTGCTTTGCTAATGAAAAAGATACGATTATGATCCTTAGATATTACTTTAAAAAGAAAGATCTTTTTTTTGTGGTCAAAAGATTTCCTTATTTCCTGACGTGGTACATGCTACTCAGGTTAGGAGAAAAAGAGTAGTTACTCACCTGTAACAGGTGTTCTCCAGGAGCAGCAGGAATCAATCCTCACATATGGGTGTCATCGGCGCTGATGAAGCCCCAGCGGAGCATTTCCCCAGCTTTCTATGAAAGCCTTTGGGAATGCAGGCACGCATGCGCGGTTCCCTTCCCGCCTAAAGGTGCCATCTTACCTCAGTCAAATGACATAGCTAAGAACAGCACACAAAAATGAAAAAATAAACTATGTACAACTGCAACTCCAAGGGGAGGAGGGAGGGTTGTGAGGACTGATTCCTGCTGCTCCTGGAGAACACCTGTTACAGGTGAGTAACTACTCTTTCTCCAGGACCAAGCAGGAAGTCAGTCCTCACATATGGGTGACTCCCTAGCTCTGGGCTACCGAGGAACCCAGGCTAAACAAGAGTACTCCCTCTAGTCTCAGCAGCAAAGAAAGGCTTTTCAAGGACACAACCTCCACCGGTAGCCCAACAGAGGGCAGGAGGGCAGGAGTTGCCTAAACCTCAAAGAGATTCCGGAGTACTGCCTGGCCAAAAGTACTGTCCCTACGGGACTCCCTCTCCAGACAGTAATGGGCCGCAAAGGTCTGGCTTGAAGACCAAGTTGCAGCCCTGCAGATGTCTACCAAGGGCACGGAGTGGAGATGAGCCACTGAGGCAGCCATTGCCCTGACTCGATGGGCCGTAACCCGACCCTGCAAAGGAAGGTCAGCCGCCTTGTAAGCCCAGGTGATACAGTCAGCCACCCAGATGGACAAGGTATGCTTGGACACAGCCAACCCCAACTTATTGGGGGTCAAAGGATACGAAGAGCTGAGTAGCCCTTCTATGCCCCTGCATATGGTCAAGGTAGAAGGATAAGGCCCTCCTACAGTCCAGGGTATGCAGGACTGCTTCAGCCTGGCTAGCATGAGGCCTAGGGTAGAATGTTGGAAGAACCACCTCCTGATTGAGGTGGAAAGAGGATACAACCTTTGGGAGGAACTTTGGATGAGTCCTAAGGACTACCCTGTTCCTATAAATCCTAGTGTAAGGCCTATCACAGACCAGGGCCTGAAGCTCACTCACTCGCCTAGCCGAGGTAAGGGCTATCAGGAAGAGTGTCTTCCAGGAGAGGAAGCGTAGTGGACAAGTAGCCATCGGCTCAAAAGGTGGGCAAGTCAGTTGCTGCAAGACCACATTCAGCTCCCACTCAGGGGCAGGAGGACGGATTGGAGGCTTGAGCAAAAGCAAGCCCCTGAGAAAGCGGGACACCAAGGGGTGACCTGACAGAGAATGTCCCTCCACCAGTGAGTGGTGAGCTGCTAGAGCTGAGAGGTGGATCCGAACAGAATTGGACTTAAGTCCCTGATTTGATAAGTGCAGTAAGTACTGAAGCACTACTGGCACAGTACAGGAGAAAGGATCCTCTGTACGTAGCTGACACCACACAGAAAACCTTTTCCATTTGAGGGCATAGGTTTTCCTAGTGGACTGTTTCCTAGAGGCTAGGACAACCTCCTCAACTTCCTGAGGTAGGCCCCAGGGAGCCAAGACTACCCTTGCAGCCTCCAGGCCATCAAATTGAGAGCTTTGAGATTGGGGTGCAGAAGGGAACCCTGCTCCTGTGAGAGAAGGTCGGGTTGCAACCCCAGAGGCAGTGGGGGATCCACCGCCAGTTGAAGCAGAAGAGGAAACCAAGGCTGTCTCGGCCACCGGGGAGCCACCAGCAGGACCGAGGCCTTGTCCTGAAGAATTTTGAAGAGAGTTCGGGCCACCAAGGGTGTGGGAGGAAACGCATACAGGAGGCCCTGAGACCATGGAATCAGAAAAGCATCTGCTGCTATTTTCAGAAGATGTGGTTGCCTGGAGCAGATCTTTGGCAGTTGCTTGTTCATTGGGCTGGCAAAGAGATCTACCAAAGGGAGACCCCTTTTTAGGAAGATCTTCTGAACTACTGAAGGATGCAGCTGCCACTCGTGGGGCTGCAGAATCCTGCTTAATCTGTCAGCCAGGTAGTTGTCCTGGCCTGGAAGGTACACAGCCTTGAGGAGCATGTGGTGCTTGAGGGCAAATGAACAAAGGTCCTGAGCCTCCCGACAAAGGATTCTGGACCCAGTCCCACCCTGTTTGTTCACATAAAACATGGCTACCTGGTTGTCTGTCTGAACCAGGACAGATTGATGAGCCAGGGTAGGAGAGAAAGCTTTGAGTGCTAATCGAATAGCTCTGAGTTCGAGGAGATTGATCTGTTGTGCAGCTTCCCAAGCAGACCACAGGCCCTGGGTGCACTTGCCAAGACAATGAGCTCCCCAGCCCTGCAGGGAGGGGTCTGTGGTCAGTACCACCGTGTACCCAGGAATCTGAAAAGGCACCCCCTGTAGTAGATTGGGTGAGTGCAGCCACCAGTTGAGGGAGTTCAGAAATTGTCTGGACACACTTATCCTGTCTCGGAGGCTGCCTGTGGCCTGT
This sequence comes from Ichthyophis bannanicus, assembly GCA_033557465.1. Classification (NCBI taxonomy): domain Eukaryota; kingdom Metazoa; phylum Chordata; class Amphibia; order Gymnophiona; family Ichthyophiidae; genus Ichthyophis; species Ichthyophis bannanicus. The sequence goes on along the minus strand of CM066034.1, from coordinate 126,095,971 downwards.
GACCACTGAGTCCGAAGGCACCACTGTGCAGGCCTCATATGGAGCCTGGCATTGGGAGTCACATGCACTGTCGAAGCCATGTGGCCAAGCAGCCTTAGGCAGAGTCTGGCGGAGAGCAGTGACTTGCTGAGAAACTGGTTTGCTAAGTTTATCAGTCTTTGGGCTCTGTCTGCTGGCAAGAAAGCCTTTGCTAGCAGGGAGTCCAGCCTTGCTCCTATGAACTTCAAGTTCTGGGAGGGGAGCAACGTGGACTTTGCGAAGTTTATTACAAACCCCAGGTTTTGAAGAAGAGCAATAGTTCTGAGGGTGGCTTGTCTGGCTTCCTGGCACGTCTGACCCCTGATGAGCCAGTCATCCAGATAGGGGAAGACAAAGATTCCCTGATTTCTCAGGTAGGCCGCCACCACTGCCAGGCATTTGGTAAAGACCCTAAGAGCGGAGGTGAGGCCAAAAGGCAGTACTCTGTACTGATAATGGTTACCTCCCCCAATGAACCTGAGGTACTTTCTGTGGTCTGGATGAATGAGGATGTGAGTGTATGCATCCTTTAGATCTAAGGAGCATAGCCAATCTCCCTGCTGGAGGTAGGCCAGAAGTGTTCCAAGAGTAAGCATTTTGAACTTTTCTTTCTCTAGGAACTTGTTGAGGTTTCTGAGATCCAGAATGGGTCGAAGGCCACCGGTTCTTTTGGGCACCAGGAAATACCTGGAGTAGAATCCGTGACCGTGCAAGTGGGGAGGCACAGGCTCCACCGCCCTGTCCACCAACAGACCCTGAAGCTCTTGAAGGAGAAGGTCTGTGTGCAGGGGAGGCCTTGGAGGCTGCCCTGGAAAGTATGGAGGAGGCAGTTGGTGAAAATGCAGGGCATAGCCCCAGTGGACTATGTCCAACACCCAACTGTCCCCAGTGATGAGGGGCCACTGGTGGGCAAAGAGGGCGAGGTGACCTCCTGTGCAGGGTTGGGAGAGCAGGGATGGAGAGGCTACACTCAAGGAGTCAAAAACCCTCACCCTGCTGAGTGGGAGCAGGGGCCGGAGGCTTGGGGGTCCTCTGCCTATGGGGCCCATTACCCTGCCCCTTGGCTTGCTGACCCTGGGGTACAGCTTGGGCAGCCTGATATTGAGGGTACTGTTTGTAGGCAGTGCCCTTCCTCGGGTAAAATGGCTTTTTACCCAAGCCCTTCTTTTTATGAAAAGGGGCAGAGGTCGTTCTAGACAGCCTTGTCCATGTAAGGTGCTCTGTCTCGAGCTGGGTAGCCTTCTCGGTCATGGGCTTGCCAAAAAGGTTTTCACCTCGGCAAGGGACATCGACCAACTTGTCCTGAACCCATGGCTCGAGGTCTGATGACTGCAGCCATGCCTGGCGTCGAGCCGCGATGCCGGCTGCTGCAACTCGGGCCGAAGCCTCGAAGCCATCGTAGGTGGCGCGGGACATGAACTTTGAGCAGTCCCGAATCCCCGAGGACAAGGACTTGAATCTCTGCAAGGGTTCCCCGGAGAGTCCAGCAGAGAACCCGGCCAACTCCTTGGCCAGGTCCCACAAGTACATGCCCATGTACAGCTGGTAAGACTGGACACGGCAAGCAAGCATCGAGCCCTGGAAGCATTTTCTACAGACGCCATCGAGGTTTCGGGCCTCCCTGCCGGTGGGCACCGCGGAGTGCATCTTCTGGCTCTTCAGACGATGCATGGCTGATTCCACAACCATGGAATGGTGTGGTAGCTGTGCCTTTTGAAAGCCAGGGCTCTTTCTGAGTCGATAGATTGAGTCAACCCACTTTCTTAAAACTGGCGCCGAGGCCGGTGCCTCCCACATCCTGAAGAGGAGCCGTTACAGCATCGGAGGAACCGGGACAGTAAAGGCCTCCTTCGGAGGAGAGTCATACTGCAGGGCCTCGAGCTCTTCAGCTCGAGGCTCTTCCTCAGGGTCTGCTGGAATAGCCAAGGCAGTGGCCATATCCTGGACGAACTCCGAGAACCGAGTATCCTCTGGAGGGGATCTACTCCGGGGCTCAGAATGCGGTGAGTCTGACGGGACACACCGAGTCTTGAACGTATCGGGGGACTCCTCATCCTCCGTCTCCCAGGCGGACTCGTCTGACGAGGAGTCAGGGTCTGACCCCGCAGGGCCCTTGAGCACCCGCCCCGACGCCAGAGGCACCAGCGTCGATGCCCTCGGTCCCGAGCAGGAGGTCGAGGGAGACCTCGACTGAGGTCGACTTCGAGCCATGATGGACTCGAGTATCGGCTCGGTCTCCGGGGTCGACTTCGAAGTCGATGTCCCGGTGGTCGGGGCAGATGCGCCAGACAGGCTGGCCATCAGTGCCCGCTGCTGCTCCATGAAGGCAGACAGTCTGCTCTCCAAGGCTGTCATCCTGAGATTCAGCTCGGCAGATGCAGCAGCCACCGACTCGGGCCCTGGCGGCGCCGGGCCCGACGTCGGCTCTCTGGGAGGAGATTCCTCGAGTACTAAGGGGCTTACGTGTCCAGCAGACTCTGGCTCCACGCGAGGAACTTTGTCAGGCTTCTCTTGTTCCATGGGCCCGGGGCGACGGTCGGGGGTCTTAGACCTGGCCCTCGAGGAGCCAGGGACCTCCTCTGATGACGCCCTCGAGAGCCGCTTCTTCCTCTTGCGTTCCCGGTAGGGGGACCCCCTGTCCGAGGAGCTTCGACGGCGCTCGGGATCCGAATCCCAAGATGTCGAGGCCTCAGATGAGGTCCGGGCCCGGCCGGAGGCTGAGTCCGAGAAAAGCCTTTCTTTCTGCTGCTGGTGACTTCGGAGTGCCTTGGAAGACATCTTCCCACATGGTCCACACGACTTAGGGTCGTGATCAGGACCGAGGCACCGAAGGCAGCAGTCGTGTGTGTCGGTGAGAGACATTAATTTCTTACACTGATCACACTTCTTGAAACCGCTGGAAGCCATCGGGGAAAAAAGAGTCCCCGCGAGGTCAAAGGACCGGCCTTCCAGGGAACCGGCGTCGAACCGGGAGAAAAAACAGCAAGAATCGCCGAAAAAAAATCAACTTTTATCCGGGATGACAGGACACACGTCCGGTGGGCTTCTCGGAAAAAAAGAGACTGAGGTAAGATGGCACCTTTAGGCGGGAAGGGAACCGCGCATGCGTGCCTGCATTCCCAAAGGCTTTCATAGAAAGCTGGGGAAATGCTCCGCTGGGGCTTCATCGGCGCCGATGACACCCATATGTGAGGACTGACTTCCTGCTTGGTCCTGGAGAATTATTTCTATCCCAGCATGCTAAAGTGTTTGCAGCAGGAGGTACCTTTTCTTAAGGTTCCCCTGTAAACGTCTTGTTACATTTCAGGGAGCAATTGTGTTTTCACAGAATCTAATGCATTTAGAAAAGTTTTTGTTTGAATACGATATTGCTTAGTTTTTATCTGGAGCTGGGGACTTGGCGCCTAATTAGCAGTAGCTGCTGGTGATTTGAGGGTTATCCTCTATGACTTCATGATTCGCTCTTTAAAGCTTCAGTCCTTCTCTTCTTGGGCTATTTTTCATATCCGTGTTTTGTTTCTTTGACTATAATCTCTTTATAATTGAGAATTTCCTTTCTTATTTTGGATTGATAATTTGAAAATCGTTATACAAAAAAATTGTCCCCAAGAGCATTAGGGAGTGTCTTTTTCCAGAAACAACATAGCCTATAAAGCTAAATGTAAGTTGTGTTATTCAATTATGTATTTATTTATTTATTTATTTATTTATTTAGCAAACACTTATATACCGCTACTTCCAGCGATCAGAAGCGGTTTGATTATAATTTTGGGATATGTCACAAAATCAAGACAGAAATTTGGGGCATAGATAGAGAGAACAGGGGTAATACACAGCACACATAGTAGGGTCTACACATAGACCTTAAAGAACTATCATACATTTAAAAGCGATTATCCTTCATCTATTTACATTTTTACATACAGCAATTCCTTCATTTTATCTTATTGGATTTACATCTGGTCATAGTGACAATTGAATAGATGAGTTTTTAATTTTTTCCTGAAGTCGAGTAAGTCTTTAATTAACATAGTAATGAGGTATTTTACATGCATGCATGTGTTTTGCATCTCATTACTATGGTGTGCATTACATAACACACAATTTTGCCATTTAGCACAGGTTATTTGGCAAATATTGTGCATTATTTCCTTAAAACACATTAGCAACTACCCCTTTTTCACCTTCTGAGATGGGGCAGTGGGAGACGTAAAGGGGAAGGAGTCTCAGGAAATTACCTTTGGACCAAAGACTTGCCTCCTTATGAGATCCAATGTTATCAGGCAGGCCACTTCATCTTCAAAGTCCTGCTGTGGACATTTTGGGAGTTCCTCAGTCTACCTCAATACTGGAACCAGGCTGATTCTGAAGACAGACAGACTACAACCTTGCCTATGATGTCTTTTAATGCATATATTTCTTCTCAACCCCCCCCAACTGAACGTTTTCTAGGCTTTTAGCCCCCTCCCCAAAGCAATGCTGCAATAATTCAAACAGGTGTGACAAATAAGTAAAAAATTATGATGATAATAAATACAGAATAATGAGATACGGAATAATTGGCCTATACAAATGAACCTCAATAGTACTAACATGTATCCATATAAACAGAAATCGGATGGTGGGTGGGTGTCTGCTATAACAGCAGCATAAGAAGCAAGAAGGCAGCGGTCAATCCCAAGGATGATCTTCCTTTAAACCCCCATATCACCCATCTTGCCCTCCTCCATCTCTGAGATAATCAGACCACTAGGGATATGGGTTTATTAGTGAGCATTCGGTTCATTTGGTTGCCTTAAATTTTAATGCACACAAAATCAATAACACAGGTACACTACCAAAAAACTGCCTCCAGTTTTGCAACTGATTCCTATAGATTTTGGGGTGCTGAATCCAGGAAAAATAGCCAAAATGTTCCATCACGTCACGTTTTCTTGCAAAATTAGATTTCTTACCCATATAAGGAATGTTCACATAATTTCTTTTTAGCCGACTGCAGTTTATTTTCTTGGCCCAAAATAGAGGTTGTAATGGTTAACTAACTAGAAACACTCCCTCATGATATTTTAGAGTGTTTTGTATTCATTTTATACATTAACAGGACAATTGGGAGGCGGGGGGGCTAAATCCAGTACTCGCGCTGGCGCATGTTCTTTCCTGTTCGCCTCGCCTCGTTCGCTCGCTCAAACACGGTGGTTGCGACATGAACGTTCCTGTCAAATTTCAGTTTCTTGCAAGTTCATTATTACCTTTTGTTTGCTCAGTCGTAATCCAGCTTTATTCCGAAGTGGTTCACTACAGTTGTAGTTTGCAGTGCTGTGTATTTGTGATGGCTCACAGAGCCAGAGGTTGCGTCAACTCTCCGGACAGTTTGTGTTTTATTTGTGGGGAATATACCGTGAAAAAGCGGCAGAGGAACATTTCTGCATTTATTAAAAAAGTATATTTCGCCTATTTCGGTTTGAAGTTAGGCGATCAAGACAAACCGTGGGCTCCTCACAAAGTGTGCAAGACATGTGAGGAAGATCTACGCTTATGGATGAAAGGTAAAAAACAAGCATTTCGTTTCGGAATACCTATGATGTGGCGTGAACAAAGAGACCACAGCAGTGACTGCTATTTTTGCTCTTGCATTGTGAAGGGATACAACTTAAAAAATAAGAACGTAATAAGTTACCCCAACCTTCCCTCAGCAATTAGGCCTATGCCTCATAGCAACGAAGTACCTGTGCCTGAACCACCAAAATCTTTGGATCATATTTGTGTGGACGGTTCTGATCATGATGAGACTCATCAGATAGCTTTTCCCGATGAGTCCAGTACTTCCGAGTTTGAAACTGAACCAGATCCGAAACCTGAACTTTTCTCTCAAGCTGAATTGAATGATTTAGTCCGGGATTTAGGACTCCCAAAAGATGCTGCCCAACTGCTAGGTTCTCAGCTTAAACAGAAAAATCTATTGTCACCAGGAACAACTTTTTATTGGTACCGCAACCGCGAGACACAATTTTTGAAGTATTTCAGCAAAGAGGAAGATTTGGTATTTTGCAACGATATATACAGAGTGATGGAAAAGTTTAAACTCAAGTATGATCCTGCTGAATGGCGGCTGTTCATTGATTCGTCAAAAGACAGCATAAAAGGTGTTCTTGCTCACTCTGTTATTCTCCAGGAAAAATACGAGAATTTGGCCCTGATTCTTCAGAAGATTCGTTATGATGAGCATAAGTGGATGATTTGTGGAGACTTTAAAATTCTATCCATGCTATTAGGGCAGCAATCCGGTTTCACCAAATATCCCTGCTTCCTTTGCTTGTAGGATAGCCGGGCCCGCGACCTACACTGGGGGAAAAAAGACTGGCCAATTCGGGAGTATTTGAGACCCGGTGAGAAAAATGTTCTTCATGAGAGCTTGGTACCTCGTGATAAAATTCTATTACCACCTCTCCACATTAAGTTGGGTCTCATTAAGCAATTCATCAAGTCCCTTCCAAAAGATGGTGAGTGCTTTCGGTACCTTTGCTCAAAGTTCCCCCGACTTTCTGAAGCAAAGCTAAAGGAAGGAGTGTTTGTTGGCCCTGATATAAGGAAACTCATTTCAGATGGAGCATTCGCTGAAACGATGTCTGAGAAGGAAAAAGAAGCCTGGGATTCCTTCAAGGATGTTGTTCTCAAATTCTTGGGGAACAGGCGGGATGAGAACTATAAGGATATTGTTGCCAGGATGCTCAATGCCTTCAAAGAACAAGGCTGTAACATGAGTCTGAAAGTCCATTTCTTGCACTCCCATGTGAACTACTTTCCCGAAAACTTGGGGGCGTATAGTGAAGAACAAGGTGAAAGGTTTCACCAGGACATCAAGGACGCAGAGAGAAGGTACCAAGGAAGATGGAACACCACTATGATGGCTGATTTCTGCTGGTTGCTGCTGCGGGAAACCCCAGATGAAAAATACGCCAAGCAGCGCACCAAAGAGAAGCATTCGGGGGGAAGAAGAAACGGGCCCACCAGGAGATTGATTGACCCAAGAATGACTTTAAAATCTAAACTGTGTTGACAAATATCGTGTTTTTACTAAACTTTGAAATAAAAATTTGCTAGTTATTACCACAGTGTCGGATCTCATTTATTAGAATTTTATTTTCACACCATCGGGTGTTTGTCTTCATGTATTGCAATGGTGCGGTTTGTGTTTTCTATTCTTACATACATACCTGTACAACATTTTTTGCACATTTCTTTGCTTTGCTTTGTGTCTAACCTCGCTCTTATATGCTCAATGTTTGTGCACATGTATGTGGCTGTTTTAAGTGCAGACAATTTTGCTACCGTCACAGTGTGTTTTGTTGACATTACTCTATTCTTATGTGCTGCCTTGTTACAATTTTCTTTATTCTTATTTGAATAACTACTAAACAATTAGTATAAAGAATTCATCCAAGAAACGTTTATCTCGATCGCACTCAATCTGAAACGTTCACCTCAAACTGCTAACCCAATGTAGCAAAAATCTGTACGTGATGGAGCAAATTGGTTACCAGATTTGGATTCAGCGCACCAAAAAACGTAAAAATCAATCGAAACATTAGAGGCAGTTTAAAAATTTTTTTTTTTAGTGTACCTGTGTAATATATGCATAAACCTATAAATTAGAACATAAGAACATAATGCCAAAGTGGGTCAGACCCAGGTCCATCAAGCCCAGTATTGTGTTTCCAATAGTGGCCAATCCAGGTCACAAATACCTGTCAGGTTCCTCAAAAGGACAACAATTATATACCAAAAATACACAATGCAAAAAATACTTAGGGGCATGTTTACTAAACATTCCTAACGTGCGGGGCCGTGCTAGTGTGCCTGTGCCATATAAGGAGTGGGCGGTTCAGGCAGAAAATAGAAAAAAAACGGTAGTAAGCAACCGGACGTGTGTGCGTCGCGCTAATGTGCGGGGGTCGACATTAGCGCGTGGAAAGGCAAAGTGGCGCGCTGCTGAGTATACAAAACAACAGAGCCGTGGTACAACGGTGAAGACACTGACCAATGGTGCAGGGGCCATGGGTTCAATCCCCCAGTGTGGGCAACGACAAAGGTCAGCTGAGGCAGTAACTGTAATGATTAACATTGCTTTAGGAGGAAAATAATTTGGAACGGCATAAGGCGGCGCACAGTTATTTTGGGCAGCAGAAGGCGGCGCACTGGTCCCCTTGGGCGGCAGAAGGCGGCACGCTGATAGGCACAAGGCGGCGCGCTGATGCACAAGCACAGGAACAGAGCCACAGCACAATGGTTTAAAACACTGACCAATGGTGCAGGGATCAGGGGTTCAACTCCTCACAATGCCCAGTGAAAAATGCCTGCTAAGGCAGTATGTATTATGTTGTGGAGTGCTGTAGGAGGCTGTATAATTTTATTTTGTTATCACTACTAGCAAACGCACTCTCCCAGCATGTTAACATACGGCGGCCCATAAGGCACATGTTACAGTGCACTGTTCACCAAGGCACCCTTGAATGACCCCTATAGGGCAGCATGTATGTTGCGACACAGGATAATGTATAGTGCACCCTATAGGGATGGCAACCATAAGGTGGCCTACAGGGCGCCCTATGAAGCACCCTCAGAGGCACCTAATGGGTATAGTAAGCTGAGGGTGGTCTTGCCGGCATAGACATATGTACAGTAAATAAAAATAAAGCTGTGGACAGCCCTACCAAAGAGCCCCATTGTGGGTTTGAACCCATGACCTCTGGCTGCACAGGCAGTGATGTAACCATTGTGCTACAGCTCCATAGCTGTAAGCAGGCCCCTGGCTGGCTGCAGATAGCCTACACGTCACCTCACAGACAGTCTGCTGGTGTCAACAGGATAGGGTTAGGCCACCCGTACCCATGATGCACTGCACATGCAAATTAGCTGTCCGCAGATGGACACAAGATGGGGAATGCACCCCCACAGCACCTCGGCCCTGTTGGGGGAAGTGACCGGGTGCACCCACACAGCACCTTGGCCTAGTAGGGGGCACTGACCGGGTGTTTTACTGGCACAGAGTAGCCACACACCGTTACATCGTGCGGGTACTGTGCTCACCCTGAGTGTGCAATGAGGTGGCCAGGACCAGGTCAACAACACCTGCCATGGCTGATGGAGGCCAAGCGGGCGTTCCAAAGCAGTGTTAATGTGTAAGATAGCTAGTTTCTGCACAAACACCATGGATATCCCTGTCTGCCGCCATCAGGCACCCCCCCCAGTGGCAAACATGGTCCCCATCAAGGGATCCACACTCTACCTCCCTGCAAAGGTGGCAGTAGAGGGCAACATCAACCCCAGTCCTGCTGAGGAACACCACCACCCCCCCCCCAGGCAGGCAGCTCCATACACAGCCATAACACAATAGCAGACAGACATAAGCCCAGGGTATGGTAAGCTGCACTCCACCACCAGATATTCCCCTACAGCAAGCCAACAGCCACTGCACCCTGCAAGCCATTATAGCAAGACATTTACCAGCTACAAACAGTCTGCTGGTTAGTCCATAGTGCATGTTCCCAATGGAGATGCATGCACCCAGAACTGGGCTGTCTGCATACACAGCAGGCAGATAGATCAGCGACTGGGCCCCAAAGAGAAACCCATATCTATCACATGAGAGAACTACTATACAGCACTATGGGGGTGCCTAGCCATGCTGTGGCCACTGCACAGTCAGGGTGAGCGTGATCCCCCAGAAGGACATGCTTTGGCCACCCTGTCTGTGTAGGTGGTGGCCGGACACTACAATATCCCAGCCAATGTCCCTGCCAGGGCCCTATGCCCAGTGCAGATGCATCCTGGCCACGCCACCCTGCCCTGGCTATACCCATGGTACCTTGCACCTCATTATGCACATTGACTGGCCAATACTGGCAACAGTGCTGGCAGTGCGGGCTGTTGAAGGGGCTTGCAGCCAACACCCACTGTATAGACAGACACACACTTCCACACCTCTGCCATCATGGTGCTACGATTGAGGGGGTAAGTAGCCTTGCCCACCAAACCGGTCCTGAGCACGGCAAGGCATGGATATGGTACGCATTACAGCTGGTGGTCACTCCCCAGGGTGGTAAGCACCGTCAGAGGCCAGGCCTGGAGCATGCCCCGCAAACACCTAACAGATTGTTTGGATGGGGTCAACTAGCAGTATGTACGTAACGTATGGATAACTGCCTGCCTGTGCTCCTAGCAAACGTCTCCGAGCTGTGTACCGTATACCTCAGGTGTAGGGTGACATTGGTAAGTTATGCAAGTGCTCGTTTTGGGTGCTGCATGCACGGTCCAATGTTCTGCCTTTCCAGGAGACATTGGCCAATGGGGCCTGTGGGTGTGGGTGTGTCTGCCCTTGATGGCTGCTGCTTTACGGCACAGATTCCCAACTCCAGTCCAGGTTTGCATCACACTGTTCGGGTTTTCCTGCTATCCCTCATGAATATGCATGGGCTACATCTACATGCCATGGGGGTGGTGCATAGCTATACAGCACAGGCATTTGTATGAGTGTCAGCATGGAACCTGACTGGTGTGTGGCCCACCAGGACTGCATTTGGGTGATTCTGCTATAGGTACTGCCCCTGTTCATGGTGTCTGTGCTCAGTGGGGTAAAAGATAGATGTCTTACCATTGCATATGTCCCCGCCATGAAAGGTGTGTCCTTACTATCACTGTTTAGTTGTGGGAAAAATATGTGGGCAGGATTGGCAGTAGCCCCAGCTGGGCTTTGAACCTGTGACCTTCTGTTCTTGTATGCACTGTCTGTGTGCACTGCACCACTGTGTAGCCACAGATTGGTTGGATTCCCTGGACTGTCCATGACTGTGGATCCGGCAGGACCTGTCTGTTGCAGTGGACTGTGCCAGCCTGCACATGGCTAGGCCTCTGTCTTCTGTGGTTAGCAGCCACTGCCCCCTGCACCACATGTACTTGTCCGCCAACATGCTGGCATGAACTTCTCTCAGAAAAAGCAGTTGACCTGATTGCAATGTGGCAGTATGGGACTGCATTTGGGGGACTTGGCTGTAGGTAATGCCCATTGTTGTGGTGTGTGTGCGGTGTTGGGTAAAATATGGGTGTTTTCCCCATGCATACAGGGGTGTCTGCGCTATCTTTATTTAGTGGTGGGTAAAATATAGGGACTGGGCTGGCAGGTGCCCCAGCTGGGTTTTGAACCTCTGCCCTCTGGTCTTAGAGATAATGACTCTGTCCACTGTACCACAGAGACAGTGCAGCCCCTGGAGGCAGTAAGCCTGGCAGGATGGAGTCACAAACCCTGCTCTACGCAATTCTACTGTGGGCATATGCACCCTGTCTGGTGACAAACGTGCACATAAACCCCGGAAATGTCCACGGGAAATGTGGGACAAAATATCACCACGCTGGGCAACAGTGATATTAATGGGCAACCATAGCAAACACTCCCAGGAAAGCTCCATAACGTGGAAATGTTTTTTGGAAACGTCTCCTCTCAGTAGACCCTTCCAAACTTCATTTCTTTTTTCTGGAGCTTTGCTGGGTGTGATTTCTGTATTTGCCCATCACTATAACTGTTCCCCAGCTGAATTACTATTTTTAATAGTTCTGTTGTGGTCATTTTCTATTTTTATTTTCACTTTTGTTCTGTGCACATGTATCACACTGCTCACGTTTTGCTGGTTTCCCCGGTTTTCCTGTACATTGCTGACGGAAATGGTTTCTCTTCCCTTTAAATGCTTTCTACCGCGAGTGTTTCACTCGCGGTAGTTTTTACATGCAAATTCGGGCCCGATACTGTGCGGGGAGCCTCTCCCCTCCCACTCTCCACCCATTGACCCTGTCCCTCCGCCCCTCCGGAGCCTTCCTCCGCCCTCCTTTCGCCGTTCCACGCCTCTATCGGACATTTGCGGGCCCGCACTTGTACGGGGCCCGTTAGTGAGCCACGTACCTGTGCGGGGGTGACACGCACGTGTGCGGGGCATTTAAACGTGTTTCTGCGCGTTTCAGTGCCGCGTTGCCTTGCGCTATTTTGCGGCGCGCTATTTTGCGGATTTTAGTAAACATGCCCCTTAGTTAAATGTAACAAACAAGCTGATACACTCACCATATGTAGATACATATTACAAAAATAGTTCTTTCACTAGTGTGTTTTTATGACCAAAATGTAACAATATATATTAATTTATTATATCATGACATAAAACTTTTAAATTACACTTATTTTTATAGATTGTTTATATCACATGAAATATTTAAAATTTCTGAAAACCCTTTGTATCAAAATACAGAAAATACAAATTGACATATAATCACTTGCTATATCATTTAACACTAACAAATCTCACCTTGCTTCTTCCCTCATCAAGAAACATATAGCTGCGCCTAGTTGTTCTGTACATAGTTGCTTTTTGTACATAGTTATTATGTTCCTCTGTTTATGAAACCTGTTGAATGTAAACCTGTTTAATGTATACCCAGCTGTTCATTGTAAGCACTGATCAATATTTGGTAAGTGTAGTTTCTGTTCATTGTAAACCGCGCTGATGTCGAATAGTGCGGTATAAAAGAAACTGTAAATAAATAAATAAATAAATAAATAAATAAATAAATAAATAAAAGTCACCTCATATAAAACTAATTTATCACAGTGACTGCTAATTTCATGTATGAATCTCCATTATATTTCATAATCTCATAATCTCATATTTCTCTTATTCCACATACTTCATCATATCACACGTAACTTACACACACAAATCACTCTACTCCATATCACACATAACTCACATTTCCATAGCTCACTTGCCACTTTCCAATTCACTTTTCCTGTATCTCACCTTCCAACTGTTAATCTAGGCAGAGTGTAAAACTGAAAAGACTGTTCTTATTGCCGTTGCCCAATCAAATAATGTACTAAAAGCATAAAATGCGTATTCTTCCGCTCTTGTTCGATTCCACTTGTATTAATCACAGGATGTCAGCCCTTCTGAATGGCTTCACAAACGATTTCATAATGTTGACTCACAGACCCCAACTGAAAAATATACATATAGCCTTATTAAAATGCACTCTATTCAAAAAAGAATATAAATGCATTCTAACTTGCATCTTGAATGTAAATTTACTATACAAAAATCCACATATGCTGCAGAATCTTAGAACTTTACATCTGAGGCTGTGAAATCATGTTTCACGGACAACAAGGCTCCAATGGAATAGATACTGTTAGTAACACAAACTCCAATCTCCTCCAATTGACTATGTGTCAAGTCTCTCAAAGAACGCCGTATAGACAACAGTTTCGCTGGTAAACGGCTTCTTCACTAGCTATGCAGAAAATGCAAAAACTCATTAACCGGGTAGCCGGACCCGGCGCTCCCATCACTTTTTCACTCCCACCCCCAACCCCCTTTTCCAACTTACCCCCAACCCCCCCCCCCTTTCCACAAACCACAGACAACACTGCTATGGTAACAACTGGTCGCAGCTTTATTTCCAAACAAACAAATTAACATTAACCGCAATACAGATCGAACCAAACCCCAGCGTAGCTATGAGCCGCTAGCCATGCCATTAGCAAAGCGAGCACGCCTCCGCTCCGGCCATCTTCACACCACCGGCCAAGTTCCTACCACCCCTATCCAACTTCGCCATATTACTAGCAAAAGTCTTCCAGGGGTTGTCCGGGTCGAGGGCACCCTGCCCCCACCCCAATTCGCCTAAAGATCCGGACCCTGGAAACCTCCGGGATCCCGCTCAACCCCCCCTTGCTGCGACACCCCATACCCCACCCCACCATTAGCCTTAAGGGGTGGGCGTGTGGGTTGCCAACTGACAACCCGATCGCATGTGCTCCCGCCGCACCAAGGACACCAGAGCACATGCGCATCCCGAGGTGCTGATTGGCTCCGCTCCCCCAGCCTCGAGCGGAGCCAATCAATTCAAATGACGCCCTTGGCAGCTTATTGCTGACGCGCCTCATCTCTCCCGCTGCCAGCGCATGCAGGGTCCCGCACCAGGGCTGGGCACCCGGTTACGCACGGGAGCCGGGACCCTGCCCGCGCCCTGTTACTTTTCCAAAACACACTAAAACAAACCCAAAAACTGACCTGTGATGAACCACTTCACATATGTAACGTACAGTTCTCCTTGACAAAAAAGCTTCACTAAAAAACACTAACGCATGCGCTCTTATAACAGCATCATATCCAATGACCAATCAATAAAACTAATGCCACTCGATCTGGGAAGTTAACCCATGCGGTTCCACACTCTTCCAACGAAAAATGAATTGTTCCTTACGGCATAGTAGCTGCTGAAAATTACCAGCCTCACCTCTCCTTACTTGTATACTTCTACTAGAAAGAGCGAAAGAGAAATCTTTTTGCATTGGTGTGATATATAGACCCCCCTCACAAGAGGAAAAGGTGGACAGAGAGTTAATTGAAGACATACGCAGCATTGCTAGGAAAGGGGAAGTGCTACTGATAGGGGATTTTAATACGCCAGATGTTGATTGGCACATTCCTGCTGCAGTATCATCTAGAAGTAAAGAGATCCTGGATTCTCTACAGGGAGAATTATTCAGGAAATTGGTAACAGACCCCACACGTGAAGGGGCCATATTGGACTTGGTGCTTACCAATGGTGAAAGTGTTTCAGATGTTATAGTGAGAGATCAAGAGGGAGATCATTTTGCATCCGGTGATCACCAGATGGTGTGGTTCAGTATTGGGACTAGGACTGTTAGAATCCATTCAAAGGTGAGGGTCTTAGACTTTAGGAAGACTAACTTTGCCAAAATGGGCCAATACCTCAGGGAGTCGTTAGCAGGATGGGAACAGCTGGGGAATGTAGAAAATCAGTCGGCAAAACTGAAAGGGGATATTTTAAGGGCAACCAACCTTCTTGTTAAAATGGTAAACAAAGTTAAAAGCTATGGCTTTCGAAAGAAGTAGCTGAAAAAGTGAAGAAAAAAGAGGGAGGCCTTCATGAAATACAAGAGATCACAGAGAGAGGAAGACAGGCATCTATATTTGGAAAAACTTAGAGAAGCTAGCAAAATAGTCAGGAAAGCAAAGGTTCAAAAAGAAGAGGAAATAGCCAATGCAATAAAATGGTGGGATAAGCCAATTTTCAGATATGTTAGTGAGAAGAGGAAGGGCAAAAGTAGTATTGTCAGACTCAAGGGTGAAGGGGAAGAATATGTAGAAGCAGATGAGGATAAAGCACAATTGTTTAACAAGTATTTCTGTTCTATGTTCACAGATGAAGAACTAGGAGCAAGACCTCAGAAAACACCCGCAAACAGGAACAGAAGTGAGAGACATCTTGAACAATTTTCAGAAGACTGTGTTCATGAGAAACTAGCTCAACTTAAAGTA
Source organism: Ichthyophis bannanicus (assembly GCA_033557465.1). NCBI lineage: Eukaryota > Metazoa > Chordata > Amphibia > Gymnophiona > Ichthyophiidae > Ichthyophis > Ichthyophis bannanicus. The sequence continues at coordinate 126,080,567 of CM066034.1, read as the reverse complement.
GACAAAGCAATGGGACCGGATGGGATACACCCTAGAATTCTGAGGGAACTTGGGGATGTTCTAGCAGCTCCACTGACTGACCTTTTCAATGCCTCATTGGAGTCAGGAGTGGTGTCAAAGGACGGGAGAGAGGCTCATGTGGTGCCTTTACAGAAAAGCAGAAGTAAGGATGTGGTTGAAAACTACAGGCCAGTTAGTTTAACTTCGGTGGTGAGCAAATTATTGGAAAGCTGCTGAAAGAGAACATAGTGAGGTTTCGGGAGTCCAGCAGATTACAGGATCCGAGGCAGCATGGATTCACTAGAAGCAGGTCTTGTCAGACAAATTTGATTGATTTCTTTGACTGGCTGACCAAGGAGTTGGACTGAGGGAGAGCCCTAGATATGGTGTATTTAGATTTCAGTAAAGCCTTTGGCACTGTTCCTCACAGGTGACTTATAAACAAACTGAGCACCCTAGGGATGGACCCTAAAGTTATTGCTTGGGTTAGAAATTGGTTGGGTGGGAGGCGACTAAGAGTACAGATAAATGGAGCTCACTCTGAGGAGAAGGATGTTACCAGTGGTATGCCCCAGGGATCTGTCCTTGGTCTTATTCTTTTTAACATCTTTGTTAGTGATATAGTAGAAGGGCTGTCGGGTAAGGTTTGCCTCTTTGCAGATGATACCAAAATCTTCAATAGAATAGACACCCAGGAAGGTGTAGATAACTTGAAGAGGGATCCAGCTAAGCTTGAAGAATGTTCTAGAATTTGGCAGCTGGGATTTAATGTTAAAAAATGTAAGGTCATACATTTGGACTGCAGCAATCCAAGGGAGCAATATAGTATAGGGGGTGAAGTACTTTTGTCCACTAAAGAAGAGCGGGACCTAGGTGTGGTTGTGTCTGATGATCTTAAAGTAGCTAAACAGGTAGAAAAGGTGAAGGCAAAAGCTGGAGGGATGCTTGTGTGCACATGGAGAGGAATGTCTAGCAGAAAAAAGGAGGTGATAGTGCCTTTGTATAGGTCTTTAGTGCAACCTCATTTGGAGTATAGTTTGCAATTCTGGAGACTGCACCTTCAAATGGATATAAACAGGATGGAGTCAGTACAGAGGGTGGCTACTAAAATGGTTAGTGGTCTTCATTATAAAGCATATGAGGACAGACTTAAGGATCTTAATATGTACACCTTAGAGGAAAGACGGGATAGAGGTGATATGATTGAGATGTTTAAATACCTCTGTGGCATAAATGTACAGGGGGAGAGCCTCTTTCAATTGAAAGCAAGTTCTGCTACGAGGGGACATGGGATGAGGGTGAAGGGGGATAGATTCAGGAGTGATATGCAGAAATATTTCTTCACGGAAAGAGTGGTGGATCAGTGGAATAGTCTTACAGTGGAGGTGGTAGAGATGAGGACAGTATCTGAATTCAAAAAAGCATGGGACAAACCCAGAGGATCTCTAAAGGAAAAAAGGGGACTGTTGTTGTAGTTGATATGGAAGGACAGATTAGATAGGCCATGTGGTCTTTTTCTGTCGTCATATTTCTGTTTCTATGTCTCTATTAGAACAAAACAACGAAAGTCATCTAGAGAATGATTTTTCAATTTCCAATGTGTCACTAAAAGTGCTGATTCCACACCATGATGAATAGCTGATAGATGCTCAATAATGCGTGTTTTAAATGGCCAAGCAGTCTGACCAATGTATAATAATGAACAAGGATATAAAACCACATAGACTACTCCACTAGTTTGGCAATTTGTGTCCCCCCTTAGCTGGTAAGTAAATCCTAAAAAAGGATGTGTAAAGGACCGTACCTCTAATGTTACTGCACATACTACACATCAATTACATTTACGATGTCCCCCAAACTGTAAATTTGAGACTAAATCCTGTTGTGAACAGGAGTGCCCTTAAATTTCTACTCCTCTGAAATGAAAAAAAACAGGAGGCATTACAAAAGTGGGATGAACTCCCAGTATATTCCAATTGGATAAAATCAAATTCCTAACATGACAAGCTTGGGTAGAAAATGGTGAAACTCAAGTCAATGTCGGTTCAGACTTTTTTTGATATCCAAAAAAGAACCATTCCTGATGTACATTAAATGCCCGTTTATATGCCCTATGAATAACCCGAATTGGATAACCACTATCATTAAATTTCTTTTCCATATTACATGCCTGAATAGTATATTCCTCATGATAGGAGCATAACTTGCGCAAACGCAAAAATTGTCCAGCCGGTATGTTATGCCGTATATGTTGTATATGAAAACTGTACATGGATTCCACAATGCTTGTCCCAGGGTAAGCAGTAGAGTTCAAGAGTCTTCTTGAATAATGGTTTATGGACCTTTCCTCCAGGAACTTGTCCAAAACTTTCTAAAACCCAGCTACACTAATAGCTTTTACTATATCCTCCGGTAATAAATTCCAGTGTTTGATTAAGCATTGTGTGAACAAATATTTTCTCTTATTACTCTTAAATGGGTTACATTGTAACTTTATTATGTGCCCCCTAGTCTTTCTGTTTGATGTGTAAACTACCGATTTACATTTACCTGTTCTACTCCATTCATAAATTTATAGACCTCTATCATATCTTCCCTCAGCCATCTCTTTTCCAAGTTGAAGAGCCCTAACCTTTTAAGCCTTTCCTCATGGGGGTATCCTTCCTTCCCCTTTCCCATTTTGGTGACTCTTCTTTATACCTTTTCTAATTCTGCTATACCTTTTTTAGATATGGTGATCAGAATTGCACATATTCAATGTGTGGTCACGCCATGGAACGGTACAGAGGCATTATAACAGCCTTGGTTTTATTCTCCATTCCATTCCTTATGATTCTTAAGATTCTATTTAGCATTCTGCTAACTTGGCACAGGGTTTCAATGCATTATTGATGATGAGACCTAAGTCTTTTTCCTGGGTGGTGGTTCCTAATGTGGAGCCTCGTATCATGTAACCATAGTTTGGTTTTTTTCTTTCTTAAATGCATAACTTTGCACTTATCCACATTAAATTTCATCTGCCATTTGGACATCAAGTTTTCCAATTTATCAAGGTCATTTTGCAAGTTTTTACACTCCTCTTGTGTTTTAACAACTTTGAATAAGATGATTCCACCTTTGACCTAACATGTTATCTACTGGTGGGGAAAAAGGATCCGGCTGGTTCTGTGACGGATTCTAATGTTGAAATATTGAACATTTCCTAGCTTCTGGAGGCCTCTGGCCAGGACACTTATAAGCCTGCCGCCCCACTAGTGTTGTGTGCTTAACTTGTGGATAAAGAATGGATTCTTAAAATGTATTTCAAAAACAGATCTGCAACTTTCTATGGCTTCTCTATTTCCATATTTCCCGATATCATAAGAGAGACCCAAAAACATAACCAATTCTTGCTTTTGAAACCAGGGGTCTCACAGCTGGGGGCCTCTTTTTATTTGAGATTTACGTGTAAATGTTTTGCACTGTTGAAATCTGTGAGAGATGTTTTTTTCCAACCATGTGATTTAGTAACCTTTTTGAACACAAGATTACCTGTAGTATCCTGTGCCACTGGGTCACCTTCGGTGACTTAACTTTGCTGTTATTTATATTAGTCTTGGACCACTCAGCAGTCATCTGGTTCAGTTCTTTATTTTGTTTCTTTGATGTAGTTAGGTTTTCCTCTCCCTGAATATGGTTTTGGTACGCTTCCCCAATTTACAAAAGTACTCTGAAGTGTTGATTTCTTATTTTCTTTTTTCCTGTAAAGACATACTTTGTCTAGTTTAGAGTTTCTCTTTTCTGTATGAGACTTTGGGCCCGATTCGGATTCGCGGGTTTGTTTATGTTTATGTTTATTGACTTAATATACCGCTCTACAAATACATATCAGAGCAGTTCACATGGTAAAAAACAACAACAAGGAAACCATATGGCGAGGAGGAGAAAGGAAATTACAATATTAACAGGAAAGCAAACCAGGCAGATTCAATCAACAGGATAAGAGGAGAAAAGAGGAGGGGCGGGAAGAGGGGGGGTAAGGGCTACACAGAAGGGTCGGGGAGATCAAAGGCTAGGGCAAAGAGATGGGTTTTGAGTTTGTTTTTGAAAGTAGAATTTGTCTGTTTGAGCCGGATGGAGGAGGGGAGAGAGTTCCACAGAGCGGGGCCGAGGAAAAAGAAAGCAGAGGAGCGAGTGGACTGAAGGTGAGCATGAGCAGGTGAAGGGAGATGAAGGCGGTTGAGGTGCAGAGACCGTAAGGAGCGGGCTGAGGTGTGAAAATGAACAAGATCAGCAAGATACTGAGGAGAATGGGAGTAGAGGACATGGTGAAGGACGGTCAGGACTTTGAAGTGGATACAAAATTTGACAGGAAGCCAGTGGAGGTGGATGAGTAAAGGGGTAACATGGTCACGTGGAGAGGAGTGGAAAATGAGATGGGCAGCGGTGTTTTGGATGTGCTGAAGATGGAAAAGTTGAGTGGCAGGGAGACCTGCTAAAACGGAATTACAAAAGTCGACACGAGACATGACCAGGGAAAGGAGAAGGGTGGTAAGTGCCTGTGTGGTAAGAAAAGGCCTGATGGCACGAATCTGTCAGAGGAAATAGAAAGAGGATTTTGATACGTGAGCAATGTGATCACGGAAGGAGAGGTGAGAGTCAAAGAAAACCCCCAGATAACGGAAGGAAGAGACCAGTGGGACAGGGGAGCCGGAAAAAGAAGGGGTGATCTGGGGAGAGGTATCACCGCGGGAGAACCAGATGGCGAGAGTTTTGGTGAGGTTGAGGTGGAGACAATGGGTAGTGAGCCAGTTGGCGACAGCAGTGAGGCAAGTGTTTAGAGGGGAGAGGTCGGGAGAGTGAGGAGAAGTGTGACGGAGAAGAACCAAGTCGTCAGCATAGTAAAATGCTGAGATCCCATGTTGCTGAACAAGTAAGGCTAGGGGGGTGAGAAAGATGTTAAAGAGGAGGGGGGGCAAAACAGAACCCTGGGGAACACCACAGGGGAGAGGAACGGGCTCAGAGGTGGAGGAAGAGGGAGATGAGGGAAGAACGGAGTAGGACCTGGAAGGAAGGAAGGAATGAAACCAGTGGAGAACAGTGCTATAGAGACCCGCTTCCCAAAGACAAGCCAGAAGGAGGGAATGATCAACGAGGTCAAAGGCGGCAGAAAGATCAAGAGAGACCGCCACCGACAGGTCACCGTGATCGTGAGCTGTGTGAAGTTCATTCAAGAAACCCAGGAGGACCGTCTCAACACTGTGGCTGGGACGGAACCCAGACTGGCGGGGGTGAAGAAAGTGAGTAGAGTCAAGGAAAGCAGATAGCTGAGAGAAAACAGCTTTCTCGAGGATTTTAGAAAAAAAGGGAAGGTTGGAAACAGGACGGTAGTTGGCAGGGGTCATGGGGTCCAGGGAGGGCTTTTTAAGGATGGGTTGCGGGACTGTTTGGGGTATGTTTACTAAAGTGCGCAAGGATTTTGCAGGTATTGCACATTCAAGTTAGAAATCAATGCATGGTATGTGCAGAATTAATGCACCACCTGTTGGGGGTGTGTACAACATGACTCCAGCAGACACTGGGGCCATGCAATTAATGCCATTGAGGTGGCATTAAGTGCACCAGTGCTACCTGCAATTTTGGCATGAAACATAGAAACATAGTAACATAGAAATATGACGACAGAAAAAGACCACATGGCCTATCTAGTCTGTCCTGCCATAACTAAAACAGTCCCCTTTTTACCTTTAGAGCTCCTCTGTGATTGTCCCATGCTTTTTTGAATTCAGTTACTGTCCTCATCTCTACCACCTCCACTGGGAGACTATTCCACGGATCCACTACTCTTTCCATAAAGAAATATTTCCGCATATCACTCCTGAATCTCTCTCCCTTCACCCTCATCCCATGTCCCCTCGTAGCAGAACTTGCTTTCAATTGAAAGAGGCTCTCTCCCTGAACATTTATGCCACGGAGGTATTTAAACATCTCAATCATATCACCTCTATCCCGCCTTTCCTCTAAGGTGTACATATTAAGATCCTTCAGTCTGTCCTCATATGCTTTATAATGAAGACCACTAATCATTTTAGTAGCCACCCTCTGCACCGACTCCATCCTGTTCACATCCTTTTGAAGGTGCGGTCTCCAGAATTGCACACTATACTCCAAATGAGGTCGCACCAAAGACTTATACAGAGGCATTATCACCTCCTTTTTTCTGCTAGCCATTCCTCTCCGTATGCACCCAAGCATCCTCCTAGCTTTTGCCGTCGCCTTTTCTACCTGTTTAGCTACTTTAAGATCATCAGACACTACCACGCCTAGGTCCCGCTCTTCTTTAGTGGACAAAAGTACTTCACCCCATATACTATATTGCTCCAGCCCAAATGCATGACCTTACATTTTTTAACATTAAATCCCAGCTGCCAAATTCTAGACCATTCTTCAAGCTTAGCTAGATCCCTCCTCATCTTATCTACCGCTTCCGCTATATCACTAACAAAGATGTTAAAAAGAATCGGACCAAGGACAGATCCCTGGGGCACACCACTGATAACATCCTTCTCCTCAGAGTGAGCTCCATTTAATTGTACTCTTTGTCGCCTCCCACCCAACCAATTTCTAACCCAAGCAGTAACTTTAGGGTCCATCCCTAGGGTGCTCAGTTTGTTTATAAGTCGCCTGTGAGGAACAGTGTCAAAGGCTTTACTGAAATCTAAATACACCACATCTAGGGCTCTCCCTCGGTCCAACTCCCTGGTCACCCAGTCAAAGAAATCAATCAGATTTGTCTGACAAGACTTGCCTCTGGTGAATCCATGCTGCCTCGGATCCTGTAATCCGCTGGACTCCAGAAACCTCACTATTTTCTCTTTCAGCAGCGTTTCCAATAATTTACTCACCACCGAAGTTAAACTAACCGGCCTGTAGTTTTCAACCACATCCTTACTTCCGCTTTTGTGTAAAGGCACCACATGAGCCTCTCTCCGGTCCTTTGGCACCACTCCCGACTCCAGTGAGGCATTGGAAAGGTCAGTCAGTGGAGCTGCTAGAACGTCCCCAAGTTCCCTCAGTATTCTCGGGTGTATCCCATCCGGTCCCATCGCTTTGTCTACTTTAAGATGAGATAATTTCTCACGAACACAGTCTTTTGAAAATTGTTCAAGATGTCCTTTGCTTCTGTTCCTATTTTTGAGTGTTTTCTGAGGTCCTGCTCCTGGTTCTTCATCTGTGAACGCAGAACAAAAATATTTGTTAAGCAATTCCGCTTTATCCTTATCAGCTTCTACATATTCCTCCCCTGCACCCTTGAGTCTGACAATACCACTCTTGCCCTTCCTCTTCTCACTAATATATCTGAAAAATGTCTTATCCCCCCATTTTATAGCATTGGCTATTTCCTCCTCCTTTTGAATCTTTGCCTTCTTGACTACTTTGCTAGCTTCTCTAAGTTTTTCCAAATACAGATGCCTATCTTCCTCTCTCTGTGATCTCTTGTATTTCATGAAGGCCTCCCTCTTTTTCTTCACTTTTTTAGCTACTTCTTTCGAAAACCATAGCGGTCTCCTTTTCCTTTTACCTTTATTTACCATTTTAACAAAAAGGTTGGTTGCCCTTAAAATACCCCCTTTCAGTTTTGCCCACTGTTTTTCTACATCCCCCAGCTGTTCCCATCCCACTAACAACTCCCTGAGGTATTGGCCCATATTCACAAAATTAGTCTTCCTAAAGTCTAAGATCCTCACCTTGGAATGGATTCTAACAGCCCTAGTCCTAATACTGAACCACACCATCTTGTGATCACTGGATGCAAAATGATCTCCCACTACAACATCAGAAACACTTTCACCATTGGTAAGCACCAAGTCCAGTATGGCCCCTTCATGTGTGGGGTCTGTTACCAATTGCCTGAATAGTTCTCCCTGTAGGGAATCCAGGATCTCCTTACTTCTAGATGAAACTGCAGCAGGAATGTGCCAATCAACATCTGGCATATTGAAATCTCCTATCAGTAGCACTTCCCCTTTCCTAGCAATGCTGCGTATGTCTTCAATTAACTCTCTGTCCACCTCTTCCTCTTGTGAGGGAGGTCTGTATATCACACCAATGCAAATAGATTTCTCTTTCCCTCTTTCTAGTTTAACCCACAATGCCTCCTCTCTCCCTTTTAAGCTCTGTAATTCCAAAGCTTTAATAGTAGTTTTTCCATATAGTGCTACTCCTCCTCCCCTTCTTCCTACCCTGTCCTTTCTGAATAAAGTATAGCCAGGTATAGTTACATCCCAGTCATAGTTTTCTGTGAACCATGTTTCTGTAACTGCCACTAAATCCAAGTCAGCCACTCCCACCAAAGCTTCAACTTCATGGATCTTATTTCCCATGCTACGGGCATTAATACACACTGCTTTCCATATGTTACCCCTGTTACCCATTTCCATAAAGGTATTTAATGTATCACCTACCTGGGGGCTTTCTCTTATCTAGGGGCTTTCTTCACCCATCCCCAACAAATCTAGTTTAAAGCCCTCTTCAGTAGATTAGCTATGCATGCCCACCTGACTCATGATGTGCAGACACACCCACATTCCATTCCTACCTTGCCCATTTCCCTTCCTGTTGCATGCTAAGTAGATAGCATGGAATTAACCTTGTGCTGTCTGTTTAACTGCACACTATCGCTGGACCTTAGCACACATTTAAGCCTGTATTAACAGCTAGTGCAACTTAGTAAATATGTCCCTTTAAGACACAGGTTATAAAGAACGTCAAAATGTAAACTGGGACATCAAAGCCTGAACATCCATAAAAATTGCAAGCACGTCCAAGTTTGAACATGATTTCACAAACATGGATGTGACCAATATGGATGTCTGCAGGGTCATCTATATAGACATCCTTGGTAGAGTATTTAATACTAGGGGCATTTAAAAGAAATGCAGCGATGGTGCAAACTCAAAGCAAGTTTCCCAGACACACAAAACAGTGCATTTTCAATGTGAAGAGCACGGAGGATAATGTAGTGCCAACCTCTCAACATACTCCAGAGATTTTAGTGCCAAAATGAGCAGCAGACAGGGCAAGATACATGGATGCTCTGAACTACTACTGCACTGAAACAGACAATGCAGACCATGAGAGTTCTTTGATATCATCAAACAACTAACCAAAACACCCAGCCATTCGAAACAGCTCCCGGACATATCGCCACAGCTTCTTGCAGCACAATATAAGCAGCTTCAACAAATACCCAACCTGCAACCAGCAACTATAAGCAGTGGCAACAATGCTGCCCCCTGGCACTGAATGGACTACATTTGAGGCAATCTCCAAAGAATCGATCAAAACCACCATATCAGGTCTCAGTACAACCACATCCCTCCTTGATCCCTGTCCAGTGAACTGGATAAAAAAGACAAAACTGGAACTAAGCCTGCTGCTTGCCAAAATTATGAACAAATCCCTCAAACAAGGTCTGATGCCCATCAGCCTCAAGATATCCTTTATCCGCCCAACCATCAAGAAGCCTGAACTTGACCCATTTACTGCAAAAATCATCGAGAAGATAGTTCAACAGCAACTGCAGGACCACCTGGACAGAAACAACACCCTTGATACACAGCAACATGGATTCCAACCCTCCAATGGGGTCGAAACCCTCATGATCTCGTTAATAAGCACTCTAACCAAAGGAATACAAACCAAACACATTGGGTACACCCTGATCTTTCTGGACATATCTGCAGCATTTGACACCATCTCGCATAACATTCTTCTACACAGACTACAAAAAAATGGCATACAGGACAATGTTCTATATTGGTTGAAGTCCTACCTAACAGACAGGTATCAACTTATCTGAAGCTGTACTGTCACCTCCTCCCCATTTCAACAAACTCAAGGAATACTACAGGGCTCTGCGCTCTCAGCTATGCTATTCAACTTTTACCTTCAACCAATCTGCTTTTTAATACAGGCCCATAATATCAGCTTCCACATATACATGGATGACATTTTGCTGTATAGTCCCATAACAACTGCAAACCCAACAATTTCACAGTTAATAAACTGCTTCAATGACATCTCCAAAAGGCTCTATGAAAACAAATCTCATAATAAACCTCAAGAAGACAGGAGGTCATATTTGTCACGAAGGACCAAACCTTCACATCCCCAACGCATCTCACACTGGGAACTACCCAAATAAAAGTCCATCCACATGTAAAATATCTAGGAATCACTCTTGATCAAATGCTTTCTTTCAAGCAACAGATTGCAAAAACAACAAGGGCACTATTCTTCAAAACCAGGATGTTACAGTGTCTCAGACCACTTATAGACACACAAGACTTCAGAACAGTCATGCAAGCAATGACACTCCCCCATCTAGACTATTGTAATGTAATATACCAAGGACTCCCGACCCCCAATCTCAACCCGCTATGGACAACCCTCAACATGACAGCAAGGATCATCCAAAAGGGAAAGAAATATGACCATATCACCCCCATACTGAGAGATTTCCACATTCTCCCCTAGAGGCATGGATCAAGTATAAGACACTGGTACTGTCCATAAAGTGCTTCACCAGCAACAAGCCTCATACATGAGTGCCCTATTACCATGACCGAACTCCAGCAGACCAACACGCCAGGCCACAAGCGAATTACTGACTGTGCCACATGAAAGAACTAAGTTTAATCAACAAACCTGTAAATGTGCATTTGACTTATATGCTCCCTCATTATGGAACTCTATTCCAGCAAAAATCTGGAACAACAAGGATCACTTCTCATTCAGGAAACAACTAAAACCCCATTTATTTAGAGAACACCTGCGAGAAGAATAGGGCAGCACCTAATAAACTCAAGCCCACACCTATCAGTGGACAAACGGAGACAGAGATACAAAAAATCCCTTCAGATAAGACATAGAACTCTGATGCATGCTACTTTCAAGAATGTAAATATGTTTGAACCCCCCTGGTGATGGTATACTCCCCTCCCACATTATGTTATAACCTGTTAATGTATCTTCTATTGCTTATTGTAAACCACTTTGACCCGGTAAAAAGCAGTATATAAGTACAGCTAAATAAATAAGTAAATAAAATGAGCACTTTTCCAATGCCTCTTCCTGTTTGGAGCAGGTCTAAGTTTGGACATGGGTGCAGACATCCTGAGGGTTTTAAGATTGATCAGGGACGTCTATATCTCTAGATCAACCCCAGACATACCTCTATCACACTTCAGCCATCCCACAGCAAAGATGTGTAAAAACCACATTTCTGAAATTGTTCCAGGAATCTCTTCCATGATTTGGATGTCCACATGCATGTTTGCAGATGTCCAAATCACATCTAAGAGATTTAAAATGCCCCCTTTGTGATTTCCCATGTGGGTAAAAATTATGTTTACTCATATAGAATGGCTGAATCCTTCCACGTGGATTTTCAATTGGCTGAAAGTATGTATGTACTGCAATAAAACCAGACATACCTTGAGAGTGACTTGGTTAGAATACATTAAGTTTACAAATTACGTGTGTAGCTGATGCGCTTATTTGTGGTATCATTTTACATGGTGTAGATGGACATTTGGCCATTTAAAATAATCAACCTCCAAACCAAACACAAAGGGCCCGATAGTCAAAGGGATTAACATGGTTGTTGTTGTTGTTAAGTGCCGTCGAGTTGGAGTCGACTCTTGGCGACCCTCTGAATAGCTATCCTAAATTGTGTTCGGTCTTCAGTCAGGCGGCTCAGTGTTGACAGACTGGTATTCATAGCTGCTGTTATTGTATCAATCCATCTCATTGCTGGCCTTCCTCTTTTGCGTTGACCTTCTATCTTGCCAAGCATGATGTCTTTCTCTAATGATCTCTCTCTTCGCATGATGTGTCCAAAGTATGAAAGTTAAAGCCTTTTCATCTGAGCTTCTAAAGAAAGCTTAAGTTTGATCTCCTCTAGTACCGACTGGTTCGTTCTTCGAGCAGTCCATGGTATACACAGTATTCGCCGCCAGCGCCATAATTCAAAGGCATCAAATTTCTTTCTGTCTATCTTTTTCACTGTCCATCTTTCACATCCATATGATGTTATTGAAAATACCATGGCTTAAACAAGTCAAATCTTTGTATGGAGAGAGACATCTCTTCTCTTGGGAATCTTATCTAGGTCTTTCATAGCCATTCTGCCAAGAGCAATACGGAATCTGATTTCTTGACTGCTTGTTGCTTCTTTATTGATAGTTGATCCAAGTAGGTTAAAGTTGTTCACGATTTCAATTTCTTCTCCTTCAACGATGAACCTGTTGATTGTGCCAGTCGTCATGATCTTTGTCTTCTTTACATTAAGGCGCAGGCCCATTTTGAGACTGTGTTCTTTGATTGTGAGAAGCAAATGTTTCAGATCATCTTCACTTTCAGCCAGTAATGTGGTATCATCATCAGCACCAATCTTCACACCTCTGTTGTCTTCATACAATCCTGCTTCTCTCATGATTTGTTCTGCATATTAATTAAACAGGTAGGGGGAAAGTATTTGACTTTGTCTTACACGTTTGCTTATTTTAAACCATTCTGTTTCTCCTTGCTCCGTTCTAACTGTTGCTTCTTGATCAATGTACAGATTGTGCAAGAGTACGTTCAGGAGTTCTGGTATACCCATGCTTCTTAATGTGACCCAGAGTTTCTCATGGTTTACACAGTCAAAAGTCTTGCTATAGTCGATAAAGCACAAATAGATAACCTTTTAGATAGTCTTTTCAAGGATCCATCTCACATCCGCAATGATGTCTCTCGTTCCTCGCCCTTTCTTGAACCCTGCTTGCACTTCAGGTACTTCTTGTTCCAGGTATGGTTGTAGTCTCTTTTGAATAATCTTCAGTAGAATCTTGCTGGCATGTGCGATCAGAGCGATTGTGCGATAATTTCCACAGTCAGTTGGATCACCTTTCTTTAGTATTGGTATAAACACAGATCTTTTCCAGTCAGTTGGCCATGATGTTGTCTTCCATATTTCTTGGCAGAGCCTTGTAAGTACGGTAACAGCTGCGTCAGATTGCTGTAATACTTCTATGGGAATGCTATCAATGCCTGGTGCTTTGTTCTTTGATAAGGCTTTCAATGCTGCCTCAACTTCTTTCATCTTTCATCACCAATGGTCCCCGATCATAAGGTACAGGTTGAAACGGCTGTTGGTCCACTTGATCTTTATCATATAAAAACTCTGTATATTCCTTCCACCTTTTCTTGATATTCTCAGCATTATTCAACATAGAACCTTGAGCATCTTGTAAAATTCCAATTCAAGGCTGGAACTTTTTCTTTAACTCTCGTAGCTTTAGGAAAGCCGATCTTGTTCTTCCTCTAATAGTTTCTGCTTCTATTTCCTTGCATGCATCTTTGTAGTACTTTTCCTTTTCCTGTCTTGCTGCACATTGGAAATCTCTGTTGAGTTCTGTGATTGTCTTTCTTTCTCCTCTGGCTTTAGCTTCTCTGCGTTTCTGGGTAATTTTCAGAGTTCTGTTGGCACTGTGCAGCAGTGGAACACAAGGGGCAAGAGATGTGTGGTGGTCACAGGAAACTTTATTAGGTGAAACCCAATGCGTTTCGGCAACGCCTTCCTCAGGGGGTATGCAGCTTGTGATATAAAATAAAATAAAGTAAACAATATAACATTTATACAGTCAAAACAATGTTCATACAATCAAAAGGAATATTAATAATTGGTTTAGACATGATAGTTAAAAAATGAATGTTGAAAAATAGGAGATAAAAAAGTACAAAATGCAGGACAACAAAAGGAAAAAACATATTAAAATATATTAAAATTGAGATTTTTAGACTACTATAAACAGACAGTTGGCTAAAGGCCATTAAAATGTGTAGACAAATACTCACAAAAACAACCTTGTGGTGTATTTCGCGTGTAAAGTAGTGTAAAGAGTTCTACTCTTGCTATAAAATAAATAACAAAATAGAGTTATAATGGCAATAGAGGTAAATAAAACAAACTGTATACTTATAGATGCTGAAATGGGGATAAAAACTAATCTTGTGGGTGGAGTTTTACTGCCGGTCAGTCTTAATATAGTGTGAGTTTAAAGAGGATCGTGCAAATCCCATGTAGTGCATAAATACCTTCCGCAAAAAACAATGCTATGTATTAATACTAACAATGTTATGGATCGACAATTCTAAAATCCAAGTATATGCCTTTGAAATCAAACATAAGCATATTATACAAGAAATTATTTTAGTGCAGTACATATGAAGGTGAACACCAACGTAATATTGTGCATGTGTCTAAATATCTTTTATTGAAAAACCTTAACTTTGCCAGTTTTTCAACCTTGGATACAAACGTTTCACGGCGGGATATATTTTTATTTTACATTTAAAGGTCAGTATTTTTTCAAGACACTGTTTTCATTAACTGGAGCGTTCATTAGGAACTAATAGTCAAATAATTTAGTATAGGATTGAACTCTACACGTATACACATTGGATTATCTACAAATTTGCATCTACATACATTCCCTCTCTTGTCTACCACATGTCTCCAGATATAATTTGTGGTTATGTTTTTCCAATTCATAACCTCTATTGCCATTATTAGGTTCACCTAATAAAGTTTCCTGTGACCACCACACGTCTCTTGCTCCTTGTGTTCCACTGACATCTACTGCAAGAGCGGTTGCTCTTTCTTGTGTTGACTTGGCACTGTACAGCAGTCCACTAAGAGCCTGATTTATTAAGCTTTTCCCCATAGAAAATGGGAAAACTGTCAGTAAATCAGACCCTAAACCTAAAAAAGTAACTGTGATACCCTTTTTTGGGGGGCAGGGCATGCACTGTGACCTAGGTTTTAGCAGCCAGCTCTTAGATTTTTAGGTCAGCTCCTAGATTCCAAGAAAATTTGTCAAGGCCTGTGCTAAGGGTTATTGTAAAGACTTGGCAAATGCCCAGTATCAACAGTGCAGCACAGTACCATCTAAATTGACTCATACAGAGATGTTTGCTCTTCTCAAGACTTCATATATTCTTTACTGTGGACTTCAGATGCCAATCCTCACTGCCACCTTCTTCTTCAGGATCAGAGATTTCACAAAGAGGGTCATAGGGGTTCTTAGATCTTTCCCTATAGATGTGGAGGAAAATCCCATGAGAATACTTTTTGATCTGCCCCCACCTTCAGCGACAAACAAATCTACTCATGAAGACGTTTCTTAACCAAGGTTTTTTCAACACATGGCCAAAAGGTACCCTTACTGCTACAGCAAGGAACGGAACCATGGGTGGATATTTTTTGGTTTTCTAAAATATATAGAGGCTCCATAGGCTACCATCATATCAACTGATGGCTTACAGCAAGACCAATAATTTTATATATGGTAAACCCTACTTATCCATATAGCCTATTTCCAAGAAAATGAGATGAAATATAAGGTCCAACTGGTAGCTGGTTTCACCAAAGTCCAGCTCTTGCACTCCCCCATCATGTTTGAAGCAGCTATGAAGAAAGCAGCGTAGAGAGTCTCATACTCCTCCAGGTAATGCTCCGTGGCTTCTAGGCCATCTGCGGAAAACAATGTTACAGATGGTCATGCATCAGGAATTACATAAGAACATAAGATATACCAAGGTCCATCAAACCCACTATCCTGTTTCCAATAGTGGCCAATTCAGGTCACAAGTACCTATCAGGTTCCTAAAATATATAGAGATTCCATGCTGCTTGTCCCATGGGTAAGCTGTGGATTTCCCCAGTGCTCTTTAATAATGGTTTATGGACTTTTCCTTCAGGAACTCATCCAAACATCTTTTAAATCCAGCTACACTATCATCCTCTGGTAACGAATTCCAGAGTTTGATTACGCATTTAGTGAAAAAATATTTTCTCCAACTAGCACATTGTGGCTTCATTGCGTGTCCCTTAGTCTTTATACTTTTTAAAGGCGACAACAACAACCTTCAAGATATTACACAAATTATCCGCAACTCACCTAGACTCACTCATATTCACAATCCCTAAAAGCAGAACAAGAAGAGGCTGCACTCAGAATACCCTAGCCATAACTATGGACTTTAGAAAAAGCAACCAATCTACATGCAGGAGAGCATTCTCGCTCTACAAACAACCAATCTACATGCAGGAGAGCATTCTCGCTCTACAAACAACCAATCTACATGTAGGAGAGTATTCTCGCTCTACTCACCAACACTTTGGAACTCATTACCAGAAAAATTAAGAAGCATACTTAACATTCTTAAAGCGGCTCAAGATATTTACAGAGTACTTCAGGAAGAAACTAGACTGCTGAATACCGGTCCAACATAACTACATCCACCTTGTATAAGAACATCTCCTACCTACCCTATCCATAGTTATCACTCTACCTAGTATTGATGCGAACACCTGATGTTATTTAGTACTTCAGTATCCTTTTCAACTTGATTTATTTGTTCTCCCGCCCAGTCTAAGTGACATTATTTAATTTGCAGTTGTAACCATTATGGACCAATCAACGTTATTTAGTTTTTAACATGGATACTTATTTTTGCCTTTGTTACATGTTGCCTTCTCTGGAGGCAATCCTGAAAAATAGGGGTATAGGGTATCAGTCAGATGACTCACTGAAAATTCATAACACATATTATTAGGCATGTTTCACTTCAGCATAGCATCTGTTGCCAAGGGCCACGTTTTGTCTGTCCTTATGCATGCAAACGCAAACATGTCTAGGCTTTTTCTTGGCAAGAGAGGGAAAGACTGCAGCTGTCTTCCCTCAGGGACCCCTTCTCTCACGGGCAGAAGAGATGGAGAAAAACAAAATCAAACGAAAATAAATCCCAATACACAAGACTACTCAGTGCTTATAAAGACACAATTAACAAATCTAAAAGTAACTACCACTCTAAAGTTATAAACATGGCCATCAATCGTCCTAGAGAACTATTTGCAATCGTAAAAACACTAACAAAAAGTCAAAAGCCTGAACCAGACCACCCCATTATTAGCGTACAAACTCTAGCTTCACATTTTGCTGAAAAACTGAAAACTAAACACACTATAACAAACACAACAATACATACAGATCCAAAAAGCATAAACAATTGGACAACCTTTCACAAGGTCGAACAAAAACACCTCCTCAAAATCATAACAATGATCAATACTACAACTTCCCCTCTTGACCCATGTCCAGTATCATGGATAAAATCCACCAAAACTGAACGCGCCACAAACATCCAAAACATAGTGAATCAATCACTATCACAAGGCATCATGCCTGATGCCCTTAAACTCACCTCCATACGCCCGATCCTAAAAAATAATAAACTAGATCCAAAAGACCCAAGCTCTTACGGGCCTTTAGCCAGTATACCATTCATGGCCAAAGTAATAGAAAAAATCATTCAATTTCAAGTACAAGATGACATTGATATACACGCTCCCCTTGATTCACACCAATTTGGTTTCCGCCCCTTCCATGGCGTCGAAACATTACTAATAACACTTATGGACTACCTCATCAAAGGAACAGATGACAACAAACAAGGATTCATTCTATTATTCATAGATATAACTGCTGCATTTGACAACATTAACCATAGCACACTAATCACTAGACTAGAAAACCTGGGAATAGGAGGGACAGTCCTCAAATGGTTCATCTCATACATTACCCACCGATTGATACGTGTCCAATTAGGACAAACCACCTCAGAAACTTTCTCTCAAGGACAGGGAATCCCACAAGGCTCAGCCCTCTCCGCCCTCCTTTTTAACCTATACCTACAGCCCATCACAAACATATTTAAAAAATACAAAATTTGCCACTTCATTTATGCCGATGACATCATGCTCGCTATGCCCATAAACATCAACAACCCCTCCTACCAAAAATTATCCGAATGTATCAGGGAGGCTAACACCTGGCTGGAAACAAACTATTTAAGCATTAACCTTAAAAAAACAGAAGCAATGTTTGTAACACGAAAACCTGATGCTACCTACCCATCTACCATCACAATCAATAACACTACTATCCCTGTAAAACAAGAAGTAAAATATCTAGGGATAATATTAGACCACATACTCAGTATGCTCCCCTACATAAAACAGACAGCAAAAACAATATTCTACAAACTAAAAATCACACAACACCTAAGACCCCTTCTTGACACTCACGATTTCAGATCCGTAGTCAGCGCACTCATTACCCCCCCACTTTGACTATTGTAATAGTCTACTAATTGGTCTACCGCTTAAAAATACAAATTTACTACAAAGAGCCCAGAACATCTGTGCAAAGGTCATAACAAAGACACGTCTTACAGACTGCATAACCCCTATATTACTAGAACTGCACTGGCTCCCTATAAATAGCCGGATAAAATATAAAATACTCCTTACAACATTTAAACTCCTCAATGACATCTCCCCCTCCCAACTAACTACCCTCCTACACCTCCCATCTGAATCCAGAACACGTAGGCAAAATGCAACCCACTCACTCATCATACCCAAAACCATCTGCAAGACAAAACAAACTACAAGCTCTAGAGCCTTCACATTTGCTGCCCCCACCCTTTGGAATGAGCTTCCACTGACCCTCTGCATGACAAAAGACCTTCACCTATTCAGAGAAGAACTTAAAACTCACCTTTTCCCTGAGCAGTATATAAACCCAACCGAAATCCCCTACCTCCCACGAGCTACCCCTCAGCAATCCCAAAACCAACCCTCTAACCTCCAGAACCCGCATCCTATTACCCCACCTCCAGAACCCAGAAGAAGATAACTCACAAGAGGATAACTCATGATAAGACAGACACATATAACTACCAAGACCCACATAAGGTTATTTGTGTAATATGTTTATAGTTCACTGTTCTCTGTAAATATGTTTTGTTCATTGAAAATAGTTAATTGGCACAGTTTCATGTAAAGTTATCTGTAAATATAATTTTTGTTCTATGTAAAATTGTTGAATTGTTCCCTGTAAACCGCCCTTGATCTCTGGAAGGGGCGGTATAGAAGAAAAGCATAAATAAATAAATAAATAAAGAGGGGCGATCACAGCAAAGTCTGCCTGCAGCTAGCCCATCCCCACGGGCAGAGGAAGAAAGAAGAATTGTCTGGGCTCTGGGCCTATCTGCAGCTTCAAAAAAAAAAGGTTAGATGGGGGAGGGGAGTGATCTAGAGAAGGTCGTACAAATGTAAAGAGGCAACGGGCATGTACAAAAAAAGGTGGGGGAATGGAGGGCAGGGATGGGAGTGCTAGTGGGAGAGACAAAGGTAGAGAATCTAGAGAGTGAGGGGAACAGCAGATTCCTTAGCAACCTTTCTTACAGAAATAAGCCGAACATCCTTGAAAGATTCTTAATCCCTTACCCAATATGCCTGAATAAAGAGAAAGGTTTTGAGCTTCTTTCTGAAAGCTGTTACAATCAGGTTCAGAGGTTATTTCTCTATCTCCTGGAGGACTTAAAATCTAAGGAGTATGTCTACTAAGATGGGTTAACGGTTGTCACAGGCTATTTGTAACTAGGTCCCATTGAATAACATTGTACATACTAACCATTAGCCCAGTTAAGTAAACATGCCCCTAAGTTTGTACCTGAGGCAATGGAGAGAGAAGTGAATTGTCCAAGTAATGATGAGCTCCTTCAACAAATCGAATGGTAACTGCTTGCAGAACAATAGGGCCTGCCCACCAGTGAAAAGACACAAGAATGTATCATAATTAATTGTGTCACTAGTAAAGTTGGACATACTAAAAGTTCTTGTTGACTAGACCCCAATTTATGACTGGGAACATAATTCTGCAATGCCCTGCTCAAATGATTTAAACCAACCTTGAATACACCTTTACAAACCAAGCAAAGCAATTTAAATCTAATACGAAGGGCAACTGACAGTCTGATCTAATCTAATCTAATCTAATCTAATCTAAACTAATACAGATTTGTATACCACAACTATCCCAATCAAAACAGTGGCTCTGTGCAGTTTTACAGCAAGAGAAATAAAAACATAAAAGCAAAGGATGAAAATACAAATATAAATATTACAAACTAGTTAGATTTAAACAACCAAACTGAAAAATATTCCGGAACAAAATCATTACAAAATCTATATAAAAGAGCCAAAAGCTTAAAACGAATCAGATTGGGGATTTTAAGCCAATGTAATTTACATATTAGAGGGGTTACCACAGTATGTACCGGGAAACGCCAAAAATATGGCAAGCTGCTGGGTTTTGACACAGTTACGATCGTCTCATTTGGTGCTGAGAACAATTTAGGAATAACAGGATTCCATAATCTAAATAGGACAAAGCAGAACTTTTGAACCACAAGTTGAAAATGTTTTCTAGAAAAATACCCTCTTATTCTGCGTAATTGACATTACTTAAAAAAGATTTTTGAGACAATTGAGCTAACATAAACTTCAAATGACAAATTTGTATCATTTAAAATCCATACAATTTGAAGAATGGGATCAACCTTTAAATATAATTGAGTCAATGCAAGTCATAATAAATCTGGTAAGGGTTTAGTGTTGTTAAAGCATAAAACTTTGTTTTCTATATATTGATTTGTAATCTCAGCAGTTTTGCCCAATCTTCCAGTTTTGTTATAACAGCACTAATTGAAAAAAAATCCTTAGAAGATGGAGACAAAGTCAGTAACACTGAAATAGCATCCGCATAAGTATAAAGTTTTAAATTAAAGTGCTCCAAATCATACCACAAAGTAGTCATAACTAAATTAAAAAGAATTGGCGATAACGGAGAAGCCTGTGGGACTCCAGAACTGGCATCCCAATTGGAAGAACTGTCTCTACCTAATTGTACCTGATATCTTCTATTCTTTAAAAAAAAAAAACATAAAACCAGTCTCAAAATGCCCGTGATCCCTATATTTTTCATTAGAAGCATTAAAACTTCATGGTCCACCAGATCAAAAGCTGAACTGAGGTCAAACTATAAAAGGACTGCCATATACCATTTGCTAATGGATTATTTCTATCCAATACAAACACGCTCAGTAATATCAGATTAATATCTCGAAAAGCGGTATATAAACACTATTAAATAAATAAATATCTCAGTACTGTAAGCCTTTCTCAAGCCAAATTGATCCCTCAATCTATCAAATTTATCCAGATAGAAGGCAAGATGATTCACCACAATTGTCTCTTGAACTTTGATCAATAGGGGAATATTGGCTAGTGGGTGAAAGTTGTTAACATCAGCCATTTTGGAACAGATCTTAAAATAATATCTCCCAAAATATTGGGATAAATTCCCCGAGTCAAAAGTTCAATTGTGATCCCATAAACCATTTCCGAAAATTTTGTGGTGCTTGAGAAAAAAAATAAGTTGGAAAGGGATCTGCAGGGGAAGAGTTTTTGATGTGCTTATTGAAAAGATCATTTACTGTTCTATATGAGGGTGCAGTGAGCTCAGATCAAACAGGATCTACGTAACAAATTTCCAAGGGCTTGTCTTTAAAAAACTTCAAAAAATTATCTATGCTAATTAGCCCCTGGTCAATTTTGGCCCCTTGTCAAAATTATTATGTATCTTTTCTATCTTTTGTTTAAAATAGTTTGCAAACTGTTGAGCCGACAGGGCAGAAACTGCTTGTACTTTAATTTTATCCCTTATAGGAATGAAGTTAGTTTAAACAAAGAACGAGACTGAGAAGAAGCAAGAGTAATTTCATTTGCATTATACTGTTTTTGGGCATGAAGACTAGAGGCTTTATATCTTTTATAATTAATCTGCCAGCTTTGTCTATCTTCATAACTATGGACACGATTCTGACATCGACATCCTGGCCCTCTGTGCGTCCGGTCGGAACTGGATGCATAAAGTTAGCCGTGATTCTGATCCCACGGGGCACGTCTAGCCCCATGGGATCAGAATCACGATCAGGCCTGTATGTGTAGTCTGGGACCCTGATTCAGTCTGGCCTGCACGTACAGGCCTTGCCTGGATAGTTCATTCAGGGTATTTCAATGGATCCATGGCACCATGGCGTCCGGTTGCCCTGGCACCCAAGCTCCATTGAAAAGCCATGATCACCGGTCTCTGGCTCAGAAAGTGCTTTCCCTGCAGCCCGACCCCCGATCTAGCCTCCCAAAGCCAGGGTCAGGCCATGGGGAATGTCCTATGCTCCCTCTTGCCCTTTCTGAGCCCCAGATCCACCATCCCCCGCCGACTAGGGGAACTTATCTCACCTCCGAGGTGGAAAAAGTTCCCCGTTCAAGCCACTGGCCCCAGACATACAGGGCCAACATTGCAATCAGCCCTGTACATCCAGGGCTGATGGCTGCCCACTTCCCGACCTAGCACCGCACCTGATCCACTCATTTGCTGCCCCAGTCTAACTTCCCCGAACAATGAGCGGGGAAGTCAGTCGGGATCAGGAAGAGGCCCGAATAGTGGGGATGGACATCCCAACAGGACGTCCATCCCTGCTATTCATGCCTTGGAATTAGCCTTTATGTGACTTTCTCCATTTTCTTTCTAAAGATCTACAGTTTTTCTTCAAAGTCAACAATTCCTGGGAAAACCATTGAAGGCATTGTTATATACAAAGCACTTTTTACATACAATAGGAGCAATATCCATCACAATAGTGATGGTACTTTCTACCCAACTTGCTAAAGACGTCAAAGCAGTCTTTTTGTAAAAACCCACAAGTAGTAGCTTTTCTGTACAAGCTTGCTTGATTGTAATTGTAAAATTCATTAACCCCCCCCCCCCACACACACACACTATTCTGTATCCTATTCCAATAGAGATCTGGAGACGGTCATAAATGTACAGAGATATATTCATATGGAGAAAAAATTGAATTTTAGTACATGGTAAATGAAAAATAAATTCTATAACGGTCAGACCAAACCAAAGGAGATGTATAAATGTCTGAAATATCACCATGTGACACTGAGAAATAATAAGCACATTGATCTAGGTCATGACCTGACACATGGATTGAATTCAAAGGAGCTATTATAAAAACCAAGAAATGCAAAAAATTAATACATACACGAAATTTGGCATCCTGCAAATCCTCCATATGAAGATTGATGTCTCCTGATAAAACACAGTTTGGATAGGCTAGTATCCAAGTATCCAAAAATTCAAAATAATGATCCTGCATATTTATCCAACATCCTGGGGGACGATACACTAAAATAACTATATATTTCTCCTTTAAATTGATTGAAGAAATCTCACAATATAGGGCTTCCAAGCAGGGTGAACTAATTGTATCCAGTGATCTCAGATGATAAAAACTTTTAAATAAAATTAATAAGCCCCCTCCCACCTTCCCATCCCTAGGAACATTAATGAAGTTATAGCCTATAGGGCATACTTCATAGAATGTAGGGTCTTCCTGGGAATGAATCCAAGATTCAGTAATAAAAACAAAGCCAGGATCCTTAGTTGTCACTAAATCAGAAATAAGAGGAGCCTTGTTACATTGTGATCTAGCATTAAACGTTAAACGTTGAGTGAAAATATTTTTTCACTCAATGTGTAATCAAACTCTGGAATTTGTTACTGGAGTATGTAGTAAAGGCTGTTAGTGTAGCTGGGTTTAAAAAAGGTTTGGACAAGTTCCTGGAGGAAAGGTCCATAAACCATTATTAAGAAAGGACCAGTATATCACTGCTTGACCCAGTACAAGCATTGTGGAACCTGTGTCTTTTGGGGAGACTGCTAGGTACTTGTGATCTTGATTGGTCACTGTTAGAAACAGGATACTGGGCTTGATGGACCTTGGTCTGACCCAGTATGGCATATCTTATGTTCTTATGTACAGGGAATAGGGATTATTTCCTGAGAAAGCATGTAGGTGAATTTGCTTGCATTAAACTAGAAAGGCATCTTTCCTGCAACCTGTCCTCCTTATGACATTTAGGCTTCCTTGAACTAGATATCAAACCTTCAATAGGTAATCTAAAATCGGTTTGTGGACCAATTTTATACAAATAGGAATCTAAAAACTAAGCATTTTCAAAATCAGATAAACAAGCTATAGAAGCTTGAAAAGTGGGACCCTGCATTACAAAACTATTAAAGAAAGAATTTATCAGTGCTATTGTTAGTTTCCACATTTTGATCCCTCTGTTAAAATTATTTCTAACCATGTCTAAAACTAAATAAAAAAGGAGATATCTGCTAGCCAATCATAAACACACCGTGCTCACCCTAAATATCTTTAAAATGACGACGTCTCAAACAAATATAGCACTGTATAATAACACACAATACTGCGCTTACAAAGTGCGTTCCAAGTGGCGTGCCCCTTGGCTGTGCCCCTTAGTCAAGATCTTCCTGGGTCACTCCAAATGTAAGAGGCAGTCCCGATGATACCGTGGGTGACATCAGCAGCGGGGGCGGAGTCTCTCTCAGCCGCAGGTGGTTCAAATTTGCCCAGATGATTCTCCTGCTGTTGCAGCTGATAATAGGCAGACAATGTGCTGCTGGAGGATAGAACAACAAAGCAGAATTAGTAAGTGAAACTGGAGGCAGTTAGGTAGATCCATCAGTACAGGGGTAATCTGCCCTCTGATCTCATTAACCGACCTAGCTGCCACATCTGTGCCTGTTGCAGGGAATTCACCACTGATGTTGATAACCCCGTATAAATTGCACTGGAGTAGTTTAAAACAGGCAAGATCATTACTTGCACCACTAATCGAAAATCCTTTTCTATCAAAAGACACTTTAGTTTCTCTCAACATGCACAGGAGAAAGAATGGGATTTTTTTCACAAAACCTGTGTCTGGGAGTGGAGACTCAAGAAGGAATCCAAGATAGCACCATTTTACCTGCTTCCTAAAAAGTATCTTATGCCCAGCAAATGAGATCTCATCCCACATAGGAAGTCCTGTATCCCATCTCACCAAACAGAGCCTCAATCTAATTCATAACTAAGTTATTCATATGTAACCACCGAGCAATGGTTGAGAGTCCTTCTTTTACTGAGGTACAACAGTTCAGATTTCGGGTGGAGAATGGAAAATACACCGTGATATCATCTGCATACATTCTAAAGGAAATTCTCAAACTATTCAGTAAAGTGCATAGAAGTACATTATACATACAAATGTTTATATGCAGCTATAAAATTCTGGCTGCTTTGATTTTGTGGCGATAAGAGATTTGAATTTAGTCACACCATTTTCAGTGATAGCTCAAGCCAAGTTACAGTTTCAGATACAGTTGGTATTTTCCTGTCCCCAGAGAGCTTAAAATCTAAGTTTGTAACTGAGGCAGTGGAGGGGTAAATGACTTGCCCAAGGTCACAAGGAGTGGCAGTGGCAGTCAAACAAGACTTTCCCAGTTCTTAGTCCACCATTATGCTCACCATCGTTACTTGTAGTTAACTCCATTGAGGTCTGCGAAGTCTCAGTGAATTGCCACATCCGCTTCAGGTAAATGTATGGCACCACTCTGGACTTCAGAAAATGTGCATGTGTAGGAATATATAAAGCAGGGGTGTCAAACTCCAGTCCTTGCCCATCCATCCGGGCTTGGTTCAGGTGGAGGAAGGCAGCTTACCTTGGAACAATGCGGTGCCATGCCGCAGATGGAGGATTTGCTTGTCCCGGTCCGTTCTGCAGTGTTGGTGCTTGAACGGTACACAGAAGGGCAGTCTCTAAGCCCCAAAGAGCATCTGTATTCCTGGCAACCTGGAAGTGCTCCTCTGGGAGGTGGGGTTGGGGCGTGTTTAATGGACTGAGTGCCCTGTGGTGGTCTCGGCATCCGGGGATTTGCTGGGCTCCCCCCTCGCTTTGTCTTCTCCAGGGGCTTCAGATGGTAAGCAGAAGAAGGGAGGTAAGCCTGAGGGTCATCTGCCTGGGGGAAGTGGAACACTGCCCAGAGGGGATGGATCGCAAGCTACTTTAGAGGTGCTAAGCAATTCCATCAAGGTTCTCGGTACTTCCCTCAATAAGGCATTGGAACAATTGAGTGCAAAGGCAGATTCCTTATCAGGACTTGCTCTGTCTCAAAAGGAGGTACTGAATCAGCATGCAGTCCAACTAGGACAGTAAACCGCTTGAGTGGAAGAATTGGGGGTAGTTAAGGAAGACACTGTAAAGGAGAGCACAGGATTATGGAAAACATTGCAATACCTGGAAAATCAGTCCTGGAGGAACAATCTAAGATTTCTGGGGTTCCCTCGGTCCCCTCTGTTAGGCCTTGTTGAGTTAGTAAGGACGTATATAGTGGAAATCCTGAGCCTGGTGTCAAACAATCTGACTCCTATTGCTAGGGCATGTTATTTGCCCACTTCTGCAGGTCCTCTCTGAGGTCCTGCACTCCCACAGGGATTTTTTAGAAGGATCCTTAGAGATGGTGACTGCCAGGCGCACATTGTTGGTATCATTCATCTTTGAGCAGGATAAAATTTCTGTTCTTCGTTTATACTTTAAGCATATGAATGACAAGTTTTCTTGGCTCCATTATTTGTGTATTCTCTGATGTTTCTAGACAAACACAGGCCCGTCTCAAAGCGTTCTTGGCATTGCGTCCTAGGGCTTTGGCTTTAGGGGGGGGGGGGAATTTCCTGCTTGTTATTATGTTAGTTTTGAAGGCAGAAAGTTTTTCTATATGGAGCCTGAACAGCTGCTTGATTTAATCTCTGCTCATGGAAGGGAGCTAGAAGGGGCTAGTGGTGGACCAAAGTGCGCATTCTTTGGACAATGCACACTCCACACCACTATAATGTTTGATATTATTTCTTAGTTCTTTTTTGCTTTCTCTTGCCTCCTAAATTTTGTGGTCTAATGAGCAATTACTGTATGATATTGATTTTCTTCTTTTTTGTTTTTCTTAGGAATTTCTTTTTGTGCATAATTGCTTTGTATTGGAAATTTGATAAATAAAAATTAAAAAAAAAAAAAAGTAAGTCAGCTTTTCCGGGTACTGCTAATGAATATGCTATAATACATTTGATTGCATTGTTCCCACTGCATGCAAATATATCTCATGAATATTCATTAGGGACATATAGAAAACGAGACTGTGTATATTAACATTATCCCTAATTGAAGAAGAGGCAACAGCCTGCATAACAGAAACCTGCCCCTCTAATTTATTCAAAGCAGTATTATTTTTTGCAATAGCCTCCTCATGAATGCCCAACTTCTGTACCACATCCTTAGAAAATTGAGAGACCTAGGAAAGGGACACATGCAGGGACATTTCCATGCGTGTCACCACTTCCCACACGTCCCTCAAGGAAACCAGTTTATACTAAGGTGGATTTGTGTTATTTCTTTGTTTTTGCTCCTTGCTCTTCCCTTGATGTAGACTTGATTGTAATTCCTGTTTCATTTTTTGAAATAAAGATTGTTAAATGAAAAAAAAAAGAGACTGTGGCCCTCCAGGACTGGATTTTGAAACTCCTGATATAGAGAGATAATAACTACCATCAAATTAATTTAATTATGGGACCTCTTTAAGCACCAGTACAAGGTATCTTAGAAGATAACTCATTGATTAATTGCATAGCATGAAAACTGCCGTGTTTATGGTAGCAAAAAATGGTCTTGGAGTGTAATATTATTGTGTATAGAGCTTTAACTTGAAAAATGTGTCTTTGATGTGTAACAAATCAAAAGGGAAGAGTCCAGCGCCTTGAATCCACACTGGGAGTTATTATTTTATGCCAACCACACCCTTGTGAGTTAGTTTATTGCCTTACTTACTGGGGCTGGAAGCTCTTAATTTTTTCTCTGCAGATAACACTAGCAAGAGAATGCTGAGCCGCTCTTTCAGCTGATCGGTGTGGTTATTCATAGATTTATCTTTCCCTTCAACACACTCCCCTATGAGCATCTTCCCTCATTACAAGCAGTTCTGTAACCAGCACTAACATGCTCAAGTCATTTACGAGATGAAAAATGATGTGTTTGGAATAGTTTTAGTAACCACTGAAGAGAGCAGAGATACTAGAAATAGGGCTGGTAACTTTCTATGAGATACAACAAGGTATATATTACTCAAAAACATTATTCTTGGATTCGAATAATTCTGTTTGTTATTACATTAATGGCAGATATTCTAGTCAATTTTTAAGGAATACAATGGAAGCATACCTGAAACTCCTTGGGTCTATGGGGAACATAGTAGGTATGAAGTACGTTCTATTGTTTTAAAACAGCGGATAAATAGTGACATTTTCTATTTCTTATTGTAGCACTAAAAATAGCCAAGGTTTCATTTCTGTCATTTCAGTATGATAAATCATATAACAAACACTAAAATAATTCATCCCACTTTGAAATATCAGCACTAAAACAAATAAAAAAAAAGACTTGAATGGAAACAAAAAATAAAAATGAAACAGAGTTTGCCATGCACACCGTGACTCATACAGAACAGGAAAGAAGTAGAAGGCAGATATGTAACCCTATGTACGTCCTTTCCCTTGCATGCTATAAGAGCAGTATGGACGGTGCATTAGAAACAAACTGTTCGGCATTTAACAATAGCAATCAGCATTTGTTTTACATGATGTCTGCTCTGGTTAAACAAAAGCTGACTATTAAGCACTGGTATCTGAATAACGGCGGGGGCTGAATATCCTGGCTTTGCCATCAGTGCCTGGCACTATCCGTATTGCAACGATTCACAGCACAGCTACAAGGATAGGTATAAGCCATTTTGGACAGTTTCTGTCGTCCCAAGCTATCTGTATGGTAGCCCCGAGAATTGCTGCTACGTATAATTAATGGCTCCACTCGCACCCCAGATCACTCTGGCACTATCCAAATAGTGCCAAGGCCTCAAGAGATAATATCGAGTGGAACTATCCATATATTTCCACCGACTAGAGCTCTCATTGGCATTTTTCAAGTTAGACGGAGCTGATAGCAAGATGCATGCTTTGGAAAATTGACCTCATAGGACTCTACACATTGGAAATGTTATATATTTGCAATAAATCGAAATGTGATTTATGAGGTAATATTATGCAACTATGAAGACTTTTCAAATGTTGCATATAATATTACATTAATAGCAATTAAAGTATTTTCCATCTTCCATTCCAACTCAGATCCATCAGGAGAATGTACTTAGGAAGCATTTTTGCAGAGAAGTAGGAGTCAGAATGATGATGGCATTTATCTATGCGGTTTTTCATGTGTGTGTACATAGGTAGTCTATGCATAAATTGTCTTGATGCAAAACACTATATGTGCAGAGTTTAGCATCCAGGGAAATATATGCATAGGACTCCATAGGCAAGAAATTTATGCACATGCAGGGTAATTTATAACAGCGCACTTGAGGCAAGAAAATGTACCCATTTTATGCCTACTTTTCTTTATAAAATATTAGTGTAAGTGGTCAAAAAGGTGTTTTAATTTAAGGCATAATTATTTACACTAATAATCCTAGAGCAGGTGTAAATGACCGCGCTTACATTTTGCATAAACACACATAAATGATTGTATCCTATAATCCACACATGTACTTGCTCGCCATACCTAGGCTGGAGTGGAGGAGTTGCCTAGTGGTTACAGCAGTGGCCTATGACCAGAGAGACTATTGTTTCACTAGTGCTCCTTGTGGTCTTGGGCAAGTGACTTAACTCTCCAATGCCTCAGGTACAAGAAAATGAAATTATACGCCTGACAGGAAATACCTAGTGCACTGACTGTAACTCACCTTGAACTACTTATGGAAAGCCATGAACTGAATATACTGTAACTTTAAAAAATGTCCAGACTCTGCCTACAGTAAGAGTGCATTCTATGGTGCAACTTTATAAGAGACTATGAACCCGATACATAACGTCCCGCCTGTGAAAACATCTAAATTAATAATGGGTCCCCTTTGAACCTAATTACACATTCATGGGTCTGGACATGCCCGTGGGTCTGGAATCACGGAGATAGATGTATTTGGCAGAGCACGTAGAAGCGCTATTCAGCCGGTCCATGCACATATTCGGGGCATGGACCGTGGATGGGTGCAGGCACAGCCCATGCAGTCTAATGGAGAAGCACAGCCCCATCAATATAATCAGACGTGGGTAAACACTGTGGATGTCCCTGTGTTGTAGCAAAGTGCAGTCAATGAATAAATCCAGGAGTCAATTGACAGGGTCCAAGCCAGTTTAATGTGCACAGGCCCAGTCAGTCAAAGCTTTAGAAGGAACTGAGCTAAGTTCTCCATAGAGACATAACCATTTATACCTTTTTTTCAGTTTGATACATGAAAACTTTCTATTGGTTCTAGCTTAATACATTTGATTCATGCAAACTTCTCATTGGTTCCAACACCTCCTGCACCTGTCCAATTAGAAATCCCTCCGGAGCCTAGCAACCGGCCCCCTCCTTTAGGATTGCTTAAACAATGGCATAGTTCTTAATTCTACTTCAAGGCTAACCTTGGCTCCAGGAATGCATATTCTGAAACATTTCTGTTCTTTCACACACAAGAGAATAATAGAAGACTTATGAATTCATGAAAACTTCTTATTAAGCAATTTAAAACAGTTTTCTCATTTTTCACAGATTTTTGGTTCTTTTCTAGCTATAATGGGGGTTGGAATCCAGGCCTAACTTACAGGCCTTTCATTGTACTGGACCATGCTAGGCCATAGCCTACCACATTCCCCCCTTTGATTATTCTCACCCGCAAGTGAGAAAGGGTGAGAATTAAATCACAAAGCACGCTCAGTGTATAGTGGGGCTTCCTTTTGGGGTAAAGCCTGATAGGTATTATCCATAATAAGCAGAGGGGCAGAAGACATAGGAGAAACGAATGACATATGTACTGATCATCATAGCAATAGGCTTGCTCCCATGACCCACAATGATAATAACCATTTCTATTAATAGTATCACATGCATCAAAGTCCAGAAAAACAGGTCGCGTAGGATCCGAGAGTTGACGGGTAGCATTCAGAAGGGCTCATCCTCATGTTCCATTGCAGTTCCAAAACATGATAGGAAGAATTTTGGCAGGGGTTAAAGCAAGTCCTTGTATTTCCTTTTGTGCAGATACTCAATTCTGTCCCATTATACACACATTGACTGACTACACCAGTGCAGGTATAGTAAGAGTGATAAAGTAAAGTTTGAGTTACTTTTATCCCAGTTCGAGTAGTAGTTATGCAGGCTGCACAGGGAGGTAGAGCAAACGTCATTTCAAAGCACCCCAAAACTGTTGCCAGAATGAAGCAATAATAAGGATTCATGATGAGTATAGTCTCTGGAAAATTGGTGGAACTGTCGGCTTCCACAACGTGACAGATGTAGAGTTGACTGTAGATCCTCAGGCTTCCGCCGTACGTAAACCTACCAGCTTTGTGGCAGGAGTAGGGCTGCAGATTCCAAAGTATCACAGTCTTTTAGGATGTCTCAGACTCTAGCATAGTCTCTCAATATAACACAGTCTCTTTAGAAGATCACGATTTCTCAAAATAACACAGTCTCTCAAGATGGTGGTTGTCGTCGTAGGGTGAGCCGCAATAGAGTTTCAGGATCATTTATGGAAGTCCAATGACCAGGTTCAGAAGCGGCTGCTGGCTTTACTCGGCTGTGATGAATCCAGGGTTTGAGTTCTGCAACCTTAACCGCTGTTGGGGTTAATATGATGACAACATAAGGTCCTTTCCAATGCGGTGCCAACGGTGTCTTTCTCCACTCTTTGATCCACACCGAGACTCCAGGCTTGAGAGGATGCAGCGGTTCAGTCAAGTTGATGGGTAGCTGATCTCGTATCCACGTATGAAGACTCTGCAAAGCAGAACTTAAAACCAATAGTTCTTGTCTAGTAATTTCAGATCCTATCTGTCTCATATCTCCTTTTATTCCCTATACAATAGGCAGGGGTTGCCCATACATAATCTCAAAAAGGGGAAACTCCTAAAGACTTAGCAGGGGCTAAGTATATCCTAAGAAGGGCTATAGGAAGAACCTGGGGCCACTTCAGGTAAACCTCTTGGCAAAGTTTGGACAACTGAGATTTCAAGGTTCTATTCATACATTCTACTTTTCCTAAATTCTGAAATCTGTAGGCAGTATGCATCTGATAATATCAATATCTTGGGGCCATACTTAATGGACTTGCTTCCTAAGGTTATCCACCCTCATTCTTTGTACAGGGCCCCATGTGTATGCAAGGTTGTAAGGGCATACTTGGAATCTGGGTACACATTTAGACAGAGCCCCTTTTCCTATTGCTAGTGCTCTAGTGAGGGCTATCAGTTCAGCTTTCTGTGCTGAAGTTCCTGGGGCCAGGGCTGAGGACTCAACTACCAGATCAAGGGTCACTACTGCATATCCAGCACAAAAATGTCCATTAATGATGACAAGACTACTTCCATCTACAAAGAAAGTCCGTCCAGGGTACTCCAAAGGAACATCAGTCGAATCAGGGTGACTTGAGAATATAGTGTCCATAGTTTTTAAAAGTCATGATAAGGGGGTTCAAGACCAACTGGTAACAATGTAGCAGGATTCAGAGCTTGACTGACCTTCAATTGTATCTGGGGGTTTTCACACAGCATACTCTGATGCCTCAACATTCGTGAATTAGCTAGAAGTTTCCTTTGTGTTTCATAATGGTTAGAACAGAGTGTGGTACAGTAACTTGAAGATTCTGTCTCAAAGTGAGCTTGTCAGCTTTGCTCACTAGGAGGGCTGTAGCTTGCAACAGCTCTCAAACAAGGGGCCAGCCTTTTGCAACTACATCCAATTGTTTTGACAAATAGGCTACTGGCCGTTGCCAAGGTACAAGAGATTGAGTCAACACTCCTAGAACATTTCCTTGTGACTCATGAACATAGAGATTGAAAGGTTTTCTGGACATCTGGTAGACCCAGAGCTGGTGATAACATCAGAGCGGTTTTCAAAGATCAAAAGGCTGCATTCCTGTTCAAGTCCCCATTCCAATGGAGACTTTTCCATTCCTTTGGTAGCTTGATACAATGGTTTTGCTAGCAGCGCAAAATTGGGGATCCATATACAACAGTACCCTGTAGCACCCAAGAAGGCTCTCACTTGCCTCCTGGTGGTTGGAATAGGAATACTGCATACAGCTTCATTGCGTTCTGGTCCCAGGCGTCTAATTCTGCTGGACAACTGGAATCCTAGGTATTTAACTTGTTTGACATAATTGCGCCTTGGCTCTTGAGACTTTGTATCCAGCCTCATTAAAAAGATGCAAGAGTTCACTGGTGGCTTGTAGACATTCACTTTCTGAGTTGGTGGCTATAAGCAAATTGTCCACATACTGGAGAAGAACCCTTTCTCCTGGGTTCACATAGTAGCTTGAAAGATCCTGATTCAGGGCAACACTGAAGAGAGTAGGTGAATTCTTGAATCCTTGGAGTAATCGAGTCCAGGTGAGTTGGCCCCATCTTCCTGTTGTGGGATGTTGCCATTCAAAAGCGAACAAAAGTTGACTGGTGGGGGCTAAGCGTATGCAGAAAAAGGCATCTTCTAGGTCCAGGACGGTGAAATGAGTAGCCTCAGCGGGGATCAGTCCCAAGAGAATATAAGGATTTTGGTACCACTGGGTGTATAGTTTCAGCTACATCATTCACTTGCCTCAGATCTTGTACTGGGCGGTAATCCCCTGTCCCATGTTTCTTGACTGGGAGAAGGGGGGTGTTCTAAGGTGACTGACATTCCTTGAGAAGTCCATACTTCAACAGTTTCATCAAATGGCAGTGGATTCTTTCAATGGCTGGTCGAGGGAGAGGATACTGCTTCACATGCACTGGTTCCACTCCCAGCTTGAGGGTGACAATGACAGGGGCTATGTTCTTCACTAGGCCAGGTGGATTATCTTCTGCCCATACTTCAGGTGGGGCTATGAGGTTGGCGGGTATACAGGAACTTGTTGACTTGACTGGAGGTGTGCTATAGAACCGCTACTCTTCTTCTCGGGGAACAGTCAGCACCATCAATCCAGCAGGCTTTGGGTTCACAGTCATTTGCATTTCTCCCCCTTCAGCAAAGAATATCTGTGCCTGGAGCTTTGCAAGCAGATCTCGGCCCAAAAGTGGAATAGGGCACTCAGGCATATACAGGAACTGGTGCATTATTTTCTGTCCCCCTAGTTCACACATGCGGTTCTGCAGGAGAGGCTTTGTGGCCTTAGCCCCAGTAGCTCTGACAATGGTGATGCATCAAGAAAACAAAAGGGCTACTGGCTTTAGTATTCTGCTCCTGTATCCCCCATAAAGTCCATATATTGGTCCCCTATTTTCAGACTGACCATAGGCTCCTGGGGACCCAGGGAAACTTGGAGCCTGTTCTGGCCTAGTCTTCATCCATGCTGTAGCCCTCTTCGGCTGTCACTCACTCTATAGCTGCTTCCCTCTCTTGCTGGAACACTGTGCTCAGTTTATTCTGTCTATGACTCTGCAATCAAGTACTCCCTCCTCCCCTCCTGGGGGTGGAGTCAAGAAACGGGCATTCACTTCTCTAATGTCCTTCTTTACTGCAGTGGGCGCACTGACTCGCACCCAGTGGGGGCCGATCATTTTCACGACCCCTTTCACTTCCTCTGCTCCTTCGATTAGGAAAACCTCCTCCACATCATTCGACTAAAGTATCAGCAAGAAGATCTGTTCTCTTCCTTATCTTACATTCATTTTCTCTGTCACATTTATTTCCACAATTCACAAACTTTCTGAACAACTTCCATTAACTATGCTGTATTCATGCCCGCAAATCCATCCAGTTTCTGCAATTTCTGTTTTATATCTCTCTGGAACTGACTGACAAAAATGCAAATTCTCCTGGGCTGCTGGATTGCATGGGGTATATAGTGAGGGCTGCCTGCGCTATTTGGATTGGGTCTGCATAATACTGTTCATTAGTTCAATCAAATCCTATGGTTTCTCAGTGTAGTGTAGTCAAATAAGCTCCCGAAACCTTACCACTCGATCTAGACCAAGCCTCACAAACCCTACCTTTAGAGCTCGAGCATTCAAGAACCTATTGTAAATATTTAAAAATATCTGTTAATTGTTAATCCCTGTTATCCATGTTTTTACTCCCTGTTATCTGTAAACTTAACATTTGTTTTATGTTTAAGTACAAAATTTGTTAAAATGTAAACCGCGCTGATATCAAAAGTGCGGTATATAAAAGCTGTTAAATAAATAAATAAATAAATAAATAAATAAATAGGAGGCATAATGCTTCTTTCAGTTCAGTAAATCAGTGGTGGAAAAAAAAACATAAACAAGGCTGGTCGGCCTGGCCTTCAGCATCGGGGGTGGGTAGGCCCTGGTCCTGGCGTAATGGTATAATATGACCATCTCTTTTACTGGTAGTTGTACTTCTGAAGGCATGGACTGTGGCCTACTCTGAGTACTTTAAACTGTGCCGGGGCTTTTGGTCAAGAGGGAGTATACGTCCTTCTGCTGCGGAGGTGGCTGGTGACATTTGCAGGGAGGTATCCCCCCCCCCTGCTCCAGGCTCTGCCCGGGGTGGTGGCAGAGCTGAGGGGACGGGCCTATAAAGATAATAAACGGGCATTTTTTTTTTTTTTAAAGATCTACAAACATTCAACCCGGAGTCTTTGTAGGGAACTGATCAGGGAACATTCTCTGTATAATCTGATAAACACGGGAAACTACGGGGCCATGAAGTAGCTAACACTGGCCACCCCCCTTTCACGGAGCATTTCTAATAGGGAGGGAGACTTTTTAAAGTTTGTAGTCTCCAGCAGAGCCCTTGCTAAATTCCTAGGCATACATTTCAACAAAATCGGCCCCTTCCCCCACATGTGCTTGTCTACAGACAGAGGGGGTGGGGCTGCATTTCCCTGTGGACTAAGCATAATAGATGTGTGTGCTTATTCTAAATTGGAACAATCTAGATAAAGTCCTTAAAATATATAACTATTATTTTGCAACATGTGATAACAACAATCCCAACAGAAAGAACTATAGCTCCTAACATGACGGCCACATATCTGTTACGTATGACTGGAATAAAATTACTTGGCATGAAAACTAACTGCCAGCCATAATCAGCATGTCTTTGCAAAAGAAATTACTTTAAATCTTACAGTTTTTAGGAAGCAGATATTCAAAAGACATTCCGAATACTTTTTCATAAAGTGGGTGGATATCTAGAATACATATACACTTTTTCCTTCCTATTTTATTTTTATTAATAATAAGTATGTCTTCTATGAGGTGCTTGCTGCAGTATATCAGGAACTAGAATTCAAGCACGATAAACTCCTTATTCACTCAGGATTTAAATCACTTTCAAGTCACGATCTGGTGCTACTGGCTCGGGAGGCTTCATAGTCCTGTCTCATGTTCTTAACCTCTACTTCGTAGGACAAAGGAAAAAAAAAAAAAAAAGCAGTTTCCTGAATTTTTCTATCATTTCCTATTTAAACCATTACAGTACTTACTGAAGGTTTGAACATAAATAACACAAAACAAAGCTAAGCCCACAAATGCATTATACCTGTAGCCCTACAGAAATTCTTCTCACTTGGTCCGTACAAGTACAGGAACTCGAAAGGGGTTAATAAGAACTTAACCCTTTCCAGGCTAAGCCCGAAACTATCCGGATTCAAAATTCTGACTAAACATTCTTATTAAATGATATATAATACATGACCATAGCAGAAGGAACATCACTATTAAAACACATTGAATAAAACAGGTACAATTTTCCTAAAATAAGCACAAATTAACTCAGCTATAGAACGCTGAAATTAAGCCTTCACAGGGTTAACAGCTACTATACATTCCATTCTCCAGACACGCCCCTTCTAACTCCGCTAGCCAGTTTCATGCTGTGTGAAAGGAAAAACAACTGGAATGCATGAGAGACAGCTTCTTTACTGAAAAAGTGACAACTGAGTTTATTTCCTTCTATCTTCTTTTCTGCTTAATACTATTTCTTAATCGGTAAACTGTACTACAAATTACCCAACAGAATAATCTCACATTTATACCAGAAGGGAAACTCGCGGTT
This sequence comes from Ichthyophis bannanicus, assembly GCA_033557465.1. Lineage (NCBI taxonomy): Eukaryota > Metazoa > Chordata > Amphibia > Gymnophiona > Ichthyophiidae > Ichthyophis > Ichthyophis bannanicus. The sequence goes on along the minus strand of CM066034.1, from coordinate 126,043,570 downwards.
TTAACAGATAACAAAAATCAGATACACAGTAAAGACAGACAATACATCAAACGCCTCCTCCTTTTCGCGACCTGGGCGCAGTCGCCTGGCCAGGAACTGCGCTACTTAGGAGTCTACTTTCGCTCGGTCTGTATTTCAAGGCCTCTCACTCACACTGTGGCAGGTGAAGGCCTGTGATCCACAGTGTCTGACATAAGCAAGCAAGCCTAACTAGCTTGACCTGTAAATGAAGCTTGTGAAGAGGCCCATAGGAATTGCACATCCCTCAATATGCTGCTATTGTAGAATTAGAACTCAGTAAAAGTATTGAATTAGCTTAGACAAGCAGAACAGATGGAAAAATACAGAGAAATATGTTTAAAACTGCTGACAGAGAAATTACAGAGCCCTGCTTCCCTACACGTACAAACCAGCTCAATGGCCTTGAAAGAAGGAAAGTAACAAGTTGATGAACTGGCCATTGTAATTGGGACTAGAAGGGGGGTGAGCAGGTGCTGAGCCCACTCCAAGAACATAATTGGATAATCATATCAGTACCGGGACCAATAGAAGGGGTACGGGAGGTACGGGAGGTTACCGGGACCAATGAAATGTTTGTCTATACCTAGAATGGAGCAAAAGTCTATAAAAGTTGTTGTATTGCTAGAGAACATTGCTCAGCCATTTTGAAATTGACTTTGCTTGAGACTTGTGCACAAATAAATGATTTGGACCTTCTGAACAGACTCCTGGTATCATTGGTTTGTCTGCGCTCTGCTGCTACATATTCTTGGTGCGTTGGCCGGGAAGTTGTGAAATCAGAGTGTATATAGGGCAATATACCACGACTTTCCGCCTCTAAAGGTTTGGTCCTGCCGGGATCGCGCCCTTCCGACGGGAGCTGCTCCCTGGCGCCGCCGGTCCCTTGTATCGGAGGGAGCTGGTCGGACCTCGGCGGGTGCCGGACCCGGCCGGAGCCAACACCTCGAACCCGAGTGAGGGGAGTCCGAGGTCCAACTCATGCGCCTGCTTGGGAAGTTTGAGGACCGGATCCGGTGAGTAGAGTTTTGATTTTGTATGTCTAGACAGATAAGAGAGAGCAGTACTGCCACTTGAATCTTGCTTGAACTTGGAACTTGGTAAGAGAGCTTGATCACCTCTCAAAGACGGGCCGATTACCCCTGCGTAAGAGAAACAGGGCGAAACCCTCATCTTTCTAGTATTTGAAACTTGTTTGAGACTAGTCAGAATAGATAGAAATGAATGCATTCTGGGATACGTTGCTAGCATGATTGTATGAATGAAGTGTGAATGAGAGGTCTGGCAGCACGGACCAAGCGAAGGCGGACCCCTGAGTAGCGCATTTCCTGACCGGGCGACCGCGTTCAGGTCGCAAAAAGGGGGAAGCGACTGTCGTCTTGTCTTGTTATTTGTTCTCCTTAAATGTTTCTAGGGCCGTGAGGACCCCTTACCCACGGTCCGCCCTCCTTTTCCCTTTTGTCTGTTGTTGCGCGCACACATCGAAATGGGAGGGGCGGGGTCTACTAGGAGCACTCCATTAGAATGTATGATCGCACATTTTAAAGAAGGATATTCTGGAGATTATGGTATTAAAATGACTGCAGCCCATTTACAGATTTTGTGTACTAGGGAGTGGCCCGATCTAGACCCTACCTGGCCCCGAGAGGGAACCTTTAATGTAGGAATTATTCAGTTAGTGCACCATAGAGTGCGAATAGCGCACCCCGATCAGTATCCCTATATAGATTCCTGGTTAAGTATTTGTGAAGATCCGCCCCCTTGGGCGAAGCGCTGTTATGAAGAACAGTGCAGAATAATGTTAGCAAAGACAGATTATAGTCAGAAAATAGAACAGCCTAGAAAGAAAGGGAAAGGTGAGAAATCCAGGAAGAAACCTATCCTGGTAGATCCTGATTCCCCAGAAGTGATTACCCGACAGCCCCAAACCCAGCGCCCAGTGAGAGTAGCCCCACGTCCTGCCCCAGAGCCCCGGAGACAGCAGGAACGGGACCCAACCCCTGAGTCATTACCTAAAGAGCAGGAAGATGAGCTCTCTTTAACTGAGGAAGATGATTCCACCGAGACAGAAAAAGGAGAATCAGATACAGAAACAGAAAAGGAAGAAACTGAAAATGCCCCGAGTGATACTGACAGTGTAAAAGTGACTGCCAGTGTTAGCTCGCCAGTGAAAAGCAAATCTAAAGTAAAGCACGTAGAGAAGAAGAAAATAACCCCTGATAGGACAGTTACAAAGATATCTCTCAGATCCCAAAAGCCATCTACTGCCAAGATGATGCCTTTACGGCAAGTCCCGGGAATACCCGTAAGAAATGAAGATAATGAGGTGGTGGCGGGACCCCTAAATTATGTATATGTCCCCTTTTCTACCACTGATTTGTTAAATTGGAGGACACATTATGCCTCCTATACCAATAAGCCCCAAGAGCTTACAGAGTTAGTGAATACTATTATGGAAACTCACCAACCAACATGGGCAGATTGTCGCCAGCTTCTGTCTACCTTATTTACCACAGAGGAGCGGACACGAATTAGAAAAGCTGCTATAGATTGGCTAGCGGATAACCCTGTAGCTCCAGAAGCAGGGGCGGAAAGAATAGATAATCGGGAAGCAGCCCAGAGAGAATTCCCAAATGAAGACCCCCGATGGGATCCAAATACAGAAAGAGGATCCAGAGCCCTAGCCCGTTTTCGCCAAGGCTTTATACAAGGCCTGAAAAGGGGGGCCAGAAAGCTATGAATCTTTCCAAAGTTACTGAAGTTACCCAAGGCATAGATGAGAGCCCAGCAGTGTTTTATGAAAGATTAACTGAAGCATGGTTTAAAGCTGAGGTCAGAGAGACTGTTGTTGCCAAAAAAGCATCTTTCAAGAAATGGAAAAAAGAGCCAAATGATGAAACCTGGAAACAGCACAAGCACTGGCAAGTCAAATGCAAGGCATTGATAAGGCAGGCAAAGAGAGAATTTGAGAAGAAGCTTGCTGCGGAAGCAAAAACGCGAAATAAAGACCTTTTCAAGTACATTCGTAGCAAAAAACCCGTGAGAGAGTCAGTTGGTCCATTAGATGATAAAGGGGTTAAAGGAGCACTAAGAGGCGACAAGGCGATAGCGGAGAGACTGAATGAATTCTTTGCTTCGGTCTTTACTGAGGAAGATGTAGGGATGTTACCCAAGACTGAAGTGGTATTTAAAGGTGTGGAAGAATTGAAGGAAATATCGATACATCGGGAAGATGTCTTACAACTATTAGATAAACTGAAGAGTAGCAAATCACCTGGGCCGGATGGTATACATCCAAGGGTGTTGAAAGAACTGAAATTTGAGATTGCAGACCTGCTATCAGTATTCTGTGAACTATCATTAAAATCATCTCTAATACCTGAGGATTGGAGGATCGCCAATGTAACACCAATTTTTAAAAAGGGTTCGAGGGGTGATCCGGGAAACTACAGACCGGTGAGCCTGACATCAGTACCGGGAAAAATGGTAGAAACCATCATAAAGAATAAAATTACTCAGCATATAGATAGTCATGACCTAATGGGAGACAGCCAACATGGCTTTAGACAAGGAAGATCTTGTCTTACTAATCTGTTATGTTTTTTTGAAGGAGTGAATAAACAGGTGGACAAAGGTGAGTCGGTTGATATTGTGTATCTGGACTTTCAGAAAGCCTTTGACAAGGTCCCTCATGAGAGACTTTTGGCAAAACTAAAGAGTCATGGATAGGAGGCAGTGTACTACTGGGGATCAGGAACTGGTTAAAAGATAGAAAGCAGAGGGTAGGGCTAAATGGCCAATTTTCCCAATGGAGAAAGGTGAATAGTGGTGTACCCCAGGGATCTGTGCTGGGTCCGCTGCTTTTTGACATATTCATAAATGACCTGGAAAGTGGAATAACGAGTGAGGTTATCAAATTTGCTGATGACACAAAACTATTTAAAGTTGTTAAAACCCAGGAGGATTGTGGAAAATTGCAAGAGGATCTTGATAAATTGGAAGACTGGGCATCAAAATGGCAGATGAAATTTAATGTGGAGAAGTGCAAGGTTATGCACCTAGGGAAGAACAACCCAAACTATGGTTACACGATGCAAGGTTCCACATTAGGAACCACCACCCAAGAAAAAGATTTAGGCGTCCTTGTGGATACCATGTTAAAACCCTCGGCCCAGTGTGCAGCGGCGGCCAAGAGAGCAAATAGAATGCTAGGTATGATAAGGAAAGGAATGGAAAATAAACAAAAGATATTATAATGCCTCTATATCGTTCCATGGTGAGACCGCACCTTGAATATTGTGTGCAATTCTGGTCGCCGTATCTTAAAAAGGATATAGCGATTTTAGAAAAGGTTCAGAGAAGAGCCACCAAAATGGTAAAGGGGATGGAAGGCTACTCCTATGAAGAAAGGCTAAAAAGGTTGGGGCTCTTTAACCTGGAAAAGAGACGGCTGAGGGGAGATATGATAGAAGTCTATAAATTAATGAACGGAGTGGAACGGGTAAACGTAGATCGATTGTTTACCTTATCAGAATATAGAAAGACTAGGGGACATGCAATGAAGCTACAGGGTAAACTATTTAAGACTAATAAAAGAAAATATTTTTTCACTCAACGTGTAATCAAACTCTGGAATTTGTTACCGGAGGATGTAGTAAAGGCTGTTAGTGTAGCTGGGTTTAAAAAAGGTTTGGACAAGTTCCTGGAGGAAAGGTCCATAAACCATTATTAAGAAGGGACCCAGGATATCAATGCTTGAACCAATACAAGCATTGTGGAACCTGTGTCCCTTGGGGAAACTGCTAGGTACGTATGACCTAGATTGGCCACTGTTGGAAACAGAATACTGGGCTTGATGGACCTTGGTCTGACCCAGTATGGCATATCTTATGTTCTTATGTTCTTATGTATACTCCCTATGATCCCGATGCACCAGGAAGTTTATGCATGGTGAATTCTGCTTTTGTAAGCCAGTCTCAACCAGACATTAGACGCAAATTACAGAAATTAGAAGGGTTTGCGGGTATGAATGCAACTCAGTTATTGGAAGTCGCTCATAAAGTGTATGTGAATCGTGATAATGAAAGGCAGAGAGAATGTGATCGAAAGATGAAGAAGAAAGCTGATTTTTTGGCTGCGGCCATAGTTGAACAGAAAAGGGGAGGTATCCCTAGTCGACGGAGCAGAGGAAGGGGGCGGGGCCGAGGCGGAGGCCAGCCCCAGCTAGGCGTAAACCAATGCGCCTACTGTAGGGAGGAAGGACATTGGAGAGATGCATGCCCGCAACTCGAAGACGCCCATCAAGATGACGAAACTAATCATCAATGGAGAGAAGAAAGACGAGGCCGTCCCCGAAACCGCGGAGGAGCCAATCGAGAGCAATACCAGCGAGAAAGAGGAGAAGCCATACAAGCATTGGCTACGACAGCCCATGATGAAGATGACGTGGATTAGGACAGACCGGGCTCCGAATTTGCTTTAGGTCTCCAGGAGCCTATGGTCGGAATACAAATAGGAGACCAAGTTATGAACTTTATGGTTGATACTGGAGCAGAACATTCAGTAGTAGACAAGAAGATAGCCCCATTTTCTACAAAAGCAGTCAACATTGTAGGAGCAACTGGTGCCAAAGCTACAAAACCTTTTCTTCAGAATCGCATATGCAGTCTAGGAGGACAACAAATAACTCATCAATTTCTTTATATGCCTGAATGTCCAGTGCCACTACTGGGACGAGATATGTTAGCCAAGCTACAAGCCCAAATATCCTTCACTGAAAGAGGAGAAATGCAAATGACAGTAAATTCCCAAGCCAAACCAGCAGGAATAATGCTGCTTACAGTTCCCCGAGAAGAAGAATGGAGATATTACAGTGATGATTCTATCCAAGACACCTATTTTGAACAAACTTTGAAAAGTATTGATGCCCCACCTGGAGTATGGGCAGAAGGCAGTCCTCCAAGCCTAGCCAAACATATAGCTCCAGTAATTGTAACCCTTAAGCCTAGTGCTACACCAGTACATGTCAAACAGTACCCTCTCCCAAGAGCTGCAATTGAAGGCATCCACCGCCACTTGCAAAGATTACTAGAACATGGCCTACTAAAAGTATGTCAATCCCCATGGAACACTCCACTCCTTCCAGTGAAAAAGCCTGGAACGGATGATTACCGCCCAGTACAAGATCTAAGAAGAGTGAACGAAGCAGTTGAGACTATACATCCAGTTTGTGCCAAAATCCTTACACTCTTCTAGGACTGATACCTGCTGAAGCTACCCACTTTACTGTACTAGATTTAAAAGATGCATTCTTTTGCATAAGATTAGCCCCTGTAAGTCAGATATTATTTGCATTTGAATGGCAGGACCCCATCTCTGGAAGAGGGGGCCAACTTACTTGGACACGATTACCCCAAGGATTCAAGAATTCGCCTACCATCTTTAGTGCTGCACTGAATCAAGACCTTTCAAGCTATCCAGTGGCCTGGGGAAGAGAGAGTGCTTCTCCAATACGTGGACGATCTGCTGATAGCTGCTGTATCAGAAAGTGAATGTATACAAGCCACCAAAGACCTCTTGCAGTTACTAGATGAAGCTGGATACAAAGTTTCCAGAGCAAAAGCACAACTATGCCAAAAAGAAGTGAAATACTTGGGCTTTCGTATAACCCAAGGAAGCCGAAAATTAGGCAGAGAGAGAAAAGAAGCAGTATGCAGAATCCCAACCCCAACTACCAGAAAGCAAGTCAGAGCCTTTCTGGGAGCGGCAGGATATTGCCGAATCTGGATTCCCAACTTTGCCCAAATCGCCAAACCACTGTATGAAGCCACAAAAGGAGAAGAAAAGTTGCCACTGGAGTGGAGACCTGAGCAGGATACAGCCTTCAAGACGTTAAAGGAAGAATTGATGTCATCACCAGCCCTTGGACTACCAGATGTTCACAAGCCTTTCCACTTGTTTGTACATGAAGCACAAGGAAATGCCTTAGGCATGTTGACTCAGAAATTGGGAAATTGGGAGCGACCTGTAGCATACCTATCGAAACAATTGGACACTGTGGCCAAAGGATGGCCACCTTGCCTGAGAGCAGTTGCAGCTACAGCATTGTTAGTGAGTGAAGCAGATAAGCTCACACTAGGACAGAATCTACGAGTCACTGTGCCACATGCAGTCCTTGCCCTTATGGAACAGAAAGCAAATCATTGGCTCACCAAGGAGAATGTTGAAATATCAGAGCATGTTATGTGAAAACCCACAGATACAACTGGAAGTGAGCCATGCCTTTATCCAGCCACATTGATACCTGTTAGTGAAGAACTCCCAGAACATGATTGTATAGAAGTCATGGACACTGTATTCTCCAGCCGACCTGACCTGACAGATGTGCCCATAGACAATCCTGACCAAGTCTATTACGTAGATGGAAGCAGTCTCATCATCGATGGACGACGCTGCGCCGGATATGCAGTAGTCACTCAACATGAAGTCATTGAGTCATCAGCTCTAGTCTCAGGTACATCAGCCCAGAAAGCAGAATTGATAGCACTTACTCGAGCACTACTGTTAGGTGCAAAACTTGTGCTAAATGTATATACAGACTCTAAATATGCCTTCACTACCCTACATGCCCATGGAGCTCTCTATAAAGAACGAGGGCTCATCATATCCGGAGGAAAATCAGTCAAGTATGGCCCCGAGATACTGATGTTACTTGATGCAGTATGGGCCCCAACTCGTGTAGCTGTCATGCATTGCAGAGGACATCAAGCAGGAAAAGGAGAAGTTGCCTGAGGAAATAGGTTTGCAGATGCCTCAGCACGACAAGCAGCTATGACAGGACAAATTACACCACAAGCTATGCCGATGCAGGCAGCATTGTTTCCAGTACCCTTGAACTTATGGACACCACGATCTACCACCAAAGAATTAGATTACTACTGTAACAAGGAAGATGGAGTACTGAAAGATGGGTGGATTGAGCTGCCACCAGCAGAGGGCAGTCAACCCCCAGGACGAATAGTAATTCCAGAATTGTTAGGTCCATCCTTTGTCAAAGCCTTCCACGAAGCCACCCACTATGGGAAAAGTGCTATGGAGAAAGCACTCAGACCACATTTCTGCATTACCATGTTAGCAGCCCTATCAGCTTCAGTGGCACGCCAGTGTTTAATTTGTGCCAAAAATAATGCCAAACAGGGACCCACACCACCACCCCGAGTTCAGTCAGGAGGTGTAACCCCCATGCACCACCTGCAAATTGATTTTACTGATATGCTAAAAGCCAATGGATATCACTACCTATTAGTATTAGTTTGTACATTCTCTGGGTGGGTAGAAGCCTTCCCAACCAGAACTGAAAAAGCTCGAGAAGTCACCAAAGTTTTACTGAGAGAGATTGTCCCTAGGTTTGGAATTCCAGCAGTAATAGGGTCAGACAATGGGCCCTCATTTGTTTCTCAGATTACTCAACAGTTAACGAAAGCTTTGCAGATACAATGGAAGCTTCACACTGCATACAGACCCCAGAGTTCAGGGAAAGTTGAGCGAATGAATCGTACTTTAAAAGCCCAAATGTCTAAGCTTTGTCAGGAGACACAACTGAAGTGGCCCCAAGTGCTCCCAATAGCTTTACTCAGAATACGCTCGGCTCCTGTGAAGTCAACAGGATTTTCCCCTTTTGAAGTTCTGTATGGTAAACCCCCACCAATAGTGCAGGGAATTAAAGGAAGTCTAGCCCAAATTGGTTCAGAAATAACCAGGCAAGAACTCCTAGCTCTTAGTTTTGTTCTGCAGACCCTCCATGCGTGGATCCAAGACCAGTTGCCTATCAACTTGACGGAACCCTTACATCCCTACCAGCCTGGTAACTCGGTGTGGATCAAAGATTGGAAGAAGACACCGCTGGAACCCCATTGGAAGGGACCATACACCGTCATCCTGTCTACCCCAACTGCAGTAAAGGTAGCAGAAATCGATTCCTGGATCCACCACAGCAGAGTCAAGCCCACAGCTGATCCCGAACCTGAGCAGTGGACAGCAGTACAGCATCCTGATGCACCTTTGCGAGGTACTCTGAGGCGGCAACCAGCAGCTTAGACACTTTGTCACAGTGCCCTGCAGTAGCCAAGTCTTTCGAAGAGGATTGCTGTTTTCCATACAGCAAGAGTTTGCTTTCGCAAACTTCATGTGTGTGATTTTACACACTACTTTGATGCTACATTGATTGACCATACTTCAGAAGCCAACTAAAGTTGATAAGTTGGCATAATGTGTGATGGACAACTTGAGGATCTTCAATCAACACTCAACACCCGTTGAATTGCTTTATTAGCAAACGGGACGGCATTGTGCCAAGAAGAGGACGTCGAGGTCAAGATTGTTCAAGTGAGGGTTCAGAAGAAACTCCAATCAACATGCATCTTTATTTTTAGTTTGCCCTGGTTGCCTGCTTAGGAGGCTCTGAACTGACTTGTGCCTTGCCTCCATGCACTGCTTGTATTACTTCCACTCGGACTGGAGCGAAAGTAACTCAGACTTTGCTTTATCATTCTTACTATACTTGCACTGGTAAAGTGACTCGGTGTATTTATAACACCACTGAACTGAATGTTTGCACCAAAGGAATCTAAAGTATGCTTTAACCCGCATCAGAATCCATCCTATTATACTTTGGAAATACGATGGAATGATGCAGATGGACCTTTAATCAATGCCACACAACCGCTCACTGATCCCACAGAGCCTGCTATATTGTATTTTGATGCTTGTGATGTTATAAATAGAGATAGTCGCTCCAAATGTGGTACTGGGAGAAACTTATTCACACGTAATGACAAATATATGTGCCCAGAAGGGACCACTGGATGGGGGAAGTGTACAGGTAAAGAGTTTTTAGCCAATGAATACAGTACAGCCCCAGTTGCAGATTACTATTGCCCAAAATGGGAATGTGTTTTCTATGCTACATGGAAAACGGGAATGATAGAAAATACCAGAGATAATCGGATGGCTGCCTTAACTACGCCATACGTTAAAGATATAGCAAAATGTAAGAAAGGTGCCTGTAACCCCTTACAATTATGGATATGCCATCCTCTTGCATGGAAACAAGGATATAAATTTGGTTTACGAATTGCAGAGTCTGGATCAGATCCAGGAACCATAGTATATATAAGATTAAATACCCAAGCCCATAGATCATCCAGGTACCATATCCATAACACTTTCTATGAAACCATGCATGTGAACAAGTTTGATATTCCCCATCCTTCCCAAAACTTGTTCCTAGAATTAGCTGGAGCAGTAGTATCTAGTCTCCATATCTCAGATTGTTACTTTTGTGGAGGGACACGAATGGGTGACCAGAGGCCATGGGATGCCCAAGAATTGAATTATTCTATGACTTACAATCATACTGAATTACATAAGACTACAAGTGAATGGGTATTAGCACACCCGATAGTTGGACTTCTCTGCTATGCCAGAACTGGTCCTCAATTTAATCTTCAGGTGGGACAGCTGGTCTGTCTTATCCAAAAGTTCTATAATGACACCACCAAAAAGACGTCCTGGTGGTCCGGAGTTAAGGAACCTGAACCCCCTAATCCATTAGCAAAATTCCCTGAGCTTGCTGATTTATGGACTAATCTTGCCAAGCCCCATGCATGGCAAGCCCCACTTGGCCTGTATTGGATCTGTGGAACCCGAGCGTATGCCCGGCTCCTATACACTGGGGAGGGGCGTGTGTCTTGGGACCATAAGACCTTCTTTCTTTCTCTTACCCACAGAACATGGAGAACAATTAGGATACCCAGTATACTCTAAGAGACAAAAGAGAGCACCCCTACAGATAGGCAAGTGGCAGAAATGGGATGGCGATGATTGGCCACCAGAGAGAATAATTGCTTATTATGGACCTGCCACTTGGAACGAAGATGGTATGTGGGGTTATCAAACCCCTGTATATATGATTAATCGAATAATCCGCTTACAAGCAGTAGTTGAATTAATAACCAATGAAACTAGCCAAGCACTCACACTTTTAGCTAGACAGAGCACACAAATGCGCACTGCAATATATCAGAATCGCTTAGCACTAGATTATTTGTTGGCAGCTGAAGGTGGAGTATGTGGTAAACTGAATTTAACTAATTGTTGTTTGAAGATAGATGATAAGGTCAAGTAGTTGAAGAGATTGCTGAAAATATGCGAAAACAAGCTTACGTGCCAATACAGACTTGGCATGGTTTAAGTTCCCCAACTGGTTTGCCTCTATTTTCTCAGGGTTAGGAGGACTCACTACTTTCCTTATGCTAGTATTAATAATCATTGCTGTGTTTTACTATTACCATGTATAATCCCATGTTGTATGCGTTCCATTAACAGTGTTATTGAAAATACAGTAGAGCGGAAAACCGCAACTAAGATTATGGCCTTATGGCATCCTAGTCCTCCTGTGTATAGTCGGAATCCTCCGACCATGGTATAATCAAATTGAGTGATTTAACTCTCACACCTTATTAAGTATTAGGGTGAGATTAATCAAAGGGGGGAATGTGGTAGGCGAAGGCCTGTGATCCATGGAGTCTGAAATAAGCAGACAGGCCTAACCAGCTTGACCGGTAAATGAAGGCCTGTGGTGAGGCCCATAGGAATTGCACATCCCCCAATATGCTGCTATTATAGTAGAACTAGAACTCAGTAAAGCATTGAATTAGCTTAGACAAGCAGAATTGAAACTCAGAAAAATACAGAAAATAAGTTTAAATGTCCACTGATAAGAAAGTACAACTGCTATGAATTTAATTAAAACTGCTGACAGAAAGGTTACAGTGCCCTGCTGTCCCACATGTACTAACTAGTTAAATGGCCTTGGAGGAGAAAAGTAACGAAGTTGGTGAACTGACCATTGTAATTGGGACTAAAGGGGGTAAGCAGGTGCTGAGCCCAGACCAGAGTCCTAATTGGATAGCCATATCAGTACCGGGACCAATAGAAGGGGTACGGGAGGTTACCGGGACCAATGAAATGTTTTCCTATGTCTAGAATGGTAAAAAAGTCTATAAAAGTTGTTGTTTTGCCAGAGACCATCGCTCAGCCATTTTGAATTTGACTTTGCTTGAGACTTGTGCACAAATAAATGATTTGGACCTTCTGAACAGACTCCTGGTATCATTGGTTTGTCTGCGCTCTGCTGCTACAATAGAAACATAACTTTTTATACCGCTTTTCTAGCTTGATACATGAAAACTTTCCATTGGTCTCATGCTAATTTCTACAAAACGTTCTACTGGTCTGACATTTCCCAAAATTTGACCAATCAGGACCTACAGGGCCGGATTTACCTATACGCAATGTACGCCATGGCGTAGGGCCCACAGCCGGCAGGGGCCCAGAAAAAAAGAACAAGTTAATTTTTTTTTAATACAATTTAAAAAAAAAACCTGATGGCTGCTGCCGCGGGGCCCCCTCTGCTGCCGCGGCAGCACCGACTGACCCGCGGGGGCCCCCTCTACAAGCTGGCATCGATTCGTTCCTCCCTCCCTCCGTGCAGGGTGCAGGCTGCAGGCTGTGAGAGACGCGAGGAGACACTCTCCCTTCGCGCCTCTCACAGCGTGCACGGAGAGAGGGAGGGATCGACGGACCGACGGAGTCAGCTTGCAGAGGGGGCCCCCGCGGGTCAGTCCGTGCTGCTGCGGCAACAGAGGGGGCCCCGCGGCGGCAGCCAGCAGGTCTTTTTTTTAAATTAAATTTTACTTTAGGCCGATGGGGGGGGGGGGGGAGGACTGGTAATGGGCAATGGGGGGGGGGGTAGGACTGGTAATGGGCTCTTGGGGGGGCTGGGGCTGGTACTGGAAATGGGCTTGTGGGGTGTTAAGGCAGGATGTGGGCTGATGGGCTTAGAACTGGTAATGGGCTGTTGGCTGTTTGTGGGGGTTAGAACTGGTCATGGGCTTTGGGGGGGTTAAGACTGGTAATGGGCTGTGGGCTGATGGGGCTGTCTGGTAATGGGCTATGGGGGGGGGTCTAGGACTGGAAATGGGCTGGGGGTTAAAACTGGAGGTGGGCTAATGGGGTTAGGACTGGTAAGGGGCGGTGGGGGGGTGTTAGAACGGGTAATGGGCATTGGGGTGGAGAAGACTGGTCATGGGCTGTGGGCTGATGGGGGTTGTCTGGTAATGGGCTATGGGGGGCTAGGACTGGAAATGGGCTGGGGGGTTAAAACTGGAGGTGGGCTGATGGGGTTAGGACTGGTAATGGGCTGTGGGCTGATGGGGGGGGTAGGACTGGCAATGGGCTATGGGGGGCTGACTGGAAATGGGTTGATGGAGTTAGGACTGGAAGTGGGCTGATGGGGGGTTAGGACTGGTAATGGGTTATAGGGGGGGCTTAAACTGAAAATGGGGTGATGGGGGTGTTAAGGACTGTAAGTGGGTTGATGGGGGGCTAGGACTGGTATTGGGTTGGGGGGTTGCTAGGACTGGAAATGGCTGATGGGTGGCTAGGACTGGAAATGGGCTGATGCAGGGGACTAGAAGGGAATGGATGCTGGGTGAGGCTGGAACTAGAAGGGAGCTGATGTTGGGGGAGGATTAGAATGGGATGGGGCCTGGAAGAGTAAAATGGAGAAGGGAAAAATATTTTGTGTGGGAGGGATAAAAAATCTCCAATTGGCCGGTATTGGGAGAGTAAGTGGGGATTGAGGATGGAGGGGTAAAATTTGAGTGGATGAAATAGGAATGAGGAAAGAGCAAAAGGAGAAAGATTAGTATGTTAAAACAGATGTAGAGAGAGAATGGAAAAAAATCTAGAAGAGAGAAGAAAGGACAAATGGACAGCAGACGATGGAGAGTTAGCAGAAGACACGAAGAAACCAGAAGAAAGTGGCTGGAGCAATGCAGCTGAAAAAAATGCACAAAAGGTAGAAAAATATCTCTTTATTTTGAATTTATTAATTGGAATATGTCAGCTCTGGTAAATGTGCATCATTAACGTCTGCGCTTTGTTTAGTACAAGAGCAAATTAATGTATAGTTTTATTTCTACAGTGTTGTACATTCCAAGTTTGGCTTTTGGGATTCCCAGTTTAATTATTGTCTTCCTGTTTCTAAATTGTGATTACTTGTTTGGTGATGGTCTATGTTCTGCATGTGTAACTGAGCTGAGGTGTTCTGTTTATATAATTCCTATTTGACATTGCCACTTGTTCTCTTTCCCCAGTAGGTCATGTATTGTTGTTCTCTGAAATGTATGTGTTTAATATTTGCAGTATTGCCTTTTGATTGGTAGAGTATGGTGCTTTGTGAGTCCTGGTAGTGCTGTTAGGATACGGCGGGTTTACTATGGGTTCTAAATGGGCAGTGTTTGTAGTAGTTCCTAATGTGTCTGGCAGTTGGCACTGGATTATAGTAATGTAGAAATCTTTTAGTCTTTCTTTATCCATACACTCATTAAGAGGCACGTTTACTAAAAGTTAGTATATGGTAACATTATGCAAATATTTATGCAAATGAGGCCCCTTATGCAAATGAGGCCCCACACCCCCCTTGGGCCGCCCCTGCTGGGGGCCCACAATTTTTGTTGGCGTAGGGCCTCACTCAAGGTAAATCCGGCCCTGAGGATCTATGCCCTTTGCTCTGCTTTCTCTAGCTAGCTGAACAATGGCTTGGTTCAAACCTGGTTACTTTCCTTCATCAAGGTCATATCTAGCTCCTAAAATATGTAAGTAACAATTCTGAAGTAACGATTTAACATACAGGCAATTGTATTCACTTTGTGCAAACTCTGCTATAGCAATATTTCATTCTAAAGTAATATTCAATTCTGTCTTTTTAATTTTATGTCTCAGCACTACTGAATTCTGAGGCCTGTCATTTTCCAGGTTCAGGCTTATGGCCTAGTCTATAGTTATAGGCTACCTGGCTATAGGTGTGTGGCAGGTGAAGGCCTGTGATCCACGGTGTCTGACATAAGCAGGCCAGCATGGCTAGCTTGACCTGTAAATGAGGCCTGTGGAGAGGCATATAGGATTGCACATCCCCCAATATGCTGCTATTGTAAGATAGAACTCAGTAGAAGTATTGAATTAGCTTAGGTAAGCAGAACTGAAAGATGGAAAAATACAGAAAAACATGTTTAAAAGTTACTGATAAGAAAAAGTACATCTGCAAAGAAATAATTGGGAGTGCTGACAGATGAGTTGCAGAGCCCTGCTCCTCTGCATGCACAAATTGGCTATATGGCCTTGAGAGTGTGAAAGTAACAAGTTGATGAACTGACCATTGTAATTGGGACTAGAAGGGGGGTATGCAGGTGTCATGCCCACTGAAGGGACATAATTGGATAAACTTATCAGTACCGGGACCAATGGAAGGGGTACGGGAGGTACGGGAGAGTACCGGGGACCAATGAAATGTTTTCCTATACCTAGAATGGAACAGAAGTCTATAAAAGTTGTTTGTAATGCTAGAAAACTTTGCTCAGCCATTTTGAAATTGACTGGTTCGAGACTTGTGCACAAATAAATGATTTGGACCTTCTGAACAGACTCCTGGTATTATTGGTTTGTCTGCGCTTTGCTGCTACATATTCTTGGTGCGTTGGCCGGGAAGTTGTGGAATCAAAGTGTATATAGGGCAATATACCACGACTTTCCGCCTCTATAGGCTTGGTCCTGCCGGGATCGCGCCCTTCCGACGAGGGCTGCTCCCTGGCGCCACCGGTCCCTTGTATCGGAGGGAGCTGGTCGGACCTCGGCGGGTGCCGGGCCCGGTTGGAGCCAACGCCTCGAACCCGAGTGAGGGGAGTCCGAGGTCCAACTCATGCGCCTGCTTGGGAAGTTTTGAGGACCGGATCCGGTGAGTATAGTTTTGATTTGGTGTCTAGACAGAAATAGAAAGAGCAGTACTGCCATTGGAACTTGGAATTTGGAATTTGTAATCTCGAGATATTGGGAATTGGTAAGAGAGCTTGATCACCTCTCAAGGAAGGGCCGAGTAACCCCGCATGGGAATTCGCCGGGTGAAACCCCCATCCTTTTTGTAATTGGGAAAAAGACTAGTCAGAATAGATAGAAACGAATGCATTCTGGGATACGTTGCTAGCATGATTGTGTGAACGAAGTGTGAATGAGAGGTCTGGCAGCACGGACCAAGTGAAGGCGGACCCCTGAGTAGCGCATTTCCTGACCGGGCGACCGCGTTCAGGTCGCGAAAAGGGGGAAGCGATTGTCGTCTTGTCTTGTTATTTGTATTCCTTATACGTTTCTAGGGCCGTGAGGACCCCTTACCCACGGTCCGACCTCCTTTTTTTTCCCTTTTGTCTGTTGTTGCGCGCACACATCGAAATGGGAGGGGCGGGGTCTACTAGAAACACTCCATTAGAATGTATGATCGCACATTTTAAAGAGGGATATTCAGGAGATTATGGTATTAAAATGACAGCAGCCCGTTTGCAGATTTTGTGTACTAGGGAGTGGCCCGATCTAGACCCCATCTGGCCCCGAGAGGGAACGTTCAATGTAGAGATTATTCAGTCAATACACCGTAGAGTGCAGATAGCGCACCCCGATCAGTACCCCTATATAGATTCTTGGTTAAGTATTTGTGAAGATCCGCCCCCCTGGGCGCAGCGCTGTTATGAGGAACAGTGCCGAATAATGTTAGCGAAAACAGATTCTAGACAGAAAACGGAACAGCCCAAAATGAAAGAGCAGGATAAGAAATCCAGAAAGAAGCCCATCCTGGTAGATCCTGATTCCCCAGAAATAATTCTCAGGCAGCCCCGAGCCCCAGGTCCAATAAGAGTAGCCCGGCGTCCTGCCCCAGAACCCCAGCGACGGCCGGAGCGGGACCCAACCCCTGATCCACCTCCCGGAGGGGAGGAAGAGGAAGAATTAGCTGAAAGAGAAGAGGATGACATAAAAAGTGAGCCAGAAGCGGAGGTAGAAGAAGGAGAAAAAGAGAATGCCCCAGACGAGGAGGACAGTGTACAAGTGATTGCTAGTACTAGTAAACTAGCAAAAGACAAACCCAAAGCAAAACCTGTTGAGAAAAAGAAAGTGACCCCTTCGAAGACAAATACAACAATAACCCTTAGATCCCAAAAGACACCTACGGCAGCCAAAATGTTTCCCTTACGGCAAGTTCCGGGGGTGCCCGTAAAGAATGATAATGATGAAGTGGTAGCGGGACCCCTAACTTATGTGTATATCCCTTTCTCTACAACTGATTTATTAAATTGGAGGTCGCATTATGCCTCCTATACTAGTAAGCCCCAGGAGCTGACAGAATTAGTAACTACTATTATGAAAACTCACCAATCCACTTGGCCAGATTGCCGCCAGCTCCTGACCACCCTATTCACGACAGAAGAATGAGCAAGAATTAGAAAAGCAGCTATTGAATGGATGGCAGATAACCCTGTAGCTCTGAGACAGGGGCAGAATATAATAGACCGTCGGGAAGCAGCTCAGAGAGAATTCCCGAATGAAGACCCCCAATGGGATCCAAATACAGATGAAGGATCCACAGCCCTAGCCCGTTTTCGCCAAGGCTTTTTACAAGGCTTGAAAAGGGGGGGCCAAAAAGCTATGAACCTTTCCAAAGTTGCAGGAGTTATCCAAGGATAGATGAGAGCCCAGCAGATTTTCATGAAAGATTAACTGAAGCATACAGAATGTATACTCCCTATGATCCCGAGGCACCAGGGAGTTTATGTATGGTGAATTCTGCTTTTGTAAACCAGTCTCAACCAGACATTAGACGTAAATTACAGAAATTAGAAGGGTTTGCGGGCATGAATGCAACACAGTTATTGGAAGTCGCTCATAAAGTGTATGTGAATCGTGATACTGAAAGACAGAGAGAATGTGATAGAAAGATGAAGAAGAAAGCTGATTTTTTGGTTGCGGCCATAGTTGAACAGAAAAGGGGAGGTGTCCCTAGTCGAAGGAGCAGAGGAAGAGGGCGGGGTCAAGGCGGAGGCCGGACCCAGAGGCTAGGCGTGAACCAATGCGCCTATTGCAGAGAAGAAGGACATTGGAGAGATACGTGCCCGCAACTCGGAGACGCCCAGCAAGATGACGACAACGATCATCAGTGGCGAGAAGAAAGACGAGGCTATCCCCGAAACCGAGGAGGAGCCAATCGAGAACAATTCCAGCGAGAGAGAGGAGGAGGAGCCATTCAAGCATTGGCCACACCGGCCCATGATGAGAATGACGTGGATTAGGACAGATCGGGCTCCCAGTTTGCTTTAGGTCTCCAGGAGCCTATGGTCGGAATACAAATAGGAGACCAAATTATGGACTTTATGGTTGATACTGGAGCACAACATTCAGTAATAGACAAAAAGATAGCCCCATTTTCTACAAAAGCAGTCACCATTATAGGAGCAACCGGTGCCAAAGCTACAAAGTCTTTTCTTCAGAATCGTATATGCAGTCTAGGAGGACAGCAAATAACTCATCAATTCCTTTATATGCCCGAATGTCCAGTGTCACTACTGGGACGAGATATGTTAGCCAAGCTTCAAGCACAAATATCCTTCTCTGAACAAGGAGAAATGCAAATGACAGTAAAATCCCAAGCCAAACCAGCAGGAATAATGCTGCTGAGAGTTCCCCGAGAAGAAGAATGGAGGTATTACATCGATGACTCCATCCAAGACACCTATTTTGAACAAACTTTGAAAAGTATTGATGCACCACCTGGAGTATGGGCAGAAGGCAGTCCCCCAGGCCTAGCCAAGCATATAGCTCCAGTGATTGTAACCCTCAAGCCTAGTGCTACACCAGTGCACATCAAACAGTACCCTCTGCCAAGAGCCGCAATTGAAGGCATTCATCGCCACCTACAAAGATTGCTCGAGTATGGCCTACTAAAAGTATGTCAATCCCCATGGAACACTCCACTTTTGCCAGTAAAGAAACCTGGGACAGATGACTACCGCCCAGTGCAAGATTTAAGAAGAGTAAATGATGCAGTTGAAACTATACATCCAGTCGTACCCAATCCTTACACTCTTCTAGGACTGATACCTGCTGAAGCTACCCATTTCACTGTACTGGATTTAAAAGATGCATTCTTTTGCATAAGACTAGCCCCTATAAGTCAAATATTGTTTGCATTTGAATGGCAGGACCCCATCTCTGGAAGAGGGGGCCAACTCACCTGGACAAGATTACCTCAAGGATTCAAGAATTCGCCTACCATCCTTAGTGCTGCACTGAATCAAGACCTTTCAAGCTATCCAGTAGCCCCGGGGAAGAGAGTGCTTCTCCAATACGTGGATGATCTGTTGATAGCTGCCATATCAGAAAGTGAATGTATACTAGCCACTAAAGACCTCTTGCAGTTACTAGATGAAGCTGGATACAAAGTTTCCAGAGCCAAAGCACAGCTATGTCAAAAAGAAGTGAAATACTTGGGTTTTCGTATAACCCAAGGAAGCCGAAGATTAGGCAGAGAAAGAAAAGAAGCAGTATGCAGAATTCCAACTCCAACAACCAGAAAGCAAGTCAGAGCCTTTCTGGGAGCGGCAGGATATTGCCGAATCTGGATACCCAACTTTGCCCAAATTGCCAAACCACTGTATGAAGCCACAAAAGGAGAAGAGAAGTCACCACTGGAGTGGGGACTTGAGCAGGATACAGCCTTCAAGACGTTAAAAGAAGAATTGATGTCATCACCAGCACTTGGACTACCAGATGTCCACAAACCTTTCCACTTGTTTGTACATGAAGCACAGGGAAATGCCTTAGGCATGTTGACTCAGAAATTGGGAAATTGGGAGCGACCTGTAGCATACCTATCGAAACAGTTGGACCCTGTGGCCAAAGGATGGCCACCTTGCTTGAGAGCAGTTGCAGCTACAGCGCTACTAGTGAGCGAAGCAGACAAGCTCACACTAGGACAGAACATACGAGTCACTGTGCCACATGCAGTCCTTGCCCTTATGGAACAAAAAGCAAATTATTGGCTCACCAATTCCCGAATGTTAGAAACATAGAAACATAGAAACATAGAAACATGACGACAGAAAAAGACCACATGGCCTATCTAGTCTGTCCTTCCATAACAACTACAACAGTCCACTTTTTGCCTTTAGAGATCCTCTGTGTTGGTCCCATGCTTTCTTGAATTCAGTTACTGTCCTCATCTCTACCACCTCCACTGGGAGACTATTCCACGGATCCACTACTCTTTCCGTAAAGAAATATTTCCGCATATCACTCCTGAATCTATCTCCCTTCACCCTCATCCCATGTCCCCTCGTAGCAGAACTTGCCTTCAATTGAAAAAGGCTCTCTCCCTGAACATTTATGCCACGGAGGTATTTAAACATCTCAATCATATCACCTCTATCCCGCCTTTCCTCTAAGGTGTACATATTAAGATCCTTAAGTCTGTCCTCATATGCTTTATAATGAAGCCCATTAATCATTTTGGTAGCAACCCTCTGCACCGACTCCATCCTGTTCACATCCTTTTGAAGGTGCGGTCTCCAGAATTGCACACCATACTCCAAATGAGGTCGCACCAAAGACTTATACAGAGGCATTATCACCTCCTTTTTTCTGCTAGCCATTCCTCTCCGTATGCACCCAAGCATCCTTCTAGCTTTTGCCGTCGCCTTTTCTACCTGTTTAGCTACTTTAAGATCATCAGACACAACCACGCCTAGGTCCCCGCTCTTCTTTAGTGGACAAAAGTACTTCACCTCCTATACTGTATTGCTCCCTTGGATTGCTGCAGCCCAAATGCATGACCTTACATTTTTTAACATTAAATCCCAGCTGCCAAATTCTAGACCATTCTTCAAGCTTAGCTAGATCCCTCCTCATGTTATCTACCCCTTCCTGGGTGTCTACTCTATTGCAGATTTTGGTATCATCCGCAAAGAGGCAAACCTTACCCGACAGCCCTTCTGCTATATCACTAACAAAGATGTTAAAAAGAATCGGACCAAGGACAGATCCCTGGGGCACACCACTGGTAACATCCTTCTCCTCAGAGTGAGCTCCATTTAATTGTACTCTTTGTCGCCTCCCACCCAACCAATTTCTAACCCAAGCAGTAACTTTAGGGTCCATCCCTAGGGTGCTCAGTTTGTTTATAAGTCGCCTTTGAGGAACAGTGTCAAAGGCTTTACGGAAATCTAAATACACCACATCTAGAGCTCTCCCTCGGTCCAACTCCCTGGTCACCCAGTCAAAAAAATCAATCAGATTTGTCTGACAAGACCTGCCTCTGGTGAATCCATGCTACCAAAGCATGTTATGTGAAAACCCACAGATACAACTCGAAGTGAGCCATGCCTTGAATCCAGCTACCTTGATACCCATCAGTGAAGAACTCCCAGAACATGACTGTATCAAAGTCATGGAAACTGTGTTCTCCAGTCGACCTGACTTGACAGATGTGCCCATAGACAATCCTGACCAGATCTATTACGTTGATGGGAGCAGTCTCATCCTGGATGGACGACGCTGTGCCGGATATGCAGTCGTCACTCAACACGAAGTAGTTGAATCATCAGCTCTAGCCTCAGCACATCAGCCCAGAAAGCCGAATTGATAGCACTCACCAGAGCGTTGCTGTTAGGAGAAAAACTTGTGCTAAATGTATATACAGATTCCAAATATGCCTTCACTACCTTGCATGCCCATGGAGCCCTCTATAAAGAAAGAGGACTCATCACATCTGGAGGAAAATCAGTCAAATATGGTCTCGAGATATTGATGTTACTTGATGCAGTTTGGGCCCCAACACGTGTAGCTGTCATGCATTGCAGAGGACATCAAGCTGGAAAAGGAGAAGTTGCCCGAGGAAATAGATTTGCAGATGCCTCAGCACGACAAGCAGCTATGACAGGACAAATTGCCCCACAAGCTATGCCAATGCAAGCAGCATTGTTTCCAGTACCTTTGAATCTATGGACACCACGATATACCACCAAAGAATTGGATTACTACTGTAACAAAGAAGATGGAGTACTGAAAGATGGATGGATTGAGCTGCCACCAGAAGAGGGCAGTCAACCCCCTGGACGAATAGTAATTCCTGAACTGTTAGGACCATCCTTTGTCAAAGCTTTCCACGAAGCCACCCACTATGGAAAAAGTGCTATGGAAAAAGCACTCAGACCACATTTCTACATCCCACTGATGACAACCATATCAGCCTCAGTAGCACGTCAGTGTCTAACCTGTGCCAAAAATAATGCCAAGCAAGGCCTTATAACGGCACCCCGAGTTCAGTCAGGAGGTGTCACCCCCATGCACAACCTCCAAGTTGATTTCACCGAAATGCCAAGAGCCAATGGATACCATTACCTACTAGTATTAGTCTGTACTTTCTCTGGGTGGGTAGAAGCCTTCCCAACCAGAACTGAGAAAGCCCGAGAAGTTACCAAAGTCTTAATGAGAGAAATTGTTCCTAGATTCAGAATCCCAGCAGTAATAGGGTCAGACAATGGACCCTCATTTGTCTCCCAAGTTACTCAGCAGTTAGCAAAAGCTTTGCAGATACAATGGAAACTCCACACTGCCTACAGACCCCAGAGTTCAGGGAAAGTTGAGCGAATGAATCGTACCCTAAAAGCCCAAATGTCTAAGCTTTGTCAGGAGACACACTTGAAGTGGCCCCAAGTGCTCCCAATAGCTTTACTCAGAATACGCTCAGCTCCTGTAAAGTCAACAGGATTTTCCCCTTTTGAAGTTCTGTATGGTAAACCCCCACCAATAGTGCAGGGAGTCAAAGGAAGTTTAGCCCAGATTGGTTCAGAAGTAACCAGACAAGAACTCCTAGCTCTTAGTTTTGTTCTGCAGACTCTCCATACGTGGATCCAAGACCAGTTGCCTATCAACTTGACGGAACCCTTGCATCCCTACCAGCCTGGTACCTCGGTGTGGATCAAAGATTGGAAGAAGACACCGTTGGAGCCCCATTGGAAGGGACCGTACACCGTCATCCTGTCTACCCCAACTACAGTAAAGGTAGCCGAGATCGACGCCTGGATCCACCACAGCAGAGTCAAGCCTGCCGCTGATCCTGAACCTGAGCAGTGGACAGCAGAACAGCATCTTGATGCACCCTTGCGAGTTACTCTAAGACGGCAACCAGCAGCTTAGACACTTCATCACAAGTGCTTTGCAGTAGCCAAGTCTTTCGAAGAGGATTGCTGTTTTCCATGCAGCAACAGCTTTGTTTCAACGAACCCAATTTGCGTGTGATTTGACACCCTACTTTGAGACTACATTGACTAAGCCAGACTTCACAAGCCAACTGAAATTGCTAATAAGTTGGTTAATGTGTACTGGACAACCTGAGGATCTTCAATCAACACTCAGCACCCGTTAAATTGCTTCATTAGCAAACGGGACGAAGAATAAGGGACCGTCGTGATCAAGATCAGCAAGCTGAGGATTCAGAAGAACTCCAATCAACATCAACATGCATCTTTACTTTTGTTTTGCTTTGGTTGCCTTCTTTGGAGGTTTTGAACAGACTTATGCTTTACCTCCATGCACAGCTTGCATTACTTCTACTAGAACTGGACTGAAAGTAACTCAGACTTTGCTTTATCATTCTTACTATACTTGCAAGGGAACAGTGACTCGGTGTATCTATAACACCACTGAACTAAATGTTTGCACTCATGGCAAAATCAAAGCATGCTATAATCCGCATCAGAATCCATCCTATTACACGATGGAAATACGATGGAAGGATGCAGATGGACCTATATTAGCTGCTACGCCACCACTTAAGGACATTACTAAACCTGCTGTTTTGAATTTTGATGCATGTAATGCTATTAATAGAGATAGTTATTCCACCTGTGGTACATGGGAGAAGGCGTATCGAAATGACCATAAGTACATGTGTCCAGAAGGTGCCACAGGATGGAGAAAGTGTACAGGGAAAAAGGAACCAGGCTATAGTACTGCCCCAGCAGCAGACTACTATTGCCCGTATTGGGAATGTGTTTTTTATGCCACCTGGAATACAGGTATAACTGATGAGAAAATAGATAAACGAATGGCTACTTTAACCAAGCCAACCACAAATGATAAATGTCAGAAAGATGCTTGCAACCCCTTAAACTTACGTATACACAATCCCTATGCTTGGAAACAAGGATACAAGTTTGGTTTACGTATTGCTGGAGGGGCAATAGATCCAGGAACCATTGTGTATATCAGATTGAATACACAAGCCCACAAGTCATCTAAATATCATATCCATAATACCTTTTATGAAGCCATGCATGTAAATAAGTTTGAGATCCCTCATCCCTCACAGAATCTATTTTTAGAATTAGCTGGAGCAGTAGTATCTAGTCTTAAGATCACAGATTGTTATTTCTGTGGCGGAACCCAAATGGGAGATCAGTGGCCCTGGGAAGCCCAAGAATTGAATTATTCTATGATTTACAATCAGACTGAATTACACAAGACTACCAGTGAATGGGTGTTAGCACACTCAATCGTTGGACGTCTTTGCTATGCCAGAACTGGACCCCAGTTCACCCAGAAGGTAGGACAGCTGGTCTCTCTTAGCCAGAAATACTATAATGCCACGACCAAAAAGATAGCATGGTGGTCAGGACTCAAACATCCTGAACCTCCTAACCCATTAGCTAGATTTCCTGAACTTGCTGGTTTATGGACTAACCTTGCAAAAGTCCAAGCCTGGCAAGCCCCACCTGGCCTATATTGGATCTGTGGAAACCGAGCATATGCACAACTCCCGCCACACTGGGGAGGAGCATGTGTCTTAGGAACCATCAGACCTTCTTTCTTTCTGTTAAACACTGAACATGGAGAACAATTAGGATACCCTGTATACACTACCCACCGACACAAGCGAGCATTAAGACAGAAAAGAGAAGCCTTACAGATAGGCAAGTGGGAGAAGTGGCAGGGTGATGATTGGCCACCAGAAAGAATTATTGAGTATTATGGGCCTGCCACTTGGAATGATGATGGTATGTGGGGCTACCGAACCCCAGTCTATATGATTAATCGTATTATTCGCTTACAAGCAGTAGTTGAAATAATAACCAATGAAACTAGTCATGCTCTTACGCTCTTAGCTAGACAAAGTACTCAGATGCGCACTGCTATATATCAGAACCGCTTAGCACTTGATTATTTGCTAGCAGCTGAAGGAGGAGTATGTGGTAAACTGAATCTAACTAATTGCTGTTTGAAAATAGATGATAAAGGTCAAGTAGTTGAAGAAATTGCTAAAGATATGCAAAGACATGCTTATGTGCCAGTACAGACTTGGCACTCATTGAAATTTCCTAACTGGTTTGCTAACCTCTTTTCATGGGTGGGAGGATTTAAGACTTTCATTGTTTTAGTACTAATCCTTGTTGCTGTTATCTTTTTATTACCATGTTTAATCCCATGTTGTATGCGTTCCATTCATAACACTATTGATAGTACAGTAGAGCGGAAGACCGCCACTAAAATAATGGCTTTATACAAAGCCAGCCCTAGTCGAAATCCTTCAATCATGATGTGATTCTTCTAAAAGTGATTTAACTCTCACACCTTATTAAGTAATAGGGTGAGATTAATCAAAGGGGGGAATGTGGCAGGTGAAGGCCTGTGATCCACGGTGTCTGACATAAGCAGGCCAGCATGGCTAGCTTGACCTGTAAATGAGGCCTGTGGAGAGGCATATAGGATTGCACATCCCCCAATATGCTGCTATTGTAAGATAGAACTCAGTAGAAGTATTGAATTAGCTTAGGTAAGCAGAACTGAAAGATGGAAAAATACAGAAAAACATGTTTAAAAGTTACTGATAAGAAAAAGTACATCTGCAAAGAAATAATTGGGAGTGCTGACAGATGAGTTGCAGAGCCCTGCTCCTCTGCATGCACAAATTGGCTATATGGCCTTGAGAGTGTGAAAGTAACAAGTTGATGAACTGACCATTGTAATTGGGACTAGAAGGGGGGTATGCAGGTGTCATGCCCACTGAAGGGACATAATTGGATAAACTTATCAGTACCGGGACCAATGGAAGGGGTACGGGAGGTACGGGAGAGTACCGGGACCAATGAAATGTTTTCCTATACCTAGAATGGAACAGAAGTCTATAAAAGCTGTTGTAATGCTAGAAAACTTTGCTCAGCCATTTTGAAATTGACTGGTTCGAGACTTGTGCACAAATAAATGATTTGGACCTTCTGAACAGACTCCTGGTATTATTGGTTTGTCTGCGCTTTGCTGCTACAGGTGTAGGCTACCTGGCTACCACACAGTGCCACATAAAAATCAGGGCTGTCATTCACTTTGCCTGACTTCCTAAAGTTTCAGCAACAATTTCTCTCTGGAAACAATTCTTCATCTATTTGTACCTCTTTACTGGAATAAACAGCTCATCTTTCTAGCATAGCACAACTCACTTCTGCTTTTCTGTTACAGTTTAAGCTCTCCTCTCTTTTTCAACAACAACTTTTTTGGTTGTCAAGGTTACCATGACTCTTTTTACATCACCAATTTCCATACTAGAGCTGCTAACCAATTACAAACAGGCTTTAAGAATATGCCAATTATACTTTCTTGTTGTCACGGTTACAGTGACTCTTTTGACAATACTAATTTTCACACTAGAGCCACTAGCCAATCATAAGCATGCTCTAGGAATATGTAGATCAGTCATTAAAGTATGTTCTAACTTTTGCAAAGAAAAATCAGTTTTATTTCCAACTGTAATTCCTCAATAAAGTGAATGGCACGACCTTAATTTGAAAGGTTTACAAACCAAAATTTTTACAAACTAATTCAAAACCTATAATTCCACTTAGCTTATCTAACTAACTTATCCCACTATTTCCAATTTCCAATTAATATATTACTTTAGAAGCTATACATTTTCCTCCAGAAAATTACCTAACTTTGTCCAATTTAAACAACCTGCACTTCAATATTCACTCAGGATTCCAAACCATCAAGCACAATTAACAACCATTCAAACCAGTCACCCACCCCAGCGCAAGCATCAAATTTAACCCCTGGGTTACACTACCTTAGCACCAGGTGTAAACACAGACCTCTCTAACTAGGCCTGAGGCCGCCTGGGGTTATGGCAGACCTGCACACATCAGCAGGCACACCTACCATAGCTCCAGGATTAGACACAGACATCTGTAAT
Organism: Ichthyophis bannanicus; assembly: GCA_033557465.1. Classification (NCBI taxonomy): domain Eukaryota; kingdom Metazoa; phylum Chordata; class Amphibia; order Gymnophiona; family Ichthyophiidae; genus Ichthyophis; species Ichthyophis bannanicus. The sequence continues at coordinate 126,016,374 of CM066034.1, read as the reverse complement.
TAGGCCTGAGGCCACCTGGGGTAATGGCAGACCTGCACAGATCAGCAGGCGCAGCTGCATTGCTCCCAGGTTAAGCCACAGACCTCTCCCTTTCCCCTGCTTTGCGTCTATGATATGTGTGTTAGTTGCTGGCTACTGGTTTGCACTCCTTAATTTGTGTGACCTGCACCCATGCACTTACCTCCCGTGGTAGTCAGCGGCTGCATTAAAGTGCCTGGTGAGGTGCCCCCAGGCCCTCCGCACCCTCATGAGATTTTGCCTCCGTGAGGAACCTGGGAAAAGGCGCCTCTGTCGGCATCAGATTAGCTTAGCTAACAATTCAAGGTCCGGGAAGGAAAAGGCAGGCTTCCTAGATCGTGTCGCCATTTTGTATGCTGTATGTACTGTAGGGCCACATGACGCAGTAATGCCATGTATGCGCAGTGAGGTGCAGTAACGCGCGTTTCTACGCACGTTACACGGCGACACACATAGTAACATGCATTAGTATGTTTCAGGACATATTGTTCTCTGTGGCACATACTTTAAAGCTATTTGATGATGAGCAACAGATTCCTTCATGTCTATCTACACCTGTCGTCTGATGGTGCACGTTCCACATTCACTTATATTTTACGTCACTGTGTGTCCTTCATGGATTTGAACTCACACTGCATTGTTGACTGACATTTCACCAAACCACTGCGGTACACACACAGTGACCGGACATTGCATATTAGGGTGGATGACAGGGCCTTGCAGCTCTTAGGGCGCCTTGACGTAACACGCCTTACGTTATGACGCCATGGGTCATGGATCTCTACTGCATGGCTCCATAGGGGCGGTGAGGTGCCCTATCTTATGGCACATTGTAAGGCGCCTTATAAGGATCCTAGGCCAAGGCCCCTTATAAGGCACCCTATGGAGCACCTTAGGCTAAGGCGCCTTGTAAGGTACCCTAGACTACAGTTCCTTAGCTTAGGGTGCCTTATAGGATGCCTTGCCCTATATCACCTTATAAGATTCCTTAACCTGCTTTATGAGGCGCCTTGACCTAAGGCGCCTTATAAGGCGCCTTAATCTGATGCGCCTTATTAGGCACCTTAAACTGAGGCACCTTATAAGGCACCTTAGCTGGCAGCACAGATCTTCAAAAATATGACTGTTACAGGCATGCAAACTAGTTGAGTAGGACAGGCATTAAAGGAGGGAACAAATAGGAATTGAACCCATGACCACTGCCTAACACGTCATTGTACTAACCAGTAGGTTATACCTCTATGGCTTGTTTCACAGTAATGGCTGGGTACAGAGGGACTGTAGGTCAATGCATAATGTGTCTGCTCTGTGTGCCAGGATAGGGTAACCAGACAGTATCCATGATGCACTGCACATGCTGCATAGCTTTCTACAGCTGGTCACCAAATAGGGTCTGCATCTCTCCGGTACCTCAGCTTGGTGGGCGTACTGACGGTGCGTGAGACTGGCACAGAGTAGCTACAGACCATGCCATTGTGCAGGTTGTGTGTTCACCCTGAGGGTTAGGATGGGTGCCCAGCACTTCAGTAGGTATGCAGTACATGTGGTGCTAGAGATAGGTCCTGCTGTGCATCCCCATTGCTACCAGTATGTGACAGATGTTTGTTGAGGTGCAACCGAAAGTGATTCTGTGTCCATCTGTATTCCACAGCCACATGGGGCCTTCTGGGCCCCAACACCAACCAAATTAGTGTGCACCCAGTGTTAAAGTCTGGCTGCCATGGGCAGCTGTTATCATGGCAAAGGGATGTCTGGACTCGCATGAGTTTTATATAGCACTGCCTCTCCGGGTATGATGGCATACACTATATACCCCACATTCACCCTTTTTGTGGGCGAGGGAGTGGAGGGATAGGTGCCTGTGCCCTGTGGAATGGTTGTGGGAGCAGCAACCCCTGTCCTGCTGGCAAAGAACAGCCCTCCAAGGTTGTTCATCCAGAGCCATACCTGTGACTAGGGCAGTGGTAGACCAACAGTAATGCTGGTGTAGACCTGGGGAAACCTCAGCTGCCCCACACCAGGGTCTGTCATTCACCAGCATAAGGCACAGTCAGACTGCACCTGCAGCACCCTATGAGGTGTTCCAACCATGCACACACTAACTGCAGACAGTCCACTAGCCAGTCCATGGTGCATGCTCACAGAGAAACAATGTGCACCCAGAGGTGGGACATATGGCACAGACACCAGGCAGGCATCTCAGTGATTGGGCCCTAGACCAGGGAACACACAGGTATCACTGGAAGCAGAGAGTGTATAGCACTATGTGGAAACATCAACATGCAATGGTCACTGCTCGGTCAGAGTGAGAGTGACCTCCCAGCATGACATGCTGTGGCCACCCTGTCCATGCAGGTGGTGGTCGGGCACTATGATGTCCCAGCCATTGCCCTACACCCTGTGCAGATGCATCATGGCCAATCCGCCCTGTCCAGGCCATACCCACAATACCTTGCTCCTCATTATGCACATTTGCAAGCTAATGCTGTTAACAGTGGGACATTGTGGGCCCAGTGAGGAGTCGGCAGCCACAAAACAATGAATAGACATACACACACACACACACACACACACACACACACACACACACACACACACTCCTATTGCAGCATTGTGCGAAGATAGGGGTGGATGGCACCCCTGGCCGCCACACTGATCCTGATCATAGTGCCAACATTGCACAACTGTGCAGGAGGTGGTAGTGGTGCTCTGGTGATAACTGCAGCTCCATGCTGGGGCCGACAGCCTGACTCTCCATGATGCTTCTGATAGTTGAGCCTGTGTGAATGGGTGTTTGTACCCCTGTTGGCCGCTGTTTTAGGGATTGCACATTCTGATGTTGTATCTGCATTGTAGGGTAAAACATAGGGACATGCTCTGCAGGATCCACAGCTAGGACCTGAACCTGTGGCCCTCTGCTCCAAAACACACTGACTGTGTATACTGCACCACACTGTTACCATAAAGGTACAGCGGCCCCTAGGACTGCCTTTACTTTACCTCAGACGGACCCTTTTCTGTTGCACTGCACACCACGTACTGGAATGGGCATGGCCTAGGTACACTTCTGGCAGGTGCCACTGGCCCCTCCAGCACCAACACACACACCCCTGCCATACTGACTGTCCCAGGCCATCCGGTGTTCGGATAGGCGGCTGCTTAGGATGCAGGGTCTGGGGTTGGGAGGCATACATGGACATCCACACATCCTCCCATCACCGTGTATATATGTTTCAGCCAATGTGTGATCGCACCCTGCAATGACTTACTAGGGGCTGCAGAAAAGGGTGTTCATTTAGCTGGGTTCACAAACTGTTTGGGATGCATCCTGGGGAGGGTCTGTGGACCCTTGTTAGTGTGGTCCCCAGATGTGCACTGATTGCCCTATTACAGGCATAGTGGTACCTGTGTGACATTTGGGGTACTTGCTGGGTAGTGTCCCTGGATGGGACACTGTGGAACACAGACTACTGGGCATGTTTGGCCTTGGTCAGCTGCTGTCTTGCTGCTTTCCAGTTTCTATGTTCCTATGTGCCACCTAGATGACAGCCTAGTCCACCCTGTGCCCCAGCTGCCCCCACTGCATGTCCCTCCTGTGGCCCCCTATGCCCCATTTGCACCATCACCATAGTGGCCTTTCATACTTGGCCACTATGCTGTGGCTGCAAATGGAGCACTACTATCACTTTCTTGGGCTCCCTGCCTATGCTGTACATTGCTAACGCTGAAATGGTTTCACTCTCCTGCAATTGTGCATTTAACGACAGGCCTTCACTTCTGGTAATGTTCGGCCCTTTATTTCCCCACGTTAGTGTAGCAGGAGCCTCTCCCCGCCCACTCCCTGCCCATTGACTCTTTCTCTCCGCCCTCTCTCCACCCTCTATGGGACTTACCACGGCCGGTGATGTTAACGCGCATTAGGTAACGTTAACGCGTGTTAACATTATTTAACACGCGTTAACGTAGCCACTGCTACGTTACCGCGATTTAGTAAACATACCCCTAAATGTACATCCCTAACAAAATCCATCCCTCAAATACACCGTTGAGGATAGTGTTTCTGATGTGTTAAATGATCAATTATCTGGGATCCACTGAACATTGGATAGTGTGGTTTAGTATGCGAGTACAGGTGGGGATGGTTCATTAAAAGCTAAGGGTCCTGGCCTTTAGATAAACTTAGGGACCCTATTACTAAAGCATGCTAAATAGATAACATGCATTTTCACATATGGTAACTGTGCACAAGGGTCAAAGGTAACTGTTATTATGGGCATGACTGTTGCTATGTTCTGATTTGCACGCTAACTGCCAATCACCTGTTGCCGTTGTGAATGGGCAGATTAGAAGTAGAAAGAGGGTATGGGGAGCACATTTCAGTTAGCATGGGAGGCCATATTATGGGCTGTCAATGTTGTAATTAGCATGGGTGCAGCTCATGCCACTTCAATGGTTGGGGTTGTGAACATGTGGTAATTGTGCTGCATGTTAGGGTATACATCCATGCATTAACTGCCTTTTTCTGATAGTGTCTTTGGTGTCTTTGCACTTAACACACATTAGTTTTAGTGCTAGCATACTTTAGTAAAAGAGACGCTAATTTTATTAAGATAGTACCTCAAGGTGCTGTTAGATGGATGGGAAAATCTAGGGGAATTAGTGGAGTGGTGAGTAAAACTGAAAGGAGATATTCTAAGGGTAGCTTATTTTTTTGTTCTGAAAAAAAAAAGAAAAAAAAGAGGCTGCTATGATTTTTGAAAAAAGTAGCTGAAAAGAGATTATCATTTATAAATTACAATTGACTGTAAAAAAGGGGATGGTAGGAAACAATATCTGAAAATGCTAAGGGAAGCTGGGAAAGTAGTCAGGTAAGGGGTTATACAAATGAAATAAAAAATTACTGAAACTATAAAACAGGGAAACAAGACTATTTTAAAGATATGTAATTGAGAGGAGAAAGTGCAAAAGTGAGATTGCAAGATTGAAAGATGGATAAACATATAGGGCCCGATGTTCAACTGGGCAGGCTATGCCCCATTGCTGCACATAGCCCTACCCGCTGACTCCTAACTGGATATTCAATGCTGTAGTGATAGCACTGAATTTCTGGGGTTGCCGCAAAAGTCCCAGAGTAGCCGAGGCTAACCAGGTAGTGGCAATATTGCACCACCACCCAGTTAGCATCTGCAGCAAAAACTGGGCGAGTCAAAAGCTTGCCTAGTGTTAGCCACAGATCAATAACTGGATAGTGGTGCATTATTGCCGCTACCTGGTTATCGGTACTCCTTGCTTCTGATCCACCCCAGAATGCCCCCAACACACCCTGATGCTAACCAGACAGCATCAGGGCGCATAGAGGACATATACGAGGATATTCAATGACATTAATCATGTAGATGCAATTGTATATTCCTATTTAAGACATTTACATGGTTTACTGGGCTGAAATAGATAATTTCTTCAAAAATATTTCTGTTTGAAGGAAAGGCCCGTAGTAGGACTAGAAAACAGAGACAAAAACAGGAATAGAAATGAGGTAGACCTCTAGTGAATTTGAAAAGAATGTGTTCATGAGGTGCTAACTAAACTACAATTAGGGGTATGTTTACTAAACAGTGATAAGGGAGCATGCGTGCCATTAATGCAGGCTGTAGTCACACTTGCTCCCTTAACGCTGAAAAAATGCTGCTTTAAGGTGTAATAAAGGCACCGGCAATGTTAAGGACCCAGGGGGCGAGAAATGGGCAGTTACAGTGTGTGCTGCCATACCGCTGATTGCACAATGGACTGACAAGCCCTTTAAAGCTGGGAACCCGATCGTCTATTAAAACCTCACGGAAAAGATCTTTGTAGAAGGGAAAGAGACTATTTCAGCGTTGGCAATGTGATGCACTGTTAAGGGAGCCCCAGAGAGTGATAGTAGTGTTCCAGTAACAGCAACAGTATGGTGCTCATGTAGGAAAGGGCACCATGTTGATGATGAAAATGGGGCACAGGGGTTGGCCCAGTGGTCATGCAGTGGGAGGTGCCTGTGGACATGGTGGACTAGGTAGCTGCTCGGGTGGCATTGAGGGGCATAAGAACATAATTTCAGAATATATACCGTACCGTACTCTCAGACCAAGGTCCTTCAAGCCCACTATCCTCTGCCCAATAGTGGCCAATCAGGGGCACAAGTACCTAGGTGGGTCCCGAAAGGACACCCATGGACAAAGAGGCCTGTATTTGGCCAAGCAGCCGATCCTCAGTTTCCTCCGAATAAATGTATAGTGACCTTTCCTCCAGGACCATGACCAAACCCTCCCGAAGCTCAGCTATACGAGGAGTTATCACGACATACACCGCCATGTGTTTATAAACACATTGACTGATAAATTATATGCCTCAATGTATCTGAAATGCATTACATTGTAGCAGCAGTGCCTCTCTCCTAGTCCCCCCATATTGTGATGGAGTTAACAATCGTGAACCGTTCCACACAATTCAGTACTGTATAAACCCCTATCATATCTCCCCCATATCATATCATATTATATCACATCTCACAAACAAGCTGAGGAAGTCTAACCTTTGTAAGCTCCTCACATACAGGAATCCTTCCATCCACAGCAACATCTGTGATGTCCATCATGATCACACAGTGACAGTGGTGGAACACAGACATAGCACTGGTGTGGAACAGTGATGTGCCACATGGAACATGGAACCCTTGGCAGATATGCCAGAGCCCCCCCCCCCCACCCCCGGTGCCACTGAACCCAGCTGTGGAGGAAGAGGCCGATAGCACCTGCAGCTGTAACCCTCCAGGTAGCTGAAAAATGCAGGTGCCTGGGGAAATACCACAGCAGTGGCTGCCATCCTCCTCCTGAGACATATCAGTGGCAGGCGGTGATGGGGCCCCTGCCTGGGCAGTTGGTGGTGAGGGCTGCATAGCTATCCATATGTGGATCTGTTCCCCCATCTGGCCCTTGTGCCCAAGGCACCCACCAAACCCGCATGTTTAACATGCTGGGACTGCGACCATCACCACTGACAGTGCGTAGGCATGTCTGCATGGTGGGGTGTTGGTTGTGGTGTGGGACCTGGCACCAGCTTGCAGCAGACAGAAGCCTTGCCTTGGTTGTGTGCACCATGCACATTGCAGCATGTGCCAAAGGTCAGCCGAAGGAAAGCATGTCAGCAACAGGAGCCATTCTCCCCATAAGGCAGCACTGTGGTGAAACACACATGGCTGGTGTGTATATGTGTGGAAACTCACAGGTTTAAGTCCTTGCTGGGGTTTCTGTATTGCATCTAATTGTGGATAAGGTTTAGATGACAGTGAAAGTACAGCTACAGTATGTGCAACCCCCATGAGCGGCCAGTAAGGGTAGAAACACCCACCAGCAGCACTGACAGGCTCCACTATCCACAGCTAGTTGGAGGATAATAGCATACGGTAACAACATGTGGTGAGGCCAAGCTATAGTAATAGTTCTGCAAACAGAACACATATTGTCAATCCTTGAGCTGTCATTGAGACAGGAGTGTCAAGCAGGAATGCCAACCATCTCCACTTTTGCACAGAGCATGCATGCATATGTGTGTGTGTGTATGGCTCCCCTTTGATCTGTGACTTTCTGCACTGCACTTTGGCACACGTTGTCAGAGTTTTTCCCAGCCTGTTCAGAAAATGTGAATAAGATGAGGCAGAGGGTTGTGGGTATCGCCTAAAACAGTGCAGATTGGCCTGGATGTATCTGCCACAAAGGTAGGGTCACTGGCTGAGATGCCAATGTGCCTGTCTGTCGCGTGCATTGCCTGGTTGGTCACTGTATGACATACTGAGATGGCACTCTCACTATGAAAATAAAGTGACCATGGCATGGCTATGTAGCCACACAGAGCTATTGTACTGCTTGGCCAAAGTGATGTGGATGCATTCTCTGTCAGTGGATGCTAATCACTGAGCAAATGGCTGCGTGTCCATGCTGAATATCCCAAGGCAGGGTGTGCATGGTTACACTGAGCACATGCCATGAGTGTTGACCAGCAGACTACTGCAGTTGATTTGTGCTTGTCTGGTGCAGCCCAGTGAAGGGAAGCAGGGACAGTCTTGCTACCTGTGCTGTAGTCAATTGTTAGTCTTCAATGTTTGGGGCAGCAGTGGTTCATGGCTTACTCACTGGGGGTCCTGGCAGGACAGTAGCAGTAGCCCCATGCCAGCCTATACACTTCCAGTGCAATGGCTGTCCATGGCAGCAGCATACTGACACTGCCCACAAAACTGCACTGTTATCGGAGTGTTACTGTCCAACATGGGCAGAACACAGGGCTGGGTCAAACTGTTGCTGTCACCCACAGCACACAGGAAGCAAAGAGAAAAAGCATAACATACTGTAGACAATACCTGACATACACTAGCAGTGATGTGGACCTGCAGCATGGCCAGCAGAGACCATCTCTAACAGCGCAGGTTCAGTGGACCAGGTGCTGGGCACCCCTCCTCACCCTCAGGGTGACAGCCAAAACTGCTCTGCAGCACAGCTTGCTGTTGTTATGTGCATGTAGCACACAGAGCCAATGCATCTTGCTGAGCTGGTATACTGGATCAGTGCACTCTCCATTGGTTCTTCAGCTGCAGATTGCTGTTTTGCAAACAGTTTTATCAGAGATCTGCAGGCTCTACACATCTGTGTAGAGCTATATGAAGATTTAGCCTACTGGTTGGCATAATGTTTCCATAGTCAAAGGTCCAGGGTTTGATTTCCACCTGTTCATTTTGTGCCTGGGTGCGCTTCCCACCTCATAGAGTCCTGACTCTGCTGTGAGTTGCAGAAAATCATTCTTCTACATTTCTATTGATTATGGCCACATGTTGGGTAGCCCAACATGGCATTCCCCATCATGGACATCTGCGAGCATGGCTTTAGTGGCTCTGCCACAGCACATTGCAGTGGGTCAGTAAAGTATACACAGCAGATGTCTGGGACAACTGGTATGGATGCGTTTTCTGTTGTGCCTTCAATGTAACATAGGGGCATGTTTACTAAAAGCCGTACAATTGCGTGCCGCACAATAGCGCACGGAAACGCGGCACTCAAACGCTCAGAAACGCTCTTAAACGCCCCGCACAAGTGCGCGTGGGCCCCGCACAATTGCGCGCCGCACTAACGTGCCCCGCACAAGTACCCGGCCCGCAAATGTCCGATAGAGGCGTGGAAAGGCATTCTGAGGGCGGAGGAAGGCTCCCGAGGGGCGGAGAGACGGGGTCAAAGGGCGGGGAAGGGGAGGGGAGAGGCTCCCCGCACAGTATCGGGGACGAATTTGCAGGTTAAAAATAGCGCGAGTGAAACACTCACGGTAGAGGGCATTTAAAGGGAAGAGAAACCATTTCCGTCAGCAATGTACAGGGAAACCGGGGAAACCTGCAAAACGTGAGCAGTGTGATACATGTGCACAGAACAAAAGTGCAAATAAAGATAGAAAAAGACCCAAACAAACATATTAAAAATAGGAAGTCAGCTGGGGAACCCTGATATTAATGGGCAAACATATGAAACACACCCAGGAAAGCTCCAAAGAAATGAAATGAAGTATGGAAGGGGCTACGGAGCGGAGACCCTTCCAAAAACCATTTCCTTTTTTCTGAGCCTTCCTGGGAGTGTTTGCTATGGTTGCCCATTAATATCACTGTTGCCCAGCATGGTTATATTTATCCCCAGTTCGTCGTGGTCGGTTGAGGGGTTTATTTGCACTTTTGTCACCAGACAAGGTGACTGAGCCCACAGTACAAATGTGCAGAGCAGGGTTTTTGACTCCTTTGGTCAGGTTTCCCACCCCCAGGGACTGCACTGTCACTGTGGCCACAGTGTGGTGCAGTAGACAGAGGCAGTACCTCTAGGACCAGAGGGTCACAGGTTCAAATCCAAGCTGGGGCTCCTGCCAACCCAGTCCCCATATTTTACCCACCACCAAACAGAGATAGTAAAGACACTCCTTTATTGCAGAGAACATAAGCATGGTTCACACACCCATTTTGTACCCAACACCGCACACACACCATAACAATGGGCATTACCAACAGCCGAGTCCCCCAAATGCAGTCCTGGAGTGCCACAACTCAATCAGGTCATATGCCTTTCCAAGATACGGACATGCCAGCATGTTGGCGGTAGGGTACAGGTGGTGGAGGGGGCAGTGGCTGCTAGCCACAGAAGACAGTGGCCGAGCCATGTGCAGGCTGGCACGTCCACTGCAACATAGGCCCTGTCGGATGTACAGTCATGGACTTCCCAGGGAATTCAGCACATCTGTGGCAACACAGTGGTGCAGTGCACACAGACAGTGTGTGCAGAAGCAAAAGGTCACAGGTTCAAAGCCCAGCTGGGGCTACTGCCATTCCTGTCCACATATTTTCCCCACAACTAAACCATGTTAGTAAGGGCAATCCTTTATTGCTGGGGATATACGCATTGGTCATACGCCTATCTTTTACACCACCAAGCACAGACACCATGACCAGGGGCATTACCTAGAGCAGAGTCTCACAAATGCAGTCCTGGAGGACCACACACCATTCAGGTTCCATGCTGCCACTCATACAAATAACCGTGCTGTATATCTATGCACCACCCCCATGGCATGTAGATGTAGCTCATGCATATTCATGAGGGACAGCAGGAAACCCCAACCAGTGTATTGCAAACCTGGACTGGATTTGGGAACCTCTGCCGTACAGCAGCAGCCAACAGGGACAGACACACTCACACCCACACCCACAGGCCCCATTGGCCAATGCCCCCTGGTGAGGCAGGACATTGGGCCCTGCGTGCATCTCCCAATACCAGCACTTGCATACCTTAGCAATGTCACCCTACACCAGGGTATATGGTACACAGCTCTCAAACGTTTGCTATGAGTACTGGCAGATAGATATCCCTACGTTACGCACAGTCTGCTCTATGAGCTCCATCATAATAATCTATCTGATGTTTGCGGTGTGTGCGTCAGGTCTGGCCCCTGACAGTGTTTACCACCCTAGGGAGGGACCCCCAACGGTATTGCATACCATACCCATGCCTGTACTGTGCCCAGGACTGGTGTGGTGGGCAAGGATTCTGAACCCCTCTATAGTAGCACAATGCTGGCATACGTGTGGGAGTGTGTGTCTGTCTATACAGTGTGTGTTGGCTGCAAACACTGTCCACAGTTTTGGCCTGATGATGTGCATAATGAGCAGCAAGGTACCATGGGTATAGCTCAGACAGGGTGGGCTGGCCAGGATGCATCTGCACAGGGAATAGGGCACTGGCAGGGACATTGTAGTGGCCGTCCACCACCTCCACAGACAGGGTGACCTCTGTATGTGCTGCTGGGCTTTCACTCCACTCTGACTGTGCAGTGATGGCAGCATGGCTAGGCACCCCCATAGTGCTTCATAGCACTTCCCTCATGTGATATATATGGGTCACCTGTTGGGGCCTAGTCACTGATGTATCTGCTTGTGTGTGCTGCCATCCCAGTTGTGGGTGCATGCATTTCCAGTGGGACTAACCAGCAGACTGTTTGCAGCTGGTATGTGCCCTGCTGGAGTGCTGTGCAGTGGCTGATGGCTTGATGCAGGGGAATATTAGATAGTGGTGGGGTGCATCTTAGCATTTCCAGGCCTACTGTCTGTCTGATATTGTGGTCTGGGTGTGTGTGGGGCTGCTTGGACTGCCCTGTAGGGTGTCTGTTCCCCAACAGGACTGGGGTTGATGGTCCACTCTACTGCCATCATTGCAGGGGGGGGGGGTGTATAATGGGGATCGTTTGATAGGAGACCCTGCCTGTTTGCCACCCTCGGCTGGGGGGGGGGGGGGGGGGGTTGGTGGTACATAGCCCACCTAGGGGTCCGTGGGGTTCCCCCTGACTGAGACAGACAGAGATATCCAAGGTGTTCCTGCAGAAACTACCTATCTCACAGATTACAACTGTTTTGGAGCTCTGCCATGGCCTCTCTCAGCCATGGAGGGTGCTGTGGACCTGGTCCAGGGCGCCTCATCGCACACTCAGGGTGAGCACAGTTCCCGCACAGTGTGACTGTGTGTAGCTACTCTGTGCAAATTAAACACCCGGTCAGTACCTCCTACCAGGCCAAGGTGCTGTGTGGGTGCACACGGACACGTCCCCCTACCAGGCCGGGGAGCTGTTGGGGTGCATTCCCCATCTTGTGTTCATCTGTGGACAGCTGATTTGCATGTGCAGTGCATCATGGGTATGGGTGGCCTAACCCTATCCTGGTTCCCACAGCAGACTGTCTGTGTGGTGACATGCAGGCTCTCTGCAGCCAGCCAGGGGCTTGCTGGCAGCTATATAGCTGTAGCCCAATGGTTATTTCACTGCCTGTGGAGCCAGCGGTAATGGGTTCGAGCCCACAGTGGGGTTATTTGATAGGGTTGTCCAAAGCTTTTTTTAGATTTAATGTACATATGTTGCTGCCATCAAACACACCCTCAGTGTACTGTACCCATAAGGTGCCTCTGAGGGTGCTTTATAGGGCACCCTATAGGGCACCTTATGGTTGCCGTCCATATAAGGTGCACTATACATTATCCTGTGACGCAACATATATGGTGCCCTATAGGGGACATTCAAGGGTGCCTTGGCGGACAGTGAACTTTAACATGTGCCTTATGGGCCGCCTTATGTTAACACGCTTTGTGAGTGCGTTTGCTAGTAGTGATAACTGAAATAAAAATAGATTGCCCCCTACAGCACTCATCCCCATAATACACACTGCCTCAGTGAGCCTTCTTCATTGGGCACTGTGGGGGATTGAACCCCTGATCTCTGCACCATTGGTCAGTGTCTTAACCATTGTGCTGTGGCTCTGTTCCTATGCTTGGGCATCTGCGCACCGCCTTATGCCGCCCAAAATTAACAGTGCACCGCCTTATGCCGCCCAAAATTAATATGCCTCCTAAAGCACTTTTACCCATTACAGTTAATGCCTCAGCCAGCCCTTTTTGTTGTGCACAATGGGGAATTGAACCCATGGCAGCTGCACCCACAGTCAGTGTCTTAACCATTGTACTATGGCTCTGCTCCTTTGTGTGTGTACATCAGGGCGCCACTTAGCCTTCCCACGCACTATTATGCACGGCGCACAATAGCGCGGCGCACAATAGCGCCCCGCGCAAATGTGCGATCGCTTACTCCCGTTTTTTTTCTTTTCTGTGCCTGAACCGCCCACTCCTTATATGGCACAGGCACACTACCGCGGCCCCGCACATTAGGAATGTTTAGTAAACAGACCCCATAGTAACATAGTAACATAGTAGTTGACGGCAGATAAAGACCAGCATGGTCCATCCAGTCTGCCCAGCGAGATGGCAAGAGTAGGTGCACCTGTCGCTCCGCGCAGGCCACCCCTCTCCATATCCTTGTTCAGGGGTAAACCCACCACTCCATATAGGACACCCCTATTTGTTGAGACGTTATATGGTTCGGAAGTTAGATGGTTCGGAAGTTAGATGGTACCGTTTATTTTGTTTTTTTTTTCCTATTTCTGTAAAGGGATCCTCTGTGTTTGTCCCATGCCTTTTTGAATTCCGTCACCGTGTTCGCCCCTACCACTTCCATCGGGAGGGCATTCCAAGCATCCACCACCCTTTCAGTGAAAAAATATTTCCTGACATTGCCTTTCAATTTACCCCCTTGCAGTTTCATGTTATGCCCTCTAGTTTTACAGGTTCCCCGTCTCTGGAAGAGGTTTGTTTGTTCATCATTTCTCTTTAAGTATTTAAAGGTCTGAATCATATCTCCCCTGTGCCTCCTTTCCTCCAAGGTATACATATTTAGGTCTTCAAGTCTCTTCTCATAAGGCTTCTGACGCAGGCTCCAAATCATTTTGGTCGCCTTCCTCTGAACAGTCTCCAGTCTTTTTACATCCTTTGCAAGATATGGTCTCCAAAAACTGAACGCAGTATTCCAAGTGAGGCCTCACCAGTGACCTATACAGTGGCATAAGTACCTCTTCTTTTCTGCTGGTAATCCCTCTTTGTATGCAGCCCAACATCCTCCTGGCTTTTGCCACCGCCTTGTCGCACTGTTTTGCCACCTTGAGATCAGCAGAGATAATCACACCAAGGTCTTTTTCCTGAACTGTGCATACCAACCTTTCTCCCCCTATCTTGTACATTTCTCTTGGATTTCTGCTACCCAAGTGCATGACACTGCACTTTTTTGCATTAAATCGTAGTTGCCAAGCTTTAGACCAGTCTTCCAGCTTTTGTAGATCTTTCTTCATGTTAACCACTCCCTCAGGGGAGTCCACTCTGTTGCAAATTTTTGTGTCGTCTGCAAAAAGACAGACTTTTCCATTCAGTCCTTCAGCAATATCACTCACAAATACATTGAACAGTGCCGGGCCCAGGACCGAACCCTGGGGCACCCCGCTAATCACCTTCCTCTCATCCGAGTGAGCTCCATGTACAATCACCTTCTGTCGTCTGTCAGTCAGCCAATTTCTAATCCAGTTTACCATCTTGGGACCCATCCCCAAGCTACTGAGTTTGTTGATAAGCCTCCTATGAGGAACAGTATCAAAGGCTTTGCTGAAATCCAGGTAGATGACATCCATTGCATGCCCCTGATCTAGTTCCCTCGTCACGCAGTCAAAGAACTCGATCAGATTTGTCTGGCAAGATCGTCCTTCGGTAAAACCATGTTGCCTCGGGTCTTGCAAGCTGTTGGTTTTCAGAAAGTTCACTATTCGCTCTTTCAGGAGCGCCTCCATTACTTTTCCTGCCACCGAGGTAAGGCTCACGGGTCTGTAGTTTGACACTTCTTCCCTGTCACCACTTTTGTGTAGAGGTACGACATCAGCCATTCTCCAGTCCTGAGGAACCTCTCCTGTTTCCAAGGATCTGTTGAAGACATCCTTTAACGGTCCTGCAAGAACCTCTCTGAGCTCTTTCAGTATCCTGGGATGTATCCCATCCGGTCCCATGGCTTTGTCCACTTTCAGTTTAGCAAGTTGTTCTAACACCTCCTCTGCTGTGAATGGTGTGGTATCCACTTCATTCCCATTCCTATACTTGGGAGTCACAGCTGGTCCATCCCCAGGATCCTCTTTAGTAAACACAGAGCAGAAGTAATTGTTTAGCAATTTTGCTTTTTCAGTGTCACTTTCCACGAGTCCTTTCCCAGCACTTCTGAGTCCTGCAATTCCAACTCTGATCTTTTTCCTTTCCCGAATATACCTGAAGAAATTTTTGTTGCCACCCTTAACATCTTTAGCCATTTTTTCCTCTGCCTTTGATTTTGCTATCCTTATTTCTCGTTTTGTCTCTTTGAGTTTGATCCTGTATTCATTTCTGTGTTCTTCGGTCTGCAAGCTTTTGAATTTTGCAAAAGTTGTGTTTTTTGCCTTTATATGAGTAGCCACCTCTTTGGAAAACCAAATAGGTTTCCTTCTCCTCTTGCTTTTATTTACTTTTCTTACATATTTATCTGTTGCTCCTTTCAATGCCTCCTTTAGTTTAGCCCATTGCAATTCCACTTCCTTTATCTCTTCCCACCCCGTCATCTCCTTCTTTACATACTCTGCCATTTGATTGAAGTTAGTGTATTTGAAGTTTAGGACTCTGAGCTTGCTATGATTGGCCTGTGCCATGGCTTTTATTTCAAACCACACCGTGTGATGGTCGCTGTTGCTCACAGGGGCACTCACGCAGACATTTGACACACTATCACCGTTGGTGAGCACTACATCCAGCGTTGAGCTTTCCCTGGTTGATTCCATCACCATTTGTCTAAATAATGCATCTTGGAGAGCATCCACAATTCTTTTGCTTCTTTCCAGATGTGCAGAAGGAGTAATCCAATCCACATCAGGTAGATTAAAGTCACCCAATATGATTGCTTCCCCCTTTGATGCTATCTTGGCAATATCTCTAATCAATTCATTGTCTCTCTCTTCAATTTGAGTCGGAGGTCTATAGACTACAGCAATATGGATGACAGTGCCATCTCCTCTCTCCAACGCAATCCAGAGCGCTTCTTCTTTTCCCCATGTCCCCTGCATTTCAGTAGCTTTAATATTGCTTTTGACATACAAGGCTACTCCTCCTCCTTTTCCATTTTCTCGGTCCCTCCTGAATAGATTATAGCCAGCTATGGCTATATCCAAATCATGTGATTCATTAAACCATGTTTCTGTAATGGCCACAATGTCCAAGTCTGTTTCTGCCGTTAGGGCTTCCAGGTCTGGAATTTTGGAATGTGACCTACCAGCTCATTGCAGAGCCATAGCTTGCACTGTTCTGCCATCATTACTTGCTCCACATGGTGCAAATTGGTTCAATCTATCCATTTCTATCATGCCACTCTGTTGAGTGTATTGTCTTGCAGCTGCACAGGTTGAGGCACCAATCCCACCCGCACAAATAGTGTTTCATTGCACTCCACGGCACTGCTACCTTTGGATCACGCACACCAAATACTTTTGGCCAGTACGATCCCATAATCCACCCACCATACACATTGCAAACTTGGAAAATCCATGGCACAGCCCTGCACCCAACATTTGGCCATCAGGGGGATTCATGAAGGGGCAGCTTACTAGCACAACCAGTAAACTGCACCAGCATGGCTATTAGGGGTCATTTGCAGCAGTTAATCATATCATGCACATGAGCACTCATGGACAATCCTCTGTTTGCTGCCCACATCAGGAACCTGCTGCCTCCACCCAGGCACTGTTCTGGCCTATGGCATACCACACACTGACAGAAGATCTGGATACATGTCCACACCTCACAGACACTATATTGTAGCTTACAGCATTGTGTATGCTTTCAGGGACATCTAGGACTGCACACTGTCACAACACCCCCTGCTGCTGCATCCCTTCCACTGACTCCACTGCCACCCATGACACAGCCAATACCCACACTAGCATCACTAGGCAGCTGCCTATCTTGTCTAGTCAACAGCACAGGCCTGCTGTATAGTCAAACATGCTCATCACATATACTGCCACATTGCGAGGCATCAGATGAATCAACTTCATCAGCAACCAATTGTGCTTGCATCCATACCTTCTCCAGTGGTTTCCCTAACATAACATAGTAACATAGTAGCATAGTATATGACAGCAGATAAAGACCAGTACGATCCATCTAGTCTGCCCAGCAAGGTGGCAAGAGTAGTTGCACCTGCCGCTCCGTGCTGGTCACCCCTCCCCATGCCTTTGTTTAGGGGTGTACCCACTGCTCCATGTAAAACACCCCTGTTTGTTGAGATATAAGAGATAGTTAAGTTTATATTGATTTTATACTGTTGCTATAAAGGGATCCAATGTATCTGTCCCATGCTATTTTGAATTCTGTCATTGTATTTGCCCCCACTACTTCCATCAGGAGGGCATTCCAAGAATCCACCACCCTTTCAATGAAAAAGTATTTCCTGACATTGCCTTTCAATTTACCCCCTTTTAGCTTCATGTTATGTCCTCTAGTTTTACAGCTTCCCCATCTTTGGAAGAGGTTTGTTTGTTCATTAATACTCTAAGGGGTATGTTTACTAAACTGCGGTAATGTCATTCGCGTTAGGTTCCGCGGTAAAGGTAGAGATGCCCATATAAAGGCGTTGGCGTTGCATCGTTACAGCAAGCTGTAGCAGCTAAAGCACGTTACAAGGCACCTTAGACTAACGAGCATTACAAGGCACCTTGTAAGGCACCTTGCAAGGCGCCTTGTAAGGTGCCTTGTAAAGTGCCTTATAAGGTGCCCAGTAAGGTGTCATGTAAGATGCCCTATAAGGTGCCTAGTAATGTGCCCTGTAAGGTGCCTCATAAGGCACCCTATAGGGCCCCCTAGGCTAAGCGCCATATTAGGCACCCTTGGACAAGGCACCACAGAAGGCACCCTGGGCTATGGAACCATAGGGTAAGGTGGCCTAACAAGGGTATGGTGTCCTAGGTTAGTGTGCCCTAGGGACTGCAAGGTGCCTCAGGATGACATGCATGACCTGTGCGGAACAGAGACAGATGTAGCCCTAACACTAGATAGAGCACTCAGGAAAGGCAATGAATAGGTGAGTGAAGGAGGGAGAGGTGGAAGCTGCTGGACCTGCCAGATCTGTGGGCATCCCATGTGCCTGCCAGTACTGATGACAAACATGGTGGGGCATCTGTACCACAGCACAGGGTGTTGGCAATGTAAAGTACTAGAAAAACAGTTGGTGGCAGACGATGGGAATACGTGTCCTCCAGTGGAGGCAGAGGTGGCAGGATAGTTACAATAATGGGTGGACAGAGGAGTGGTGGTGCCATGCAGATCAGGCACAGTTGAGGCAAGCATGAAGAGGCACAATGCAGGAAAGGGTAGCAGTGCATGTCATGGGGCGGCAGACTGCACTGGCAGACAGGACTCTACACAGCTGACAGACACAGATAGACGGACCGAGGGAATGTTGGCAATTGTGGTGAGGGTATTATGGGCTGGAAGCACAGATCTGCAAAAATATGACCCCTACAGGCATGCACACTATTTGAGTAGGATAGGGATGAGAGGAGGGAACATTGAGGAACTGAACCCATGAACACTGCCAAGAATGGCATTGTATTAACCAGTAGGCTATACCTCCATGGTGTATGTCACAGCAATGTCTGCGTGCAGAAGGACTGCAGGTTACCGCACAAACTGTCTGCTCTGAGTGCCAAGATAGGGTAACCCCACCAGTACCCATGATGCAATGCACATACTGAATAGCTGTCTACAGTTGATCACCAAATGGGGTCTGCACCTCTCTGGTCCCCCAGCTTGGAAAGACAAACTGACAATGCATGATACTGGCACAGAGTAGCTACAGACCATGTCATTGTGCAGATTCTGTGTTCACCCTAAGCGATAGGATGGGTGCCCAGCACTAGGTCCGCAGTACATGTGACACTAGAAATAGGTCCTGCTGTACATCCCCATCACTACCAGTGTGTGGCAGGTGTCCCCTGCAGTGTAGCCAAAGGTAATTTGGTGGCCATCACTATCCTGCAGTCACATGTGGCCCTGTGGGACCAGACACCAGCCAGATTAGCATGTACTCTGTGGTATGGACTGGCTAACATGGGCAGCTGTTATCTGGGCAGAGGGGTTCCTAGAATTGCATGAAATGTGTGTATCATTGATTTTATAGGTCACAGTGTGTGACATAGTGGGTCCTTCCAGCCCATTAGAAGAAGCTAAAAAGCCAGGAACAGGAGTAGGGCTGAGTTGTAAACAAAAGCACATGGCTCCTGGTTACCGTAGAAACCAAGCACAGAGGCAAGAGAAACGCCCATGCTACCATTTAGGGAATGAGTCGCGAGCTAATGCAGGACACCTGCTAGGGGGTGGAGTTGAGCACTGCCCTAGAATTCACCCTAATAAAGAGAGTTCAGTTGAGCTTATGGAGTTAGGTAATGAAGGAGGTAATGAGGAGTTGGGTGAAGAAGAAGGAAGTGAGGCATATGAGCTGGATAACGAAGCTATTGAGAGCTACAGTGAAGGCAGCAGTGCCAGGAAAAAGCCAGAGTCTCTGTGGAAGGGTGAGACAGAGTCTTTCTTCAGGAAAAGAAAAGAAACCCCAAGGGAAGGATATAATAAGAGCAGAGTGGATTACCTGCTGTATCCAGGGGAACACGGAAGAGAAAGAAAGCCAGGAAGGCAAGTGAAATCTTCTGTGCATGGCTTAGGTTGGGAACCTACAGCCAGTCCAAAGCCACAAAGAAAACCTCCACCAGCTAGGCTAAAAGGTAAGCCAAAAGGCTGGTATAAAAATAATTACAGCGACTGTATGTACCCAGAGGGTTGGAGCTGGGAAAAGAATACCTGTGCTGATAATGTTTGTGAAAGCCAGTATTTAACTCAGGCATATCAAGTGAAACCTGGAGCAGTAGGAAAGGGCGTGGCACCAGGGTTGCCGTTACAAACATTTCCTTCTAGCCAGGAAGAGTTAATGGACTTTGAAACTGAGTGTGTTGATACTGGAGAGATATGTGGACTGTACGATAACGCTTGCTAATGAAATAATCTCATTATGCTGAAAGCATGCTTTGAAAGAGAAAGTACAGCACTACTAGCATTTGGAAGCAGAGAGCTGTGAGGAAACAGCATTGTTACGTTGGAATGCTAGTTATCAACCTGTTTATTGCTGAAGTAAGCCTTTTCTGTTAAAGAACCTTTGATTTGTCCTTATGCCAGTAAATACCTGGTTTGTGTTATTTTGTTCATGGTGAAATCCACCCCAGGAGGGGAAATAAAATCCTTTGGTTGCTTAAACCACTTTTCCACAACTGCTCCTTATTGATTCGGTGAAGGGACTACATTTCCCAAGAAGCCCAGCTTCAGGATTTGTAAAGTAGCTACTTCAGTGGGGAAAAACCGCTCACTTAACCTCTACCCACTTATACTCGGGGGTTTAAGGAGAGCTGGTGACAAATGGCGTAGTAGTTTGGATTTTTACCTGGACTAGAGGACACCACGAGGACAACGTTCCTGCAGCAAGAGCTGACATCCAGGAAGAAAAGATCCGGAGCTCGGCTGACGGTCGGTCAGACTGGGGAGTTCCCTTTTCTCAGTGCCTGGCTCTGCACTGGTGCCAGGTAATTGTAGCTGGGCACGGGTGGAGAAGGATATAGAGGAGAAAGGGTAGTGCACGGGACTAGTGCACAGCGTTGGAAAAAAAAAAAGAAGGGGAATTTTTTTTCATCTCTCTCTTTTTTTTTGGGCCACACTTGTTTTTTTGTTGTTGTTGTGTTGCAGATACCAGGAGATCCAGAATGGACCCTCAAGAAATACTAAGGTGAATGTCCCTGCAATGGGATAAGCAGCTGGAGATGTCACGAAGGGTGCATGACCAGGCGATGACTGCACTACAGGAACAGCTGAGACCAGTTAATGCTCTCATAGAACATTTAGCCAAGCAACAGCAGGAGCCAGCGGAAGTTTTTCCAGGATTTACCCAAGGGGTAGGACTAAATGGTACCGGTTCACTTTTGCTGGGACAGTTATCTCCTACTGACAATTTAGATGATTATGTGGATGCATTTGAACAGATCGCGGAAGCCATCAAGCTGCCTAAGGAGCAGTGGGCTATAAGATTCGCGATGTCTTTATCTGGTGAAGCTTTGTCAGCATACAAGTCAATGCCAGCTACCTTAGCAATGAACTATGACGCAGTGAAAAATGCTGTACGAGACAGGTTAGGGCTCACCCCTCTATTCTACAGGCGCAGGTTTAGGGAGGCAAAGCTAAGGCCTGGGGAAACCCCTAAAGCCCTGTATTTTAGAATAAAGGGATTAGCCGGTAAATGGCTCAAACCTGAGCAGCAAAATGTAGAGTCTATGTTAGATGAGATAATGTTGGAGCAGTACATGGAAGCTGTACCTGCTGAGGTTAAAAAGTTTCTTATGTTACAGAACTGTAAAACAACAAGCGAAGCAGCTGCCATGACAGAACGGTATTTTGAGGCTGAATTCTCAAGGACCTCAAAATCCGGCGTTCTGGGCATGACACAGGCTGATAAAGTGAGTAAGTATGTTGAATGTAAAGTACCTTGTGAAAATAGGGGTTTTTCCTCTACTAAGGGAAAATGTTTCAAGTGTGGAAATGTTGGGCACTTGCAAAAAGATTGTATTATACGCACTGCCTTAGTATCTGGTAATGGAGAAAACTTCAAAGCAGGATTTTTACTACCAGTCCAGGTGGAGGGCATAAAGGCCCAAGCGCTACTTGACTCGGGCGCGGACCAGAGTATGGTGTCCCAACGGCTCTGGGAAGCCATTAAAACTCAAGCAGCGCCGAGTCAAGCAGTGGGGCAAGTGAAGATAAGATGTATACACGGAGCCGCCCACCAGTATCCCTTGTATGAAATAGGCATAGAGGGTTTAGGAACAGAAAGGAAGATGATAATGGCAGTGGTACCCCGCCTTCCGCAAAGTGTTGTCCTGGGAAGGGATTGGCCTCCTTTTAGTCAGGGGCTGGAGGAGGGCCTCACGGCTGAAATGAGTTTAGCACCCAACCCAGATAAAACAGGCTCCTTGGAGGTAAAAAGAGAGTCACTGGATACACCAAGATTAGAGGCCATGGCCACCAAGGTCCCAAGCCCTTTGCTAGGGAAACCTGGGAAGATGAGCCAACAACACACATTACGGAGAAGGGAGGTAACCACGGAGAAGCCAAAATTTGTGCTCCAGTTCTGCAAAGTTTCCGCCCAGGCCAATGGTCCACAGCGAGCCTCGGAAGCCGCTGCGGGATATGACTTATTTAGTGCAGAAAATAGCATGATACCCCACGGAGGGAAGGCCCTAATAGACACCAGGATAAGGGTGCAGATCCCACCCGGGTGTTACGGAGAATAGCGCCGAGGTCAGGCTTAGCGGCTAAATATTTTATCGATATAGGGGCCGGAGTCATTGACCCGGATTACCGGGGGGTGGTTAAGGTCTTAATGTTCAATTTTAGTCAGGAGGACTTCCAGGTTAAGATAGGCGATCGAATAGCACAGATGATATGCGAGCGCGTGGGCTTCCCCTGAGTAGAGGAGGTATCCTCACTGGTCCCCACAGGGAGGGGGGAAGGAGGATTTGGGTCTACCAGGGTGGGAGAATTAAAAGGGTTAACAGCTGTCGCTGAAGAGCAGACAGAGGACGATTTTGGTCCACAGCCCACGGATTGGAGGGAAACTCCAGAACCACGCGTAGGGGCAGAGCTGTCAGGGCAACAGCGGCAGGAACTAAATAGAGTTTTGCATAAATTCTCAGATGTCCTGACGACGCTTCCTGGAGAAACTAACCTCGTTGCACATGAAATTATTACCGTCCCAGGAAAAATAATTAGGCAACGACCCTACCGGTTGCCGGAGGCAAAGAAAACAGAGGTAGTAGAACAGGTACGAGACATGCTTAAAATGGGCGTGATAGAAGAGTCCAGAAGCCCTTGGTCAAGCCCTATAGTATTGGTGCCTAAGCCAGATGGAAGCCTCCGGTTCTGCATAGACTTCCGGCAGATAAATAATATTTCGGAGTTTGACGCGTACCCCATGCCTCGGATTGAGGGTTTGTTAGATAAGTTAGGTCAGGCTAAATATTTGACTACATTGGACCTAACCAAGGGGTACTGGCAGATCCCATTAACCAAGGCATCCAAACCAAAGACAGCTTTCACAACACCAATAGGTTTGTTCCAATTCAGGCGTATGCCATTTGGACTTCATGGGGCTGCGGCCACATGCCAAAGATTGGTCGATCAAGTTCTGCGGCCACATCATGAATATGCATGGGCATATATGGATGACATTATCATTCATAGCACTACATGGGCCCAGCACTTACCTAGGGTGGAGGCAGTCCTGTGCGCCTTGAGGAAAGCGGGCCTAACCATCAATCCCAGCAAGTGCCTTTTTGCTGGTAGAGAAGTCAAGTACTTAGGCCACATGGTGGGAGGAGGGATGGTAAAGCCATTAGCTAGCAAAATTGAAAGCGTGAAGAACTTTCCGCGTCCTATCAATAAGAAGCAAATGTGAGGATTTCTGGGCTTGGTAGGGTACTACCGCAGATTCATCCCGTGATTTGCGGAGGAAAGTGCTCCACTCAAGGAGATGCTGCGGAAAAACGCCCCTAACAATATTAAGTGGACACAAGAGGCTGAGAGGGTGTTTGTGACACTAAAAGACAGGTTGTGTAAGGCCCCAGTACTCAGGGGGATCAACTTTAACTCACCGTTTCTCGTACAACTGGATGCATCCGAGACGGGATTAGGGGCTATACTGTCACAGGTATTCGAAGGGGTTGAGCACCCGGTGACATACCTAAGTAGAAAATTATCAAAGGCGGAGCAAAAATACTCCATGGTGGAGTGGGAGTGTCTCGCGATTAAGTGGGCAGTGGAGACACTAAGATTTTACCTCACAGGCCGTAAATTTTACTTAATTACGGATCATGCGCCATTAAAATGGCTGCACCAAATGAGGAACAGTAATGCCAGGCTTACTAGGTGGCATTTAGCGCTACAGGCATACGACTTTATAGTCCAGCACAGAGCAGGTAAATTGCATAGTAATGCAGACGCTCTTTCACGGATTCCGTGCTGTCCGTCGCAAGCTCCGGCAGCCCTTAATATTTTAAGGGGGGGGATCTGTGACATAGTGGGTCCTTCCAGCCCGTTAGAAGAAGCTAAAAAGCCAGGAACAGGAGTAGGGCTGAGTTGTAAACAAAAGCACATGGCTCCTGGTTACCGTAGAAACCAAGCACAGAGGCAAGAGAAACGCCCATGCTACCATTTAGGGAATGAGTCGCGAGCTAATGCAGGACACCTGCTAGGGGGTGGAGTTGAGCACTGCCCTAGAATTCACCCTAATAAAGAGAGTTCAGTTGAGCTTATGGAGTTAGGTAATGAAGGAGGTAATGAGGAGTTGGGTGAAGAAGAAGGAAGTGAGGCATATGAGCTGGATAACGAAGCTATTGAGAGCTACAGTGAAGGCAGCAGTGCCAGGAAAAAGCCAGAGTCTCTGTGGAAGGGTGAGACAGAGTCTTTCTTCAGGAAAAGAAAAGAAACCCCAAGGGAAGGATATAATAAGAGCAGAGTGGATTACCTGCTGTATCCAGGGGAACACGGAAGAGAAAGAAAGCCAGGAAGGCAAGTGAAATCTTCTGTGCATGGCTTAGGTTGGTAACCTACAGCCAGTCCAAAGCCACAAAGAAAACCTCCACCAGCTAGGCTAAAAGGTAAGCCTAAAGGCTGGTATAAAAATAATTACAGCGACTGTATGTACCCAGAGGGTTGGAGCTGGGAAAAGAATACCTGTGCTGATAATGTTTGTGAAAGCCAGTATTTAACTCAGGCATATCAAGTGAAACCTGGAGCAGTAGGAAAGGGCGTGGCACCAGGGTTGCCGTTACAAACATTTCCTTCTAGCCAGGAAGAGTTAATGGACTTTGAACCTGAGTGTGTTGATACTGGAGAAGATATTATGGACTGTACGATAACGCTTGCTAATGAAATAATCTCATTATGCTGAAAGCATGCTTTGAAAGAGAAAGTACAGCACTACTAGCATTTGGAAGCAGAGAGCTGTGAGGAAACAGCATTGTTACGTTGGAATGCTAGTTATCAACCTGTTTATAGCTGAAGTAAGCCTTTTTTGTTAAAGAACCTTTGATTTGTCCTTATGCCAGTAAATACCTGGTTTGTGTTATTTTGTTCATGGTGAAATCCACCCCGGGAGGGGAAATAAAATCCTTTGGTTGCTTAAACCACTTTTCCACAACTGCTCCTTATTGATTCGGTGAAGGGACTACATTTCCCAAGAAGCCCAGCTTCAGGATTTGTAAAGTAGCTACTTCAGTGGGGAAAAACCGCTCACTTAACCTCTACCCACTTATACTCAGGGGTTTAAGGAGAGCTGGTGACAAGTGGTATGCACTACATCCCCCACAGGGTCCACATCACCCTTTTTGTAGGTAAAGAACAGGTGCCCCCACCCTGGGGAAGCAACCTCCATCCTGTTTGTACGAGAGAGCCCTCCAGGGTTGGTGGGCCAGAGCCATACCTATGACTGGGGCAGTGGCAAACCAGCAGCAATGCTGGGGTTAGATCTGGGAGACCCCAACTGCCTCCAACCACTGTCTGCCAGTCACCAGCAGACAGCACCATATAGGTGTTCTGACCATGCACAGTCTAACTGCAGACAGTCCACTAGCCAGCCCACAGTGCATGCTCACAGAGGAACTATGTGCACCAAGCAGGCATCACAGTGATTGTGGCCCCCAGAACTGGGGACACAACAGGATCACCGGAGACAAATAATATAGAGTGCTATGTGGGAACCTAGACATGCCATGGTCACTGCTCAGTCAGAGTGAGTGCCCTCCCAGCATGCCATGCTGTGGCCACCCTGTCCATGCAGGTGGTGGTTGGGCACTACAGTGTCCCAGCCATTGCCCAACACCCTGTGAAGCTGCATCCTGGCCAATATGCCCAATCTGACCTATCCGGGCCATACCCACAACACCTTACTCCTCATTATGCACATATTCAGGCTAACGCTGGTAACAGTGGGACATTGTGGGCCCGGTGAGGTGTGGGCAGCCACAAAATAATGGATAGACATACACACACACACTCCTATTGCAGCATTGTGCACAGATAGGGGTGGTTGGCAACCCTTCCCACCACACTGGTCCTGATTACAGTGCTGACATTGCTAAACTGTGCAGGAGGTAGTAGTGGTGCCCTGGTGATAACTGCAGCTGAATGTTGGGGCCAACAGCCTGACTCTCCATGCATCTTCGGATTGTGGAGCCTGTGTGAGTGGGTGTTTGTACCCCTGTCCGCCGCTGCTTTGGGCTTTGCACATGTTGCTGTTGTATCTGCATTGTAGGGTAAAACATGGGACATGCTCTGCAGGAACCACAGCTGGGGAATGAACCTGTGACCCTCTGCTTCTGACCACACTCACTGGGTGTACTACACCACACTGTTGCCACAAATGCATGGTGGTCCCTGAGGCTACCTGTACCTTTCCTCAGTCAGACCTTTTATGTTGCACTGCACACCATGTACTGGTACAGGGCATGGCCTAGGTCCACTGCAGGCAGGTGCCACTGCCCCCTCCAGAACTGGCACACACACCCCTGCCAAGCTGACATGGCCATTTGCTGTCGGTGCTGATAGTGCGCAGTCCCAGGCCATCAACTGTATAGGTAGGCGCCCGCCTAGGGAGCTGATCCCGGGGTGGGCGGGGGCATACATGGACATCCTCACATCCCCCCCATCACTGCCTACCACTATTATGTCCCTTCCACATGGGGGCGGGATGGCTGGGGGGATGTCAGGTCAGTGCCCTAGCTAGGGTGGACCAGGTAGATGTAGGTGGATTGTGTTTGGACTGTATCAGCTGCTGTCATGATTACTTCCGGTTTCTATGTTCCTATGTGCCACTTAGGCGCCCGCCTGGTCCACCCTGTACCCCAGCTGCACATGCTACATGTCCCGCCTGTGGCCCCCTATGCCCCATTTGCACCATCGCCATAGTGGCCATTCATACTTTGGCACTATGGTGTTGCTGACAATGAAGCACTACTATCACTTTTTTTGGGCTCCCTGCCTAGGCTGTACATTGCTGACACTGAAATGGTTTCTCTCCCCTGCAAATGTGCATCTAACGGCAGGTTTTCATTCGCGGTAGGATTCAGCCCTTCAGTTCAGCGCGTTAGTGTGAAAGGAGCCTCTCCCCACCCACTCTCTGCCCATTGACCACTTCTCACCGCCCTCTCTCCACCTTCTGTGGTGTTTACCGCAGCCAGGTGTAGTGCCCCCTACGGGTTAGGCGGTTGCCTATATGTAGTGGGCGTACCTCTTTATGTCCCTTATCACCTGAATTCCCAATGCTGAGGCTTCTCAATAATGTAGTTGTGTGGTAAGAACCAAAATAGCCGAGGGTTTCAAAGGTAACAGGAAATTTATTTTCTACTTAACCATTGAACTTCTTTGTCAGCAGTTCAGATATAACCAGAACAAAAATGGGATACTTCTCCAAATCAAAAGGAAAAACAGACTTTACAGCACAGTCCAGGCATTAGCCGTTTCAAACAGCTTGTTTTAAACGAAGCAATAAACCTTGCCTTCAGTCAAGATTACATTCTCAGGTCCCAGGCTCGGTATGGCACAAATCGGTATCATTCAGGGCTCTGCACAGCACCTTGGCTTCTTGGTTACAAGCTGCTAAACCTTTGTATCATTCTTTTTAAAGACATTGGCATTCTTCACTTTCAAGTTGCAAATATTGACTTTTAACTTCCAGCATTCATAGCCTTCTTTGAGCCTGTCTGGCTAGCTCAACATTAGTGTTTCAATTAACCAAATTTCCAGCAGGTCATAAACTTTCTAAAGCTTCTGGCTTTTTCACTACTTTTAAAAACCATACAGCTTTTACTTCTTTGACTCACACAGTAAGAGCAATCCATTTCAAAATCAGAACATACACTTTCTGAAAGGCATTCTTCTACTTCCATACTTTCCTCATTTGGTTCAATTAGCACCTGGCTGGCCTCAGCGTCTCTAACGGCAGGTTTCAACTGCTCCAACAATTTCAAAACCTGTTCCCATTGGGAATCCTCACTACGCTGAGTTGCAGGGGAAGGACATAGAAGATCTTTTTTTTTAAATAAACCTTTTAAAACTTGCAAGGGGCTCACCTTGTTCCCAGCAACCTGTCTTCTCTCAGGCTATGCCACAGGTAGAACCTTCTCCACAGACTCTCTCACAGAGATTCCTGTACCTTGCTTTCCACCAGCATTTCCCCCAGAACCAACTCTCCTGCGTTCCAAGCCAGCTGTACTCTTCCTACCAGCTAGGCTGCCTTCAGGGCTTGAGTTGTCTGAATGCTGCATGCAATAAGGATCTCCTTTGAGGCTTCTGATGGAGCACTTTTCTCTTACACGTGTCCTTCTAATCTCCTTACTTCCTGTAGTTTCAAGAGATTCTCTGCTAGTGTCCAGCCTGCTAGGGAACGTCTCCTCCTCAGAGGATTTCCCTCCTGGACTCCGCCCATGGACACGATCTCCTCCTGCTTTCCCTCTTCCTGCTCTCTCTCCTTTCACTCCCCCCCCTCTGGAAGACTCTCTCTGCTTATATGATTGGGGCTGCCCTATAGCCTCAGACTCCACCCCCAGGCTTCCCTCGTCACCTCCCCTGGTCACCATGGAGCTAGGGCGTGGCTCACTCTCTACATCTCTGTGCACAGAGTTTTTTTCTTTGGTTAGAGTTTTAACCCTTAAACTCCCTGAACCTTTCTTCTGCCCAGAAGTAAAAGGCTGTTTTTCCACACTTTCTTTGTGCTCTATACCTGTCTCGCCACCACACCTTCCCCCCCCTTAAGATATTCCGGGCTGGCTCATTAATGTCCGCACAGCATGGAATCCTAGAAAGGTCATGTTGGCCTACCTGACAGTTATCTGACTTATCCTTTCTTGCAGCCAACCGAGCCAACGCTACCCATTCATGCCATGGCTGCAGCACATTAATCTGTTGTCTTCCTCTCCTAGTTTCTACTGCATATGAGACTGGCCCTACTTGTCTGATGATCCTATAGGGTCCCTTCCACTTGCTTTCAAACTCTTGGTTTGGGGTGGCCACTGTTACAATGACTTTTTCGCCTACCTCTAACTGGCGAGGCCTGGCGCGACGGTCATAGTATTTTTTTTGGCGGGATTGGCTTGTGGTCGCATTCCCCTCTACCACTTGGGATGTACGCTGTAGGCTTCCCTTCAAATCCTTTAAGAATCTTGGTATCTCAACTTCCTCAAGAGTGGGTTCCACCCACTGCTCTCGTAGGATATCTAGTACCCCTCTGGGAGCTCACCCGTACATGAGTTCATACGGAGAAATGCCCATGGAAGTCTGCTTCCGTTCTCTGCAGGCGTATAATACAAATGGAAGTATTATATCCCAGTCGGTCATATCACCCTCCAGACTTACACATCCCAGCATGCAATCATACACATCCCAGCATGCAATATTTTGGATACAGGACAGAATGTTTCTTGTCAGGCACATCTGGAGACTATTGGTAAGCCTGGGTTCTGTGAAAGACATACAGTAGCAACAATAGCACTTGTACAGTCAGGCCCCACAATCAGTGTCCCCACATCTGAGCATGGCGTAGCCTGTGCATCTACAGATATATCTGTTGTCTGAGGCTGAATGCCAGACATTCATGGGGTGAGGACACAGATTGTGGGGCCTGTTGAGATGCTTACCTCAGACCCAGCTGTGCTGTCACACAAAAACAGCAGACACAGAATGGATGTGATTTGCGCATTATCACTACAGTAGCAGTTCCAGCACTTGTGTAAGTTGTTCCGATATTACAGTATGAGCAGGGGCAGCTATGTCACTGGCCTTATATGGATTGTAAAAAGCTGTTTTATGCCAGTTAGGCTACAGAACTACAGGGCCCACGAACTGAGGTATATGGGTCACAATCATGACATTCTGCACAGTCACAGTACACCCAAATATATTAGACAGGATACACTGTGTATTTGGAGAAAAGTGGGGGAAGGAAAAGCCAAAGACTTATAAGCTACACCTCATATATGTACTTGAAGTCCAATTGGCACCCTGCACAGGGGGGCATGGATGATGTCATGCATGACAGAGAAGAACAGTTAAGAGCAGTCATTGAAAAACACCATGTAATATGGGAGACAAGCTGTGGGGATATCTCTAAGACATACTTCTATGTACACACTCACATGCTGCAATGAGACAGTATACGTCAAGCAGATCACACACACCTGACAACCATGTGCTATGCAATGCAGACACTAGGTAGGCACACCCATTATATGGACAGCAATACACCTAGGGGCTGGATAAGGTTACACTCCAATGAGCTGTACAGCTTCATATGGTACCTACTCTCCCAATCCATAGTGTGAGGACATAATACACAACATTTCACCAATCCCTGAGGAGATTTCAGAACAGTGCAGAGCTGTTGAGTACTGTAATACTATATGGTTTCATATGTACATAGCTCTTGTGACTTCAGTGGAGGTAAAAGACGTTCTGTGGATCAGCCATTGACCGGGGTCTGGGCAGGGACATGGTGTGCTGTGCCAGTCAATGTGGGTGATCATGTGTATAGCTGACATTTGCTCCAGTATGCAGAACAGTGCGATCTCACATGAGGCCTTTCAGAGACACTGTGTATATTCACAATGTGATATGTGCACATCTACAGTGTTTCACAATGCATCAGTGGCACTGGAAACACTAGCTTACAATCTACATCTAGTCTCCAGCAAGAGACCCTCAGTATGTTGTGGTTGGGAAGTTCCCCTTCCCCTATCATCAACAACCAGCAAGGCCACACTAGCACCTGGCAGTGCCAGGCATAGCTCAAGTGTTTCTGACTGATGTGATGAAGGGATATGTGTGCCTCCTAGGAGCACACAACAGATGGTATCAGATCCCCAGGGGTATGCATTGACATTTCAATCCAGTCAGTGATATCTGAACATGTGTTCCAGACACATTAATGCACGGACAGCACTGATGAGAGCAGTCACAGATCAGAGACTGCAAGCAGCTGACCATATTATTTGGAATATATGACAACAGAACTGTGACTTCTGCTAGTGTGTTACCTGGCAACTGTGTAGACTGCACAGTGTCCAGAACCACATGAGGGCATCTACAGCTTCCCTGCATGTCATATGCCCATACCTAATTTAGGTGGCCTACCCATCCTCACAATGCACATTCACTCATCTTGACAGTGGGCAGCTTTACAAATGCATATGTCACATATGTATTTCTTCCCCCCCCCCCCCCCCCCCCCCCCCCCCCCCCCCCCCCGGGACAATAAGCAAAAGATGGATGAGATCATCTGTCAGTCCCTTCTGCAGTTTCCACATACCCATTGGGAACACTCTGTTATTCAACATTCTGATATGATCTAGTACACTGCAGTGTTAAAGTGACTGCAAGCAAGGCCTAGATGCATGATGACTGAGGGAGAAACATGGAAGCACATAAAGCACATATTGATCAAGAAGCACAGTTCAAACGGAAGAAGGAGAAACAGAATGATTTAAAATAAGCAAAGTTGTAAGACAAGGCTGCATACTTTCCCCTCACCTGTTTAATTTATATGCAAAACAAATCATCAGAGAGGCAGGACTGTATGAAGACAACAGAGGTGTGAAGACTGGTGGAAGACTCATCAACAACCTTCGCTATGCTGATGACACCACATTACTGGCAGAAAGTGAAGATGATCTGGAACATTTGTTTCTCATGATCAAAGAACATAGTCTCAAAATGGGCATGCACCTTAAAGTAAAGAAGTCAAAGATCATGACAACTGGCATAATCAACAGGTTCACCGTTGAAGGAGAACAACTTTAACCTACCTGGATCAACAATCAATAAAGAAGCAACAAGCAGTCAAGAAATCTGATGACACATTGCTCTTGGCAGAATGGCTATTAAATACCTAGACAAGATTCTCAAGAGCAGGGATGTCTCTCTCCATAGAAAAATTCTACTTGTTCAAGCTATGGTATTTTTAATAACATCATATGGATGTGAAAGCTGGACAGTGAAAAAGATAGACAGGAAGAAAATTGATGCCTTTGAATTATGGTGCTGGCGGTGAATACTGTGTATACCATGGACTGCCCGAAGAACAAACCAGTCAGTACTAGAGGAGATCAAACCTAAGATTTCTTTAGAAGCTCAGATGACAAGACTTCGACTTTCATTCTTTGGACATATCATGCGACGAGAGAGATCATTAGAAAAAGACATCATGCTTGGCAAGATAGAAGGTCAATGCAAAAGAGGAAGGCCAGCAATGAGATGGATTGATACAATAATAGCAGCTATGGGTACCAGTCTGTCAACAATAAGCCACCTGATTAGACCGAACACAATTTAGGACAACTATCCAGAGGGTCACCATGAGTCGACACCGACTCGACGGCAAATAACAACAACAGCATATGTTCTGATGCCCCACTTTATTTTATTTTTATTTATTTATTTAACAGTTTTTATATACTGCTTTATCCTACATAGAAACATAGAAATATGATGACAGAAAAAGACCACATGGCCTATCTAGTCTTTCCTTCCATAACAACTACAACAGCCCCTTTTTACCTTTAGAGATCCTCTGTGTTTGTCCCATGCTTTTTTGAATTCAGTTACTGTCCTCATCTCTACCACCTCCACTAGGAGACCATTCCACGGATCCACTACTCTTTCCATAAAGAAATATTTCCGCATATTACTCCTGAATCTATCTCCCTTCACCCTCATCCCATGTCCCCTCGTAGCAGAACTTGCTTTCAATTGAAAGAGGCTCTCTCCCTGAACATTTATGCCATGGAGGTATTTAAACATCTCAATCATATCACCTCTATCCCGCCTTTCCTCTAAGGTGTACATATTAAGATCCTTCAGTCTGTCCTCATATGCTTTATAATGAAGACCACTAATCATTTTAGTAGCCACCCTCTGCACCGACTCCATCCTGTTCACATCCTTTTGAAGGTGCGGTCTCCAGAATTGCACACTATACTCCAAATGAGGTCGCACCAAAGACTTATACAGAGGCATTATCACCTCCTTTTTTCTGCCTTCCATTCCTCTCCGTATGCACTCAAGAATCCTTCTAGCTTGTGCCGTCACCTTTTCTACCTGTTTAGCTACTTTAAGATCATCAGGCACAACCACGCCTAGGTCCCGCTCTTCTTTAGTGGACAAAAGTACTTCACCCCCTCTACTATATTGCTCCCTTGGATTGCTTCAGCCCAAATGCATGACCTTACATTTTTTAACATTAAATCCCAGCTGCCAAATTCTAGACCATTCTTCAAGCTTAGCTAGATCCCTCCTCATGTTATCTACCCCTTCCTGGGTGTCTACTGTATTGCAGATTTTGGTATCATCCGCAAAGAGGCAAACCTTCCCTGAAATCTCTTCCGCTATATCACTAACAAAGATGTTAAAAAGAATCGGACCAAGGACAGATCCCTGGGGCACACCACTGATAACATCCTTCTCCTCAGAGTGAGCTCCATTTACTTGTACTCTTTGTCGCCTCCCACCCAACCAATTTCTAACCCAAGCAGTAACTTTAGGGTCCATCCCTAGGGTGCTCAGTTTGTTTATAAGTCGCCTGTGAGGAACAGTGTCAAAGGCTTTACTGAAATCTAAATACACCACATCTAGAGCTCTCCCTCGGCCCAACTTCCTGGTCACCCAGTCAAAGAAATCAATCAGATTTGTCTGACAAGACCTGCCTCTGGTGAATCCATGCTGCCTCGGATCCTGTAATCCACTGGACTCCAGAAACCTCACTATTTTCTCTTTCAGCAGCATTTCCAATAATTTACTCACCACCGAAGTTAAACTAACCGGCCTGTAGTTTTCAACCACATCCTTAATTCCGCTTTTGTGTAAAGGCACCACATGAGCCTCTCTCCAGTCCTTTGGCACCACTCCCGACTCCAACGAGGCATTGAAAAGGTCAGTCAGTGGAGCTGCTAGAACGTCCCCAAGTTCCCTCAGTATTCTCGGGTGTATCCCATCCGGTCCCATTGCTTTGTCTACTTTAAGTTGAGATAGTTTCTCACAGACACAGTCTTTTGAAAATTGTTCAAAATGTCCATTGCTTCTGTTCCTATTTGTGGGTGTTTTCTGAGGTCCTGCTCCTGGTTCTTCATCTGTGAACACAGAACAAAAATATTTGTTAAGCAATTCCGCTTTATCCTTATCAGCTTCTACATATTCCTCCCCTGCACCCTTGAGTCTGACAATAACACTCTTGCCCTTCCTCTTCTCACTAATATATCTGAAAAATGTCTTATCCCCCCATTTTATTGCATTGGCTATTTCCTCCTCCTTTTGAATCTTTGCCTTCCATATCAAGGACAGATCGTCTTGTGGAAGCGTTATATAGACGACGTGTTCATGTTGTGGAAGGGTTCTGCTCATCAACTGGAAGAATTTGTTTATTGGTTAAATTTACAAGATAGACATATCCAGTTCACTTATGCATTTAATCCCACCAAAATTGTTTTTCTCGATGTCCAGATAGAAAAGGGCACAGAGGGATGGATAACCTCCATTTTTAAGAAACCGACGGACCGCAACACATTACTCCATTACAGTAGCGGCCACCCAAAACAACTACGAGACAGCTTACCTTTTTCCCAATTTCTGCGGTATCGCAGGAATTGTTCAAACATACGCACTTTTAAATAACAGTCCAAACAATTGATACTCGACTTCAAACTCAGAGGTTATCCGGATCATATCCTTAAGGTGGCCTATAGAAGAGCTTTATACAATAACCGGACGTTACTCCTCCAGCCGAGGACAAAACCACCACTGGACGATTCCACAATAAACTTGATTACAAAATACTCTCCTCATAGTACCTTTATTAAATGGACTCTTAGGAAACATATGAATGTGATCAGTGCCCTTCCAGATCTTGAACATAAACAGATCCGATGTGTTTGGACACGTCAGAAGAATTTGAAGGAGAGACTCAGTCCAACTGTGTTGAGATCGCCACCAGACTCCTGTTTGTTAGAACCACCAGGGCATAAGATATGTGGGGACTGTGACATTTGTGGGATTTCCGAGACACTGACAGCTTTCCAACATAAAGGTAAAACATATACCTTACGGCAATCAACCACATGCAATTCCCGCATGTAGTTTATTGCATTCGCTGCCCATGCGATTTATTGTACATCGGTAAAACAGAAAGGTCGTTTCGGACTCGTATTAATGAACACCACAGCAGACTTAAATGTAAGGTGCTGGAGGCGCCCATAGTAGCACATTGTCTCGCCACTCAACATGCTTTTGACCATCTAAAATGTTTTTGTGTGGATATGATCCACATAGGACAAAATGGTAAAACTAAAGAACAAGCTTTAATCATTAGGGAAAAAAGGTGGATTCATACTTTGCAAACGTTTCACCCCCACGGCATGAATAATATGATCGATTGGGCAGCATGCCTGTAAATTTTCAATTTGGTTCTTTTGACAAGTCTTGATCCACTTGATAAGGATTGTTTCACAATTTTTTGAGTCCGTTTTGCACGATTTAATAGATGATTCCACTCATGTTTTTGATTGGTCATCCCTTTGTGACGTCTATCTGACGTTTTCATTCATGGAATAAAAAGCCATGTTCTTTCATTTAGTCCGCATGCGCGGCGTTTTTTCGGAGAAACTGACAAGTTCCAAACTAGCACGCCACACATCGAGATTCATTATTTCAACAGTGAGGTACTTATGTTGTGTTTTTCTGCTTTAAGGAAGTCTGCTAAGTCTGCAAAGTACTGTTTCTTTCCGTATTTATGGCATGACAACTCTTTTTGAAGTAACTGTTCTTTTTTGACAGTGCCGGGTTCGAGGCATTTACAATCATTTTCTGGCAGGACAATCCAGTTCCACTAGCCATTTTGAACCATCCCCCTGATGAAACTAATCCGTTATGTGAAACGCAGGATGGCAGCCGAATGAAGGCGTCGGGGATATATAAGATAAGCAAATAAGTGCTCTGCTATCTTTGATTATGAGATGTCTACTTGTCTGTCACTGATTTAACTACGAATAGCCACCATGGGTCGTTGATGCAACAGTAAGCACACATCCTTGACATAGTCTGCAGGAGTGAGCTAACCTAGAGTCTGAGACCCGTTCTATAAATTTTCTATATTTCTTAAAATTGCTATATAAATCCAAGTTACTATGGTTGAAGAAAGTCATTGCCTGAGATTTGGATTTTGAGGGTTTTTTGCATAATTGTTTTCATATATTTGGATTCTTGGCAACATCAAGGGGGTCCATACTTTTTGGTCATCATGGATATTTTGGCCCTTTACACGAATTCCAAAGTGCAAGGGTCTTGAAATTTTGATGAATTATTTGGCAGGTTTGCAGTTGTCTGACAGGCAGATTTCTTTTTTTCATAGTATGTTAATGATTTTGTAAGAAATTATTTTTGAGTTTCGTGGGAACTATTATCATAGTAACATAGTAAATGACGGCAGATAAAGACCGATATGGTCCATCTAGTCTGCCCAGTAAGATGGCAGGAGTAGGTTCACCTGCCACTCTGTGCAGGCCCCCCCCCCCCCATGTCTTTGTTTAGGGGTGAACCCATCGCTCCATATAGGGCACCCCTATTTGTTGAGAAATTAGATGGTTCCGTTTATTTTGATTTTATCCTGTTTCTGTAAAGGGATCCACTGTGTCTGTCCCATGCCATTTTGAATTCCGTCACTGTGTTTGCCCCCACCACTTCCATCGGGAGGGCATTCCAAACATCCACCACCCTTTCAGTGAAAAAGTATTTCCTGACATCGCCTTTCAATTTACCACCTTGCAGCTTCATGTTATGCCCTCTAGTTTTACAGCTTCCCCGTCTTTGGAAGAGGTTTGCTTGTTTATTATTTCTCTTTAAGTATTTAAAGGTCTGAATCATATCTCCCCTATCCCTTCTCTCCTCCAAAGTGTACATATTTAAGTCTTCAAGTCTCTTCTCATAAGGTTTCTGATGCAGGCTCCAAATCATTTTGGTCACCTTCCTCTGAACAGTTTCCAGTCTTTTTACATCCTTTGCAAGATATGGTCTCCAAAACTGAACACAGTATTCCAAGTGAGGCCTCACCAGTGACTTATACAGTGGCATTAGTACCTCTTCCTTTCTGCTGGTAATTCCTCTTTGTATGTAGCTCAACATCCTCCTGGCTTTTGCCACCACCTTGTCACACTGTTCTGCCACCTTGAAATCTACAGAAATAATCACACCAAGGTCTTTCTCATGATCCGTGCACACCACATCCGTGCAAAAAGGCATGGGACAAACACAGAGGATCCCTTTACAGAAATAGGAAAAAAACCAAAATAAACGGTACCATCTAACTTCCGAACCATATAACGTCTCAACAAATAGGGGTGTCCTATATGGAGTGGTGGGTTTACCCCTGAACAAGGATATGGAGAGGGGTGGCCTGCGCAGAGCGACAGGTGCACCTACTCTTGCCATCTCGCTGGGCAGACTGGATGGACCATGCTGGTCTTTATCTGCCGTCAACTACTATGTTACTATGTTACTATGTTACCAACCTCTCACCCCCTATCGCGAATACAAGATGTATCTATGGGTGCCACGGTGGCCCCTTCTGTTGCTGGATTGTATGTACATTATTTTGAAGAACAAATAGTAATGATGTCTCAATATTAGAAGCTTGTATTTAAGTGGGTTAGATTTATTGATGATGTTTTCTTTATTTGGCAAGACCCTGAGAGTGTTCTTCAGGAGTTTTTGGAATGGCTTAATGTTCAGGATAAACATTTACAGTTTATCCCAGAGGTGTCAAGAAATGAGGTTCATTTTTTGGACATTAAGATCACCTTGGGGGATATGGGTTTTCAAACTTCCCTTTTTTCCAAACTGACAGATCAAAATAGTTTGTTGGAGTATGGCAGTTTTCATCCTGGACATATACGGGATAATATACCTATGGGACAGTTTTTGTGCCTCCGAAAATTATGCTGTTCTTATTAAGAGCACGCTTTTCAGGCACAAAAATTCAATGACTGTGGTTATCCGAGTCAAGTTATTAATAGAGCTAGAAAACGGGCATCTAATGTACATCAGGATTGTTTTTTTTCTGCAATCACATAAAATACCAGAGTCGTATTTTACTTGTGTTTTGCCCTATTCCACCCAAGATCGTTTTGTACGGGATCTAATATTATCCCATTGGGATATATTAAAGGTACATTCAATTTTTAAGACTCCTCTTTTTTTTTATTTCGTAGGGGTAGGAACTTGAGAGATTTGTTGGTGCATTCACATTGTAGGTGGGTCCCTGATTCGGAATATCTCCAGGAACAAGCAGGAATGAGTATTCACATATGGGTACGTCGGTACCGACGGAGCCTGCGCGGGAATGCTCCCCAGCTTCCCAAAAAGGAAAGCTTTTGGGAGCATCCCACAGTGCCTGCGCGCTGCCTTCCCGCCTTTCCTAACCGACTCTCCTCAGTTCTTCTTTGCCGCGGAGCCAGCAGGTCGAGCCCTGTCACCGCTGAAGAAGTTCTTTATGTTAGTTTGTTTCTTTGGTCGCGTGTCTGCCTTCCCCGACACCGGACCGGTACCGCCGGTCTTTTCTTTCTTCTTTAAAAAAAAAAACAAATAAAGAACCTTTCTATATTTCTCCTCACTTAGTATATTTTTCTTCTTACGCCTCAGGGCCCACAAAAAAATTTTCCTCATGGAAAAACCAGCCTCTGGCTTAAAAAAATGTACTAAGTGTAGCGGTACTATTTCTGTTACAGATACCCATGAATGGTGTCTTAAATGTTTGGGTCCTGACCACTCCATTCCGGATTGTCCGTCCTGCTCCATGATGTCTAAACGGGGGTTACAGAACCGAGCAGCTAAGCTCCACATGCTGTTTCCCACCGAGGCACCGCCGGTAGCATCGACATCTTCTAGGTCTTCGTCTCCTGATGGATCTCAGGTAACCAAACATAAACCTAGCAGGTCCTCGAAGGGTAGATCTCCCTCTAAGCATCGAGATGCCTCCGGGCTTGCCCTCGAGGATCCTGCGCCAGCCAAACAACCCCGGCGGGAAGCTCCGGCTTCCAAAGCTCCTCCTATGGGGTTACAGGTTGACATCGATGGCACGGCCTTGACCGATCACCTGTTAGATTGCTCTGGGGTACCGGCACATTCTCCCGGTACCGACATCCAGGCTTTCTTGGCGTCTATGGATCAGAATATTCTGTCCATGCAGCAGGCTATCAACTCCTTCATACAAGTTGCGACGCCGCTGATACCGCAACGAGCTCCGTTGTCGGTATCGGCTCCGGTACCGGCACCAGCTTCGATGCCGGTACCGATGGCATCAACATCGACTAGGATACCGACTACAGCAGTTCCTAGTCCAGGGCTATTCCTCGGTACCGATCCGGTTCCGGGAACCCCCTATGTCGATACCTCTCGATACGTGTATCGAGCATCGGAAGAGCACCCTGACAGGCGATACTTCGATTCCTCTGATGACTCTGATTCATCAGATGACTCCCCTGAAGTATCCATAGCCCTTCCTGAGGAGCCTTCTTCTCCAAAAAGAAGAATGTCTCCCCCAGAAGACTTGTCCTTTCAAGACTTCATAAGAGAAGTAGCCAAAGGACTTTCTATTTCAGTGTCTTCTGAATCAGAGCCTAAAGCAAAAAAATTAGATATTTTGGGATACTCTAAGGCTCCTAGAGAGGCTGTCACCTTACCAATTCATGAGATTCTTCATGAACACATGATTGATTTATGGGAGACTCCTCTCACTCTCTCTCCTCATTCTCGCAGGTTGGACACTATGTATCGTGTCCCCCCCTGTCCTGGATTTCAAAAAACTCAGCTTCCTCACCATTCTATTGTGGTGCAGTCAGCTATGAAGAGAATAAAGAGTACAAAAAGACACTCTTCTACTCCTCCAGGAAGAGAATGCAGAACCTTGGATGCTTTTGGTAGGAAAATCTTCCAAGCCAGTATGCTTATTGCCAGAATCAACTCATATAGCCTTTATATGGGTATGTTTCTAAAAGAAGTTGCACAAAAGTTGCACACCTTCCTCCCTTTTCTTCCAGAGGATAAAAGGGATGAGTTCCTTCTTTGGCTTCAGCATACTCAAGACATTTCAAAGTTTTCCAACAGAGCAGCTTTTGACTCCTTTGAAGGTGCCAGCAGAGCATCAGGCATTGCCATAGCTGCTCGCAGAATAGCTTGGCTCCAGGCTTCTGATTTAGAACCCTGGGTTCAAGATGGCTTAGGTAATCTACCCTGTACAGGAGAAAATCTATTTGGCAAAGAGTGGCAAATAAAGGCCACTCAAATGGATGCAGAAAACTCTGCTCTGGATAGACTTTCAAAGTCAACCTCCTTTCCTGCCAAGAAAAAGATTTTCAAGAAATCTTCTTACAAAAAGGGAAGATTTCCTTCTACTTCTGGCCAACAATCTTCTGCAGGTCGCTTTGCCACTAAGCGTCAGCAACCAAAGCAGACCAGGCCTAAGTCTACAGGGATTACCGCAACTCAGCAGTCCCAACCTCCTCAGGGTTTTTGACTTCATGCTAGAGAACTTAGCCTTTCTGACTCTACATCAGCCAGAACCTCTCACCATTCCAGGAAGGTTAGCTCATTTTGCTCCCAGATGGGAGCAAATAACATCAGAGCAGTGGACCCTCTCCATCATAAGAGAGGGCTACAAACTTCACTTCTCAGACCTTCCTCCTTTCACCATGGTGAGACATTTCAATTCTCCCACATCTCTCCTCGACCTTCTGGAACAGGAGGTAACTACCCTTCTTGCCCAAGGGGCAATAGAATAAGTTCCTCTTCTTCAACAGGGGTCAGGGTTCTACTCCCCCTATTTTCTCATTCCAAAGAAGACAGGGGGATACAGACCATCTTAGATCTCAGAGAATTGAACAAATTCCTATGCAAGGAGAAGTTCAAGATGCTTTCTCTGGGCACTCTCCTTCCATATCTTTGAGGTCAGGGTTGGCTTTGTTCTCTAGATCTCAAGGATGCGTACACACATGTTCTCATCCATCCATCTCACAGAAGATTCCTACGGTTTCTCTTCCAGGGGAAACACTACCAATACAGAGTGCTTCCCTTTGGTCTGGCCTCTGCTCCCAGAGTGTTCACCAAATGCATGGCAGTAGTCGCTGCATTTCTACGCACTCTGGGAATATTTGTCTTCCCATATCTGGACGACTGGCTCATCCGAGCTCCAACTCAGTCAGAGGACCTGATTTCTCTGGACCGCTCAAGGCGCATTCTGCAGTATCTGGGACTGGTGGTAAACCTCCCAAAGTCCCAGCTCACCTCTACTCAGTCCCTCGAATTCATAGGGGCCTGGTTGGATACCACCACTGCAAGGGCCTACCTTCCTCAGGCCCGTTGCCAACGTCTAGTGCAGCTAGCCTCCCAGATTCAGTCAAAGAGCCACTTGACTGCCAGGGAGATGTTACAACTACTAGGCCACATGGCTTCCACAGTACATGTGGTACCCTATGCTCGCCTACACATGAGAGCAGCTCAATGGACTTTATCCACCCAGTGGACTCAAGCTTCAGGAGCTCTCTCAGACCAAATAGCAACCTCCAAACGTCTCTTTTGGTCTCTCCAATGGTGGATGTCCACTCAAAATCTGTTGCTGCGGTCCCCCTTCCAACAGTTGTTGCCCCAAGCAACCCTCACAACAGATGCCTCCCAAACAGGTTGGGGAGCTCATCTAGAAGACCTATCCACCCAAGGCACTTGGTCCCCACAGGAGACCTCTCTTCATATCAACCACTTGGAACTTCGAGCAGTATTTCTAGCTCTCAAGGTCTTTCATACCCGCCTCAGCTACAAGACAGTCCTCATTCATACGGACAATCAAGTAGCCATGTTTTACATAAACAAGCAAGGAGGAACTGGCTCTCTGTCGCTTTGCAACGAAGCTCTAAGATTGTGGGCCTTTGCCAGAGAGCATCAAATCCATCTCCTGGCAGTTTACCTCCCAGGAATCCAAAATTCTTGGGCAGACAGACTCAGTCGAGTTCTGCTTCCACACGAATGGTCCCTGCATATGGATCAGGTACTAAGAATCTTTCAGGAATGGGGAACCCCGGACATAGACCTCTTTGCAAGTCCGTGGAATGCCAAACTTCCCTGGTTCTGTTCCAGGATTCCGTGTCAGGGAGTTCAGGCCAGGGATGCCTTCCTCCTTCATTGGGGTCAAGGCTTCCTGTATGCCTTTCCACCCATTCCCTTGATTCCCAAGACTCTATTCAAACTCCAGAGGGATCAAGGATCTATGATCCTCATAGCTCCACGCTGGCCACGCCAAGTGTGGTACCCTCTACTTTTGCATCTCTCCCAAGCCCCCTCCCTGGACTTGGGAGCTGCTCCAGACCTTCTGTCCCAGGAGGAAGGGACTTTGTGGCACCCAAACCCCAAGTCCCTTCACCTCAGAGCTTGGTTACTGAAGGCCTAGACCTTCAAAACTTGAATCTTTCTCAACAAGTGAAGGATATCCTCCATGCTTCCAGGAAACCCTCCACCAGGCGTTCCTATGCTTTTAAGTGGAAAAGATTTTCCATTTGGTGTGCTCAAAAGGGTCTTGACCCTCTGGCACTACCTTTAACTTCCTTGTTAGACTACCTCCTGCATCTTTCTAATGCAGGACTTAAGACTAATTCAGTAAGAGTCCACTTGAGTGCTATTGCAGCGTCCCTTAAGCCCATCAATGGACAACCTGTCTCCTTTCATCCTCTTATTAAAAGATTCATGAGAGGCCTGACTTTAACTAAACCTCCCATTAGGCCTCCTCCGGTGGCATGGGACTTAAATTTGGTTCTTGGTCAGCTTATGAAGCCACCCTTTGAACCCTTATCCACTACCTCCTTGAAATTTCTTTCCTGGAAGGTTATTTTCCTCATTGCAGTCACTTCTGCTCGCCGCATTAGTGAACTGCAGGCCTTAGTGGCTAATCCACCTTATACAAGGTTCCATCATGACAAGGTAGTCCTTAGGACAAATCCACACTTTATGCCTAAAGTGGTCTCACCTTTTCATCTTAATCAAGAGGTATATTTACCTGTCTTTTTTCCAGCTCCTCATGCATCCAATGCAGAGAAGAATCTTCATACTCTGGATTGTAAAAGAGCTCTTGCTTTTTAC
Organism: Ichthyophis bannanicus; assembly: GCA_033557465.1. Taxonomy (NCBI): domain Eukaryota; kingdom Metazoa; phylum Chordata; class Amphibia; order Gymnophiona; family Ichthyophiidae; genus Ichthyophis; species Ichthyophis bannanicus. The sequence continues at coordinate 125,973,070 of CM066034.1, read as the reverse complement.
TTACATAGGACACAGCAACATAGAAAGTCTTCCCAGCTTTTTGTTGCTTTTGATCCTTCTCATTTAGGACTTCCAGTATCTAAGAGAACACTGTCCAATTGGATTGCTCAGTGTATTTCTTTCGCCTACCAGCGCAAGAACCTTTCTCTGGAGGGCCATGTCACAGCTCATAATGTGAGGGCCATGGCCACCTCTATGGCTCATCTACATTCTGTGTCCATCGATCAGATCTGTCGAGCAGCCACCTGGGCCTCGGTTCATACCTTCACAGCCCACTACTGCTTGGACAAGGACTCCTGCCGGGATGCCTTGTTTGGTCAGGCTGTCCTCAGACACCTGTTCCATTCTTGAACAACTCCTGCCCTCCTTCCCTTGATGGATGCCTGAGATCCATAGGAGGACGTGGAACCCTTTCAGGGTCTTAGATCCTTGGGGATCTCCCAGGCATCTTAGCTAGGGAGTCCCCATATGTGAAGACTCATTCCTGCTTATTCCTGGAGATAGCACAGTTACTTACCTGTAACAGGTGATCTCTGGGAACAGCAGGAATAAGTTTTCACAACCCACCCACCTCCCCTAGGAGTTGTATCTCTTTTCTGTCTTTCCTTTTCTCTCTCTCTCTATTGTCTCAGCTTTAAACTCAAACTGAGGAGAGTCGGTTAGGAAAGGCGGGAAGGCAGCACGCAGGCGCTGTGGGATGCTCCCAAAAGCTTTCCTTTTTGGGAAGCTGGGGAGCATTCCCGCGCAGGCTCCGTCGGTACCGACGTACCCATATGTGAAGACTTATTCCTGCTGTGCTTTAAGGGCCATAGGAAATGTAAAAGGTGCATTATTTGTGCGGTTACGCTTGAGGTGGAGGATTTTAAGCATCCCTTTTTGGGGTTTGGTCATCGGTTACGTGGTGATATGACATGTGAATCAAGTGGAGTGATTTATGTCATCTTATTTATTTTATTTAGCTGTACTTATATCCTGCTTTTCACCCTGTCAAAGCAGTTTAACATAAAAGGAGGGGGGGGGGGTACAGTAATCAGTATGGCAGAGTTGGGGGGGGGGGGGTTCCAGCACCATCATTAAGGATCAAGACAGAATGTAACAGTACTAGACTTTAAACGCAAGTCTCTCAGTTGGTAGAGCAGGTCAGTTTCAGCTTGAAATCTTTTGTCCATGTCAGTTACTTTACATTGGTCAGACGTCCTGTCAATTTAAAACTCCTATTATTGAACATTTGTCAGCTATTTGGCTGGCGGCGGGGGGGGGGGGGGGGGTAGTCGGCACCTTTAGTAGTGCAGTGGAAGCAAAAAATCATAAGTTAGAGGAGTTTCATTGTTTTGTTTTGGAACAAATGAGGGGTGGAGAGGGTAGTAATTATCATCAGCTTTTGTGTCATAGAGAACAACAGTTTATTTTTCATTCGAATAGTGTGTAACCGAATGGGTTAAACTCTCAGATCAAATTGAATTGGTTCTATTGATCATTGGGGAGTTTAAATCTCTTCGACATTAGTGCGCATGTTCTACCGTTTTTTCTGAACTGAGTTTCTCTTTGGCATCACAAATGAATGACTCTAAGTAAGAAGGCGAGAAGCTGAAGGTCAGTGTAGTTTTTAATTAGGTATGGAGTGCTTGTATATGTATTGTTTAATGTTTGTCTTGAGGTATTTTTGGGGTTTGTTCTTGCAGTGTTAAATGTGAAATTGAAGTTTCCCTGATGAAGCCGGTCATTGGCGAAACTATGGTCAATAGTTTATAGAGCGTGGGAGCAAAAAAATGTCTTTGCTTTATTGTTTTCTACCCTGCTGTATTTTATACATTTCTGCACATTGTTTACAATGGGTTCATTCTTTTGTTTCTTGTACTATCGATTTATTTTTAATGGGGATTGGGTGGATATATAATGTAATTTTGTATTATGAGGGTTTATATATGGGGGAGACATGAGTTTGTATTTGTGATGCTATGATGAATTGGATTAAGAAAGTATAATATATTTTATCAAAACCTTTGTGGTAATAAATTGAATTATGAAAGTAAAATAAAAAGTATATGTATTAAAACAATTTTGTAATGAAAGTGTTGTTTTTGACACCCTGTTGTTGAATTATTTTGTATGAATACAGTTATATTAGTGTATATATGTAATGATAGTGGACCTTTAAGGTTCTGGGTTGCATTGTATGTATTATTGAGTTAGATTATTTGCAACTTTTAAGGTGATTTGTTTTAAATAATTTTGGTAGAGGCATTGTTTGTGATGATACCACATTGGAGAGGGAGTCTGAGCTACATCAGACTGGCCCCATCATGTACACACAACTTGCCATGTTCACATATTTCCCAAAGATGATACAGCATACACATCTTGTTTCAGAAAATATATGATGTCATGATGGCTTAGTCTTATCATTGCAATTGTGGGAGACCTCTGAGCTCCTACTTGCTTTTTCATTGGATGTGAATGTATATATGGATAATGTGTCGCCTCCTATGGCCATTTGTTCATATGAGAGTACTGGCAGAACCACATTTTCGAACACATGCCATACTGACTGCAGCATGGCAATGATGTGCTGGCCTAAGGGATTACATGTGCATGATCAGACTAATGTCATGCACATTGTTATATAGGCACCATCCCCCCACATGACCTGATAGGCATTCAAGTGATGTACATCATCAAGTCACACAGTCCACAGGTGGTGTATGTTTGCTAAGGTGGTGATGAACCTGCAGCTGTGACACCAACACACATGAGACATTCTCCATCACAGAGTCTACAGAGTCAACACACATGATGTTCTCTAGCTCCATAGACCCATCAACCAGTACACACAGTGTCTTCACATCGTGACTAACATTTCATTGGATAAATGTTGCCATGCCACAGGGGTCTGTCACTGTCACAGCATTAGGGTGCTGTTTAAGGTGAGCGTGTAGATATCTCTTTTGCCCAAGTTCTGTCATACTTTCCCACATTCATTTGCAGCATGGCACATAGAGGCAGCATCTTCTTGGTAACTGAGGCAATTGGTTTATTGATGCACATGAAATTCGGATCAGGTGTTAAAGGTTAGCACAACTACTGTCCACCCAGGTCTCTGCAGCCATTCTGTAGGCACAATGTTAATGTCTTCTGCATCAGCGACCCCTTAATGGTGTCTCCCAATAGTGATAGTTTCCAAAATATTCCATATATCACTGCTCATGATCATATGGGCAGGACATGGGGAACTTATATGATTTTTGGCCTATGAACCCCAGAACAGATGTAGAATGACAATGATCATGTCATTTTGCCTTCATGCTCAGAGATGCTGATCCTACATCAACATGGATGACGTTTTCTCACCTCCCATATTCCAACACATCAACAGTTCTATTGCATGTGTACATATCAGCCTTGGCTACAATATTGTATTTCAGAACACCTATTCTGTGGGATATGTGCCCAATGGGCTTCTGTTTACTGATTGCATTGCGACAAAAGGACCAGGGTGTGGACAAGGGATTGCAGGAAGAGTCATACTTGTGATAGTAGTGTGCTGCCTTCCATTTCTGTCAATACAACAGCTATGACTGATGGCTTACCTGAGCTGCTGACATTATTCCTTGGAGAGGCATATATCTCCCTAGCAAGGGAATCAATCTGAGGTACAAAGACATGCAATCTTGCAGCTAGTGTGGAATGGTATGAACATGTTCAAGTTGCAAATCCTGGTCTTAGGTACATGTTGCTCAAAGTGTGAAGTCTACTTTGAAGGTTTCATACCATACAAGTGAGAAGGATGATGTGCAGATTGTGACCACGCTTATTTTGTGCCCCCAGCAAGAGCATGTAGGGCTTAAGCGCCTTATTTTCCTTCCTGAACAGCTACTGCACTGTTTCCTGAAGCAAAGCCTCTTGGGAAATGTAGTTTCTTTCACTGTCCAATGAAGAGTAGTGTGAACTCAAAGTGTTTAAGCAAACAAGGATTTATTTCCCTTCCGGGCGGATTTCAGCATAGAAAATAAAGGTAACAAAACCAGATGCTTCTGGTAAAGGACAAAATAAAGTTTCCAACAGAAATAGCTTACTCCAGCACAAAACATTTGCTTCCCAGCAATCAGAGTAGAACAGTTCTGTTTTCCACAGCTCTGTACTTTTTACCTCAACACTTCTGCACTTCTCTGCAATGCATAAATTCAGCGCAGGGACAATATTTCGTCCAATATTGTAATCGTACAGTCCATCAATTCTGTGTTGCCTTTCCTGTCTTCTCTTCGCCTTTCCTTTCCTAACCTTCTTGGATGGGGCACCAAAAAGGTCAGTCTGTGCAGGCAATGGGCCTGTTACTTCCTCTTCACTTTCCCTTTCTGGCTCAGGGAAATCCTCCCTGTCTCGGGATGGACCTGCTACTTCTTCCGCAGAGTCCTCATCATTATGAGGGGTTCTTGCCTGGGACCGGGTAGAGATATAGCCTTTCCTTTCTTCTAAACCCCTCTCTATCCCCTGGCAAAATGGGGGCCAATCATTTCCTAAAATAATATCATACAATAGCTGTGGGACTATTGCCACCTTCACTTTCTTTTCTGTTCCTAACCCTTTTATTGTAAGGTCATACACAGGGTAATAGGAGGCCGACTGTACCTTAACTTGTCCTACTGCTTGACTCGGTGCTGATTGGGCTTGTATGGCTTCCCAGAGCCGTTGGGACACCATACTCTGGTCAGCACCAGAGTCAAGTAGCGCTTGGGCCTCTATGCCCTCTACCTGTACCGGGAGTAAAATCCCTGCCTGGATTTTCTTTCCATTGCCAGACACCAATGCAGTACGTAAGACACAATCCTTTTGAAAATGCCCTAAGTTCCCACACTTAAAACATTTTCCTTTAACACTGGAAAAACCCGCATCTTTATAAGATGGTTTACTTCTTGTATTCCTATCCACACTACCAGCTCTTGTCGCCCCTAGAACGCCTGATTTTGAGGTTTTTGCAAACTCGGCCTCAAAATATCGTTCCGACATGCTGGCTGCTTCCTCTGTGGTTTTACAATTCTGCAGCATGAGAAAAGTTTTTACCTCTGCTGGTATAGCTTCCATATATTGTTCCAAAACCACATTATCCAGTATAGACTCTACAGTCTTTTGTTCTGGTTTTAGCCATTTCCAGGCTAAGCCTTTTATTCTGTAGTACAGTGATCCTAATGAGTGAGGCCTGTGGGGCAATATCCTTTAGGGTTCCTCTGCATGTGAGGTGCCATCCAAAACTATCTGGACAAGTGTTCTAGGCTATAGGTGTTTGCACTGAATTGGTGCTCACCAAAAACTGTTGGAGAAAATGTGATGTATGCACTGGGGCATTATCAAGATGGAGCTACTAGTCGTCATTCCTGTGCCACTCTAACATCTTACAAGAAAAAGGACATTTCTGCAATATGTCCAAAGTAGGACTTGATACTCCGTGTTGATGCGTGTGCCTTTTTCTGCCTACAATTGTGGACAGCTTTATTAGCATCCTTACATTTTCGATAGGTTGTGTACAATATCTTGAGATAGAATTGGAAATATCCTAACTGTAATTCATCATGATGTTTTAGGAGTACATTTCAAGGTACACAACACAAAAGAGATTTATATATACATTATATACATTTGTAAAAAAGTTTGATGTTTTGTTCTGCTTTAATACCCACTAAGTTAAATTTTATTGTTCAATGTAAATAGTTAGTTTCTATTGTTCTATGTAAAAAAAAATGTATACAAATGTGTACAAGACTGTTAACCTGTTATATGTAAACCGCCCTTGATCTCTGGAAGGGGCGGTATAAAAGAAATAGTTAAATAAATAAATAAATAAATAAATAAAAAAGAGATTTCTGTGCAATTGAGATGTCATACTTTTTGAGTACAACACACATGATGACATGGACAGCATTACTGTCACCCTTCACTGATATTTGGTGGCACAAACCTTGGCAGTGAGGAGAGTCTGCAAACTTTTATGGCAGCCATGCTTAAGTTTCTTACATCTTTCTACTGGTAATGTCTCCCACTCTTCAAGTAAGATTTCTTTGAGCTCATGAATGTTTCTGGTATTCCTTTAACCAATGACAGATATCAGCTCTTTCCAAAGAGTTTCAATTGGATTGAGATCATGACTCATTGCTGGCCATTTTCACAGAGGCCATTTGGTCCTCTGAAACTATGGGGTATGTTTACTAAACTCCGAAATTGTGCGGGGCCCCGTTAGTGTGCCTGTGCCATATAAGGAGTGGGCGGGTCAGGCAGAAAAAAGAAAAAAAAACGGGAGTAAGCGATCGCACATTTGCGCGGCGCGCTATTGTGCGCCGTGCAAAATAGTGTGTGGGAAGGCTAAGTGGCGCCCTGATATGAACACACAAAGGAACAGAGTCATAGTACAATGGTTAAGACACTGACAGCTGGTGCAGCTGCCATGGGTTCAATTCCCCATTGTGTGCAACAAAAAGGGCTGGCTGAGGCATGAATTTTAATGGGTAAACGTGCTTTAGGAGGCATATTAATTTTGGGCGGCATAAGGAGGTGCACTGTTAATCTTGGGCGGCATAAGGCGGTGCACTGTTAAGTTTGGGCGGCATAAGGCAGTGCGCTGATGCCCAAGCACAGGACCAGAGCCACAGCACAATGATTAAGACACTGACCAATGGTGCAGGGATCAGGGGTTCAATCCCCCACAGTGCCCAATGAAGAAGGCTCACTGAGGCAGTGCATATTATGGGGATGAGTGCTGTAGGGGGCAATTTATTTTTATTTCAGTTATCACTACTAGCAAACGCACTCACAAAGCGTGTTAACATAAGGCGGCCCATAAGGCACATGTTAAAGTTCACTGTCCGCCAAGGCACCCTAGAATGTCCCCTATAGGGCACCATATATGTTGCATCACAGGATAATGTATAGTGCACCTTATATGGACAGCAACCATAAGGTGCCCTTTAGGGCGCCCTATAAAGCACCCTCAGAGGCACCTTATGGGTACAGTACACTGAGGGTGTGTTTGATGGCAGCAACATATGTACATTAAATCTAAAAAAAGCTTTGGACAACCCTATCAAATAACCCCACTGTGGGCCTGAACCAATTACCTCTGGCTCCACAGGCAGTGAAGTAACCATTGGGCTACAGCTATATAGCTGCCAGCAAGTCCCTGGCTGGCTGCAGAGAGCCTGCATGTCACCACACAGACAGTCTGCTGTGGTAACCAGGATAGGGTTAGGCCACCCATACCCATGATGCACTGCACATGCAAATCAGCTGTCCACAGATGAACACAAGATGGGGAATGCACCCCAACAGCTCCCCGGCCTGGTAGGGGGACGTGTCCGTGTGCACCCACACAGCACCTTGGCCAGGTAGGAGGTACTGACCGGGTGTTTAACTGGCACAGAGTAGCTACACACAGTCACATTGTGCGGGAACTGTGCTCACCCTGAGTGTGCGATGAGGCGCCCTGGACCAGGTCCACAGCACCCTCCATGGCTGAGAGAGGCCATGGCAGAGCTCCAAAACAGTCGTAATCTGTCAGATAGGTAGTTTCTGCAGCAACACCATGGATATCTCTGTCTGTCTCAGCAAGGGGAACCTCCACGGACCCCTAGGTGGGCCATGCACCACCACCCCCCTGAAGGTGGCAAACAGGGTCTCCCATCAACAGATTTCCCCCCCACCCCCCCCCCACCCGCAATGTTGGCAGTAGAGTGGACCATCAACCCCAGTCCTGTTGGGGAACAGACACCCTACAGGGCAGTCCAAGCAGCCCCACACACACCCAGACCACAATATCAGACAGACAGTAGGCCTGGATATGCTAAGATGCACCCCACCACCATCTGATATTCCCCTGCATCAAGCCATCAGCCACTGCACAGCACTCCAGCAGGGCACATACCAGCTGTGAACAGTCTGCTGGTTAGTCCCGCTGGAAATGCATGCACCCACAACTGGGATGGCAACACACACAAGCAGATACATCAGTGACTAGGCCCCAACAGGTGACCCATATATATCACATGAGGGAAATGCTATGAAGCACTATGGGGGTGCCTAGCCATGCTGCCATCACTGCACAGTCAGGGTGGAGTGAAAGCCCAGCAGCACATACAGAGGTCACCCTGTCTGTGGAGGTGGTGGACGGCCACTACAATGTCCCTGCCAGTGCCCTATGCCCTGTGCAGATGCATCCTGGCCAGCCCACCCTGTCTGAGCTATACCTATGGTACCTTGCTGCTCATTATGCACATCATCAGGCCAAAACTGGCAACAGTGCTGGCAGTGTGGGCTGTGGACAGTGTTTGCAGCCAACACACACTGTATAGACAGACACACACTCCCACACGTATGCCAGCATTGTGCTACTATAGAGGGGTTCAGAATCCTTGCCCACCACACCAGTCCTGGGCACAGTACAGGCATGGGTATGGTATGCAGTACGGTTGGGGGTCACTCCCCAGGGTGGTAAACACTGTCAGGGGCCAGACCTGATGCACACACCGCAGACATCAGATAGATTGTTATGATGGAGCTCAAAGAGCAGACTGTGCGTAACGTAGGGATATCTATCTGCCAGTACTCATAGCAAATGTTTGAGAGCTGTGTACCATATACCCAGGTGTAGGGTGACATTGCTAAGGTATGCAAGTGCTGGTATTGGGTGCTGCACGCAGGGCCCAATGTCCTGCCTCTCCAGGAGGCATTGGCAAATGGGGCCTGTGGGTGTGGGTGTGTCTGCCCCTGTTGGCTGCTGCTGTACGGCAGAGGTTCCCAAATCCAGTCCAGGTTTGCAATACACTGGTTGGGGTTTCCTGCTGTCCCTCATGAATATGCATGAGCTACATCTACATGCCATGGGGGTGGTGCATAGATATACAGCACAGTTATTTGTATGTGTGGCAGCATGGAACCTGAATGGTGTGTGGTCCTCCAGGACTGCATTTGTGAGAGTCTGCTCTAGGTAATGCCCCTGGTCATGGTGTCTGTGCTTGGTGGTGTAAAAGATAGGCGTATGACCAATGCGTATGTCCCCAGCAATAAAGGATTGCCCTTACTAACATGGTTTAGTTGTGGGGAAAATATGTGGACAGGATTGATAGTAGCCCCAGCTGGGCTTTGAACCTGTGACCTTTTGTTCCTGCACACACTGTCTGTGTGCACTGCACCACTGTGTTGCCACAGATGTGCTGAATTCCCTGGGAAGTCCATGACTGTACATCTGACAGGGCCTATGTTGCAGTGGACGTGCCAGCCTGCACATGGCTCGGCCACTGTCTTCTGTGGCTAGCAGCCACTGCCCCCTCCACCACCTGTACCCTACCGCCAACATGCTGGCATGTCCGTATCTTGGAAAAGCATATGACCTGATTGAGTTGTGGCACTCCAGGACTGCATTTGGGGGACTCGGCTGTCGGTAATGCCCATTGTTATGGTGTGTGTGCGGTGTTGGGTACAAAATGGGTGTGTGAACCATGCTTATGTTCTCTGCAATAAAGGAGTGTCTGTACTATCTCTGTTTAGTGGTGGGTAAAATATGGGGACTGGGTTGGCAGGAGCCCCAGCTTGGATTTGAACCTGTGACCCTCTGGTCCTAGAGGTACTGCTTCTGTCTGCTGCACCACATTGTGGCCACAGTGATAGTGCAGTCCCTGGGGGTGGGAAACCTGACCAACAGAGTCAAAAACCCTGCTCTGCACATTTGTACTGTGGGCTCCGTCACCTTGTCTGGTGACATAAGTGCAAATACACCCCTCAACCGACCACGAACAACTGGGGATAAATATAACCAAGCTGGGCAACAGTGATATTAATGGGCAACCATAGCAAACACTCCCAGGAAGGCTCAGAAAAAAGGAAATGGTTTTTGGAAGGGTCTCCCCTCCGTAGCCCCTTCCAACCTTCATTTCATTTTTTTTGAGCTTTCCTGGGTGTGTTTCTTATGTTTGCCCATTATTATCGGGGTTCCCCAGCTGCCTTCCTATTTTTAATATTTTTGTTTGGGTCTTTTTCTATCTTTATTTGCACTTTTGTTCTGTGCACATGTATCACACTGCTCACGTTTTGCAGGTTTCCCCGGTTTCCCTGTACATTGCTGACGCAAAATGGTTTCTCTTCCCTTTAAATGCCCTCTACCGTGAGTGTTTCACTCGCGCTATTTTTAACCTGTGAATTCGGCCCCGATCATGTGCGGGGAGCCTCTCCCCTCCCCTTCCCCGCCCATTGACCCCGTCTCTCCGCCCCTCGGGAGCCTTCCTCCGCCCTCAGAATGCCTTTCCACGCCTCTATCGGACATTTGCGGGTCGGGTACTTGTGCGGGGTGCGTTGGTGCGGCGCGCAATTGTGCGGGGCCCACGCACACTTTTGTGGGGCGTTTAAGAGCGTTTCTGAGCGTTTGAGTGCTGCGTTTCCGTGCGCTATTGTGCGGCACGCAATTGTGCGGCTTTTAGTAAACATACCCCTATGACTTTGTACTGTGGGATGTATGTCCTGGGTTATTGTGCTGTTATGGGACCCATGAGCTTTAACTCAGACCTAGCTTTCCGAGCCTAGGTAGCACATTCCACTCAGAAAAACCTTGGTAGTTCTGTGATCTCATGATTCCTTGCATACGCTTCTGGCATCCAGTACATGAGGCAACAAAAAGAACATGCAGCATTATGGCACATCTATCATATTTAACTGTGGACAGGGTTTTTTTTCCCTAGAACCCACATTCCTTTATCTTTATCTCAGTGCTCTGCATTGGCAAAGAGGTCATGTTTGGTTTTCTCTATCCACACAACATTTTCACAGAAGGTCTGTTGTTTCTCAAGGTGGCTTTGGGCAAAGATCAGGTGTGCCTTTTTAGGTCTGTGTTTGAGCAGTGGGGTCCTGCTCAGCCTTGGGCAATGAGGTCCTTCTGTGTTTAGTACATGGCATATGGTGCAGGTTGAAACCACTCCTCCAGATTGATGCAGGTCCACCTTAGGCTCTTTGGATGTTGCATGGGGTGTTTTGGCCACAGTCTGCACCAAAGACTTCTAGGATTCTTTTATCTCACCACATCCTGGGAGGTTCTTGAAAGTTCCATGAGCAGAGACGTTCACAATAACATGGCATACTGTTGACATAGAAATCCTGAGGTCCTTCAAGATAGCCTGTACAGCTTTGAAATTTAATGTTAGGTTGATATTGGCTTTTTGGATGGTCTCAGCCAGCTCTCTTGCCTTCACCATTGTGAAAACTGGAACCATGAATGAATATGGCCATTTTACACATTAGAGCCATCATTTATTGGTTGATTCCAGTCATGTGACTATTAACAGTTGATCACATTGCCTCTCATGTTACTGCAATGGGATTAGGATTCTTCCTCTTACAAAGGATGTGAATAGTTTATAAGGGTGGCAATAATCATCTCCTGGCAATGTCACAGTTTTTTAAATCTTTCTGACTAATGTCTCATTTTATTGATCTTTTTTATTGGAATCATTTATGTGTCACATATCTGTACAAATTTTGTCTCAAGCCATTTCACTGGGCACTTTTCTTTAGGAGATATGTGACATTTAGGGGTTGGATTGGGAGGCTGCCAATATTGTTGACCACAACTGTACTCATGCTGAACAAGACGCTGCTAATCCACAAAAACTGCAATCACGACATTCCCATAGCTCCTCTCCTGGTATCCATTATCAAGTTTGGGAGAATCTGGAGTCTGGTATTGTGAAGATTTACTCTTAATTTCTGAGTCATAACCAGACATCCATGAACATTTGACCACTGATAATCATTTGGATGGACACAGAGTCATTTTATCCACATTCTGACAACTCCCTGGCTGCTGGCAGGCCATCTTCATTTTGTTCTGAGTCCAGGACTTCCTGAAGAGACTCTTCAGACATACACCTCAACCACAAAGTGACAATATGACTGTACTTTATGCAGTAGAAAATGTTTCCATATCCTCAGCAAGTGCATCATGATGCAGCACAGTGCTTCAATTTTGTCTTGCTCATGTGCAGCCTTCCAGAACATTCATCAGCGTGCAGTCTTTGGCAAACATCTGAACATACTTGGACCAGTCATGGAGTGGGACACAACTACAACATTCATCCCCATACACTGGATGTAATTTGCCATACATTTCTTTGCAGACATCTACACAGCTCACGCAGAGTTGAACTCAAATTAGCAGTTCACCTTTTCCCAGTCATCATGTATGTCACAGTCTACTTTGACAGAATACCCAATACCATAGGATTACTGCAATGTACTGTTGTGATGAAGGCATGCCACATTCAGCAAATGCACATCACATAACTGTATCAGTGCATGCCTATTGTACTATAGTAAAACAACACATGCCAATAGTTTTGGATGACACCTTGTATGGCCTGTCCCTCCCTTGAGTTAGATGCCTTCAGTCCAGCAGTGCACAGTGTTACACGGTTCCTCTATGAACTGTGCATTTCAGACAAATCATAGTGATGGTCATGTTTCTTCACAGGTGATGGAACAACATAGCAGGCGTAATTGTGATCAGACATGATAATTTCACTGACTGCCATTACTTGCTGCAAACAGATCTAAGCTCCCTACAGTGATACAGCTCTGATCATTATATGCATATAATTCATAGATTACATATGTTGATTTGCCTCTCGTTTCTACCACAGGCTGTTTCACATTAGTGACACATATTGGATTTACAGTAGCATTCATGGTGCCCCCAGATCAAACGCTTAGACCTCCATTGCGTTTGAGGAGACCACTGACTTTTCTTTCACATTCTGGGTATCAGTAGAGGGCAGGGGCTTCTGCATCTGCAGGATTCATTACCAACATCAGGACACACATATGCTTAGGGTCTTGTCTTAATAGTTGTTTAGACAGCACATTGTGTCTGCAAGCATGGACATCACAATCATACCCTGCAGATTACATGACTGTATGATGGCTCATGCAGTACATTGCAATTTGGCATGCTCCTGCAGCCTATTTGTCCAGGACATCAGAATTCGACATGTCAGTGATAGTGCATAATACATGCAGGCCAAGGACTTTGCCTCCTTCACAAAAATGCAGTACACATTGCCACATCCCACTCCTGTGATGATGATATGCAAACATGATCAAACACTAAACTTCAGTGGTGAGTAAATTAATGGAAACGCTGTTGAAAGAGAAAATAGTGAGGTTTCTGGAGTCCAGCGGATTACAGGATCCGAGGCAGCATGGATTCACCAGAGGCAGGTCTTGTCAGACAAATCTGATTGATTTCTTTGACTGGGTGACCAGGGAGTTGGACCGAGGGAGAGCTCTAGATGTGGTGTATTTAGATTTCAGTAAAGCCTTTGACACTGTTCCTCACAGGCGACTTATAAACAAACTGAGCACCCTAGGGATGGACCCTAAAGTTACTGCTTGGGTTAGAAATTGGTTGGGTGGGAGGCGACAAAGAGTACAAGTAAATGGAGCTCACTCTGAGGAGAAGGATGTTACCAGTGGTGTGCCCCAGGGATCTGTCCTTGGTCCGATTCTTTTTAACATCTTTGTTAGTGATATAGCGGAAGGGCTGTCGGGTAAGGTTTGCCTCTTTGCGGATGATACCAAAATCTGCAATAAAGTAGACACCCAGGAAGGTGTAGATAACATGAGGAGGGATCTGGCTAAGCTTGAAGAATGGTCTAGAATTTGGCAACTGGGATTTAATGTTATCCTTTAGTATGTGTGCTGACATACAGTCCTGGTGGCAGAGGTGTAGCACAATGGTTGAGATATGGACTGCTGAACCAGGGGTCATGAGTTCAATCCTCCAGTGGGGTTCAGGATTACCTGTCTCATGCAGCACACATTATTATACAGCAGTGCCAAATTGGGCATAGTGCTTTTAAAGTACATCAGTGCTGCGTGATGCATACATCTTCTTACGTTACAACAGTGTTACGTGCGGAAGTCTCCTTTCTACATTACAGCAGTACTGCCAGGAGAAACACCTTTACAGTGCTATATACATGATGTGCAGTGCAGCATTGTTACTAATGGATCAACGCAACCCTGATAACCGCAGCACACATGCTGCAGGATTGCCTCTTAAGCCAGTCAGGCATCTTTTATCAGCTATGGAGCTGTGGCCCACAGGTTACATTGCTGCCTGTGAAGCCAGAGGTTGTGAGTTTCCGTCCACAGTGGGGTTATTGGTGAGTACATCCGATGGCAGGTTTTGTAATGTAAATTAGTGGTGGCAGCTATAAGACCCTCACAGTGCTGTAATGTTCAGGTGCCCCATAAGCCACCTTACCTTGCACCGTAAGGTTACACAACTGTGTTGTCATCTGTGTTGCCAGTAGTACATGACATTACACACATACTGCCCCAAACAGCACCCATGTACCCTGTAAAATAGTTATCTCCATGCTACAATGCCCTGTTCAATGTATGTCCAGTTTGTGCAATGTTAACAGTACTGATGCTGACAAGCGCAGTATATTGGCCACTGTAAATATATAAAATACTTTTCTTGGACAACCACACTAGGGATTTGAATCAGCAACCTATTGCTTCACAGGCATTGCAGTCATCAGTGGGCTACAGCTATAGAGCTGTGAAGAGAGGTCTGGCTGGCTGCAATATAACATCTGCAGACTGTGTGCTGCGGTTAACAGGGTAGGGCTCGTCCACTCGCACCCATGATGCACTGCACATGCAAAGCAGCAGTCTACAGATGGATCTGAAGATGGGGTGTGCACCCCCACAGCACCTGGGCCTAGTAGTGGGTACTGACCTTCTGTGTTGCTGGTACAGAGTGGCTACAGACCATCACAGTGTGTGTGGCCTGTGCTCACCCTGAGGGTGAGATGGGACACATAGCACCTGTCCTGGCTGAGATGGCCTTTACGTCAGGTCAACATGTCTGCTGATGTCTGATAGGTTGTCCCATCAGACACACCTACGGTACACTTTTGACCATCTGTATCTCCCAGTCACATCTGGCCCTTGTAGACTACAATGCTCACGGAATAGTGCATATACTGTGTGTGTGCCCTGCCCACATGATATATGTGTGGTGTGTTTGGGGGGAAAGGAGCTGTTTGGACACATAGGCGGAGTGTGTTGGACCACCAAACGTGCCCTCTGGAACCCAGGTTCCCCCAACAAACGATCCACATTCTATATCCCAGCAATGGTGGTAGTGGCAGACAGCACCATCAACCTCAGTCCAGCTGGAGTAGGGACAACCTACAGGTCACTCGCTGCAGTTCTGTACGCATCCATATTTCAGGGTCAGACAGACAGTAGGGCCTGAAACCCCCAGTTCCCACACCACCATCTGACATTTTCCAGTAGCAAGCACAGTGAGTCCCCCACCTACTGAACCCTGCAAGGTGTTCCAGCCATACACATTAACTGCAGACAGGCCGCTAGCCAGTCCATAGTGCATACTACTGGAGAAAATGTGTGCACGCATAACTGGGATGTGGGCACACCCACCACACAGTTAACTCAGTGATTGGGCCCAAGAAATACAGAGCCCATATACATCACATGAGAGAACTACTATATGGCACTATGGTGGAACCTAGCCATGCCGTGGTCACTGCTCGGTCAGGGTGAGAGTGACCTCCCAGCAGGACATGCTCTGGACACCATGTCTGTGCAGGTGATGGCCAGGCACTACAATGTCCCAGCCATTGGCCTATGACCTTTGCAGATGCATCCAGCTCATACCGCCCTGTCTGTTCAATACACACAGTGCTTTGCTCCTCATTATGCACATTGGCAGGCCAATACTGGCAACAGTGCTATCAGTTTGGGCTGCGGAGGGTGTTGGCAGCCACCACACACTGGATAGACAGACACACACTCCCCACACCTATGGCAGCATTGAGCAGCTGTTGTGGTATTTGGCAGCTCTGGACACTGCACCAGTACTGGGCACAGTGCGGGCATGGGCATGTTAGGCAGTGCTGTTGGAGTCATTCTCCAGGGTGGTGGACTCTGTCAGACACATGACCTGTCACACATTGCACATACCTCACAGACGTTGGTATGATACAGCTCAATGAGTTGATTGTGCTTAATGTAGGCATTTCTATCTGACAGTAATCATAACAAGCCTTTGATATCTGTGTACCATATCCCCGTGTCTATTGTGGGATTGCTAATGTATGCACATCCTAGTAGTGGGAGATGCTCACAGGGCCCAACATCCTGCCTCTGCATTAGTCTTTGGACAATGGGGCCTGCAGGTGCAGGTGTTTCTGCCCCTGTTGCCCACTGCTTTAGGGCAGAGGTTCCCAACTCCAGTCCAGATGGGCCAAACACTGGTCGGGTTTTCATGATGTCCCTGATGAATATGCCTATGATACATCTGCATACCATGGGGGTGGTAACTTAAATTGCAGCACACGCATCTTTATTGGAGACAGCATCCAACCTGAGTGATTTGTGACCCTCCATGACTGCATTTGGGGGACTCTGCTGTAGGTGATGCATATGTTTATGTGGTGTGTGCTGTGTAAGGTAAAATATGAGCTTTTCACCGACGCTTATGTCCTCAGCAGTAAAGGTTCAGTCTTTACTACCATGTTTCCTTCATGGGTAAATTGTGGGGGCTGGGAAAGCAGGGGCCCCAGCTGGGATTGGAACCTGTGCCCTTCTGGTCTTAAGGGCACTGGCTGTGTCCACTGCACCACTGTCTTAGCACAACAGCAGTGCATTCCCTGGGGAGTCCATGGCTGTTTGTCACACAGGGCCTGTCTGTTGGAGTGCACAGCACCCACGTGAAGGGGGCTAGGCCACCGTCTGCTATTGGCAGCAGACACTGCCCCCTCTGCCACCGGTAGCCGTCCACCACCATGCTGACATGGGCTTATATTGGTGACAGCATCACAGCTGAAGGAGATGTGGCCCTCCAGGACTGAATTTTGTGGACTCTGCTGTTGGTGTTGCACATTTGTACGTTGTATGTGCTCTTTAGGGTAAAATAGAGGTGTTTCAAACATGCTTTTGTTCTCTGCAATAAGGGTTTGTCTTTACTATCACGGTTTAGTGGTGGATAAAATACGCTGACTGTGTTGGTGGGGGCCCCAGCTGGGACTTGAACTGGTGATCTTTGGCTCCTGACCACATTGGCTGTATTCACTGCACCACACTGCGGCCACAGAGACATTGTAGTCCCTAGAGATGCCATGTCTGTATGTCAGACAGAGCCTGTCCGTTGGGGTGCACTGCACCCACGTGACGGGGGCTATGCCACCGTCTTCTCTGGGCAGCTGCCTCTGCCCCCCTCCAACACCAGTACCCCTCTGCCAACATGCTGCATGCCCTTCTGCTGATGGTGCTGGTGGTGCACAGTTTTAGGCCATCCAGTGTGCAAGTGGGCGACTGCCTATGCTGCACGTTCTGCGGTTGGGGTGCCTGCATAGTCGTCCACGCTTCCCCCCAACTCCACCATGCTGTTGTGGAACATGTGCATGCCATAGGAGACCTGTCCATTGGAGTGGGGATCCCTGCTCTGTCCCATTTCAATGTGTGATCATTCATCTTGTATGGTGCAGGAGCGTGGACCCTTCCGGGATTCACATGTTTTTTCAGGGATTTATTGGGAGTGATTCCTGATGTTTCCCATTGCTGTCACCATTGCCCAGCTTGATCATCTTTTGTGCTACTAGCGAGGGGTTTAGCAACCCTGGCCAACACACCAGTCCTGGACACAGTACAGGCATGGATATGGTACGCAGGACTGTTGGGGGTCACTCCCCAGGGTGGTAGACACTGTCAGAGACCAGACCTGCAGCACACACCACAGACATCAGAATGATTGTTATGGTGGAGCTCAATGAGCAAAATGTGCTTAACGTAGGAATTGATATCTGCCAGTTATCATAGGAGACGTTTGATAGCTGTGTACCATATACCCAGGTGTAGGGTGGCATTGCTAAGGTATGCAAGTGCTAGTATTGGGAGATGCACGCAGGGCCCAATGTCCTGCCTCTCCAGGAGGCATTGGCCGATGGGGCCTGTGGGTGTGTGTGTGGGTGTGTCTGGCCCTGTTGGCTGCTGCTTTACGGCAGGGTTTCCCACTTTTAGCACACCAAACACAGACACCATAAACAGGCACATTACCTAGAGCAGAGTCTCCCAAATGCATTCCTGGAGGGCCCCACACCATTCAGGTTCCATGCTGCCTCTAATAAAGATGCCTGTGCTGCATATCTATGCACCACCCCCATGGCATACTGATGTAGTTCATGCATATGTATGAGGGAGAGCATGAAAACCCGAACAGTGTTTGGAACACCAGGAGTGGAGTTGGGAAACCCTGCCGTAAGAGAAACCATTTACTCCAGCAATGTACAGCAAAACCGGGGAAACCTACAAAACGTGAGCAGTGTGATACATGTGCACAGAACAAAACAGCAAATAAAAATTGAAAATGACCACAACAGAAATTCTAAAAATTATAAGTCAGCTGGCCAATAGTGATATTAATTGGCAACCATAAAAAACACTCCCAGGGAAGCTCCAAAAAAAAAAAGAAATGAGTTTTGGAAGGGTCTACGGAGCGTAGACCCTTCCAAAAATCATTCCCTTTTGTTTTATAGCTTTCCTGGGAGTGTTTTTAATGGTTGCCAATTATTGGCAAGCTTGGTTAATTTTTTTCCCCTTTTTTTGCGAGGTCTTTTTCGCGGTTTACATGCACGTTTGTCTCCATACAAGGTGAATGAGCCCACAGTAAAAATGTGCAGAGCAGAGTTCCTGACTCTTTCTGCCAGGTTTCCCATTTCCAGGGACTGCACTATTTCTGTGGCCACAGTGTGGTGCAGCAGACACAGCCATTACCTGTAGGACCAAAGAGCCACAGGTTCAAATCCCAGCCAGGGCACCTGCCAACCCAGGCCCCATATTTTACCCACCACTAAACAGAGATAGTATAGACACTCCTTTAGTGCAGTGAACATAAGCATGTTGCACACACCTATATTTTACCCTACACCTCACACACACCATTACAATGGGCATTACCTACAGCCAAGTCCCCCAAATTCAGTCCTGGAGTGCCACAACTCAATCAGGTCATATGCCTTTTCCAAGATAAGGACATGTCTGCATGCTGGCGGAAGGGTATAGGTGGTGGAGGGGGCAGTGGCTGCAATCCACAGCAGACAGTGGCCTAGGCCTGTGCAGGCTGGCACCGTCCACCGCAACAGACAGGCTGTGTCAGATGTACAGCCATGACCTCCCCAGGGAATGCAGCACATCTGTGGCAACACAGTGGTGCAGTGCACACAGACAGTGTGTGCAAGAACAGATGGTCACAAATTCAAAGCCCAGCTGGGGTTCCTGCTAACCAGGTTCACATATTTTCCCCATAACTAAACCGTGATAGTAAGGACAAACCTTTATTGCTGAGAACATACATATGGTTAATACGCCTATATTTTAGCACCCATAAAAAAGATTTTGATAGAAATACCAAGGAGTGTAGAAAAGTGGTAAAAGAAAGAAAACTTAAAAAATTTAAAGGTGATGAAGAGGATTATAAGGAAGGCATTGTGTATTATTGGGTCGACCCAAGGGGTAACCCACGGCCTAGAAGTGAATCACGTAGGCGTATCCGTGAAGTCACTATACCAGGCCCTCTACAAAAAACAAGACAAAAACAAGGTTTTTTTTCCCAGAGCCAGATGAGTAAAGGAGCAGAAAAAGAAGTCGTAATCTCACGAATGAATTTTTAGATCCCTCAACCCCTTTATTTTTTTCTTCCTCTGTTCCCCCACAACAAAAGAAAAAAATCATCAGGATTTTCAAATGGATTCCCTATGGAAAGGGGGCAAAAAACCGAATATGCAACAGCACACCTTCAATCCCCCATTTCGGTCTCCTCAGAGATACAAGGAGTTCTGCCCTTCCTTTCCCCCTCGAGGGAGAGGCAGGGGCAGAGGTTTCCAATACAGGAGGACCTCGGAGACAGATATGTAAGTGGTATATTCAATCTTTCAAATTATCAACTTAGTGCCCTTGAAATCGAAGTTTTAGAAAAAGGCCTTTCATTCGTACCTTTTACAAAACACGATAAATTTAACACACATGTGGAACTTTTTAAGTTTTTTCATAAGCTGAAAATTATTGATTTTTTTCATCATCAAGGCCGTGCTACTTCTGACACTTCTGTTTTTTAAATAAAGCCATCAAAATGGAACCCTCCTGGCCATCAGGATGTGCTTATTAGTGTGTATGAAAAAGTTGTTCTCTCCAAGATTAATGATTTTTATATTCCATACCAAGGCATCCCTACAATAATTTAACTAAGGGGTATGTTTACTAAATGGCGCTAACGCCGCAGCGGCAATATTATTGCTCGATAAGTGTCGTTATTGCGCAATAATGGCACTTTATCACAGGTAACGTCACTTATCGCGCCTGCAGCGTTAAGGCACCCTAACACCGTGAAATCCGGCCCTAACGGGGTGGAGGAAGGCTTCCCAGGGGGCGGAGAGAGGGGGGTCATTGGGTGGAGAGTGGGAGGGGAGAGGCTCCATGCACACTAACGCTGTGAAATCCGTGTCTGAAAACTAACGCCAGTAAAACCCTGGCGTTAAGGCACATTTGCAGGAAAGAGAAACCATTTACGTAAGCAATGTACAGCAAAGCCAGGGAAACCTAGAAAAAAAGTGATAGTTGTGATACATGTGCATGGAACAAAAAGGCACAAAAGCACTGAAAATGACCTGAACACAATTTTAAATCCCCATAACCAAGCTGGCCAATAGTGATGTTAATGAGAAACATTAAAAAACACTACTGAGAAAGCTAAAAAAAAAAAAAAAGATATCATGTCTGGAAGGATTTATGCTCTGTCCCCCTACAGGGTGAATGATCCCACATTGAAATAGCGCTGATCAGGGTTTTCCCTTTATATTGGGTAGCATTGTTATGGCGTGCACATGTGCCGCAACAGCAGGGTGGGCATGTAGGAAAGGGCAACTGTACATAAGCTGGAACTGGGATACAGAGGGCTGCAGGCAGCACATGCTGTGGTCCAGCTGGGTCAGTGTGGACTAGGCAGATGCCTAGGTGGCACATAGGAATGCTGAAACTGTAGAGCAGCCAGACAGCAACTGATGAGGATCAAACATGGGCACGAGTGTGTTTCTCACAGTGTCACAGGGTATAGTACCCAGCAGGTACCCCAAAGGGCACAGAACATTGGCAGGCAGTGGTGGGGGGGGGGGGGAAGTGCGGACGTCTATGCAGGCACCCTTACCCCAGATCCCACACCATAGGCAACAGCCTACCAGCACACTGGATGGCCTGAGACTGTGCACCACCAGCACCACCGGCATAATGGCATGTCGGCATGGTGGCAGAGGGGTGCTGGTGGCGGAGGGGGCAGTGGCATCTGTCCACAGCAGACCATGGCCTAGCCCTGTTTAGGTGGGTGCCGTGCACTGCAACAGACAGGGTCTGTCTGATGAATAGATATGGTATCCCAAAGGAATGAACCATCAGTGTGGTACAGTACACACAGCCAGTGTGTTCAGAAGCAGAAAGTCACAAGTTCAAGTCCCAGCTGTGGCTCCTGCCAACCCAGTCCCCATATATTACCCAGTACTAAACCATGGTAATAATGACAGAACCATTATTGCAGATAACATCAACATGCCTGAAACGCCTATATTTTACCCTACAGAGCACAGACACCATAAACATGTGCAATACCTACAGCAGAGTTTCCCAACTCCAGTCCTGGAGGGTCAAACACCATTCAGGTGTCATGCTTTCACTAATAAATATGCCTGTGTTGCATTTGCATGCACCGCCCCCATGGTATGCAAATGTATATCATGCATATTCAATAGGGACAGCATGAAAACCTGAACAGTGTTTGTCCCACCAGGACCGGAGTTGGGAACCCTTGCCCTAGAGCAGAGGCCAACAAGGGTACAAACACCCACACCCACAGGCTCCACTATCCAATGCCTCATGGAGAGGCAGGCTGTTGGGCCCTGGGTGCAGCAGCATCTCCCAATGCTAACACTTGCATACCTTAGCAATGCTGCCCTAAACCTGGGAATACGTTACACAAATATCAAAAGGTTGCTATGATTAATAGCAGATAGCAATTCCTAAGTTAAGCACAATTTGCAGATTGAGCTGCATCATAGCAACCTTTCTGATATCTGTGGAGTGTGTTTCAGTTCTGGATTCTGACAGTGTTTACCACCCTGGGGAGTGACCCCAACAGCACTGCGTATCATAGCCATGCCTGCACCGTGCTCAGCACTGGTGTGGTGGCCAGGGCTGCCAAAAGCCTCTATATTTGCACAATGCTGGCATAGGTGTGGGAGTGTTTGTCTGTCTATCCAGTGTGTGGTGGCTGCCAACACCTTATTCAGCCCATACTGCTTGCACTGTTTCCAGTGTTAGGCGGCCATTGTGCATAATGAGGAGCAAGGTACTGGGGGTATAGCCCGGACAGGGCGGGCTGGGCAGGATGCATCTGCACAGGGCATAGGGCAATGGCTGGGACATTGTAGTGCCCGGCCACCATGGCCACAGCATGTCCTGCTGGGAGGTCACTCTCACCCTGACTGAGCAGTGACCATGGAATGTCTAGGTTCCCCCATAGTGGTATATAGTATTTCTCTCAAGTGATGTTTATGGGTTCTCTTTGCTGGGGCCCAATCACTGACTTGTCTGCTTGGTGGGGGTGCTCACATTCCCTCCAGAAACATGCACTATGGGCTAGCTAGCAGACTGCAGTTAGTATGTGTATGGCTGGAAACTGTCAGATAGTGGTGGGGGGCAACTAAGCATTTCCAGGCCTACTGTCTGTCATCCATTGCCTTATGTTTTCATACAGATATGCATTGACTGCCCTGTAGGGTGTCTGTTGCCCAGCAGGACTGGGGTTGATGGTCCCCTCTACTGCCACCATTGCAGGGATGTAAAATGTGAATCTGTTGGTAGAGTCACACAGGGTGGGTTGGGTGGTGCTACATGATCTGCCTATGGGTCCAAACACCCCGCTTCACTTAAATCATGTGACCATGGCACCCACACAGGATATGCAGCATTCTGGGTGCATCATTATACATAAGAGATGAGAAATACAGATGGACACAAGTGCATCCTAGTTGCATCTTCAGGAGCTACCTAAACACTCACAGGCACTGATGGGGAACTGCAGCATCGCCTAGCTCAGCCATGCCAGGTGCTGCGGACCTGGTGCTGGGTGCCCCACCTCACCCTCAGGGTGAGCACAGTACTCCCACAATGTGATGGTGTGTAGCTACTCTGTGCCAGTGACACACATGGTCAGGTCCCCCTACCAGGCCTAGGTGCTGTGGGGGTGCATACCCCATCTTGTGATCATCTGTAGACTGCTGATTTGCATATGCAGTGCATCATGGGTACGGGTGGGTTAACCCTATCCTGGTAACCACAGCAGACAGTTTGTGTGGTGACCTGCAGTCCTTCTGTAGCCAGCCAGGGGTTTGCTAGCAACTGTAGAGATGTAGTCCACTGGTTACTTCACTGCCTGTGGAGGCAGAGGTCATGCGTTTGATCCCACAGAGGTGTAACATGATAAGGCTGTCTGAGGCATTTCTTTTTTAAATTTCAATTAGTGCTGCCATCAAAAACACACTCACAGTGCTGTAACCGTAAAGTGCCTCATAAGGCGTCACATAAAGCGCCCTATAAAGTGCCTTATAAGGTGCCCTATAGGCAACATTATAGGGTGCCTTGGTGGACAGTGCACTTTATAATGTGCCCTCTGGAGTTCCTTATAGGGCGCCTTATGCGGCACCTTTAGGTTACGGCACTGTGATGGTGTGTTTGTTGGCAGCACTGATTTAAAGTAAAGGGTAATGCCTCAGACAGCCTTATTCATTAAACACACTGGGGGAACAAACTCATGAGTTAGTGTATTAACCATTGTGCTACACCTCAACTGCTGTTTTTGCAGGTCAGCGCACCTACTTAAGACTAACACGCGTTAACATGGCATGGCTCCCTCTGTCGCATGATAATATGCGTGTTACACTTTATTGCGCGATTGCTATGTTGAGACTGGGATGCCCACTCTTTTTATGGCATCCTGCACATTATCACTGGGCGCACATTAAGACAGTTTAGTAAACATACCCCCTTGTGTAACTGTTTAGCCAGCCATTGCTATGTTAAAAGGCATAGCACAATGGTTAATACAATGCCCTCAGAACCAGTGGTGATGGGTTTGAGATTCCAGTGTGCCAACACCAAGATAAATGTGGAGTGGAGGAGTGGCCTAGTGGTTGGGGCAAGGTACTTCAGGCCAGAAGGTCAGGGGTTCAAATCCCACTAGAGGACAGCAACCTTGGGCCAGAAGGACTGGGGTTTCTAGTCCCAAAGGTGCTCCTTGTGGTCTTGGGCAAGCCACTTAACCCTCCATAGCCCATGTTCCCTGTAAAATAGTTATCTCCAAGTTATAATGCCCTGTTCAATGTAATTTCAGTTTGTTAAATGTAAACCGCACTGATGCAGAATAGCGCAGTATATAAGAGAATGTAAATAAATAACAAATGAATTTTGTTAAGAAAGGTCAGACACATCACTGCAATGTGTGTCTGAAGCACAGATCTTTAGATATATATTGATTGTGCCACCATTTGCTGTGTGCCAGCCGTGGCACAGGCACGGGCATATTGTTAGCACGCATTAATGATGCGCGCTGCGTGTGTTAAGGCGCCGAGGTGTTGCGGCGCGCCACTCTGCGTGTGCATGCGTATGTGAGCAAGGTATTGCTGGAAATGGCTACTCGCTCAAGAAAGCCAGTGTTCACTCATCGGGAGCTATATCACCTTGCAGGGCTTATCTGCACTAGGCAGACTAAACTGTTTCCAGGGTCATCTAAGCAGCAGGACCTGGGTCATGTCCGGAGGGCCTGGGACTGCGGCACAATGCGATATAATCGTCTTGCGGACTACCCACGTGAGGTAAGTGTATGGGGACAGGTCAGTATATCCATATACATATCCTTTGTTGATTGTAGCTGTGCATGCTGCTGTATGTAGGCATTCTATCTCATTTATGTTTATTAGTTTGACCCACATGATATACTGCCTATGTATCACATCAAAGTGGTTTGCCCTATCACCAGGAGGCTAAGGACCTGATCACAGAGTTCCAGATGTCATCCTGGTGTTATGGCAGCAACTGCTGCTGATGTGTTAAAACACAACCCTAACACAAGGAGCCCCTAGATCTTCCTAAAGATGTTTGGTAAACATCATGCTGATATGGTAGGTTCGGCAGTTGCAGGGTCACACATCTCCCTACCCCTAGGGGTCCTGAGACCTGCTCCAAATGGTCTGTCAGTCACACTGGTAGTATGTTTGTGTGTGCATTTGCAGGTTAAGACATCTGCCCTACCCCCAGGAGGCCTGACACCCCATCAAAGTGGGCTGCCAGTCACCCTGGTGATATGGTTGTGTGTGCATTTGCAGGTTAAAACATCTGCCCTACCCCTAGCAGGCCTGACACCCCATCAAAGTGGGCTGTCAGTCACCCTGGTGATATGGTGGTGTTTGCATTTGCAGGTTAAAACATCTTCCCTACCCCTAGGAGGCCTGACACCCCATCAAAGTGAGCTGTCAGTCACCCTGGTGATATGGTTGTGTGTGCATTTGCAGGTTAAAACATCTGCCCTACCCCTAGAAGACCTGACACCCCATCAAAGTGGGCTGTCAGTCACCCTGGTGATATGATTTATGCTGCTGTTGCTGTGTTATAATCCACCCTACACCCAGGAGGCCTGACACCCCATTAAAGTGGGCCGTCAGTCACCCTGGTGACATGGTTTATGCTGCTGTTGCTGTGTTATAATCCACCTTACACCCAAGAGGCCTGACACCCCATCAAAGTGGGCTGTCAGTCACCCTGGTGATATGGTTTATGCTGCTGTTGCTGTATTATAATCCACCCTACCCCCAGGAGTCCTGAGACCTGCCCAAAGTGGGCTGTCAGTCACCCTGGAGGTATTGTTTATGCTGCTGTTGCTGTGTTATAATCCACCCTACCCCCAGGAGTCCTGAGACCTGCCCAAAGTGGGCTGTCAGTCACCCTGGTGGTATGGTTTATGCTGCTGTTGCTGTGTTGTAATCCACCCTTCCCCCAGGAGTCCTGAGACCTGCCCAAAGTGGGCTGTCAGTCATCCTGGTGGTATGGTTTATGCTGCTGTTGCTGTGTTATAATCCACCCTACCCACAGGAGTCCTGTGACCTGCTGAAAGCATTCTGTCAGTCACCCTGGTGATATGGTGTATGTTGCTGATGAGGTGTGCTAAGACACCCTACCCCCAGGAGGCCTGCGACCTGATTGCAAAGGGGGGCATGGCATCTAGATATTGTGGTAGGGTATGTCGGTTTTGGACACACATGTTCCCTATTCCCCGGAGGCCCAGACCTCATTACACATATCTGTTATGGATCCTGATGTTATGGTAGGTGCAGCTGTGGATGTGCTATAAACCATCCCACCCCTAGGAGCCCTGCAACCTGATTACAAAGGTATGAAACAAATCCATATATCATTGAAGTGTATGCAGTTCCTGGTCACACATCTGCCCACTTCCCAGGAGCCCCGCACCTGATTGCAGAAGAAAATTATAGATGCTGGTGTAAGGGTACATGCACCTGTTGGGGTTGCACAGCTCTGCCACAACCCCAGACAGAAGCACAGATGTTAATAGGCCAGCTAGGTGTGTTGGGCCGTGCTCCTGTTGTAGTCAGCCATAACTGCCCTAATCACAGGAGGCCCTAGTCATGACCATAGAGGTATAGTACAAAGCCAAGTTTCATGGTATTGGCATCTGGCAAGGTGCACAGGGCCACCCACCTTCTGCTCTATGTTAAAACACATCACCCATGCGTGGTAGGATATCATGGTCCCATGGCGGGTGTGTCGGATGATGTGTGTAGGTCAGGCAAACACACATGTGTTTGCCAGACCACACAGGGGGTTAGGGAAGACCTCCCCTAAACACCAGCATGGCCAAACCACACGTGGCATGGTGCTGCCATGTCATGAAAGGAGAGTATAGGAACAGGGTATGGTGTGTCCAGGGTGTTACGCACAGTACTCATATGTGTCACTGCACACATTCCCAGACCCACACCCACACATGCAGGTGGCACTGGCAACCATTAGTAGAGGACACACTGACCAGAGGAGCAGGAGCAGCATGATGTTGTGCACAGAGATGTGTGATATGTGTTGGCCACCCACCAGAGATATATGGTCATTAATGCACCCTCCCATTTCTTTCCCCCCCCCCTAGGTAGAGGACCTATGGAAAAAGGGTCAGGAGTTGCGGCTGCATTGCCCAGAGGTCCTTGCCCGCCTACAGAGGCAGGCAATGTCAGAACGTGGCAGTGTGTTGCGGCCTCTGCAGCTCAGTAGAAAATGTCACAGTGGCCCATCAGCCTGTGCGCGGCCAAACTATGTACATGTGGTATGTGACTCGCATAATAGTGTGCTAATGACTGTCATCCCCCACAGAGGATGCTCCTGCTGCTGAGGGCCCCTCCACATCACTGACATGCCCCACAGCCCAACATCAAAGAGAGGAGGAGGAGGGGCAGAGGAGGATGATGATGAGGAGGAGAAGGAGGAGGAGAAGAAGGAGGAGGTGGCAGAGGAGGAGGCGGCAGAGGCGCCGGAGGCTGAAGAGGACAATGGGGAAATGGAGGGGGTGGAGGGTGGGGTGGGAGCGGAGGGTGAGAGTGTACCTGTTGTGTGGGGAGGGAGGAGGAGGAGGGGAGCATGGAGGGTGGAGAGGATGGGTGGGAGGTGCCAGGGGGTGTGGAGGGTGGGAGGGAACACAGGACAGCACAGGGCACTGTGGATCCCTGCCAGCCACCACATGTGTGTTGCAATGGTGCCTGTCTGGGTGTAGGTATGCCACCCATTGCCACATACAGGTCCCATGCACATGACACCCACACAGACACCTGGCACCATGTGTGTATGTGGTGGCAGGTGCATACAGGACCTGTATGTGGCAATGGGTGGTGTGGTGTAATGCCTGCGGGCCCAGGACCACACCATCCGGTGGCTAACAGGTTCCATTCAGTAGATGGATGCTGAGATGCAGCGTGTGGTGGGTAGGGGTGCTGCATCTCAACAGCCATCTACTGATGGGCATCCCAGGAGCTTGTGATGGCCCCTGTCGTGCCCACAGACATCCCTGTGCTGTCCTGTCTTCCGGGACCCAACATGTTGGCGTTGGTATCCTTCCATCCCCTTTACCAAACTGCTAGGGACATATGACCTAGACTGGCTACTGTTGGAAGCAGGATACTGGGCTTGATGGACCTTGGTTTGACCGAGTATGGCATATCTTATGTTCTTATGTTCATATGTTCTTATACCCTTTGTAAATAAGTTTTGAATACAGTTTTGTTACTACATCACAATTGTCATGTGTCTCCCTTACAGACAGACTGGACGTAAGCATGGGACATGTGTGTAGATCACTATGTGTATGCATGGTAGATATGGATATCATACATGGACCGTCTCCACATGCAGTTGTGGGGACTGCCCATGTGCATATGCATCTGAGTCCCATGTTGTCCCTGTGAAGTGCCAATGTGGAGCGTGTCCCAACATCTTTGGTCACGTGCATGCTGTGTGCAATGTGTGGGATCCATATCTGATGCACCATGCTTGTGTGGCATTAGGGGAAACAACTAGCAGCAGGCATGTGGCATGGAGGGTAAGATGGAATGCTGTACCCAGGAGCTGCACAGGGTGATAGCTGTTGAGGGCAACATAGGCCAATGCATGTCACAAGGATGAGCAGTGGGGGACTACAAGTGCTAGTGAAGAGTGATCAGCTGACTGAAGCAAGCCACCTTTGTCTGCCTGTGCTGTATGCAAGCCTATGTGGGAAGACAGCCATGTAGGCCCTGGTGTGGGCAGGGAGAACGGTCACACATGTGTGTCCAATGATGGAGAGTATATGGGGTGGGAGAGGGTGGCAGATCCCTACACCAGACATGTACCACCGTGAATATCTTCCTGGGCAATGGGAGAGGACGGGTATACCCACACGCATAGGTAGTAGGGTGGTGACCTGCCACAGTCAATGTCACACAGGGCATGGTATGACCTATGGCCGCTGATAGGTGGCAGTACAGACACCCCACCCCTGAGGGACATGGGTAAGGCACATGTGGGCAGGGAGACAACAGGAGGTGCAGGGTACGTAAGGGGCCACAGTGCCACACATTGGAAACAAACACATAGGATGTAATAGTTCAAGATGGTTTATTTGTAATGATCACATTCTCCGTGGCCAGCCACGGCGACCACAGCCCAACCCATCCCTCTGTTGTCTGGCTGCTGGTGCAGCCTCTTGTGCCGGTGCTGGCTGCTGTAACCGTGCTGCTATGGCCTCCTGGGCATCTGCAATGCGGAGGAGCACCCCTGTTATAATGTCTGCTGTTGTCTGCAGCTGTTGTATCCCCTGGTTAGTGGCCAGCAGATCATTGTGAATGGCCAACAGAGCCTATCGCGTGCCTGTGGGTAGGACACAAGGTGATATGTGAGATACCTCTTTCAAACCCAACCGTCACACATGCACATGTAAGGCATATCCCACCAGATCAGTATGCAGAACAATCATGCATGCCACAACTAGCAACACATGATCATGTTTAGATCTGTGTGTCCCATGAGCCATTCTCATGTCTGGAAGGGGTCTTGATGAGGGGTCATGAGAATCACTGATCTCATTCATGGCACAGTATCGCAGTTTAATTTGTCAATGCTTGATCTGCACACTGGTCATCTGAGATAGGTCAGATGACATGAGGGGTCATGGCACACACATACATATATCTGGGGGGCCCTCTTTTCTATAATGTTGGCGCACAGTGCAGATTATGTTGACAAAATATGCTGCATGACAATACTCATGGAGAGGTGTCTGTCAAGTAGGTTGTCTGGGTGACCTGGGATTGGTGGTTTCCTCTGTGCGCTTACTTGGGGTATATGGCTGTTCACAGTGTGCATGTGTCTGAGCCCCTCACACATGCTGACACCTGACAAGCCATGCTACAGGAGGGTGATTCGCACAAGGCACAGAACACCCCCCCCCAACATAAGAATCACTCTGCTATGTGGGCAACATGCAATCTCCTTGTGGATATTCTGACAAACCTCATGGGGATTGTTATGTATGCTGTTACCCACCTTCAGCATCGTGCCGTGCTGAGGCACTGTGGGTCCGCAGCTCCGCAAGGATTGTAGCCATGCTTGTGGGAGGGGTGGATGATGTCCCTGGCATCTGCATGAGGTGGTGGTTCCCCTCAATCTCAGAACCCTCTTGATCTGGTGTGTGGCTGCCAGTGGCCCCCACTGTGGTGGTGACATCCCGGGGGGGGGGGGTGTCCTCTGCCTCAGCCAATCTATGGGTTGCTGGTGTGCGTTCACCATTGCTGGTGGTGCCCCCAGACATTGTGGCCTCTGGCTTCTCCACATCCTGAGGCTCTGCCACATCCTCCTCCTCAGGTGCCTCCATGGTTGTGAAGTCACCTGGGTTGTGGAAAAGCATACACAGCACACATAAGTATGCACAGTGCACCTATGTATACCTGTGTAGTACATCTACCCCACAATCAATGTGTTGTACGCCTGTGACTGCTGTTGGTGTGCCTAAAATAGGGACAGCACAGGTGCCTACAGTGTGCTGTGGCTAATTCCCTGGTGTAGCTGTGACACATGGGATGCGGTGTGTGGGGGATGGTGTGTTGAGTGCCATGCCCCCTATTTGCAGTATCAGATATGGACTGTCCACCTGACCTTGTCTGTGGCCTCATCAATACAGGTGGCCGTGGCACATGCGGGAGTTCTGAGCTGGATTGTGTGCCGTCATTGTGTGTGTGAGCGATGTGCTTGCATTGCCCTGAGTTGTATACATGATAGGTGTTGCAGGATGTGTCCATGTCAGCCAGACATGTATGGGGGCCCTCTGCTCTGGCAGACAGTGTGTGGTGTGGGTGGACAGCTATCACATACTACAGGGGTCTGTTGGCATGTCTGGGGGATGGATGGAGCACTGCTGAGTAAGGGGTTGCACAGTGTGTGGGGGCATGGGAATGCATGTGTGGTACTGCGGGACGTGTATATGGGCTGATCCCAGATGTTGTGGGGGTTGTGCTATGTGTATTTTGTATGGGTGTGGTGATGTACCCTCCAAGGTGTGGTGAGGGAGGGTGGAGGATCCCCACGTAATGTGGGCCCCAACAGAGTGTTAGGTGTGTGCCATGTGTCATGTTTCTGGTGCCGTTTCCTTGTGTCTACGTCATCATCCCCATGTGTTAGACCCTTCCCTGTCAGTGGTCTGAGACATGTCCCTGGATAGGTAGGTGCATACAGACTTCATATGTGTTTTGGTGGGGTGTGTGGGTACCCACAGGCCACTGTGTCCTGGGCTAGTTGTATGTCCCCTTGTATGTCCCCCCCCGTCTCACTGTGTTTAGGGACTGGCTGCAGATGTGTGATGACTGGTTGTGACCTATATGCCAGATACTATATTAGCAGGTAGACCTCAGGGGGACAGATACTGCAGGCAGCTCATGAGGTACACAACCCCAAATGGGGTGGGTACAGACATTAATTAAACATAAGCCCTTATAATCCATATGTGAGGATTGAACGCTAGACCATTCTGGGTATGGTTACTCTAGTGGTCGAGGCATCTGACCTCAGTTAGTCCCCCAACCACCCATCCTTAGGGGGAAGAGTACTTAGAAGGACAGACCAGCCCTGTTATCACATGAACTCTGCATACATCAGTGGCCAAACATACCGATATGAAATGGCCCAAAGGGTCCAGCATCACAGCCAGCCTTCACAGCACTAGAGAGCAACAATGTAGAGGTGATACCAGGGGATTATCTGCATACTGTCAAATGATATCCCAATGTGGCTCGTTACTGTTACAGTGCTGCTCAGGTATGCTGTGCGCCTCGTTGATTACAGTGGCATATCATTAGCCACTCCTCAGATAGGTCCTTTAAATCACTATTACATTGCTGATCTGTGGTGCTGTAAACTGTTGCTATGCAGCTTGGCCCTCTGGGCTTTGCTTGTCTGTTGCCTGGAACATGGATATATGCAGTGTAGCACCAGATATGGGTCTGGTCTGCCATGCCCCCTGCTTCACCATTGCGTTGGGAACCTCAAATACGCTCATGACTGTGTCCAACATGCAGACAGATCCACATACCTGTCACACCCACCTTGTACCTACCCTGTCATGTGCTGCTGTGTCATCACCCCCCAGTTGCCTGTGTTGGGGCACACAAGCTCTCAGGACATGCTCCCCCACCATTCCCCTCCATGTGCCACATGTGCTTGGGTGTGCCCTGTACATGTGCTGCATATCTACTACTACTACTTCTACTACACCTACTGAGCATTTTAATGGGCACTACCAAGCGCATGCATCACTGTGAGAGTGAACACACAAACAGACAATCTGTGCTCAGTGGAGTTTACAATCTAATTAGACATAGCAAGGACAGGTGTGGAAAGAGGTTTGGAGCAGGAGCAAAGAGACAGGAACAGGGGAGACAGGACAAAGGATGGTGGTAGGAACACTTGTGAAAGGCTGACTGAAACGTGCAATGTAAAAGAAATGGAATGGCGAACAGCACACTCATGAGCCAAAGGCAGAGGCAAAGATATGAGCCATGAACCCAAGTGTGAGGAGGGACAAAGAAGATTCCTGACACCTAGACAAAGGGAGTTTATTTCACGTGTAAGGAGCAGCAAGGTCTAAGGGGCATACCTACCTGCATGTGGATAGGCAGTGTCCAGTGCTTCTGGCTGTCCACACAAGTAGATGGGCCCAAGACGTTCTGTAAGCTCCTGCTCAAGGGGTGTGAGTGTTGGGGCAAAGGGGCCACCCACCGGTGCCCATGGCATGTTGACTTTCAGCCATGTGTGCATGCACACCACGCTTTATATCGTTAAATCTTTTTTTAAGGCTGTCCAGGTCCATGGTTTGTTTCCCTGCCTGGGCTATGGCCTCCTGCACCTCCTCCCACATGTGTGTATGTGCTGCCACAGTGGTGCTGTTGCTCAGCCGGCCATAGAGCACCTCATAGTGCTCCAACACACTGGCCAGCAGGATGTGGTTTCCTGCTGGCTGAATCACACAGCCCTCCTCTGTTCCGCAGCTGGCAATGGTATGCGCCTTCTCTTGGCACTGGGTGGCCCCTATGTGGGCTGGGACTCAACCAATGGGCCTGCAGCCACCACAAAATGCTCAACACTCCCTGCTGTCTCTGGGTCCTGCTGAACAGGGGCCCCTCCTCCTTCGCCCCTCCTGCCATGTCCTGCTGCTCCCTCTTCCTGCCCTCTGTGCCCTCTCCCTCCCTGTCACACATCCCGGCTCTTCTGCAACCCCTCATACCTGCTCCTCATCCCACCTCCTCTGCCTGCTGCCTGCTCCTCAACTCTGATGCTGTATCTCAAGACTGCTCTTTGCCTCCCCTCCACTCTCTCTCTCGCCTGCTTTGCCTCCACACCTCTCCACGCCTCCACCGCCCACACCTCTACACACCTCTCCACTCCACATCTGCCTCTGACACTCTCCATCACCAATCACGTCCCAACCATGCTCCACAACACACCTGCCTCTTTTCTTCACTCTGCTCGACACTCTCCTCGCTTCACCAACAATACACGCTTTCTCTCTCGCCTACACAAACCCCTCAACATAAACCAGGTGTGCAGGTGTAGTTATAGGTTAATTTTACATAGCGCACGTTGTACATGTGCCACAGCGCGAGCGCGTTGTGCTGTGCACATTGCGCATGCACTGCGGTGAGTGTTCATGTTGCACGCATTGCATATGTGCCACAGGGATACAGACGTTGTGCGCGCGGGACCCCATCTTACACACGTGCCTTCCGTGAGTGTGCGGCACATGCGCCTAACATCACACAGCACATGTGTAACATAGTGTCCCGTATGCACACCTTCTGCATATCTGCAGTGCATGCGCAACGCACACGCGTGCCGTGCCACATGTGCAATGCGCACTACATAAAATTAATCTATAAACACACCTGGTTCACGTTGAGGGGTTTGTGTAGGCGAGAATAGGTGTGCTTTGTTGGTGAAGCGAGGAGAGTGTTGGTGGCAGGTTTATCGTGGAGAGTGGCTGGGTGTGTGATCGGTGGTGGGGTATTTATTTTATTTATTTACATTTTCTTATATGCCATGCTATTCTGCATCAGTGTGATTTACATTGAACAAACTGAAATTACATTGAACAGGGCATTACAACTTGGAGATTACTATTTTACAGGGATCATGGGCTATGGAGGGTTAAGTGGCTTGTCCAAGACCACAAGGAGCACCTGTGGTACTAGAAACCCCAGTCCTTCTGGCCCAAGGTTGCTGTACTCTAATGGGATTTGAACCTCCAACCTTCCGGCCTGAAGTACCTTGCCCCAACCACTAGGCCACTCCTCCACTAGTGTGTCTGGATTGGTGTGTGGTGAGGGAGGTGTGTGGCTAGGTTGGTGGACTGAGTGTCTGTATTGGAGTGAGTTAGAGGAGTTGGAGGGGCGGAGTTTATGGTGGCCTTTGTGATTGCTGCATGTGCAGTGGGAGATGAGCAGGGGCTGTGGTTGCCTGATGGGGGAGATGGTGTCCATGGGACTGAGGCACAGGGCATGGGTTTAGTCCCGCTGCAACACAGACCTGCAACTGTCGGGGCAGTCCAGGTAGGGGCTGTGCCGGCATGGCGCAGGAGGTTTGCAGAGTTGCAGGCTCGCCAGCCTTGTCTCAACAGGCTCAGAACTCAGCTCCAGGGCATGCGTGCGGACCAGGTCATCTCCCTCTACTGTCTGAGCACGGGGGCTATTAGGGAGCTCTATGAGGATCTAAGACTTGACCTCGAGCCCCTGACTGGTCGGTCACATGCCATACTGGGTTTGGTCAAGCTCCTTAGTGCCCTACATTTCTTTGCCGCTGGCTGTTTCCAGTAATTTGTGGCTGCAGTGGGTGGTATGAGCCGTCCAACCTTCTCACGCTGTCTCCACCAGGTACTGCGTGCCATGATCAGCCAGGTGGGGAATTACATTGCAATTCCCTACACTAGGCAACAGTGGGGGACCTTGAAACAGGCCTTTGAGGCATTTGTCAGGATACCAAACGTGATGGGAGCTATTGATTGCACACATGTTGCCCTGGTCCCGCCGAAAGACAAAGAGGTGGTATTCCGCAACCGCAAACACTACCATTCCCTGAATGTTCAGGTTGTATGTGATGCAAATATGCAAATTCTGAATGTGGTCCCTAGGTTTGCAGGGTCCACCCATGACTTCTATATCCTGCATCACTCAGCACTATTCAGACAATTTGAGGCAGGACAGTATGAGGACTGTATACTGTTGGGTGCGTATTTCACATCTCCGACATGTACATGTTGATCCTGTGACTCACCGTATGTGCACATGTCTGTCTTTGAGGTGTATCGCTAGTTGTGTCTGTGATTCATCTGTCTGGGTGTGACCTAATATTGGGGGGGGGGTTTGCCCTCCAGCTCTACCTTGCTACGGTGCTGTGTGATGATGGTAGCATGGACGCTTGCATTTGTGTCATGTTTACAGATTATGTTGATTTCAATCCGTACACCTACCCCTTGTTTTGTGTGTCATAATTTCACACGCTGATGCATATTTGTGGTGTTCCATCATGTGCTGTCATATGCTTCTGTCAGGGTGTTTGTGTATTTGGTTTGCACGTTCATACTTGTGTTCATTTGGGTGGACATCAGCACCTGCTTTAACGTTCCACATTTCTTTCTGCATGTGATGCAGGATATGGGTGTTGCCCCTGGTTGCTGATCCCTGTGCGTCAACCACGGACACGTGCAGAGAGGAGGTACAATGAGGCCCATGTCTCCAGCAACTCCGTCATAGAGCACACCTCTGGCATTTTAAAGAGTCGCTTCAGGTGTCTGGATAGGACAGGCGGGGCCTTACAATACCAACCACAGACTGTGGCAGAGATAATTATAGCCTGTTGCATCCTGCACAACATTGCTCTCAGGCACCAGATCCCTGTCAAAATTAATGAGGATCTGGAAAATGGTCCTACGTGCCCTCCTGTACATGCCCATGGTGACACACATGAGGGCACAGCAGTCAGGCAGCAGATGATTGAGCTGCTCTTCTCATGTAAGTACAGCATATGTTACCACATACATTTGTTTAGATATGTGTGTACTGCTAGTGAACATTTATATCCCAATGGTAGTAAGCTGCAACATTGCACTGCCATGTAACAGACACTGCCTGGCCATCCCAGCTCACAATCTAGTCATGAGTGAAACACAGTAAATGTCAGCAGGGCACAACAGTGGGTGGTGGTGGATTATGTGTGTTGGGAGTAGTAGGCTTGTGGGAGGTGTTGAGCTGTCATACCTGATTTGTGGCTGGTTGGGATAGGGGCTGCTGTACAGACTCAGGTAGTTAATTAGCAGCTTAGGGTGCAGCAAGGTGAAAGGTGTGTGGTATGGGGTAGACAGTAGGAGGGCAGATCATAGATGAGACCAGTTGCCAGGATGTGTGTGTTTCATAGTTTTTAGTTGGAGCTGATTGTTTGGTTGTTATGCTCTGATGAACGGGGACTGTGTGTTATTTGTTTCTGTGTAGTGCTACATGTGATACATAGCACTATATACATGCTGAGTAGTAGTTGGATTACTGGTATTTGAGATCAGAAGAGGAAGTTACTGCAACAGCACAGTGTGCCTGTATGTATAGGACAGCACGTAGTCTTGACATGGATGCGGGAATGGATAGGGAACCTGTGAGGTGTCCTGACAGGGGGAGTATTATTGTCATTATATGTGTGGCTGTAGAAAAGCCAAGCAGTGCAGTGTTGCACATTTTCATGGAACACAGAGATGATTCAAGGCCAGATCAGCAAGGTGTAGGTTACAGTAGGCAAGCCAGGAGCTGATTAGGGGGGAGGGATTTGGGTTATAGTTGTGTTTTCAGGGAGGACTGGGGAGATCTAGCTGATGAAAACTAGACATAAACCACAAGCCTCAACTACAAACTGGGTATGTGTGTAGAGGAGGACAGTGCAGTCCACAACAACACCTACATTGTGGACCCTAAAGAGAGGAAGTTCCGGCCACACACACAAAGACGCTCTGATGGGAGGGGAGGGTTTAGGTGCACATATAGGATATCCATGCTTTGCAATTATCAGTTTCACACAGTGGGATGACATGCAGCCATCAACATCAAGTAGAAACTGGACATTGGGGTGTGGTTTGGCAGACATAACTCAGGCGTGGAGAGATATATTTGCAGCACATCAGCACACAGCTGTTAATGTAAGGCAAGATATGAGATATACATACCAGGAAAATGTATATGGACAGAGGATAAGGATGGAGCCACTGCATATTTCCCTGTGTTCCAGGAACTGACAGCACTGTAGCAGATGACATTGAGACACCAGATCACACACTGAAGGGGCATTGGGAGCGATATGGGGGACAGAGGATAGTACTGCATGCTTAGAGCCAAGCAGGGACACATTAGCGAGGAGCTAATTCTGTTCTACAGTTTTTACAGTAACAGAGAGGTGTGGAAGGGGACAGACAGAGTAGGGACCCTTGTTGTTTGCCACACACACGTCAGTGAAAACTTTCACATCAAAAAGATCTGTACAGTGTGATGGGGAACAGTCAGTCTGTTAAGGATCTTGGGGGGTCTGCGAGCTGAGGACGTGAAGGTGCAGTGTGTGTTGCACAGCTCCAACCTGACTTATGTATGTATCTCTTGTGTTTCTCAATCCACAGGACATACTTGGTGACCCTCCTGGTGCTGTGTTGCATTGGCAGGTGACTGTACATCATCCAACATGCAGTGGTCTGGGATAGGTGGACCTACAGCTACTTTGTCTGTGATGACAGTTGGGGGGAGCACATGTCTGCAGTGATCTGTCATATTGTACATATGTTGTTGTTCACATCTTTTCCCTGCACCATCATACCCCGAATGTTGCTGTTGGCACACATATCCACCTGTGTTCCTGGCCAGTTTGTCTTCTCCAACACTGTCTCTGGGACACGTCCAACAGAACTGCCTGTGTGTGCAGGTCCTAGGTGTTTGGGTGGTGGAATGCACATACACCCTTCCCTAGCACTTGTAGCATCAGCCAAGAGCAGGGTATCATTGCATTTAACAGACCTTTATCTCCACTAATCTCCAATTGTGCACATACAGGCCATATGCTACTGCTGCCACGCTCACCTTAGCATACTGTGTGGGTGGGTGCTTTTGGGTTGACTGTGTGATGATACAGTCTGCAGGCATTTTGCATTATCATGTGGAGTGAGGGGTCTGTACACCTGGGGAGCGGTGGTGACTGTGCTATCTCTACCTTACTGCTATTTACCTTGTGGATATTGTGGACATGTGTTGTGTGTTGTGGGCTGACCTATATCTTATGTGCTGACAGACCACTGCGCAACAGCATTTGTGTATCACAGATATCACCATAATGTGGACATGCATCAACAGTGGCTGGACATGGGGACATGGTGACTCTATACATTTCAGTGACATCTTCTCCCTTGACTGTGACGTGCTATAGCCTTTGAGAGCCTCAGGGGATCCCAAAAAAACACTTGCTGCAAACACACAGTAGGTTGCACCTTTGGTCTTTTGTGAATGACATCAGCCTTTACATGTTAATGATTTACTGTTTGTCTCAAAGACATTTCCTGATGGATCTGTGTACACAAACGCTGATGCACATGGGATGGAGCTGTAAGACGCCTGTGTAACATGGGCATGGGCATGACCATGTCCATGTGACACCCTCATCTGTGGTTCCAATTCGATATGTCCCCAACATGCAGTGTGTACTGTGTTGTGATCATGTTATGTTTGCCTTTGTGACGTTTCCTTACGTACATATTGATGTTTCACTCTGTGCAATTTGGGCTGATTTTGCAAGCAGCATACCACTACATTGTTTATCCTCTTCTGACACAGGGCAGTGAACACACAAAGCACATCTACTACGGTGCATCCGGCATCACCATCAACCACCTGTTGGAGGACACAACACCACCATGGAACTATCCCTGGGAAATGGTGCCATAGGATGTTTGCCCTCTGTGAGTGGGACACATGCCTTGGATGGACAGTATTATTGTTGGACTGCTACTTTGGGCATGACAGGTCGGTCCAACACACCGTTGCTGCTGTGCTCTGGCTGGGTGTCATGTTCATCGCAGGAGACACACATGACCTATCCAGTACTGTGGCATATTGGGATATCACACTTGACTATGCATGCCCAGGGTTTCAAAAACAGTCATAACATGACTTGTTGGATTGCAGACAACCTTTGCACTTTGGACACTGTGTACTAGTCCGCACATGTGCAACAGGGACTAACATTGTCACTGTATGTTGTACATCCTTCTGACATTGTGTTGTTGTGTTTTGCCCATGTGTGTGACATGGAACACAAGATACGCTCATCTGTTTGGTATGACACAGGCATACAGATATGCATGTGGCACAGGGGGAACACTGGAGAGGTCCTCTTGTCCATGTACACCTAGCCTCCACTTAGACATGACACAGTATTTGCCAAGAAGCCACCTTACTGCACACCAGCACCTGGAATTGCTGTTTGCAATCACCAAGGGTGTTACAGTGCATGTGTGGCATCACTGTATCATGTTTCAACATACATGGTGCATGTGCATGTGACTGACTATGTTGGTGCAACACAGCAGGTTGCAATATGGCTTCTGTGTGGGTTACTCTAACATGTTTGACCTTTCTTTCCATCGTTATATACAGCTTATTGTGTCTGTTTACTGTACAAACGTGACACTCTGCATTGATTTACAAACCGAGCATTGCATATCTGTGCAGTCCTATTTATCCCCTGAGGTAACGACACTCACATTGCCCCATTATATTTGGAGTGCGGCAGTGTGAGTGTCCATTTTCTTCCTTCATTAGTGCATTCCATGTACCGTGATATATGTGTAAGGACACTGTATCCACACCAACCAGTGCAGGGGGACCTTCTGCATAGTGTCATCTCTGCATGTTTCTGCAGATGGTTTCTTTTGAATTCTCTGCGTTCATGTGCCTCTACTACCTGTTAGCATATCCTCATTGTGCATTCAACGATTGTTTAGGGTTACATTGTTGCAGCTTTGATTCCTATGTCAGGCATTATGTGACAGCTGTAACATAAATTTCGATATGTGTTTAAACTTTCACACTTTTGACAACATATGCTTTTTCATTTGTGTGCCTCCAGTGTTGACAGAAAGATATGTTTTAAGGAACAGATCATGATTGATGTGTGTTGGGCCCTCATCATGCACTGCCTACTGTCTACATGCACATATATGTAACTAACACATTTGGGGCATGCAGCAGCATGTGGGGGGTGGGGGCCTAATGCATACTGCACACCATGCACCTGATGCACATTATGTCTCCTGCCCATCATTTGTAGATGGGCCAGTGACCTTTCTGTAAGATGTTGGTTGCTGCCCTGCAAAATGTGTTTCCATTTTTCACCTGGGGTCCACTCACCTTGATATTATGATGGCGGTATCTACACTATCTGTGATGATTAGCCAAAATAAAAATATGTGTTTGATGTACATTTGTCTCTGCTGCTGCTTGATCACACTGACACTTGTATTTAATGATTTCCTGGTCATGTACATGGCCCACCTGTGCTCACATCCTTGTATGGTGGCAGCTGTCTATCTGCCAGCCGTTTGCCACATCACTGGGTGTTACAAGATCCCATACACACATTCCCTTTGAGGTACTATTTTTGCATTGTGCAGAGTGCTCACTGTGGTTGTTTGGGATAGTGGTTACAGACATGTGCTATAACACCATAGGTTGTAGGCTTGATCCCCACATGGAGTTTGCTTTTTTTTTTTTTCTAGTTGTGCTAACATGACCATTAGGTACCTGCAGGTTCATCACCTATGCACACACCCTTCCATCTCTTCACTGTACACCAAAGTGTGCCCTCTGTGCTGCCTATCCATCACATATTAGCTGTTACATATGTCTCTTTATTTATAGTGTTTACATCGTAGTCTGCTTGGGGGATTGGCATTGCTGCTGTTCGGCTGGGCTATGGCACACATGTTTGTAGGTTCAATTCTCTCCTGTTCTGTTCCAAATTTTGCCCTGCTCCACAGAGCATCCCCTGCGGCCCTTTGGGTTTAGGTTCTTTCCTCTTTTGCATGCTGTATCCACTGCATAACATTTCATTGTGTGTGTGTGCATGTAGTTATATGTGGCTCTGGTCCCAATTACAGACTGTGATCTGATCTGTACACACCAGATCTGCAGGTGCATTTCATTATGGTTACTGTTGGGGGTTTGCCTATCCTGGCAGCCAGCAGGCTTCTTGTGTGAGGCCCTGCAGTATTCTTGTATACAGTCTTTGGTAATGACCTCATGTTGGTGGTGGGGCCTACCGGTTTGTGTATTGCCATTTGTGCTAATGGTCATAGGTTTGATTCCTCTCTGTTCTCTTGCATTTGTTTGCCTGTCCTGCACAGCTACTTTTCATTCCTGTGACAGTCTTATCTGTGCAGATCTGTGCTGTTAGCAAATTGTACCCTTATCACAGTTGTCACCCATCCTTCTGTCTGTCTATGTGTGTTTGCCAGCTGTGTGCCGTCCTACCCCACGTCCTGCACTGCTACACATTTCTGCATTGCAGCTCTCCCTGGTTGCCTCTCCTATGTGTGCTCTGCATAGCACTGCTACTCCGCTGTCGTCCTGTCATGACACCTATCCTGCCACTTCTACCTCCTCTGATGGACTTGTCTTCCCATCCTCTGCCACACACTGTCATTATTGCATGGTACATTACCATCACTCTGTGCATCGCTACAGCTGCCCCCATATGTTTGTCCATTTTTGCAGCTGCCACATGGGCTGGATGCAGATTTGTCTGGTCCATCAGCTCAGATCTACTACCTTCCATTACTTGTGCATTGTCTTTCCTTGTTGCTCTGGCAGTGTTAGGGTTACATCTGTGTTTGGCCCATACCTCTCTTGCTTTTGGGTTCACCTATACATCCTTGGGGCATCTTAAGCCACACCTTAGATTCAGCCAGCTTATGGGGTGCCTACTATGGTGCCTTGGGAGTTGGCAACCTTTCGACATGGCCTCTGGGGCACATTATAACCCACCTTGGCTGACGTGGTGGTTTAGGATGTGCCTTCTGGTGCGCCCTAAAAGGTGCATTCGTTTATGGCACTGGGGTGCAGGTATTTTTAGCTGGCAGCACAGATTGTTATACTGTTGCAAGCAGGAAAAGGCATTGCCTCATCCACCCTTATTCATTAGGCCCACTGGGGGATCAAACTCATGACCCATGTGTCAGCAGTCAATGTATCAACCATTGTGCTACATCTCTGTTGCTATGTT
Organism: Ichthyophis bannanicus; assembly: GCA_033557465.1. Classification (NCBI taxonomy): domain Eukaryota; kingdom Metazoa; phylum Chordata; class Amphibia; order Gymnophiona; family Ichthyophiidae; genus Ichthyophis; species Ichthyophis bannanicus. The sequence continues at coordinate 125,930,536 of CM066034.1, read as the reverse complement.
TGCAAGTCAGTGCGCCTAATTAAGGTTAATGTGCGGTAACGTGCACGGCTCCCTCTATCGCGCGATAATGTGCACGGTGCACTTTATCGCGCGATAATGTGCACGGTGCACTTTATCGCGCGATAATGTGCACGGTGCACTTTATCGCGCGATAATGTGCACGGTGCACTTTATCGCGCGATAATGTGCACGGTGCACTTTATCGTGCGATAACGTGCGATTGCTACGTTAAGACCGGAACGCCCACTCCTTTTATGGCATCCTGCACATTATCGCTGGGGCGCATGTTAAGACGGTTTAGTAAACATACCCCTAAATTACCGCGTAAAGCTCTTACTGATTTAAGGATCAACATAAACATCATTATAAAACCAGCCGACAAAGGGGGCGCTTTAGTTATCCAGGACAGACAATCCTATGTTCAAGAGGTACTTTGGCAATTAAACGATCAAGATTTTTAAGAAAAAATTTATAATGATCCTACTCCTGTGTTAAAACAGAAGGCAGATACCATCATTTATATAGGACAACAGGTGGGATATTTGACCAATAAGGAAATTGATTTTTTAACAGTTACACATCCGGTCACTCCAACAATATATATGCTACCTAAGATCCATAAGTCATTAGAATATCCTCCAGGTAGATCCATTTTCTCTAGAAAAGGTTCCCTTTTGGAACCCTTTTCTAAATTTCTGGATGTTTTCCTCAGACCGTTTGTCCCACTGACTAGCTCGTATGTTTGTGATTCCATACCCATCATCAATATTCTACAAGATTTCACTGATTTCAATGATGGACTTTTGCTAGCCATCCTGGATATTGCATCACTCTATACTAATATACCACAACGAGCAGCTTTGAATATTATAGAGGACACCTTGTTCCGTAAGGCCCGTCCTGTTAGGATTCCTTCCTTTTTTCTATCACAAATGGCTACATTGGCCATGACTGAAAATTATTTCTGCTTTAAAGGTGTGTTTTTTAAACAGACTGAGGGAGTAGCCATGGGTTCCTCCATGGCGCCGGACGTTGCAAATCTATATGTCGCACATTTTGAAAAAATCTATTTATCCGGCAACCATCCTTATAAAGAACATATCAGACTATGGAAAAGGTATATTGATGACATTCTTTTAATGTGGGATGGCACTGAGTCCTCTCTGTTTGATTTTTTTTGAATGGATTAATTCTTTAGATCATAATTTACAGTTTGAGGGCATCTTGTACCTAGATGTTCTTATTAAGAAAAGCAATGGGTGTTTCGTTACTGATCTGTTTCGTAAACCTACGGATAGGAACACATTACTCAGATATGACAGTTTCCATAATAGGTCTTTGAAGAACAACCTTCCAATTAGTCAGTTCTTGAGACTTCGGCGCCTCTGCACTACAGAACAAGACTTGCAGTATTATGTATGATAGATTTTCATCACGAGGCTATCCTCCTAAGGACTGTGTCCAGAAAGCCTACAGCAGGGCCAAATCCACAGACAGGAATAGCCTCTTGAACACTAAAAAATCATCTGATGATAACAAGCTAGTCTGTGCTCTTACCTTTTCGGACCTCTCTAGCAAAATTGTGAAAATCCTGAAACAAGAATGGTCCCTTCTTTCTTCATTACCTGCGTTTAAGTCAAAACAGCTTACCGTCGCTTTCAAAAGGAACAGAAATCTAGCCCATTTCCTGGTACCCTCAGCATTATCAAAACCAATTATTGCCCCTAAAGTCAAAGGCCATTATCGTTGTGGTAACTTTACTGTTTGCCCCAACACAACTGTAACCAAAACTTCTTTTTTTCATAATGGTAAAAGCTATTATCTACATCATTACTCAAATTTCAATACACCAAATGTGATTTACATTATTCAATGCCCCTGTGGACTTCTATATGATGGTAAGACGAAGCGTCCCGTAAAGAAACGTATAATTGAACATAAGAGTTGTCTTTCACGTCTTGTTCCAGATAAACCCCTAGTGTCCCATTGCGGTGAAAAGTTGCATTTGGTCTGTGACTTACGTTTTTTTGTTATTAAAGTAGTTAAGCCACACTGGCTTAAAGTAGTTAAGCCACATCGATAAGGTACTCTTAAAACTAGAACAACGTTTTATTTTTGAATTATAGACTTTGGCTCCTGCTGGTCTTAACTCAGAAGTTGACCTTTCAGTTTTTTTATAGTGGCCTTTGAGTTTTTTATAGTGGCCTTTGAATTTATTGATCACTGTTCTAATGATTTTACATAGAGTTGTTTAATTTATTCTTTTTAATCAATTTGTTCCGCTATGTACCCCAATTCCCCATTTTTTTCGGTATTCTTATTTTTATCTTTTTATGTTATTTTTATTGGTGTCTCTTATTTTCACTTCTGTTTCTTATTTATTTATTGATTGATTGATTCATTTATTCTTATTTTATCTACACTATGGTTTTATTGTTATATTTGTATATGGTTGATGTAGTTTTCTTCTTTTTTTTTTTATTGAAAGGCAGCCATTAAATACATAGGAACATAAACCATAAGCATAATACAATATCAAAAGATAACAAAGCCAAAGGTACTAACAAGGAACACAAGGCGAGCCAACAACACGCCTTCTTTTGTTTTTATGTTATAATTATTTTATTTTACTCTTCCCCCTTCCCTTTTCCCCCAACCCCCTCCCACCCAGCATCAAGCCACAGAAAACACATCCCAAAATAACACATCAACCCCCCCACCCTCCAGCGCCCCCTCCCACCCCCTCCCTCCCTAACCTATCTCCCCCTCCCCCCCCCTACAAACCTCTATACCAGCCCATAAGAAGGAGAGCACACGAGCCAATCTACTCACATAAAGCAAAAGGCGGTATCGCCGACGATCATCTCGCAACGTAGTTTGTGACCCTCAAATTTCCCAGACGTGCCATGGCCTTGAGCAATCAGGAGCCATAACGAAGGACAAAGGGTTCCCACACCTGCTCAAATCACGTCAAACGCATCCTACCAGCATCCACCCCACGCTCCATTGTATACATGTCCCACATCCGGTCCAACCAGACAGAAAAAGACGGTGGGAGGGCCTGCTTCCAAACAGAAGCTAGCGACAGGCGAGCCACATTCAAGCCATGGCGAAGCAACGCCAGCTGGGGGCTACATGCCCCAGGCACAGCAGCCCCAAAGAGAAAGATACCCGGGTCCCATGGAATGCTCAACCCAATAAGTTGCTGTAAACGAGCTTGAATCCCCCTCCAAAAGGTTTGAACGTGAGGGCAAGACCACCAGATGTGCGCCAGAACGCCCTTCCGCCCACATCTCCGCCAACACAGATCCGAAACCCCCGAATAAATACGAGCAATCCGCGCCGGAGTCATATACCATCTACATAATAATTTATAGTTAGTTTCGCGGACATTAATCGCCACCGAGCTCTTCCACAACCTACCCTCCACCTGTTCCCACTGTTGCTCAGAATAAGGAAGATTCAAATGAGAATTCCACATTTCTCTATGTTTGACAAATCTCGGTTGCTGCACCTGCAGCTGGGCATACAAGGCTGCTATAAGACCTTTTGTGGTAGTACACCCCTCACAAAAACGCTCCAGATCCGTCAACTCTCGGGCCACATGAGGCCGAACGGTTCTAGCCTGAACCCAATGAGCCACTTGCGCATATTGGAAGAGCTGACTATCGGGAAGGTCGAATTCCTCCTGAAGCATTCTAAACGTTTGCAACTTACCCTCTTCAAACAGTTGCCCCGCACGGCTAAGGCCCTTATGACCCCACCTCCGGAAAGCCGGATCAGCCATCCCTGGGGGAAACGAAGCATTATCCACTATAGGTGCCAAAGGAGTCAGGTCCCTCCCATGAGGCCGAAAGAATTGGTCCCAGCAGCGGAGGGTATGAAGGATATAGGGGTTACTTAAGCGCGTGCCACTTCGTAGTTTGGGACCAAGCCACAGCCGGTCCCCCAATCCCGCTCCCCCCACGATAGTCATTTCCAGTTGCACCCATCGCTTGGAGCTATCCGCAATCATCCACTACACCCCGGCGCGGCACTGCGCCGCCGCATAGTACCAGTGAAAATTAGGAGCCCCCATACCCTCAGAATGCGAACGGGTATAGAAAATGCGGCATGCCAAACGCGGCCGACGGTACTGCCAGATAAACTTCATAAGCAGGGTTTGCCAGGCAGCCAATATTCCCCGGGCCAACGATATAGGGAGAACCTGAAAGAGGTACAAAAAACGGGGAATGACCACCATCTTAACCACTGCAATACGCCCAAACCAGGATAGTATTAGTCTATTCCAGGTCTCCAAATCTCACCGAACCTGCCGAAGTAAGGGTTCGTAGTTAGCCTTAAAAAGGGCCACCCGTTCCACTGTCAGATTCACACCTAAATAGCGTAGAACACCCGACACCCAATGGAAGGGGTAGGCAGCGCGAAGCTCCTCACAAACCGCTTCCGAAACCCCAACATTAAGAACTTCAGATTTAGTGTAATTGATTTTGAATCCAGACACCTGGGAGAAGGTTTCAAATAGCTGCATAGCAGCATAGAGAGACGCAGTGGGTTTCACCACAGTTAATATGATATCATCCGCAAATAGCGCAATCCGGTAATCCGCGGAGCCCACGCGAACGCCCCATATGCCCGGATGTTCATGGAAGCTTTGCGCCAAGGGTTCCATCACCAGTGTGAACAACAGCGGTGACAGGGGACATCCTTGGCGAGTGCCCCTTTCCAGTGAGAAATTTCTTGATTGACCCCCATTAGCCCGAACACATGCCTTAGGGTCTTGATATAAGCTATGAACCCAACATATGAAATTAGGACCAAAGCCCAGCATGTCCAGCACGCACCAGAGATAACCACAGCTGACACGGTCAAAGGCCTTTTCGGCATCAACCCCCCACCACTAGAGTCGGCTGTAAATCTTGCTGCGCCACGTAAATAACCTGCAGCATTCGCCGAATATTATCTGCCGCACAAACCCAACCTGGTCAGGGTGTACCAAAGTTGGGAGGACCCGATTCAATCGCGCAGCCAACACAGAGGCAAGTATTTTGACATCCGTATTTAATAGGGAAATGGGGCGATAGAAGGCCGCGTCCTGCAGGGGCTTACCTGGCTTAGGGAGCATGACTATCAAAGCCTCACGCTGAGATGGAGGCAGAGGCGCCCCCCTCAGAACCTCATTAAAGAGTACTACCAGCGTCGGCGTTAATTGCACATGTAATTTTTTATAGTACTCCGCGGGAAAGCCATCATTACCCGGCGCTCCCCCGGTTTTCAGCCGTCGGATTGCGAGTTCCACCTCCTCCACTGTAAGTTCAGAGTCTAAGTGATCTCGATCGGAGTCAGTCAACTGGGGCAAGGTGATCGTCCGCAAGAAGCCCTGCACCCGTGCCAAATCAAAAGGTTTGGCTTTATATAACTGTTCCAAAAAAGTAGCAAAGACATCGCGTATCTCCCGAGAGATCACCTTCTTCTGCCCCCCAGAATCTTGAAGCTCGCGGACCACCCTCACAGATTGCTGCTGCCAGAGACGTAAGGCTAGGTAACGGCCAGTCTTATTCCCTTGCTCATAAAAGGTTTGTCACAATTTCCGACGCTTATTGTCTAATTCTCTTTGTAAACACGCATCCAAGTTAGCCCGGACAGCCCTCCATTGACACAAAACCCGTCAATTAACTGCCAACTCATGTGGAGAATTAGCTGGACGTCCAGTAACTATTTAATATGGTGTTAGGCCTCTCCAAGCACGCTGGGGGAAATTACGCACTGCCATAAGGGCAAAAGGAAGGGCTTCTGTCCAATCTGTAGCCCAATCCTGTGTCATAGTACGCAAGTGACCTTTGATTGTCCTATTCATCCACTCCACCTGGCCAGAGCTTTGCGGATGATAAGGAGTATGCAGTTGTCTCTTAATACCAAACCAGTTTTCAATACCCTCCCAGACACTCGCAATGAAGGCCGGACCCTGATCAGAAGACAGGACAAAAGGAACACCCCAAACAGGAATAAACTGAGTGAGCAACAATTTGATGGCAATCCCAGCAGTCATACTGGTAGTGGGATAAGCCTCTACCCATCCAGAGAAAAGACAAGTGACCACCAGCAAATACCGCTTCCCTCCTTTGGCACAGGGCAGATCAGTAAAGTCAAGCTGCAAAATCAAAAATGGTCCAGAAGGCCTGGGAAGGGCAGCAGCAATCTTCAGAAGGGATCCTACCCTACCAGCCCTCAAACAATCCAGACAAGCAGCATAGACAGCCTGTGCCACTGCAATAAATTCCGGGTGATACCACAGAACTGAAAAGGCGTGTTGTATAGCTGCAGCTGACAAGTGAAGTTTTTGATGCAAAAACAGAGCAAGTGGGAACAATAGAGCATCAGGGCAAATAAGTAGATGGTCCTTTTTCCAATAGCCCTGTGTATCACGGGATGCACCCCACGAGGTCCATAGAGTTTGGGTTTCAAGGGAAGTATCCTGATAGTGCTGTAAAAGAGACGAAAGGGAAAACAAAGTCATATTAGATGGTGCTAAATACAGCAATGTCGGTGTCACTGATGCTCGAAGAGCAGCTTGTCGTGCTTCCTCATCTGCAAATTGGTTGCTCTTTGACACAAAATCCCCAGCAGAGGAATGTCCTTTACATTTTAAAACTGCAACGTGTGCTGGCAAGAGAACAGCCTGTAGTAAACGGTGAATGCATGCAGCATGCTTAATTGGTTTATTAGCAGAAATCAAAAACCCTCGTTGCTGCCAAATATTACCGAGATCCCATAAAATACTTAATGCATAGGCACTATCTGTATAGACATTTGCCAAAAGATACCTGGAAAATTCAAGTGCACGTGTCAATGCAAACACTTCTGCTAACTGTGCACTAGCAAACGGTAAAGAAGCTGATTCCACTACATCATTAACTGTAGTGACTGCGTAGCCTACACAAAGTTTTCCCTTGTCATCCCTGAAAGCGGAACCATCCACAAATTAAGTCACATCTGGCGCTGGTAAGGCTATAGAAGAAAGATCAGGCCTTGCCTGAGAAACTGTTAAAATACTTTGAAAACAATCATGAGACCCATCCTCCTCCACAAGATCTGCCAATGGAGCTAGAAGTGTTGAAGGGTTGCATATTGAAGTAGTACATACTTTAACATGAGGCTGAGAAATTATTAGTTCCAATGTTAACAAACGTGTGGAGGACAAAGGCTGAGTCTTGGTCAGATGAAGTAACCTAGAAACTGAATGTACCACATACACTTCAAGAGGGTGCTGTAAAACAAGAAAATCAGTTATTTAAATTGCAAAAACCACTGCTATCAAACTGCATAAACATGGTGGAAGTCCCAAAGTCACTCAATCAAATCGCTTTGAGAAATAGCCTACGGGCTTGCAACCAGTTGGGAAAGCTTGCAAAAGTACACAGGTGGCAGAGGAAGTTGAAATAGCAACATACAGTTTGAATGGTAATGAGTAGTCTGGTAGTGATAAACATGGCGCAGTGCCCAGTGCAGTCTTGATATTCACAAAAGCTTCCCACTGTGCTAAGGTGGGTACAATAAGGCCTTCAGGTCCTTCTTTACCAATAAGAGCATAAAGTGGAGCAGTAAGATCTGAGAAATTTGCTAGCCATTGTTTACAGAAAATTAATAGACCCAGAAACCTGTGCATTAACACTGGTGTTGCTGGAAAAGACAATGACAAAATAGGTTTCAATCTAGCAGAGGTAATTGCATGACCAGAGAGTGTTAGGGCAACACCCAGGAAAGTAACATTTTGAGATGCAAACTGCAGTTTAGACAAATTAACCTTCAAACCTAATTCAGCAATATGAGCTAATAAAGACAAGGAATTTGACAAGCAGCTTTCATAATTTGGTGAACAGAGAAGCAAGTCATCTACATATTGTACTAAAGAGGAATGGTTGAGTTTTACATCCAATAATGCAGTTCTTAGGGCCTGCGAGAAATATGCAGGACTATCAGTATACTCCTGACACAAAGTGGTCCAGGTATATTGCTTATTGTCAAAATAGAAGGCGAATAAAAATTGGCTGTCTTTGCTAATTTTCACTGAAAAATAAGCAGAACTTAAATCCACAACAGAAAACCAGGTAGTCCCTGAAGGTATCTGCATCCAGATATCATGTGGATTAGGTACCAAGGGAAAAATTGGCAAAATCACATTATTTACTGCTCGCAGGTCTTGTACAAATCTATAAGTCTTACTGTCAGCCTTTAGCACAGGAAGGATTGGAGTATTGCATGGTGAAGTTGTAGGATAAATGACACCTTGTTTCTGGAGATCCGCAATTACAGGACGAATTCCTTCAATGGCAGCTGCTGGCAATGGATATTGCTTGAGTCTAGGAAGCTGAACTCCAGGTTTCACGGTGATTTTCACAGGAGGAATAGAAAGGCACCCAACATTAGATCCTGGCACTGTCCACAAAGTAAAAGGAAGGTCTTCAAGCGCCGGATGAACAACACTGGCATCTGCAGGGGACGGAACTTCAGAGAGAGGGTACAGCTGGAAAGAGAACTTGCCCCCCATCCAGGATAGAGTAGCATGATGTGACACCAAAAAATCCCAACCTAGAAGATTCACTGGCAAAGTGTCTCCCACAAGAAAAGTAGTTGGATATACAATCTCTCCAATCCTGAGGAGTTACAGTCAAATTGAGGAATAGTCATGCATCCTATGTATCACCTCCATAATCTTCTGGGTTAGAGAAGCACTGATATACTGGAGTGAATTCAGCTTGTACTGGAGGGGGAGGGGGGAAATCAGCTCTCTGGCCATCAGGATTTTGATTCCGGGGGCAGTCTCGCTGCAAATGTCCAGCCTCTCCACAAGTATAACACATACGCAGCTCTCTGGACTGTCCACGCCCTCGCTGAGAATTCACATAACCCTCTCTAGCTCTGAATCTACCCCTCCCCCTTCCCATGGGAGTTTGCATGGAAGCAATCTGCAAATTAAGCAATTTCGCTTTTTTTACATCTAATCTGGTTTGTTGTTCTTGTTGTTCCTTGAGGAACTTCAACTCACTGTATTGGGCCCCTTCCAAAATTGCATCGGCTGTTCTAGCTAGCCAATCTATTATTGAAGTTTCTAAAATTTCTTTTATTCTTGGAATCAATCCATTTACAAAAATATTAGTAAACCCTGAAGGTGTGTCTTCTGCCTCACCAGAATAGTCTTTAAAAGCTAGCATACACCTAGTGTGAAAATCTGTAACCTTTTCACCCCTATCCTGCCTTAGAGATGTTAACCTCGACCAATCCTTTACAGGTTTACATACTACCTTTATAGATTCTAACAATTTTTCTCTACATAAAACAAAATTATCCCTTTGTGTTTTTACTTGAAAATCTGTTACAGGGTCTGTCAGTGGCCATTGCCAGTTGTCATCCCTAATTGGATGAGTAACCTTATGAAAATCAGCTGGATTAAAGAAAACAGATATGAGCAAATTATCTAGATCTGCCCAAGTAGTATTATAACTGTTAATTATTTGAGACCATAAAGACACAAATCTACCAGGATTATCCCTGTAGCTGGGAAACGTTTTAGCCAAATCAAACACCTCTTTAGGACTCCAATTTGCAGGTACAGTCATTAAACCCGAAGGTCCTGTGGGATATAGACGAAAAGGATAAGTAGGCACAATATAATTTCTCATAGTTGCTTCAGATTTAACTGTGCTAGAACGTACATGGTTTATAGCTTCCTGAATATAGCCGAGATCATAATATAATTCATCATACTCTTCCTTGTAGTTTTCATAATGCCTATCCAAATCTCCCTCAACTTTATCAATAATGGCACTAGGAATGCTCACCTCCTTTGCAACGGAAACACACTCATCTAGTGCTTTCCTTAAGGATTTTATCAGAAGTACAATACTTTCTGTTTCACTGTCTAAACGTGCTCTTACAGCTTTGAGCTGAGAAATAGTACAAATATCCAGATTACCCAACTCCTGCCCCCTTTCCCCTTACTTTTTTTTCTTATCAAGTATTTCCTTTCTTAGTTCTGTTGCACGAGTGACCCGCCCTTGCTCAGCTAGTGCCTGGTCCCTTCTACCAGGGGGAGGAGGAGGGGATAAAATTGGGTTCGCTCCAGCTGTTACTACTAGTGCAGCTACATCTGCCTCATATGCTGGAGAAACAACATCCGTAAATTTCCCTTCACTTACTCCATCCCCATTTGCATCACACAACTTACTCGGTTTAGAGTTCTCTAACACAAACAAATCATTTTTCAATTTCTGAACATTTTCCTCATGTTTCTCCTCATATGCCATTCATTCCCACCATGTAAATACAATCCACTCAGAGGTATTGCACGGCTTATTCTTAACCGTCAATGCACATCGCAGGTAACGAATCTTATCTACAGAAAAAGTTCCTTCCAAGGGGAACTGCAGAATCACATTATCTTTAGTCATTGCATGCCAATGTACAATGAAACCGGTAGCCACATCCCCATATTTCTCACGCATACAATAAGAAGGGCTCCCTTTCTTATATGCTAACACCTTAGCTCTGTCATGCCATTCCTGCATCTGAGACGGAGCCTGGCTACTGAACAGATTACCCATTACTGGTAATACTCACAAATCTTCAGGCACCTTCTGCCCTTTCCTTGAATGCAGAGATCTGTATCCGAGTCACGGCACAAACTGAAAGATGAACTCTGCACCCCCCTCACCTATAACAGATAGGGCTCTTGGGTCACAGAAATCCACAACAAAGCAAGAGAAGGTTAATTGATCACAATCTTTAAATAATATACAACACACTTGTATTATGCACACAGGACCAAAGCGCTTTGGGAGAGCAAGCTAGGCCTCTTTATTTATAGGTAAAGATTCCATTACACAGCATAATTTCACTTTATTATTCTACGTCTCACATCACGTATATTCATAATATACATATTCTATTCTACGTCTAGTGTTATGTATATTCATAATATACTTTTCTATAGGCATGCACGTCATAGGCCGTCATGAAAAGACATACATATATTCTCAGACATGACTATGTAGGCCTTAATTCTTTTTTTTTTTTTTTTTAAATTCTTTATTTTCATTTTATAACAACAAAGGAAAAGGAAGACATACAGCTAAAAGACAGATACATAAAGTGTAATACATACACCAAAGTAAACCCCTGCCACCCCCCTCCCCCCTGCTTCTTCTCTAGAAAACTAATCATCCCCGAAGCGGGCGTGTACTTACATTATTGTGTTACAAAACCTAACGGTGATCTGAAACATGATGAGTGCACATTATACAGGCATGTTGGAACAATGAGCAGATTGTACATAATCATTAAGCATCTGCCATTTAGACAAGCGAGAGTGAGTTTGGGCATGGGGAATAGCTCTCCGAGGTATCTGCTCATATTTACTATATAAGCAGAGGAGGTTCCACCATTCATTGACAGTAAGTCGAGAGCTATCCTTCCAATTCCTCGTGATTAAGCATATGGCTATACCCAGCATGAAATCAAGGAGAAAGCGACCCTTCTTAGGAAGAGAGGGGACCTCCGCCACAGAGCGGAGTCCCACGATCTTCCAAGAGAGAGGTTCGTGAAGGTGTAAGATAAATTGAATACAACCCCAAACCCGCCCCCAATAAACCTGTAGTTGAGGACATTCATAAATAACATGAGCAAAGGTTCCCACAGCAGTATGGCAAGACCAACACTGGTCCCTAGCAGTTGTGTTCCATTTGGCTATTTTTTCTGGGGTATAAAAGCATCTGTGTGCAAAAAAGAAGAGAGTTTGGGTAACAGAGGCAGACCGGGAAACCTGCACTACTTTGCTCCAGAAAATGCTCCATTGCACAGGGGTTAAAGTGGTTTGCAGTTCGCGCTCCCAGGCTTGTTGGGCTCTAAAAGTGGCCGTGTCTGTACCCTGACATAATATTTTATAAAAGTTAGAGGCTACCCCATGTGTACTACTAATAGAGTGAACTATCTCTAATAGCCCGTCCTCAGTAGGGGCAGAGGGCGGCATGATTCGAGCACTTTTGAGGCAGTGTTGAAGCTGCATCAATTGAAAGTAGTGTTTCGCTGGTAACGCAAATTCCTTTTGTAAATCAGAAAAGGTTTTCCAACGAGCTGCAGAGAAAAGCTGTTGGGGTGTCCAGATCCCCCTTGAGTACCAGGGTTTCCATGCTATCGTTCTATTTAGGACTTGAATTCTGGGGTTATTCCATAGCGGGAGTCCGTCCTGAGGACATACGTTCGGGCCCAGTGATAGAATGAGAGTGTTAAAGGCCGCAAGAGTATCGACAATCATTGGTGGATGGCGGGTGTCTACTTGATAGGACATACCGGGGAGATGGGTCAACGGAATTGGGCTACTAAGCTCCTCTTCTATGTCAAGCCAAACTGGTCTGCTGTCTGTTGAGGCATCTAGCCATCGGGCACCTTGCTTAAGTAGGAAGGCTTGATGATATCTAAGAAAATCAGGAAATCTGGTACCCCCTCTTTCCTTTGCAGACTGTAGTTTTTGTTTAGCTATCCTTGGTGGTTTGCCCTGCCAGAGATAACGGACGAGAAGGCCCTCAATATCTTTATAAGTATGTAGCGGGAGTAAGCATGGCAGCATTTCTAAAATGTAGTTCACTTTGGGGACTATCATCATTTTCACAGTTTCTAGGCGGCCCCACCATGTAAGAGATAAGGGAGGGGGGTGGGCAGGGGGGTTATATGGCGGGGATAGCTCTGACCGGTTTGCTTGCCTTGTTTGAGGTTCGCAGCCTCCGGCGGTGGATCAGACAAAACCACGCTGGAGGGGTTCCGCAATGAAAATGGGGAAAAACTTTTTCTGCTGTTGTTTTGTGAACCTGTTGATTGTTATTATGCTGTTGGTTCTTTAATAAACAGATTATACAAAAAAAAAAAAAAAAAGAGATAAGGGAGACCAACGATTGGTGAGCTCACGGACTTTGGAGACTATCTCTTTGGCATTAAAACTGATAGTGTCTTCTAAAGGAGAACAGTAATGGACCCCGAGATACTTCACCATGCGGGATTGCCAAAGGAAGGGAAAGGCCTGCATGTCAGCCTCATGTACCCAGCGGTTCAGTGGGAATGCTACAGATTTGGTCCAGTTAATTTTATAGCCCGATAATTGTGAGTATCCGTCAATCAGATCCAAGACAGCTGGAACCGAATCGAGGGATACGAAAAGCATAAGGTCATCTGCATATGCAGAGAGTTTAATCTCCCTATGACTGAAGGGGACACCTCGAATACGTGCGGACTGTCTAATAAGGAGGGCTAGGGGTTCAAGAGCTAGATCAAAGAGCATTGGTGATAGGGGGCAACCTTGACGCGTGCCTCTTTGGAGATTAAATGGCTGAGACTTGATGGCATTTACACAAATACTGGCGACGGGTTGAGTATACATGACTTGGAGATATCGGAGGAAGCCCTCCCCAAAGCCATACCATCGGAGAGCTGCAAATAAGAAGGGCCATTCTAGGCGATCAAAGGCTTTTTCGGCATCCAGGGAAAGACCCACCCATGGATGATCTAGATTGGCAGCACTGGATAGCACATGGCACAAGGTCCGAGCATTGTCAGCAGTTGATCTGCCGGGTATAAAACCGCATTGGTCGGGGTGAATTAGGGTGGCCATCCTGTCAGATAGCCGGGTGGCCAAGACCGTTGCGAAGATCTTATAATCGGCATTAAGTAGGGAGATTGGACGGTAGTTGGCGGTTAGCAGCGGGTCTCTGCCTTCTTTCTCAAATACTACCACATTAGCTGCAGAAAAGGATCCCAAAGAGGATGTATCTACCGCAAGGGCAGTAAAATAGAGTTTTAAATAGGGAACTAAATCTGCACTGAACGTTCTGTAGAATTCGGTCGGGAGACCATCGGGCCCTACGGCACGGCCCGAGGCTGTTCGTTTTAGGGCAGATTGGATCTCTGAAGTAGAGAAGGGTTCATCCATCGCATCCCTATCATCTTCAGAGAGGGTCGGCCGCTGAATGCCAGAAAGCAATCGCTCGAATGTCTCTGACGAGAACTCACATTCAGATTGATATAGGCGGGTATAGAAATCCCGAAAGAGTTCTACAATGTCGGAGTCTGTGGTCACTATGCCCCCTCCCTGTGGAGCTCGAAGGGCCGCTACGCGTTTGGCTTCTTTTTGACCTTTCAAGGCGTTGGCTAAGAGTCGACCGGCTCGGTTATTTTCACGATAATATGTCCCTCGCTGAAGCTCAATACTCTTAGAAGCTGCAGTTGAGAGGATTGAATTATATTGAAAACGGAGACGCTGTAATCGAATTAATACACATGGATCAGTACGTGAAGTTAGAACTCGTTCGCCTGCTTTTATTTGTTGGTCTAGTATGAGTAGCTGCTGTTTGCGTTGTTTCCGCAGGCGGATTTGATAGCTAGTGATCGTTGCTCGAATGGCCGCTTTGAAGCCCTCCCACCAAGCCCAATTCGCAGTATCCTGGGGTAGATTAAAATGGAAGTAATCCTGTATGGCTGCTCGAATTTCTAACTGGAACTCTGGCTGAGTTAACAGGGCTCTATCAAAGAACCAGGCTCCCGAATTCCCTTGGGGTGCAGTGGTGCGTAATTGAAAGGAAATAGCAGCATGATCTGAAATATGTTGGGAGTGAATCTTTGCAGTGTCCACCTGAGGAACTAACAGTTTTGATATTAGAAAGAAGTCTATGCGAGACTGGGATTTGTGAGGGGAAGAGAAGAAGGTGAAGTCAAGCTCATTGGGGTGTAGTAACCTCCATAGATCAACTAAAGCAAGATCTTTGATCAGGGAGGTAAGCGTGGTGTGACTCTTGGGGGGACCACTTGTCCTAGGCGGCTGTTTGTCAATCAGGGGATCAAGGACTAGATTGAAATCCCCCCCAATTATCAATGAAGTATTAGCAGAGGCCTGCGCAACCTGAGCAATGGTAGCAAAAAAGGCAGGGTCATCCACATTAGGAGCGTAAAGGCATATACATGTAACTTCAAGGCTACCTATCTTGAGGTGAACTCTGGACCATCTACCTTCTGTATCTGAGCTAGTCGCAATAATAGTAGCATGCAAAGACTTCCTAACCAGTATGGCAACCCCACATTTCTTAGAAACGGCTGGGGAATAGGCGGCCACCATGTAAGGTTTAATATTGAGTTTAAGAGTTTCCTTCAAATTTAAATGCGTTTCTTGGAGAAAAATCAGATCCGCAGCTTCCTGACTTAGGTAGCTTAGGATTTTCTTCCGTTTTATCGGATTATTGATTCCTTTTACGTTCAATGAGAAAATCTTACATGGTGCCATCAATCGGTAATAGACATTTTAGGTAAGGGCGCTTGAAAACATACAACATAATCAGAATCTGTGCAACAATGACATAATCACCGAGTATGCTGGCTAATACACCCCATATTGAAAAGTATGTACCAAAGTATCTTAGAGAAGAAGCAAAACCCCCAAAGAATATGGCGACCATATGTCTGCGGGAGGAGGCCCTAGAGAGGAAATAGAAAGACATGAAAAAAAAGAAAAGAAACACCAGAGTCCATAATTAACACTGTCTCTGATACTCATCGAGGCTACTGTGGGTAGATGGAGTCGGGTCACAGATATCATCAAAAGTAAGGCAAACAAACTGCCCTCGCCAGACTCTTTGCTGGGCTGCGGCAGATCCAATATGGCAGGTACAGCGGATATGAGAATACTTGCAGGAATATTCTGGAAGTCAGCGCATCAAGTCGGCTTCTTTGGAATCCAAAAACTCCGCTAGTAGATCAGGGTCCTCAAATGTTCTTGTCTGATTGTGAAGCGTGACTCGGAGCTTGGCCGGGTACATCAGGCCATAGCGTGCTTGTAGTTGTTGAAGCCTCGGCCGGAATTCCAGAAAGCGCTTTCGGCGGTCGACCATGGGTTTAGCCAAGTCAGGATAGAAGGAGATCTTGTGGCTCTCAAACTCCATATGGCCCTTTGCCCGAGAGGCACTTAGAATTTGCTCCACGTGTTGATATCTCAAAAGTCGAAAAATGATAGGCCGCGGGGTCTTCCTGTTGAGCGTTATGCTTGTGGGTACACGATGAGCACGATCGATCTCCAAATCTTTGGTAAAGGTGATTTGGAGCAGGGAAGGGAGGATTTTGCATAAAAACTCTTTCATGTCTCCCGATTCCGCTCCCTCCGGTATGCCCACGAGTCGTATGTTGTTGCGGCGCGCTCTATTATTGCCATCTTCCACTTCTTTCTGCAAGGCCCGCACCTGACGTTCAACTTTGTCGAGTTTGGACAACCGGGCCGCATGGGAGTCCAATATGCTCTCCATTTTGTCCTGACGCGAAGAAAGCCCTTCGAGCTTGCTTTGCAGCACACCAAGATCTTCCCGCAGCGCTCGGAGTGCTTCACCGTTTGACTGCACGAGGTTTTTGACCCCTCTAATCTCTGCGAGGATTTCCTGCTGCATTTCGGGGCCCTCGCGCAAGGCCAGCCCCTTCTGCGGGGACGGGGGTTCAGTTTTGGAACGTTTGCCGTGAGAAGCCGCTGGAGATCCAAATTCTAGGCGCGTGGGTTTGGTCCCCGCCATCTCACCAATGTGCCCCGGCAAGATCAGAGTAGAAGTTCCAAGTATGTACGGTGTTAATTCAGGATTCTGAGTAGGCCTCTCGGGAGCCTCAGCGTTATGCGACCATCCCGCTGGACATCAGGCTCCGCCCCCCCTGTAGGCCTTAATTCTAATTAATCCTAACACTGACAGTTTGATATCTCTGACCAGAGACAGTGAGACTGCGAAGCTAGATAAACAACTTGCCTTTTACTTATCTTTCTAATAACATAGGCTAATGTTTATGCTATCTAAACCTTTCACCCAATTTCTCCTACAGACTTTTCAAGGATGGTATTAAATAAGGAACTACAAATGATATTAACTCTTTTTAGGAATTATAGCAATATAATGTTATTCACAGGGCCTGACTGTGTATCCAACCTGGTACAATCAAGCTTTCTTTCAATGTTCATTTTCTACTTTTTACATACACATGTGATTTTTAAATGTGTTTGATTTGTATTAGCTTATGATGCATTGCTTTTTAGCTCTTTATTCCTAAAGTTGTTCTCTTCACCGTATAATGCTGCTTTGCAATTACCTATGTACACATTTCCTAAGTTCACGGTAGCCTATCTTTTCTTGATTCTTTCTACAGTCTGCGAATGGCATATACACTTTCTTATCGATTCGCGGTTTAATGACAGCTCATACTTCTACAAGTTTGCTTTTATTCTGTATTCTATTTTTTCCCCTCTCTGGGTTCCTCACATTGGTTTTTGGTGCGTGATTTCCCTTAAAGTTTTAATTTTTTTAACTTTCATTAGTCTTTGGGGATTCATTTGTCTGACACTATGACTTTAAACTTACTCTTTTTAGCATCTTCAGCCTAACAGCTCTATATTTTAGCAAAGATGTTCTTCTATGGCATAAGCGTGCTGCAAAAGAGTATGCATATGTTTTGCCTTTTTATTGTGCTCGGATGTTTGACGGGCTTAGCATAAAGGAATTTGTTATTTTTTACTTGCACTTTTTTGAAATGCTGAGTATCTGTTTCTACACTCTTTGAATTATCATATTGGTTCTTTATATGTCCTACTCTTGGGCGTATGTTTACTAAACTGCGGTAATCGTACATAACGCGCATTATGTAACGTTAACGATCGTAAGCACAGCATAACGCGTGTTATGCTGCGCTTACGATCGTTAACGTTACATAACGCTCGTTATGATGCGCTAACGATCGTAATGCCCCGCGGCGCGGTAAAACAATCGCAGAAGGTGTTGAGAGGGCGGAGAGAAGGGGTCAATGGGCGGAGAGTGGGCAGGGAGAGGCTCCCTTCACACTAACGCGCTGATCTGAAGAGCTCAATTCCAACGCGAATGAAAACCTGCCGTTAAATGCACATTACAGGGGAGAGAAACTATTTCAGTGTCAGCAATGTACAGCCCAGGCAGGGAAACCTAAAAAAAGTGATGTGTGATACATGTACACAGAACAAAAGGGCACATAAACACTGAAAATGACCCCAAAAAACTGGAAAAAAACCATAACCAAGCTGGCCAATAGTGGTATCAATGAGAAACATCAACATCTCCCCCTCCGAGTAAGCTCCATAGAACAGATATTTTTTTTTTAAACTTTATTTAAATTTCCAACTCAAACAAAACAATGACATCAACAAATAACGTTACATCAATCACAAGAAAACAGCAGCTCCCCAGCAGGTGTGTGTTCCGCCTTTTTTCATGTGGAATTCTATCCTGTCCTGACCGTGATTGCTGCCCAGCTCCACCACGCATCCAGCGCTGCCCTTGGTGATTGTTTGCTTTCCTCTTGTTATGTCTTTATGTATTTATTCATTTATTTAGCTGTATTTTTATCCCACTTTTCACCGGGTCAGAGCAGCGTTACATTAAAGGGGGGGGTGGGGAATTTTACGTGTAGGGCAGGGCCATCACCAGGGAGGCTACATTGACAATTTCCACAGGGCACATAGGACATACTATGGACATTGACAGATTGTGGACATTGTCAGATTCGTATAGGGTGGGTTAGGTGTAAGGGTTGAGGTGTTCCTGGAACTGGATGGTTTTCAGCTGTTTTCTAAAAGATAATTGGTCTGTGTTGTTTCAAGGGCAGCTTGGTAGAGTGTTCCATAAAGATGGAGCATACATTTCAAAGGCTCGATGTCAGGTCCATTGCGAGCATTTGTTTCGTTTCTGACGTACAGTGAGGGGGTTGGAGGAGGCTTGTCTGGTAGTTCTTCCGTGGGCTGTTCTAAACAGTAGGGTGTGAATTTGGTGGTTCGGTGCTTGATGTATGGCTGTGTGGGTGAGTAGGATGGCTTTGTATTTACTCCTTGCTTCGAGTGGGAGTATGTGTAGGTCTTTCAAGATTGGGGTGATGTGGTCTGTATCTTTTGCATGCTGTACCCACTGCATAACATATCATTGTGTGTGTGCATGTGTCCCTGGTACCAAATACAGACTGGGATCTGATCTGTACACAGCAGATCAGCAGGTGCATTTGTTCATGGTTTCTCTTGTGGGTTTGCCTGTCCTTACAACCAGCATGCGTCTTGTGTGAGGGCCTGGACTATTTGTGAATGCAGACTTTGCTATGACGCGGACATTGGTGTTCTGTCCTACCGGTTGTTACATTTTCATTTGTGGTAGTGGTCGTAGGTGTGATTCCTCTCTGTTCTCTTGGATGTGTATGCTTGTCCTGCAGATGTGGTTTCAATTTGTTTGACGGTCATATGTTGGCAGGTTTGTGCTGTGAGCACATTGTACCCTCATCTGAGTTGTGAGCCATGGTTCTGTCCATCTTCTGTCTGCCAGCTCTTGTGTCATCCTACCCTGATGTGCATGCTGCTACAACCCATCCTGCACTCCTACACCTTCCTGCATTTCATCTCTCCATGGTTGCCTCTCGTGTGTGTGCTCTGCATAGCACCTCTAGTCCACTATCATCATGAGATTTCACCTGTCCTGCCATTTCAGCCTCATCTGCTGGACACATCTTCACATCCTCTGTCACACACTATCATTATAGCATGGTACATTACCATCACTCTGTACATAGCTACAGCTAGCCCCAATCTGTTTGTGCATTTCTGTAGCTGCCACATGGCCTGGATGTCATTTTTGTAGTACAGCACCTGTGATCTCTGTGGTTCCTTTCCTTCTGCTTTCCCTTTCCTTTCAGCTCTGTGCAGTGTTTGGGTTACATGTGAACTCGCCTTTGCTGACGTGGTTGTTTATGATGTGCATTCTGTTGCACCCTAAAAGGTGAAATACTCTACGGCACTGGGGTGGACTTGTGTTTAGATGGCAGCACAGATTGCTGTACAATTGCATGCTGAAAACAGATGTAAGTAAGCCAACCTTAGTCACTGCTCATTTGGAGACATGACCCCTGCACGGTCAGTCAGTGCCCTCACCTTTCTGCTACACTGCTGTTCCCTCTTGCATGTCTGCTCACCTACTTAGGATTTCCAGGCGTTACAATGCACAATGATGCCAGCACTGACTGTGTTTGGACCATGCCCTGCCTCATATGGCAACCAATAAAGCACCCTATACACAACATTGTGGGTTTCGTTGGTGGACAGTGCACTTTAAAATCTGACCTCTGAGGTACCTTGAAGGGCGCCTTATGCATTACCTGCTATTACAGTGCTTTCATAGTGCATTTGCTAGCAGTAGTAATAACAATAAAATGTAACATGCCTCCTAAATCACTATTCCTCATGACAGGTGATGGCTCAGCCAGCCTTATTCATTGGGCACAGCAGGGGATTGAACCCATGACGCTAGTACCATTGGTGAGTGTGTTAACCATTCTGCTGTGGCTCTGTTTGTTTGCTTAAATATCAGCGCAGCGCCTTATGCCTCTAAAATATTATGTAGGCAATAACTTAATGTACCTCCTCTGGCAATATTACCTATGACAGATGATGCATCACCCAGCCTTTTCTCGTTGTGCACAGCTGTGAATTCAACCCCTGATTGCTGCACCATTGGCCAGTGTCCTCCCCATTGTGCTGTGGCTGTGTCCTTGGACTTCCACAACAGCGCACCGCCTTATGCCACACACTATTCAGATCCCTCGTAAAACATTGGCATCACGCCTTCTGCTGGCCATTATTTCTTTGCCTCTTCAACTAATTACTCTGGGAGCCTTGTTCACTGGGCACTGTGGGGGATCGAAACTGTGATGCCTGCACCAGTGGTCAGTGTTGTGACCCTTGTGCTGTGGCTCTGTTCCTTTGTTTGGACATCTCCGCACCGCCTTAGGCCTTCTGCATTCTGCCGCACAAACTGCTAAATACTTTAACAGCGCAGTGCCTAATGCCCACAATTAACTGCCATACTCCTTATGATGCCAACACCTACCAGTGCACCACCTACTGCCGGCATAAAATAAACGTGCGCCACCTTATGCTGCAAAATTATTACTATGACCCCTAAAGCACTTTTAATCATTAAATTTAAAGCCTCAAACAAACATTTCCATGGTGCACAATGGTGGATTGGACCCCTGGCCCATGCACCATTGGTCAGTGTCATAACCGTTGTGCTGTGGCTCTGTTCCTGTGTGTGCCCATCAACGCGCCACTTCTGCCGGCCACTATTACAGTGCCTCCGAAAACATGAAAGCACCGCCTTATGCTGACCATTTGTTCTATGACCCCTAAAATACTGCCTCAGTGAGGCTGAACACTGTGAGGGATTGAACACCTGCTCCCTGCACTATTGGTCAGTGTTTTCACCATTGTGCTGTGGCTCTGTTCCTGTGTGTGGACATCAGCGCGCCGCCTTATGCAGCGCAAAATAACAGTGCGCCGCACTAAATTAATATGCCTCCTAATGCACGTTTATCCATTAAGGTTCATGCCTCAGCCAGCCTTTTTCCGTGCGCACAATGGGGAATTGAACCCCTGGCCACTGCAACATTGGTTAGTGTCTTCACCATTGTGCTATGGCTCTGTTCCTGTGTATGTATATTTGCACACCGCCTTATGCCGTCCACAACTAACAGCGCACCGCCTAATGCCGCCCAAAACGCACAAGATGAACAGCGCGCCACCTAATGCCGCCCAAATTTGACAGCACATCGCCTAATGCTGCCCAAATTTTACAGCGCAACGCCTAATGCCGCCAAAAATTAATTACTGCCGGCCAAACGTAACAGCGCAATGCCTACAGCCGCACAAATGTAGTATGCCTCCTAAAAAACTTTTTAACCATTACTATTCAGGCCTCAGCCAGCCTTTTTTGGTTGTGCACACTGGGGGATTGAACCCATGGTCCCTGCACCATTGGTTAGTGTCTTCACCATTGTGCTATGGCTCTGTCCCTATGTATGGACATTTGCGCACCGCCTTATGCCGTCCACAACTAACAGCGCACCGCCTAATGCCGCCCAAAATGCACAAGATGAACAGCGCGCTGTCTAATGCCGCCCAAATTTGACAGCGCAATGCCTAATGCCGCCAAAAATTAATTACTGCCGGCCAAACGTAACAGCGCAACGCCTACAGCCGCACAAAAGTAGTATGCCTCCTAAAAAACTTTTTAACCATTACTATTCAGGCCTCAGCCAGCCTTTTTTGGTTGCGCACACTGGGGGATTGAACCCATGGCCCCAGTACCATTGGTTAGTGTCTTCACCATTGTGCTATGGCTCTGTTTCTGTATAAGGACATTTGCGCACCACCTTATGCCGTCCACAACTAACAGCGCACCACCTAATGCCGCCCAAAACACACAAGATGAACAACGCGCCGCCTAATGCCGCCCAAATCTGGCAGCGAAACGCATAATGACGCACAAAATTAGTTACTGCTGCCCAAACGTTACAGCGCGACGCCTAAGGCCGCCCAAAATTAGTGTGCCTCCTAAAACAGTTGTTAACCATTACTATTCATGCCTCAGCCAGCCTTTTTTGGTTGTGCACACTGGGGGATTGAACCCATGGCCCCTGCACCATTGGTTATTGTCTTAACCATTGTGCTACAGCTCTGTTCCTATATGTGCCCAGCAGCACCACACTTAGCCTTCCCATGCGCTAATGTGGGCCCCGCATATTACGGCAACGTGCACACCTACGGTCGTTTTTTTTCCTTTTTCTGCCTGAACCGCCCACTCCTTATATGGCACAAGCACACTAACGGGGACCCGCACATTTTCGGAGTTTAGTAAACATACCTGTATATTCCTTGATCTTAAGAAGTAAATGTTTCAAATAGTCTTCACTAATGTGGTATCATCAGCATAGCAGGTGTTGTTGATGAGTCTTCCCCAATCTTCACCTCTGGTGTATTTATACAGTCCTGCTTCTCTGATGGTTTGTTCTGCATATAAATTAAATAGGTAGGGGGAAAGTATGCAGCCTTGTCATATGCCTTTGCTGATTTTAAACCATTCTGTTTCTCCTAGTTCCATTCAAACTGTTGCTTCTTGATCAGTGTAAAGGTTGTGCAAGAGAACGATCAGGTGTTCTGGAATACCCATGCTTCTTAATGTGGCCCAATGTATCTCATGGTTTACACAGTCAAAAGCCTTGCTGTAGTCAATAAAACACATATAGATATCCTTTTGATATTCTTTTGTCTTTTCCAGGATCCATCTCACATCTGCGATAATGTCTCTCATTCCTCTCCCTTTCCTGAACGCATACTCTTAGTTGGTTATCTGTACTACAGTCAGCTCCAGGTTTTGTCTTTGTTGATGTTATTGAGCTTTTCCATCATTGTCTCCACAGATGTAGTCAATTTGATTTCTGTACAATCCATTGGGTGAAGTCCACGTGTACAGTCGGCACTTGTGTTGCTGGAAGAAGGTGTTTGAGATGAATAGATCATTGGTCTTGCAGAATTCCAACAGTCTTTCTCCAGCTTTGTTTCTGTTGCCAAGTCCATATTTTCCAACCACTTTGCCTTCTTCTTTGTTGCCAACGTTTGCATTCCAGTCACCCATGACTATCAGGATATCCTGTTTGCATGTTCTGTCAATTTCAGCTTGTACTTGTTCATAGAACTCATCAATGTCTTCCTCTTCTGCAGCTATTGTTGGGGCATATACAAGTAACGTGGGGCATATACCTGTAACATTGGGGCATATACCTGTAACGTGTAAGTTTCTATGTTCAATGTAAATCGCACTGATGTTGAATAGCGCGGTATAAAAGAGACTGTAAATAAATAAATAAATAAAATAAAATACCTGAATTATAATTGTGTTGATGAGCTTTCCTCAGAGATGAATAAAAATTAAGCATTCACTGACTGCATTGTATTTCATTACAGGTCTTGCAAGTTTCTTCTTAGCTATAAATGCAACACCATTTCTTCTTTGTCTTTCATTTCCAGCATAGTAAACCATATGATTGCTCAGATAGGGGCCCCTCGATATTGGATTGGCAACAGAAAGAGACAACGAGAGAAATACGGATACCAAAAACAAAGGCAGAAGAAAAGATGGCTAAAGATGTAAAGTGTGGAGAGAAAACTTTTTTTCAGGCATATTCAGGAGAAGAGGAAGATTAGAGGTGGACTTGCCAGACTCAAAAGTGTCAAGGGTGGATTTGTGGAAAGTGACATTGAAAAAGCAAAAATGCTAAACAAATACTTCTGTTCTGTATTCACAAAAGAAAATCCTGGGAAGGACCATGTAAGATTGACAAGCATACAAATGGAAAGGGAGTAGATACACCATTCACAAATGATGATGTTTTTGAACAACTTGCAAAACTGAAAGTGAACAAGGCCATGGGACTGGATGGGATGCATCCCAGGATACTGCAGGAGCTCAGAGAGGTTCTGACAGGGCCTTTAAAGGATGTTTTTAATAGATCTTCGGAGACGGGAGACGTTCCGCAGGATTGGAGAAGGGCTGATGGTACCTCTTCACAAAAGTGGTAATAGGGAAGAGGTGACAAACTATAGACCGGCAAGCCTTACCTCTATGGTGGGAAAAGTAATGGAGGTGCTCTTAAAAGAACTCCGCCTCTGCCAACACACAAAGCAAAGAGTTATATTTTCATATGTTTATATTTATATAGTTTGAGTAATAATTTTATTTGATTAGTATCCAGGGTCACATGAATTTTCCTCTAATAAAATGGGGTCACACTGGAAAATCATTTGGGAAGCACTGCTCTTGAGGAAATTAAAGAGTCATGGAATAGAATAGAATATTTTTGGATTGGGAAATGGTTAAAAGATAAAAAAACAGACCTCTGTTTCTGGTGCACATGTATTCAGAGGGAAACTGCTGAACTCCGAGCCATCTTATTATTAAACCTGCATTTTTAGCTCTGATTTTCCCGATACTGGCGAGCTTCAGTGTCAGCAAGATGCTGAAAGTGCAAAAAGCAGTCCAGAGAAAACTATTAAGGAGATGTATACGGATAGCGTGAAAAAATCCCTCCTGCCCGAATCGAGACACAGCGCAGTGGTGGAGGCTGATGTGATGATGAACCCTCAAATGGCAGGAACTCCGAACTTGAAGAGAGTGACAACCTAGCACTTCTTCTGCAAGAGAATCACAGCTCTAAAGCAGAAATCATCACCACCATCACTGCCAGTTTTGCTTAGCATTTCGATTTGGTGATCTCCCGGATTGTAGTGGAAAAATGTGTTAGTCTGGTTTAGGACAGAGCGACTCAGATGGCAGATTAGATCACTTGACTTATAAAAGCAGTGTGGTGGCTTGAAGATAAAGCTGGAGATCAAGAAAACAGAGATTGCGGTCAGAATATCTGGATCGTTGGTGCACCTGAGGGAGAAGAGTTCCCTGATGTCCACGGTTTTGTGAAGGGTTTGTTCAATGCCTGTTTTCCCGCCAAAATCGCCTCTCCATCCTATAAGATAGTATTCACAGGGAGACCCGACCCTAACCTGGACCTGGAAAGTGGCCGTGTGTGATTATTGTCTGCGTCCTGAGCTTCAAGGATGCATGCAAATCTAAATCTGTCTCTTATAAAAACAAAAAAATTTCTATCTTCCTCGACATGAGTGCACGAAAACGCAAAGCCTTAATCCAGTAGAGAGATGCCCTTCACAAGGTCAGTCTGAGAACTAACATCTGGTTTCTGGCTAGATTAACTGTGTTGGAATGGGGTTATGGTACGGGGTGAGCAGCACTTTCTCCACTCCCCAGAGGAAGTGAAGAAATTCCTGCAGGCTGAACAGGGGAGTTCAGCTGAAATGCAGAGAGTCACTCCAATGTTAAAGATAAAGTTGTGGAACGGAGCCCTGCTGGTAATGTAATGGACTGGTGGAGAAGTAGGGAAGCATCACCGATGTAGACTGTGGACCTTGATTGACATTGGTGAAGAAAGACCCAGTGGTAATAGGGAGACTGCTACCGGCGGTAAGATGCAGGAAAAACGTCTTTAGTAGACTAGTCTGGGAGAGACTGGTCATAGCTATACCTGCATACTGAACTTCCCAGCTTATGGATATCTCTGGAGTTGCAATTTTAAGTTCAATGTGTTTTTTGCTGCATCAGTTTTTCCCAGTGTTAAGGGACGTGCTTTAGACTTGTGCCTGATGTGGGCCTTTTTTGCCTTTTCACCTTGTATGCTTCTGTGGCAGGTGGGGGGGGGGTGGATGAGTCTGGGGGGTTGAGTTCTTAATATAATGGCTGGATTATGCTGTAAGATCATTTTTTCTTACTTTTTTCTTTTTTTTTAAATTTATAACATTTTCAAATGTATACAAAAGTAAACATTCAGAAAAAACAACTATTAATAAATGCTCAGATAACACATAATGCAAAATGAAAAAAAAGTAATGAATAGTTGTACAAGTCCACATCAAAGGAGACAAAACATCGGACCAAACTTCCCATTAATTCATAATAGACCCCTTTTCATTCAAACAACCAGGCGACATAGGTCAAATATACATCATGTGATCTTATCAAGCAAAAACCATTCCAACTGCAATGGATCCATAAAAATAAATTTATTACCCTTGTAGGTGACCAAACATTTACAAGGGTATTTCAAATAAAACGTAGCTCCAGCAGTCAGAACCTTAGGTCTAATTTGAAGGAAAGCTTTACGGCGCAATTGGGTGGCTTTAGCAACATCAGGAAATACCAATAAAGGTTGACCACAAAACAATGCTTCCTTCTTAGAAATGAAGAGACGCAAAATCACACCCTTCATTACCTCCGAAGAAAAGGTAACCAACAAAGTCACCTTCTGGGAGACCTTATCAAACAAAGTCTCCAAGAAGATTGTTAAATCTAATTTATCAAGATCAATTAACTGGTCCATTTCACCCTCTGGTGCCTTATCCAATATACACTGAGGTAAATAATAAATAGAGGAAATAAAGAAATCATCAAAAAATTATAATGCAATGCCTCTTTAAACAGCTCCAAAGGGGAAATAAGACAGTCCTTAGGAAAATTTAGAAACCAAAGGTTCCTGGCCTGGGCTAAGTTTTCCAACAATTCTAACTTAGAATGAAGAAACACATTATCTTTGACAAAATCATTACTCACAGTTTGAACCCCGTTCACCATGGCCTCAGTCCTCCAGATCCTCTCACAAACAGCTGACAAGGTCTCTCCATGACTCCGAAGAGCTAAGGAAGTGCCCTCCGTAAAGGCACACAACTGTGAGAGAGTGCCTGAAAGAACTTCTTTAACTCGACAAATAGCCCAAAGTATATCATTCAAGGAAATCTCACCCATGGGAGGACCTGAAATCCCCAGAACCAGCCCAGCCATAGGCAGCGACACTGGAACTGGATAAGTACAAACAGCACAGGGCAGGTCACACACATGACTCACCAGGAAGAGGAGTTGAAGCCAACGGAATAGGAGAACCATTCAAAACCATTGGTCCTCCATGGGGAGAAACAGCATTACCAATACCTAATTGAGGGGGAGGAGTACGTACCCCGGAACTTAGAGAAACCTCCAAAGATGAAACACCGTCTACTATAGAGATTCCAGTTCACTCAGGTGGGGCAAAATTCACCACATGATGGTCCATAGGGCCAACAACCCCCTTCGATGACATTGGGCCCTTACCTCTCGCCTTCCATTTACCCATGTCTCTCAATTTATTTTATTTATTTATTTTATTTAACTGTATTTATGTCCCGCTTTTCACTGGGTCAAAGCGGCGTTACATTCAAGGGTGGGGAAATTAAGTATAAGGGTGGGACCATCACGAGGGAGACAACATTGATGATTTTGATATGAGACGGACTTAGGACATGGACAGGTTAGTGCAGCTTTGGATCAGTGAATCACGGTGGGCAGATCAGAGGTTGGTGCACTTTTTGGTGGGAGTCGTATTGAAGTATTCCTGGAATAAGGTGGTTTTTAGCTGTTTTCTGAAGGATAGTAGATCAGCATTGTTTCTGAGATGGCTCAGTAGAGAGTTCCATAGGGATGGAGCATAGAGTTCAAAGGTTCGATTGCATGTCTGTTGAGAGCATTTAGTTCTTTTGTGAGGGACGGTGAAGGAGTTGTTGGAGGCTTGTCTGGTAGTTTTGCCTTGGACTGGTCGAGACAGCAGGGTGCGAAGCTGGGTATTCTGTGTTTGGTGGATGGCTTTGTGGGTGAGTAGGATGGATTTGTATTTAGTCCTTGCTTTGAGTGGAAGTATGTGTAGGTCTTTCAGAATTGGAGTGATGTGGTCGGTTTTCTTTGCTTTCTGAATGATTCTTGCCGTGGTGTTCAATGCTGTTTGGAGGGGGTTGGTCTGTGTGGCTGGAAGGCCATGGTAGAGTACGTTGCAGTAGTCCAGATGTGGGAGTGTCATAGCTTGCATTATTGTCCGGAAGTCTTGATGATTTAGAAGTGGTCTGAGACGTTGAACTAATTTTACTTTGTGGAATATTATTCCAGAGGTTTTGGCAATTTGTTGCTTTAAGGTGAGGGCTTGGTCAATGATAATGCCCAGATATCTTATTTGTGGCTGTATTTGAATGCTTGTGGTTCCTATGTTGAGGTGTGTAGGTGGCGTGAAGTCAGGGTCTTTTGTCACTATGACGGCTTCGGGTTTTTTTATGTTGATGGATAGGTTATTTTCTTGTAACCAATTGGATACCTCAGAGAAGCATGCTGATAGATGTGGGTTTGTTGGGTTTGTGGTTGTAATAGGGACAACAATTACACCACAGAAGCTCCCAAGTTCTCCAAAGGGGCTCCTAAGGGGTAGGCCATACCCCTTAGGTCACATCCCTTTGGGCACATACCCGTGGCCGCGTACCGCGGTACACAGAGAAATTTAAACCCCAACGCGAAGAGAGGAGCAGCTGTAGTCCATTCTTTGATAAGAGGGAAATGTTTAAGGGAGTGTTGCAAACACAGTCCAATCCAATGACAGCCTCCCTCTGTAAGATCATTTTAGTGTAATCATTTTTATTGAAGTATAGAACAGTCCATAACCAAATCTGAGTACAAACAACTTAGCAATACATCATGAAAACAGTCTTGTACAGATAAACACGACTTACAACAAGGAAGATAGAACATATACAATCCTATCACACTAAAGTAACAGGTTCTAGGTACATTGCTAACCCAAGTTTCCACCATAATGCATCGTTCGTAAAGTACTCATCCATCCATTTTCTGCAACCCTCAAACCCACCCCCACACCGTTCTGTCCCCCCTCCCTCCCATCCCCCCGCCCCCCTCTCCCTCTGTCTCGCTACTTAGCGAATCAACACATTCACCGACCCCAATCATTCCTCCCCACTCTCCGCGGACTCAGTTAAACATACAGACCCCCATATCTTCAAATAATTATCCCACGCTCTCTGCCCTGCCAACCGGGCCGAGCATTGTTCCATCTCTCTCAGCTCCATCAGCGTCCGCTGCCACTCTCCCACTGTGGGGGCCACATCCCCTAACCAATGGCGTAGAATACATTGCTTCGCAACTGCAAACCCTTTGCCACACAGCCTACGCTCCGCTCCAGCTAATATAACCCTCCCCCCCTCATATCCCTCAAACAGACGCCACTTGGGACAGGGTGCTACATCTTTCCCCAGCCACTTCCCCAAGGCCCTACCAACCCCTAGCCAAAAACCCTGGATGTGTATACAAAACCAAAACCGATGTGCAAATCCCCCCTTGGTCTCCTTACACAAACTACACACATCTTTCTCTGCCAGACCGATTCTCGCCGCCCATACATTATGCACATAAGCTCTCCACAGGAACTTATATTGGATCTTCTGTAACTGAACTGCCTCTGAGATCAATTTAATGGAAGCAAAGGCTCCATGTAAACACTCCTCCTTAGCTTGCGGCAAACCATCAGCCCTCCACTTCTCTGTTAACACGACCAAGCGTTCACTCTCTCCCTCTGGACGGAGAGCCATCCCCAAACCTCGAACAGTTATATTCCCCTCCAAACTCATAAACAAGTACAGGATACCATCCGCCGCCAACACTTGTCCCTGCTCCTTTCGCAACGCTTGAGCATAATGCCGGGCCTGGAAGTAGAAGAATTGGTCCCGAGACCCTAAACCATACTTCACAATCAAGGAAGCAAAAGAGTCAACTACCTCGCTCCCTTCCATACGTAGCTGCCCCACGTAGTTCAATCCCCTTTCCGCCCATCTCTTGGCAACTAGAGTCGTCATTCCCGGGGGAAAAGCTGCATTACCCAGTAAAGGAAGGCAATCAGTCTTGTTCCAGGCCAGATGTCAAAAATGACACAGTGTCCGCCAGGCAACACGCAGTGCTTTCCAGAAAGCCGAAGACTTACACCCCTCCGGGAGCATACCCACCTGCCCCTGTAACGCGGCCATTCGATGCTGCGGAGCCACCAATTCATCCAGCATGGCCACCGATATGACCTCTGAAGTCCCCATGACGAGATCTCGTAAAATTCTCACCCAACAGACCAGGTTATATCCTCGTATCGACAATAAACCTGCCCCCCCCATGTTTGCTGGGTTGGTATAAAGTATCCAATGCTATGCGCGCTCGTCATCCCCGCCACAAGAAGCGAGACAGATGACTCTGTAAGAGCCGTATCTCCTTCCGCGAAACCCACACTGGCATATGCCTCAGCAGGTACACCCAGCGGGGGAATTCCACCATGTTGAATAGCGCGATCCTACCCCGCAATGACAACGGAAGCACCCTCCACCCCTTCAGCCATTTCATCGTCCCTTCCAGCATGGCCAAAACATTTACTGGATAGAGCTGGTCCAATCTCTCAGGGAGCTGAATGCCTAAATACCGCATGTGACCGCCCGCCCAGCGCAGTGGGAAGACTCCCTGCCAGAGCCCTCTATTTCGCCCCTCCCACATCTAAACCCAATGATTTGACTTTATTTTTAATCCAGAAAAGGCTCCGAATGTATCTATGATCTGTAGTGCCCTTACCAACGACAGCTGCGGGTTTGTTAAACAGAGCAGCATGTCATCCGCAAAGGCGCAAACTTTGGTTTCCTCCCCCTTCCAATGGATCCCCAAGACCTCTTCATGCTGCATCAATGTAAGCAACAAAGGCTCTAGCTGAAGCACAAATAGGAGCGGTGACAAAGGGTATCCCTGCCGGGTGCCTCGTCCTAACACGAAGGGAGCCGAGGCCTCTCCCCCATCACAATATACGCACGAGGTTCTGCGTATAACGCTCTGATCCAAGCCACAAACTGCCCCTCAAACCCAAAACGTCTCAGCACCTCAAACATATATGCCCATGAGACGCGGTCAAAAGCCTTTTCCGCATCCAGACTGGCTAACAGTAATGGAACGTTCCCCCGGAGGCACTTCTCCATACCCAGCAAAACCTTCGCAATGTTACAAGTAGCCACATGCCCCCGTACAAAGCCCGCCTGATGATTACCAATAATACGCGCCAGAATCTCCTGCGCATGCGTCACCAGAATGGATGCCAAGATCTTCATATCAAAATTAATAAGCGATATTGGCCGAAAAGAGGCCGGCTCTTTGGGGTCCTTTCCCGGCTTATGGAGAAGCGAGATAGATGCTGTTTTCATATCCCTCGGGAACCCCCCCGTCTCCAACGCCTCCGCATAAACTGCTGCTAAAGTGGGCACCAGGTGTATCTCAAGGATTTTATAGAACTCTGCCCCATACCCATCTGGGCCTGGCGTCTTATGTGTCTTGCCCGCCTTAATAACCAACTGAAACTCTGCCCCCGAAATTGGCTTGTTCAACACCGCTCTTTCCTGCGCCATCACTTGGCGCAGGATCAGATCATCCAGAAAACTACGTTCTTGCTCCCTGTCCTCCGCCTCTGGGGTATAAAGTACACCATAAAAGCGTTCAAACTCCTTCACTATATCCTTCGGCTCTGTGAGCTTAGCCCCTGTGCTAGCTTTAATCACCGTCACCAAGTTAGTGCCCTGCCAGTCTCGTACCAGACGAACTAGCAGCGTTCCTGTCCGGTTCCCAAATCGGAAAAGCCGATGGCGGTAAAACTGCATGTCAAAGACTGCTCTCTCATGCAACAGAGTATTCAGCCATCTCTGGGTCTCCAAATATCTTTGCAGCGTCCCACTATTCGAATTTCGGAGCAACGCCTTTTTCGTTGCCTGAAGCTCGGCCGCCAACTGCACTACAACCTCGTCTACTCTCTTCCGCTCCTTAGCTACATAGGCTATGATATGCCCCCGTACAACCACTTTGCCCGCTTCCCATAGCGTGGCCACCGAAGAAACACTTCCTTCATTATCCGTGAGAAATTCATGCCACTTGTTGCGCACAAACTCCTTAAAGTCCTCTCGTTGCCAAAACTGCCTGGGAAACGACCACCGACCCCCCAACTGGTGGTGCCCTTTCCAACTAATACTCACCATCGCGTGGTCCGAAATTTGTACTGGCCCAATCATCGCCTTGCCCACCCTGCTGAAGGCTGTCTGCGATACCAAAATATAATCCAACCGAGACCAAGTACGGTGCGCTCTAGACAGATGTGTGTAGTTGCACTCCCCCCCATGTAGGACCCTCCACACATCCAACAACCCACCCATCTGGCACAGGTATGATATCCCACGTGTACTCCAACCCCCCACGCCTGAAGGCGCTGCTGATTTATCCAATAAAGGATCGTGTGGGCAATTAAAATCTCCAGCCAAATGTATTGGGATATTAGGGGTACCTCTCAATTTCCGTCCCAGGGCCTTAAAAAATGCATGGTTATATACATTAGGCGCATACACATTCCCTAGAAGCATTTCTTCCCCATTGAGTTTTGCCTGTAGCCAGATGAACCTCCCCTTGGGGTCTCTCTCCTCCCTAAGAACCTCCACTTTTAGCTGTCTGTGAAACAGAATAGCCACACCATTTTTCGGCCCCCCCCCCCCCACTCCTTCTGCCGCATATAGTTGGCCTTCCCAAGTTCTCTTTAATTTTGCATGCTCACTATCAGTAATGTGTGCAAGATGTGTCTCTTGCAGAAATGCCACATGTGCCCCCTGTTTCCTGAGGGCTTGTAACACTTTAGTAAGTTTCAGTGGTGTACCTATGCCCCCAACATTCCAGGAAATGAATTGCAGGTCAGACCCCATCAACCTTCCACCCCCATACTAATCCCCTAACAACCCCTATCAAGGACCCCTGAACTGTGAGCCACCCAGCCTAAGCTCCCAGTCCTACCCGACTTCTAACCCCAATGACTCGCGGGACCCCCAATTGCCTAATATATGATTCACAGTCATTCATAGCTCTCACACACTCTCCCCACCCCTTCCTCCCCCCTTGGCCCCCCCTACCCCTCTATCCTGATCCCCGCCCAGCCACACCCCTCTTCCCCATCCCCCCTCCCCCCTTATTCGCCTCCCTCTACCCACTACCCCTGTCCTCCCCTTCCCCATTACCCCCCTCCTCAATCCCAACTGCCCCCTTCCCCCTCTAAAAACAATCTCCCCACCACTCCCGGCTATATCAGCCAGGCTCAGATCCCACATTCGTGTGCTACAGGGCTTCCCCGCCCTCCCTCCCACGTGTGTCAGTCAGCTCCCCCTGCCATCATAGCTTGCAAACCCAAAGCAATAGCATAGCCTGCAGAAGCAGGGCCGTATTCCACATGAGAACAGAACTCCCCTCGCCCCCCACAGCTCAACAGACAAAGCAACACAGCATACAACAAATTCTGCGTTATGTGCAGGGAGAATACCCGCTCCCTCCCTCCAAAAACAACGCAATTAACCACACAACCAATGCTGCAGAGGACAGCCTTGTGTGCTCTCAAATAAAAATAAAAGTTAAAATAACATAGGATAACATAACATAACAAGAGAATCCTGCAGCCGCCAGGTTTTTTTTTTTTTTTTGTGCTCCTGAACCCTTAACCCACGGCTCTCAACTGCTAAATGCACACCCCTCCTGCCTCAAATCTGGACGTGTGACATATCTGTCCCATCCTTTGCCCGCGGAGCGATGATCATCCCGTCATGTATCACTGCCTTGCTGCTGTTCTTGCCGCTCCAGATCTTCCATAAATTTCCAAGCCTCGGCAACCATAGGCAGAACATGATTCTTCCCTTCATGTTGGACTCAGAGTGTCGCAGGAAATGCCAGAGTGAAGCGGAGTTGTTTTTGAAATAGTGCAGAGCAAATTGGAGAAAAAGCCTTCTGCTGTGCTGCAACAGTGGCAGAATAGTCCTGAAACAGAAGAATTTTCTGATTGTCCATCATCAGTGTCCGTTTCTTCCGATAGGCCTGCAGAATCCTCCATTTGTGGTGAAAGTTTAATATGCGGGCTATAATCACTCTGGGTCTCTGGTTAGCCTCCGACTTAGGCCCAATGCGATGTACCCGCTCTGCTTTTATCTCTCCGACCAGATCCTACAGCCCCAACTCCCGCGGTAGCCAGGATTCCACCATAGGCAATAACATGGCCTCGATATTAGACTCAGAGACCCCCACGAGCCGTATATTGTTCCTACGTGAACGATTTTCCAAATCGTCCACTTTATCTTGCAGTGTCTCAATGGTTTTTTGCAGCGCGGCCTTCTCCCGGGCATGATTCCCCTCTGCATCCTCCAGCTCTGACACGCGGTGCTCAAGCTCTTCAACACGCTGGCCAAACTCCATCAGGGTCTCACCCACCATGTCAAGCTTATGCAGAATCATATCGAATTTTGGATCTAACAACTTAGCCACTTCCCTAGCCAGCTCCTCCGACCAGGACTCCACACTCTCCATGCCTGGGGAGCGTAGTTGCGCCATATTGGTCACCGGCTTCCCCACCGAGGCCGCTCCCGCCTTTGGAGCTTTCTCTCGCTCTTTGCGCACTGAAAGAGGCATATGTGCAGCAATTGTTTGCCCTGGTGACCTCCAGAATTTCCCCTTTGCAGCCGTGTGCTTTGCCAAAACTTTTACCGGGGATAAGACCAAGAAAAAATCAAAATAAGGGTGAGGCAGCCCCGGAGCGAGCAGAGATACCTCTTACTCGCTCATGCGTCACGTGGTCTCCTCTAAGATCATTTTATGTGTGATTTTGTCTCCCCAACCTTTTTTTTTCCTTTCCTGATGTCTGTGCCTCTCCTGCCTCTCTTCCCCACTCTGCAGCCATTACGATGGCAAACATTGGTACTGGACCTTTCTGAAGGCCTTCTCTGCCCAGTGCTTTTTAGGTCAGGAGGTGTCTACTCTCTCTTGCAGAGTTCCGCCCTTATGTAGTTATTCAAATATTGTAATTGGTTAGTAGTGTTTTGGGCAGTGAGAAATGTCCGTCTTCCCTGAGGGTCTTTTGGGTGTCCCTTTGCCTTAGGGTTAGCTTGAATTTGTGTGACCCTGGTCGACAATGACTGCTGCTATTTGTGTTTATTTCTCAGGCAGGTTGATGCGTCACTGAGAATTTCTGGAGGATGGTCAGTTGGGAATGAAATTTGGTGTGCTGTTGGATTGTTTTTGATACTGGGACTAAATTCTTGGAAAACAGATGTGTGCTTTACTTGGTGACTGCCCCCTGTGTTTTTGTGGTTTTCCTTTCTTTTTCTTTTCCCCTTTTCACATCTGTATTTGCTCGCTATGTGGTGTTCATGGTTTCTGGGGGGGGGGGGGGTTTGGGGGGAGTTGGTTGGGTGTGTGGATGTGGAAATAGCTGGCTGCGATTGGTTGTTTATGGCTTCTGGATGACTGGGTTGGGGAGAGCAGGGGAGTCTGGAACAAAGACCGAGTGTGTGTTTGAGGCTATTCGGTTTGGAGGTCATTCCAGAACACAAATAAGCAGACTGGATGTGCAGCTTATATGTTTTTCTTGTGAAAATGTCTAGGAACTTATTCTGAAACCACAGAAGAGCTTTGTGTACATGGTGCTAGCATAGGGATCTCAGAACGTGGGTGGAAGGGAGTGCAATGGGGGTGTGGTCAGTCACAGAGACATACAAAACATATTCAGGTAAGGCCTTTTTACGTCCTGTTTCCTGTGGACATCCACATTAAAATGCTGCCGAAACTTGAAATAAGACCAGGACTTACAATATATACTGCTCTGCTCTTTAATGCTGTGACAAATATGTATCGAACTGATGTGTCTGCAGCCTGGAAGACCACCTAGACGCAGTCTTAAAGAACAGATTGCAGAGGTGAGGGAAAGGAATGTACCATCAATAAACCTTCCTACAAAATATGTAGATGAAAAATAGTGTTTATTTTGGGCATGCTGACAATTCCACTATGAAAATGGGGTCTGTTGATGTAGGGATGGTAATGGGTGAGTATGGGAAGGAATCATGTTAGAATAAGAAACACTGATCAGAACTGTAGTCCTGGGATGCCATGCCATGATGTTTTGCCAGCTGTTGGTTATAGGTGTCGGGCATCTTTTTGGCAGAGGTATGTTATGTGACACCGCATGTGATCATTTGTGTGTGTGTGTGTGTGTGTGTGTGGTTTGAGGGTTGCATGGGAGAAACTGTTGCATACAGTCATAATTCTGGTGAGACAGGAATGCCTGGCCAGTACCTGGACCATAGGGATGACTGCTGCATGACCAGGTGCCAGTGTGCTCCTGCAGGAAATATCAGTAAGTGTCCTGCACATTTGTAAAGACAGATACTGGTGATTATGTGCATGTATTGTTGCCGTCTGCACTGTTGTATGCACTCATTTTGAAAGTCCCTCATTAGTGAAAGGGATATGTTTTGACATTTAGCTGTGAAGAGCTTCTTCTGAATTAATGTGGTGCATACATGGCATTCTATAGACTGTTGTTAGAGGTGACCAGTGCAAGTATAAGGATGTGATGGCTCAAAGTAGGCTGGAGTAGGAGTCTTATGGGAAATATATTATTTTCCAAAAGAGGACCTATATCTAGCTGTATATATGTTAAAGTTCGTTGAATATTGCTTTTTCATTTCTTTTAACACCATGGGCACATCTTTGGTGAATGGTGGGGTGGGGGGGGGGGTGGGAGACGAGATGGTTGTTAACTTTCTTTCCACTGTTGTTTATTTCTTCTTTTTTTTTTTTTTTTTATTGAACATTTATAGTGAAAAACACCAAATTAGAAAAGGAAAATAAGTACAATTCATACTGCATACAAAATACTAAGAAACATAGTACAATATAAAGTCCACATTAAATGGTGCTTACAAATTTAACTAAAAAGAAATAAAGTCTATACTGAAAACCAGGCTAAAAGCCTACACTATTGGAGAACCTACCATTTGATTACCTGACTTATTTCCAGAGCCTGCACTTGAACGATCAATCACAAATTTCTCAAGCTGAATAATATCCGTAAATATGTAAGAGGCTCCCTCAAACCCAATCAAACATTTACATGGAAAACGTAAAAAAAAGGTGGCCCCTAGGGCCAAAACCTTGGGTTTGAGAGCCAGAAATTGCCTCCTACAAAGTTGAGTCTGGCGGGATACGTCGGGAAAAATATTAAGAGGCTGTCCACAAAAGGGGACAGATTTTTTCTTGAAAAAGGCACGAAGTATCCGCAACTTGACCTCGATGGAGGCAAATGTGACTAGCAAAGTAGAGCGGGTAGAAATGTTATCAGTAGAGTCTTCTAAAAACGCGGTCAAATTTGAAATAGCTGGCACAATTTCATCCATCCCCCCTTCCTGTGGATTAACATTTTACTACTAGCGGGAATATAATAAGCCTGTGACACAACAATTGGCTCTTGAATATTAAGAATCTCTTTGAAGTACTTATCTAAAAGTATTCCAGGAGCTAACAAAGACGTATGAGGAAAATTAAGAAACCTAAGGTTGCATACACGAGAAGAATTCTCTAGGGCCTCCACCCGGGAATACAACACCAAAGAGTTTTTAACAGCAACTGTATGCGCTACCTGAAGTGGAGGAACTTGAGAATTCAAAGACTGAACAGCATTATCAAGAATATGAACCCTCTCATCAAGTTGCTGAAAGGTTAAAACAGCCTCTTGAGAGAAGGTGCAAAGCGCATTTAAAGTAGAAGAAACTTTCTGATCAATAATTACAATGTTACATCACCATCAGGCGAGGCAGGCGAAATAGCAGACACCACATTCAAAGATTGAGATTGTACAGGAATAGGCAAAACCAATGGTGACTTAGTTATACTTGCGGAATCAGAAGCCCTAATTGATAAATCCATAGACTGTACAAGCGCAGGCTGTGGAGGTGGAGATCTTCCACTGGAATTGAGGGATACTCCATCTGGTGACGACTGCGCAAGAGGGACAGGTATGAAATGCCTGTCCAATGGACCGGTCTGTTTCTCTCCAGGACCCGCTGCAGCAGTAGGGGCCTTGTCAGCATTCTTGGGCTTCCGTTTCCCCATCAGTTCAGCGGAAAAACCCCCAGAAACAAATCGCAGAGCAGAGCCGCAGTATTTCTAATGACAATGGCACTTAAGATTGCTACTTTAAATATAGGGGGCTTAACAACCCAATAAAATGCAAGCGGGTGCTGGCCTATCTCTGCCGGGAATGTGTGGATATTGCTCTCTTGAAAGAGGTTAGGTTAATACCCCTGGAAATGGAGAAGCTTCGAGGTAAACATTGGGATAAAGTATACTATTCTGCCTGCAATTCAAAAAAGAGGGTGCTGGCCATATTAATGAGTGCCCATGTCCCCTTTATTCTCTCTGAGACTGGACGAGACAGCCAGGGGAGATTGAAGTGGATAGTTGGCTGGGTTAAA
Source organism: Ichthyophis bannanicus (assembly GCA_033557465.1). NCBI lineage: Eukaryota > Metazoa > Chordata > Amphibia > Gymnophiona > Ichthyophiidae > Ichthyophis > Ichthyophis bannanicus. The sequence continues at coordinate 125,891,868 of CM066034.1, read as the reverse complement.
TATCAGGAGATCTCATTGCTGAATGTTTATGCTCCCAATGGTCCCAAGGGAAATTTTTTTCAGCATATGCTTGTGGCGTTTTGGCAAAAGGTAAACTTTTTTTGTCAGATGGAGGAGATTTGAATTGCATTCTGAGCTCCCTTGATAGATTGGGTCCGGTGACTAATATTCAGCTCTTGGCTGAAGGGGTAGTGCTTATTCTCAGCTAGACCTGTTCTGCTGTCTGAGACGATTGAAAAAGTGGGGGATATCTGCATTCATCCCCTGGACGTAAGTGACCATAGCATGGTTTACCTGCTGTTGGATCTGGGCCAACTGGGCTGGTGGCTGGGAGGTGGGGCAGCAGTGGTGGACAAATGTTTGACTAATTCAGGAGGTGGGGTGCAAATGCTGATGTACGACATGACTTTCTCTCCACCAATTATGTAAGGGACTTCTGCAGGGCTGTTATTGGATACGAGCGCCTGGCCAGAATGACCAAATGGATGATGAAATGCTCAAAGAAATCAAGGAAGCTAACAAAAGTTACAGCGCGGTAATAATAATGGGTGATTTCAATTACCCCGGTATCGACTGGGTCAGTGTCATGTCAGGACATGCTAGGGAGATAAAGTTCCTAGATGAAATAAATGACTGCTTCTTGGAGGAGCTGGTTCATGAACCGACCAGAGGGGAAGCCATATTGGACCTAGTCCTTAGTGGAACACCAGATCTAGTGCAAGAGATAAGGTTGTTGGGGCCACTTGGCAATAGTGATCATAGCATGATCGCCTTTGATTTAATTAGTGGAGGAGGGATAGTAAGGAAATCCACAGTACTACCTTTTAACTTTCGAAAGGGAGACTATGATAAAATGAGGAAAACGGTTAAGAAAAAACTAAAAGGAGCAGTTGCAAAGGTTAAAGACGTGCATCAAGCTTGGGTGTTGCTGAAAAATACTATCTTGGAAGCCCAGACCAGCTGTACTCCACGCTTTAAGAAAAGTGGAAGGAAGTCCAAAAAACTGCCAGTATGGTTTAAAGGTGAGGTCAGAGAGGCTGTTATTGCCAAAAAAGCATCTTTCAGGAAATGGAAAAAAGAGCCAAACGACGAAACCTGGAAACAGCACAAGCACTGGCAAGTCAAATGCAAGGCATTGATAAGGCAGGCAAAGGGAAAATTTGAGAAGAAGCTTGCTGCGGAAGCAAAAACGCTAAATAAAGACCTTTTCAAGTACATTCGTAGCAAAAAACCTGTGAGAGAGTCAGTAGGTCCATTAGATGATAAAGGAGTTAAAGGAGCACTAAGCGGCGACAAGGCGATAGCGGAGAGACTGAATGAATTCTTTGCTTCGGTCTTTACTGAGGAAGATGTAGGGATGTTTCCCATGACTGAAGTGGTATTTAAAGGTGCGGAAGAATTGAAGGAAATATCGATACATCGGGAAGATGTATTACAACTATTAGATAAACTGAAGAGTAGCAAATCACCTGGGCCGGATGGTATACATCCAAGGGTGTTGAAAGAACTGAAATATGAGATTGCAGACCTGCTATTAGTAATCTGTGAACCATCATTAAAATCATCTCTAATTCCTGAAGATTGGAGGATAGCCAATGTAAAACCAATTTTTAAAAAGGGTTCCAGAGGTGATCCGGGAAACTACAGACCGGTGAGCCTCACGTCAGTACTGGGAAAAATGGTAGAAACCATCATAAAGAATAAAATTACTCAGCATGTAGATAGTCATGACCTAATGGGAGACAGCCAACATGGCTTTAGACAAGTAAGATCTTGTCTTACTAATCTGTTATGGATTTTTTGAAGGAGTGAATAAACAGGTGGACAAAGGTAAGTCGGTTGATATTGTGTATCTGGACTTTCAGAAAGCCTTTGACAAGGTCCCTCATCAGAGACTTTTGGCAAAACTTAAGAGTCATGGGATAGGAGGCAGTGTACTATTGTGGATCAGGAACTGGTTAAAAGATAGAAAGCAGAGGGTAGGGCTAAATGGCCAATTTTCCCAATGGAGAAAGGTGAATAGTGGTGTACCCCAGGGATCTGTGCTGGGTCCGCTGCTTTTTGACATATTCATAAATGACCTGGAAAGTGGAATAACGAGTGAGGTTATCAAATTTGCAGATGACACAAAACTATTTAAAGTTGTTAAAACCTAAGAGGATTGTGGAAAATTGCAAGAGGATCTTGATAAAGTGGAAGACTGGGCATCAAAATGGCAGATGAAATTTAATGTGGACAAGTGCAAGGTTATGCACCTAGGGAAGAACAACCCAAACTATGGTTACACGATGCAAGGTTCCACATTAGGAACCACCACCCAGGGAAAAGATTTAGGCGTCATTGTGGATACCATGTTAAAACCCTCAGCCCAGTGTGCAGCGGCAGTCAAGAGAGCAAATAGAATGCTAGGTATGATAGGGAAAGGAATGGAAAATAAAACAAAAGATATTATAATGCCTCTATATCGTTCTATGGTGAGACCGCACCTTGAATATTGTGTGCAATTCTGGTTGCCGTATCTTAAAAAGGATATAGAGATTTTAGAAAAGGTTCAGCGAAGAGCCACCAAAATGGTAAAGGGGATGGAAGGATACTCCTATGAAGAAAGGCTAAAAAGGTTAGGGCTCTTTAACCTGGAAAAGAGACGGCTGAGGGGAGATATGATAGAAGTCTATAAATTAATGACTGGAGTGGAACAGGTAAACGTAGATCGATTGTTTATGTTATCAGAATATAGAAAGACTAGGGGACATGCAATGAAGCTGCAGGGTAAACTATTTAAGACTAATAAAATAAAATAAAATATTTTTTCACTCAACGTGTAATCAAACTCTGGAATTTGTTACCGGAGGATGTAGTAAAGGCTGTTAGTGTAGCTGGGTTTAAAAAAGGTTTGGACAAGTTCCTGGAGGAAAGGTCCATAAACCATTATTAAGAAGGGACCCAGGATGTCAATGCTTGAACCAATACAAGCATTGTGGAACCTGTGTCTCTTTGGGAAACTGCTAGGTACGTATGATCTAGATTGGCCATTGTTGGAAACAGAATACTGGGCTTGATGGACCTTGGTCTGACCCAGTATGGCATATCTTATGTTCTTATGTAAGTAAGGCTTTTATGAGGGGGAATATTTTACAACTGGCTGCCAGGTGGAAGTGGCAGTGGGAGGCTGAGCTTGTTCAGTTGCAGGCTCAGGTAGAGCAGCTGCAGGCTGAGCATAAGCGGTCCATAAGTCGTAGAGTATATCTGGAGCTGTTGGAGGTTAGGCGACAGATCGATTCAATTGATGTTGAAAGATTGGAATTTCTCCAAAGACTGTATAAGCATAACTCTATTGGGCACAGGAGAAAGGTGGGTAAGCTGTTGGTATAGCAACTTCACAGGATGCACTGTAGTCGATTCATCAGTGCAGTTTATGGCCAGGATCGTGTGGCTCTGGAAAAGTAGCCTTTGGATTACCCAAGCGTTGCAGGACTTTCACTTTCAATTGTATTCTTCGGAGGTATCTGCTACGTTGGAGGACATTGTCTCTTTCTTGGACAGGACCCAACTCTCTATGCTGTCGGATCAGGAGCGTGCTCTGTTAGATTGGGCATTGTTCTCTGTACTGGACATTGTTGTTAAATGTCTTCAAGTCGGTGTCCTCATGGTGACCTTCTGGATAGTTGTCCCAAAATATGTTTGGTTTTCATTCAGGTGGCTCACTATTGATACAGTGGCATCTCATAAGCTGCTTGTATCAATCCATCTCATTGCTGGCCTTCCTCTTTTGTGTTGTTCTTCTACCTTACCAAGCATGATGTCTTTCTGTAGTGATCTCTCCCTTTGCATGATGTGTCTAAAGTATGAAAGTCAAAGTCTTATCATCTTAGCTTCTAAAGAAAGCTTAGGTTTGATCTCCTCTATTATTAACTGGTATCTTCTTTGAGCAGTCCATGGTATACATAGTATTCTTCTTCAGCACTGTAACTCAAAGCCATCAATTTTCTTGTGTCTTTTATTTTTTCACTGTCCAACTTTCACATCCATATGATGTTATTGAAAATACCATGGTTTGTATGGAGAGAGAATGTGTCTAGGTCCTTCATAGCCATTCTGCCAAGAGCAATGCATTGTCAGATATCTTTTTATTTTATCTTTATGAATTTTCACAGAATAACAAGCCAATAACATACACTTGTCAAGAAACGTGGTTTGTCCCTGAAATTAACAAATTTGATAACAAACAATAGAAGAAATATACAAGGGATTCCCCATCCACTAGCCCACCACATGAGGAATCAAGATGGACAAAAAGGAAATGCACTCTACTTGCAAATAAGAAATCTCCCCCCCCCCCAAAAAAAAAACAGACAAAATGCACTGAATCAAATAGCCAGTCTAATTTTATGATGCAGGAAGAGATCCATCATTCCCAGCTCCAGGGTCCACACGTGCATTAATAAAATAAATAAATTGCGAGGGAAAAGAAAAAACATGTTTGTACCTGGAGCTTGATGTGGCACTTATTTTTAACTTTATTGTTATTTGATATACCGCCCTAAGCAGCAAGGCATCAGAGCAGTTTACAAAAATCTAAATTAAAAATAAGGAAAAGAATGCCAATCATATTTAGGACAGGACAGAAAAAAAGAGAATAGGAAAAGAAAGAGAATGGATACCACTTACATGGGTATTTCAAGAAAAATAAGCACCCAGCTGGAAAACCCTAAGTCGTATGACTAGAAACTCTCATCTATGACATTGAGTCTCCCTTGCTAAATCAAGAAACATTCTGACCAAGCACCCCTTAAACATTGCATTACGTTTCTGAAAAAAACATTTGTAACAACCAATCCTTATCCGATAAAAGGACCAAAGTTACTAAACAAGTTGCAGGTATCACGTCTTCAACATCAGATCTTGCAAAGGTTATAGATTTACATTAAGCTTTGGTGTTGTTTAAAAATACTATCTTGGAAGCCCAGACCATCTGTATTCCAAACTTTAAGAAAAGTGGAAGGAGTCAAAAAAACTGCCAGCATGGTTTAAAGGTGAGGTCAGAGAGGCTGTTATTGCCCAAAAAGCTTCTTTCAGGAAACGGATATACGAGCCAAATGATGAAAATTAAAAAAACAAATAACACAAGCACTGGCAAGATAGATGCAAGGCATTGGTAAGGCAGGCAAAGAGAGAATTTAAGAAGAAGTTTGCTGTGGAAGCAAAAACACATAATAAAGACTTTTTCAAGTATATTTGTAGCAAAAAACCTGTGAGAGAGTCAGTTGGAACATTAGATGATAGAGGGGTAAAGGGGGCACTAAGAGGGGCCAGGCCATAGTGGAGAGACTGAATGAATTATTTGCTTCAGTCTTTACTGAGGAAGATGTAGGGATGTTACCCATGACTGAAATGGTATTTAAAGGATATGTTGCGGAAGAATTGAAAGAAATATCGATACACAGGGAATGTATTACAACTGTTTGATAAAGTGAAGAATAGCAAATCACCTGGACGGGATGGTATACATCCAAGGATTTTGAAAGAATTGAAATATGATATTGCAGAACTACTGTTAGTAATCTGTGAACTATCATTAAAATCATCTGTAATACCTGAAGATTGGAGGATGGCCAATGTAACGCCAATTTTTAAAAAGGTTCTAGGGGTGATCCAGGAAACTACAGACTGGTGAGCATGACGTCAGTGCTGGGAAAAATTGTGGAATCCACCATAAAGAACAAAATTACTGAACATGTAGATAGTCATGGCTTAATGGAGGACAGCCAACATGGCTTTAGCCAAGGAAGGTCTTGTCTTACTAGTCCGTTATGTTTTTTTGAAGGTGTGAATAAACAGATAGACAAAGGTGAGTCAGTTGACATAGTGTATCTGGACGTTTAGAAAGCCTTTGACAAGGTCCCTCATGAGAGACCTTTGGCAAAATTAAAAAGTCATGCAATAGGAGGCAGTGTACTGTTGTGGATCAGGAATTTGTTAAAAGATAGAAAGCAGAGGGTAGGGCTAAAAGGCCAATTTTCGCAATGGAGAAAGTTGAATAGTGGCGTACCCCAGGGATTTGTGCTGAGGCCATTGATTTTTAACATATTCATAAATGACCTGGAAATAGGAATAACAAGTGAGGTTATCAAATTTGCAGATGACACAAAAATATTCAAAGTTGTTAAAACACATGAGGATTGTGAGAAATTGTCAGAGGATCTTGATAAATTGGAAGTCCGGGCATCCAAATGTCAGAAGAAATTTAATGCGGACAATTGCAAAGTTATGCACCTAGGAAAGAAGAACCCAAAGTATGGTTAGACGATGCAAGGTTCCATCCATGAAAAAGGTTTAGGCATCATCGTGGATAACATGTTAAAACCCTCCACCCAGTGTCCAGCAGCGGCCAAGAGAGCAAAGAGAATTATAGGTATCATAAGGAAAGTAATGGAGAATAAAACAAAGGATATTATAATGCCTCTGTATCGTTCCATGTTGCGACCACACCTTGATTACTGTATGCAATTCTGGTCGTCGTATCTTAAAAAGGAGACAGCGTTATTAGAAAAGGTACAGAGAAGAGTCACCAAAATGGTAAATGGGATTGAAGAATGCCCCTATGAAGAGAGGCTAAAGAGGGTAGGGCTCTTTAATCTGGAAAAGAGACAGCTGAGGGGAGATATGATAGAGGTCTATGGATTAATGAATGGAGTGGGACAGGTAGCCGTAGATCGAGTGTTTACGCCATCAAAATGTAGAAAGACTAGGAGGATGCAATGAAGCTACAGGGTAACCTATTTGGGACTGATAAGAGAAAATATTTTTTCACTCAACATGTAACACAGGTACACTAAAAAAATTTTTTTTTAAACTGCCTCTAATGTTTCGATTGATTTTTACGTTTTTTGGTGCGCTGAATCCAAATCTGGTAACCAATTTGCTCCATCACGTACAGATTTTTTGCTACATTGGGTTAGCTGTTTGAGGTGAACGTTTCAGATTGAGTGCGATCGAGATAAAAGTTTCTTGGATGAATTCTTTATACTAATTGTTTAGTAGTTATTCAAATAAGAATAAAGAAAATTGTAACAAGGCAGCACATAAGAATAGAGTAATGTCAACAAAACACACTGTGATGGTAGCAAAATTGTCTGCACTTAAAACAGCCACATACATGTGCACAAACATTGAGCATATAAGAGCGAGGTTAGACACAAAGCAAAGCAAAGAAATGTGCAAAAAATGTTGTACAGGTATGTATGTAAGAATAGAAAACGCAAACCGCACCATTGCAATACATGAAGACAAACACCCGATGGTGTGAAAATAAAATTCTAATAAATGAGATCCGACACTGTGGTAATAACTAGCAAATTTTTATTTCAAAGTTTAGTAAAAACATGATATTTGTCAACACAGTTTAGATTTTAAAGTCATTCTTAGGTCAATCAATCTCCTGGTGGGCCCGTTTCTTCTTCCCCCGAATGCTTCTCTTGGTGCGCTGCTTGGCGTATTTTTCATCTGGGGTTTCCCGTAGCAGCAACCAGCAGGAATCAGCCATCATAGTGGTGTTCCATCTTCCTTGGTACCTTCTCTCTGCGTCCTTGATGTCCTGGTGAAACCTTTCACCTTGTTCTTCACTGTACGCCCCCAGGTTTTCGGGAAAGTAGTTCACATGGGAGTGCAAGAAATGGACTTTCAGGCTCATGTTACAGCCTTGTTCTTTGAAGGCATTGAGCATCCTGGCAACAATATCCTTATAGTTCTCATCCTGCCTGTTCCCCAAGAATTTGAGAACAACATCCTTGAAGGAATCCCAGGCTTCTTTTTCCTTCTCAGACATCGTTTCAGCGAATGCTCCATCTGAAATGAGTTTCCTTATATCAGGGCCAACAAACACTCCTTCCTTTAGCTTTGCTTCAGAAAGTCGGGGGAACTTTGAGCAAAGGTACCGAAAGCACTCACCTTCTTTTGGAAGGGACTTGATGAATTGCTTAATGAGACCCAACTTAATGTGGAGAGGTGGTAATAGAATTTTATCACGAGGTACCAAGCTCTCATGAACAACATTTTTCTCACCGGGTCTCAAATACTCCCGAATTGGCCAGTCTTTTTTCCCCCAGTGTAAGTCGCGGGCTCGGCTATCCCACAAGCAAAGGAAGCAGGGATATTTGGTGAAACCGGATTGCTGCCCTAATAGCATGGATAGAATTTTAAAGTCTCCACAAATCATCCACTTATGCTCATCATAACAAATCTTCTGAAGAATCAGGGCCAAATTCTCGTATTTTTCTTGGAGAATAACAGAGTGAGCAATAGGAACTGAAGCGAATGTGTTGCCATTATGAAGAAGAACACCTTTTATGCTGTCTTTTGACGAATCAATGAACAGCCGCCATTCAGCAGGATCATACTTGAGTTTAAACATTTCCATCACTCCGTATATATCGTTGCAAAATACCAAATCTTCCTCTTTGCTGAAATACTTCAAAAATTGTGTCTCGCGGTTGCGGTACCAATAAAAAGTTGTTCCTGGTGACAATAGATTTTTCTGTTTAAGCCGAGAACCTAGCAGTTGGGCAGCATCTTTTGGGAGTCCTAAATCCCGGACTAAATCATTCAATTCAGCTTGAGAGAAAAGTTCAGGTTTCGGATCTGGTTCAGTTTCAAACTCGGAAGTACTGGACTCATCGGGAAAAGCCATCTGATGAGTCTCATCATGATAAGAACCATCCACACAAATATGATCCAAAGATTTTGGTGGTTCAGGCACAGGCACTTCGTTGCTATGAGGCATAGGCCTAATTTCTGAGGGAAGGTTGGGGTAACTTATTACGTTCTTATTTTTTTTTTTTTTAATTCTTTATTTTCGTTTTATAACAACAAAGGAAAGGAAGACATACAGCTAAAAGACAAATACATAACGTGTAATACATACACCAAAGTAAACCCCTACCACCCCCCTCCCCCCTGCTTCTTCTCTAGAAAACTAAACATTCCCGAAGCGGGCGTGTACTTACATTATTGTACTACAAAACCTAACGGTGATCTAAAACATGATGAGTGCACATTATACAGGCATGTTGGAGCAATGAGCAGATTGTACATAGTCATTAAGCATCTGCCATTTAGACAAGCAAGAGTGAGTTTGGACATGGGGAATAGCTCTCCGAGGTATCTGCTCATATTTACTATATAAGCAGACGAGGTTCCACCATTCATTGACAGTAAGTCGAGAGCTATCCTTCCAATTCCTCGTGATTAAGCATATGGCTATACCTAGCATGAAATCAAGGAGAAAGCGACCCTTCTTAGGAAGAGAGGGGACCTCCGCCACAGAGCGGAGTCCCACGACCTTCCAAGAAAGAGGTTCATGAAAGTGTAAGATAGATTGAATACGACCCCAGACCCGCCCCCAATAGACCTGCAGTTGAGGACATTCATAAATAATATGAATGAAGGATCCCACAGCAGTATGACAAGACCAACACAGGTCCCTAGCATTTGGGTTCCATTTGGCTATTTTTTCTGGGGTATAAAAGCATCTGTGTGCAAAGAAGAAGAGAGTTTGGGTAACAGAGGCAGACCGGGAAACCCGCACTACTTTACTCCAAAAAACGCTCCATTGCACAGGGGTTATAGTGGTTTGCAGTTCGCGCTCCCAGGCTTGTTGGGCTCTAAAAGTGTCCGTATCTGTACCCTGACAAAGTATTTTATAGAAATTAGAGGCTACCCCATGTGTTCTACTAATGGAGTGAACTATCTCTAATAGCCCATCTTCAGTAGGGGCAGAGGGCGGCCTGATTCGAGCACTTTTGAGGCAGTGTTGAAGCTGCATCAATTGAAAGTAGTGTTTCGCTGGTAACGCAAATTCCTTTTGTAAATCCGAAAAGGTTTTCCAACGAGCTGCAGAGAAAAGCTGTTGGGGTGTCCAGATCCCCCTGGAGTACCAGGGTTTCCAGACTATTGTTCTATTTAGGACTTGAAATCTGGGGTTATTCCACAGCGGGAGTCCGTCCTGAGGACATACATTCGGGCCCAGTGATAGAATGAGAGTGTTAAAGGCCGCAAGAGTATCTACAATCATTGGTGGATGGCGGGTGTCTACATGATAAGACATACCGGGGAGATGGGTCAACGGAATTGGGCTACTAAGCTCCTCTTCTATGTCAAGCCAAACTGGTCGGCTGTCAGTTGAGGTATCTAGCCATCGGGCACCTTGCTTAAGTAGAAAGGCTTGATGATATCTAAGAAAATCAGGAAATCTGGTACCCCCTCGTTCCTTTGTAGACTGCAGTTTATGTTTAGCTATCCTTGGTGGCTTGCCCTGCCAGAGATAACGGACGAGAAGGCCCTCAATATCTTTATAAGTATGTAGCGGAAGTAAGCATGGCAGCATTTCTAAAATGTAGTTCACTTTGGGGACTATCATCATTTTCACAGTGTCTAAGCGGCCCCACCATGTGAGAGATAAGGGAGACCAACGATTTGTGAGTTCACGGACTTTGGAGACTACCTCTTTGGCATTAAAACTGATAGTGTCTTCTAAAGGAGAACAGTAATGGACCCCGAGATATTTCACCATGCGGGATTGCCAAAGGAAGGGAAAGGCCTGCATGTCAGCTTCATGTACCCAGCGGTTCAGTGGGAATGCTACAGATTTGGTCCAGTTAATTTTATAGCCCGATAATTGTGAGTATCCGTCAATCAGATCCAAAACAGCTGGAACCGAATCGAGGGAAACGAAGAGCATAAGGTCATCTGCATATGCAGAGAGTTTAATCTCCCTATGACTAAAGGGAACACCTCGAATACGTGCAGACTGTCTAATAAGGAGGGCTAGGGGTTCAAGAGCGAGATCAAAAAGCATTGGTGATAGGGGGCAACCTTGACGTGTGCCTCTTTGGAGGTTAAATGGCTGAGATTTGATGGCGTTTACACAAATACTGGCGACGGGTTGAGTGTACATGACTTGGAGATATCGGAGGAAGCCCTCTCCAAAGCCATACCATCGGAGAACTGCGAATAAGAAGGGCCATTCTAGACGATCAAAGGCTTTTTCGGCATCCAGGGAAAGACCCACCCATGGATGGTCGAGATTGGCAGCACTAGATAACACATGGCACAAGGTCCGAGCATTGTCAGCAGTTGATCTGCCGGGTATAAAACCGCATTGGTCGGGGTGAATTAGGGTAGCCATCATGTCAGATAGCCGGGTGGCCAAGATCGTTGCGAAGATCTTATAGTCGGCATTAAGTAGGGAGATTGGACGGTAGTTGGCGGTCAGTAGCGGGTCTCTGCCTTCTTTCTCAAATACAACCACATTAGCTGCAGAAAAGGATCCCAAAGAGGATGTATCTACCGCAAGGGCAGTAAAATAGAGTTTTAAATAGGGAACTAAATCTGCACTGAACGTTCTGTAGAATTCGGTGGGGAGCCCATCGGGCCCTGCGGCACGGCCCGAGGCTGTTCGTTTTAGGGCAGATTGGATCTCTGAAGTAGAGAAGGGTTCATCCATCGCATCTCTATCATCTTCAGAGAGGGTCGGCCGCTGAATGCCAGAGAGTAATCGCTCGAATGTCTCTGACGAGAACTCACATTCAGATTGATATAGGCGGGTATAGAAGTCCCGAAAGAGCTCTACAATATCGGAGTCTGTGGTCACTATGCCCCCTCCCTGTGGAGCTCGAAGGGCCGCAACGCGTTTGGCTTCTTTTTGACCTTTCAAGGCGTTGGCTAAGAGTCGACCGGCTCGGTTATTTTCACGATAATATGTCCCTCGCTGAAGCTCAATACTCTTAGAAGCTGCAGTTGAGAGGATTGAATTATATTGAAAACGGAGACGCTGTAATCGAATTAATACACATGGGTCAGTGCGTGAAGTTAGAACTCGTTCGCCTGCTTTTATTTGTTGGTCTAGTATGAGCAGCTGCTGTTTACGTTGTTTCCGCAAGCGGATTTGATAGCTAGTGATCGTTGCCCGAATGGCCGCTTTGAAGCCCTCCCACCAAGCCCAATTCGCAGTATCTTGGGGTAGATTAAAATGGAAGTAATCCTGTATGGCTACTCGAATTTCTGACTGGAACTCTGGCTGAGTTAACAGGGCTCTATCAAAGAACCAGGCTCCCGAGTTTCCCTGGGGTGCAGTAGTGTGTAATTGAAAGGAAATGGCAGCATGATCTGAAATATGTTGGGAGTGAATCTTTGCAGTGTCCACCTGAGGAACTAACAGTTTTGAGATTAGAAAGAAGTCTATGCGAGACTGAGATTTATGAGGGGAGGAGAAGAAGGTGAAGTCAAGCTCATTGGGGTGTAGTAATCTCCATAGATCAACTAAAGCAAGATCCTTGATCAGGGAGGTAAGCGTAGCGTGACTCTTGGGAGGACCACTCGTCCTAGGCGGCTGTTTGTCAATCAGGGGATCAAGGACTAGATTGAAATCCCCCCCAATGATCAATGAAGTATTAGCAGAAGCCTGCGCAACCTGAGCAATGGTAGCAAAAAAGGCAGGGTCATCAACATTAGGAGCATAAAGGCATATACATGTAACTTCTAGGCTACCTATCTTGAGGTGAACTCTAGACCATCTACCTTCTGTATCTGAGCTAGTCGCAATAACAGTAGCATGCAAAGATTTCCTAACCAGTATGGCAACCCCACATTTCTTAGAAACGGCTGGGGAATAAGCGGCCACCATGTAAGGTTTAATATTGAGTTTGAGAGTTTCCTTCGAATTTAAATGCGTTTCTTGGAGAAAAATCAGATCCGCTGCTTCCTGACTGAGGTAGCTTAGGATTTTCTTCCGTTTTATCGGATTATTGATGCCCTTTACGTTCAATGAAAAAATCTTACATGGTGCCATCAATCGGTAGTAGACATTTTAGGTAAGGGCGCTTGATAACATAGAACATAAGCAGAAGCTGTACAACAATGTCATAATCACCGAGTATTCTGGCAAATACACCCCATATTGAAAAGTAAGTACCAACGTATCTTAGAGAAGAAGCAAAACCCCCAAAGAATATGGCGACCATATGTCTGCGGGAGGAGGCCCTAGAGAGGAAATAGAAGACATGTAGAAAAAAGAAAAGAAACACCAGAGTCCATAATAACACTGTCTCTGATACTCATCGAGGCTACTGTGGGTAGATGGAGTCGGGTCACAGATACCATCAAGAGTAAGGCAACAGACTGCCCACGCCAGACTCTTTGCTAGGCTGCGGCAGATCCAATATGGCAGGCACAGTGGATATAAGGAGACCTGCAGGAATACTCTGGAAGTCAGCGCATCAATTCGGCTTCTTTGGCATCCAAAAACTCCGCTAGTAGATCAGGGTCCTCGAATGTTCTTGTCTGATTGTGAAGCGTGACTCGGAGCTTGGCCGGGTACATCAGGCCATAGCGTGCTTGTAGTTGTTGAAGCCTCGGCCGGAATTCCAGAAAGCGCTTTCGGCGGTCGACTGTGGGTTTAGACAAGTCGGGATAGAAGGAGATTTTGTGGCTCTCAAACTCCATATGGCCCTTTGCCCGAGAGGCACTTAGAATTTGCTCCACGTGTTGATATCTCAATAGTCGAAAAATAATAGGCCGCGGGGTCTTCCTGTTGAGCGTTATGCTGGTGGGTACACGATGAGCGCGATCAATCTCCAAATCTTTGGTAAAGGTAATTTGGAGCAAGGAAGGGAGGGTTTTGTGTAAAAACTCTTTCATGTCTCCCGATTCCGCTCCCTCCGGTATGCCCACGAGTCGTATGTTGTTGCGGCGCGCTCTATTATTGCCATCTTCCACCTCTTTCTGCAAGGCCCGCACCTGTCGTTCAACTTTGTCGAGTTTGGACAACCGGGCCGCATGGGAGTCCAATATGCTCTCCATTTTGTCCTGACGCGAAGAAAGCCCTTCTAGCTTGCTTTGCAGCACACCAAAATCGTCCCGCAGCGCTCGGAGTGCTTCACCGTTTGCCTGCACAAGGTTTTTGACCCCTCTAATCTCTACGAGGATTTCCTGCTGCATTTCGGGGCCCTCGCACAAGGCCAGCCCCTTCTGCGGGGACGGAGGTTCAGTTTTGGAGCGTTTGCCGTGAGAAGCCGCTGGAGACCCAAATTCCAGGCGCGTTGGTTTGGTCCCCGCCATCTCGCCAATGTGCCCCGGCAAAATCAGAGTAGAAGTTCCGAAAATGTGAGGTGTTAATTCAGGATTCTGAGTAGGCCTCTCGGGAGCCTCAGCGTTATGCGACCATCCCGCTGGACATCAGGCTCCGCCCCCCCACGTTCTTATTTTTTAAGTTGTATCCCTTCACAATGCAAGAGCAAAAATAGCAGTCACTGCTGTGGTCTCTTTGTTCACGCCACATCATAGGTATTCCGAAACGAAATGCTTGTTTTTTACCTTTCATCCATAATCATAGATCTTCCTCACATGTCTTGCACACTTTGTGAGGAGCCCACGGTTTGTCTTGATCGCCTAACTTCAAACCGAAATAGGTGAAATATACTTTTTTAATAAATGCAGAAATGTTCCTCTGCCGCTTTTTCACGGTATATTCCCCACAAATAAAACAAAAACTGTCTGGAGAGTTGACTCAACCTCTGGCTCTATGAGCCATCACAAATACACAGCACTGCAAACTACAACTGTAGTGAACCACTTCGGAATAAAGCTGGATTACGACTGAGCAAACAAAAGGTAATAATGAACTTGCAAGAAACTGAAATTTGACAGGAACGTTCATGTCGCAACCACCATGTTTGAGCGAGCGAACGAGGCGAGGCGAACAGGAAAGAACATGCGCCAGCGCGAGTACTGGATTTAGCCCCCCACCTCCCAATTGTCCTGTTAATGTATAAAATGAATACAAAACACTCTAAAATATCATGAGGGAGTGTTTCTAGTTAGTTAACCATTACAACCTCTATTTTGGGCCAAGAAAATAAACTGCAGTCGGCTAAAAAAGAAATTATGTGAACATTCCTTATATGGGTAAGAAATCTAATTTTGCAAGAAAACGTGACGTGATGGAACATTTTGGCTATTTTTCCTGGATTCAGCACCCCAAAATCTATAGGAATCAGTTGCAAAACTGGAGGCAGTTTTTTGGTAGTGTACCTGTGTAATCAAACTCTGGAATTTCCTGCCAGAGGATGTGATGAAAGCTGTTGGTGTAGCCAGGTTTGAGAGAGGTTTGGACAAGTTCATGGAGAAGAGGTCCATAAACCATTATTAAAGTGGACCCAGAATATCCACTGCTTGACCTAATACAAGCATTGTGGAACCTGTGTCTTTTGGGAAAACGTCTAGGTACTGGTGACTTGGATTGACCACTGTTGGAAACAGGATGCTGAGCTTGATGGACCTTGATCTTATGTTCTTATGTCGCCAGTGATTTGGATGCATTCTCTGTCTGAGGATGCCAATCACTGAGGAAATGGCTGGGTGTCAATGCTGAGTATCCCAGGGAAGGGTGCTTGTGATCACACTATGCACATGCCGTGCATGCTGACTCGCAGACCAACTGCAGTTGGTTTCTGCTTGGCTGACACAGCCCAGTGAAGGGCAGCAGGGGCAGTCTTACTGCATGTGCTATAGTCAATTGTTGGTCTTCAATGTTTGGGGCAGCAGTAGTTTATAGCAGGACAGCAAGAGTAATCCCATGCCAGCCTATACAACCCCACTGCAGTGGCTGTCCATTGCAACAGCATATTGACTCGACCTACTAATCCAAACTGTTATCAGAGAATTAGTGTCCAACACGGGCAGAACATAGAGTTAAGCTGTCGCTATTACTATTACTGTCACATACAGGAAACAAGGTGAAAAAGCACAACATACTACAGACAATACATACTACACACACTAGCAATGATATGGACCTGTAGCAGAACCAGCAGAGACCATCTCTAACAGTGTAGGTTCAGTGGACCAGGTGCTGTTCAAAGGCTTCGTCAGGGAATTTCCCTCCAAAATGTGCACAAGTCATTATCTTAACCAGCAACATGTTCAACAGTGTCCACCACACCATCCAAACAGCTGGTTGGTGTGGTGGATGCCTTTGAACATGTTGCTGGTTAAGATAATGACTTGTGCACAGTTTAGAGGTACTTTCCCTGATGAAGCTTCTGAACAGCAAAATGCTTAAGGCTGCCTTTATCTAGCGTCGGGTGACCTTCCCTAATAGCATTGCTTAATTGTAGTGTGTGGGCTGTGTTTCCCTACTAGCACTGCTCAATTTGTGTGTGGGGCGTGTTTTCCTAAGAGTATTAACAGTTTAGTTCCTTTTGTGCACTGTTATAAAATGGAATGTTATTATTGAGGAAAGTTTTTAAGGGTTGGAAGGCGGTATGGAGAGTGGAGGAGTGGCCTAGTGGTTGGGGCAAAGTACTTCAGGCTGGAAGGTCAGGGGTTCAAATCCCACTAGAGGGCAGCAACCTTGGGCCATAAGGACTGGGGTTTCTAGTCCCACAGGTGCTCCTTGTGGTCTTGGGCAAGCCACTTAACCCTCCATAGCCCATGGTCCCTGTAAAATAGTTATCTCCAAGTTGTAATGCCCTGTTTAATATAATTTCAGTTTGTTCAATGTAAACCACACTGATGCAGAATAGCACAGTATATAAGAGAATGTAAATAAATAAATAGAGAGCCTGTGATGTGTTGAAGGCTGGCTTTCTGGCTTGAAGCTGGATTAAAGCTGAATTTATTACCTTGTGTTCTGAGGCTTTTCGTTTCTTCCTTCTTGCTTTTAAAACCTTGTGTAAATGTTTTGTTGAGTACCTGATAGGAGGTTTTGTTAATTTAGTGGAGTGATTATCTTATTGATTTTTATAAGGGATGGAGTCAAATGCTGATGATATATCAAAGAATATGAGGAAATAATTATCCTGAACCCTCTGCCCATCTTCCGTTAGCCCACAATAAAAAAATGAGGGTGAAACATATAATAGTAGAGAATAATAAAAAAGGAAATCATGAAAAAAGAAAAAAAAAGCAATAGACGCATAACACTAACATTATATTTCAACCAACACTGGGTAGCGATTACTGTGCAGGTGCAGGATCCAAAACCACAAGCTTCTTAAGATCTGAAAATCCCACAACTCTTCAGGTAAGAGAAAAACATGCTGCACATCCATATAGAGCCCAATTCTAAAAGGGGCACATCCGGGCCATCCGGACAGCCCCATGCAGGATGGGCCTATTAGGACTCGATTCTGGACCATGGGAACAAAACATTCCTGCGATACACAGAATCGGGCCCGAGGATGGCACGGTATGTCCTTGCCTGCCTAAGGGGATGTCTTTCTCACAGGATCCCTCGGCTGGTGCAGCTTGGCCCCCCTCTTCCCCGCCACCTGAAACATGGCTGGCCAGCCTAAGCCTAGATTGGGTGGTGGGGACAACCCTCACACGGCGCCAGCCCCGGGGAGGATCTCTGGGCCCAATCGCCGGGTTGGTGCTCCTTATTCCACCTTCAAGGTGCTCCTTATTCCATCCTTCAAGGTGGAATAAGCAGCATGTCCCCTTTGATCCAGTAGGACGTATAGGGCCGTGACCTGAATTGGCCCTGTAGGACCTGCTGGGCTGGCCGGCCCCAATCCCGCTCCCTCCTGCCTCCCCGCTGGCTCTCCCCATCCTACTGCTCAGGACATACAGGGAGAGCCAGAGGGGGAATTGGGGGCCATAAGGCTTGCGGGGCTGCACATCCTGCCGGGACATGAAGCCCTGCAACCTGTATCTCAGATTGAGGCCTATATTGTATTGTAAATTTGCATGGATACTTAAGAACAAAAGTAGTGCCTACAGATATCTGCCTTTTGTCTTAAAGCAAGAAAGAGCTTTCTTCCCTTATACATGAGACAGGCTACATCAGGAAAAATCCTAATAGAAGGACAAAAAATAATTCATTCATCTTCTTGAAGTACAGGCATAGAATTCAACTCAGATCCTGCTAAAAAACAAACAGTACCGATTATGCAGTTCTCTCGTGAACGTCTGCAGTTGAAGTTTCTAGTAAAGCTGAGACATTCAATGACTGTTGCTTACTTTCCACTTCTTGCAATTTCCCCAGTGGCAGATAGTACACCTTTTTCAATGGAGGAATGGCTGATTCTGTAATCTTTAGAACCTCTGTCAAATATTTCTTAAAAAGTTCAACAGGCAACATATGTAGTGTTCTAGGGAAATTTAAGATCCACAAATTCAAATGTCTCATTTGATTTTCGCAAGATTCCAACTTTCTATGAAGAATAAGTCTGTCCTTCACTAGTGAGTCAATCACTTTGTCAGAGTTATTTATTTTCTTTTCCAAGTCCATCAATTTAACATTCACTTCTTAAAAGATGCTATCTTGCTTCTGAGAAATCTGTCCAACTGTCTGCACAAGCAAATTTAAATCTATTGTGCTCTTGGAGACACTGACTTCCAGCTTAAGCAACATGCTCCTAACAGAAGTTTAAGATATCTCAGGAGCCATGCCCTTTACATGATCAGAGGGGTGTGCTGCAGAACATGCAGAAACATCCGCATAACCATATCCAGTCACCAAAGAAGCCGCTGAGTTGGCACTGATTCCCGCCATCTGTTGCCACCACCAAATTCCCAATAGGTAGATGTCTGTAATGAGGCAGCCCAAACTTCACTCCCACTTCTAATCAGAGAGCCCAGGGTATCAACTGCCTCCTCTCTCCTACCTGGAACCACCCACTTCTCTAGCAGTGTGGAGTATTGCCATGGGAACAAAATGGACTCATCTCCAGGTAGAGACTGGCCTCCACACACCAGCTCTGCAGCAGAGGACCCACTCATGATCTTCTGCCAGCGAGGATCTTCCGCAGCTGATTGACCACCATTGGCTGCTTGGGATTGGGGGAGGGAAGGATTTAGAATCTTTAGGTCCCCGTTCCCTTTCTTTTTCAGTGCCATAAAGTCATAGAAAGAAGCAACAGGTATGCAATCACGGCAGTCAGCTGCCCGCCACAATCTTGGAAACTCCCCTCTTGGGCTCAATTTCCATTCTAATAAAGGTGACAATGGGGCCCTTTTACTAAAACGTGATTGAGTACTTAATGTGTGACCTAGTGTTATCGTCAGTGCATGGTTACACTAACAACACCGTGGCTTGACAAAACAATAATTCTCACATTAAGTGCATACCATTGTAGCAGCAGATAAGCATGCAATAAATAAATCCAGGAGTCTTTTCAAGGATCCAAGCCAGTTTAATGTGCACATGGCTCAAGCAATAAGCAATTTCAAAATGGCTGAGCAATGGCTTCTAGTAAAACAACAACTTTTATAGCTTTCTTGTCCATTCTAAGCATAGGCAAACTTTTCATTGGTCCCAGTACCCCTCTCACCCATCTATTGGTCCCGGTACTGATATGGCTACCCAATCGGGACTCTGGTCTGGGCCCAGCACCTGGTTGCCCCCCTTCTAGTCCCAATTACAATGGTCAGTGTCTCCAACTTGTTACTTCTCTCCTCCAAGGTCGCTGAGCTTGTTAAAACATATGGGAAGCAGAGGCACTGTGACCTTGCTCTCTGCAGAGTTAATTAATTCCATAGAAGCATAGCACACCTTATCAGTACCAATTAAACTTGTTTTTCTTCTATTTTCCAAGTTTCGTTTCTGCTTAGCTATGTTCAGTTAAACTGAGTTAAGTTTCGATTCTTATAGCTACAGTATTCACAAGTGGGGGTTGGGACTCAGGCCTCACTTATAGGCCTTTCACAATAGTAAACCATACTAGGCCATAGCCTACCATATTCATAGGCCATAGCCTACCACACCATGGAACGGGTCGGGAAATGGACGAGGAAGGGAAAGAGAAAAGGTATGGACTCTGTCTTCCAGTTAACACACAGTAACTTTCTACATGTAAACTGTTAACTGCAGTAGACAACACAGATCACTTACTGCCACCTCAAGCTACATACTCTCCCATGCCTTTAATTCGTAGTAAATGCTTTTTCCTGCATTAACTGCATGGGCAGATGCTGGGAACAACCAATAGTTAACATGAAGGCTTTGCAGTTACTGTTCCATCGTTTGGGTAATTACAATGCAGTAACTACAAAGCTTTTCTTCATATTGGTTATATTAAGTCATTTAAAAAACACACTTTTCAAAATGGAGTAAAAATTAAAGACAAACAGCTGTAAGTCCTGATTTTCTCCATGCAGAGAAGAAGAATCACAAGCCCTTCCTCATTTTTCCTGAAAATGTTCTTTATTGATGCCTGATTGATCTGTTGTCCCAGATCCTGAACCCTCCAACCAATCAGAAGGCAGGAACATTACATTGTCAGTACAACCTACTTTCTAAGGTGGATGACAGCCAATCAGTATGACAGTTCAAGTAGGCGGGTTTCCTCCTAGTAAATAAAGAAGTGGATGCATGCTCTGCACAGCTGCTGGAAGCTGCTGCCCTGGTTCTTATCACTCTTTCTCCCAGAGCACAGTAGCTTGACGAAACCCATCTAGTATTCCTGAGAAACAGGTAGTGCTATTTAATGAAACAAACCTGCAATTACCTAAGAACACTTGGTAATGTTTGGGTCAGCAACTACTACATACTCTGAGAATTTCCTCCTGTGACAATAATACTAGAAGTAAAGTGATCTGTTATCATTCTGTGTTTTGTTTTGTTTTCTTTGCATACCCAGGTATCCGAACTGATTGAAGAATCACGATTCATAGAAGAAGCAGCTGTCCTATCGCAGACTGTAAAACCTCTAGAACAGTAAGAAATGTGTTTCACTTTTTTTTAAAGTGCCATCAAGTGAATGCTGATTCCTGGCAATCCAATAGCCCCTGGGTTTTCTTGGCAAAGTATGACTGGAAATAGATAACAAGCTTGTTCTTCTGTGGCAGTGGAGGGCAAAGTGACTTACCCTACTACTACAACTATTATTACTACTGAGAATTTGTATAGAGCTACAATTCGTAAGCAGCGCTGCACAGACATGTAAGAGCCAGTCCCTGCTCATCAGAGCTTACAATCTAGTTAAGACAAACACAGAAGATGTAGGTAGGGATAAAGCAAGAGGAAAGAAAAAGGAGATCAGGTGAGTCAAGATCCAAAAGCAGCAGCAAAGAGGTGTTTTTTCAACCTGGATTTGAAGAGGGTTAGAGAAGGTGCCTGGCGTACAGACAGAGGTAGTTTGTTCCAGGTGTAAGGCACAGCAAGGTGAAAGGAGCGAAGTCTGGAGTTAGCAGTAGAAGAGAAGGGCACAGAAAGAAGCAGTTTGCTAGAAGAGTGGAGTTCCTGAAGGGGGTTTTAAGGAGAGATAAGAGAAGAAAGGTAGTGAGGAGCCGCAGAGTGAATGCATTTATAGGTCAGCAGGAGAAGTTTGAACTGGATGCGGAAATGGATAGGGAGCCAATGAAGTGACTTGAGAAGAGGAGTAATATGGGCATGACAAGGCTGGCGGAAGATTAGCCGCGCAGCAGGGTGTTGAACAGATTGAAGGGGAGAGAGATGATTCAAAGGGAGACCAGCAAGGAGTAGGTTACAGTAGTCAAGACGGGAGGTGATTAAGGAGTAAATAAGCGGTTTAGTAGTGTGTTCAGAAAGGAAAGGGCGGATTTTGCTGATGTTATAGAGAAAGAAATGGCATGTCTTAGCTATCAGATGGATATGTGTGGAGAAAGAGAGAGAGGAGTCAAACAGAACCCCCAGATTGCAGGCTGAGGAAACAGGAAGGAGTACAGAGTTATCCAAAGAGACTGAGAAACGAGGAAGAGGAGGGGAGGTTAAAGGGGGAAAGATAAGAAGCTCAGTCTTGGCCATGTTCAGTTTCAAGTGGCGGTGAGACATCCAGGCAGCAATGTCAGAAAGGCAGGCAGAGATCCGGGTCTGGATTGCCGGAGAGATTTCAGGCGTAGAGTCATCAGCATATAGATGGTACTAATATAGCATATAGATGGTACTGATATATAGAAGGATGTAGCATTATTAGAAAAGGTTCAGAGAAGAGCCACCAAAATGGTAAAGGGGATGGAAGGATACTCCTATGAAGAAAGGCTAAAAAGGTTAGGACTCTTTAACCTGGAAAAGAGACGGCTTAGTGGAGATATGATAGAAGTCTATAAATTAATGAACAGAGTAGAACGGGTAAATGTAGATCGATTGTTTACGTTATCAGAATATAGAAAGACTAGGAGACATGCAATGAAGCTACAGGGTAAACTATTTAAGATGAATAAAAGAAAATATTTTTTCACTCAACGTATAGTGTCACCACTCCGTCCTCCCTAGGCGGCTGCCTAGGTGTATGAAGCGGTGAAAGTCTTTATTTATAAGAGTGCCTATGGTTGTAGTTGTGTAAATGGCAAATAACTTCAGCCAAGCAGTGATATAGGCACACAGAATTTTTATTCTTCTCAAGGTCAAAAGGGGTTCTTTACACACAGTCCCCAAATATCAAACACAAAAGTGGTTATTCCAGAATAAGGTAACAAAAATAAGTAGCTTTCAAAATGCAGCTTGTCAGTGAACTCAAAACATACAACTGAAAACAAGGTTGGAGGAAAAAACCTTCTTCTCAAAAATGGCTTTTAAAACATATGCAGTTTCTTCAGCAGTTTAGCAATGCAAAACTCTCCCTGCATAATGTTCTTCTTCCTTTCCCAAACCAGGTTTCTCTACCTGCTCTCTAGCAGGCTCTGTATACTTTGCAAACAGTCCTTCACAACAAGAGTTAAGCTTTTCAGGATTTCTAGCAAACCTAATTTGCATAACCTCTTCAGCTCAGCGTTCTGAACACAGCTGCTAGTTTCACGTTTCACAAACAGTTTAGCTCTTAGCTACAATGGAGCATTCCATCTCTGTCTCAGAACTAAGTTCTTGTGCTATGGAAGTTTCAAAGTCCATGCTTTCAGCTTCAGATTCTGTTACATAAACATTGGGTTTGAATCCAGCTCTCTCTGGCTGCAAACCTTCTAAAATTCTTAGAACCTTCTTTAAGGCAGACTCTCCCTTTCTCTGTGAAATGTCTTTACTCTCAGACAACTCCTTGCCTTTCAGACGGTTATTAAAAGACTTAGCCAAGCTCACCTGATCTCGGGGAAATAAGCGCCTAGCCGACTTTACAGCTGTTTGCTCAGTCTCCATGAAATCCTCTGGGGAACGCTGTCGGTTACTCCCATGGCTTGTGAACTCTCCCTGGCAAGCTTTAACCCCTCGGGCTGGTTTTGCCTCTCTGCATGGAGTTTCTGGAAAGGTTCCTTTCACTCTCTGAGTGCCTTTCTTTGGTAGTCCCACTGAACTCCTAGGGCCTCTTCCCCTCCTGGAATTCTCTGACCCAATTACCTCAAGACTGGGCTCAGAGCTGGAACTCCTGTTTCGCCTTTCTCTTTCAATGGAGGATTCACGGTCACTGGAAGTTGGTCTCTCAAAGCACCTTTCCTTCAGGCTGCCTTTCCCTGCAGTGTACCTCCTTCCTGCACCCTGAGCACCTCCCTCTCGGGCACTTCTTGGCTGGGCAGCTTGAGGACTTTTCTGCTGGGCTCTCCAGACACTTCCATGAGCTCCTTCCTTCCTGCTGAGGACTCCTCCCTCGGCTCTGCACTCCTCCCTTGCACTCTGCTTTCTGGCACTCTCCTGCCTTCCTCCTTCCTGTTCAAAGTTCCTGCGTTTATATCTGCAGTTTCTCTTACTGCCTGCTAACTCCACCACCAACTCTCTCCTGAGCACGGGGTTGGTAAATAGGGAACCTGGGCGTGTCCCTTGACTACCACCTTTCTGTGTGGAGTTTTTTTCAGAATCAGAAGTTTTAACCCCTGACTTTCTGGTTTTTCTCCCCTTCTCTGGGAAAATCACTGGATTTCTCTCCTCTTTCTTATACTCTTTCTGGCCTACGCCATCACAATAGTCAAACTCTGGAATTTGTTACCGGAGGATGTAGTAAAGGCTGTTAGTGTTGCTGGGTTTAAAAAAGGTTTGGACAAGTTCCTGGAGGAAAGGTCCATAAACCATTATTAAGAAGGGACCCAGGATATCAATGCTTGACCCAGTACAAGCATTGTGGAACTGCTAGGTACTGTCAAACGCCCATGCCACTCGCCTCTAGTTTTAGAGGGCGTGGTTATTGAAGGCACCTTCTCGTATCAGCCTTAGCAGCCTATTTCCTTGTGGTGTCTTCTGGGAAGTGTAGTACTGCTAAGATGTGTTTGAGCTTCAGGTAGAAGGTTGTAGTTAAGGCCACCGAGGTAAGGCATATAACAGAAAATTTATTTTGCACAAAAAGATTCAAACTAGCATATGCAGGATTATTTCTGCAGGATTTGCTTAAGGTACAGCAGATGGTTGGCAAAGTAAACAAAAGAACCCAAAAACGGCTTATTTAAAGTCTTCTTACTTTCAGAAGCACAGCCTTTGATAGCAAGGCTGCCACCTTGCTTTTAGTCCTTGCTAATTACAGCACAAAGTCCAAACAAGCTTAATGTCCTGTGGCAGTTTGGCTTCTATCAGCCTTAATTCCTTCTAGGCTGCATTTCAGGTACAACAGAACTCAAAACATTCAGACTGCCATCAAAAACTCTCAACAGGCTTGTCACATAAGAGAGGAGCAAAGAAAAACTCTTCTAGCAGATAAATTGGCTTCTTGCCGTTTCACAGTTCAAACCACAGGTGGATAACAAGCATGAATCACAGCTTCCTGCTTATCCTTAGATTTCAGTAAACTTCCCTTTAAAACATATGGGAATTTACCCCCACACTGCCTGTTTCTTATGGTTACCTTTTCAGGGAGGATAATTCTTTCAGGGCTGGTTCTTCCTTAGGACTCCATGTCTAAAGCTTGGCACAGAGAGCAATCCATAAGGATGTCTTCTTCCCCCAACTCTGACACGGGATCTTCCAGCTGCATGGGTTCTGACTCACCCACCCGGTCAGACTGCTCAGCTGACAACCTCTCCGATGCTCTGATAGCTTCTCCACTTCCTGGCTCCAACCCCTGCTGCCAACCTGTTGCAGGGAATTCAGCCCTCTCAGCCCTTGGTAGCTCGGCTCTTCTGTATGAGTCAGCACCTTCTCTGCCTTCTCCTCCCTCTCCTCCTTTCTTCCTTCCTTTCTCCTTTTGCTCCTTCTGCCCCTTCTGCCCATCTGTATACTCTAGCATAGGCTTATACCTCCAGGGTTCTAGCCCCACCTCCTTCCTTCCCAGGTGTTGGCAATCCCCCTGCCTTCTGGTATTTGAGTAATCAGGGAACTTGTTGAAGTAAGGGTTTTGGATCTCGTGCCTGTAATCTCTCTCTCTTACTCTATCAGACACTGCATAAAACCTGTTCCAGCTGGGGTTTTTCTGGTTCTTAAGTGTGGCTGTGGCTTTCTCACCCTGGACTCCTAAAAGGGGACCCTTTATCAGGGTGAATTCTTTACGTTTCTCACCTCCCCAATACTCAGGATAGATGCCCTTGCCACATACCCTCCTGCTTAAGATATTACTGGCTGTCGGAGGTTGTTGGAGTTCCTCCGAACAGTCTGTAATTCGGGATAAGGCATCTGCATTTTGGTGTAGCTTTCCTGCCCGATGCTCTACCCTGAAGTCAAAAGCTTGCAGGCCAATGTACCACCTAGTTAGTCGTGCATTGTGGTTTTTCATCTGTTGGAGCCACTTCAAGGGTGTGTGGTCTGTGATTAGTAGGAATTTTTGCCCTGTAAGATAGAACCGGAGTGTTTCTATTTCCCATTTAATGGCAAGACACTCTTTCTCAATGGTGGTGTAGTTGCGCTCCACCAGGGATAACGTTTTACTAAGGAACATTAAAGGGTGTTCCTCTCCTTCATGCTTCTGGGATAAGACCGCACCTAAACCTGCTTCTGAGGCATTGGTTTGTACAATGAAGGGCTGCGTGAAGTCCACTCCACATAATACCGGGGGCTTTTCAGCTGGCTTTCCAGTCTGTTTTCGGGAGCTCCCAAACAGAGGGCCAGGGACCACCATTACCATCCCCTCTGCCTTTTGCCCAAGGCCTTTCTCTAACCCTTTCCTAAATTGGGGCCAGTATCTTCCTAATACCAGGTCGTGGGGAAGTTTTGGTACCACAGCCACAGGAATTCTTTTCTGTGCCCCTAACCCTTTTATCTCCACTGTATACACGGAGTAACAAGAGGCAGCCCCGTGCATGCAACAAATCTGGATATGACCTTCTGGTCTCCTCTGGACATACTCAGTCTGGGCCTCAATTGCCCGCCAGAGCTTCTGGGATACCATGCTCTGGTCAGCCCCAGAGTCAAGCAAAGCATTGGTAGTGATCCCCTGTATATTAACACTTAGGAGGAATCCCTCTCCTAGAGGTTTCACACTTGTACCAACCAACCCAGTGCGAGCCTTGCATCCTCTCTGTAGGTGTCCGATCTCCCCACAACGATAGCACTTCTTTCCAGACCACTTTCCCTGCTGAGCAGGCACATAAGTTCTCACAAATTCTGTTTTATTTCCCTTTTTCCTTTCTGATGAACCAAAACTGGCCTCGGCCTTCACTTTTGGAGCGCCCCCTCTTGGCTGACGCGCTAATTCAGCTTCCATGTAGCCCTCGTTCAAAATGGTTGCCTCCACTGTGCTCTGGCAGTTTTGCTGAATCAGAAATGATTGTATCTCCTTTGGCACTGCAGCCATAAACTGCTCCAATACTATCATATCTAGTACCATATCCACAGTGTTTTCCTCCGGTGCCAGCCACTTCAATGCTGGACCACAAATCCTCTGGCTTAATGCCTTAGGGGTTTCTCCGGCCTTAAGGGCCGTGGCTCTGAACATACAGTGATACACGCTTTTTGTCAACCCCAAATGGTCTCTAATTGCCATTTTTACCGTATTATAGTCCAGGGCCTGGGTAGCTGGCATAGCCCTATATGCGGCCCGTGCTTCCCCTTTTAAGGAGGTTGCTAATCACACTGCCCATTGGCTAGCTGGCCATCCCACAGCTTGTGCTACTCTTTCAAACGATTCTAAAAGGTCATCTATATCGTCCTCAGATGAAAGTTTGCCAAAGTTAAAGGCCCCACTTGTGGATGGGCCTACCAGACTGCCCATTTGAGGTAATGATGGTCCTGCTGGTACCGGCTCTCCTCCACTTTCTTGTCTTTGGGATGCAATCAGGGCTGCCACTAAGTCCAAGATAGGTTTCTGCTGCTCCTTTATAGCTGCAGCTGAACTCTCCTGTGCTTGCTGTGCCAACTCTTGCTGGTGCTGAAATTGCGTGGTCATCCATTGAATCAACTCCTTGGGATCCATCTTCAAGGATACCTGAAAGAGAGAACAAAACACCAAGGGTGGCACCACTCAACAACCTCCTTGTCCCCTTTTCCTCCAAAAGCATTCACTTTTTTTTTTAAAATCCGAGCCAACCCCCACCTTGGTACCCTTTATCTGGCTCAGGTGTTGACTCTTGCTTCAAAAGGGGTGTCTTTGTGACGCTCAAAACTGGACGGCTCCATCGTCTGGCCGACTCTACCAGCGAATTCCACGAGAAGCTTCCAGCAGCTGTCTGTGCTGTGTACCTTGTTGCTGTATATCCTTGTATATCCTGAATGGCAAAGTCCTGCCAACTCTGCCACTGTCTAAAACCCGTGCCACTCACCTCTAGTTTTAGAAGGGCGTGGTTATTGAAGGCACTTTCTTCTATCAGCCTTAGCAGCCTATTTCCTTGTGGTGTCTTCTGGGAAGTGTAGTACTGCTAAGATGTGTTTGAGCTTCAGGTAAAAGGTTGTAGTTAAGGCCACTGAGGTAAGGCATATAACAGAAAATTTATTTTGCACAAAAAGATTCAAAGTATCATATACAGGATTATTTCTGTAGGATTTGCTTAAGGTACAGCAGATGGTTGGCAAAGTAAAAAAAGGACCCAAAAATGGCTTATTTAAAGTCTTCTTACTTTCAGAAGCACAGCCTTTGATAGCAAGGCTGCCACCTTGCTTTTAATCCTTGCTAATTACAGCACAAAGTCCAAACAAGCTTAATGTCCTGTGGCAGTTTGGCTTCTATCAGCCTTAATTCCTTCTAGGCTGCATTTCAGGTACAACAGAACTCAAAACATTCAGACTGCCATCAAAAACTCTCAACAGGCTTGTCACATAAGAGAGGAGCAAAGAAAAACTCTTCTAGCAGATAAATTGGCTTCTTGCCGTTTCACAGTTCAAACCACAGGTGGATAACAAGCATGAATCACAGCTTCCTGCTTATCCTTAGATTTCAGTAAACTTCCCTTTAAAACATATGGGAATTTACCCCCACACTGCCTGTTTCTTATGGTTACCTTTTCAGGGAGGATAATTCTTTCAGGGCTGGCTCTTCCTTAGGACTCCATGTCTAAAGCTTGGCATAGAGAGCAATCCATAAGGATGTCTTCTTCCCCCAACTCTAATACGGGATCTTCCAGCTGCATGGGTTCTGACTCACCCACCCGGTCAGACTGCTCAGCTGACAACCTCTCCGATGCTCTGATAGCTTCTCCACTTCCTGGCTCCAACCCCTGCTGCCAACCTGTTGCAGGGAATTCAGCCCTCTCAGCCCTTGGTAGCTCGGCTCTTCTGTATGAGTCAGCACCTTCTCTGCCTTCTCTTCCCTCTCCTCCTTTCTTCCTTCCTTTCTCCTTCTGCTCCTTCTGCCCATCTGTATACTAAACGCATAAGCGCTTAGGATTCGCGTTGGGACCCAAGTTCTGACTCCACTATTTCTTCAGATAAGCATTTTTTGCTATTATTTAAACAGTTAACAAGAGTCATGAATATTTAAACCATTGAATGAAATCAGGAGAGTGATTTATTGTAAAGGGAAATTACAGGTCCTTGATGCAACTAAGGGGATTGGCGTTTAGAGCTTTTAGCCTCATATGATTCCTCCCCGATTTAGTCTGAGACCTGTTCCCTAATCAACATATATTTTTTGGTAATGTGAGTAGAGTGGAGCAATTTTTGTCTTAGGATTGGCATTTGAATTGCTCTAACAAACCCGATTGGTGATACGTCATCTGTATACTCTAGCATAGGCTTATACCTCCAGGGTTCTAGCCCCACCTCCTTCCTTCCCAGGTGTTGGCAATCCCCCTGCCTTCTGGTATTTGAGTAATCAGGGAACTTGTTGAAGTAAGGGTTTTGGACCTCGTGCCTGTAATCTCTCTCTCTTACTCTATCAGACACTGCATAAAACATGATCCAGCTGCGGATTTTCTGGTTCTTAAGTTTGGCTGTGGCTTTCTCACCCTGGACTCCTAAAAGGGGACCCTTTACTAGGGTGAATTCTTTATGTTTCTCACCTCCCCCATGCTCAGGATAGATGCCCTTGCCACAGTACGTATGACCTAGATTGGCCACTGTTGGAAACAGGATACTGGACTTGACGGACCTTGGTCTGACCCAGTATGGCATATCTTATGTTCTTATGTTACTGAAAGCCATGGGAAGAGATAAGTGCACCAAGGGACTGGATGTAGAGAGAGAAAAGGAGCAGACCCAAGACAGATCCTTTGGGTACACCAACAGGGAGCGGGGTAGCAGAGGAGGAGGAGCCACCAGAACACACACTGAAAGAGCAATGGGAGAGATAGGAGGAGAACCAGGATAGTACAGAGCCCCTAAAACCAAGCGAGGATAGGGTATCGAGGAGAAGGTTGTGGTCAACATTGTCAAAAGCAACAGAGAGGTCAAGAAGGATGAGGACAGAGTAAAGGCCCTTGGATTTTGCCAGGAACAAGTCACTGGAGACTTTGGCAAGAGCTGTTTCAGTAGAGTGTAAAGGACGAAAGCCAGAATGTAGGGGATCCAGAAGGGCATGAGAGGAGAGGAGGTTGAGACAGCGGTGCTGAACCACACGTTCAAGTAGTTTAGAAGTGAAGGGAAGGAGAGAGATGGGTCGATAATTAGAAGGACATGTGGGATCAAGGGAGGGTTTCTTGAGGAGAAGTGTGACCACAGCATGCTTGAAGTCTGCAGGGACTGTTGCAGTGGAGAGCGATAGGTTGAGAATATGAGAGATGGAAGGGACAACGGTGGAGGAGATGGTGCTTAGGAGATGGGTGGGGATAGGATCAGAGGAGCAGGTGGTGAGTTTGGAGGAAGAAAGAAGATGTGCAGTTTCCTCTTCAGAGATCACAGGAAAGGAAGAGAGGGTAGCAGAGGTGGGGGGGGGGGGGAGGGGAGTGAAGATGGGGAGGAGGGGAAGTAGATGGCTTTGTGGGGAATTGGAGGGTGATCTTTTGGATTTTGTCATGGAAATAGTCAGCCAGGGTTTGGACCGAAATGGAGGGAGGGATCAGAGGCGGAGGCACTTTGAGAAGAGAGCTGAGAGTAGTAAAGAGACGGCGAGGATCAGAGGCAAGAGAGTTAGTCAGATGGACATAGTAGTCTTGTTTGGCAAGAGTTATGGCTGACTGGAAAGAGACAAGCGTGAATTTGAAGTGTAGAAAATCTGCAGGGGAGTGGTATTTGAGTCAAGCACACTCAGCAATACGGGCACAGGAACGTAGATAGCGGGTAGTGAGTCAAAGCCAGGGCTGGGGTGCAGAACGTCTCACTGGACGTGGCATGGGCGGAGCGAGAGTATCCAGAGCTGAGGAGAGTGCAGCATTATAAGAAGTTACTGCCTTGTCAACAGACTTAGATGACATAGTGGAAGAAAGAGATGAAGAAATAGTGGAAGAGAGAGCCAAGGGATCAATAGCATGAAGATTTCTAAATAGGTTGGAGGAGACAGGACGAGGCTGAGGCAGCGGGTGATGAAGATTAAAGCTTAAAAGGTGATGGTCAGATAAGGGAAGAACTGAGCTACAGAAGTTCGAGGGTAAGCAACTAGTTCATAAGGAGTACCAGTGCAAATCAAACCCTGGTCTCTTAGGTATAAGGCTGTTGCTGTAACCACTAGGCTTCTCCTCCACTCTATTTTACTTTAAATGGATCGTTATTTGCAGTCAACAGTGAAGTCACATAGGTGCATGTGGTGTGCATGTTTTATAAAGTTTGCTCATGCTACCAGATAGGTACAGAAACTTTCATCTATTTTAAGGCAAGCACAGAAGAGAAATGGTTAGTCCCAGCAGTGTAGCTTAGGAATCCTGCTGGAGGAGTACACGATGCCTCTGATGATAGTTTTGTTTCATTACCACTCTGCTCCAGGGTTCCTTAGCTATGTGGTCTCACCTCAATTTTTATGAACTTATATGCATGTCTAATTTTTTCTTTTCTTTGTTGTCGTACTTAACCTTTGATTATATTTGGATTTTTGTTTATGTTTCCAATATTTCTGTAATTGTGGTTTGCATTGAAATATTCAAATGTAAAAATTTAAAAAAAAGCCTTCGCTTCCTGGATTTTTTCAAATTTCCCTTGAAACATCCTGCTCATAAGGTCATGGATGCAGTGGTCTGGTCTTGAAACGTGCACCCCCACAGAGGTGTCACCTTGGTTTGCTGTGAGGTACCTGATTTACGTGTCTATGTGAGTTGATTCTTGTCTTGAACGTCTGGTCTGTCTCACCAGTGCAGAATCCCTCTTAATATTTCTCCATTGAATTGTAAATACTATATTACTGGAAGAGCATGAGTCGCATCCATTTATGCTGAATGTCTGTCACTTCTGGAGTCCTGTGATAAGGGCTGGCACAGTCTGCAGCATAGTATATTGCAGGGAGAGATGCCATTATCTCCTTTGTGAATTTCTTTCTGAATTATTAATTTTTGCTTCAGATTATATGGTTGTCAGAAGGTCAGTACCAATGAAAGGAATGTCTCTTTCAGGGAGTAACTTTCAAAAAGACATACTCTATATGTAAAATATACAGGAGTTTTATACCCATAAACAATGCATCAATTTTCAAATGGAAAATTTTCTCCTTGAAAATCAACATAAAGGGTCCTTGAGAGCATGAGCTGGGGAATGTCTGTCTGTGTAGATCTCTGCTGGCTCTTGCCATACTTGTCTGACAAGGTATGTTAGGCTGGTGTGGGAGAGGGACATCTTGTTCGGTATGTATGTAGAACTGTATTGAACTGCTGATGGTACAACTAACATCAGAACAGAAGAAATGTCATAGTGGGTCAAATCAAGGTCCATAAAGCCAAGTATCCTGTTTCCAACAGTGGCCAATCCAGATCACAAGTACTTGGTAGGTTCCTGAAAAGATACACAGGTTCCACAATGCTTGTCCCAGGGGTAAGCACTGGATTTCCCAGGTCCTCTTTAATATTAGTTTATGGACATTTTTTTCCAGGAACTTGTCCAAATCTTTTTTAAACCTAGCTACACTAATAGTTTTTATCACATCCTCTGGTAATGAAGTACAGTTTGATTATGTGCTGCATAAAAATATATTTTCTCTTGTAAGTCTTAGCTAGGCATTGAGGGATAGCCTAGTGGTTAAAGCAACAACTGGCAACCCAAAAGATTGGGGTTCAATTCTTACTGGCACTCCTTGTGGCCTTGGGCAGGTCACTTCACCCTCTGTTGCCTTGTGATAAAAGGCCTGTCAATCTACTTCCAGTCATAACTTGCCAAGAAAACCCGGGGGCTGCTGGATCACCAGGAGTCAGCATTGACTTGAAGGTACTTAGCCTGAAACTCTTAGCGTGAAACTTTGGCACTGCGAGGCTGTTTGACTTCTGCCTCTTCCGACACCTGATGCTAGTTAGTTACACTAAATGTCCCGGTGCTAGCTGGCTAGCATCAGGGCATTCTGGGGGTGAAGCAGAAGTGGAACCCAGGGATAACTGGCTAGCAGTTATATTCAGTTGCTAGCTGGTTATCCCAAAGCTGCAGTGTATCTGGCTGATGCTGGTATTGAATATCTGGGGTCCTAATTCAGAGGTGACAGCTAGCCACTTTACAAGTGCTGGCTGCTGCCGCTGAATTTCCACCTCCAAAAACACTACAGTGAATACATATTACCATCAAGAACTGTGCCTTCTTATATGCTTATTGAACCTAATATATTTCCTAATCTATACTGCTTATCTTAATTACCAACGTTTCTCCAGTCTGAATTCATTGTTTGAATACTCACTTCTTGTCACTGTCTCAATACCTCTATCAACTTACCTTTGAATATGCTACACATGTTCTATAAAACAGATGTCTACAAACAATCCTACAGGACTATTCAGTACAGAAAAGTAACAGAAAAACCTCATGAGAATTATGGCAGTGAATTAACCCTCGGATACACTCGGTAAATCGACTGACACGTATACACTACCCCCGGGTCACCCCTGACCCATATGTAGAAATATGGTAAAACATCTACTTTTGTTTGTAAAACATGGTTAAATTGTGAAGAAAAAGACATACTTTTATTTATTTTTTATAATACTTGTTATTAATTCACCCTTTCAAGTGAATAATGTGCAATGCTAGCCAAGATCAGGCAGGACAAGTTGTACAAGGTCAGATATATGCTGCATAATGTCAATACCTGTTAACTATTCAGTTGCAAGCTTAAAAATGGTGTGCAGCACTGCACGCTTTCCAAACTACAATAGTTCTATATTTGTTTGCTAGGTGGACAGCAACAGTCAAAGTATGGTGCCATTATGTCAAGTAATGGCATGATGCAAATTGTGATAAAAAAATTACCGTGTTATAACAAATTGACAACGGTGCATTGTAAACAACAGAAAACTAGTAAGCAATGAAGTACATTGACTGTTTTTTTCAACAACAGTTTATGCACAATGTGCTAGTAGTTGTTCTTGAATGTTCAGGACACACTCGCTTCAGACAGATTTCACATTCGGTAAATACTTTTCGATCTGTCACTTGGACAAAAGGAGCATCTTTTTCTTTTCTTTGCTGATGCCCGTGTGGTCAACGGTCTTGGTGGCTTAGGCATTTCAAGGCAAGGATAGCCAACATTGGCCATGGATTGACGTGTATGGCTTGTCAGACCTTCTGGATGGCTTTGACGATTTTGTAGCTGAGGCTTCATGAGATTCAAAGCGAGTTCCTCCAGAAAAAACCTTCTCTTGCAGTTTTCCTTGTGATGAAACATAGGATTGTGAGGGGCAGAGCCAACAGCAGAACAGACTGGCCGCATAATCGCTAAGCTCCCGTCACCTGCTTGGAATCCTGCCCGGTAGCGAAGACTGCGTTCATCCCCGGGAGATCCTACTGAGCTCCCCGTGTTCCCCACCATGATGGCGTTAAAACCTGCGCGTCTTGAATTTCAGTCTGGCTCTATACCCGCACCGAAAAGAACGAAGCAAGACGTGGGCTCCCCGCAGAAAATGGCGGCGGAGGGGAAAGAAGCGACGATCACAGGCATACAGGAAATACTCGCGGAGCTGAAATGGGTGAAGGAGTTGATTGTATCCAACTCGACTTCGCTGGGTATCATCCAGGCTGACCTCAATGAGCTCAAAAACAACATGCAGGAGGTGAGCGGGCGAGTGGAGACGCTGGAGGGCCAGGTTAAAAGGCACGACGTCATGCTGGCACAGATGGGGGCACTTACAGCACGCCACAGAAAAATTGAGGCCCAGATGGAATACCAAAACAACAGGGCCCGGCAAAACAATGTACGCCTGGTAGGAGTTCCCGAGGGGGCAGAGGGAGCGAACATAATCGAATACTTAGAGAAACTGGTACCAGAGCTTCTCCAACTATCCTTCCAGCAGCCCTTTGAATTGGACCGGGCGCACCGGGTACCCACACAGACAACAAATGCTGCCCGGCTTCCTCGACCGATAGTATTCAAAGTTCTGCGCTACCAGCAAGTACTGCTTATTCTGCAAGCTGCCAGAAAGATCGTGACATTGAAGGTGCAAGGACAAAACGTATCGTTTTACCCGGACCTTAGCAAGCAGACTACGGACCGGTGCAAGGCCCTGCTGGCCTGTAGGCCTCTTATGCAAAGGCTGCAGGCACGGTATGGCTTGTATTATCCGGGCACTATGCGGGTTACTTTGCACAATGTTACCAGGAATTTCACAGATGCAGATAGCTTAAAAATGTTCTTGCAGGAATCCAGTAATATGGAGAGTTGAATTCTGTATGTATAACTAAGGAGGGTGGGAGATGGATCGGGGCTCTAGCTTCGTTTAGTAGGATGCCTATAGTCCACAGTTGTGGTTACATGAGTGCTGAATTTACATTTCTGTATAAAACCATAAGGGGACTTACTGGAATTTGCTGGGCAACTAAGACGTATTGGGGCTAAGCGGGGAAGGGGGATGTTAATGATATATTTTCTCTTTGATGGGATACAGAATGTTTGATTTCGGTACATTTGGTGACGGAGAAGGACGCCACCTGTCAGGCCAGGTGTCAGCAGCTGATGGTAACCCGCCAAAGGATAACTAGACATGTATTAATAATGTTTCAGAGTGTATTTCATTTTAGTCCAGCTCACTTTCCACAGACAGGGAATGCAGAAACGAGGGAGGCGGTTAACGCCTGGTTTAGGCCCCTTACTCACAGACACAGATGGCCAACACATTATTATTTTATTTATTTTATTTATTTATTTATTTAACTGCATTTATATCCCGCTTTTCACCGGGTCAAAGCGGTGTAACACGTAACATAGGACGGGGTAATTTTTTGGGTGGGGCCATCACCAAGGTCAACAATTAATGATTTGGGTAGACATAGACATAATTTACTCCTGTTGAATCTAAGTATTAGGTCATGGTGGTCAAAAGATGTTCACGGAATAGGATTGTCTTCAGCTGTTTCCTAAATGATGTGATGTCAGCGTTGTTCTTGATGTGACTTGGTAGAGAGTTCCAGAGGGATGGAGCATAAAGTTCGAATGCTCTGTTGCAGGTCCGTTGTGTGGATTTGGTTCTTTTGTGGGGGACAACGATAGAGTTATTGGAGGAATGTCTGGTTGATCTGTTGTGGGATGGTCGAGGCAGTAAGGGGTGTAGTGAGGTGTTCTGTGTGTGGTGGATTGTTTTGTGGATGAGTAAGATAGCTTTGTACTTGATTCTTGCTTGCACTGGAAGGAGGTGAAGGTCTCTTAGGATTGGGGTGATGTGGTCCCGTTTTTTTGCATTTTGAATAATCCTTGCTGTAGTGTTCA
The DNA here is from genome assembly GCA_033557465.1 of Ichthyophis bannanicus. Classification (NCBI taxonomy): domain Eukaryota; kingdom Metazoa; phylum Chordata; class Amphibia; order Gymnophiona; family Ichthyophiidae; genus Ichthyophis; species Ichthyophis bannanicus. The sequence continues at coordinate 125,855,881 of CM066034.1, read as the reverse complement.
AGGCTGTACGGAGGGAGTTGGTGTGCGAGGCAGGAAGTCCATGATAGATTATGTTGCAGAAGTCCAGGTGAGGGAGTGTCACAGCTTGCATTACTGTCCTGAAGTCGTGATGTTCTAGGAGGGGCCGGGAGGCGTTGAATAGTTTTGGCTTTGTGGAATATCATCCCGGCGGTTTTGTTGATTTGTTGTTTGAGGGTGAGAGCTTGGTCAATGATGACGCCTAGATATCTTATTTGAGGCTGGATTTGGATTTGTGTGGTACCCATGTTGAGGTGGGTAGGTGGTTTGAAGTCCGGTTCTTTTGTTACTATTAGTGCTTCGGTTTCTTTATGTTGATGGATAGATTGTTCTCCTGTAGCCAGTTGGCCACGTCGTTGAAGCAGGCTGATAGCTGTTCGTTTTTTGGGTTGGTGGTTGTAATTGGTGCGTAGAGCATTATGTCGTCCGCGTAGATGTGGAAGTTGATGTTGTGGGTGCGTATGATTGAGCATAGTGGACGGAGATAGATGTTGAACAACATGGCAGATAGGGTGGATCCTTGGGGTACTCCTTGTAGTTGTTGGTAGGGGGGCGAAGTTGCAGAGAGGGTGCGAATCCGTTGCTGTCTGTTAGTTAAGTAGGATTTGAACCATTGGAGTACAGTGTCTTTGATTCCAATTGTTTGTAGTCTGTGTATGAGGATTTCGTGTGAGATTGTGTCAAAGGCCGCTGATATGTCTAGGAAGATCAGGATGTATCCCGAATCTTTTTCTTGAGTTCCGATGATGAGTGTGTTCATTAGGATGGTCATGAGGGTCTCAACTCCATGTAGTGGTCGGAAACCGTGTTGCTGTGGGTCGAGTATGTCGTTGGTGTCTAGATGATCTTGAAGCTGGTGTTGGACTATTTTTTCTATTATCTTGGCGGTGAGGGGGAGGCTTGCCACTGGTCTGTAGGAGGTGGGGTCCATGGGGTCCAGGTTGTTCTTCTTTATGGTTGGTCGGATGATTGATGTTTTGAGGGCATCCGGTATGTATCCTTGTTTAAAGGATTCGTTTACGATGTGAGTTAGTGGAGCACTCAGGTCTTCCTTGGTTTTCTTTATCCATTCGGTAGGGCAGGGGTCTAGTGGGGAGGTGGTGGTGTTCAGACAGGAGATGGTGGAGGATATCTCTTCTTTTGAGGTTTCGTTGAATGTATCCCAGTCAGCGTTTATGGTGATTCCGGGGTATGTTTTTGTGGCTGTAACACAGCGGTAAGGTTGCTGAGGTTGCTGAAATTGTTTGTATTGTCGGGCCAAGAGATCTGAGGGGATATCTGGGGGTTGATCAGACGTGGTTGGTGCCTTTGTCAGTTTTTTGGCAATTTGAAAGAGTTCTCGAGGTTTGTTTGCAGCAGACGTGATGATTTTGGTGTGGTAGTTTCTCTTTGCATTGTCGGTTTCTGAGTGGTAGGCAGCGAGTTCATATAGGTATTGCTTTTTGTCTTCGTCATTTTTGGTTTTCCTCCATTTTCTTTCTGCTCTTCTAAGTTTTGTTTTCAGTTTCCGGTGGTCAGGGGTGAACCAGCGGGCCTTTGAGGAGATGAGTTTGTTGCTGGTCTTGTTTATATTTGCTTTGGATGCTGTGGAGATTGTGGTGTTCCAGTTGTCCATGAGGTCATCAAGGTTGTTTGAATTCATATGTAGATTAGGTAGGGTCAGTGTCAGGAAGTCTTCTTTGTTGAATGCTTTGAATCTCCGTGTTTGTTGAGCATTTCCTCTGTTTGTCTTTGGTTGATATGCGTGGGAGAAGTGGATGACGTAGTGGTCTGACCATGGGACTGGTGAGATTGTTGGACTGCTGCATGAGGTGGATGTCTGGGAGTTCAGAAATATGAGGTCCAGTGTGTTTCCTTTTTCGTGTGTTGGTTCGTTTATGATCTGCGATAGGTTCATTGCTGTCATGGCGTTCAGGAATGTTTCCGTTTGCGTGTCTTGGAGGGATGGGAGATTGAAGTCTCCTAGTATAATTGGTTCTTTTGACGGGTCGATGCTCTCAGAGATCAGGTGCAGTATCTTTGGTAAGTCAGAGTTTGCGGCGGGTGTTCTGTAGACCAGGCATATTGTGAGGTTTTTGTTAGTGAGGGTGAGGATGTCTGCTTCGTCGGAGGTTTCGGAGGTGATGGTCCGCAGGTGGAGGTTGTCCTTTGCGATGATGGCTACTCCTCCGCCTTTTGCGTGCGTTCGGGAGCAGTGATGGAAGCTGTATCCGGTTGGCGTTAGTTGGTTCATTATTACTGTGTCCGTTTCTGTTAGCCAGGTTTCCGTTATGCATAGGATATCAGTCTTCTCAGATATGATCAGGTCTTGGAGCATGTGGTATTTGTTCCTGGTGGAGCGTGCGTTTATGAGTGTGATGGAGAGGTGCGGGTGGCTGGTGTGATTGGTGTTTTTGGCTGGCGTGTGGTGTGTGTGCGTTGGGTTGTTCCTGTTGTTGTAGATGTTTGTGGGTTGCAGTTTTGTGGTTCCTGAGTATGGGAGGTCTGTAGGTGCGGTGGGGGTGCAGTGTTTGTGTGGAGGATGGTATGCCTGTCAGTGTGTCTGCGTAGGGAAGATTGCTGAGTGTGCTTGGGTGGGGGTATAGCGTTAGGAGAGGAGTGAGAAAGTAGATGGGGGTTAGGAAGGGTGGCATGTTGTGATAGAGTACCTGGGGTTTTGGAGCGGTGTAGTCTCTTTCTTGTCGATTTGCTGGAGCTTTTTGTATATCTGGTGATTTGCCTTGTTGAGTTGCTTGCTTAATGTCAAAGGAATTCTAAACCCCATGAAACGAAAGAAGATATTATCATACTGCCAGCAAAAGAAGGCAGATATAGTGTATCTTCAAGAGACGCACCTGACGGAAGCGGAGTCCCGGAAAGTCCAATCCAAAAACTACCAAGTAGTGGCTATATCCCCCGCTTACCATAAGAAAGGTGGTGTGATTACCTTACTCCGGAGAACCGTGCCCGCCACGATAAAAGAAACCACGGCAGACCCGAGGGGTCGATGGGCAAAAGCGACCCTGCAACTGGACCAAGAGTTATACACCCTCATGAATATTTACGCTCCTAATGTAGATGACCCTGCCTTTTACCGCAACGTGACAATGGAATTAATGGCTGTGGCGACCACGGAGCTGATTCTTGGCGGAGATTTCAACCTGGTCCTCGATCCTCTCTTAGATCAACTTCCGTACCGGGCAACAGACAAGGCTAAGTCGCATGGGGTACTAAGAAGTATGATGGCAGAGTTGCACTTGAGTGATGCCTGGCGCCTTCTGCATCCGGTAGACAAGGAATTTACCTTCTATTCCATTCCGCACGATACCCAGACCAGATTAGATTACTTCCTGATCACCCCCGGAATAGTTCAACGATTGACTGCCTCGGCTATACATGCTGGTACAGTGTCGGATCATTCCGCTGTCTCCTTGACCATTGAACGGAGGATAACACACACACGTACTCCCCGATGGACCTTTGATAAATCTCTTCTATCCGACAGTTCCTTTGTGGCCTATATCTCCACGGTCATAGCGACCTACAACGAGTGCAACATCCCCACGGAGACATCTACTTGGGGATGGTGGGAAGGCTCCAAAGCGACCCTGCGCGCACATATTACAACTTTTACGATACAGAGGAACAAGCAGCGGAGATGTGCGCAAGAAGATCTTGAGAAGCAAATCAAGGCGGGAGAGCGACTGTTGGCAAAAAGTCAGACCCTTTGGTGCTGATCCGCCTACGGAAACTGAGGCAACAATATAATAACCTTCTGCACAGTCAAGTGCAATCAATTACTCGTATACAACAAAGTACATATTACCTGGCGAGTAATCGAGCAGGCTCCCTGTTGTCCAAGCTGCTTAAAGCTAGGAAGAACGTGGCCCCCATCACGTCCCTTCACAGCGAGAATGGGGATCTCTTATTCCAAAATGGGCAAATACTGGAGCGCTGTAGGGAGTTTTATGGGAAACTATACCGCTCAGAGGTGAGATGTGGAGACAACGAATTCCAATCCTTTGTATCGGGCATTTCAGGACCATCCATAATTATAGACCAAAGGCGAGAGTTGGATCATGAGATCACCGTAGCGGAGATACGGCAGGCTATCCAACAATCTGCTGGGGGAAAGGCGGCTGGCCCTGACGGAATACCATTAGAACTCTACTCTAAATACCAAGGCGAGCTCAGTATAATGCTCCAGACATACTATAGTGGCCTGGCGGCAGAAAACCCTGCAGTGGGTGCGTTAGCCGAAGCAACAATAGTGATCCACCCTAAACCGGGGCGCGATCCACAGAAGATTGAGAACTACAGACCCATCTCCCTCCTGAACGCTGATTACAAGATCTACGTGAAAATCCTAGCTAATCGCCTGAACAAGATAATGCCCACTTTGATTCAGACAGATCAGTGTGGCTTCATCCCTGGTAGATCCTCTACGGACAACGGGCGTCTGTTATCTCGTATTCTGTCCAAAGCCTGGACGGACTCTGAGTTTGTAGTGGGGCTGGTGCTGGACGCCGAAAAAGCATTCGATAGATTGGAATGGCCCTTCCTGTTTCGGACTCTGAGATGGTACGGGATGAGCGAGAGCTTCGTCAAGATGATAGCACTGTTATATGTAAACCCTACAGCATGGATGGTCGCCAACTCCGAGATGTCAGCACCCTTTACGCTCCAAAGAGGTACCCGACAAGGCTGCCCGCTCTCCCCACTCCTCTTCAATCTAGCTCTGGAGCCATTATTATTAGCCATTAGGCAGCGGGATGACATCTGCGGAGTGGACTTGGCGGATGGGCAATGCAAGCTATCAGCCTACGCAGATGACCTGCTGCTGTTTTTGACGCCCCGATCGTTGCCAATCACCCTGAATTTGTTAGACCAATACTCCTCTATTTCTGGATACAAGGTCAATCTATCCAAAACTACGATTATACCTCTCAGTACTGCAGTGAGGGACGATCAACTCACAACGTATGGCTTCCAAGTAGCGCACACCTCGTTTCACTATTTAGGAGTGGAATATGGACGATCTCTCGAAGAAACGGTGATTATCAATGCGAAACTGTGCGAGGAGATTGTGAGAGAATATGTTTTGAAATGGTCGCCACTGCACCTGACATGGTGGGGCCGCTTAGAAGCTGTGAAGATGGTCCTTGCTCCGAAAATTGGATATATACTGAGCATGATACCGGCCTTATTTCCATCAAGCTGGTACAAAAAAATGAATAGCCTGCTAGTCGCTTTCCTCTGGAACAAGAAAGTACCGAGAATAGCGGCGTGGAAGTTAAGACTGCCCAAGGTGAAAGGAGGGATACATTTCCCCGACATAGAGCATCTGCACCTAGCCTCATTACTTAAACAGGGGACCCAGTGGACCGGAGAAGGAGAGGACTCTGAATCCCCCAGGTGGTTACAAGTGGAGAATAAGATCATCGCTCCCCTTCCAAGATATCAGATAATCTGCATGTCTTCGTCTCATAGGGACCGACGAGATCCGATTATCATAGCAACGCAACATGCATGTAAGCTAGCGGCCTCCGTCATCGAAGGGGGAAATGACTACGCCACCGATACGCCGATATGGCTCAACTCTCGATTTTCCATTGGTGGAAGTCCGATCTTCTGGAAACCATGGGTGGAATGTGGAATTGTAACACTAGGGCACTTGATTCAAGACAAGAAATACAAAACTTTTGAAATGCTACAGAAGGAGTTCGGTCTGCCAGGCACTTCCTACTTTCAATGGTGCCAGCTTCGGCACTGTCTAAGCCAAGCGAAGGTAGTTCCTCTGGCACTACGCGTAGAGTGGCCATTGCTGACCACGCTCCGAGAATTACAAAGTGGAACCCGAATCATTTCAAAATCGTTGGAGCTTTTCCGAAACATATCGACTAAACAATGTGCAAAGACACAATCGGCCTGGGAAAGGGATACAGGGGAACGGGCACAGCCTGATGCATGGGACGATTTCTGGACCCAACCAACTCGACTGACGAGGGCAGCATCTTTAACTCAGTCCATGTACTTCTTTGCCCATCGTGCATATCTGACCCCGGCTCGGATTGCGAAATGGACACTGCAGGGGAACGTTCAATGTTGGTCCTGACAGTTAGAGACAGGAACACTCTCCCACATGACATATTATTGCTCGCGTCTCCAAGTATATTGGAAAAGTGTATGGCATCAGATATCTGCCATCTTGCCCATACACATACCTATATCCTATCAAATTGTGGTTCATAAGGCAGCAGCTGATGGCATCCTTCTTAACAAGCACGAGAGCCGCCTGTTGAACCTCATGCTCAGCATCACGTTAAAGCTAATCCTGACCTGTTGGAAGGACAATACGAAGGTTCACAGCGACGGATGGTGGGCATTGTTATGCCAACATAAACTTCACGAAGAAATCTACTTGACCAAATACCCATCCGCAACTAAATCGGGCCTGAAATGGGAACCTCTTAATTCATACATAGAGCGCACTGGGAGGTCCACGTAGGGGCCCTACTGCATACGAAGACACCCCCCCAACTGGGTGCAGGGTTATTAACCAAGGTGCGCTTCACCTTGTTCTGCATACCTTGAGGTCAGGATATCCGGGTGAAGGTGAGACTGGACTACGTGTATATAGGTTCTATGTGTTTCTAAGGTATTAAGTTACTGTATGTTACCAATGTTGAGACGTTATAGTTGCCAAGATTACTATAGGCTTATGTTTACACCTTATTATTTGTATCTGTATCATAAACCAATAAAAACATGATTACAAAAAAAAAAGAAACATAGGATTGTTGTACATAAATATTATGAATGAATTTACAGCCGCGATATCAAGCAGTCCATAAAACACGCAAAGTGGCCATCGACGAGTTGATCTTTTCACACTGTATGTGTGGCACAACTGATCTACTGTGTCAACACCCCCTTTCGTTCTGTTGTAGTCAAGTATTATTTCTGGCTTCTTTGATGTTTCATCAATTTTATTATCATGGTGAAGTGTTGACAGCAGCATAACTGATTTGTTTAGTTTTGGGACGAATGACACCAAAGTCTTGTCTCCACTGAAGCCAAATATTGAGGATCCCACAATTCTTGGGCGATTTGCCTGGAATTATGAAGGTATGTCATGGTTGCAACGTCTTACAGTGCCCAGTAGTGTCAAATTCTTGCTAAGAAGAACATCAGCCAGTTGTACGTTAGTAAAGAAATTGTCGCAAGTAATGTTCCTGCCAGACCGTTCCAGAGGTTCAATAAGCTTCAAAACAACATCAGCTCCTAGAGATACTGTTTTGTCACGAGTAACTGACTCTTCACGCCCTAGGTATGGCTTCATGTTGAATACATAATACGTTTCGGCATCTGCACACACCCATAACTTTATACCGTATCGGTCTGGTTTAGATTTGATGTATTGACGAAACGGACACTTGCCTCTGAACCCCAACAATTGTTCATCAACAGTCAAGTATGCAGATGGTGTGTACATTTTCATGCACTGAGAAATGAATAAATTCCAAACATCTCTGACTGGAGTAAATTTGTCATTGGCCCTTCGTGATTCACGGGTTTGTTTGTCATCAAATCGAAGTAAACTCAATATTTCTGCAAACCTTTTACCTGACATAACAGCTGGAAATATAGGATTTTGGATAGGACTTTTAGCCCAAGTTCTGCGTACAGATACTTTGTTCAACCTGAAAACACCACTCATGTACAGAAGACCCAGTGTTGCTTGGAGCTCTTCCATTGTTACCTGCTTCCAGTCAGTACATGGTGGCTGCATTGCTTCAGCTCTACGTATGCCTTCAGAATTTGTGAAATCTAACACTGCTGACAATATATCTGGAGTTACAAACATGTCAAAAATATCCTTAGCATTAGTTATACCTCTGATCAGAGCAATTGGTCCAGAAGATTCTCTGACTATATTTGCTTCCCTTGTTCTTGATGTTGGCGGTACAGTTTTATTCCAATGCATGCCAGAACGAGCTGTGTAATGACTGTCAGTAACTTCCTCATTTTCAGAATGTGATTCAGAAGTTTCAGAATTGCTGTATGAACTGCTATCGTCATCACTTGTTTTATTTTCTTCGACAGCATCTTCCGCTTCACTGCCGCTATCATCAAGATCAAGCTGATCGGACTGGGCGGGAACGACTGCACTATCCGTATCAGCACCTTCAGTATCATTACTCAAACTATCATTACTGTCACTTTCTTCATTCAACCAACATCTAATTTTTTCAGTTGCTGCACAGCTGCTGAAGCGTTTCGGGAGTGGCATTGTTTACCTTTGTTGTAAAAAATTTTAATCCACAGAAACAAACAAGGAACTGACGTCAGGTGACGTCATAAATGTAAGCAAGACGTTAGAAAACACAGGATTGTAATGTGGACTTGGAGTGGTGACTTTCTTTGCTGCTATAAAACAAAGGAGAGTGTTATTGTGCGAGTGTCGAAAATCACCCCTTGTTTGTTCAGCAGCATGCAGTACTGTATAAAAACATTATTTTTGCAAACCATATGTATGAAAATACTTAAAAATGGTTCGTTGAGGAATACCTAGAGTACCAAAATACAATTCCTTACCATTTTGAAGAAAAAACACAAAAACCGACACCCGGGTCACCCCTGACCCGGGGGTAGTGTATCCAAGGGTTAAAATAAAGTTTTGTCAGACTTCTTTCTGTATAGATCAAATGTTTTGTTTGACCACTACAAGCTAGTCCATTTTACTTTATTAATTCCCCAAAAAATTAATTTTAGAAATATTTAAATTAACAGCCAAACATTTCCTTGAAAAACAATATTATAACATAATTCAAGCCATATCATGGAAATGTTTGGCTGTTAAATACTTTAAGAAGCACGTTTACTAAAATTCAGCAAGTTGCATGGGGATGACGTGTGAATAGCATGCTTTCTTATTGCGGTGCAGCCTATAAACTGCAGTAGACACAAGGGGCATGCCTGCAGGAGGCTACTAATGCCACGTTAGTCATGTCACTAGTGTGGCACATTGGCACCACCTTGTGCATCAGTACAGCTGCCTACCACATGCATGTCCACTTTACTGGGTGCCACATAGGGTGCTCACCAATATGGCAGGTCCATCTGCTCCCACCTGTCCTTCCTTCCACCAACTTCACATTGACTTTCCTTGGTGCTGTAGAACATAGAAACATAGAATATTGACGACAGAAAAAGACCACATGGCCTATCTAGTCTGCCCTTCCATATCAACAACTACAACAGTCCCCTTTTTTCTTTTAGAGATCCTCTGTGTTTGTCCCATGCTTTTTTGGACAGTAAAGAGGACAGACAGGAGAAGCAAAGGAGTGGAGGAGTAGCCTAGTGGTTAGAGCACTTTCTTGATAATTAAGAGACCAGGGTTTGATTCCACTAGCATGCCATATGGCCTTGGGCAAGTCACTGAGCTCTCCATTCCCTCAGAAGAAAGACCTAGTAATCTACTTCCAGTATTGCTGCCAAGAAAACCCAAGTGCTTCTGGGTTGCCAGGAGTCAGCACTGATTAAAGAGCAAACATTGCATGGGGTTGGGCCCCCAGGTAAATGAGACATTAAATACCTTTATGGAAATTGGTAAAAGGGATAACATATAGAAAGCGGTATGTAGAAATGCCTGTAGCATGGGAAATACGATCCCAGATGTTGAAGCTTTAATGGGAGTGGCTGACTTGGATTTAGTGGCAGTTACAGAAACATGGTTCATAGAAAACCATGACTTGGATGTAACTATACCAGGCTATACTTTATTCAGAAAGGACAGGGTAGGAAGAAGGGGAGGAGGAGTGGCACTATATGTAAAAAATAATATTAAAGCTTTGGAATTACAGAGCTTAAAAGGGAGAGAAGAGGCACTGTGAGTTAAACTAGAAAGAGGGAAAGAGAAATCTATGTGCATTGGCGTGATATACAGACCTCGCTCACAAGAGGAAGAGGTGTACAGAGAGCTAATTGAAGACATACGCAGCATTGCTAGTAATGGGGAAGTGCTACTGATAGAGGATTTCAATATTCTAGATGTTGATTGGCACATTCCTGCAGCATTATCATCTAGAAGTAAGGAGATCCTGGATTCTCTACAGGGAGAACTATTCAGGCAATTGGTAACAGACCCCGCATGTGAAGGGGCCATACTGGACTTGATGCTTACCCATGGTGAAAGTGTTTCTGATGTTATAGTGGGAGATAATTTTGCATCCAGTGATCACCAGATGGTGTGGTTCAGTATTAGGACTAGGGCTGTTAAAATCCATTCAAAAGTGAGGGTCTTAAACTTTAGGAAAACTAAGTTTGCTAAGATGGGCCAATACCTCAGGGAGTCATTAGCAGAATGGGAACAGCCGGCGGATGTAGAAAAATAATGGGCAAAACTGAAAGGGGATATTTTAAAGGCAACCAACCTTTTTATTAAAATGGTAAGTAAAGGTAAAAAGAAAAGGAGACCGATATGGTTTTCATAAAAAGTAGCTGAAAAGATGAAGAAAAAGAGGGAGACCTTCACGAAATACTCAGAGAGAGGAAGACAGGCATCTATATTTGGAAAAACTTAGAGAAGCTAGCAAAGTAGTCAGGAAAGCAAAGATTCAAAAAGAGGAGGAAATAGACAAAGCAATAAAATGGGTGGATAAGACATTTTTCAGATATGTTAGTAAGAAGAGGAAGGGCAAAAGTGGTATTGTCAGACTCAAGGGTGAAGGGGAGGAATATGTAGAAGCTGATGAGGATAAAGCAGAATTGCTTAATAAATATTTCTATTCTGTGTTCACAGATGAAGAACCAGGAACAGGACCTAAGAAAACACCCACAAACAGGAAGAGAAGCAAGGGGCATCTTGAAGAATCTTCAGAAGACTGTGTTCATGAGAAACTAGCTAAACTTAAAGTAGACAAAGTGATGGGACCGGTTGGGATTCACCCTAGAATACTGAGGGAACTTGGGGATGTTCTAGCAGCAATACTGACTGACCTTTTCAATGCCTCATTAGAGTCGGGAGTGGTGCCAAAGGACTGATGAGACGCTCATGTGGTGCCTTTACAGAAAAACGGAAGTAAGGATGTGGTTGAAAATTGCAGGCCGGTTAGCTTAACTTTGGTGGTGAGTAAATTATTGGAAATGCTGCTGAAAGAGAATATAGTGAGGTTTCTGGAGTCCAGTGGATTACCAGATCCGAGGCAGCATGGCTTCACCAGAGGCAGGTCTTGTCAGACAAATCTGATTGATTTTTTTTGTCTGGGTGACCAGGGAGTTGGAGCAAGGGAGAGCCCTAGATGTGGTGTATTTAGATTTCAGTAAGTCCTTTGACACCGTTCCTCACAGGCGACTTATAAACAAACTGAGCACCCTAAGAATCGACCCGAAAGTTACTGCTTAGATTAGAATTTGGTTGAGTGGGAGACGACAAAGGTACAGGTATATGGAGCTCACTTTGAGGAGAAGGAAGTTACCAGTGGTGTGCCCCAGGGATTTGTCATTGGTCTGATTCTTTGTAACATCTTTGTTAGTGATATAGCTTAAGGGCTGTCGGATACCAAAATCTGCAATAGAGTAGATACCCAGGAAGGTGTAGATAACATGAGGAGGAATCTAGCTAAGCTTGAATAATGGTCTAGAATTTGGCAGCTGAGATTTAATGTTAAAAAATGCAATATCATGCATGTGGGCTGCAGCAATCCAAGGGAGTGATATAGTATAGTCCACAAAAGAAGAGTACGATTGTGTCTGATGAGCTTAAAGTAGCTAAGCAGGTAGAAAAGGCAATGGTGAAAGCTAGAAGGATGCTTGGGTGCATAGGAAGAGGAATGGCCAGTAGAAGAAAGGAGATGATTATGCCTCTGTATAAGTCTTTGGTGCAACCTCATTTGGAATATTGTGTGCAATTCTGGAGACTGCGCCTTCAAATGGATATGAACAGGATGGAGTCAGTACAGAGGTTGGCTACTAAAGTGGTTAGTTGTCTTCATTATAAAACATATGAAGACAGATTTAAGGATCTTAATATGTACACCTTAGAGGAAAGGCAGGATAGAGGTGATATGATTGAGACGTTTAAATATCTCCATGACATAAATGACTGGACGTTGGATGAGGGTGAAAGGGGATAGATTCAGGAGTGATATGCGGAATTATTTCTTTATGGAAAGAGTGGTGGATCCGTGGAATAGTCTCTGAGTGGAGGTGCTAGAGATGAGGACGGTATCTGAATTCAAGAAAACATGGGTCAAACATAGAGGATCTCTGGGGAAAAAAGGGGACTGTTGTAGTTGTTGATATGGAACGACAGACTAGATAGGCCATGTAGTCTTTTTCTGTCGTCATTTTTCTATTTTTCTATGTTTCTATATTAGAAAATTGTGGTCAGCATTATTGACACCCATGCATTTTAGATATGTTGTGTAGAATATCTTGAAAAATAATAGGAAATATTTCAACTGTATGTCATCATAATATTTTTTTTTTTTTAACTTTTTATTTATAAAATTTTCATATACTTCAATCAATGGATATTACAAGCAAAAGAAAATACACATATCTCATATCTCACACGAAATACATATCATAACTAGTCCACATCAAGAAGGGGTGCGGTAATTTAATATTAAATATTAAAGAGCCTGGAGGGGCCCGAATAATTATACTTAAGTCTCCTTTTGCTAACTAAGAGTCAAGAAAACACTTAAAAAAATAAGAAACAAAAAACTCTAATTCTTGCTATCCAAAAAAGTCAATAAATGATCCACCTCAAAAAATACATATCTTTTACTTTGAAACCAAATATGGCACTTGCATGGAAATTTAAGATAAAAAGATGCCCCCAGAGCTAAAACCCGAGGGCGCAATTCCAGGAAGGCCTTGCGTCGCTTCTGGGTTGCCGGGAGACATCAGGAAAAACTTGAATTGCATGACCACAAAATTTCTCATTCTTTTTAGGAAAATAGGCACGTAACACCTTTTCCTTATCAATCTCAGATAGAAATATTACCAACAATGTAGCTCTCGAGGGTATCTCTTCACTCTCAGATTCAATAAAATGTGAAATATCTAAGGAAGAGGAAACCACACGATCAGGCTGAAGACCAGGCTCACCTGGTTCCCCAGCCGTATCTGTCTTACCTTTAGGAACATAATATATCTTTGAAACATTAATAGAATCAACATCTGTAAACATTAACACCTCTTTAAGATATTTATGAAAAAGTATCAAAGGCGAAAGGTAATGTGTTTGAGGAAAATTTAACAAACGTAGGTTTTTAGACCTAATAGAATTTTCCAAAAACTCATCTTGCCTATGCAATGCTAAGGAATCTTGTGAGAATTTCTCACAAACAGCCTTATAAGGCAAATCCTTTGAATCCTGTAGTACTGACCACTTTTCCAAAGAAGCAATTCTATTTTCATGATCTGATAGTTTCACCACCGTTTCCTTAGAAAATTCAGAAACTTTCTTCATAGAGAGTCCAAGAGCCGACTCCATCCGAGACACAATTGCCCATATATCTTTTAAGGAAACATTCTCTGGTGGTACCTGAGATTCCCCAACTATAGGAAAATTAATTATTGAAGGTAAAGATGGAGGTAAAGCTGAAGCGGAATCAATTTTCAAAAACGTAGAGGGCAAAAGAACTAGACCCGGGTCGGCCCCCACCACATCCACTTGTGGAGTGGCCTCCCCAGAAATAGTTTCAGGCTCCAAGCAGGGAGGAGACAAACCCATTTTGTGAGGAGAAGACACCGATGAGGAAGTACTAACGCCGGAAATATCCAGTTCACCATCCTTTGGCGTTGAGGTAGGAGAAGAGGGATCACTCACCCGAACGTGTGCGTCCATCGGACCAACAACCTTAACAACTTTAACTTGAATAGGCGGGTACTTCTTCTTCCTTTTCCCCATCACAGGGAAACGCTTCTCGCATCTACGTGCACCGAAGGGGCACCAAAGGGGCGTGGCCTGCCCCTTTGGTCACGCCCCTTCGGTGCACGCCCCCAAGGGACGCCCGCGACCGCGTCCCGCGGTAGGGCAGCAGGTCTTATAGCCCTCAGCTACACAGCAGGTGATAATCAGTGCAGGAGCTAGCATCGGGAACCACTCAGACAGGCAGAGCAAGGTAAACTGAAGAAATCCACACACCTCAGCGTCCCGCGGTAGGGCAGCAGGTCTTATAGCCCTCAGCTACACAGCAGGTGATAATCAGTGCAGGAGCTAGCGTCGGGAACCACTCAGACAGGCAGAGCAAGGTAAACTGAAGAAATCCACACACCTCAGCGTCCCGCGGTAGGGCAGCAGGTCTTATAGCCCTCAGCTACACAGCAGGTGATAATCAGTGCAGGAGCTAGCGTCGGGAACCACTCAGACAGGCAGAGCAAGGTAAACTGAAGAAATCCACACACCTCAGCGTCCCGCGGTAGGGCAGCAGGTCTTATAGCCCTCAGCTACACAGCAGGTGATAATCAGTGCAGGAGCTAGCGTCGGGAACCACTCAGACAGGCAGAGCAAGGTAAACTGAAGAAATCCACACACCTCAGCGTCCCGCGGTAGGGCAGCAGGTCTTATAGCCCTCAGCTACACAGCAGGTGATAATCAGTGCAGGAGCTAGCGTCGGGAACCACTCAGACAGGCAGAGCAAGGTAAACTGAAGAAATCCACACACCTCCGTCATCATAATATTTTAATAGTATGTTTAAAGGCATACAACAAAAAAAGATGTCTATGCAACTCAGACGTAGCAATTTCTGAGAAAAACAAAAACAAAATATGACTTGGACAGGCTTAATGGTACCCTTCACTAATATTTGGTTGCAGAATCCTTGGCAGTGATGACAGTTGCCAAACATTTCTTGTAGCCTAGACCTGCCCATATGGCACAATCTCTTTGCACCTCCCCCCACCATCAGGAATGCCAGCAGAGGACCCAGTGCAGCTTAGAGGGAACACTGGTGCAGGTCTTGGTAATCTCCTCAAATATCTCTTTTCAGCTTGCCATGTGAACTATGGGCTATCCAAGAATGACTTTTTTGCCCATGTTCCCTGTAAGTATTAGTGTATGTGTCTCATATCCCCTCGTGTTAAATGTATCCCCCAATTGACCGCTTTGACCCGGTGAAAAGCGGGATATAAATACAGCTAAATAAATAAATAAATAAATTTGTTCCTCTCCATTAGTTCTACTGCTGCTCCTAAATCTCTCAGGATCAACCAACTTACTTTCTCTCTATCATCATATACTTACTTATCCCTCCCAAAGATATAGGGGTAAAGGACCGCCTCTCTTATCTTGTATGTATCTGTACAGAGCTGCATATGCTTGGTAGTGCTTTAGAAAAATGATAAGTAGTAGTGATACTATTAGGGACTCTCTCTGCCACCCTCTGCTGATGTGTCCTATCTCTCTTTGAGTTCCTTTTCTCTATGCCAGTGCTTCTCAGTCCTCTCCTGGAGGTACACCTAGCCAGTCAGGGTTCAGAACTACTGAAATGAATATGCTTGAGATAAATCTGCATATATTTGAAACCCCCAATATATGACTGAGAAGCATTATTCTAGGCAGTCTTTTCTGGCTCTGGATGGAGCCAGAGAGGCTGGGAAAGTTCTAAAACTCACTTCTCTTTGCTTTTCAGGCAGGTTCAGTGCTGCCCGTCTATCTCAGAGCCCGCTCTCTGCTATTTGTCTCTGATAAGTGACTAACAGTGCAATTTCACCTAACTCTGGAGCCAAAGAGGCTGAGAGCCTTTTAAAACAGATACAGTTCTGCCTGTTTGTTTCTCAGAACACTCTCAGGGGTACGTTTACTAAACTGCAGTAAAGTTACCAGTGGTAAGTGCAGCATTAAGGTGCCCGAACCCATATAAGGCAGAGGGCAGGAAGAGGGCGTTCCAGCATAAAGGGAGCAAAGGGCTGTTTAATGTGCATTAAAGTGCACCTTGGCTGTTTAATAGACGTTAAGAGGACAATGCACGTTAAGGTGACAAACAGAGCATGTTAAAGCTGACAAGGCACCCTAAGGGCTTTAAGGTGCCTTAAGTCAAGGCGCCTTAAGGGCTGTAAGGTGCCACAACCTAAGGTGCCTTAAATTAGGGCACCTTAAAGCCCTTAGGGTGCTTTAAAACCCTTAGGGTGCCTTGAATTAAGGTGCTTTAACGTAAGGTGCCTTGGGTTAAGGCGCTTTAGGTTAAGGCGGCCTAAGGGCTTTAAGGTGCCTTAGGTTAAGACACCTTAGGTTAAGGCACCTTAAAGCCTTTAGGGCACCTTAACATAAGGCATAGTGGTTTCGATGTGACATTTGGGGTACCTGCTGGGTATGTGTCTCCTGGATGGGACACTGTGCAACAGAGTCTACTTGTAATGTTTGACCTTGGTCAGATGCTTTTTTGCTGATTTCCAATTTCTGTGTTCCTATGTACCACCTAGGCGACAGCCTAGTCCACCCTATGCCCCAGATGCCCCCACTGCATGTCCCTCCTGTAGCCCCCCTTTGCCCCATTTGCACCATAATCATAGTGCCCTTTCCTACTTGGGCACTATGCTATTGCTGCAAAAGGAACACTACTATCACTTTCTTGGGCTCCCTGTCTGTGTTGTACATTGTTGACACTGAAACTGTCTCTCTCCTGCAAAAGTGCATTTACGACAGGTTTTCACTGGCGGTAAAGTCCTGGTGTTAATGTTCCAGTGTTAGTGTAGCAGGGGCTTCTCTCCACCCATTGACCCCTTCTCTCTGCCTTCTGTCCACCCTCTGGGACATTAACCGCTGCCGGTAACATTACCGTGAGTTAACATTACCAATGCTACATTACCACACTTTATTAAACATACCCCTCAATCATATAAACCAGTGGTTCTCAGCCCTATCCTCTAGGACCCTCAGGCCAGTCAGGTTTCAGGGTATCCACAATGAATATGCATGAAATAGATCTGCATGCACTGCTTCTATTGTAGGCAGACCTATCTCATGCATATTCATTATAGATATCCTGCAAACCTGATTGGCCTGGGGGTCCCAGAAGACTGGGGTGAGAACCACTGATCTAAACATAAGTGCTAGTAGAGAAAGTACTAGTCTCTGCACCCAGAAACACCTACATGTGTATCACATAAAAGTAGATGCTGCTTTCCGAGCACCAGCTTTCCATACATCAGACCACCTATTTAAGCATGAAAAAAACACTGTTATACTTGCTTGTAGCTTGCAAAGTCATCCCCAAAATGTGGTGTCAGTCCACTAAAACGTTTTTTTATTTCTTGACCTTTATTTCTATTCAGTTTAAAAGGCACAAAGACAACAATGAACTGAGGATATCATAAGGATAAAAAGGAAAAAGTATGATTACATTGTGATTTAATGTATTTTACAGGCAGTGATATTCATTTTCAGGTCATTATGGGAAATATCCAAAGAAAAGAATATGAAACTACACAAGATCCTGCAATTAGATACCCAGACTGGATGGCTTCTGTCTCAGATGGAGAATCCCTCTCTCATCTCAATATTCCTGGCACCAACAAATCCTTGAATATAAGTGGTGGGGATGCAAGTCAGTGTCAGAGCTGGAGTCTCAGATCACAATATGAAGCTGGGATAAGATTTATTGACGTACCACTGAAACTAAATGGCGAAAGACTAGATGTCCTTCCTAATTTTGCAAATCAGAGTTCTTTACAAGATGTTTTGAAAATCACTATTGATTTTTTAAGACAGCATTCAAGGGAAGTCATTATTATGTATATGCATGATGAATATAACCAATTCAGACGTAATGAACAATTCTTCAACAACCTGTTCAGGTATATTTCGAATAGTGAACAATGTTCTCTTTGGAGCTGTTTTTACATACCCACCCTTGGCGAAATGAGAGGGAGAATCATCATACTGCAAGATTACAAAGGCTTTCCATTGGGACTGTTGGGTAAGAATTTAATAGTTGCTGTGGATAGACATGTACCAACTTTATTTGATATAAGTTCGAAATGGTCTAACATTAGGCAAAATTTAACTGATGCTCATAAAGGTAGACGTGATATTTTATATCTGACATATACTGCAGGTTCCAGTATGGGAGCATATCCCTATTCAGTAGCTCGCAATGTAAACTATGAACTGTACAATTTTCTAGAACAAAATTCGAAAGAAAGGTCCAGATGGGGAATTATAGCTATGGATTTTCCAGGTTCTTTTCTGATCCAATTGATTATACACAGCAACCAGAAAACTCAGTCAAAAAAGTAATTTTTCGTGAATGACTTGTGGCATATAATTTCTGTACGACATCTTTCTACCTGGGTCCTGGAAATGCAATAAGAATATACAGCAGTATAATTAAAAAACACATTCTCCTATAATCTAGATCTTTTTCCAAAGTTGTGACAAGACTGCCTCAACTGGGGTGACAGCAGTCTGTAAACATAGCTAGATGTATTTAACATGGGTTTGAGAAGCAAGTAAGCTCAATAGTATTAATAACTATCGCTAAATACTTTTAAAAAGAGCATTAGGGAATATGGTGGCTATGCTGAGTGGTGCTGTGTGTGCAAAAAGAGCCAGTCTAAGGAATAAGAGCATAAGATATGCCATACTGGGTCAGACCAAGGTCCATCAAGCCCAGCACCCTGTTTCCAACAGTGGCCAATCTAGGTAATAAGTACCTAGCAGTCTCTCCAAAAGACACAGGTTCCTCAATACTTGTATTGGGTCAAGCAGTGATATCCTGGGTCCATTTTAATAATGGTTAATGGATATTTCCTCCAGGAACTTGTCCAAACCTTTTTTAAACTCAGCTACAGTAACAGCTTTTACTACATCCTCTGGTAACAAATTCCAGAGTTTCATTACACGTTGAGTGAAAAAATATTTTCACTTATTAGTCTTAAATGGGTTACCCTGTAGCTTCTTTGCATGTCCCCTAGTCCTTTTATATTCTCATGACGTAAACAATCAATCTACGTTTTCCCGTTCCACTCCATTCATTAATTTATAGACCTCTATCTTATCTCCCCTCAGCCGTCTCTTTTCCAGGTTGAAGAGTTCTAACCTTTTTATCCTCTCTTCATAGGAGTATCCTTCCATTCACTTTACCATTTTGGTGGTTCTTATCTGTACCTTTTCTAATAACACTATATCCTTTTTGAAAATACGGCGATAAGAATTGCACACAATATTCAAGGTGCGGTCAGACCATGGAATGATACAGAGACAATATAATATCCTTTGTTTTCATTTCCATTCCTTTCCTTATGATACCTAGCATTCTATTTGCTCTCTTGGCTGCCGCTGCACATGGGCGGAGGGTTTTAACATGTTATCCACGATGACACCTAAATCTTTTTCCTGGGTGGTGGTTCCCAATGTGGAACCTTGCTTCGTGTAACCATAGTTTGGGTTGATCTTTCCTAGGTGCATAACTTTGCAATTGTCCACATTAAATTTCATCTGCAATTTGGATGCCCAGTCTTCCAATCTATCAATATCCTCTTGCAATTTTCCACAATCCTCTTGGGTTTTAACAACTTTAAATAGTTTTGTGTCATCTGCAAATTTGATAACCTCACTCGTTATTCCCTTTTCCTGGTCATTTATGAATATGTTAAAAATCAGCGGATCCAGCACAGATCCCTGGGGTACTCCACTATTCTATTGTGAAAATTGGCCATTTAGTCCTACCCTCTGCTTTCTATCTTTTAACCAGTTCCTGATCCACAATAGTACATCACCTCCTATCCCATGACTTTTTAGTTTTGCCAAAAGTCTCTGATGAAGGACCTTGTCAAAGGCTTTCTGAAAGTCCAGATACACTATATCAACCGACTCACCTTTGTCTACCTGTTTATTCACACCTTTAAAAAAACATAACAGATTACTAAGACAAGATCTTCCTTGTCTAAAGCCATGTTGGCTGTCTCCCATTAAGCTATGACTACATGATGAGTAATTTTGTTCTTTATGATGGTTTCTACCATTTTCCCCGGTACTGATATCAGGCTCACCGGTCTGTAATTTCTTGGATCAATCCTGGAACCCTTTTTAAAAATTGTCGTTACATTGGGGTTCCTCCAATCTTCAGGTATCACTGATGTTTTTAATGATAGTTCACAGATTACTAATAGCAGGTCTGCAATCTCATATTTCAGTTATTTCAACTCCCTTGGATGTATACCATCTGGTCCAAGTGATTTACTACTCTTCAGTTTATCAAATAGTTGTAATACATCTTCCCGGTGTAGTGATATTTCTTTCAATTCTTTCGCAGTATCACCTTTAAATACCACTTCAGTCATGGGTAACATACCTACATCTTCCTCAGTAAAGACTGAAACAAAGAATTCATTCAGTATCTCTGCTATAGCCTTGTCCCCTCTTACTGCCCCTTTTACCCCTCTATAATCTAATGGTTCAACTGACTCTATTATAAGTTTTTTGCTACGAATGTACTTGAAAAAGTCTTTATTATGCATTTTTGCTTCAACAGCAAGTTTCTTCTCAAATTCTCTCTTTGCCTGCCTTATCAATGTTTTGTATCTAACTTGCCAGTTCTTGTGCTGTTTCCAGTTTTCATCATTTGGCTCTTTTTTCATTTCCTGAAAGATGCTTTTTTGGCAACAACAGCCTCTCTGACCTCACCTTTAAACCATGCTGGCAGTTTTTTTGACTTCCTTCTACTTTTCTTAAAGCATGGAATACAGCTCGTCTGGGCTTCCAAAATAATATTTTTAAACAACACCCAAGCTTGATGTAAGTCTTTAACTTTTGTAACTGCTCCTTTTAGTTTACCTCATTTTATAATAGTCTCCCTTTTGGAACTTAAAAGGTAGTAATGTGGATTTCCTTACCATCCCGCCTCCATTAATTAAATCAAACACAATCATGCTATGATCACTATTGCCAAGTGGCCCCATCACCCTTATATCTTGCACCAGATCTGGTGTTCCACTAAGGGCTAAGTCCAAAATGGCTTCCCCTCTAGTCGGTTTATTAACCAGCTGTTCCAAGAAGCAGTAATTTATTTCATCTAGAAACTGTATCTCCCTAGCATGTCCTGCAGTGAAACTGACCCAGTCAATAATGGGCTAATTGAAATCACCCATTATTATTACCGTTCTGTAACTTTTGTTAGCTTTCCTCATTTCTTTGAGCTTTTCATCATCCATTTGTTCATTCTGGCCAAGCGGTCAATAGTACATCACCACTGCCATCGCCTTCCCCATTTTACAGGGAATTTCAATCCATAGAGATACTACAGCAAATTTTGTTTCCTGTAGAACTTTAATCCATTGTGACTCTATGCCTCTCTAACATAGAGAGTAATACCTCCACCAAGTTCATCTGCTCTATCATTACAATATAGTTTGTACCAGGTATCACAGTGTCCCACTGGTTGTCCTCCTTCCACCATGTCTCTGAGATACCAATCATATCTAACTTCTCATTTAGTGCTATATATTCTAACTCTCCCATCTTATTTTTTAGACTTCTAGCATTTGCATACAAGCATTTTAGAGACTGTATTTTATTCATATTAATCTGGTTATCAGTAGGCAGGGGTACTTTGGAATCTTTAAGCTCTTTCTGCTCTGCATTCAAGGGCATTTGGTCTACCTTTGTCTTTAATGGAACCTCTCAGCTAATGTGCCCTAACTTCTTATTTTGGCAGTATCCTTCAAGATCATTATTCTGGACCATGTGCTCTTGAGAGACTGTCGGCTCTCCCCTATTATCTAGTTTAAAAGCTGCTCTATCTCCTTTTTAAAGGTTAATGCCAGCAGCCTGGTTCCATCCCGGTTAAGGTGAAGCCCATCCCTTCAGAAGAGCCCCTCCTTTCCCCAGAATGTTCCCCAGTTCCTAACAAATCCAAACCCCTCATCATTGCACCATTGTCTCATCTACGCATTGAGACTCCGGAGCTCTGCATGCCTTTTGGGTCCTGCGCGTGGAACGGGAAGCATTTCGGAGAAAGCTACCCTGGAAGTTCTGGATTTCAACTTCCTACCTAAAAGCCTAAATTTATCCTCCAGAACCTCCCTACCACATTTTCCTATGTCATTGGTACCGACATGAACCAAGATAGAAGACTCCTCCCCAGCACTATCTAAGACATTGTCTATGTGGCACATGAGGTCCGCTACCTTCGCACCAGACTGGCATGTTACCAAGCGATCCTCATGTCCACCAGCCACCCAGCTATCTACATGCCTAATGATCGAATCACCAACTATAAAGGCTGTCCCAACCCTTCCCTCATGGGCACTTGGCCCTGGAGAAACGTCCTCGGTGCAAGAGGGTTTTACATCTCCTGGAAGACAGATCCTTGCTATAGGATCCAGGGTGATGCTCTCTTGTCACATGACCTCTCTCCTCCATGGTAACAGGGATGCTGCCAGACTGGAGGTGGGACTTCAGGACTATATTTCTGTAGGTCTCGTCTATGTACTTCTCTGTATTCCTTATGTCTTCCATGTCTGCTACTCTTGCCTTCAGAGATCGGACTCGTTCCCTGAGAGCAAAGAGTTCCTTGCACCTTGTGCACACATAAGACCCCTCACCAACATGGGAGAAAATCATACATGTGACACTCAATGCAAAAGACAGGAAAGCCCCCATCTCCCTGCTGGACTGCTGTCTGTATCTTCGTTTTAAGGTTGTGTTTAGATATTTAAGCTTATTACTTACTGAGGGTTTCTGGGGATATTTATACTAATAAAACTGTACCTAATATGTTTAATATACTTTGTTCATCTGAGGTTTAATTAATCTCAGGTCCTTAATGTATGCTGATGAGAATAAACAGCTGCACCTGAGAGTGAATATGACACCTCCTTTCTTTTAAGAGGTTTAAACAGCTATAAAGCTACGATTATCCCAGGGGTGGGTGAGTGTTGTGGAGGAAGAGAGGGAAAAAGACTTATTAAAAGCTGGCAATTCCAGTATTCTGTACAATGGGAATGCTGTTGCTAGACCGTGAGTGTGTCTGCAACAGGCATTGGTTTAAGTAAGAATGGGGGATCAGATATTTAGTCCTGACATGCCACGCTTTAATGGTATACCAAATTATATCTACTGTATAGGCCCTGAGCATCTGTTTCCCAGAAATATGTCTTTTGTGACAGCAAGTGTGAGTGTGTGGTATGAGGGTTGCACAGGAAGATCTGGAATTGGGGAGGTGAGTGGGAAGGCAAGCCGATCACCCCCACAAGCCGATCACCCCCACAAGGCTGACCTGGCCCAATGCACCCAAGAACCATTTAAATTGAGCGCCAGAAGGTGCATCCACACCTGGTGGGCCTGTGCCTGAGGGCCTCGCCAAAGAGCTCTTAGGCATGGCCCTTGAGCGTGGCACTGAGTACTACCATCTACATTTGATGACAACATCCAACCCAGGCCAAAGCCAGCAGTGGAAATACACAGCCCTACAACACCCAGATTGACACAGAGGAACAAAGACAAGAGAAGCCCAAACCTCTCCTCGTATATCACCACCAAAGCAACCCAGCACAAGTGCCCGTGCAATCACTTTAAGTCAACAGCAAAAAACCACTCCTATACCAAGAAGACTCATGCACTAAGCATCTGATACCAACGGAAGACACAAAAACTATAAGCAAACACAGAAAAGGAACCACATCACCAACACTACACGAATAAAGACTATAATGTTTAATCTCACTGTTTAAGCTTCCAAAAACGCATTTGTCACCAGACAAATTCTGTATCAGCTACTATGTAACTACTATATCATCCTTCTATGTAATTAATAACTTCTGTATAAAATTCATTGCTTTTAAGTTGCAACAATATAAATAATTGTGCAAAACCCATTACTTAACCTCCCACTTCCTATATCTGAATCTATACCCAAAAACAACTTAATAACATGCTGTAAAACTATTGCTCCAAGACCACATTATAAAGTAACCATGTTCTTCCTTTTCTTCTCATTATACAC
Source organism: Ichthyophis bannanicus (assembly GCA_033557465.1). NCBI lineage: Eukaryota > Metazoa > Chordata > Amphibia > Gymnophiona > Ichthyophiidae > Ichthyophis > Ichthyophis bannanicus. Next base: position 125,831,923 of record CM066034.1, on the reverse strand, counting down.
AATTTTTACACTCATACCTCTTGTATTAGCACACAATAACCCAAATACATCACAATTCCTCAGACTCATACCATACAACCACTACACTACATACAACTACTTTAAAGCACCCCCACCATGCCTACTCAAATATCTCAACTGTACACAACACACAAGACGAATCATAAACATTCAGCCCTCTCCCTACATCCCTCCAGATACTTCTACCACAGTCAAAACAACACAGATCTGCTGTGCCCTGATCAATGCCAAATCAGTCAGAAACAACATACAGACAATCACAGACCTGCTCACAGAATACCAACTCGACACTCTGTATATAACCAAAACAGGGCTCTCAGACACTAACGTCCTTATCAATCAAATAAAAACAGATGGCTGCTGTCTATTCCAATACACAATAAAAAACAGGAGGAGGAGTATTAATCCTAACCAAATCACACCTACATTTCCGACCTCTGTCAACCAACAGCACAGATGCAGTTGATGCAGTCACCATCACAAACAATCATATCACCATCAGCCTCAACTACAGAACGCTCTTATCATCAACAAATGACTCATCTGCCATAATTGAAAACTGCATTGAACACTCAAAATCCAAAAAAGACATGATTATACTCGGAGATTTCAACCCCCCTCCTTACCAACAGCAACAGTTGACACATTCCTTACAGCAATGGAATCAATGGAACTTACACAAAGAGTGACCCTCCCCACTTACTACAAAGGAAACACCCTGGACCTAATCTTCACCTCCACCCACCTCATCCACACCAGATCCCCCTCCCTAATAACACAACCCACTGCCCTGGACAGACCATAACCTTATCACCTTTACCATACCTCTAAAATAAACAATAACAGATCATCAACAAACAACATGAAGATTCAAAAGTTTCAACAAGGATGCCTTCCTAGAGAACACTCTACCATATCTGACCACGGATAAACAAACACCACAACAGTAACAGACAATTGGAAAAAAAGTGATCATATCCGCAGCAAAACTACTAGAAAAGCAACAAAACCCTTCCAAAAATCATCACACTCACAAAACTCCCTCGTATACCCATACCCTCCAAAAAATAAAAATAGAACTGAGAAGAGCCGAGTGAAAATGGTGGAAAATCACCTCAAAGGAAGACTGGAACAACTAGTACCTCATATTCCTACAAAGCTATCACACCAGCACAGATCAAGCCAAGAAAGAATATCACTCAAAAGTCATCAGCACTTCCATAAACCGCCCAAGAGAACTATTTGGCCTAGAAAGACAACTTACTGAAACACCCACAAACCCCAAACAAGCAAACAATGACACTCACCAACAACTAGCTGCATACTGCAAATAGCTATACCCAGACCCCATCCACAACATCCCCCCCCCCCCCTCACCAATACAACTACCAACAGGATCTGCTGGCTCACATTCCAAACAATTGACAGCAAAAATATCGAGAACATCCTAACAAAGATAAACACTATTAGCTCACCACTAGATCCATGTCCCCCTAATTGGATCATATCAACAAGTATCAAAATCAGCCCATTTCTAGCCAAGACAGTGAATGAAGTACCCCAACAATAAATGATGCCTAACAATCTTAAGATCTCCTCCATTTGCCCTATACTGAAGATACCAAACCTGGACTCAGCAGACCCAGCATCATACCAAACTATTGCCAGCCTCCCATTCCTGGCTAAAATCAATGGAAAGCCATATAGCTTCAACTACAAGGCCATATTGACGAAAACCATCTACTTGATCCTCAACAACATGGATTCTGCCCACAACATGGTGTAGAAACTCTCATTTATTTATTTGAGGTTTTTCTATACCGCGCTTTTTGAAATCAGCTCGGTTTACAGTTAAAACAAATTTGTACAGTGCAGGCAGCATCTGCATTGTACTTACAAGGAACAGGGTTTACAATTTGGCTAACTGAGGAAACTATGTACAGGCTACTCAGTAACAGGCTACTCAGTTAAGAAACTATATATACAGGCGTGACAGTCGGGCCCGTGAGAGCGGGTGGCAACCTGCCTGCTTGATGGTTATTTACAACAAATTGTATACTGTATAACAAATTGCATTCTATATACAAAAATTGTGTGCTATCTACAAAATTGTGTGCTATCTGCGTTTGCATGTCGTGTGTCTGGGGACATTAGTGGGCGGGGCTGGGGCTGTGTGTTGCTGTGGGGTCGAGGGTGCTGTGTTGGTGGGTGCATGAGGGCGTCTGTTGAGTATTTCCATTATGGGAGTAGTGCCGGAGAAAGAGGTGGTGTTTTAGGGCCTTTCTGAAATGGGAGAGCTCGGTTATGAAGCAGATGTTGGGCGGGAGGGCGTTCCAGCATGTGGGCGCATAGTACATGAAGGCCCGGCTTCGTGTTGCTTGCGAGCACTTGAGCACTTTGTAATCTTACTCGGGATGTTCAGGGTGTTGGCAGTGGCTGATCTTCGGACTCTGTTTTGGGGGGTAGTGATGATGAGGTCCGTGATGGAGGTGGAGGTGAGCCCTTTGATAGCCTTGAACGTCATTAATAGAATTTTGAATGTGATCCTGCAGTGGACCAGCAGCCAATGTAGGTGTTTCAGGATAGGAGTTATATGGTTCCTCCTGGTGGCCCCATGTAATATTCAGGCCGCTGCATTCATTGCGAGCTGCAGCGTGTTCAGTGTGCTTTTTGGTAGACCATGCAGGATCGAGTTGGCGTAATCGAAGTGAGGGATTACTAAAGATTGATAGACTGTCCAGAAATCCTCCGGTTCCAGCAGGGCTCTAAGGAGCCGGACCGTCCTTATTTTGTGGTATATTGCTTTAACACTATTGTTTACGTGGGCCTTCATGTCCAACTGTTTGTCTAGGGTGACTCCAAGGTAGCGGATCATGGGTTTGCTCTGTAGCTCTGCTCCCCTCACCATTAGTGACACGGGGGGGGGGGGCTAAAATCAGGGTTCCTGGAGATGAATAGCACCTCGGTTTTCTTGAAATTTATTCTGAGGTTTTGTGTGTGGAGCCATTCAGTCATGGCATCGAAGCATGTGGTTAGGGGTGAGAAATCTGGATGGTCAGTTGAAAATGGCATGCAGAGTAGTACGTCATCTGCGTATACGAAGCATGAGACATTGAATGCGCGGGTGAGTGCACAGATGGGCTGCATATATACGTTAAAGAACAGTGCAGAGAGTGATGATCACTGCGGTACACACTGCTCCTGCCGGAACGGATTGGAGGTCTTGGATCCAGCGCGTACGTGTTGTCATCTGTCCGTGAGGTAAGATCTGCACCAGCTCAATGCCATGTCCTGGATCCCCTTCTCTGTGAGCCGCCTTAGAAGCAGTTGTGGTCCACGGAGTCAAAAGCTGTGGCAAAGTCCAGGAAAATCAAGGTGTAACCAGGTCTTATGTTGTCCAATCCTGTGGTTAGAGTGCTGAAGAGACTGGTCAGGAGCCTCATAACCAAGGGAAACCAAGATCATACACAAACTTACCTGTTATTATTCCTTTACATCTCCTCAGCATTCGACACAACCACATCTTACTGTAGAGACTACAACTATTTGGAATCCAACATACAGTACTCAAATGGTTCAAATCATATCTTATAGAGAGAAAACAACAAATAAAAATTGGCACAAACATTTCCAAATCCTACCAGCAAACCCAAGGAGTACTACAAGCTTCCACCTTATCTTCATTCTCTTTAACCTATACCTTCAACCCCTATGCTCAATTAACAGAAAAACACAATATCCACTATCACATATATGCTGATGATACTGTGCTATACTGCCCACTCCTCCCCAATCAACCATATTACAAAGAAATTCAAGACTGTTTCACAGAAGTCACACATTGGCTTTCAACCAATAACCTATCCATCAACTTAAAGGAGATAGAAGCTACGTTCATTACAAGAGATATCTTCTTCACACCCCCACCTACCATAAAATTAAACAACATACCAATAAATGTAAAAATCGAGCTGAAATACCTTGGCATCACAATTGACGATCAACTATCCTTCAAAACCCAAATAACAATGAGAGCAAGGACAATCTATTTCAAAACAAAGACCCTGCAGAGACTTCGTCCACTTCTTGAGCCAAAAGATTTCAGATCCGCACTGCAAACCATCATCCTCCCCCATGCAGACTTCTGTAAGAATAGCTACCAAGGACTACCTCAATCTACACTCATCCCTCTACAAACTGCTCTACACACTGCTGCACACATCATACAAGGTGCAAATAGGTAGGATCACATCCCCCCATCTTAAAACAATTACACTGGCTGCCACTTACCAGCAGAATAAATTGCAAATGTATCCTCCTCAACAAAGCACTTTATTCCCAAAAACCAAGCATAAATACAATCAACAAACATGCCACAGAGCATTTGAGCTCTACACTCCCTCCCTATGGAACTCCCTTCCTTACACAATAAGAAATATCACCAACCTCCCTAAATTCCGCAAACACCCGAAAACCCACTTATTCACTGAACACTTTGCCCCCCCACCTAACCCTCTCAACTATATAACTCAACTTACTTTCTGGGAATGCTGAATACCTTAAATCTGGGAGAGGATACTATTCACATTATCATTGAACAGATTCATAGACTTGGCAGACCTTGATCAGATGACACGCGGCCTAGAATAGTATTCATGAATCTTCAACAAAAAGATGAAATCTTGAGGGCAGTGTGAGCTAAAGGGACTATGCTATATGAAGGGGTCCACATTCATGTTTTCCAGGATTATTCAGTACAATTAAGCTTAAAGTGGAAGGCATATGCCAAAGTCTGTCAGAAATTAGTGGCATCGCATGTGAAATTTATGTTACAATATCCGGCGAGGCTGCAGATTTTTTATAATGGGAAGACAGAGACAATGGAGACATCGGAAGAAGCACAAAATTGGATTCAAAAGAATATTGCCAGCATGAAGGATAATAACTAACTACCACAACACAACCTCACAACGCTTAGTTGGACTTATCAAATGAGCAGGTGGACAGTATCATAATTGAAGACTATGGGGCTTGTTTACAAAGCTGCGGTAGCGGTTCGCAATCATTATCGGAGCCGCGGCCCCATTGATTTAAATGGGGCCGCGGCTCCGATAACGACCGCAAACTGCTACCGCGGCTTTGTAAACAAACCCCTATAAGTTCAAAGTTAATAGTTTGATTGTGTGGTGGTTATTATATTTTATTATATAGTGATGGAAGGGGTATATATCAAAGGGTGAGATACATTAAATAAAAGCTAGGACCAGCTGAGAAGGATTGGAGTAGGATTAACATTAATATGGCCATGGGAAGGGAGGAGGAGATTTCTGGGCTAAGGGGTAGTTGTGGGATTGGTGAGGGATTGGGGGAAAGAGGATGGGGATGGGACAATAAGGGAAGTACTAAGTTAATATATACACAAAGCCTACTTAATGCTAAGTGGAAAAAGATAAAAGTAAAAGTAACAATAGTTGGAGACGGGAGGGTCCTAGGCTGGGGGGGGGGCTCTCCTAGTTTATATATGATAAAGTCGTGTTTTAATACCTTATTATTTATCTGATCATGGGGAAAAGAATTCTCTCATGGAATGTATGTGGCCTAACAAGGCCTTTTAAATGAAAACAAATTCTGCAAACTGTGAGGCGACATAAAGGGGATATCGTCTTGCTACAGGAGGCACATCAAGCTATAGGAGACCTGTCTAGATTACAAAAGAAAGGCATAGACCAAATTTATGGGGCATTTGCAGAGGGGAGGAAAGGGGGGGGGTGGCAATCTTAATTTCGACAGGGGTACGTTTTCAGATGGAGCGGACAATAGCGGACCCTGAGGGAAGGTTTTTATTAGTGCAGGGAAATCTTAAAGGGCGGAAGCTTTTAGTGGGGAGTGTGTATGCCCCGAATATGCCTGATCCAAATTTTTTTGCTTGATTGATGGCAGAAATTGATGCATTGCCATAGTCCATAATGATATTGGGAGGTGACTGGAATGGTGTCATAGATCCACAAATGGATGTGTCGGGGGGATGTGGGAGTAGTCGTCCCAATATTGCAAGACTCTTACGGAGGTTTAGTCAAAGGTGTAGACTTATAGATGTCTGGAAAGCTCTTCATCCAGTGGAACAAGATTACACTCACTTGTCTAGAGCACATGGCACAAACTCACGACTTGATGCTCTATTTGTTTCAGAGGAATTTTTTTAATGATGACGGATGCGGTCATTGGACCTTACAAAATTTCGGATCATGCTTTTATATGGGCAGATTGGGAAGAAGGGCAGTTGGGGGGTAAAAAAGGCCCTTGGTGTTTGTCACTTGACATATGCCATGATATTAAGTTCCAAGAGTTTTTATTGGCCAAATGGAAAGAATATGAATATCACAATCGGGCATATAAATGGGATCCAGAGCTATTTTATCAAGCTCTTTATCAAGCTCTTTATCAAGCATCTCCCTTACTGCCCGAACCCCAGCCACTAAGCATGTCCAATACCCAATAACTCCCTCTGACATGTATATAGTTACCCATTCATGGTTATGCATATGTATATAGTTTACCCTGTTTTCCAAGTTACTTGTTCCTGTTCAATGTAATGACCTGACTTTTGTTCATTGTCGGTTACCTTCTTGTTTTATGTAAACCGCGCTGATCGCAAATAGTGCGGTATATAAGAAATGAAAATAAAATAAATAAATAAATAAATAAATTTTGGGAGGCCTCAAAAGCTGTTTTGAGGGGAGATATAATTGCTTATACTGCTCGATGGAGAAGAATGCTGGCTGCAAGGATCCTCAGATTGGAAAAACAAATTTGTAGAGAGTGTAAACTCCTAGCTAATAGGCCTAATATTGCCGATAAAGAACAATTGCTCTCTACCCAGGCAACTTTGAATACCTTGATACATCAGAAAACAAAAAAAAAATCACTATTTTATTATAAATACCACTTATACCAGTATGGGGATAAGGTGGGGAGGCTCTTAGCTCGTTGTCTGGCACGCAGTCAGAGATCTCGATTTGTGCCGTTATTAAAAGATGAGGAAGGTGTGATACACATGGACACTGTAGATATAGGGAATATTTTTGCAACCTATTATCATAAGCTATACATGAGGGAAAACATATCCCATGTGAAGATTAGGAATTTTCTGTCAGAGGTGCATTTACCCCGTCTTGCTCAGGAACAGCAGAGCAAATTGGCATCTCCCATAACAATGGATGAAGTAAAAAGATGTATTGATAATGCAAAAAGGTGTAAGGCTCCAGGATTGGATGGTTTTAGAGTTGAATATTATAAGTTGTTACAAACACAGGTTACACCTGTGTTGGTGACATTGTTTAATAGGTGGATGGAAACAGGGATGTTTAAATATAATAATAATACAGCCCATATAGTGGTTTACCAAAACCTGGTAAAGATGTAAAAGAGGTTGGGTCTTATCGACCAATTTCCTTAATTAATTATGATCTTAAGTTGTTTGCTAAGATTTTAGCAAATCGTTTGGCCAAATATCTCCCTAATTTACTGTATGATTGTCAGACGGGGTTTGTGAAGGGTCGATATCCCACTAAAAATGTTAGGAAAATATTAGGAGCCCTAAGCTGTGTTAGAAAACTTGCTGTCCCTTCGTTATTGATCAGTTTTCATGCTGAAAAAGCCTTCGACAGGGTGGGGTGGACATATTTGTTTGAGACTTTAAAAGCTTACGGACTGGGAGAAGGATTTATTCATGGTATCAGAGGACTATACCAAAAACCGGAGGCAGTAGTGGGAGTTAATGGGCTGGTAACTAATAGTTTTAAAATTGCTTGAGGAACTAGACAAGGTTGCCCATTGTCTCCGTTGTTATTTGTGCTCTCATTGGACCCTAAGAATGATTTATGCTCGTGATGATATACGAGGAGTGAAGGTTGGGTCCTGCATATTTAAGGTGTCAGCTTTCGCGGATGATTTACTAGTTATGTTGATGGAACCTTGCAAATCTTTATCAAAACTTCTGGATGTGATCGGACGATATGGAAGGATAGCCGGTTTGAAGTTGAATATGGCTAAATCTGAAGCATTAGATGTTAATGAGGGGTTACAAAACGATTGGGGTGAAGAGTTTCCTTTACGTTGGGCAAAAAATAAATTTAAGTATTTAGGAATATGGTTACCTAAAGATCCACGTCATCTGTATAGACAAAATGTTAGGCTGCTACTATGAGACATGCAAAATAAGTTGCAAGATTGGACACCATTGCCTCTATCCTTAGGCGGTAGAGTGGCTGCCTATAAAATGATAGTCTTTCCTAGAATTTTATATGTTTTACAACTCATTCCATTGCGGCTATTGATGCTAGATGTTCAAAAAATGGAAAGATTATTACAGAACTTTTTTTGGAGAGGGAAAAAACCTAGACTCAGAATTGATCGATTATATGGGCCGTGGCAACAGGATGGTATGGGTTTACCTCGAATAGAACAATATAATCTAGGATGTCTACTTCGACATGTTAGAGATTGGATAGGAGGGACATCGGTATATACCTCATATGATTTTGAGTCCGCGTTAGTAACCCCTTGTTCACTTCGGTCTGTGTTACATGTGACGAAAGTGAAGTTGCCGAAAGATTTTAGAAATAATATTTTATGGCAAGGGGTTCGCTGGAGTTGGCAGATGCTCTGTGGAAAATTGTGCATTCCAAGTGATGTGTCAGGATATTTGCCATTGCAAGGTAATTTAGCCTTTCAGCCAAGTACAACGTCTATTTTTTTCAAGGGATGGGAGAAAAAAGGTCTACAACAGATGTGACAAGTAATAAATGGAGAAGGCACACTTAAACCTTTCTTGGAATTAAAAAAACACTATGGATTGCCACAGGGGCATTTTCATGTTTACTTACAATTAAAGTATTATTTTATTTCAATGAAAGATGGGAGGTGAGGATTGAGACAGGAAAATTTTGAAAAGTTAGAGAAATGGTTTGTGATAAAGGACAAAGAAAGAATATCGGTTGCTGATTATAGTAAAGCCTTGTATAACCTAACACAAGTCAAGAGCTATAGACACTTGAGTTTACAATGGGGGAGGGATCTTGGAGTTAATCTTGAAGCGTTTGAATGGGAAAAAGCCATTGGGCGAATCTCTAAAATAGTTATAGGGACAAAATTACGTGATATGCAATTCAAAATACTAGAGCGTGCTTATATCTCACTATACAGAGAGTGGAAGGCGGGCTTTGCACATCACGATGACTGTCCATGGTGTGGAATGGAGCGGGCACATTTGGGGCATATGTTCTGGACATGTGGACGAGTAAGGAAGTTCTGGAATGGAATTCAAAAATTTCTAATGGGCATATTAGGGCAGACATTGAAATTAACCTCGGGGTTCGCTGTTTTGGATGCTCCTCTTCAGGGACTTTTATCATCAGGGAATAGATATTAGTAAGAAAGTGTTGTCTGCTTGCAAAGCATTGTATCCTTCGGAAATGGAGAGAATCTGGAGGTCCAGAATACTGGGAATGGAGGAATGTTTTACATCAACTGGTATTATGGGAGGGAGATGTTTCTAGAAGACATGTTCGTAGAAGAGCATGTTTTTTGACGACTTGGTCTTCATATCTTGAAAGGGTGTCGGCCAGGGCAAGAAATGATATTATAACAGTTTAAGATGGTATGAAATTATATCTTAACAGTTTAAGTTGGCATAATTAGGACTAGATCACTAAAGGGAAGGGGGGGGTTGATGGTAAGGGTGGGAGTTGGGGGGGGGGGTAGAGGTGAGGAATGGGGGGGAGGAGGAAAGGGTGGTGGTGGACAAAGGAGGGGGGGAGAAAATGTAAAAGTTATTCCCTCTAGTGGGATAAAATATTGTTGTTTATTATGTTTTAATATGTATGCTGTTTACAATGTTTCAAAATGTATACTGCTTACAATGTTTCAATATGTATGCTGCTTACAGAGTTTCAAAATGTATGCTGCTTACAATGTTTCAATATGCTTGTTATTTACAATGTTTCAATATGTAAGCTGCTTGCAATGTTTTAATGTTTAAAATGAATAAAAAGATTTAAACATAAAATGTTATATTAACAAAAAATAGTTCAATGTTAAATGTTACCATGTTATTTTTATAACATAAGTTCAATGTAAAATGTTATGTTCTCTGGAAACTGCTTTGATCTGGTGAAAAGCAGTATGAAAATAGCTAAATAAAATAAATAAATAAATCAGGGAGCAGGGCCAGGTACTGGGAGGCATGACTGCTGTAGTGCCAATGGTCCCCAGGTTGTGCCATGAGGCCTGCCATAGTCAGGGCATAAATCTGTTGCTCAGCAAGATGATACGAGGGGGACTGCTATGTTATTGTTGGTTGTTGTGCACATGATAAGGTTCCATCCTGAGCGTTTTTGAGTGTATGTAGAGCTGTCCAATACAGACCTCATTGTATCCTTTTTATAATGCCAAGTGCCATTTGCTGTATGGTATACGCAGTCATAAATGTTCATATTTACATTCTCTTTACTATCTTGGAGTGCACTGGGATCACCTAGTACTGTCTTGTCCATATAGGGGACTATAATATGGTCTAGTTTGCATCACCATGCATTCATCATCAGTTCTTATGTCTTGTTGGCATCAGCAACTTACTGTCAGTGAGCACAGCAGCTTAAGAGATGCATGTTTTAACAGTAGGGAAAGAGGAGATGCATGTTTTAACAGTGGATTCATGGCCAGCCTGGAGATGGGCACGAGCAGACATGTGTGACTTTACAGAATACAGTGAGCACGGGCTCATCTAAAACCCAATCACTCTTTATCCATATCTCATACTATTGCTGGAGATATATGTCTCTGCACCTCCCACCAAACCATTCTCACACACAGCACCCAACAAGCCCTCATTCACCCTCCCTACCAGGACTATGTCCTGGGCCCCAGCAATCAGGTATGATCACCAAACACAAAACACAATAAGGTGAGGGTGTCCTGCAGAGATCCAGCCACTACAGCAGGCCAGTCAGCAGCTGCACAAGTACACAACAAAGTTCCCCCTGCTTAGACAATCAGCCCTTCACCACTGTCTGGCTCTGTGCCTGTATCCATGTGCGGATCTCATGCTGAATACATCCATGAGCATGTGGATCAGGGTGTTTGATGTGCCACGTTGAATACATCTATGATCCCGACACAAGAAGTACAGGTGTATCTAAACCAGGGTTTTTTGAATCAGGTTGGAATCACTACCATGTCCGAGATAAATGTTCCATGTTTGCTAGATGCCTACATGGGATTGAGCACTATACCATTAAATAATGATTTATTCAGTAATAAACCACTTTAGATCTATGAAGTCTTGTATCAATTGCAAAGAATACTGTACCATCAGAGAGGAGATGGCTTTAGTTTTCATATAGCTATACTGTTCTGTTAAATGAATTTTGAAATGTTTATACATTTGTTCTACTGAGATTTTACTGCAATATAAAAATAACCACATTTTTTATATTATTGGATGTATAGTCTATTGTAGAGCCCAAGATGTACTTCTGTTTAGTTATTGGATGATGCCGTTCATTCACACAAATTGTTTGCTTATAAAATGTCCTTTCACCTCTTGCTGAAAGTTTTTAATATGAGATAAACTAAAACATACCACTTCTTGGAAATTGCACCCTTTCTTGTAAGACCCTTTCTAGCCTGAAAATATCATATAAAATCAATATGTGCCAATGCTTATGCCTAGAATGACAACATTTATTTTCCAGTACAATCCTGATTCACAAAGTACACTTTAAGGTAAGCAGATTGAATAGTATGAACAGGATATCCTCTATCAAAAAATGCTAATTTTTTCACTTGTTCTTTAAAATCTGGTATATTATGACAAACTCTATAAAATCTTACAAACTGACTTGTTTTTAATCTTGCCCTTGACATCTTAGGATGAAAGTTGTCAAATCTTAACAAGTTGTTATGTTTATAAAGGCTTACAAAAAGAGTAATAACTAGTCGTTTTTCTTGCTTAAAAATGTACACACCAAAATTCATAGTAAACTTGAAATAATTAATTTATTTTTGTTTATTAAGTAGTATTTAGCTCTTGCCTTTCCAGTAGTAGTTAAGGCAAGTTACATTTAGCTACAAATCACTTAGCCATTGTACAAACTCTTGAAGACGTACAGGTATATCCATCAATACAAAATAATATATCATCAATATATTTACATCATACATTGGTGGCATTAAACCAAATAGAATCATGCAAAAATGGTCTTCAAACCTAGCAACATAGGTGGAGGAGTAGCCTAGTGGTTAAAGAAACAGCCCAATACCCAAGAAATCAGTACTTGATTTTTACTAGCATACTTGGGCAGCTCACATTACCCTCCATTGTCTTGGTGGAACAGGCCTGGCAATTTACTTCCAGTCATACAGTACCTTGCCAAGAAAACCACTGGGCTGCTGGATTGCCAGACATAAACCTTGGCTTGACAAAAAAAAAATCATGCAAAAATGGTCTTCAAACCTAAAAACATACACATTTGTAATGCCGGGAGGCCGTGCTGCTCCTATAGTACTATGAACCAGTGTGAAAAAGCAAATAATTGTGATACCGTGCCAATTCTACCATTTGCAAAAGGAAAGATGTAGGTTCTCTGCCTGGTTGTGCTCTATGATTTAACATGCTTTTTGTGGTTTGTAAGGCCAACTGTTGTGGAATATTGAATACCAGAACTCATCATCTACTGTAACTAATAATGATCATACTGTGATATCCCTGATATACTTCAAAATACAGATCATATGACAGTATCTTGAACATAAGAGCTATTTGAGTCTACAATCAGTTCACATAAATGGAACCACAAAGATTGACAAAGGTTCCAATAAAAAACGTTCGCTGAAATAATGGTCTTCCCACTAAATTCCTTATAGGTTACATAACATTTATTGCTTATTTTATTTTATATTAAAGCTGCATTGTTGACAAAACAGTTTGCATTAGATTTGTGCATCTGTATGGACTGAAGTAAAAATCTTCTTTGTTAAGTATCTTATGGTTACCCTTTATGATGCATGGCATTTTTCTTATGTCATATACTTATATTGATATTTACATATTTATTTATTTAACAGGAATTATATACCGCTTTATCCTAAAATCAAAGCGGTTTACAATGAAATTCAAAAAACTGTGCATGCATGTGGCCAAGTAGGTTTCATTATGTACATATTGTTGTTTCACTCTCTGCAATGTGACCTGCTGTTGTGTGTAGCATACCATGATGTTGTTTCTCCTCCTTTTACCACAGGGCTCAACCAGCACACACATCACATATACTACACTGCATCTGCAGTCTCCATCACCCAACTGTTGGAGGACAGAGCAACTCCATGCAACATAATGTTTAACTACCTCAGTCACCTGCAAGTTGAATGACGTACACACAGTTTCCACTGCACCACAGCACCAGGCAGTTACAAAAGCATATCCTGGGGAGTCACAAACACAAGTGAAACATACATATGTCATGATAGAGTCTTGCAACACACATGGAAGCATGTACATGTATACCTATATGCATTCCCCCACATATGCAGGACTTACATGAGACGAGCTCATCAATCAGATGTTGCCCGATTGCGGTGTGCTCATGTGTGTCACCACGGGCACGTACAGGATGGCACGTAGGATTCTCATCCAGATCCGGATTAATTTTGACTGGGATGTTGTGCCTGAGAGCAATGTTGTTCAAGATGCAACAGGCCAGAATGATCTGTGCCACAGTCATGGGTCGGTATTGTAAGGCCCCACTGGTCATAACCAGACACCTGAAGCAACTCTTCAAAACGCCAAAGGTGCGCTCCATGACAGAGTGGCTGGAGGCATGGGCCTCAGTGTATCTCATCTCTGCACATTTCAATGGAAGACACACAGGGGTCAGCAAACAGGCATGACACCCATATCCGGCATCACCTGCAGAAAGAAATGTGGAAAGGTCAATCAGGAGCTGATGTTCACACACATGCACACAAGCATGTACGTGCAAATGGACAACAGATAAATGAGGACAGAAATATATGATGGCACACAACAGCTATGCACTAGTGTCTGGAGGTCTGAGACACAGAACACCCAGGATAATGAGGGCAACACACATCAACTGTATCCAGACCAAACACATGACTAACCACCTGTACCCGAAAGGCAGTAGTGGCAGTCCTGAATGCATCAGGTGGAAACATGGCAATGTACCATGGAAAAGGGCAGGGATACACATGTGTTCAATCATGTGATGGCCATGATACAGTGCACACACAGCAGTTGTTACAGTAACATATACCTGAGGGGTCCAGTCAAGATGGCAGAAATGACAAAACAACGTTGACATACATGAAGCATACATGTGTGATGTAACGTGTCACCACAAAGCCAACAACGTGACATGGCCTAAACTGTCAAAGGTGAATGGTCTCCCAACACACAGCACAGCAGAAAAACGATTCTAGGAGCAAATTTAACCCCCTCCCCAAGGTAGCACACACACACAGATTGCATACAGAGTCAACTAGGTACACACTACAAAGGCAGACACATGTACATTTGCATATGTGGTTGGTCTGAGGCCACGAGCCGCAGTTGTCAACCAATAGGTGTTGCAGCCCACCATATAAGGGACACACCATATGTGCCCATAGGTTGCCTGTCCAAAAGACCTGTGCAACAGAGCAGCAGTACCAAACACCAATGGAAACTGCATGTGTGCCAAGACACCCAAAAGAGCAATGACGTACATATAGTAGATATATGTTATTGTAGAATCCCACAAAGGTAAGTGAACACGTCCCCGGTGACAGTGACATGGTATGATAGTTGGCACAGCCCCATACAAGGTCAGCGCTCCACCACCACAACACAAGGAAAGGGATGCAGAGGTCATAATTGCCAATGGGACCTCGTAAATCATACACTGGCTGGGCAGTGATATGCCACTGCCTGACGGCCAGTGTCCTGAATGTTGCCCAAAAATAAGCCATATCTGCATCATAGAAACATAGAAACATGATGACAGAAAAAGACCACAAGGCCCATCTAGTCTGTCCTTCCATAACAACAACTACAACAGTACACTTTTTACCTTTAGAGATCCTCTGTGTTGGTCCCATGCTTTTTTGAACTCAGTCACTGTCCTCATCTCCACCACCTCCACTGGGAGACTATTCCACGGATCCACTACTCTTTCCGTAAAGAAATATTTCCGCATATCACTCCTGAATCTATCTCCCTTCACCCTCATCCCATGTCCCCTTGTAGCAGAACTTGCTTTCAATTGAAAGAGGCTCTCTCCCTGAACATTTATGCCACGGAGGTATTTAAACATCTCAATCATATCACCTCTATCCCGCCTTTCCTCTAAGGTGTACATATTAAGATCCTTAAGTCTGTCCTCATATGCTTTATAATGAAGCCCATTAATCATTTTAGTAGCAACCCTCTGCACCGACTCCATCCTGTTCACATCCTTTTGAAGGTGCGGTCTCCAGAATTGCACACCATACTCCAAATGAGGTCGCACCAAAGACTTATACAGAGGCATTATCACCTCCTTTTTTCTGCTAGCCATTCCTCTCCGTATGCACCCAAGCATCCTTCTAGCTTTTTCCGTTGCCTTTTCTACCTGTTTAGCTACTTTAAGATCATCAGACACAACCATGCCTAGGTCCCGCTCTTCTTTAGTGGACAAAAGTACTTCACCTCCTATACTGTATTGCTCCCTTGGATTGCTGCAGCCCAAATGCATGACCTTACATTTTTTAACATTAAATCCCAGCTGCCAATTTCTAGACCATTCTTCAAGCTTAGCTAGATCCCTCCTCATGTTATCTACACCTTCCTGGGTGTCTACTCTATTACAGATTTTGGTATCATCCGCAAAGAGGCAAACCTTACCCGACAGCCCTTCCACTATATCACTAACAAAGATGTTAAAAAGAATCGGACCAAGGACAGATCCCTGGGGCACACCACTGGTAACATCCTTCTCCTCAGAGTGAGCTCCATTTACTTGTACTCTTTGTCGCCTCCCATCCAACCAATTTCTAACCCAAGCAGTAACTTTAGGGTCCATCCCTAGGGTGCTCAGTTTGTTTATAAGTCGCCTGTGAGGAACAGTGTCAAAGGCTTTACTGAAATCTAAATACACCACATCTAGAGCTCTCCCTTGGTCCAACTCCCTGGTCACCCAGTCAAAGAAATCGATCAGATTTTTCTGACAAGACCTGCCTCTGGTGAATCCATGCTGCCTCGTATCCTGTAATCCGCCGGACTCCAGAAACCTCACTATTTTCTCTTTCAGCAGCGTTTCCAATAATTTACTCACCACTGAAGTTAAACTAACCAGCCTGTAGTTTTCAACCACATCCTTACTTCCGCTTTTGTGTAAAGGCACCACATGAGCCTCTCTCCAGTCCTTTGGCACCACTCCCGACTCCAACGAGGCATTGAAAAGTTCAGTCAGTGGAGCTGCTAGAACATCCCCAAGTTCCCTCAGTATTCTAGGGTGTATCCCATCCGGTCCCATCGCTTTGTCTACTTTAAGTTGAGCTAGTTTCTCATGAACACAGTCTTCTGAAAATTGTTCAAGATGTCCCTCGCTTCTGTTCTTATTTGTGGGTGTTTTCTGAGGTCCTGCTCCTGGTTCTTCATCTGTGAACACAGAACAAAAATATTTGTCAGGGCATCAGGGCATGTCATGTGTGTCACAAAGGATATGCAGTCCAAAGGGCCGAATGGCAGACCACAGGAGACCCTGTCCCACCTGTGAGAAGTGACAATCACCCCAGGACACAGGAACACCATGTGCATGTTAGAGATGGTAAATACCCACCCAGCAGGACACAGTCCTCATATTGTCTACCCTCAAATTAATTGAAAAGTTCCGAGTGATGCAGAATATAGGAGTCATGGGCGGACCCTGGAAACCTAGGTTCCACATTCAGAATATGCATATTTGCATCACAAACAACCTGCACATTCAGGGAATGGTAGTGTTTGCAGTTGCGGAACACTGCCTCCCTGTCTCTGGGTGGGACTAAGGCAACAAGTGTGCAATCAATAGCTCCCATCATGTGTGGTATCCCTGCAATCTGCTGAAATGCCTGGTCCAGGGCCTCCCATTGTTGCCTATTGTTAGGAATTGCATTGTAATTCCTAGCCCGGCTGACCAATGTTCCCTCTAATTTTCTGTAGGCTGTGTGTGCATAAAATATCAGCTGTGCAGCTTTTGAAGGAAGGTTAAATTTTTGTGCGCCACATGACGACACTCGGAGTTATATACTTTAAAATTTAACTACACGTCAGAATACAGTATGTACACCACACTGCACTAGAAAATATTGTAGAACTTGTGAAAACCATAAATACACAACAACTTTTCAATTTTAAGAATGTCTGTGTTGTTTTCTATCAGAATCAGAACCGTAATTTTTGTGCACTCTGTTGAAAAGTATGTGCGCTCACTCGGCAAGGTGTGTGCGCGCGCACACGCGCACAGCTTAGAGGGAACAGTGCAGCTGACCATGGCCCGCAGTACCTGGTGGAGACAGTATGAGAAGATGGGCCGGCTCATCCCACCCACTGCGGCCACTGAGGATTTTAAACAGTCAGAGGCAAAGAAATGTAGGGCACCCAGGAGCTTGGCCAAACCCGGTATAGCATGTGACTGGCCAGTCCGGAGCTCGAGGTCAGGTCTTAGATCCTCAAACAGCTCCCTAATAGCCCATGTGCTCAGATGGTAGAGGGAGATGACCTGGTCCTCACGCATGTCCTGGAGCATGGTCCTGGGCCTGTAGAGGCGAGGCAGGCGAGGGCGCACCTCACCATGCCTACAGTGCCATGCTGGAAAATCCTAGGCCTGTGGAGCCTCCACAGCTGCAGATCTGTATTGCAGCAGGACTGCACTCATGCCCTGTGCCACAGCCCCATGGACACCATCTCCCTCATCAGGCAACCACAGCTCCTGCAAAACATCAGGCACCTGTAACGCACACCCCGCATGGTGAATGTGAGCCATGATAGACATCAGGTAGAGCAAAGATACATGTTAAATATGGTGGGAGGAGTGGCAAACAATCAGAACAAACATAACACAAGTGTAGATGCAGCGACGCACAACAGCAGCAGTATTGCAAAACAGTTTGCGCATATGGAAGCCTAACACTGCAGCGCGCATAGGAACACGGGTTCCACACAATTCATGGCATGCCATGTGATGCGTCCTGCGAAAGGCACATTCCTGCATGTGCAGGAGGAGCATGGCATGTATTTCATGCATTGCACATGCACGCACTGTGTCCACACATACGTACAGAGCACATACCATGCGCTGCCACCTGCAGAACACATGCAGGGATACAACGCACACCTGTGAAATGCACAGAACACATGCCGTGCTCCTCCTACATGCATGGAATGTGCCATACACAGGCCGAATTATGTGATGTACTCTTGCGGCGAAAGCACGCAGGAGCATGCCATGAATGCAACGCGTGTTGCATATGCGCAGCCATCCTTTGTATGCAACACATGTTGCACACAGGGAACGCATGTAAGACTGTGCCCTAGGAAGCCATAAAGGTGCATTATCATGCACATACCGCAGAGGGTGTATAGTAGGGGAGGAATTGACAGATGTGTACTCTGGAGCAGCAGCTCAGAACAAGAGACATGAGTGAGGGTGACCAGAGCAGCCAACAGCCCCCAGCTGTCACCACCATTGAGGAGCCTGAGGGTGAGAAGGCAGGCCCATCCGGGGTCTCCCAGCCCCACCCGATCAGCTGGAAGATGCACCAGGGGCAAAACGGAGGTGGAGGCCCATGCCCTAGGATGCCAGGAGGAGGGCATTCCAATTTTCACAGGATGAGAATGACTTCCTGCTGGCAAGCGTCCTCGATAACTTCGAGGTCTTATATGGATGGCAAAGCAGCACCACCACCATCAGCACACGCAACAGGATGTGGGAGGCAGTGCACTCAGCAGTGGCAGAGGCAGGGGGCCCAAGCTGGGACACTGAAAACCTACAGAAGCATTACAGTGATATCAAGCAGGGGGTACGGGTGCACCTGACTGAGGAGAGGCATCATGCGCGGGCCACAGGTGGTGGTGGACCAAGAAGACCCGCCCTTTCCCCGCTGGAGCAAGCCTGGTGGAGAGACTGGGGCCCATGTACCTCAATGGCCTGCCCCCTGCGCTGGATACAGCAGATCTCTGTGCAGGTAAGACAGAGATATGTAGGCCAGGGAAAGCTAACAACCCAACACATGCAGGGGCTGATGTAGGGGGGTGTGGGGGCCATGTCCCAAGACTCTTTGTGTGGCAACATGTCCAGCAGAAGCCACAGATGAATCAGTTCCTGCATTCCGTTAGGTTACCCCAAATAATACTGAATGCATGGACATGGGAGGGGACCAGATATCCACAGTACCACATGCCAGTGCCAACTGGCATCATGAGTCAGAGGAATAGCAAACACAGGCTAAAGTAGAACTCCCAGCAAGCCAGATGTACCATGACAGCACCATCAGTATACAGAATGCACCATATCAGACCGCACAGAGGGCAGTGATGCAAATAACAGAACAAACTATTGCAGGGAATAACAACACATGGTCTGTTGGGAGAGCTGAACAGGTGGTGGCAGTGAGAACCAAATTCCACAGTAACATCATAAAACAGCTCATACTGGACATGTGGGCCACAGACCATCGCCAAACAAAGGACAATGAAGCACAATACGGACCCAGGGGAACACGCATATGACATGGAAATCAGATGGACCAAACATGGAAGGTATAACACTACTGTTGGTGATGAGCTACACAGTACTGACCCCTTGTACAACACATAGTGCTGACGTACAGTACACGATACACATATCCCAGAACTGACACATACCAGATATGATGGTCAATGGACAGAGATAGCTATGATGGCCAGAGGACAGAGATAGCCATGGGAGTCAAAGGAATGAAATAGCTATGAGGGCCAGGGGAGAGAGATAGCTATGAGGGACAGAGGAAAGAAATAGCTATGGGGCAAATGTAAACTATCGCACCCAACCTCTCGTCTGTGTGTATACCCTGTTGCCAACAAACCGGCTGCACTCCAGTGTTGTGCACATGTCTGCTGTGAACACCCTGGCGCCTGTTGTGTGGGTGTCCAGTCATCTCACCTCATGTCTCAAGCCAGTCTCTCACAACATATGGCGTAAATGACAAGCCTTTTGCAGCATGCCCACACCACCCCAGGACTGTAGTCCCCTGTCAGCCATTCACAGTGTAACCTGCCACCCGCAGTCTCCAGCTACACACACCCAATATCTGGCCCATCCACAACTGACCCCCCCACCATGTCATGTCCCCAGCCTCATACCATGTGGCCCAGACACAACACCAGTCACTGTGCAGCTCCAGCCCAAACCAGTGCTCGCTCCCATCAGGGCCCTGCAATGGCCCATGACCAGACCCTGGAACCCCACCCCACCCCCTGAGGGCCGCCAGCCTGCCAAACCACAGATAGGGATGTTGTCAGCGCATGGCCACCTGGACTGTGTGGCCCTGTGCCAACAACATCCCTGTGAGATGGACGGACCAGCACTGAACACATGGACGAGATTCACACACCAAGGGACTGCATATAGAGAGGAAAGGAGCAGACCTAATAAAGATCCATGGGGTACACCAACTGGGAGCGGGATAGCAGAGGAGGAGCAGCCACAGGAACACACACCGAAGGAGCGGTGCAAGAGATAGGAGGAGAATGAGGATTGTACAGAGTCCTTAAAACCAAGCGAGGACAGGGTATCAAGGTGAGGAATGTGGTCAATAGTGTCAGGAGCAGCAGAGAGGTCAAGAAGGATGAGGACAGAGTAAAAGCCCATGTATCTTGCCAGAGACAGGTTACCGGAGACTTGAGAAAGAGCCACTTCGGTAGAGGGTAGAGGACAAAACCCAGACTGTACAGGATCTAGGAGGGCATGAGAGGAGAGGACGCAGGTGCAGCGGCAGAGAACAGCACGTTCAGGTAGTCAGGAAAGAAAGGGAGGTAGAGAGGTGGGACATGACCCAGAGGGACATGTGGGATCAAGTGAGGGTTCTCGGAGGAGAGGTGTGACGTCTGCATGTCTGATGGCTGCAGGGACAGTTGCAGTGGAGAGGGAAAGGATGAGGATATGAGAAATGGAAGGGACAACAGTGGGGGAGATGGGGCATAGGCAGGGGGGACAGCATCAGAGGAACAGGTGGTGTGTTTGGAGGGTGAAAGGGGGTGAGAAGTTTCACTGTCAGAGTTCACAACAAAGGAGGAGAGGGTAGCAGAGATAGGGGAGGAAAGTTGGGAGGGAAGAGGGATAGCTGACCCTGCAGAGAACTGGAGGGTGATCCTGTGGATATTGGCATGGAAATGGTCAGCCAGAGTCTGGACACATAGGGAGGGAAGGATCAGAGGTGGAGGCACACTGAGGAGATAGCTGAGGGTAGGAGGGAGATGGTGAGGGCCAGATGCAAGGGAGTCGGTCACATCGACATAATAGTCCTGTTCGGAAAGAGCTAGGGCTGACTGGAAAGAGACAAGCATGTACCTGAGGTGGTGGAGGTCCCCAAGAGAGTGGGATATGAGCCAAGCAGGCTCAGCTGAGCGAGCACAGGAATGTAGATAGCAGATAGTAGATGAAAGACAAGGCTGGAGTGCAGAGGTCCCACAGGACGTGGCATGGGGGAACCGAGAGCACCCAGAGCAGAGGTGAGTGCAGGCTTATAGGACGTCACTGCGTCGTCAACAGACCTAGCTGACATAGTGGGAGACAGAGATGACGTAACTTTGGATGAGAGAAACAAAGGATCACTGGCATGAGGATATTAGAATAGGTTGAGGGAGATAGTATGGGAATGGGGCAGTGGGTGATGAGGGTTGAGGCATAATAGGCAATGGCCAGATACGAGAGGAACCGAGCTATAGAGGCCGGTGAGTATTCAGCTGATGAAATATACCGGGACAAGCCTGTGGCCATGCTGGTGAGTGCGAGCATTGCAACAATGCAGGAGGTCAAATGGGGAACTAAGGGAGAGGAGCCTCAAAGCAGAGGGAACGGAGCGGCTATCTACATGGATGTTAGGTCCTCTGGGAATATGAGTGGGGGAAGAGGGCTCCAGAAAGAAGGAGAGCCATGAGTCAATGGCAGTGAGAACAGTAGAAGCAGACCTGTCATGAGGTCGACATGAGACAGCTACCCAGAGAGGGGGTGGAGTGAGAAGATGGATGGAGAGAACAGCTAAAGAGAGTAGGGGTGAGACTGGGGCATCAGGAAGGGTCGGAACTGGCAGGCAGGGGGAATGTCGGAGCCCAACACCACCACCACAGCCAGAGGGACGTGGCGTGTGGGAGAACAGATAGACCCCATGACAGAGAGCAGCAATAAATGCTGTTTCATCTGGGGGGGGGGGAGGGGGAAGCACATCTCAGGTAGAGCAAGAGGAGGTAGACTATCAGAGATAAGGAGATCATGAGTAAGATCTGGTGTATGTGAGACAGAGTGTGCATTCCACAAGGCACATGAGATAGGGAGATTGGAAGGGGAAAGGTGGGGGATATGGATAAGATTAGACATGTTGCATGACATTCTCCTCTCAGAGTGTGACAGAGGTCTAGGGGGGCCAGGGTTGGGGGTGACATCTCCGGATGAGAGACAGTGCAGGAGTAGTAGAGTACGGGGCAGAGAGGGGATGGTATGGCGCAACCAAAGGTGAGGTTGCTGTAGAGAGAGGGGAGACGGATGAATCAGAGGCAGAAAGTGGTGCCACACAGGAGCATAGGATAGAGGACAGAATGGAGGGGGATGTGAGGATGGAAATGGGGGAAAGGGAGGGGAGTTGTGAGGGTACAGGTGCGAGGGGAGACAGGTAGGGGGCATAAAAGGAGGACGACAATGTGATGAGGAGCCATAGTGTAGAGGTAGAGAGGAAAACAGAGGTCAGAGGATTTGGAATGTGGGGGAGACAGAGATTGTCTGCACCTGTGTGTGAGGTAGGTGATGAGTAGATGCCAGCTATAAAAGACAGTGAGCCACGGGCTGGGTAGCTAGAGGGGAGGGGGAGGGGTATGCGTTCGGCAGCTGAGGAAGCCGAACAAAAGGTTCAACAATAAACAAGTGGTGGAGTGGTTAGGGAGCACCCACTCACCCAATGATAGTCCGGTGGCACTGGCTGCACAGAGAGGGGTAACGACCTGTACCTCCCGCCCATATGCCCCCCATATGCACCCCCCCTCATCACCACACTTCTGGACACCTGGGGGGTAAGCTTACCGGTAATGAGACCGAGTTAGTCTCACCTGACTCCCTCCATATGAGTTTAAATTCTGGTGTGTATGTCAACCCGCATGCGCGGTGTTTTTGTGAGAGTTGGATTTGAACCGAAGGGAGCCGTGAGTAACTCATTGGAAAGCCTGTATGACTAACTTTTATTCTTTAGAAAGGATATACTAACTAAGATTGATGTTCTCATCTTTGTTAAGGCAATACCCTGTCGAAACGCTATAGGTGAAACGCTACGGCGCCCAGTAAATGCGTCGGGAGCATGGAAGTTTAAGCTGCCATAGCTGCTTCATGAACCATGGCTTATGGAATAGCATTGATGGAGAGAGCGAGGGTTTCACGGTTCGAGTGATAAGAAAGAATTAACTATGGATTACAGCTTCTACTTTTGATTTGAGGCTATGAGATATCTCAATCAAGAGAAACATTTCGTGTAAAGCTAAGTATTTCCACAGTTATCATTTCTCCTCATCTGCTGATTTTCCATATTATCATACATTTGAAGCCTACTTACAGTTAAAGGCAGCCTGATTATAAAGCATAACTAAAGATTAAAGCATAACTAAACGATTAACAAGAAAAAACAAAATATAAAAAAATAAGATAAAAAGAGCAGAATCAGCAACATCAAACAGGTCATTGATGTGTTAAAGACGTTTTTCACTACATCCATTTAGCAGATCCAGTGATTAGTCTAATCTGAGACCTGGTCACTATTATATACAGTAAGTTAGTCAACATGATCAATGGTTAAAAAGTGGAGCTTGAATAGAATCGTGTAGCTGGACAGCAAAAAGCTCTGGAAAGTGACGACAATTTAATTTGTTAGTACAGTGTGACCTGACACACATGACGTACATGGTCCACCCAATGCCCATGACCCCCTGGCTGTCCGGTACGGTGCCCGGCCAGGCCAACTGGACCTGTGTGCAGATGTGGTGCCCCATACATATTTGGGACATAGACACCTATATGACTATGGGTGGCCCAGGGGCAGGGTGGGATGGGGAATGGGTTGGGGGGCTCACCACCAACTGGCTGCTACACCCAGGGTCACAATGGTTGTAAGGCATGCCCAGTGCGACCTGCACATTGGGCGTGCACCTCCCCCCTCCTGTGGTGGGAGAGGGGCATACCTGATGTGCAAGTCGCCAGCATGCAAGGCAGATCGGTCCCTCCAGATCTGCTTGGCATGCCAATGTGAGGCTACAAGGGCGCATATTACCTGTCTGTCATTGTCTGCTGCCCTAAGGTGGCGGCACCACACAACAGCAGACAGGCAATAAGTGCCCCTATGCCTTTGCATCCTGTGCGGCTGCACTGCTCACACAGGGCTAATTGCGGTCTGGCTACACTGCTCCCTGTCCTGTGACACACAGGTGAACGGTGATCAATCACCTTGGGGTGTCACACAGACCCATTCTTTGGTAGGGGGATATGGGGGCACAGCTGAAACTTGCCACCTCCCCTCCATGCCCTGTGTGTGACTTGGGCACTGCCAGGGTAGCACACAGGACATGTGAGCTGTCCATTGGTGCATCATGTGACCAGATCCCCCCGTCAGGGCCATGGTTGTGTGTAGGGCCCTGACAGGATTGTACATCTGGGTTGTAGCCCTCTGCTGGGTACCACCAGTACCCAGTCAGGTGATGCCCATGTTGCACATGTGGGCCAACATTCCCTGCTGCTACTGGGTCCTGTCCGATGGGACAGATACATGGAGTGCACAGATGACACAGATCAATTCAATGGATGATCCCTGTCTCACATGTGTCAGGGAATCCCCTGCTGTGTCCCCACATCTGCTGGTCTCACCCCAGACGTACCCATCTCCTACTGTGGCCCACTGGGTCACCTATTGCATGTGTACAGGTGGTATTTGCAACCCATGTCTCACGGGTCACACTGTGTCTCACGCACAGGCATACGGCTGGCATTTTGTGAGGTAATGCAGGAACACCACTGCCAGTGCCATGAATTGTGAAGGCATAGAATGAAGATGGCTGGACTCCGCCGGGAGGTGCGGGGCCTGTGCAAGGAGATGGGACAACTCTGCAAGATAGCAGGGTCCATGTCAGCCAGCATGGGCCAGATGGCGGCTGCATGAGAGGCCATGGCAGGGCTTGGGCAACACCCAGCAGCAGCAACAGCAGCACCAGTGCCACAGGGTGGGAGGGGACGTGCTCGGCATGGAAGGGGTCATCAGTGCAGGGTCTAGTTATGGGGGCCATGGGATAATGTGGGGCCAATAAATACCTCTGCACATGATTACGCCTGTGGGCATGTATCCAGTATTTCATTCTGCACCCCCATGTTTACCCTGTCCCACATGTGGTCACCTTGGGCACATATCAATTGCCATGGTGCGTAGACCCATTGGCATGCCATTCCTGGTCCCCATCCCACACAACAGGGGAGTGTTGGGTCTGTCCTGCCACCATTCCGCGCATGTATGTACTGCATACCACCCGTGCTGTGCACCGTGCCATGTGTCCATGCCACCATGCATGTGCCCATGTCTTTGGGTCATGGCAACAGATTGGAACGTCCCTGCAGGCTGTGAGTGCTACATTTGTCTGCACCCATGCCCATTCCCCACCATGCCATGAGGAATGTACCATCTATGTGATGAATGTTGTGTACCCATACCCACAGGGACATGCTGACACGTCTCACTCTCATTGCAATGGCATGTCAGGAAACGAGACACTTTACCATTGCGATATGGCAAACAAAACTATTTATTTAACAACAACTATATACAAGGGTACATGACACACAGAGCTTGCGTGTCCATGCCCCACCCCCCTGCCCCTGCAGTGGGGGCAGTCCTGGGGCACAGGATGGCACAGGGCAGAGGTGCCATGTACCTTGGTGATTCTTATACCCCCTGGGGTCCACCCTGGCCAGATGACTGATGAGCTGCACATCCTGTGATAACCTTGCGCAGGCTGTGCAGCTCATTAGCCATCCAGCCCACTACCTCTACCACATGCTCCATGGTGCGGGTCTGCTCCCGCTGGGCATGTGACACGGCACATAATGCCACAGATAGATGGTGTGCACACATGCCCCCACACAGACACCATGTGCCTGGTGTCTGTGTGGTGGCATGTGCAGACGGCCTGTCTGCAGCACTGTATGCTGGCCCCATACCCAGACAGGTGTCATCCTTTGCACCATGGGCCCCCAGTGCCCTGTGCTGGTCTATGTCGGTCGGGACTGGCCACGACCTGCCCTGTGTGGCAGGATGCCCACATGGAGGTGCATGTACCTGCCAGGCCCATGTGCATGACCACAGGTCCTGGCACATCATGTACCTCCAGGGGTGCATCCTGCCCCACACCCACCTGCCCCCACTGCCCCTACCCCCACCATGTCCTCACCCCCCGGCCACCCCCTCCCATGCCTCCCTCACTGCCCCCTCCCCGACCACCACCCGCAACCCCTCTCCAGCCCCCCCTCCTCTATGTCTGCTTTACAGTCTTCCTTCTCCGCCTCCACATCTGCTGAAAATGATGGCCTAGCAGGAGGTAGGTGGGGCATGCGCCAGACCCAGCACATATGCGTGGGGCCCGCATGTCTGCCAAAACCTTTGACATGACTACAACATGTGGCTATCATATGCTGTGACTGCATATGGCCATGCCACCATACCCCATGGCAATGGTGATGTACATGTAGTTAGTCATTATGGCATGGTACAACAGCAGACGAATGTACGATGGTGCAGGGGATGTATCGCGGACCCCTCAGTATGGTCTAGGGGAGACCTGCACACATCAGCAGGAGCACCTACCTTAGCACTAGGTGTTACCACAGACCTCTGTAAATAGGCCTGAGACCACCTGGGGTCAGGGCAGACCTGCGCACATCAGCAGGAGCACCTACCTTAGCACCAGGTGTTACCACAGACCTCTGTAAATAGGCCCGAGGCCGCCTGGTGTCAGGGCAGACCTGTGCACATCAGCAGGAGCACCTACCTTAGCACCAGGTATTAACACAGACCTCTGTAAATAGGCCTGGTGCCACCTGGGGTTAGGGCAGACCTGCGCACATCAGCAGGCGCACCTACCATAACACCAGGACTAAACACAGACCTCTGTAAAATGGGCCTGAGGCCGCCTGTGGTTAGGGAAGACCTGCGCACATCAGTGGTCACAACTACCATAGAACCAGGATTAGACACAGACATCTGTAAAATGGGCCTGAGGCCGCCTAGGGTTAGGGAAAACCTGCACACATCACCATGCGCACCTACCTTAGCACCAGGTGTAAACACAGACCTCTGTAAATGGGCCTGGGGCCACCTGGGGATAGGGCAGACCTGCGCACATCAACAAGTGCACATACCATGACACCAGGACTAAACACAGAGTTCTGTAAATAGGTCTGGGGCCGCCTGGGGTCAGGGCAGACCTGCGCACATCAACAAGTGCAGCTACCTTAGCACCTGTTGTTAACACAGACCTCTGTAAATAGTCCTGGGGACACCTGGGGAGAGGGCAGACCTGCGCCCATCAGCAGGGACACCTACCTTAGCACCAGGTGTTAACACTGACCTCTGTAAATAGGCCTGTGGCTGGCTGGGGTTATGGCAGACCTGTGCACATTAGCAGGAGTACCTACCATAACACCAGGACTAAACACAGACCTCTGTAAAATGGGCCTGAGGCCGCCTGGGGTTAGGGCAGACCTGCGCACATCAACAAGTGCAGCTACCTTAGCACCAGTTGTTAATACAGACCTCTGTAAATAGTCCTGGGGCCAACTGGGGATAGGGCAGACCTTCATACATCAACAGGCGCACCTACTGTAACCCCGCTGCATCTAAGCCAACCTCCACCCCCAAATATGATGGTAGTAGTCGTGGCCAAGAGGTGGAGTAAACTCAGACAACGAGGCACAGAAATAAAACTAACCTCGTTCACTTTGCTCAAAGCTAAGTGAAAGAATTAAACTAAAAGAATTCTTAGAACTCGGGTTCCAAGGGGTAAATATATCAGTTTTATTTTATTATTATAGATGGTTAGATTAATAATAGATTTAAATTACTTTGTATTCAACATCCTACTTTTTACTACTTACTGTACATTTTACTATAGAACATTTCTAAGTAGTAGTATTCCTTTTCTTTCCTTCTTCCTAATTTCTATATAACAATTTTCTAGTTTGGTTTCTTACAACTTGAACATTTGTATCACTTTTATCTCTAGAGAAAAGTTCAGAACATCACTTTTATCAGTTTCTTTTCTCAGGTAAGTATCAATTGTCCTTGTTCTCTCTAAACACAGTCTTTATGAACACTTAGCTCTATGTAGTTTCAGCAGTTGTTTGGCATCTGTGGTTGTAGAATTGTCTTATGTTGTTTGATGATTTTGGAATTCTTTTGTTGGGAACTCCTGTTAGTGGAAATATCACTGCTGCTCAGCTGACGGTAGTCTTCTTAATCACCAACCTACTACCTAACTTTAAACAAATCAAAAATACAAAACCCTATCTAATTTATCAACCATTGAGCTGTTGTTGTTAAGTGCCGTCGAGTCATAGTCGACTCATGGCGACCCTCTGGATAGCTATCCTAAATTGTGTTCGGTCTTCAGTCAGGCGGCTCATTGTTGACAGACTGGTACCCGTAGCTGCTGTTATTGTAGCGATCCATCTCATTGCTGGCCTTCCTCTTTTGCGTTGACCTTCTATCCTGCCAAGCATGATGTCTTTCTCTAATGATCTCTCTCTTCGCATGATGTGTCCGAAATATGAAAGTCAAAGTCTTGTCGTCTGAGCTTATAAAGAAAGCTTAGGTTTGATCTCCTCTAGTACCGACTGGTTTGTTCTTCGGGCAGTCCATGGTATACACAGTATTCGTCGCCAGCACCATAATTCAAGGGCATCAATTTTCTTCCTGTCTATCTTTTTCACTGTCCCGCTTTCACATCCATATGATGTTATTGAAAATACCATGGCTTGAACAAGTTGAATCTTTGTATGGAGAGAAACATCTCTGCTCTTGAGAATCTTATCTAGGTCTTTCATAGCCATTCTGCCAAGAGCAATGCGTCGTCTGATTTCTTGACTGCTTGTTGCTTCTTTATTGATAGTTGATCCAAGTAGGTTAAAGTTGTTCACAATTTCAATTTCTTCTCCTTCAATGATGAACTTGTTGATTATGCCAGTTGTCATGATCTTTGTCTTCTTTACATTAAGGTGCAGGCCCATTTTGAGACTATGTTCTTTGATTTTGAGAAGCAAATGTTTCAGATCATCTTCACTTTCAGCCAGTAATGTGGTATCATCAGCATAGCGAAGGTTGTTGATGAGTCTTCCACCAATCTTCACACCTCTGTTGTCTTCATACAGTCCTGCTTCTCTGATGATTTGTTCTGCATATAAATTAAACAGGTAGGGGGAAAGTATGCAGCCTTGTCTTACACCTTTGCTTATTTTAAACCATTCTGTTTCTCCTTGTTCCGTTCGAACTGTTGCTTCTTGATCAATGTACAGATTGTGCAAGAGAACGATCAGGTGTTCTGGTATACCCATGCTTCTTAATGTGGCCCAGAGTTTCTCATGGTTTACACAGTCAAAAGCCTTGATATAGTCGATAAAGCACAAATAGATATCCTTTTGGTATTCTTTAGTCTTTTCAAGGATCCATCTCACATCTGCAATGATGTCTCTCGTTCCTCTCCCTTTCCTGAACCCTGCTTGCACTTCAGGTAGTTCTTGTTCTAGGTATGGTTATAGTCTCTTTTGAATAATCTTCAGTAGAATCTTGCTGGCATGTGGGATCAGAGCGATTGTGCGATAATTTCCACAGTCAGTTGGATCACCTTTCTTTAGTATTGGTATAAATACAGATCTTTTCCAGTCAGTTGGCCATGATGATGTCTTCCATATTTCTTGGCAGAGCCTTGTAAGTATGGTAACAGCTGCATCATATTGCTGCAATACTTCTATGGGAATGCTATCAATGCCTGGTGCTTTGTTCTATGATAAGGCTTTCAATGCTGCTTCAACTTCTTTCATCACCAATGGTTCCCGATCATAAGGTACAGGTTGAAACAGCTGTTGGTCCACTTGATCTTTAGCAAACACTGTGAAATTATTCCATATAAATCCCTAACTGTCTAAGTAAATCAAAATATAATTCAAGTCCCTAAATAGAAAAGTCTAATCTTTACTGTATTTCCCTAACTACACACAGAGCTTTACTTATGAATTCCATTTTTCTAAATAATGCCTTCCTTCATCAATTACCTTCTATGGCTCCAGGCATTTCTCTTCTGCTACAGTGACATCGGTCACTAACTGTGCAAGTATCTTATTACTATAGAATTTCCAGCACCACATACTGTAAGCTACTAAATAGCAAGGCACTTGATAGACACTGCTACTTCCTCTCAGCCTCCCTATTCAAGAGAGCTCTCCTGGAACTTATAAACAGTGTCACTTACTTTATTATCTGACAATACTTCTCCAAAAGTATAGTCCAGTGCCACATAAAAATCAGGGCTGTCTCACTTTGCCTGACTTCCTAAAGTTTCAGCAACAATTTCTCTCTGAAAACAATTCTTCATCTATTTGTACCTCTTTACTGGAATAAACAGCTCATCTTTCTAGCATAGCACAACTCACTTCTGCTTTTCTGTTACAGTTTAAGCTCTCCTCTCTTTTTCAACAACAACGTTTTTGGTTGTCAAGGTTACCATGACTCTTTTTACATCACCAATTTCTATACTAGAGCTGCTAACCAATTACAAACAGGCTTTAAGAATATGCAAATTATACTTTCTTGTTGTCACGGTTACAGTGACTCTTTTGACAATACTAATTTCCACACTAGAGCCACTAGCCAATCATAAGCATGCTCTAGGAATATGTAGATCAGTCATTAAAGCATGTTCTAACTTTTGCAAAGAAAAATCAGTTTTATTTCCAACTGTAATTCCTCAATAAAGTGAATGGCACAACCTTAATTTGAAAGGTTTACACACCAAACTTTTTTCAAACTAATTCAAAACCTATAATTCCACTTAGCTTATCTAACTAACTTATCCCACTATTTCCAATTTCCAATTAATACATTACTGTAGACGCTATACATTTTCCTCCAGAAAATTACCTATAACTTTGTCAAATTTAAACAACCTGCACATCAATGTTCACTCAGGATTCCAAACCATCAAGCACAATTAACAACCATTCAAACCAGTCACCCACCCCAGCGCAAGCGCCAAATTTAACCCCTGGGTTACAGATGCCCGAGTTTAAAATCAATGTTGTCCCCAACATTGTCATTCCATATTTTCATTTTTTTCTCAACCATCCATTATTTACTACAGCCAAATTCAATTTGGTCTTCCCTATACCAATTTCATGAGATTTCCCTACTGAACTTTTACTTAGATTTCCTTCTTAATACAATCTTGTATTACTTATTTATTTCATACCACGTTAATAGCATTTTCAACAACCACATTACAATATAGTTAATTCACAAATATAATAGTATTCCCCAGATTCAGAGCACGTACAATTCTGATTCACAATCTTATTTATCATCTAACAAGATTGCTTCAAATTTGCGGATCAGAATTGTCATCTTAGCTTCCTTGGCTGCCAAGGTACGAAGGACCTAACTTCAGTATTATATTGTTATCACTTTCATTTTCCCTTTTACTATCCAAAAATTTATTTAATTTATAATTCTCTCTTAGAAATGCTGAACACAATCCTTTATTTTCTCTAGTGGACCTATGTATTACATCAACATTCTTTTCAGGAACACTCATATTTTGTTGTACAGGTGTTACATTATCTAGATTGACAAAGGTCCTTATCCAATACCACTTTTCAGCATTTGATGTGCTTGGATTTTCCTTCACCTCAGCCAAATCTGAATCAAGGTTTACAATAATTTTCTGTGTTTGCATTTTAATACTAGACTCTGAATGTTTAGCTTCTACTAAATATCTCTTAAACAAGTTCCTATGTACTATTTTAATACTACCAGCCTCATTTTGAATTTTATAAACATTTTGATTAGTACCAAATCTTTCAATCACCTCATAAATTTTGTATTTTGTGCCTCCCCTGAAAATTTTGTATTCATAACAACACTTTATCTCCTGGTATCAATTCCACCGTTTGGGCTTTCCGGTAAAAATTTTGCTTGATCTTCCAGAATTTTTTTTTCCTCTTTTTTTTAATGATTACCGCTGGACTCGCCCACGGGCTATAACTTTTGCGAAGGATCTCTTGTTGCACTAGCCCATTGATGTGTTCTTTAAATTCTTCAAATAAATGTGGAGATACCCTACGATAAGGCTGCTTGATGGGTAGTGTATTTCCCGTTTTTATTTTATGCTCTACTATATTTGTGAGCTCAATATCACTATCACTTGTCGAGAAGACGTGTCTATGTTTCCACAATAATTGTCTTAATTGCTCTGCTTGCTGTTCATTCAATGAATTCCAATCAATTTTAAGTTTTGACAAGCACTTTTCCCAATTGCTCTCACTAGTCAACTCTGAATTCTTTAATTGTTTCAGCTCCATGATCTCAGCCGGCTTACTTATCTCCGCTATTCTCATCCTAGAAGGTAAGGTTATGTCTGGCTCTCCTACGTTGATCACCCGAATAGGCACTCTCCCTGCTGTTTGCTGCACCAAAACTTTAGCCACCATCAGTTGGTTCGGGATACTTGCAGTCAGAGTAGCTGTTACTACCAATGGGCCATCCCATTTCCTCACACTATTACATTTCGCTAAGATAATTTTTTCAAAATATGCGGGTACCAGCTGTCCTACCCTTCCCAAGACTTTGACAAAACCCACATTAGGCTCTATTTGTTTCTTCTGTGCGCATATTTCCGTTATTACTCCTAATATTTTCACTGGTTCGAGAGTGAAACAGGATAAGTCTCGGAATAACCCCTCTAGGTGTGTCAAAACATTCATACCCACTATTTCTTGGGCAGCACTTTCTTCCATTCTTCCTTCTTTAAAGTTGTCTTGCACCACAAAAATACATTGTTGTGATATTACTTGTCCAAGACACTGTACAGTTGCATCTATATATCCTAATACTGGTAGCTCTGTCCCATTCACTGCCATCAATTTTAGTTGAGAGGCATCTTGCAATTGATTTGTGTTCGGAAAGTTTTTGTAATAAAAACTAGCCAATATTGTCGATACGCTTGATCCCATAACCAGCGTACAGGTTACTTCAATTCCATTGAATTTTACTTTGACCAATGGACTAGATCCCATAGCCTCTTCTCCAACTAGTTTGTCTCCATGCTCATCTCCCTTACGTTCGGTCATTTGTCTTCTCACGGTAGCCTTCATTTCAGTTTCTCTTTCTGCAGCTTCACCTAAATGACTTCTCCGAAGAGATTCATTATTACCACTTTGCGTATTAGCATTACTGGAACTACTATTTCCACTGTCTGATGGAGCTGTACGAGAAAATTTTTCACTGCTACAATAACGAGCGATGTGTCCTGATTCATATTTTTGGTCCTATTGATGAACTACTAGAAGCTCCTCTAGCCAGGAATTCACCTCTGTTCTCTCTATAACTGATATTTCCGTTGCCATTATATTTGCTTCTCGCCTCCCTATTCCACTTTTCCCATCTCTGCATTTCCCATTCACGTTCTTGTCTTTCTGTCCACTGCAAATAATCTTGCTAACTGCCCAATCATAGCTGCAGTGGTATCTCCACCCGCTGTTCCATCTCCTGCATCTTCCCTCGGCCTCTGTAGTATTTTCTTAGGTTCTATCATTATCGGGACTCTCTCCTCTCCGGCCCACCTTATGGCAGCTTGTAACAAATCCGCGAATCCCATATTTGGATTATCCTCATGCCTCTTTGTTATTTCCCTTCGGAGTGCAGCATCTCTTAGTCCCAAAATGAACTAGGGAAGAACAAACCAAACTATGGTTACACGATGCAAGGTTCCACATTAGGAACCACCACCCAAGAAAAAGATTTAGGCGTCCTTGTGGATACCATGTTAAAACCCTCGGCCCAGTGTGCAGCAGCGGCCAAGAGAGCAAATAGAATGCTAGGTATGATAAGGAAAGGAATGGAAAATAAAACAAAAGATATTATAATGCCTCTATATCGTTCCATGGTGAGACCGCACCTTGAATATTGTGTGCAATTCTGGTCGCCATATCTTAAAAAGGATATAGCAATTTTAGAAAAGGTTCAGAGAAGAGCCACCAAAATGGTAAAGGGGATGGAAGGCTACTCCTATGAAGAAGGGCTAAAAAGGTTGGGGCTCTTTAAATTGGAAAAGAGACGGCTGAGGGGAGATATGATAGAAGTCTATAAATTAATGAACGGAGTGGAACGGGTAAACGTAGATCGATTGTTTACCTTATCAGAATATAGAAAGACTAGGGGACATGCAATGAAGCTACAGGGTAAACTATTTAAGACTAATAAAAGAAAATATTTTTTCACTCAACGTGTAATCAAACTCTGGAATTTGTTACCGGAGGATGTAGTAAAGGCTGTTAGTGTAGCTGGGTTTAAAAAAGGTTTGGACAAGTTCCTGGAGGAAAGGTCCATAAACCATTATTAAGAAGGGACCCAGGATATCAATGCTTGAACCAATACAATCATTGTGGAACCTGTGTCCCTTGGGGAAACTGTTAGGTACGTATGACCTAGATTGGCCACTGTTGGAAACAGAATACTGGGCTTGATGGACCTTGGTCTGACCCAGTATGGCATATCTTATGTTCTTATGTTCTTAACTGCTCTTTCAATGTCTCTTCTGGTGTTCCCATTCTTCTTCTATCTCTCTTTAATATAATGTCCATTTTCTGTTGTAATTTATATCCGTATACTCGTATGGTCTCCTTATCTTCTTGTTTTGCATTGTAAAATTCTTGAATCCTCAATCCCAAGGCCACCTTATCTCCATATACTTGGCGTAACATATCAAAAATTTCATCCACCGCACATTCTCTCGGCAAGGAATATTTAACTGTGTCCGCCGCCAAGCCTTTTAAATGGTCACGAATCACATCCACTTGGTCCTCTGTTGAGATCTTTAGAATTCTCATTCTTATTCTAACTTTCTCAATCCAATCTTCCACATTCAGATCTGACATCTCCTTCTGAAACCCCGAAAATTCTGGGATCATCTTATCTTGTGGGATCACCACTGTATTCATAATTATCTGAGGCCTCATTACACCATTTCCGGCTTCCACTTCCATTATCCAATTACTTCTTCTTTTAACCTCAGGAGATAAGTATGCTCACCAAAAATTTTTTTCCCACTCTTTCCCTAATGAGAATAAAACTTCAAACACAATACAAGATAATTTTTTTCTTCACTGCTCCTCAGTGTCTACTAAAACTTTCAATATTAAGTAATCAATGTATAACAAATGTCTTTAACAAAACATTCAGAATCTTTAATACCTGGCACCAAATTCAGGGTTGTTTTTTTTAACCCTGTTCTTACTTTTTTACCCTGTTCATAGAATCCTGCCGACTACGCCAAAATTTCTGTAACCCTGTTGCGTCTAAGCCCACCTCCACCCCTAAATATGATGGTAGTAGTTGTGGCCAAGAGGTGGAGTAAACTCAGACAACGAGGCACAGAAATAACCTTGTTCACTTTGCTCAAAGCTAAGTGAAGGAATTAAACTAAAAGAAGTCTTAGAACTCGGGTTCCAAGTGGTAAACATATCAATTTTATTTTTTTATTATTGATGGTTAGATTAATAATAGATTTAAATTACTTTGTATTCAACATCTTACTTTTTACTACTTATTGTACATTTTACTATAGAACATTTCTAAGTAGTAGTATTCCTTTTCTTTCCTTCTTCCTAATTTCTATATAACAATTTTTTAGTTTGGTTTCTTACAACTTGAACATTTGTATCACTTTTATCTCTAAAGAAAAGTTCAGAACATCACTTTTATCAGTTTCTTTTCTCAGGTAAGTATCAGTTGTCCTTGTTCTCTCTAAACACAGTCTTTATGAACACTTAGCTCTTTGTAGTTTCAGCAGTTGTTTGGCATCTGTGGTTGTAGAATTGTCTTATGTTGTTTGATGATTTTGGAATTCTTTTGTTGGGAGCTCCTGTTAATGGAAATATCACTGCTGCTCAGCTGACAGTAGTCTTCTTAATCTCCAACCTACTACCTAACTTTAAACAAATCAAAAATACAAAACCCTATGTAACTTATCAACCATTGAGCAAACACTCTGAAATTATTCCATATAAATCCCTAACTGTCTAAGTAAATCAAAATATAATTCAAGTTCCTGAATAGAAAAGTCTAATCTGTGGCAGGCTATGGCCTAGAATAGCCTGTAAATGTATTAGAGGCCTGTAAGCTAGGCCTGAGTCCCAGCCCCCACTTGAGAATATTAAGCTGAGAAAAACTGAAGTTAGTAAAAGTTAGAGAAAACTGCTTTAAACTGCTTTTTGATAAGGTTGTATAAATCCTTTGTTGTATTCTTCTATGCTGATGACAGACATGTTCCAGTGCTATGTATTCACACATTTTCTAAGCTAGCAGTGACCTTGTAGGAGAAATGTATCGAAGTCTAAGAACTATGCCTTTGTTAGAGAATTCTGAGCAGGGGGAACAGAGTGCTAGGCCCCAATTGGATAGGTGCAAGGGGTCAGTAGGTCCAATAGAAAGTTTGCCTGCAATAAACTGGAGAAGAAAGGTATAAAAGGTGTTGTTTACTAGACTCCATTGCTCAGACCATTTTGAATGTGGCATTTGCCTGAGACTTGTGCACAATAAATTGGCTTGGATCTTCGAACTGACTCCTGGTTTTATTCATTGCGTGCACTACGCTGCAACAAATCTTTACTGTATTTCCCTAACTACACACAGAGCTTTACTTATGAATTCCCTTTTTCTAAATAATGTCTTCCTTCATCAATTACCTTCTATGGCTCCAGGCATTTCTCTTCTGCTACTGTGACATCGGTCACTCACTATGCAAGTATCTTATTACTTTAGAATTTCCAGCACCACATACTGTAAGCTACTAAATAGCAAGGCACTTCATAGACACTGCTACTTCCTCTCAGCCTCCCTATTCAAGATAGCTCTCCTGGAATTTATAAACAGTATCACTTACTTTATTATCTGACAATACTTCTCCAAAAGTATAGTCCAGTGCCACAAAAAAATCAGGGTTGTCATTCACTTTGCCTGACTTCCTAAAGTTTCAGCAACAATTTCTCTCTGGAAACAATTCTTCATCTATTTGTACCTCTTTACTGGAATAAACAGCTTATCTTTCTAGCATAGCACAACTCACTTCTGCTTTTCTGTTACAGTTTAAGCTCTCCTCTCTTTTTCAACAACTTTTTTGGTTGTCAAGGTTACCATGACTCTTTTTACATCACCAATTTCCATACTAGAGCTGCTAACCAATTACAAACAGGCTTTAAGAATATGCAAATTATACTTTTTTGTTGTCACGGTTACAGTGACTCTTTTCACAATACTAATTTCCACACTAGAGCCACTAGCCAATCATAAGCATGCTCTAGGAATATGTAGATCAGTCATTAAAGCATGTTCTAACTTTTGCAAAGAAAAATCAGTTTTATTTCCAACTGTAATTCCTCAATAAAGTGAATGGCACGACCTTAATTTGAAAGGTTTACACACCAAACCTTTTACAAACTAATTCAAAACCTATAATTCCACTTAGCTTATCTAACTAACTTAGCCCACTATTTCCAATTTCCAATTAATATATTACTTTAGACGCTATACATTTTCCTCCAGAAAATTACCTAACTTTGTCCAATTTAAACAACCTGCACATCAATATTCACTCAGGATTCCAAACCATCAAGCACAATTAACAACCATTCAAACCAGTCACCCACCCCAGCGCAAGCATCAAATTTAACCCCTGGGTTACACTACCTTAGC
The DNA here is from genome assembly GCA_033557465.1 of Ichthyophis bannanicus. Taxonomy (NCBI): domain Eukaryota; kingdom Metazoa; phylum Chordata; class Amphibia; order Gymnophiona; family Ichthyophiidae; genus Ichthyophis; species Ichthyophis bannanicus. Next base: position 125,793,595 of record CM066034.1, on the reverse strand, counting down.
ACCAGGTGTAAACACAGACCTCTCTAACTAGGCCTGAGGCCGCCTGGGGTTATGGCAGACCTGCACACATCAGCAGGCACACCTACCATAGCTCCAGGATTAGACACAGACATCTGTAATTAGGACTGAGGCCACCTGGGGTAATGGCAGACCTGCACATATCAGCAGGCGCAGCTGCATTGCTCCCAGGTTAAGCCACAGACCTCTCCCTTTCCCCTGCTTTGTGTCTATGATATGTGTGTTAGTTGCTGGCTACTGTGTTGCACTCCTTAGTTTGTGTGACCTGCACCCATACACTTACCTCCCGTGGTAGTCAGCGGCTGCATTAAAGTGCCTGGTGAGGTGACCCCAGGCCCTCCGCACCCTCATGAGATTTTGCCTCCGTGAGGAACCTGGGAAAAGGCGCCTCTGTCGGCAGCAGATTAGCTTAGCTAACAATTCAAGGTCCGGGAAGGAAAAGGCAGGCTTCCTGGATCGTGTCGCCATTTTGTATGCTGTATGTACTGTAGGGCCACATGACGCAGTAATGCCATGTATGCGCAGTGAAGTGCAGTAATGCGCGTTTCTACGCACATTACACGGCGACACACATAGTAACATGCATTAGTATGTTTCAGGACATATTGTTCTCTGTTGCACGTACTTTACAGCTATTTGATGATGCGCAACAGATTCCTTCATGTCTATCTACACCTGTCGTCTGATGGTGCACGTTCCACATTCACTTATATTTTATGTCACTGTGTGTCCTTCATGGATTTGAACTCACACTGCATTGTTGACTGACATTTCACCAAACCACTGCGGTACACACACAGTGACCGGACATTGCATATTAGGGTGGATGACAGGGCCTTGCAGCTCTTAGGGCACCTTGCCGTAACACACCTTACGTTATGACGCCATGGGTCATGGATCTCTACTGCATGGCTCCATAGGGGCGGTGAGGTGCCCTATCTTATGGCACATTGTAAGGCGCCTTATAAGGATCCTAGGCGAAGGCCCCTTATAAGGCACCCTATGGAGCACCTTAGGCTAAGGCGCCTTGTAAGGCACCCTAGGCTACAGTTCCTTAGCTTAGGGTGCCTTATAGGATGCCTTGCCCTATGGCACCTTATAAGATTTCTTAACCTGCCTTATTAGGCGCCTTGACCTAAGGCGCCTTATAAGGCGCCTTAATCTGATGCGCCTTATTATGCACCTTAAACTGAGGCACCTTATAAGGCACCTTAGCTGGCAGCACAGATCTTCAAAAATATGACTGTTACAGGCATGCAAACTAGTTGAGTAGGACAGGCATTAAAGGAGGGAACAAAGAAGAATTGAACCCATGACCACTGCCTAACACGTCATTGTACTAACCAGTAGGTTATACCTCTATGGCTTGTTTCACAGTAATGGCTGGGTACAGAGGGACTGCAGGTCAATGCATAACGTGTCTGCTCTGTGTGCCAGGATAGGGTAACCAGACAGTATCCATGATGCACTGCACATGCTGCATAGCTTTCTACAGCTGGTCACCAGATAGGGTCTGCATCTCTCCGGTACCTCAGCTTGGTGGGCGTACTGACGGTGCGTGATACTGGCACAGATTAGCTACAGACCATGCCATTTTGCAGGTTGTATGTTCACCCTGAGGGTTAGGATGGGTGCCCAGCACTACAGTAGGTATGCAGTAAATGTGGTGCTAGAGATATGTCCTGCTGTGCATCCCCATTGCTACCAGTATGTGACAGATGTTTGTTGCGGTGCAACCGAAAGTGATTCTGTGTCCATCTGTATTCCGCAGCCACATGGGGCCTTCTGGGCCCCAACACCAACCAAATTAGTGCGCACCCAGTGTTAAAGTCTGGCTGCCATGGGCAGCTGTTATCATGGCAAAGGGATGTCTGGACTCGCATGAGTTTTATATAGCACTGCCTCTCCGGGTAAGGTGGTATACACTATATACCCCACGTTCAACACTTTTGTGGGCGAGGGAATGGAGGGATAGGTGCCTGTGCCCTGTGGAATGGCTGTGGGAGCAGCAACCCCTGTCCTGCTGGCAAAGAACAGCCCTCCAAGGTTATTCAGCTAGAGCCATACCTCTGACTAGGACAGTGGTAGACCAATAGTAATACTGGGGTAGACCTGAGGAAACCTCAGCTGCCCCACACCAGGGTCTGTCATTAACCAGCATAAGGCACAGTCAGACTGCACCTGCAGCACCCTATAAGGTGTTCCAACCATGCACAGACTAACTGCAGACAGTCCACTAGCCAGTCCATGGTGCATGCTCACAGAGAAACAATGTGCGCCCAGAGGTGGGACATATGGCACAGACACCAGGCAGGTATCTCAGTGATTGGGCCCTAGACCAGGGAACACACAGGTATCACTGGAAGCAGAGAGTGTATAGCACTATGTGGGAACATCAACATGCAATGGTCACTGCTCGGTCAGAGTGAGAGTGACCTCCCAGCATGACATGCTGTGGCCACCCTGTCCATGCAGGTGGTGGTCGGGCACTATGATGTCCCAGCCATTGCCCTACACCCTGTGCAGATGCATCATGGCCAATCCGCCCTGTCCGGGCCATACCCACAATACCTTGCTCCTCATTATGCACATTTGCAGGCTAATGCTGGTAACAGTGGGACATTGTGGGCCCAGTGAGGAGTCGGCAGCCACAAAACAATGAATAGACATACACACACACACACACACACACACACACACACACACTCTCACTCCTATTGCAGCATTGTGCGAAGATAGGGGTGGATGGCACCCCTGGCCGCCACACTGATCCTGATCACAATGCCGACATTGCACAACTGTGTAGGAGGTGGTAGTGGTGCTCTGGTGATAACTGCAGCTCCATGCTGGGGCCGACAGCCTGACTCTCCATGATGCTTCTGATAGTTGAGCCTGTGTGAATGGGTGTTTGTACCCCTGTTGGCTGCTGCTTTGGGGATTGCACATTCTGAAGTTGTATCTGCATTGTAGGGTAAAACATAGGGACATGCTCTGCAGAATCCACAGCTAGGACCTGAACCTGTGGCCCTCTGCTCCAAAACACACTGACTGTGTATACTGCCCCACACTGTTACCACAAAGGTACAGCGGCCCCTAGGGCTGCCTTTACTTTACCTCAGACAGACCCTTTTCTGTTGCACTGCACACCACGTACTGGAATGGGCATGGCCTGGGTCCAATTCTGGCAGGTGCCACTGGCCCCTCCAGCACCAACACACACCCCCCTGCCATACTGACTGTCCCAGGCCATCCGGAGTTTGGATAGGCGGCTGCTTAGGATGTGGGGTCTGGGGTTGGGAGGCATACATGGACATCCACACATCCTCCCATCACCGTGTATATATGTTTCAGCCAATGTGTGATCGCACCCTGCAATGACTTACTAGGGGCTGCAGTAAAGGGTGTTCATTTAGCTGGGTTCACAAACTGTTTGGGATGCATCCTGGGGAGGGTCTGTGGACCCTTGTTAGTGTGGTCCCCAGATGTGCACTGATTGCCCTATTACAGGCATAGTGGTACCTGTGTGACATTTGGGGTACTTGCTGGGTAGTGTCCCCTGGATGGGACACTGTGGAACACAGACTACTGGGCATGTTTGGCCTTGGTCAGCTGCTGTCTTGCTGCTTTCCAGTTTCTATGTTCCTATGTGCCACCTAGATGACAGCCTAGTCCACCCTGTGCCCCAGCTGCCCCCACTGCATGTCCCGCCTGTGGCCCCCATGCCCCATTTGCACCATCACCATAGTGGCCTTTCATACTTGGCCACTATGCTGTGGCTGCAAATGGAGCACTACTATCACTTTCTTGGGCTCCCTGCCTATGCTGTACATTGCTAACGCTGAAATGGTTTCACTCTCCTGCAAATGTGCATTTAACGACAGGCCTTCACTCCTGGTAATGTTCAGCCCTTTATTTCCCCACATTAATGTAGCAGGAGCCTCTCCCAGCCCACTCCCCGCCCATTGACCTTTTCTTTCCGCCCTCTCTCCGCCCTCTATGGGACTTACCACGGCCGGTGATGTTAACGCGCATTAGGTAACGTTAACGCGTGTTAACATTACTTAACACGGGTTAATGTAGCCACTGCTACGTTACCGCAGTTTAGTAAACATACCCCTAAATGTACATCCCTAACAAAATGCATCCCTCAAATACACTGTTGAGGAGAGTGTTTCTGATGTGTTAAATGATCAATTATCTGGGATACACTGATCACTGGATGGTGTGGTTTAGTATGCAAGTACAGGTGGGGATGGTTCTTTAAAAGTTAAGGGTCCTGGCCTTTAGATAAACTTAGGGACCCTATTACTAAAGCATGCTAAATAGTTAACATGCATTTTCACATATGGTGACTGTGCACAAGGTCCAAAGGTAACTGTTATTATGGGCATGACTGTTGCTATGTTCTGATTTGCACGCTAACTGTTAATCACCTGTTGCCTCGGTGAATGGGAAGATTAGAAGTAGAAAGAGGGTATGGGGCGCACATTTCAGTTAGCATGGGAGGCCATATTATGGGCTGTCAATGTTGTAATTAGCATGGGTGCAGCTCATGCCACTTCAATGGCTGGGGTTGTGAACATGTGGTAATTTTGCTGCATGTTAGGGTATGCATCCATGCATTAACTGCCTCTTTCTGATAGTGTCTTTGCACTTAACACACATTAGTTTTAGTGCTAGCATACTTTAGTAAAAGAGACGCTAATTTTATTAAGATAGTACCTCAAGGTGCTGTTAGATGGATGGGAAAATCTAGGGGAATTAGTGGAGTGGTGAGTAAAACTGAAAGGAGATATTCTAAGGGTAGCTTATTTTTTTTGTTCTGAAAAAAAAAAGAAAAAAAAGAGACTGCTATGATTTTTGAAAAAAGTAGCTGAAAAGAGATTATCATTTATAAATTACAATTGACTGCAAAAAAGGGGATGGTAGGAAACAATATCTGAAAATGCTAAGGGAAGCTGGGAAAGTAGTCAGGTAAGGGGTTATACAAATGAAATAAAAAATTACTGAAACTATAAAACAGGGAAACAAGACTATTTTAAAGATATGTAATTGAGAGGAGAAAGTGCAAAAGTGAGATTGCAAGATTGAAAGATGGATAAACATATAGGGCCCGGTGTTCAACTGGGCAGGCTATGCCCCATTGCTGCACATAGCCCCGCCCGCTGACCCCTAACTGGATATTCAATGCTGCAGTGATGGCACTGAATTTCTGGGGTTGCCGCAAAAGTCCCAGAGTAGCCGAGGCTAACCAGGTAGTGGCAATATTGCACCACCACCCAGTTAACATCTGCAGCTAAAACTAGGCGAGTCAAAAGCTTGCCTAGTGTTAGCCACAGATCAATAACTGGATAGTGGTGCATTATTGCCGCTACCTGGTTATCGGTACTCCTTGCCTCTGCTCCACCCCAGAACGCCCCCAACACACCCTGATGCTAACCAGACAGCATCAGGGCGCATAGAGGACATATACGAGGATATTCAATGACATTAATCATGTAGATGCAATTGAATATTCCTATTTAAGACATTTACATGGTTTACTGGGCTGAAATAGACAATTTCTTCAAAAATATTTCTGTTTGAAAGAGAGGCCCGGAGTAGGACTACAAAACAGAGACAAAAACAGGAATAGAAATGAGATAGGCCTCTAGTGAATTGGAAAAGAATGTGTTCATGAGGTGCTAACTAAACTACAATTAGGGGTATGTTTACTAAACAGTGGTAAGGGAGCATGCGTGCCATTAACGCAGGCTGTAGTCACACTTGCTCCCTTAAGGCCGAAAAAATGCTGCTTTAAGGTGTAATAAAGGCACCGGCAATGTTAAGGACCCAGGGGGCGAGAAATGGGCAGTTACAGTGTGTGCTGCCATACCGCTGATTGCACAGTGGACTGACAAGCCCTTTAAAGCTGGGAACCCGATCGTCTATTAAAACCTCACGGAAAAGATCTTTGTAGAAGGGAAAGAGACTATTTCAGTGTTGGCAATGTGATGCACTGATAAGGGAGCCCCAGAGAGTAATAGTAGTGCTCCAGTAACAGCAACAGTATGGTGCTCATGTAGGAAAGGGCACCATGTTGATGATGAAAATGGGTCACAGGGGTTGGCCCAGTGGTCATGCAGTGGGAGGTGCCTGTGGACATGGTGGACTAGGTAGCTGCTCGGGTAGCATTGAGGGGCATAAGAACATAATTTCAGAATATATACCATACTCTCAGACCAAGGTCCTTCAAGCCCACTATCCTCTGCCCAATAGTGGCCAATCAGGGGCACAAGTACCTAGGTGGGTCCTGAAAGGACACCCATGGTCAAAGAGGCCTGTATTTGGCCAAGCAGCCGATCCTCAGTGTCCTCCGAATAAATGTATAGTGACCTTTCCTCCAGGACCATGACCAAACCCTCCCGAAGCTCAGCTATACGAGGAGTTATCACGACATATACCGCCATGTGTTTATAAACACATTGAATGATAAATTATATGCCTCAATGTATCTGAAATGCATTACATTGTAGCAGCAGTGCCTCTCTCCTAGTCCCCCCATATTGTGATGGAGTTAACAACCGTGAACCGTTCCACACAATTCAGTACTGTATAAATCCCTATCATATCTCCCCCATATCATATCATATCATATCACATCTCACCAACAAGCTGAGGAAGTCTAACCTTTGTAAGCTCCTCACATACAGGAATCCTTCCATCCACAGCAACATCTGTGATGTCCATCATGATCACACAGTGACAGTGGTGGAACACAGACATAGCCCTGGTGTGGAACAGTGATGTGCCACATAGAACATGGAACCCTTGGCAGATAACCCAGCGCCCCCCCCTCCTGGTGCCACTGAACCCAGCTGTGGAGGAAGAGGCTGATAGCACCTGCAGCTGTAACCCTCCAGGTAGCTGGAAAATACAGGTGCCTGGGGAACTACCACTAAAGACTAAGGCGGTCTACTTACAGAGGGTATTGACTGAACAAAAATCTGGTGAATATTCCCTCCAATTAAATAAGCTTCAATCCGATGTTCTGTAATGTGGTAATATATTTTAAACTTATTTCACATTTCTCCACTTTACTGCTTTCCCAAGTTTACTGTGATTCTCTTATAATAAGAACCTATGGTCTCAGACAAAGGTTGGCACTGCTCCGGGTAAATCTCTCATGAGCTATGTGCTCTAATAATATCAACGACCATATAGATAAGGTTCTTAAAGTTGAATACCAAACGTTACAATTACTCAAAAATCGGACTTATCTTAAGTTTTGATCCAGTTTTGTGAATCGTGCCAATATTGCAACTTCCCCAACGCCACCTCTCTGGTACCTGCTCCACGTTTCAATTCTTCTTCAGGGGGTATGCAATCTGTAAATCAGCACTGTCCATAAAGAAATGCAAAAACGTTACTACAGAAAAAACTTTTCTTTAAAGATCGTTGTTAGATGAATACTCCACAAGAAATGGTCCTACCTTAACTGAACTGAATTATTTATAAGAATAGGCTTATGCGATCATCAGCGCGTTATCCAAGGCTAGCCAGCTCTCTCAAAAACCGCCGCGCATGCGAGTTCGAATTTGACTCACGGTGGTTAAATAGTAGTTCAACCATGACGTCAGACTCCCCAACTATGGTGATGAAGGATGTTACGGGACCGGCTTTTAAATTGTGATTGGAACGAACAATTAATTTTTTCACAGGCAAGCTTTCCATTCAATCATACTATTGAGACCCCCCGGGGAAACTGATTGCAGTTGATATATCCACCTTTGTTCTCGTAGTAAAAGGGTTTGTGCTCTGGATCTGCCGGAACTGCCTCCCAGTACCTGGTCCAATCCAAAGCATCGCAAATCTTGAAATCCATGTTTGGGGAAATACCACAGCAGTGGCTGCCATCCTCCCCCTGAGACATATCAGTGTCAGGCGGTGATGGGGCCCCTGCCCGGGCAGTTGGTGATGAGGGCTGCATAGCTGTCCATATGTGGATCTGTTCCCCCATCTGGCCCTTGTGCCCAAGGCACCCACCAAACCCGCATGTTTAACATGCTGGGACTGCGACCATCACCACTGACAGTGCGTAGGCATGTCTGCATGGTGGGGTGTTGGTTGTGGTGTGGGACCTGGCACCAGCTTGCAACAGACAGAAGCCTTGCCTTGGTTGTGTGCACCATGCACATTGCAGCATGTGCCAAAGGCCAGCCGAAGGAAAGCATGTCAGCAACAGGAACCATTCTCCCCATAAGGCAGCACTGTGGTGAAACACACATGGCTGGTGTGTATATGTGTGGAAACTCACAGGTTTAAGTCCTTGCTGGGGTTTCTGTATTGCATCTAATTGTGGATAAGGTTTAGATGACAGTGAAAGTACAGCTCCAGTATGTGCAACCCCCATGAGTGGCCAGTAAGGGTAGAAACACCCACCAGCAGCACTGACAGGCTCCACTATCCACAGCTAGTTGGAGGATAATAGCATACGGTAACAACATGTGGTGAGGCCAAGCTATAGTAATAGTTCTGCAAACAGAGCACACATTGTCAATCCTTGAGCTGTCATTGAGACAGGAGTGTCAAGCAGGAATGCCAACCATCTCCGCTTTTGCACAGAGCATGCATGCATATGTGTGTGTGTGTATGTGTGTATGGCTCCCCTTTGATCTGTGGCTTTCTGCACTGCACTTTGGCTCACGTTGTCAGAGTTTTTCCCAGCCTGTTCGGAAAATGTGAATAAGATGAGGCAGAGGGTTGTGGGTATCGCCTGAAACAGTGCAGATTGGCCTGGATGTGTCTGCCACAAAGGTAGGGTCACTGGCTGAGATGCCAATGTGCCTGTCTGTCGCGTGCATTGCCTGGGTGGTCACTGTATGTCATACTGAGATGGCACTCTCACTATGACCATAAAGTGACCAAGGCATGGCTATGTAGCCACACAGAGCTATTGTACTGCTTGGCCCAAGTGATGTGGATGCATTCTCTGTCAGTGGATGCTAATCACTGAGCAAATGGCTGCGTGTCCATGCTGAATATCCCAAGGCAGGGTGTGCATGGTTACACTGAGCACATGCCATGAGTGCTGACCAGCAGACTACTGCAGTTGATTTTTGCTTGTCTGATGTAGCCCAGTGAAGGGCAGCAGGGACAGTCTTGCTGCCTGTGCTGTAGTCAATTGTTAGTCTTCAATGTTAGGGGCAGCAGTGGTTCATGGCTTACTCACTGGGGGTCCTGGCAGGACAGTAGAAGTAGCCCCATGCCAGCCTATACACTTCCAGTGCAATGGCTGTCCCTGGCAGCAGCATACTGACACTGCCCACAAAACTGCACTGTTATGGAGGGTTACTGTCCAACATGGGCAGAACACAGGTCTGGGTCAAACTGTTGCTGTCACCCAAAGCACACAGGAAGCAAAGAGAAAAAGTATAACATACTGCAGACAATACCTGCCATACACTAGCAGTAATGTGGACCTGCAGCATGGCCAGCAGAGACCATCTCTAACAGCGCAGGTTCAGTGGACCAGGTGCTGGGCACCCCTCCTCACCCTCAGGGTGACAGCCAAAACTGCTCTGCAGCTCAGCTTCTTGTTGTTATGTGCATGTAGCACAAAGAGCCAATGCATCTTACTGAGCTGGTATACTGGATCAGTGCACTCTCCATTGGTTCTTCAGCTGCAGACTGCTGTTTTGCAAACAGTTTGATCAGAGATCTGCAGGCTCTACACATCTGTGTAGAGCTATGTGAAGATGTAGCCTACTGGTTGGCATAATGTTTCCATAGTCAAAGGTCCAGGGTTTGATTCCCACCTGTTCATTTTGTGCCTGGGTGCGCTTCCCACCTCATAGAGTCCTGACTCTGCTGTGACTTGCAGAAAATCATTCTTCTACATTTCTATGGATTATGGCCACATGTTGGGTAGCCCAACATGGCATTCCCCATCATGGACATCTGCGAGCATGACTTTAGTGGCTCTGCCACAGCGCATTGCAGTGGGTCAGTAAAGTATACACAGCAGATGTCTGGGACAACTGGTATGGATGTTTTTTCTGTTGTGCCTTCAATGTGACCTACCAGCTGTATGTAAAGAGGATATATCTTGTACATTCAGGCACACAACACTCATTGCAGAGCCATAGCTTGCACTGTTCTGCCATCATTACTTGCTCCACATGGTGCAAATTGGTTCAATCTATCCATTTCTATCATGCCACTCTGTTGAGTGCATTGTCTTGCAGCTGCACAGGTTGAGGCACCAATCCCACCTGCACAAATAGTGCTTCATTGTACTCCATGGCACTGCTACTTTTGGATCACGCACACCAAATGCTTTTGGCCAGTACGATCCCATAATCCACCCACCATACACATTGCAAACTTGGAAAATCCATGGCACAGCCCTGCACCCAACATTTGGCCATCAGGGGGATTCATGGAGGGGCAGCTTACTAGCACAGCCAGTAAACTGCACCAGCATGGCTATTAGGGGTCATTTGCAGCAGTTAATCATATCATGCACATGAGTACTCATGGACAATCCTCTGTTTGCTGCCCACATCAGGAACCTGCTGCCTCCACCAGACACTGTTCTGGCCTATGGCATACCACACACTGACAGAAGATCTGGATACATGTCCACACCTCACAGACACTATATTGTAGCTTACAGCATTGTGTATGCTTTCAGGGGCATCTAGGACTGCACGCTGTCACAGCACCCCTTGCTGCTGCATCCCTTCCACTGACTCCATTGCCACCAATGACACAGCCAATACCCACACTAGCATCACTAGGCAGATGCCTATCTTGTCTAGTCAAAGCACAGGCCTGCTGTATAGTCAAACATGCTCATCACATATACTGCCATATTGCGAGGCATCAGATGAATCAACTTCATCAGCAACCAATTGTGCTTGCATACATACCTTCTCCAATGGCTTCCCTAACATAACATAGTAACATAGTAGCATAGTATATGACAGCAGATAAAGACCAGTACGATCCATCTAGTCTGCCCAGCAAGGTGGCAAGAGTAGGTGCACCTGCTGCTCCGTGCAGGTCACCCCTCCCCATGCCTTTGTTTATGGGTGTACCCACTGCTCCGTGTAAAACACCCCTGTTTGTTGAGATATAAGAGATAGTTAAGTTTATATTGGTTTTATACTGTTGCTATAAAGGGATCCAATGTATCTGTCCCATGCCATTTTGAATTCTGTCATTGTATTTTCCCCCATTACTTCCATCAGGAGGGCATTCCAAGAATCCACCACCCTTTCAGTGAAAAAGTATTTCCTGACATTGCCTTTCAATTTACCCCCTTTTAGCTTCCTGTTATGTCCTCTAGTTTTACAGCTTCCCCATCTTTGGAAGAGGTTTGTTTGTTCATTAATACTCTAAGGGGTATGTTTACTAAACTGCGGTAATGTCATTCGCGTTAGGTTCCGCGGTAAAGGTAGAGATGCCCATATAAAGGCATTGGCGTTGCATCGTTACAGCAAGCTGTAGCAGCTAAAGCACGTTACAAGGCGCCTTAGACTAACGAGCATTACAAGGCACCCTGTAAGGCACCTTGCAAGGCGCCTTGTAAGGTGCCTTGTAAAGTGTCTTATAAGGTGCCCAGTAAGGTGTTATGTAAGATGCCCTATAAGGAGACTAGTAATGTTCCCTGTAAGGTGCCTCATAAGGCACCCTATAGGGCCCCCTAGGCTAAGCACCATATTAGGCACCCTTGGACAAGGCACCACAGAAGGCACCCGGGGCTATGGAACCATAGGGTAAGGTGGCCTAACAAGGGTATGGTGTCCTAGGTTAGTGTGCCCTAGGGAATGCAAGGTGCCTCAGGATGACATGCATGACCTGTGCGGAACAGAGACAGATGTAGCCCTAACACTAGATATAGCACACAGGAAAGGCAATGAACAGGTGAGTGAAGGGGGGAGAGGTGGGAGCCGCTGGACCTGCCAGATCTGTGAGCATCCCATGTGCCTGCCAGTACTGATGACAAACATGGTGGGGTAGCTTTACCACAGCACAGGGTGTTGGCAATGTAAAGTACTGGAAAAACAGTTGGTGGCAGACGATGGGAATATGTGTCCCCCAGTGGAGGCGGAGGTGGCAGGATAGTTACAATGATGGGAGGACAGAGGAGTGGTGGTGCCATGCAGATAAGGCACAGGTGAGGCAAGCATGAAGAGGCACAATGCAGGAAAGGGTAGCAGTGCATGACATGGGGCGGCAGCCTGCACTGGCAGACAGGACTCTACACAGCTGACAGACACAGATAGAGGGACCGAGGGAATGTTGGCAATTGTGGCGAGGGTATTATGGGCTGGAAGCACAGATCTGCAAAAATATAACCCCTACAGGCATAGTTTGGGTTGTTCTTCCCTAAGTGCATAACCTTGCACTTGTCCACATTAAATTTCATCTGCCATTTTGATGCCCAGTCTTCCAATTTATCAAGATCCTCTTGCAATTTTTCACAATCCTCTTGGGTTTTAACAACTTTAAATAGTTTTGTGTCATCTGCAAATTTGATAACCTCACTCATTATTCCACTTTCCAGGTCATTTATGAATATGTCAAAAAGCAGCGGACCCAGCACAGATCCCTGGGGTACACCACTATTCACCTTTCTCCATTGGGAAAATTGGCCATTTAGCCCTACCCTCTGCTTTCTATCTTTTAACCAGTTCCTGATCCACAATAGTACACTGCCTCCTATCCCATGACTCTTTAGTTTTGCCAAAAGTCTCTGATGAGGGACCTTGTCAAAGGCTTTCTGAAAGTCCAGATACACAATATCAACCGACTCACCTTTGTCCACCTGTTTATTCACTCCTTCAAAAAAACATAACAGATTAGTAAGACAAGATCTTCCTTGTCTAAAGCCATGTTGGCTGTCTCCCATTAGGTTGTGACTATCTACATGCTGAGTAATTTTATTCTTTATGATGGTTTCTACCATTTTTCCCGGTACTGATGTCAGTCTCACCGGTCTGTAGTTTCCCGGATCACCCCTGGAACCCTTTTTAAAAATTGGTGTTACATTGGCGATCCTCCAATCTTCAGGTATTAGAGATGATTTTAATGATAGTACACAGATTACTAATAGCAGTTCTGCAATCTCATATTTCAGTTCTTTCAACACCCTTGGATGTATACCATCCTGCCCAGGTGATTTGCTACTCTTCAGTTTATCTAGCAGTTGTAAGACATCTTCCCGATGTATCGATATTTCCTTCAATTCTTCCGCACCTTTAAATACTACTTCAGTCATGGGTAACATCCCTACATCTTCCTCAGTAAAGACCGAAGCAAAAAATTCATTCAGTCTCTCCACTATCGCCTTGTCGCCTCTTAGTGCTCCTTTAACCCCTTTATCATCTAATGGACCAACTGACTCTCACAGGTTTTTTGCTACGAATGTACTTGAAAAGGTCTTTATTTCGCGTTTTTGCTTCCACAGCAAGCTTCTTCTCAAATTCTCTCTTTGCCTGCCTTATCAATGCCTTGCATTTGACTTGCCAGTGCTTGTGCTGTTTCCAGGTTTCGTCGTTTGGCTCTTTTTTCCATTTCCTGAAAGATGCTTTTTTTGGCAACAACAGCCTCTCTGACCTCACCTTTAAACCATGCTGGCAGTTTTTTGGACTTCCTTCCACTTTTCTTAAAGCGTGGAATACAGCTGGTCTGGGCTTCCAAGATAGTATTTTTCAACAACACCCAAGCTTGATGTACGTCTTTAACCTTTGCAACTGCTCCTTTTAGTTTTTTCTTAACTGTTTTCCTCATTTTATCATAGTCTCCCTTTCGAAAGTTAAAAGGTAGTACTGTGGATTTCCTTACTATCTCTCCTCCACTAATTAAGTCAAAGGCGATCATGTTATGATCACTATTGCCAAGTGGCCCCAACACCCTTACCTCTTGCACTAGATCTGGTGTTCCACTAAGGACTAGGTTTAATATGGCTTCCCCTCTGGTCGGTTCATGAACCAGCTGCTCCAAGAAGCAGTCATTTATTTCATCTAGGAACTTTATCTCCCTAGCATGACGTGACACTGACCCAGTCGATACCGGGGTAATTGAAATCACCCATTATTATTACTGCGCTGTAACTTTTGTTAGCTTCCTTGATTTCTTTGAGCATTTCATCATCCATTTGGTCATTCTGGCCAGGTGCTCGATAGTACACTCCCACTGCCATCGCCTTCCCCCTTTTATATGGAATTTCAATCCATATAGATTCTACAGCAGATTTTGTTTGCTGCAAAACTTTAATCCTTTCTGAGTCAATGCCCTCTCTAACATAGAGCGCAACCCCTCCACCAATTTGATCAGCTCTATCATTACGATATAGTTTGTACCCAGGTATCACAGTGTCCCACTGGTTGTCCTCCTTCCACCATGTCTCTGTTATTCCAATCATATCTAACCTTTCATTTAGTGCTATATATTCTAACTCTCCCATCTTATTCTTTAGACTTCTAGTATTTGTATAAAAGCATTTTAGAGAATGTATTTTATTCACGTTAATTTGGCTATTGTTAGACATGGGTAAATTGGGAACTTTAAGCTCTGTCTGCTCCATACTTGAGGGCATTTGGGCTACTTTACTCTTTTGTGGAACCTCTCTGCTTTTTGTAGTATCCTTCAAGGATACATTCTTCTGAACCATCCGCTCTTGGGCGACTGTCGGCTTTCCCCTAATATCTAGTTTAAAAGCTGCTCTATCTCCTTTTTAAAGGTTAATGCCAGCAACCTGGTTCCATCCCGGTTAAGGTGAAGCCCATCCCTTCGGAAGAGCCCCTCCTTTTCCCAGAATGTTCCCCAGTTCCTAACAAATCCAAAACCCTCATCTCTGCACCATTGTCTCATCCATGCATTGAGACTCCGAGCTCTGCCTGCCTTTTGGGTCCTGCGCGTGGAACAGGAAGCATTTCGGAGAATGCTACCCTGGAAGTTCTGGTTTTCAACTTCCTACCTAAAAGCCTAAATTTTGCCTCCAGAACCTCCCTACCACATTTTCCTATGTCATTGGTACCGACATGTACCAAGACAGCAGACTCCTCCCCAGCACTATCTAAGACCTTATCTAGGTGGCACGTGAGGTCCGCTACCTTCGCACCAAGCAGGCATGTTACCAGGCGATCCTCACGTCCACCAGCCACCCAGCTATCTACATGCCTAATGATCGAATCACCAACTATAACGTCTGTCCTAACCCTTCCCTCATGGGCACATGGCCCCTGAGAAACTTCCTCGGTGCGAGAGGGTTTTACATCACCTGGAGGACAGGTCCAAGTTACAGGATCACTTCCTGCCACACCAGGGTGATGCTCTCCTGTCACGTGACCTCTCTCCTCCATGGCAACAGGAGGAGAGAGGTCTTCACTTTCAAGTTGCAAATATTGGCTTTTAACTTCCAGCATTCATAGCCTTCTTTGAGCCTGTCTGGCTAGCTCAACATTAGTGTTTCAATTAACCAAATTTCCAGCAGGTCATAAACTTTCTAAAGCTTCTGACTTTTTCACTACTTTCAAAAACCATACAGCTTTTACTTCTTCTGACTCACACAGTAAGAGCAATCCATTTCAAAATCAGAACATACACTTTCTGAAAGGCATTCTTCTACTTCCATACTTTCCTCATTTGGTTCAATTAGCACCTAGCTGGCCTCAGCGTCTCTAACAGCAGGTTTCAACTGCTCCAACAATTTCAAAACCTGTTCCCATTGGGAATCCTCACTACGCTGAGTTGCAGTGGAAGGACATAGGAGATCTTTTTTTTTTAATAAACTTTTTAAAACTTGGAAGGGGCCACCTTGTTCCCAGCAACCTGTCTTCTCTCAGGCTGTGCCACAGGTAGAACCTTCTCCACAGACTCTCTCACAGAGATTCCTGTACCTTGCTTTCCACCAGCATTTCCCCCAGAACCAACTCTCCTGCGTTCCAAGCCAGCTGTACTCTTCCTACCAGCTAGGCTGCCTTCAGGGCTTGAGTTGTCTGAATGTTGCATGCAATAAGGATCTCCTTTGAGGCTTCTGATGGAGCACTTTTCTCTTACACGTGTCCTTCTAATCTCCTTACTTCCTGTAGTTTCAAGAGATTCTTTGCTAGTGTCCAGCCTGCTAGGGAACGTCTCCTCCTCAGAGGATTTCCCTCCTGGACTCCGTCCACAGACACAATCTCCTCCTGCTTTCCCTCTTCCTGCTCTCTCTCCTTTCACTCCCCCCCCCCCCGGAAGACTCTCTGCTTATATGATTGGGGCTGCCCTATAGCCTCAGACTCCAGCCCCCAGGCTTCCCTCGTCACCTCCCCTGGTCACAATGGAACTAGGGCGTGGCTCACTCTCTACATCTCTGTGCTCAGAGTTTTTTTCTTTGGTTAGAGTTTTAACCCTTAAACTCCCTGAACCTTTCTTCTGCCCAGAGGTAAAAGGCTGTTTTTCCACGCTTTCTTTGGGCTCTATACCTGTCTCGCCACCACACATCCCCCCCCCTTAAGATATTCCGGGCTGGCACATTAATGTCCGCAGAGCACGGAATCCTAGAAAGGTCATGTTGGCCTACCTGACAGTTATCTGACTTATCCTCTCTTGCAGCAAACCGAGCCAACGCTACCTGTTCGTGCCATGGCTGCAGCACATTAATATGAAAAATCTGTTGTCTTCCTCTCCTAGTCTCTACTGCATATGAGACTGGCCCTACTTGTCTGATGATCCTATAGGGTCCCTTCCACTTGCTTTCAAACTTTTGGTTTGGGGTGGCCACTGTTACAATGACTTTTTCGCCTACCTCTAACTGGCGAGGCCTGGCGCGACGGTCATAGTATTTTTTTTTTGGTGGCCTTGGCTTGCGATCACATTCCCCTCTACCACTTGGGATGTACGCTGTAGGCTTCCCTTCAAATCCTTTAAGAATCTTGGTATCTCAACTTCCTCAAGAGTGGGTTCCACTCACTGCTCTTGTAGGATATCTGGTACCCCTCTGGGAGCTTATCCGTACATGAGTTCGTACGGAGAAACGCCCATGGAAGTCTGCTTCCATTCTCTGCAGGCGTATAATACAAATGGAAGTATTATATCCCAGTCGGTCATATCACCCTCCAGACCTCTTCTTAACATTCTCTTAAGGGTTTGATTTTGCCTTTCAACCAGGCCGTTCGATTGAGGGTGGTAGGCAGCGGTTCGAATATGTCGTATGCCAAAGGCATCCCAGACTTGAGCGAGGTAACGGGACATAAAATTAATGCCCCTATCGGTTAAAACCTCTCGGGGAAAACCCACCTCACAAGAGAGCTTCACGATTTCGGCAGCAATAGTTCGTGCTGACATATTGCATAGGGGAATCGCCCAGGGAAATCGGGTAGCTTGGTCAACAATGACCAGAATATATTGGAATCCCCTGGGTGTCCGGGTTAAAGGACCTAGTATGTCCATAGCTAACCTGTCTACTGGCTTCGATATGAATGGCATGGGAATCCAGAGGTACCCTTTTTGGATGAAATGTAGTAACCTTCTGACAGGATGGACACGCCTCACAAAATTTTGCCGTCTCTTTAAAGACGCCAGGCCAATAGAAACGAGTTAAAATCTGATCTAAAGTACCATGGACTCCTTTATACCCCCCTATAGGGTGGTCATGTGCCAACCTTAAAACTAAATTTTTAAAGGTAGTGAGTACTACTAATTGCTTCCTAATGTTCCCTGAATGAGGGTCCAGGCTTTCCCAATATAATATATCCCCGTCTAGCAAAAATTGGGGTAATGTTCCCGATCCCATGTTGGCATAGTCAAAAGCTCGTGCTAGGGCAGGGTCTTCCCTCTGTTCTTTGGGAAAGGAAGGAAATTTTTCCACCAAATCGGCAGGAGCCCAAGGTAGTTCCTGCCCGGCCGCTAATCCTGCCCTGTTACGCACCCTAGTCTGTTTCTCACGACGCCTATCAGCCTTCCTCTGTCTGCTATTATTTGTAGGAGGAGTTATCAATTCATCATGTGTGGGCAAATCGCACATAGGATCATCTGGTGGATCCTGTTCCTCCGCCCTGACCTTGGCGAGGGCCCTAGTGGATACCAGGCCTGTCCTGGATTCTTAGCCCCTAACTAGACCTCGCTTAAATTGGGGCTAATCTCTCCCTAAAACGAGCACATGTGGAAGCTTAGGGACTATCGCCACAGAAATGTTTCTTTTTAACCCTAGGCCTTTCACTCTCACTGTATGCAGGGGATAAGATGATTCTGCGCCATGCACGCATCTTATTTTTATACTGCCTTCAGAGTGTTTTGAGGTTAGTCCCCCTAAGGCTTGTATTTCCCTCCAAAGCTTTTGTGAAACCATTGACTGGTCTGCTCCGGAGTCTAATAGGGCTTCTACAGGGATGTTCTCAACCTCCACAGCTAATAAGAACCCCTCCCCAGTCTCCTTGGATTGGGTGGTCACTAATGCTGTTCTGGCCTGACAGTCCCTTCTCAGATGTCCTCTATCCCCACAAGCAAAACATTTCCTCTGATCATAACCAATTTTCCCCATAGGTTTCACCGGTGTGACCTTTCCCAACATTGTCCTGCTCTTCTTTTCTGAAACACCAGCGTCTGCCTGGTTCAAAGCACCCACCTTCATTTGGCTGACCACTCTGTCTTCTAGGAAGCGCTCTGCCAATGAAGTTGCATCTTTGGTGCTTCGGCAGTCTTGGAGAATCAGGAAAGACTGCAGTTCTTTCAGAACAGCTTCAACAAACTGCTCAAGTATAATGCTGTCTAATATAGAATCAACACTTTTCCCCTCCGGTGTTAACCATTTATAAACCAGAGTTTTAACGCGCTGGCCTAAGGCCCGCGGTGTCTCGCCTTGCTTTAGCTTACACTCGCGTAAAAGACGACGGTAGACCATTGGGGTCAAGCCCATACGGTCTCTCACTGCCTTTTTGAGTTCCTCATAACTGGAGGCTAGATCAGTAGACATGGCTCTATAAGCCACTAATGCTTCCCACGTAAGGGAGGCAGCTATGCGAACGGCCCACTGATCTTCCGGCCATTCACTTAGGAGTGCAACTCGCTCGAATACCTGTAGGTAATCATCAATATCATCCTCTTTGGTCAATTGGCCAAAGGAAAAGATCCCTTTACCCAGAGCTCCCAGTCCTTGTAAGGCTCCCAAAGAACCTGATACAGTCCTTAAAGCTTCTGCTGTCTGCTTTTGCTCTCTGAACCAGGCACCCATCATCTCCAGGAGTGGTTGTTGTTGGGCCTTCAGCATGGCGGCTGTTCGTTCCTGCGTCTGGGCAGCTATCTCCTGCTGTTGCTGGAACTGATCCGCCATCCAGCTCAGTAGCTCTCCTTGCTCCATCTCTGGTTGCTGAAATGACAGAAAGAGAAAGCAAACACCAAGTGCAGCTCTTACAAAAGCAGCCCACTTTCCTCCAACTTTATCAAATACTGCAATACCCCTCCCTTGCAGCGGTATCCAGACTAACTCCTTCTATGTACGGGTTACCTGCTGCAAGTGTTGAGTCAAGCTTATCAGCACAGCGGCACCAGCTGGAACATCAGCTCCGGTCCGTCCCTCTGCTGCTACTCCGGTCCGGGTTTTTCCTGCAGGTACTTGGTCTCTAGAGGACTTCTGTGGAGGTTTCCTCTGTACAACTGTAAATATCCCTTTTTATGCTTGGAATATAGGACAGTAGATCATCCAACAACTACGCTAACTGTAGTGCCCCCTACGGGTTAGGCGGTTGCCTATATGCAGTGGTCGTACCTCTTTATGTCCCTTATCACCTGAATTCCTAATGCTGAGGCTTCTCAATAATGTAGTTGTGTGGTAAGAACCAAAACAGCCGAGGGTTTCAAAGGTAACAGGAAATTTATTTTCTACTTAACCATTGAACTTCTTTGTCAGCAGTTCAGATATAACCAGAACAAAAATGGGATACTTCTCCAATCAAAAGGAAAAACAAACTTTACAGCACAGTACAGGCATTAGCCATTTCAAACAGCTTGTTTTAAACGAGGCAATAAACCTTGCCTTCAGTCAAGATTACATTCTCAGGTCCCAAGCTCGGTATGGCACAAATCAGTATCATTCAGGGCTCTGCACAGCACCTTGGCTTCTTGGTTACAAGCTGCTAAACCTTTGTATCATTCCTTTTAAAGACATTGGCATTCTTCACTTTCAAGTTGCAAATATTGGCTTTTAACTTCCAGCATTCATAGCCTTCTTTGAGC
Source organism: Ichthyophis bannanicus (assembly GCA_033557465.1). Taxonomy (NCBI): domain Eukaryota; kingdom Metazoa; phylum Chordata; class Amphibia; order Gymnophiona; family Ichthyophiidae; genus Ichthyophis; species Ichthyophis bannanicus. Next base: position 125,773,372 of record CM066034.1, on the reverse strand, counting down.
CTGTCTGGCTAGCTCAACATTAGTGTTTCAATTAACCAAATTTCTAGCAGGTCATAAACTTTCTAAAGCTTCTGGCTTTTTCACTACTTTTAAAAACCATACAGCTTTTACTTCTTCTTACTTACACAGTAAGAGCAATCCATTTCAAAATCAGAACATACACTTTCAGAAAGGCATTCTTCTACTTCCATACTTTCCTCATTTGGTTCAATTATTGTGTAAATATTGTGTAAATAGTTTCCCCAGTTCTCTCCCTCAAGATTGTCTCCCTGTTCTATGTAAGCACATTGTGATGTTAACGCATTGTTGCACTGTTCAGTTCTAATGTAAACCGCGCTGATTTTAATAGCGCGGTATATAAGAAATTAAAATAAAATAAAAATAAATAAAATAAATAAAATTAGCACCTGGCTGGCCTCAGCGTCTCTAACGGCAGCTTTCAACTGCTCCAACAATTTCAAAACCTGTTCCCATTGGGAATCCTCACTACGCTGAGTTGCACTGGAAGGACATAGGAGATCTTTTTTTTTTACTAAACCTTTTAAAACTTGCAAGGGGCTCACCTTGTTCCCAGCAACCTGTCTTCTCTCAGGCTGTGCCACAGGTAGAACCTTCTCCACAGACTCTCTCACAGAGATTCCTGTACCTTGCTTTCCACCAGCATTACCCCCAGAACCAACTCTCCTGCGTTCCAAGCCAGCTATACTCTTCCTTCCAGCTAGGCTGCCTTCAGGGCTTGAGTTGTCTGAATGCTGCATGCAACAAGGATCTCCTTTGAGGCTTCTGATGGAGCACTTTTCTGTTACACATGTCCTTCTAATCTCCTTACTTCCTGTAGTTTCAAGAGATTCTCTGCTAGTATCCAGCCTGCAAGGGAACGTCTCCTCCTCAGAGGATTTTCCTCCTTGACTCCGCCTATGGATACGATCTCCTCCTGCTTTCCCTCTTCCTGCTCTCTCTCCTTTCACTCCCCCCCCCCGGAAGACTCTCTCTGCTTATATGATTGGGGCTGCCCTATTGCCTCAGACTCCACCCCCAGGCTTCCCTCATCATCTCCCCTGGTCAGCATGGAGCTAGGGCATGGCTCACTCTCTACATCTCTGTGCACAGAGTTTTTTTTCTTTGGTTAGAGTTTTAACCCTTAAACTCCCTGAACCTTTCTTCTGCCCAGAAGTAAAAGGCTGTTTTTCCATGCTTTCTTTGGGCTCTATACCTGTCTCGCCACCACACATCCCCCCCCCCCCTTAAGATATTCCGGGCTGGCACATTAATGTCCGCACAGCATGGAATCCTAGAAAGGTCATGTTGGCCTACCTGACAGTTATCTGACTTATCCTCTCTTGCAGCCAACCGAGCCAAAGCTACCAATTTGTGCCATGGCTGCAGCACATTAATATGAAAAATCTGTTGTCTTCCTCTCCTAGTCTCTACTGCATATGAGACTGGGCCTACTTGTCTGATGATCCTATAGGGTCCCTTCCACTTGCTTTCAAACTTTGGGTTTGGGATGGCCACTGTTACAATGACTTTTTGCCTGCCTCTAACTGGCGAGGCCTGGCGCGACGGTCATAGTATTTTTTTTTGGCTGGCTTGGCTTGCGGTCGCTTTCCCCTCTACCACTTGGGATGTACGCTGTAGGCTTCCCTTCAAATCCTTTAAGAATCTTGGTATCTCAACTTCCTCAAGAGTGGATTCCACCCACTGCTCTCGTAGGATATCTAGTACCCCTCTGGGAGCTCGCCCGTACATGAGTTCGTACGGAGAAACACCCATGGAAGTCTGCTTCTGTTCTCTGCAGGCATATAATACAAATGGAAGTATTATATCCCAGTCAGTCATATCACCCTCCAGACTTACACATCCCAGCATGCAAACATATACATCCCAGCATGCAATATGTTGGATACAGGACAGAATGTTTCTTGTCAGGCACATCTGGAGACTATTGGTAAGCCTGGGTTCTGTGGTGTCTGAGAAAGACATACAGTAGCAACAATAGCACTTGTACAGTCAGGTCCCACAATCAGTGTCCCCACATCTGAGCATGGCTTAGCCTGTGAATCTATAGATTGTCAGACGGCTGCCTAGGGTGAGAACTTACACAATCTTGACGATGCATATATTCATATGATTCTTGCAAGGTATTGTGGGTAATGTAATTCTTTCACTTCCAAACACAGCTGAAGACAATAATTGAGTTGTGATACCAGTGGTAAGGCCAATAAAATACTTCTTTTATTGATGGGGTTTAATTCACCCAGCACAAATATGCTTGATAGCAATATAAATGAGGTTACTTGCTTGCAGTGTTTAAATGGATAACAAAAAGTCACAAAGCAAATCAGAAAAACAAACTTCAGCTTGTCAGGCAATTAGCTAATGGTTTCTTAGCAAATAATTACCAAATACAAAGGCACAAAGAAATGAATAAACTTTGCTTGTTAGGTTAACTTCTGCTTATTTTCCACGCAGATCCCAGCAGTGATTCTCCCTTGCTCACACACACAATCAGGTGCAGCTTTAATTACTATCAATTGACCAGCTGAAACCCTTTAGCTGGCTGGCTGCTACTGTGTGAACCCAAATCCTGCTTTAAGAGCTGTTTGCAGTGGAAATAAAGAACAAAGTTAGGTTTCTTTGTGATGGCTGATGTGTTTGCTCACAGAAAGCTAGCAATAGCATTTAGATAGAGAACAGTCCATGTAATTAATAGTTTCATCTGCTGTATCTCCCCCTTCATCAATCAGCATAGGGTCACTATCATACATTGGCACAGACGAGTCTTTCATTAAGGCACTATCATGAGAATGCTTATTCCCTTGCTGCCATTCTCTATTATAGATAGGGTCTGGATCAGTGTTCATACCTGAGCCTCTCCTGCTATCATAATTCCTCTCTGTATAGCCTGGCCAGTATGTAATCCAATTCTGATGTCCAGCCTTCCAATCTTGATCCCTGGACACTGGATCTCCTCTCACATACCTTCTGGCCTTGGTCTGAAAGTCCCTTCCACGTGCAGTCTTCTCTCTTCCAGGTAGCCACTGGTGATTCCTATCTCTGCCATTCCATTCCTCTGGCTGACTCCAGTCCAATGGACTCTGCTGGCATTTGGAATACCTCCCAGTATAGGTACTGCCTTGGAATCTCCCAGACCTTCCAATGGCCTTTCTTCTCTTCCTTCCAGAGAGTTTCCTTCTCTCTATCCGCTTGGCTTGGCTTCTGCTTCTCGAGATGATGTTGGTGCTTGAGCTTGAAGCTGTTGCTGTATCTGTTGCTGAAGCTCTTTCTGTAGCTATTATCTGTAGAATAAGCTCTATTCTTATTCTGTCCTAATGTGTGCTCCTCCCTAACACAGCGCAGCTGTGTTGAATCAGGCCCTGCCCTTTGAGATGAGTGCTTAGGGATTACCTCATAGCTCTCTTGATTGCACACACATTTTCTCACTTCAGCCTCTCTCATGGCTGCTGGAAACCTGGTGCATTCTGGGACTGGTAGTCTTTTATGTGAAAACTCTGTTTTCTTACTTCTACCAGAACTGACAGGTTGCTTGTTCAGAGTCACATCATCTTTTCTATAGCTCCTACCTGAGCTATGATAAGCTTCCTTATCACAAGATATATATGTTGTCTGAGGCTGAATGCCAGACATTCATGGGGTGAGGACACAGATTGTGGGGCCTGTTGAGATGCTTATCTCAGACGCAGCTGTGCTGTCACACAAAAACAGCAGACACAGAATGGATGTGCTTTGCGCATTATCACTACAGTAGCAGTTCCAGCACTTGTGTAAGTTGTTCCGACATTACAGTATGAGCAGGGGCAGCTATGTCACTGGCCTTATATGGATTGTAAAAAGCTGCTTTATGCCAGTTAGGCTACAGAACTACAGGGCCCACGAACTGAGGTATATGGGTCACAATCATGACATTCTGCACAGTCACAGTAAACCCAAATATATTAGACAGGATACATTGTGTATTTGGAGAAAAGTGGGGGAAGGAAAAGCTAAAGACTTATAAGCTACACCTCATATATGTAATTGAAGCCCAATTGGCACCCTGCACAGGGGGGCATGGATGATGTCATGCATGACAGAGAAGAACAGTTAAGAGCAGTCATTGAAAAACACCAGTCAATGTGGGTGATCATGTGTATAGCTGACATTTGCTCCAGTATGCAGAACAGTGTGATCTCACATGAGGCCTGACAGAGACACTGTGTATATTCACAATGTGATATGTGCACATCTACAGTGTTTCACAATGCATCTGTGGCACTGGAAACACTAGCTTACAATCTACATCTAGTCTCCAGCAAGAGACCCTCAGTATGTTGTGGTTGGGAAGTTCCCCTTCCTCTGACATCAACAACCAGCAAGGCCACACTAGCACCTGACAGTGCCAGGCATAGCTCGAGTGTTTCTGACTGATGTGATGAAGGGATATGTGTGCCTCCTAGGAGCACACAACAGATGGTATCAGATCCCCAGGGGTATGCATTGACATTTCAATCCAGTCAGTGATATCTGAACATGTGTTCCAGACACATTAATGCACGGACAGCACTGATGAGAGCAGTCACAGATCAGAGACTGCAAGCAGCTGACCATATTATTTGGAATATATGACAACAGAACTGTGACTTCTGCTAGTGTGTTACCTGGCAACTGTGTAGATTACACAGTGTCCAGATCCACATGAGGGCATCTACAGCTTCCCTGCATGTCATATGCCCATACCTAATTTAGGTGGCCTACCCATCCTCACAATGCACATTCACTCATCTTGGCAGTGGACAGCTTTACAAACGCATATGTTACATATGTACTTCTCCCCCCCCCCCCCCCAGACAATAAGCAAAAGATGGATGAGATCATCTGTCAGTCCCTTCTGCAGTTTCCACATACCCATTGGGAACACTCTGTTACTCAGCATTCTGATATGATCTAGTACACTACGGTGTTAAAGTGACTGCAAGCAAGGCCTAGATGCATGATGACTGAGGGAAAAACATGGAAGCACATAAAGCACATATTGATCAAGAAGCACAGTTCAAACGGAAGAAGGAGAAACAATGATTTAAAATAAGCAAAGTTGTAAGACAAGGCTGCATACTTTCCCCTCACCTGTTTAATTTATATGCAAAACAAATCATCAGAGAGGCAGGACTGTATGAAGACAACAGGGGTGTGAAGATTGGTGGAAGACTCATCAACAACCTTCGCTATGCTGATGATACCACATTACTGGCAGAAAGTGAGAATGATCTGGAACATTTGTTTCTCACGATCAAAGAACATAGTCTCAAAATGGGCCTGCACCTTAAAGTAAAGAAGACAAAGATCATGACAACTGGCATAATCAACAGGTTCACCTCTGAAGGAGAAGAAATTGAAATTGTGAACAACTTTAACTTACCTGGATCAACTATCAATAAAGAAGCAACAAGCAGTCAAGAAATCCGATGACACATTGCTCTTGGCAGAATGGCTATTAAATACCTAGACAAGATTCTCAAGAGCAGGGATGTCTCTCTCCATAGAAAAATTCTACTTGTTCAAGCTATGGTATTTTTAATAACATCATATGTATGTGAAAACTGGACAGTGAAAAAGATAGACAGGAAGAAAATTGATGCCTTTGAATTATGGTGCTGGCGGCGAATACTGTGTATACCATGGACTGCCCGAAGAACAAACCAGTCAGTACTAGAGGAGATCAAACCTAAGATTTCTTTAGAAGCTCAGATGACAAGACTTCGACTTTCATTCTTTGGACATATCATGCGACAAGAGAGATCATTAGAAAAAGACATCATGCTTGGCAAGATAGAAGGTCAATGCAAAAGAGGAAGGCCAGCAATGAGATGGATTGATACAATAACAGCAGCTATGGGTACCAGTCTGTCAACAATAAGTCGCCTGATTAGACCGAACACAATTTAGGACAACTATCCAGAGGGTCGCCATGAATTGACACATACTCGACGGCAAATAACAACAACAACATATGTTCTGATGCCCCACTTTATTTTATTTTTATTTATTTAACAGTTTTTATATACTGCTTTATCCTACATAGAAACATAGAAATATGATGACAGAAAAAGACCACATGGCCTATCTAGTCTGTCCTTCCATAACTACAACAGTCCCCTTTTTACCTTTAGAGATCCTCTGTGTTTGTCCCATGCTTTTTTGAATTCAGTTACTGTCCTCATCAGTACCACCTCCACTGGGTGACTATACCACGGATCCACTACTCATTCCGTAAAGAAATATTTCCGCATATCACTCCTGAATCTATCTCCGTTCACCCTCATCCCATGTCCCCTCGTAGCAGAACTTGCTTTCAATTGAAAGAGGCTCTCTCCCTGAACATTTATGCCATGGAGGTATTTAAACATCTCAATCATATCACCTCTATCCCGCCTTTCCTCTAAGGTGTACATATTAAGATCCTTCAGTCTTCCTCATATGCTTTATAATGAAGACCACTAATCATTTTAGTAGCCACCCTCTGCACCGACTCCATACTGTTCACATCCTTTTGAAGGTGCGGTCTCCAAAATTGCACACTATACTCCAAATGAGGTCGCACCAAAGATTTATACAGAGGCATTATCACCTCCTTTTTTCTGCTAGCCATTCCTCTCCGTATGCACCCAAGAATCCTTCTAGCTTTTGCCGTCGCCTTTTCTACCTGTTTAGCTACTTTAAGATCATCAGACACAACCATGCCTAGGTCCCGCTCTTCTTTAGTGGACAAAAGTACTTCGCCCCCTCTACTATATTGCTCCCTTGGATTGCTGCAGCCCAAATGCATGACCTTACATTTTTTAACATTAAATCCCAGCTACCAAATTCTAGACCATTCTTCAAGCTTAGCTAGATCCCTCCTCATGTTATCTACCCCTTCCTGGGTGTCTACTCTATTGCAAATTTTGGTATCATCCGCAAAGAGGCAAACCTTCCCTGAAATCTCTTCCGCTATATTACTAACAAAGATGTTAAAAAGAATCGGACCAAGGACAGATCCCTGGGGCACACCACTGATAACATCCTTCTCCTCAGAGTGAGCTCCATTTACTTGAACTCTTTGACGCCTCCCACCCAACCAATTTGTAACCCAAGCAGTAACTTTAGGTTCCATCCCTAGGTGCTCAGTTTGTTTATAAGTCGCCTGTGAGGAACAGTGTCAAAGGCTTTACTGAAATCTAAATACACTACATCTAGAGCTCTCCCTCGTTGCAACTCCCTGGTCACCCAGTCAAAGAAATCAATCAGATTTGTCTGACAAGACCTGCCTCTGGTGAATCCATGCTGCCTCGGATCCTGTAATCCGCTGGACTCCAGAAACCTCACTATTTTCTCTTTCAGCAGCGTTTCCAATAATTTACTCACCACCGAAGTTAAACTAACCGGCCTGTGGTTTTCAACCACATCCTTAATTCCGCTTTTGTGTAAAGGCACCACGTGAGACTCTCTCCAGTCCTTTGGCACCACTCCCGACTCCAACGAGGCATTGAAAAGGTCTGTCAGTGTAGCTGCTAGAACGTCCCCAAGTTCCCTCAGTATTCTCGGGTGTATCCCATCCGGTCCCATTGCTTTGTCTACTTTAAGTTGAGATAGTTTCTCACGGACACAGTCTTTTGAAAATTGTTCAAGATGTCCATTGCTTCTGTTCCTATTTGTGGGTGTTTTCTGAGGTCCTGCTCCTGGTTCTTCATCTGTGAATACAGAACAAAAATATTTGTTAAGCAATTCCGCTTTATCCTTATCAGCTTCTACATATTCCTCCCCTGCACCCTTGAGTCTGACAATAACACTCTTGCTCTTCCTCTTCTCACTAATATATCTGAAAAATGTATTATCCCCCCCCCCCCCCCCCCATTTTATTGCATTGGCTATTTCCTCCTCCTTTTGAATCTTTGCCTTCTTGGCTACTTTGCTAGCTTCTCTAAGTTTTTCCAAATACAGATGCTTGTCTTCCTCTCTCTGTGATCTCTTGTAGTTCATGAAGGCCTCCCTCTTTTTCTTCACTTTTTCTGCTACTTCTTTTGAAAACCATAGCGGTCTCCTTTTCCTTTTCCTTTTACCCTTATTTACCATTTTAACAAAAAGTATGGTTGCCCTTAAAATATCCCCTTTCAGTTTTTCCCACTGTTTTTCTACATCCCTCAGCTGTTCCCATCCAACTAACGACTCCCTGAGGTATTGGCCCATCTTCGCAAAGTTAGTCTTCCTAAAGTCTAAGATCCTCGCCTTTGAATGGATTCTAACAGCCCTAGTCCTCATACTGAACCACACCATCTGGTGATCACTGGATGCAAAATGATCTCCCACTACAACATCAGAAACACTTTCACCATTGGTAAGCACCAAGTCCAGTATGGCCCCTTCACGTGTGGGGTCTGTTACCAATTGCCTGAATAGTTCTCCCTGTAGAGAATCCAGGATCTCCTTACTTCTAGACGATACTGCAGCAGAATGTGCCAATCAACATCTGGCATATTGAAATCTCCTATCAGTAGCACTTCCCCTTTCCTAGCAATGCTGCGCATGTCTTCAATTAACTCTCTGTCCACCTCTTCCTCTTGTGAGGGAGGTCTGTATATCACACCAATGTAAATAGATTTCTCTTTTCCTCTTTCTAGTTTAACCCACAATGCCTCCCCTCTCCCTTTTAAGCTCTGTAATTCCAAAGATTTAATAGTAGTTTTTACATATAGTGCCACTCCTCCTCCCCTACTTCCTACCCTGTCCTTTCTGAATAAAGTATAGCCAGGTATAGTTACATCCCAATCATGGTTTTCTGTGAACCATGTTTCTGTAACTGCCACTAAATCCAAGTCAGCCACTCCCACCAAAGCTTCAACATCAGGGATCTTATTTCCCATGCTACGGGCATTTATACACACTTCTTTCCATATGTTACCCCTGTTACCCATTTCCATAAATTTATTTAATTTATCACCTATCTGGGGGCTTTCACTTACCTGGGGGCTTTCTTCACCCATCCCTAACGAATCTAGTTTAAAGCCCTCTTCAGTAGATTAGCCAGTCTACTACTGAAGACTCATTGACCTTTCTTGGACATATGGATGCCATCTCTGCTCTGGAACCCTTGGAACAGCATCCCATGGTCTAGGAAACCAAAACGCTCTCGATGACACCATCCACGCAGCCATGCATTCATCTCCAGGATGCGAACCTCTCTGCTTTGGCCTTTACCCTCAACAGGGAGAATTGAAGAGAACACCACCTGTGCACCTAACTGCTTCACCCTCTGTCCCAGAGCCATGAAGTCACTTTTGATACATTCCGAGGTATACCTGGCAGTATCATTTGTTCCAACATGGATTAGCAACATTGGGTAATAGTCAGTGGACTTGATGAGTCTCGGCAAACTCTCCGTAACATCTTGGATTTTGGCACCAGGCAGACAGCATACCTCTCTGGACATCAAGTCTGGTCGGCAGATGGACGCCTCAGAACCCCTCAGAAGAGAGTCTCCAACCACCACTACCCTTTGTGTCCTTCTGGTCACTGATTTTGCAACTTTGGGGTACTTGAGCTCTGGTTCTTCCCTTTCCAGGGATGCTTTCACCTCCTCCACTTCAAGGGCTTCATAATGGTTCTTCAATTCAAGGGCTGCTTTCCTACAGGAGCTCTCCAGATCAACCAACAGTAAAGATTTAAGGGTTTGGTTTATTATATTAAATTGTTAGCTCTCTGACTGGGAGCTCTTAAAAGGGTTTTTTGTACATTTTTAAAGCAAGGTTACATTCTTTTTGGTGCTTTAGTGGGACTTTCCTTGAGCACAGTAGATGATTGAACTCCAGTAACCTCTTCAGCTTTGGGAACTGCTAACACCTAATCAGGTGTTAGTTCCCTCCCTACCTACCCTGACTCCCACCCACCCCTAGCGAGTAGTCTTGCTTTATAGGGCACCTCCCCATTTGACAAAGCACAGAGAATTGGACCAGCACATTTTGAATATAATTAAGAAGATTTTGTAGCAGCAAAGCGCAGACAAACCAATGATACCAGGAGTCTGTTCAGAAGGTCCAAATCATTTATTTGTGCACAAGTCTCGAACCAGTCAATTTCAAAATGGCTGAGCAAAGTTTTCAAGCATTACAACAACTTTTATAGACTTCTGTTCCATTCTAGGTATAGAAAAACATTTCATTGGTCCCGGTAACCTCCCGTACCTCCCGTACCCCTTCCATTGGTCCCGGTACTGATAAGTTTATCCAATTATGTCCCTTCAGTGGGCATGGCACCTGCATACCCCCCTTCTAGTCCCAATTACAATGGTCAGTTCATCAACTTGTTACTTTCACACTCTCAAGGCCATAGAGCCAATTTGTGCATGCAGGGGAGCAGGGCTCTGCAACTCATCTGTCAGCACTCCCAATTATATTCCTTGCAGATGTACTTTTTCTTATCAGTAACTTTTAAACACATTTTTCTGTATTTTTCCATTTCTCAGTTTTGCTTACCTAAGTTAGTTTAGTTCTCTTACAGAGTTCTATCCTACAATAGCAGCATATTGGGGGATGTGCAATCCTATATGCCTCTCCACAGGCCTCACTTACAGGTCAAACTAGCCATGCTGGCCTGCTTATGTCAGACACCGTGGATCACAGGCCTTCACCTGCCACATTCCCCCCTTTGATTAATCTCACCCTATTACTTAATAAGGTGTGAGAATTAAATCACCTTTAGAAGAATCACATCATGATTGAAGGATTTCGACTAGGGCTGGCTTTGTATAAAGCCATTATTTTAGTTGCGGTCTTCCGCTCTACTGTACTATCAATAGCATTATGAATGGAACGCATACAACATGGGATTAAACATGGTAATAAGAAAATAACAGCAACAAGGATTAGTACTAAAACAATGAATGTCTTAAATCCTCCCACCCATGAAAAGAGGTTAGCAAACCAGTTAGGAAATTTCAATGAGTGCCAAGTCTGTACTGGCACATAAGCATGTCTTTGCATATCTTTAGCAATTTCTTCAACTACTTGACCTTTATCATCTATTTTCAAACAGCAATTAGTTAAATTCAGTTTACCACATACTCCTCCTTCAGCTGCTAACAAATAATCAAGTGCTAAGCGGTTCTGGTATATAGCAGTGCGCATCTGAGTACTTTGTCTAGCTAAGAGCGTAAGAGCATGACTAGTTTCATTGGTTATTATTTCAACTACTGCTTGTAAGCGAATAATACGATTAATCATATAAATTGGAGTACGATAACCATACATACCATCATCATTCCAAGTGGCAGGTCCATAATACTCAATGATTCTTTCTGGTGGCCAATCATCACCTTGCCACTTCTCCCACTTGCCTATCTGTAAGGCTTCTCTTTTCTGTCTTAATGCTCTCTTGTGTCGGTGGGTAGTGTATACAGGGTATCCTAATTGTTCTCCATGTTCAGTGTTTAAAAGAAAGAAGGAAGGTCTGATGGTTCCTAAGACACATGCTCCTCCCCAGTGTGGCGGGAGTTGTGCATATGCTCGGTTTCCACAGATCCAATATAGGCCAGGTGGGGCTTGCCAGGCTTGGACTTTTGCAAGGTTAGTCCATAAACCAGCAAGTTCAGGAAATCTGGCTAATGGGTTAGGAGGTTCAGGGTGTCTGATTCCTGACCACCATGCTGTCTTTTTGGTCGTGGCATTATAGTACTTCTGGCTAAGACAGACCAGCTGTCCTACCTTCTGGGTGAACTGGGGTCCAGTTCTGGCATAGCAAAGACGTCCAACGATTGAGTGCGCTAACACCCATTCACTGGTAGTCTTGTGTAATTCAGTCTGATTGTAAATCATAGAATAATTCAATTCTTGGGCTTCCCATGGCCACTGGTCTCCCATTTGGGTTCCGCCACAGAAATAGCAATCTGAGATCTTAAGACTAGATACTACTGCTCCAGCTAATTCTAAAAATAAATTCTGTGAGGGATGAGGGATCTCAAACTTATTTACATGCATGGCTTCATAAAAGGTATTATGAATATGGTATTTAGATGACTTGTGGGCTTGGGTATTCAATCTGATATACACAATGGTTCCCGGATCTATTGCCCCTCCAGCAATATGCAAACCAAACTTGTATCCTTGTTTCCATGCATGGGGATTGTGTATACGTAAGTGTAAGGGGTTGCAAGCATCTTTCTGACATTTATCATTTGTGGTTGGCTTGGTTAAAGTAGCCATTCGTTTATCTATTTTCTCATCAGTTATACCAGTATTCCAGGTAGCATAAAAAACACATCCCCAATACGGGCAATAGTAGTCTGCCGCTGGTGCAGTACTATAGCCTGATCCCGTTTTACCTGTACACTTCCACCAATTTGTGGCACCTTCTGGACACATGTACTTATGGTCATTTCGATACGCTTTCTCCCATGTACCACAGGTGGAATAACTATCTCTATTAATGGCATTACATGCATCAAAATTCAAAACAGCAGGTTTATTAATGTCTTTAAGTGGTGGTGTAGCAGCTAGTATAGGTCCATCTGCATCCTTCCATCTTATTTCCAACGTGTAATAGGATGGATTCTGATGCGGATTATAGCATGCTCTAATTTTGCCATGAGTGCAAACATTTAGTTCAGTGGTGTTATAGATACACCGAGTCACTGTTCCCTTGCAGGTATAGTAAGAATGATAAAGCAAAGTCTGAGTTACTTTCAGTCCAGTTCGAGTAGAGGTAATGCAAGCAGTGCATGGAGGTAAAGCATAAGTCAGTTCAAAACCTCCAAAGAAGGCAACCAAGGCAAAGCAAAAGTAAAGATGCATGTTGATGTTGATTGGAGTTCTTCTGAATCCTCAGCTTGCTGATCTTGATCACGACGATCTTTTATTCTTCGTCCCGTTTGCTAATGAAGCAATTTAACGGGTGCTGAGTGTTGATTGAAGATCCTCAGGTTGTCCAGTACTCATTAACCAACTTATTAGCAATTTCAGTTGGCTTGTGAAGTCTGGCTAGTCAATGTAGCCTCAAAGTGGTGTAGTAGTGTGTCAAATCACACGCAAATTGGGTTCGTTGAAACAAAACTGTTGCTGCATGGAAAACAGCAATCCTCTTCGAAAGACTTGGCTACTGCAAATCACTTGTGATGAAGTGTCTAAGCTGCTGGTTGCCGTCTCAGAGTAACTCGCAAGGGTGCATCAAGATGCTGTTCTGCTGTCCACTGCTCAGGTTCAGGATCAGCGGCGGGCTTGACTCTGCTGTGGTGGATCCAGGCGTCGATCTCGGCTACCTTTACTGCAGTTGGGGTAGACAGGATGACGGTGTACGGTCCCTTCCAATGGGGTTCCAACGGTGTCTTCTTCCAATCTTTGATCCACACCGAAGTACCAGGCTGATAGGGATGCAAGGGTTCCGTCAAGTTGATAGGCAATTGTTCTTGGATCCACGCATGGAGAGTCTGCAGAACAAAACTAAGAGCTAGAAGTTCTTGTCTGGTTACTTCTGAACCAATCTGGGCTAAATTTCCCTTGACTCCCTGCACTATTGGTGGGGGTTTACCATACAAAACTTCAAAAGGAGAAAATCCTGTTGACTTTACAGGAGCTGAGCGTATTCTGAGTAAAGCTATTGGGAGCACTTGGGGCCACTTCAAATGTGTCTCCTGACAAAGCTTGGACATTTGGGCTTTTAGGGTACGATTCATTCGCTCAACTTTCCCTGAACTCTGGGGTCTGTATGCAGTGTGGAGTTTCCATTGTATCTGCAAAGCTTTTGCTAACTGCTGAGTAACTTGGGAAACAAATGAGGGTCCATTGTCTGACCCTATTACTGCTGGAATTCCGAACCTAGGGACAATCTCTCTCATTAAAACTTTGGTAACTTCTCGGGCTTTCTCAGTTCTGGTTGGGAAGGCTTCTACCCACCCAGAGAAAGTACAAACTAATACTAACAGGTAATGGTATCCATTGGCTCTTGGCATTTCGGTAAAATCAACTTGGAGGTTGTGCATGGGGGTGACACCTCCTGACTGAACTCGGGGTGCCGTTATAAGGCCTTGCTTGGCATTATTTTTGGCACAGGTTAGACATTGACGTGCTACTGAGGCTGATATGGTTGTCATCAGAGGGATGTAGAAATGTGGTCTGAGTGCTTTTTCCATAGCACTCTTCCCATAGTGGGTAGCTTCGTGGAAAGCTTTGACAAAAGATGGTCCTAACAGTTCGGGAATTACTATTCGTCCGGGGGGTTGACTGCCCTCTTCTGGTGGCAGCTCAATCCATCCATCTTTCAGTACTCCATCTTCTTTGTTACAGTAGTAATCCAATTCTTTGGTGGTATATCGTGGTGTCCATAAATTCAAAGGTACTGGAAACAATGCTGCTTGCATTGGCATAACTTGTGGGGCAATCTGTCCTGTCATAGCTGCTTGTCGTGCCGAGGCATCTGCAAATCTATTCCCTCGGGCAACTTCTCCTTTTTCTGCTTGATGTCCTCTACAGTGCATGACAGCTACACGTGTTGGGGCCCAAACTGCATCAAGTAACATCAATATCTCGGGACCATACTTGACTGATTTTCCTCCGGATGTGATGAGTCCTCTTTCTTTATAGAGAGCTCCATGGGCATGCAAGGTAGTGAAGGCATATTTGGAATCTGTATATACATTTAGCACGAGTTTTTCTCCTAACAACAATGCTCTGGTGAGTGCTATCAATTCGGCTTTCTGGGCTGATGTGCCTGAGGCTAGAGCTGATGATTCAACTACTTCGTGTTGAGTGACGACTGCATATCCGGCACAGCGTCATCCATCGAGGATGAGACTGCTCCCATCAACATAATAGATTTGGTCAGGATTGTCTATGGGCACATCTGTCAAGTCGGGTCGACTGGAGAACACAGTTTCCATGACTTCGATACAGTCATGTTCTGGGAGTTCTTCACTGATGGGTATCAAGGTGGCTGGGTTCAAGGCATGGCTCACTTCAAGTTGTATCTGTGGGTTTTCACATAACATGCTCTGGTACTTCAACATTCGGGAATTGGTGAGCCAATAATTTGCTTTCTGTTCCATGAGAGCAAGGACTGCATGTGGCACAGTGACTCGTATGTTCTGTCCTAATGTGAGCTTGTCTGCTTCACTCACTAATAGAGCTGTAGCTGCAACTGCTCTCAGGCATGGTGGCCATCCTTTGGCCACAGGGTCCAATTGTTTCGATAGGTATGCTACAGGTCGCTCCCAATTTCCCAATTTCTGAGTCAACATGCCTAAGGCATTTCCCTGTGCTTCATGTACAAACAAGTGGAAAGGCTTGTGGACATCTGGTAGTCCAAGTGCTGGTGATGACATCAATTCTTCTTTTAACTTCTGGAAGGCTGTATCCTTCTCAAGTCCCCACTCCAGTGGTGACTTCTCTTCTCCTTTTGTGGCTTCATACAGTGGTTTGGCAATTTGGGCGAAGTTGGGTATCCAGATTCGGCAATATCCTGCCGCTCCCAGAAAGGCTCTGACTTGCTTTCTGGTTGTTGGAGTTGGAATTCTGCATACTGCTTCTTTTCTTTCTCTGCCTAATCTTCTGCTTCCTTGGGTAATACGAAAACCCAAGTATTTCACTTCTTTTTGGCATAGCTGTGCTTTGGCTCTGGAAACTTTGTATCCAGCTTCATCTAGTAACTGCAAGAGATCTTTGGTGGCTAGTATGCATTCACTTTCTGATATGGCAGCTATCAACAGATCATCCACGTATTGGAGAAGCACTCTCTTCCCCGGGGCTACTGGATAGCTTGAAAGGTCTTGATTCAGTGCAGCACTAAAGATGGTAGGCGAATTCTTGAATCCTTGGGGTAATCTTGTCCAGGTGAGTTGGCCCCCTCTTCCAGAGATGGGGTCCTGCCATTCAAAGGCAAACAATATCTGACTTACAGGGGCTAATCTTATGCAAAAGAATGCATCTTTTAAATCCAGTACAGTGAAATGGGTAGCTTCAGCAGGTATCAGTCCTAGAAGAGTGTAAGGATTGGGTACAACTGGATGTATAGTTTCAACTGCATCATTTACTCTTCTTAAATCTTGTACTGGGCGGTAGTCATCCGTCCCAGGTTTCTTTACTGGCAAAAGTGGAGTGTTCCATGGGGATTGACATACTTTTAGTAGGCCATACTCGAGCAATCTTTGTAGGTGGCGATGAATGCCTTCAATTGCAGCTCTTGGGAGAGGGTACTGTTTGACGTGCACTGGTGTAGCACTAGGCTTGAGGGTTACAATCACTGGAGCTATATGCTTGGCTAGGCCTGGGGGACTGCCTTCTGCCCATACTCCAGGTGGTGCATCGATGTTCTTTAAAGTTTGTTCAAAATAGGTGTCTTGGATAGAATCATCGATGTAATACCTCCATTCTTCTTCTCGGGGAACTGTCAGCAGCATTATTCCTGCTGGTTTGGCTTGGGAATTTACTGTCATTTGCATTTCTCCCTGTTCAGAGAAGGATATTTGTGCTTGAAGCTTGGCTAACATATCTCGTCCCAGTAGTGGCACTGGACATTCGGGCATGTAAAGGAATTGATGAGTTATTTGCTGTCCTCCTAGACTGCATATACGATTCTGAAGAAAAGATTTTGTGGCTTTGGCACCAGTTGCTCCTATAATGGTGACTGCTTTTGTAGAGAATGGGGCTATCTTTTTGTCTATTACTGAATGTTGTGCTCCAGTATCAACCATAAAGTCCATAATTTGGTCTCCTATTTGTATTCCGACCATAGGCTCCTGGAGACCTAAAGCAAACTTGGAGCCCGGTCTGTCCTAATCCACGTCATTCTCATCATGGACCGGTGTGGCCAATGCTTGAATGGCTCCTCCTCCTCTTTCTCGCTGGAATTGTTCTCGATTGGCTCCTCCTCGGTTTCGGGGATAGCCTCGTCTTTCTTCTCGCCACTGATGACTGCTGTCATCATCTTGTTGGGTGTCTTCGAGTTGCGGGCACGTATCTCTCCAATGTCCTTCCTCTCTGCAGTAGGCGCATTGGTTCACGCCTAGCTTCTGGGTCCGGCCTCCGCCTTGACCCCGCCCTCTTCCTCTGCTCCGTCGACTAGGGACACCTCCCCTTTTCTGTTCAACTATGGCCGCAGCCAAAAAATCAGCTTTCTTCTTCATCTTTCTATCACATTCTCTCTGTCTTTCATTATCACGATTCACATACACTTTATGAGCGACTTCCAGTAACTGTGTTGCATTCATGCCCGCAAACCCTTCTAACTTCTGTAATTTACGTCTAATGTCTGGTTGAGACTGGTTTACAAAAGCAGAATTCACCATACATAAACTTCCTGGTGCCTCGGGATCATAGGGAGTATACATTCTGTATGCTTCAGTTAGTCTTTCATAAAAATCTGCTGGGCTCTCATCTATACCTTGGATAACTCCTGCAACTTTGGAAAGGTTCATAGCTTTTTGGCCCCCCCTTTTCAGGCCTTGTAAAAAGCCTTGGCGAAAACGGGCTAGGGCTGTGGTTCCTTCTTCGGTATTTGGGTCCCAATGGGGGTCTTCATTCGGGAATTCTTTCTGAGCTGCTTCCCGATAATCTATTCTGCTCAGTCCCTGCCCCGGAGCTACAGGGTTATCTGACATCCACTCAATAGCTGCTTTTCTAATTCGTGCTCGCTCCTCTGTCGTGAATAGGGTGGTCAGGAGCTGACGGCAATCTGGCCAAGTGGGTTGGTGAGTTTCCATAATAGTAGTTACTAATTCTGTCAGCTCCTGGGGCTTGCTAGTATAGGAGGCATAATGCGACCTCCAATTTAACAGATCAGTTGTTGAGAAAGGAATATACACATAAGTTAAGGGTCCCGCCACCACCTCTTCATTATCGTTCTTTATGGGCACTCCAGGGACTTGCCGTAAAGGCAGCATCTGGGCGGGAGCTGTCTTTTGGGATCTAAGGACTGTTTTCTTAACTATCTTCCCAGGGACTACTTTTGCTTTCTCAACAGGTTTCACTTTGGGTGTCTCTTTTGCTGGCGCGCTGGCACTAGCAACCGCTTGTACGCTATCATCTTCATTTTGGGCATTCTCTTTTTCTTCCTCTTCTCCCTCTACTTCTGACTCGCTTTTTATGGCATCCTCGTCTTCAGCTGATTCCTTTCTCTGCCCTCCAGGAGGGAGATCAGGGGTTGGGTCCCGCTTCCGCTCCGGCCGTCTCTGGGGTTCTGGGGCAGGACGCAGGGCTACTCTTATCGGACCTGGGGTTCGGGGCTGTCTTGGAATTGTCTCTGGGGAATCAGGATCTACCAGGATGGGCTTCTTTCTGGCTTTCTTATCCTGCTCTTTCATTTTGGGCTGTTCTGTTTTCTGACTAGAATCTGTTTTAGCTAACATTATTCTGCACTGTTCCTCATAACAGCGCTGCGCCCAGGGGGGCGGATCTTCACAAATACTTAACCAGGAATCTCTATAGGGGTACTGATCAGGGTGCGCTACCCGCACTCTACGGTGTATTGACTGAATAATCTCTACATTAAACGTTCCCTCTCGGGGCCATATGGGGTCTAGATCGGGCCACTCCCTAGTACACAAAATCTGCAAACGGGCTGCTGTCATTTTAATACCATAATCTCCTGAATATCCCTCTTTAAAATGTGCGATCATACATTCTAATGGAGTGTTTCTAGTAGACCCCGCCCCTCCCATTTCGATGTGTGCGTGCAACAACAGACAAAAGGGAAAAGGAGGGTGGACCGTGGGTAAGGGGTCCTCACGGCCCTGGAAACGTATAGGGAGTACAAATAACAAGACAAGACGACAATCGCTTCCCCCTTTTCGCGACCTGAATGCGGTCGCCCGGTCAGGAAATGCGCTACTCAGGGGTCCGCCTTCACTTGGTCCGTGCTGCCAGACCTCTCATTCACACTTCGTTCACACAATCATGCTAGCAACGTATCCCAGAATGCATTCGTTTCTATCTATTCTGACTAGTCTTTTTCCCAATTACAATAAGGATGAGGGTTTCACCCGGCGAATTCCCATGCGGGGTTACTCGGCCCTTGCTTGAGAGGTGATCATGCTCTCTTACCAATTCCCAATATCTCGAGATTACAAATTCCAAAGTCCAAGTTCCAATGGCAGTACTGCTCTTTCTATTTCTGTCTAGACACCAAATCAAAACTATACTCACCGGATCCGGTCCTCAAACTTCCCAAGCAGGCGCATGAGTTGGACCTCGGACTCCCCTCACTCGGGTTCGAGGCGTTGGCTCCAACCGGGCCCGGCACCCGCCGAGGTCCGACCAGCTCCCTCCGATACAAGGGACCGGTGGCGCCAGGGAGCAGCCCTCATCGGAAGGGCGCGATCCCGGCAGGACCAAGCCTATAGAGGCGGAAAGTCGTGGTATATTGCCCTATATACACTTTGATTCCACAACTTCCCGGCCAATGCACCAAGAATATGTAGCAGCAAAGCGCAGACAAACCAATGATACCAGGAGTCTGTTCAGAAGGTCCAAATCATTTATTTGTGCACAAGTCTCGAACCAGTCAATTTCAAAATGGCTGAGCAAAGTTTTCAAGCATTACAACAACTTTTATAGACTTCTGTTCCATTCTAGGTATAGAAAAACATTTCATTGGTCCCGGTAACCTCCCGTACCTCCCGTACCCCTTCCATTGGTCCCGGTACTGATAAGTTTATCCAATTATGTCCCTTCAGTGGGCATGGCACCTGCATACCCCCCTTCTAGTCCCAATTACAATGGTCAGTTCATCAACTTGTTACTTTCACACTCTCAAGGCCATAGAGCCAATTTGTGCATGCAGGGGAGCAGGGCTCTGCAACTCATCTGTCAGCACTCCCAATTATATTCCTTGCAGATGTACTTTTTCTTATCAGTAACTTTTAAACACATTTTTCTGTATTTTTCCATTTCTCAGTTTTGCTTACCTAAGTTAGTTTAGTTCTCTTACAGAGTTCTATCCTACAATAGCAGCATATTGGGGGATGTGCAATCCTATATGCCTCTCCACAGGCCTCATTTACAGGTCAAGCTAGCCATGCTGGCCTGCTTATGTCAGACACCGTGGATCACAGGCCTTCACCTGCCACAATTTAACTGATTTTTCTCTGAAAGGACAGCTGGGAAACCGGCTGGTACTTGGTAGATCTCTCTCTTTTGCTTTAACAGATACCTAATCTCCACGAACAGAACAATGGCTGGGAAAAATCGTATCGCTAAAGCTGTTGCCCCCGTTACAGCTTCTGCCTCGGTCCAGACAGAGGTCCAAATGCCATTTGAAGGACCGGTTCCATGTGCAGGGTGCCTGCATGCTGAAGCACTGAGGAAACAAGTGGAGGAACTCAGAGAGGAGGTGACGAGGCGGAGGAGCATTCAAGACAGTGAGAAGTACATTGATGAGATGCTTCTTGCAGCAACCAAGCTCTCCAGCAGAGGAGAAGATGGGTGCCAACAGAATGTCGATGGTTGGACACAAGTCACCAGGGCCTGCAAAATCACCAATCCAACTTCTCCAGCCCTTGAATTGAAGAACCATTATGCAGCCCTGGAAGTGGAGGAGGTTGAAGCAGTTCATATTGTAACAGAACATTATACATAGAACAGGGAGATCATTTGGAAGTAATATTAACTTAAGTTTGTAGGTCTTGGGTATCACAATATGAAAAATAGCTTCTGTTTTGAGCAGCAGTCATAGCTGCAGCTATGGTGCCAGGACAATATTGTCCTCACATATCTGAACCACAAGCAAAGGGATATGCATTAACTGTTGTGTGATGTCATAGAGGCAGCCTGGGTGACTCTTGTATCTTAGAAGCAATCATTCATTATCTGTGCATCTCAGTTTCACATACACCTCTCAGCTGGTCTGCATCAGTGCTCTGTCAACCACTCCTCACCCACTGCCACTGTCTACACTGCAGTGGGAGTTTTCCTGAAGACACCCCAAAACATTGCTGATGTGCTCACAGGTCTCTCCCGCGTGACCATTTTATTCTCAGAGTTACACATTCGGTGGGCCAATCTACATGACAGGGGAATGGTCTGAGACATTACCAGCAACTAGGTGGTGCAGCTTGGGATAAATGAGATGTGAATGGTTTGATTACTTAGAACAGTCCTCTGTGCCCCTATGGATCATCTCCCCAGCAAACATAGTAGGGATGTGAGAAATGATGATGCATGGCAGATGCATGCAGACTGTATAAAGTGTGAGCTTCTGGCAGGATGGTAGGAAAGGATGGGGGGATAAATGGAGGGGTGGTGGAAGGAGACTGAGGGGCACAGCTGACAGTTACAAATGTTGAGGTGACATAGCTACAGGCAGGAGGGATATCATTGCAGAGAGGGGAAGAAGTCGCAGAACGACAGCAAGGCGAGGATGTCAGTGAGCCAGCTCAGGAGTAGCAATGTGGAATATGTGGCCATATTTGTGCAAGGCTCAGAGAGGGTGCTGTGTCCCATTCCCATCAGGAGAGACCTCATACATATCAGGAGCAGCAGAACTGCTTGCCTTATCCCCTGTCTTAACAATTGGGAGAACAGCATAGCAGCACATACAGAGGTGACATGACACCCAGACCTTCCCAGGGTGAGGTGTGCAGTATGCCCCCTTTGTGCCATAGTGTTGTTCTTGGGATGAGACTGAAACATATCCTGAATCTCTCATGCACAGCCTGACTGTGGTGACATGACGATACCCCACACTCCAGTGACATTGTGATGTCCCCAAATTCCTCAAACAGTACAGTGTGGAGCAGGGATTGCAAACCCCAGTCCTGGAGTGCCACAATGCAGTCCTTCATGAATATCTATGTGATATATTTGCAGAGAATGGGAGGTAATGGATGAATAGACATCTCATGAGTATTCACTATGGACATCCTGAATACCTGGTTGGATTTGGCACGCCAGGACTGCTGCTCTCAACCCCTGGTGTAGACAGTACTAGGAATGAGTGCAGCACAGCTCATAACCATGACATCTTTCCACATTGTGCCTATGCACAGACATGTCTCCATGCTGGCTAGTTTCAAGGCTGTATGCTGATACAATAGCTCCACACTATGTATCCCTCATTACCATGGGGGACAATTCAGAGGTCAGGATCATGCAAGGACAGTGTTGTCCGGGAGGTCAATGACAGGGATGTATCAGGAATGTATTTTGGGTGTTAGAATAGCTGCAGCAGTTGGGATAGGAACCACAGTTCAGGATAAACATGCAGTAAGATATGGAAAGTGGAGGGAGGAGCAATTAGCAGATCTACATTTGGAGCCATGAGGCCATATGTTTCTGTGGGGTATAGAGGAATGTAGCAGGCTAAGAGACAACAGGTATGGCATCCAGCTGGGGTCACATTTCATGGATAGACATTGGGTAGCAATTGCAGGGTTGTACTGTAAGCCATATCCAGGTCTGAGATGAACAACCTGTCATAGACTTCTGTGCAGCTCTTGATGGTGCAGTATGGGATGTGCAGCCCTGATTCCAAGGGAGAAAGGCATGGAGAGCACATTGTATGATGCACAGATAAGCCATGTGTTACCCAGTAGTGGAATCAATGAGTCCTCCTGGAATGCAGTAACCTTGCAACTAACACCATAGACACAGGTGGGGAGCTGTTACACATCCATTGCCATATGTACCTGGAAACAATGAACATCTCAAAGCACAGACTGTGGGTGATTCCTGAAGGATGGTGTCCAGTTTAGGTGGCAGTCCAGCAATATAGATGATGCCCTGCTACTGGACTAGGTGATCCTCCATGGGGGTGAGTTGGATCTGCATGGGTTCCCCACCACCAGTGCCCTAGATGTGTGTTCTCTCAGTATTGAGGTGGGACCGCAGTGATTGTTTAATTTCAATATATCTCTTGTGCATGCTTTCTGTGTCCCACTCAGGTCCTCCCACAGCTGCCACAGACTCCCTCACGCTGCCCAAATGGCATGCCACGCACCGACTGAGATCTGGGAGCTGAAGCGCCCAAACAGATACTCCTAGTTGTCTAGTATCTTACTTAGCAGCACCTCCTTTTCCTCTGGATCAAATCTGGGTGCCCTCTTACGAGACTCATCTGGAACCCTCTTCACCATTCTTTCTCTTTTTCAGAGACTGTCCCTCAGTCACCTGTTATGTGGATGGGCAGGCTGACAAGCAGAGGATGTCCCTCGCTGCTCACTGGCCTGGCCCTCTATCCTGCTCCTCTGCTCTGCTGACACATCCTGGGGAGGGTATTCATCTAGTTGTCCTGCAGCCTGGGGTGTTGCAGGATCCTGCTCATCCACCATTCTTTGCTCGTCTGCCAGTTGGGCCCATCGCCCTGCATGCTGGCAGGTGCTGGGACAGTGTGAGCAGGAACTTGCAATTTATAGTAATGCACACCATTTGAGCATGCATGAATAACACTCATTAGTGCCCTCTCATTGCCATCACATGTATGGAGAATCACTGCTCAGTTCTTGGCCAATTTAAATGTATTTCCCAGATATGTGTTGCCTACAGTGCAGTACAGCTAAGTGGATCAACTTGGTTCTGATGATGTTCACATATCCGTATGCCCATTGTGATGTCAGTTTCAGCTACCCTGGAGGTGTGTATGAGGGTTAGCTACATGAGTCGAGATGTTCCCACTTGACCTGATTCAGTCTGTGCTTTACCCCATTGTGTACAGGACTTTGGAGCTCTCTGATCCACAATGCACTTGATGGAATCTGGCAAATTACAGGCCCACACAAGCTATAAACCCAGGCCAGGATCTGGACTGTTAGCCAGCCTATGTGTGTGTCATACCTGTCCATTGTCCAATGGGCATTTGACTGTATCTGCTGGATACATTATTTGGCACAACACTACTGTTTGCACAGGATCTTGTAATCGGTATTTGTTACCTCTCAGCCAAGTGGACACCCATGTGCCATGGCGTGATCTGGAGAGCCAATGGACTTATTTATCAGACAATTGGCACTGTGGTACTATGCCCGTTCTGCACCATTAGATTGTAGCTGACATTCTAAATAGGGGTTCTCACACACATCTCAGACATCTCACCTCTCCTACTGTAGATGACATTCAGTATGCTGTGATGATTTCATGATGCTTGCTGTTTTAAGGGGGGGGGGGGGCTAAGGGAAGAGCACATGCATGCAGGAATTAGGCAAGTTATGCAGTTACCATAGCTGTTGTGAGCTCTGAATGACCCAGCTGCCTTTGATGCTGCAGCAGTTGACACAGGTGATTTACATGTGCAGACCAATACTTGCTGTGACTGTGTTGGCACTGACATTGTGCCCTCACCCCTCACCTCATCTTGTGCTGCAGCCACACAATGTGCTTGGCATATGATCATATGTACATCATGGATCACCCACCACTGCAGACTGGAACTCAGGAACCATGTGACATATCACATATGCATAACAATGGAAACAGAACTTCCAAAACAGGGGGAAGGCTAGCATTTGTGTACATTATCATATCAGCACCAGGTTGTTGATAATGAGCAGTTGTTGGTTTGAGATGTGTAGCACTTTTATCTCACAAGGTTGACAGATTGGACACATTCTCGATATCTCTTTGCTATAACTACTACTACTGATAAATGTTTGTATTGCACAACCAGCCGTATGCAGCACATGTAAGAGACAGGCCCTACCCAACAGAGCTTACTATCTAGTCAGGACAGACAGCACAGTAGCTGGAGACACAGCATACATCTAGGTGGAATAGGAAGGAAACACAAAGAAGATTGGGCAAATCATGTTCCAGGAGCAGCAGAATGGAGGTGATTCAGTTGTAGTGGTAGGGAGACATGCACCTAAGTTAGTTTTTAATTTGTCTCATCGTAAGTTATTTTCAGCTGAGATATCATTGTTTATCTTTTGTTCCCACTACTCCTTCAGATGATTTTGCTATACAAGTAAGTTTACAGTTGTTTATACGGAAGTTGCGTATTGCATTGTTTCTTTCATCACAGTCTGATTCAGCACCATTGTTGACTAAAGAGATGGACCCACTGTGACCTAAGCACTCTTGGGTGCCTCCAGGTGCAGTTGATCCAAGTACAGTAACTTTTGAATGAGTAATATTGGATGGTTTGAAATCCTTACCATCCCCTAAAGTTAAACATAGGAGCTTGTTTACAAAGCCGCCGTAGCGGTTCACGATCGTTATCGGAGCCGTGGCCCCATTGTGTTAGAAGTGTTGGAAAACGCACTGCAAAGAGGACTTATATCAGAATGGTTGATGAATTTTTTGTATGTGAAGTACCCTCGTATGCCATCTTTTTATGTGATTCCAAAAATACATAAATCTTTAACAAATCCGCCAGGTGGCCCGATTGTTTTGGGTATTGTTTCAGTTTTATAACCTTTATCTCAATACATGGATTCCTTTTTGAATCCATTGGTAAAACAGGCAGGATCTTACATTAAGGATTCTGATGATTTCTTGACATATTTGGATTCTTGGCAACATCAAGAGGGTCCATACTTTTTGGTCATCATGGATATTTCAAAGTGCAAGGGTCTTGAAATTTTGATGAATTATTTGGCAGGTTTGCAGTTGTCTGACAGGCAGATTTATTTTTTTCATAGTATGTTAACAATGATTTTGTAAGAAATTATTTTTGAGTTTCGTGGGAACTATTATCATAGTAACATAGTAAATGATGGCAGATAAAGACCAATATGGTCCATCTAGTCTGCCCAGTAAGATGGCAGGAGTAGGTGCACCTACCACTCTGTGCAGGTCACCCCCCCCCCCCATATCTTTGTTTAGGGGTGAACCCACTGCTCCATATAGGGCACCCCTATTTGTTGAGAAATTAGATGGTTCAGTTTATTTTGATTTTATCCTGTTTCTGTAAAGGGATCCACTGTGTCTGTCCCATGCCATTTTGAATTCCGTCACTGTGTTTGCCCCCACCACTTCCATTGGGAGGGCATTCCAAACATCCACCACGCTTTCAGTGAAAAAGTATTTCCTGACATCGCCTTTCAATTTACCACCTTGCAGCTTCATGTTATGCCCTCTAATTTTACAGCTTCCCCGTCTTTGGAAGAGGTTTGCTTGTTTATTATTTCTCTTTAAGTATTTAAAGGTCTGAATCATATCTCCCCTATCCCTTCTCTCCTCCAAAGTGTACATATTCAAGTCTCTTCTCATAAGGTTTCTGATGCAGGCTCCAAATCATTTTGGTCACCTTCCTCTGAACAGTTTCCAGTCTTTTTACATCCTTTGCAAGATATGGTCTCCAAAACTGAACACAGTATTCCAAGTGAGGCCTCACCCGTGACCTATACAGTGGCATTAGTACCTCTTCCTTTCTGCTGGTAATTCCTCTTTGTATGCAGCTCAACATCCTCCTGGCTTTTGCCACCGCCTTGTCACACTGTTCTGCCACCTTGAGATCTGCAGAAATAATCACACCAAGGTCTTTCTCATGATCCGTGCACACCAACCTCTCACCCCCTATCGCGAATACAATATGTATCTATGGGTGCCACAGTGGCCCCTTCTGTTGCTGGATTGTATGTACATTATTTTGAAGAACAAATAGTAATGGTGTCTCAATATTAGAAGTTTGTATTTAAGTGGGTTAGATTTATTGATGATGTTTTCTTTGTTTGGCAAGACCCTGAGAGTGTTCTTCAGGAGTTTTTGGAATGGCTTAATGTTCAGGATAAACATTTACAGTTTATCCCAGAGGTGTCAAGAAATGAGGTTCATTTTTTGGACATTAAGATCACCTTGGGGGATATGGGTTTTCAAACTTCCCTTTTTTCCAAACTGACAGATCAAAATAGTTTGCTGGAGTATGTCAGTTTTCATCCTGGACATATATGGGATAATATACCTATGGGACAGTTTTTGTGCCTCCGAAAATTATGCTGTTCTTATTAAGAGCACGCTTTTCAGGCACAAAAATTCAATGACTGTGGTTATCCGAGTCAAGTTATTAATAGAGCTAGAAAACAGGCATCTAATGTACATCAGGATTGTTTTTTTTCTGCAATCACATAAAATACCAGAGTCGTATTTTACTTGTGTTTTGCCCTATTCCACCCAAGCTCGTTTTGTACGGGATCTAATATTATCCCATTGGGATATATTAAAGGTACATTCAATTTTTAAGACTCCTCTTTTTTTCATTTTGTAGGGGTAGGAACTTGAGAGATTTGTTGGTGCATTCATATTGTAGGTGGGTCCCTGATTCGGAATTTAAGGGCCATAGGAAATGTAAACGGTGCATTATTTGTGCGGTTACGCTTGAGGTGGAGGATTTTAAGCATCCCTTTTTGGGGTTTGGTCATCGGTTACATGGTATATGACTCAACGAGAACTCATTCAACAATTCACTTGTGTATTACTATTTTTTGTCACGAACATAAGCCTCAGAAAATACCCTTTAGCACTACAAAGTCTAGGAATGTTGAACAGTTTCCTGAGGCTTATGTTCGTGACAAAAAAAGAAACAGTGAATTGTTGAATGAGTTCTCGTTGAGTCATATAGCAATTATCATTCACGAAGCACGGCCATTTGGTATTTTATCGGTTACGTGGTGACATGACATGTGAATCAAGTGGAGTGATTTATGTCATCTTATTTTTTTATTTAGCTGTACTTATATCCTGCTTTTCACCCTGTCAAAGCAGTTTAACATAAAAGGAGGGGGGGGGGGGTACAGTAATCAGTATGGCAGAAGTGTGTGTGTGTGTGGGGGGGGTTCCAGCACCAACATTAAGGATCAAGACAGAATGTAACAGTACTAGACTTTAAACGCGAGTCTCTCAGTTGGTAGAGCAGGTCAGTTTCAGCTTGAAATCTTTTGTCCATGTCAGTTACTTACATTGGTCAGACGTCCCGTCAATTTAAAACTCGTATTATTGAATATTTGTCAGCTATTTGGCTGGCGGGGGGGGGGGTGTAGGGGGGTAGTCGGCACCTTTAGTAGTGCAGTGGAAGCAAAAAATCATAAGTTAGAGGAGTTTCATTGTTTTGTTTTGGAACAAATGAGGGGTGGAGAGGGTGGTAATTATCATCAGCTTTTGTGTCATAGAGAACAACAGTTTATTTTTCATTAGAATAGTGTGTAACCGAATGGGTTAAACTCTCAGATCAAATTGAATTGGTTCTATTGATCATTGGGGAGTTTAAATCTCTTTGACATTAGTGCGCATGTTCTACCGTATTTTCTGAACTGAGTTTCTCTTTGGCATCACAAATGAATGACTCTAAGCAAGAAGGCGAGAAGCTGAAGGTCAGTGTAGTTTTTAATTAGTGCTTGTATATGTATTGTTTAATATGTTTGTCTTGAGGTATTTTTGGGGTTTGTTCTTGCAGTGTTAAATGTGAAATTGAAGTTTCCCTGATGAAGGCGGTCATTGGCAAAACTATGGTCAATAGTTTATAGAGCGTGGGAGCAAAAAAAATGTCTTTGCTTTATTGTTTTGTACCCTGCTGTATTTTATACATTTCTGCACATTGTTTACAATGGGTTCATTCTTTTGTTTCTTGTACTATCGATTTATTTTTAATGGGGATTGGGTGGATATATAATGTAATTTTGTATTATGAGGGTTTATATATGGGGGAGACATGAGCTTGTATTTGTGATGCTATGATGAATTGGATTAAGAAAGTATATTTTATCAAAACTTTTGTGGTAATAAATTGAATTATGAAAGTAAAATAAAAAGTATATGTATTAAAACAATTTTGTAATGAAAGTGTTGTTTTTGACACTCTGTTGTTGAATTATTTTGTATGAATACAGTTATATTAGTGTATATTTGTAATGATAGTGGACCTTAAGGTTCTGGGTTGCATTGTATGTATTATTGAGTTAGATTATTTGCAACTTTTAAGGTGATTTGTTTTAAATAATTTCGGTAGAGGCATTGTTTGTGATGATACCACATTGGAGAGGGAGTCTGAGCTACATCAGACTGGCCCCATCATGTACACACAACCTGCCATGTTCACATATTTCCGAAAGATGGTACAGCATACACATCTTGTTTCAGAAAACATATGATGTCATGATGGCTTAGTCTTATCATTGCAATTGTGGGAGACCTCTGAGCTCCTACTTGCTTTTTCATTGGATGTGAATGGTGTTGTGAAGTACAAGGTTCAGAGCCGATGGAAACAGAGGATTCACTGCAAAGTGAAACCAGAATTAACAGATCTGAAGCAAGCATGGAGGGTTGGCATGGAAACCCCAAACAAAGGACGTCACAGTGTGCTAGGGAACGCCCATCCCCTGAGCTAGCTCCTGCTTCATCAGGGAAGAGGGAACAGCTGGTGGGAGGTGTGGCCAGGTCCAACGGAAAGAGAAACACAGATAAAAACACTTTAGTTAAGGATAGAGGGAGCACAGGAGGGGGCACAGGAGGAGTGGAGAAAACTGAAGGAACGAGGAGAGCAGAGAAGGATAGATATCCCGAGGGCAGCCAAGGTTTGTGGCTGGGAGAAGAGGAAAGGGAAGGGAATCCCAATCTCACTCGGAGAAACTTCTCAGAGGAAGAGAGCTGTGAAAGACATACAATTCCAGCTCACAGAGAGCAGTGCTCAACTACCAAAAGCACTGGGGATTTTTACCACTCTAAAAGCAAAGACGTTTATTCTGGGAACCAGAGAAGACAGCCATGCTGTGCTCATTACAGTCATCCTGAAGGTAAAGCTTATTTCCCTGATACAAAGCTTTTATCAGAAAGGAGAGAAAAGTTTTACCTACCATTTTGTAGCCAAGGGAGATTCCTGGGGGAAAGCAATTTAAAAGGCAGACACAGAACTTCCCATAGCCAAGCAGAAGAGGGAAGCGTGTATCCTTTCAGTTACCGGGAGCTGTGTGCACAAGAATCCAAACACCCAGACTCCTCTAGCAGGTTGGGGGAAGGGAACCCTTTGATTGAAGCAGGGAGGTTTGCACGGCAGACAGAAGAACCCTCTCTAAGAGACATTGAAGGAGAAGGTGATCCTATGCAGTGGAATTCTTATCAACCCCCAGAGTCTGAAGTGTATATGGACTGCTCATATATGATAGCAGACAATGTGCAATCCCTTTGTTAATATTGCTGAATGTTGCTAAAGAAGAAAACTGCCAAAAGGAGCATTTTGGAGAGAAACACTGTTTTATTCTTTTGTGCCTTAAAAGCTGAGGATAAGCATTTATTTGAGTTACATATTTTTGTTCACACCAGAAGCATGGTTTCTTTGTTAATATAACCTTCTGTTCATGGTCAACAATATCCAACCCCGGGAGGGGAAATAAATCCTTATTTAACCTGAACCACTCGTGTACAACTTGGAATCATTTCAGTGCTGTGGAACTACGTTACCCAGGAGGCCCTTCCAAACCTCCATTAAGTAGTTTTCAGCACAAGAAGCACAACTGCCCACTCGCCTTGCTCACGCTATATGCCTCTGGGAGGGTGAGTGGTGACAATGGATATATGGATAATGTGTCGCCTCCTATGGCCATTTGTTTATATGAGAGTACTGGCAGAGCCACATTTTCGAACACATGCCATACTGACTGCAGCATGGCAATGATGTGCTGGCCTAAGGGATTACATGTGCATGATCAGACTAATGTCATGCACATTGTTATATAGGCACCATCCCCCCACATGACCTGATAGGCATTCAAGTGATGTACATCATCAAGTCACACAGTCCACAGGTGGTGTATGTTTGCTAAGGTGGTGATGAACCTGCAGCTGTGACACCAACACACATGAGACATTCTCCATCACAGAGTCTACAGAGTCAATGCACATGATGTTCTCTAGCTCCATAGACCCACCAACCAGTACACACAGTGTATTCACATCGTGACTGACATTTCATTGGTTAAATGTTGCCATGCCACAGGGGTCTGTCACTGTCACAGCATTAGAGTGCTGTTTAAGGTGAGTGTGTAGATATCTCTTTTGCCCAAGTTCTGTCATACTTTCCCACATTCATTTGCAGCATGGCACATAGAGGCAGCATCTTCTTGGTAATTGAGGCAATTGGTTTATTGATGCAAATGAAAGTCGGATCAGGTGTTAAAGGTTAGCACAACTACTGTCCACCCAGGTCTCTGCAGCCATTCTGTAGGCACAATGTTAATGTCTTCTGCATCAGCGACCCCTTAATGGTGTCTCCCAATAGTGATAGTTTCCAAAATATTCCATATATCACTGCTCATGATCATATGGGCAGGACATGGGGAACTTATATGATTTTTGGCCTATGAACCCCAGAACAGATGCAGAATGACAATGATCATGTCATTTTGCCTTCATGCTCAAAGATGCTGATCCTACATGGATGACGTTTTCTCACCTCCCATACTCCAACACATCAACAGTTCTATTGCATGTGTACATATCAGCCTTGGCTACAATATTGTATTTCAGAACACCTATTCTGTGGGATATGTGCCCAATGGGCTTCTGTTTACTGATTGCATTGCGACAAAAGGACCAGGGTGTGGACAAGGGATTGCAGGAAGAGTCATACTTGTGGTAGTAGTGTGCTGACTTCCATTTCTGTCAATACAACAGCTATGACTGATGGCTTACCTGAGCTGCTGACATTATTCCTTGGAGAGGCATATATCTCCCTAGCAAGGGAATCAATCTGAGGTACAAAGACATGCAATCTTGCAGCTAGTGTGGAATGGTATGAACATGTTCAAGTTGCAAATCCTGGTCATAGGTACATGTTGCTCAAAGTGTGAAGTCTACTTTGAAGGTTTCATACCATACAAGTGAGAAGGATGATGTGCAGATACTTCTCCAGACCATCAGCCATCCCCACTTGGGAGATCAGAGCCCCAGGAGTGAGGCCTGTGGGGCAATATCCTTTAGGGTTCCTCTGCATGTGAGGTGCCATCCAAAACTATCTGGACAAGTGTTCTAGGCTATAGGTTTTTGCACTGAATTGGTGTTCACCAAAAACTGTTGGAGAAGATGTGATCTATGCACTGGGGCATTATCAAGATGGAGCTACTAGTCATCATTCCTGTGCCACTCTGACATCTTACAAGAAAAAGGACATTTCCACAATATGTCCAAAGTAGGACTTGATACTCCGTGTTGATGCGTGTGCCTTTTTCTGCCTACAGTTGTGGACAGCTTTATTAGCATCCTTACATTTTCGATAGGTTGTGTACCATATCTTGAGATAGAATTGGAAATATCCTAACTGTAATTCATCATGATGTTTTAGGAGTACATTTCAAGGTACACAACACAAGAGAGATTTCTGTGCAATTGAGATGTCATACTTTTTGAGCACAACACACATGATGACATGGACAGCATTACTGTCACCCTTCACTGATATTTGGTGTCACAAACCTTGGCAGTGAGGACAGTCTGCAAGCTTTTATGGCAGCCAATGCTTAAGTTTCTTACATCTTTCTGCTGGTAATGTCTCCCACTCTTCAAATAAGATTTCTTTGAGCTCATGAATGTTTCTGGTATTCCTTTAACCAATGACAGATATCAGCTCTTTCCAAAGAGTTTCAATTGGATGGAGATCATGACTCATTGCTGGCCATTTTCACAGAGGCCATTTGGTCCTCTGAAACTATGACTTTGTACTGTAGGATGCATGTCCTGGGTTATTGTGCTGTTATGGAACCCATGAGCTTTAACTCAGACCTAGCTTTCTGAGCCTAGGTAGCACATTCCACACAGAAAAACCTTGGTAGTTCTGTGATCTCATGATTCCTTGCATACGCTTCTGGCATCCAGTACATGAGGCAACAAAAAGAACATGCAGCATTATGGCACATCTACCATATTTAACTGTGGACAGGTTTTTTTTCCCTAGAACCCGCATTCCTTTACCTTTATCTCAGTGGTCTGCATTGGCAAAGAGGTCATGTTTGGTTTCCTCTATCCACACAACATTTTCACAGAAGGTCTGTTGTTTCTCAAGGTGGCTTTGGGCAAAGATCAGGTGTGCCTTTTTAGGTCTGTGTTTGAGCAGTGGGGTCCTGCTCAGCCTTGGGCAATGAGGTCCTTCTTTGTTTAGTACATGGCATACGGTGCAGGTTGAAACCACTCCTCCAGATTGATGCAAGTCCACCTTAGGCTCTTTGGATGTTGCATGGGGTGTTTTGGCCACAGTCTGCACCAAAGACTTCTAGGATTCTTTTATCTCACCACATCCTGGGAGGTTCTTGAAAGTTCCATGAGCAGAGACGTTCACAATAACATGGCATACTGTTGACATAGAAATCCTGAGGTCCTTCATGATAGCCTGTACAGCTTTGAAATTTAATGTTAGGTTGATATTGGCTTTTTGGATGGTCTCAGCCAGCTCTCTTGCCTTCACCATTGTGAAAACTGGAACAATGAATGAATATGGACATTTTACACATTAGAGCCATCATTTATTGGTTGATTCCAGTCATGTGACTATTAACAGTTGATCACATTGCCTCTCATGTTACTGCAATGGGATTAGGATTCTTCCTCTTACAAAGGATGTGAATAGTTTATAAGGGTGGCAATAATCATCTCCTGGCAATGTCACAGTTTTTTAAATCTTTCTGACTAATGTCTCATTTTATTGATCTTTTTTATTGGAATCATTTATGTGTCACATATCTGTACAAATATCGTCTCAAGCCATTTCACTGGGCACTTTTCTTTAGGAAATATGTGACATTTAGGGGTTGGATTGGGAGGCTGCCAATATTGTTGACCACAACTGTACTCATGCTGAACAAGACGCTGCTAATCCACAAAAACTGCAATCACGACATTCCCATAGCTCCTCTCCTGGTATCCATTATCAAGTTTGGGAGAGTCTGGAGTCTGGTATTGTGAAGATTTACTCTTAATTTCTGAGTCATAACCAGACATCCATGAACATTTGACCACTGATAATCATTTGGATGGACACAGAGTCGTTTTATCCACATTCTGACATCTCCCTGGCTGCTGGCAGGCCATCTTCATTTTGTTCTGAGTCCAGGACTTTCTGCAGAGACTCTTCAGACATATACCTCATCCACAAAGTGACAATATGACTGTACTTTGTGCAGTAGAAAATGTTTCAATATCCTCAGCAAGTGCATCATAATGCAGCACAGTGCTTCAATTTTGTCTTGCCCATGTGCAGCCTTCCAGAACATTCATCAGCGTGCAGTCTTTGGCAAACATCTGAACATACTTGGACCAGTCATGGAGTGGGACACAACTACAACATTCATCCACATACACTGGATGCAATTTGCCATACATTTCTTTGCAGACATCTACACAGCTCACACAGAGTTGAACTCAAATTAGCAGTTCACCTTTTCCCAGTCATCATGTATGTCACAGACTACTTTGACAGAATACCCAATATCATAGGATTACTGCAATGTACTGTTGTGATGAAGGCATGCCACATTCAGCAAATGCACATCACATAACTGTATCAGTGCATGCCTGATAGGTGCAACAAATATTGTACTATAGCAAAACAACACATGCAATAGTTTTGGATGACACCTTGTATGGCCTGTCCCTCCCTTGAGTTAGATGCCTTCAGTCCAGCAGTGCACAGTGTTACACGGTTCCTCTATGAACTGTGCATTTCAGACAAATCACAGAGATGGTCATGTTTCTTCACAGGTGATGGAACAACATAGCAGGCGTAATTGTGATCAGACATGATAATTTCACTGACTGCCATTACTTGCTGCAAACAGATCTAAGCTCCCTACAGTGATGCAGCTCTGATCATTATATGCATATAATTTATAGATTACACATGTTGATTTGCCTCTCGTTTCTACCACAGGCTGCTTCACATTAGTGACACATATTGGATTTACAGTAGCATTCATGGTGCCCCCAGATCAAACGCTTAGACCTCCATTGCGTTTGAGGAGACCACTGACTTTTCTTTCACATTCTGGGTATCAGTAGAGGGCAGGGGCTTCTGCATCTGCAGGATTCATTACCGACATCAGGACACACATATGCTTAGGGTCTTGTCTTCATAGTTGTTTGGACAGTACATTGTGTCTGCAAGCATGGACATCACAATCATACCCTGCAGATTACATGACTGTATGACGGCTCATGCAGTACATTGCAATTTGTCATGCTCCTGCAGGCTATTTGTCCAGGACATCAGAATTCGACATGTCAGTGATAGTGCATAATACATGCAGGCCAAGGACTTTGCCTCCTTCACAAAAATGCAGTACACATTGCCACATCCCACTCCTGTGATGGTGATCTGCAAACATGATCAAACATTCTTTGCTTCATATGTTCAGCGTGACAGACAGTTCATTTTACAGACATGACTGGACAATAGTGGAGTCAATTCATGTGAGTGAGTCTGTGACACCATGACATATCACAGTACAGCTCCTGGGCTAACACCCCTAGTGTGGCCAGACCCTATTTGGTTGCAGAGCATTTGGCGATGGTATGCTACACATACAAATTAGTCACTATCATCTCCTGCCATCATGGCTTAAGAACATAAGAACATAAGTTATGCCATACTGGGTCAGACCAAGGTCCATCAAGCCCAGTATCCTGTTTCCAACAGTGGCCAATCTAGGTCATACATACCTAGAGGTTTCCCCAAAAGACAAAGGTTCCACAATACTTGTATTGGGTCAAGCATTGATATCCTGGGTCCCTTCTGAATAATGGTTTATGGACCTTTCCTCCAGGAACTTGTCCAAACCTTTTTTAAACCCAGCTACACTAAGAGTCTTTTCTATATCCTCCGGTAACAAATTCCAGAGTTTGATTGCACGTTGAGTGAAAACATATTTTCTTTTATTAGTCTTAAATAGTTGACCCTGTAACTTCATTGCATGTCTGCTAGCCTTTCTATATTCTGATAATGTAAACAATCGATCTACGTTTACCCGTTCCACTCCGTTCATTAATTTATCGACTTCTATCATATCTCCCCTCAGCTGTCTCTTTTCCAGGTTAAAGAACCCTAACCTTTTTAGCCTTTCTTCATAGGGGTATCCTTCCATAAAAGGTAAAACCAAAATATTACATCAACACCAGAATCTTAGCCCACATCACGGGAGTTATCTATTGGCAAGGTGAAGGAAAAAAAATAAAAAATAGAAACTAAGTCAAAAAAGACCATATATTAGGAGGATACATCTATACTTCGTGCCTTAATTAAACCCTGTCTATCAAGTAAAAAACGTTCCAAATGTGATACCTCAAGGAAAACATAAGAAGTGCCCTCATAAGTAATCAGGCACTTACACGGAAATTTTAAGAAAAAAGTAGCACCCAGCTCAACCACGCGCGACTTTAAAGATAGAAACTGTCTGCGTCGCAGCTGGGTGCTACGAGACACATCCGGAAAGATATTTACTTTTTGTCCGCAAAACAGCGCAGACTTCACCTTAAAGAAAGCTTTCATAATCCTTTGCTTGTCCGTAGCAAACGCTAAGGTAACTAGCAAAGTTGAACGAGTATTTATAGTATCAGAGGAATCCTCTAGAAACTCAGTATAATTCACTACATTGGGAACAATTTCATCTAATTCACCCTCTATGGGGTTAGCTTTTTAGTGGCCAAAGGAATATAGTAAATCTGCGACACATTCACTACATCAGATAGAGCAAGCACTTCCTTTACATACTTATCAAAGAGGATTTTTGGAGACAATAGAGAGGTACAGGGAAAATTCAGGAATCTTAAATTACTCATTCGGATGGAGTTCTCAAGGGATTCCATCTTGGAATGTAAGTACAGGGAGTCTTTAATTCCCGTCACATTAGTAGCCTGTAACATATGCACCTGAGACTCCACCTTTACAACTGCTTTGTCTATCAAGGACACTTTCTCATCAAGTTGCTGAACAGCAGTTACAGCATCTTGCGAGAAAAGAGTAAACAAATTAATAACAGTAGATACTTTAGAGTTAATGCACTGCAAAGCCCCCCAGAGATGTTTTAAAGTAATTTCGGAATCAGCAGGTAGGGCTGGAAGTTCAAAAGAAACATCCAGCACAGCCGGCTGAATCGGAACAGGCAACTTAATTACAATTGTATCCCTTACTAAAGCCTCCGCTGAGACCCCAGAACTGGAAGCAGCACTGAAGAGAGGACAGGGTGGAGGGGATCTCCCTCCAGGGCTCAAAGATGCCCCTTCCGGAGAGGACTGCGCTAGGGGGAGGGGAGCAAAATGTTTGTCCAACGGACCAAGCGGTTTACCAGCACCTGGTTCAACCGCTGGAGTTTTGCTCTGTGGTTTGCCCTTTCTTTTCCCCATACTAACAAGCAAACAAAACTACTCACAACCTTCAATAAGGGGTCACCAACACCCTCACACTCTGCACTTAGCTGGAATGGAAACACCCGGATGATGTCATCAAGATGGCGTCGAAGGGGCGTCTAAGGGGCAGAACCTGCCCCTTAGACACGCCCCTTAAAACACGCCCCACGGCCGCGCTCCACGGTCGCGGAGAGGGCTACCTGAGAATTTATACAGGAAAATCAAAGTCCCCTCGAACAGCAGGCTGTCCCCGGAGTGCCTGAGATGGTCCGGCAATCACAGCGAAGCAGTCACAGCACTTCCCCAGCCCCCGACAGGGAACACACTCCTCCAACTCACTTCAAACAGAGAACTCCGTAGAAGAGATGAAACAGCACAGAGTTTAAAGAGCTCCAAAGGTCCCCTCGAACAGCAGGCTGTCCCCAGAGTGCCTGAGATGGTCCGGCAATCACAGCGAAGCAGTCACAGCACTTCCCCAGCCCCCGACAGGGAACACACTCCTCCAACTCACTTCAAACAGAGAACTCCGTAGAAGAGATGAAACAGCACAGAGTTTAAAGAGCTCCAAAGGTCCCCTCGAACAGCAGGCTGTCCCCGGAGTGCCTGAGATGGTCCGGCAATCACAGCGAAGCAGTCACAGCACTTCCCCAGCCCCCGACAGGGAACACACTCCTCCAACTCACTTCAAACAGAGAACTCCGTAGAAGAGATGAAACAGCACAGAGTTTAAAGAGCTCCAAAGGTCCCCTCAAACAGAAGGCTGTCCCCGGAGTGCCTGAGATGGTCCGGCAATCACAGCGAAGCAGTCACAGCACTTCCCCAGCCCCCGACAGGGAACACACTCCTCCAACTCACTTCAAACAGAGAACTCCGTAGAAGAGATGAAACAGCACAGAGTTTAAAGAGCTCCAAAGGTCCCCTCGAACAGCAGGCTGTCCCCGGAGTGCCTGAGATGGTCCGGCAATCACAGCGAAGCAGTCACAGCACTTCCCCAGCCCCCGACAGGGAACACACTCCTCCAACTCACTTCAAACAGAGAACTCCGTAGAAGAGATGAAACAGCACAGAGTTTAAAGAGCTCCAAAGGTCCCCTCGAACAGCAGGCTGTCCCCGGAGTGCCTGAGATGGTCCGGCAATCACAGCGAAGCAGTCACAGCACTTCCCCAGCCCCCGACAGGGAACACACTCCTCCAACTCACTTCAAACAGAGAACTCCCATAGGGGTATCCTTCCATCCCCTTTACCATTTTGGTGGCTCTTCTCTGAATCTTTCCAATAACACTATATCTTTTTTAAGATACGGCGACCAGAATTGCACACTATATTCAAGGTGCAGTCTCACCATGGAATGATATAGAGGCATTATAATATCCTTTGTTTTATTTTCCATTCCTTTCCTTATGATACCTAGCATTCTATTTGTTCTCTTGGCCGCCGCTGCACACTGGGCGGAGGGTTTTAACATGTTATCCACAATGATGCCTAAATCTTTTTCCTGGGTGGTGGTTCCTATTGTGGAAACTTGCATCGTGTAACCATAGTTTGGATTGTTCTTCCCTAGGTGCATAACTTTGCACTTGTCCACATTAAATTTCATCTGCCATTTTGATGCCCAGTCTTCCAATTTATCAAGATCCTCTTGTAATTTTCCACAATCCTCTTGGGTTTTAACAACTTTAAATAGTTTATGTCATCTGTAAATTTGATAACCTCACTCGTTATTCCCTCTTCCAGGTCATTTATGAATATGTCAAAAAGCAGCGGACCCAGCACAGATCCCTGGGGTACACCACTATTCACCTTTCTCCATTGGGAAAATTGGCCATTTAGCCCTACCCTCTGCTTTCTATCTTTTAACCAGTTCCTGATCCACAATAGTACACTGCCTCCTATCCCATGACTCTTTAGTTTTGCCAAATATCTCTGATGAGGGACCTTGTCAAAGGCTTTCTGAAAGTCCAAATACACTATATCAACCAATTCACCTTTGTCTACCTGTTTATACACACCTTCAAAAAAACATAACATATTTGCAAGACAAGATCTTCCTTGTCTAAAGCCATGTTGGCTGTCTCCCATTAAGCCATGACTATCAATATGTTCAGCAATTTTGTTCTTTATGATGGTTTCTAGCATTGTTCCCAGTACTGATGTCAGACTCACCGGTCTGTAGTTTCCCGGATCACCCCTGGAACCCTTTTTAAAAATTGGCGTTACATTCACCATCCTCCAATCTTCAGGTATTACAGATAATTTAAATGATATTTCACAGATTACTAATAGCAGGTCTGCAATCTCATATTTCAGTTCTTTCAACACCCTTAGATGTATATCATCCGGCCTGGGTGATTTGCTGCTCTTCAGTTTATCTAATAGTTGTAATACATCTTCCCGATGTATCGATATTTCCTTCAATTCTTCCACACCTTTAAATATCAATTCAGTCATGGCCTACTTCATTTGTCAGGCAGTATATGTTTATATGTCCCACTGTCTGCTTATTAGAACACCTAATGCAAATATGTGGAGAAGCTGCTGCAGGGCAATGTGACCCATAGGTTTTTCAGGATTTGTGGCTTACAATAAATCAAATGACAGAAACATTATGCAGCTCACATGACCTACAAAGAGACAGGACAGGGATGCAGAGGCACAGGGGCATGATCCATGCTTGTCAGACTATTTAACAGAGTAGTCTTACATCTGAGGATCCCTAACCATCATACATTCTATATACATTGTGGTCAGCAAGTTGGCAGTATCCTCTGCATTACAATAAATTCCTAACACACTATCAATAGACTTCAACATCCACTGTAAGGTGTTCACATCTAGATTTGTATAATCCATTCCCCTTCGTCCCTTCCTGGGTCATTACACATCACACCTTTATTAGATAGCATTTGCTACTGTGGGCCAGACATATGTATAACACATGCACACATGTGATACTGGCATCAGGGATGTTCTAGTGATGTTTTCCACCCTTGTCAGAACTTCAGTTCAGACCCCCACACATCATCTCACCTTGGAGATGGGGCATAATGGCAATCATTCAATGGAGAAGATACACTACTAAATGCCTTGCGGTGGTCTAGGGCTTCCAAATTCCAGCAAACAGCACCATGACCCATGATCCACACAGACTTCCCCCCATGCTAAAGTATTGCCAATCACCATCAGCTTCATTCATGCTAATCGCTTCGATATGCTGCATGCATGTCCCCTTAGGGCTGGCCTCTCCCAACCCCTGGCCTTCAAACATAATTTCCAGCCCCTCTGATAAGGATATTAAGAACATAAGAACATAAGATATGCCATAGTGGGTCAGTCCAAGGTCCATCAAGCCCAGTATCCTGTTGCCAGCAGTGGCCAATCTAGGTCACAAATACTTAGCAGTTTCCCCAGGTTCCACAATTCTTGTATTGGGACAAGCAGTAGATTTCCTGGGTCCCCTTTAATTATGGTTTATGTACCTTTCCTCTAGGAACTTGTCCAAACCTTTTTTACATCTGTCTATGCTAACAGCTTTTACTACGTCCTCTGGTAACAAATTCCAAAGTTTGATTATACATTGAGAGAAAAAATATTTTCTCGTATTAGTCTTATATGGGTTACACTGTATCTTCATTGCATGTCCCCTAGATTTTCTACATTTTAATGGCGTGAACAATCGATCTACATTTACCCGTTCCACTCCATTCATTAATTTATAGACATCTATCATATCTATCTTTTGGAGGGGCATCAGTGGCAGGCCACAAGGGCACCTGCATGCAATAGAATTGATCCAGTCACAATGAGTGAAATGCTGGGGCTTGAAAAACTTTTTTCTTGCAATCATAACTCACTCTACAATCCTAGCCAGGTATTTGGTTTCACTAATAGGTTGGCCAACACTGCTTGACATTCCTGAGCCCCAAACTCCCAACCTTGGGTGTATGGGGTAGTTGCAGTGCAACTGTGATAGCAGAGGAAACTGGCATATGAATGTTACAGCATGACACTTCACAAAGATATGGAATCACCCTGTTGAGCCAGGGCAACAGTCTTCATTCTATGAGCACAGCCTGTGTTGACTCATCAGGGTTTGTAGCATCCAGTTGTCTCAGTTTGGATCATTGAGAATTTGACAGAACACACAAGCCCTGATTATAAATGTTATTTTTGCAGTGACCAGTGAATGGCTGCTTACAACCCTCGGTGGGTGATATGTATGTCATTGTTCACATTCATGATTTCCTATGCATTTGGTTGATCCTCTCAGACATCCCATACAAGCTTGTGAGTTGACTCATCCCATACAGATTACATTTGACCATGTTGCCATACTATAGGGGTTCAGATATGTAGCTCTGCTTCTCTTCCCCCAAATTCTATCCCAGGCAGACCACACCACACCTCAGCAGATGAAGCTCCTACATTTGATGGAGGTATGCCAAATTTGCAGCTGCTATTATGCTATCTGCAGGAGCTGCAATGCTATATCACACAACAGCTATATCAGGGACAGAGACTGGGTTAACTTCTCTCACACAACAGACCAATTTAGTGACATTCATGCTCTCATAGGTTGGATCATCATTATGCCTGTGTAACCCTGAAGTTAGTACACATGTCAGTACTGCAGCTGCTCCTGCTCACCCAGACATTTTCTTGGCAGGATTTGGGTGTTCAACACTTTCTAATTCCACACTGGATGAGGATGAAGGGGGATAGACACAGAGGTAATATGTAAACATATTGCTTTACAGAAAGAATGGTACATGCGTAGAATAGTCTCCCAGTGGGGTGGTAGAAATAAGGACAGTTTCTGGATTCCAACATGCATGGGACAAGCCCAGAGAATCTGTAACAGAAAGAATGCAGCTATTATATTTGGATTTGGTGTCACTTCGTCCCGCGTCACTTTGTCCCGATCAGATAATACTGGCGTCATTTAGTCCAATATTATAACACAAAAGTAATTAAAAAATAAAGGTATTGGGAGTCAGTGAACATTTTTCGGCATGGGTGCGATATAGTCTCATACTGCTGTATTTTAACTGCAGCCTACTGTATTTGCAGTGAGGTTAACATAAATGCTAATGCATTCAAAATTAAATACATGGATAAAAAGAACATGTGTATGTGAATTGATCTGCACTTAGTACATCATTCCAGTTTCAGTAAAATGTCAATTTTTGAGAAAAGTAGTAAACCAACTAGGTAGCTCTTGGAAAAGGCAAGTCATCAACACCCTAATTTGGGCTGAGCTGCAATTCAGCTAGAAGCCCAAAGAGCAACAGAAAGTTTCTAAACAACAACGGATGTCAAAACGGAACAATGATGCGTAACTAGTGTGGGAGTAGGGGACAGTGAGCAGACAGCATCATTCTCCCTTGCACAGCCATAACTTTTAGAAATGATTGTACATAGTTTAAACCAGATCTGACAAGGAATTGGGAACCAGTGAACATCTTTCAGCATCGGTGCGATATGGTCTCATAGTGCTGTATTTGTCTGTGCTCTGTAGGGTAAAATATAGGCGTTTCTGGCATGTCTATTTTATCTGCAATAAAGATTCTGTCTTTATTGCCATGGTTTAGTACTGGGTAAAATATAGGGACATGGTTTGCAGGAACCACTGCTGGGACTTGAACATGTGACCTTCTGCCTCTGAACACACTGCCTGGGTGTACTGCACCAAACTGTTGCCACAGGGGCAGATCATTACCTGGGGATACCATGACTGTTCTTCAGACAGACCTTGTCTGTTGCAGTGCACGGCACCCACCTAAATGGGAC
Source organism: Ichthyophis bannanicus (assembly GCA_033557465.1). Taxonomy (NCBI): domain Eukaryota; kingdom Metazoa; phylum Chordata; class Amphibia; order Gymnophiona; family Ichthyophiidae; genus Ichthyophis; species Ichthyophis bannanicus. The sequence continues at coordinate 125,730,326 of CM066034.1, read as the reverse complement.
TTGGCCGTGGTCTGCTGTGGGCAGATGCCACTGCCCCCTCTGCCACCAGCACCCCTCTGCCACCATGCTGACATGCCCTTCTGCCGGTGGTGTTGGTGGTGCGCAGTCCCAGGCCATCCAGTGTGACGGTAGGCGGCTGCCTATGGTGCGTGATATGGGGTAGGGGTGCCTGCATAGACAGCCATGCTTCCCCCCCCCCCCCCCGGCACCGCCTGCCAATGTTATGTGCCCTTTGGGGTACTTGCTGGATACTGTCCCCTGTGACACTGTGAGACACACACTCATGGCCATGTTTGCCCTTGATCAGTTGCTGTCTTGCTGGTTTTCCCCTTCTACATTCCTATGTGTTACCTAGGCATTTGCCTAGCCCACCCTGTGCCCCAGCTGCCACACTGCATGTCCCGCCTGCAGCCCCCGTACCCCATTTGCAGCCTCACCGTAGTGTCCTCTCGTACTTTGGCACTATGATGTTGCTGCACATGTATCACTACTATCACTTTTCTTGGTTTCCCTGCCTTTGCTGAACATTGCTGACTGAAATGGTCTCTCTCCCCTGCAAATGTTCCTCTAGCGCGAGGTTTTCACTGGCACTAATTTTCAGACCTTCATTTCACAGCGTTAGTGTGCAAGGGGCCTCTCCCCGCCCACTCTCTGCCCATTGACCCCTTATCTCCGTCCCTGGGGAGCCTTACTCAGCTGTCTAGGGAGCCTTGCCCCACCCTCCGCATACCTTATCGCCGCCGGAGATGTTATCATGCAATATGTGACGTTCTCGCATGGTAATGTGCCATTATCGTGCGATAACATCACGTATCACGCAATAATATCACAGCTGCGCCATTAGCGCCATTTAGTAAACATACCCCTATGTGTCCGCTTCTTTATTTACTAGGAGGGAACCCACCTACTTGATTTGGCTTACTGAGTGGCTGTTATCGAACTTAGAAAATAGTTTGTGTTAACAATTTATTGGTACTAGCTTCTGACTGGTTAGGTGGGCTCAGGATCTCAGGTTCCCTTCTTTCAACATCTTATTCTCTCACTTGCAGGGCTCCCCAGGGTTCGGTGTTGGCCTCACTAATCTTTAACATCTTCCTTGCACAACTTGCTCTCTTGGTGCAGCAGTTTGGGATATTGACCTATTACTATGCCAACAATATATTACTGATTCTCCACACTGACTCTCTATCCCCAATCTCACCCCTCTGAATGACAGTCTGGCTCATATAGCCTTCTGGTTTCATACAAACCACCTCAAAAGCAATCCCAAGAAAACAACATCAACATGGCTGACTGGTCCCACAGCCTCACCCTCTCTCTCGCCCCTACTCAGTGGGACCCATATTTCACTATCTCCTTCCTTTAAATATCTTGTTTTTATTCTTGATTCCACCCTGACTTTTCACCTATACATCAGGTCTATTCTCAACCGTTCCTTTCTCTCCGACAGATCAGAGCAGTCTGCTCATTCCTGTGCTTGGATATATTTAAATATCTCTATCATGTCTCCTCTATCCCGCCTTTCCTCTAAAGTATGCGTATTGAGATCTTTAAGTCTGCTCCTGTATGCCTTATGACTAAGTTCACTGACCATTTTGATAACCAACCTCTGCACTATCTCCATCCTGAAGGTGTGGTCTCCAGAATTTCCATACAATATTCCAAATTAGGTCTCACCAAAGACTTATACAGAGGCACTATCACCTCCATTTTTCTGCTGGCCATTCTTCTCCCTATGCACTCAAGCATCCTTTTGGCTTTTGCCATCACCTTTTCAACAATTTAGTCACTTTAAGATCATCAGAAACAATCACGCCCAGATCCTGCTCTTCTTTGATAGACAGAAGTTCTATACCCTTATAATGTACCGCTCCCTTGGATTTTTGCAGCTCAAATGTATGACCCTGCATTTTTTTAAGTTAAATCTCAGCTGCCAAATTCTTGACCATTCTTCAATCTCAGCTAGATTTCCCCTCATGCTATCTACTCTTTGGGTATCTATCTATTACACATTTTGTTATCATCCACCAAGAGGCAAAACTTACTTGACAGCCCTTCCGCAATATCACCAACAAAAATGTTAAAACTGAAAGGAGATATTTTATTGGCAACCAACCTTTTTGTTAAAATGGTAAATAAAGGTAAAAGGAAAAGGAGACCGCTATAGCTTTCGAAAGAAGTAGCTGAAAAGGTGAAGAAAAAGAGGGAGGCCTTCATGAAAAACAAGAGATCACAGAGAAGGGAAGACAGGCATCTATATTTGGAAAAACTTCGAGAAGCTAGCAAAGTAGTCAGGAAAGCAAAGATTCAAAAAGAGGAGGAAATAGCTAATGCAATAAAATGGGGGGATAAGACATTTTTCAGATATGTTAGTGAGAAGAGGAAGGGCAAAAGTGGTATTGTCAGACTCAAGGGTGAAGGGGAGGAATATGTAGAAGCTGATGAGGATAAAGCGGATTTGCTTAACAAATATTTCTGTTCTGTGTTCACAGATGAAGAACCAGGAGCAGGACCTCAGAAAACACCCACAAACAGGAACAGAAGCGAGGAACATATTGAACAATTTTCAGAAGACTGTGTTCATGAGAAACTAGCTCAAAGTAAAGTAGACAAAGCGATGGGACCGGATGGGATACACCCTAGAATTCTGAGGGAACTTGGGGACGTTCTAGCAGCTCCACTGACTGACCTTTTCAATGCCTCGTTGGAGTCGGGAGTGGTGCCAAAGGACTGGAGAGAGACTCATGTGGTGCCTTTACACAAAAGTGGAAGTAAGGATGTGGTTAAAAACTACAGGGTGGTTTGTTTAACTTCAGTGCTGTGTAAATTATTGGAAACACTGCTGAAAGAGAAAATAGTGAGGTTTCTGGAGTCCAGCAGATTACAGGATCCGAGGCAGCATGGATTCACCAGAGGCAGGTCTTGTCAGACAAATCTGATTCATTTCTTTGACTGGGTGACCAGGGAGTTGGACCAAGGGAGAGTCCTTGATGTGGGGTATTTAGATTTCAGTAAAGCCTTTGACACTGTTCCTCACAGGTGACTTATAAACAAACTGAGCACCCTAGGGATGGACCCTATATTTACTGCTTGGGTTAGAAATTGGTTGAGTGGGAGGCGACAAAGAGTACAGGTAAATGGAGCTCACTCTGAGGAGAAGGATGTTACCAGTGGTGTAAACCAGGGATCCGTCCTTGGTTCGATTCTTGTTTACATCTTTGTTAGTGATATAGCGGAAGGGCTGTCGGGTAAGGTTTGCCTTTTTGCGGATGATACCAAAATCTCCAATAGAGTAGTCACCCAGGAAAGTGTAGATAACATGAGGAGGGATCTAGCTAAGCTTGAAAATGGTCTAGAATCTTGCAGCTGGGATTTAATGTTAAAAAATGTAAGGTCATGCATTTGGGCTGCAGCAATCAAAGGGAGCAATATAGTATAGGGGGTGAAGTACTTTTGTCCACTAAAGAAGAGCGGGACCTGGACGTTGTTATTTCTGATGATCTTAAAGTAGCTAAACAGGTAGAAAAGGCGACGGCAAAAGCTAGAAGAATGCTTGGGTGCATATGGAGATGAATGGCTAGCAGAAAAAAGGAGGTGATAGTGCCTCTGTATAAGTCTTTGGTGTGACCTCATTTGGAGTATAGTGTGCAATTCTGGATACCGCACCTACAAAAGGATGTGAACAGGATGGAGATGGTGCAGAAGATGGCTACCAAAATGGTTAGTGGTCTTCATTATAAAGCATATGAGGACAGACTTAAGGATCTTAATATGTACACCTTAGAGGAAAGGCGGGATAGAGGTGATATGATTGAGATGTTTAAATACCTCTGTGGCATAAATGTTCAGGGGGAGAGCCTCTTTCAATTGAAAGCAAGTTCTGCTATGAGGGGCCATTGGATGAGGGTGAAGGGGGATAGATTCAGGAGTGATTTGCGGAAATATTTCTTTATGGAAAGCGTGGTGGATCCGTGGAATAGTCTCCCAGAGGAGGTGGTAGAGATGAGCAAACAAAGGCACAAGGAGCAAGGGTGTAGAGGGTCACCTCTTTATTGGAAAAATATAGCCCCAATGTGTTTCGGCAAAGTTGCCTTCTTCAGGGGGCACACATCTTAAAATAAAACACATAATATTAACATTGATAAAATAAGATAAACAATAAGCAACATCCAAAGTGTAAAAAATGTCAGGTCAATCAATCAATCAATCAATAAATAAATAAATAGTACATTCTCACTAACATTAAAAGTCAAACAGTATAGACTATAACAAGTTAGTTAATGTTAAAAATATGACAAAATAAGATATGTGTGTATAATTCATAAGACAACAACTATCAGGACATAAAAGTACAAATAAAGATAAAACACATAAAATAAACTATAGCTCGAGAGAGTGATTCAAAGGAACCGAACCTAAAGCCTTGATAAAAAATGTATAAAGTGAAAGAGCGATTACTCACAGGAGGCAATGTGTAACTCAAAGGGGTATGTTTACTAAACTGCGGTAACGCAGCAGCAGCTACGTTAAGGCGCGTTATGTAAGTTAAGGCGCCTTAATATTACATAGCGCACCTTAACGTTCCCGGCCCCGGTAAGTCCAGAAAAGGGTGGAGAGAGGGCGGAGAGAAGGGGTCAATGGGCGGGGAGTGGGCAGGGGGAGGTCCCTTTCACACTAACATGGAGAAATTAAGGGCTGAATCCTAACGCAACTGAAAACCTGGGATTAGCACACATTTGCAAGAGAGAGAAACTATTTCAGTGTCAGCAATGTACAGCATAGGCAGCGAGCCCAAGAAAGGTGATAGTAGTGCTCCATTTGCAGCAACAGCATAGTGTCCAGGTATGAAAGTCCACTATGGTGATGGTGTAAATGGGCCATGGGCGCTGCAGGCGGGACATGCAGTGGGGGATACTGGGGCACAGGGTGGACTAGGTGGTTGCCGAGGTGGCACATAGGAATGCAGAAAATGGAAACCTGCAAGACAGTAACTGACCAGGGTCAGACATGCCCATGGCTCACAGTGTCCCATCCAGGAGACATTACCCAGCACGTATCCCAAGGGGCACATAACATTGACAGGTGGTGCCAGGGGAAGCATGGACATCTATGTAGGCTCCCCTGCCCCAGAACCCACACTTAGGCAGCTGCCTACCTGCCCCCTGAATGGCCTGGGATGGTGCACCACCGGCACCGACAGCATATGGTCATGGTGACATGGCAGAGGGGGTGGGTGATTGTGCTGGAGGGAGCAGTGGCACCCATCTGCAGTGGACCTAGGCCATGCCCTGTACCAGTACGTGGTGTGTATTGCAACAGAAGAGGTCTGGCTGAGGAACATAAGGGTAGCCCCAGGGACAACTATGCTGCTGTGGCAACAGTGTGGTGCAGTACACCCAGCTAGCATGTCCAAGAGCAGAGGGTCAGAGGTTCAGGTCCCATCTGTGGATCCTGCAGAGCATCTCCCCATAGTTTTAGCTCACAATGCAGCCACAACAACAACATGGGCAAACCGCAACGCAGTGGTGCACAGGGGTACGGACATCTACTCACAAGGGCTCCACTATCACAGCTTCATGGAGTGTCAGGCTGTTAGTCCCAGCACAGAGCTGCAGTTATCACCAGAGCACTACTACTACTACCCCCTGTACAGATTAGCAATGTTGGCACTGTGATCAGGACCAGTGCGGCGTGTAGGGTTGTCAAACACCTCCATCTCTGCACAATGCTGAGATAGGTGTGGGAGTGTGTGTATGTCTCTCCATTGTTTTGTGTCTGCCAACACCTCACTGAGCCCACATTGCTCACACTGCTTCCAGCATTAGCCTGCAAATGTGCATAATGAGGAGCAAGGTATTGTGGGTATGGCCCAGACAGGGCGGATTGGCCAGGGGGGGGTTCACTCTCACTCTGACTGATCGGTGACCATGGCATGTCTATGTTCCCACATAGTGCCACGTGTTATTTGATTTCCAGTGCTACCTGTGTGTTCCCAGTTCTGGGGGCCCAATCACAGGGATATATGCATGGTGTCTGTGCATAGGGCTCCTCTGTGAGCATGCACTATAGACTGGTTAGTGGGTTGTTTGCAGTTCACCTGTGCATGATGGGAACACCTTGTAGGATGCTGCAGGTGCAGTCTGACTGTGCTGTCTGCTGATGAATGGCAGACAGTGGCATGGGGCTGTTGAGCCGTCCCCTGCTTACCCCAAGCATCATTGCTGGTCTGCAATGGTCACAGGTATGGCACTGGCCCAGCAGCCCTAGAGGGCTGTCATCCGCCAGCAGGACTGTGGTTGCTGGTTCTACAGCCATTCTGAAGGGTGCATGCATCTGTCCCACCACACCCTCATCTTCAAAAGGGGTGATTGAGGCCTCTTAGGATATATAGTGCATACCACTTAGACCCATAGCGGCAGTGCTACATAGCCTTCGTGCTAGTCTAGACACCCCACTGACCTGATAACAAGTACCCATGGCAGCCAGACCATAACTCCAGGCACTCACTAATCTGGGTGGTGTCTGGTCCCCCAAGGCCATATGTGACTGCAGTACACAGCTGGAACAGATGCACCTTCAGTTGCACTGCTGGAGAGACCTGTCACACACTGGCAGCAGGACCTATCTCTAGCACCACATGTACTGTGGACCTAGTGCTGGGCGCCCATCCTATCCCTCAGGGTGCACACAGAACCTGCAAAATGGCATGGTCTGTAGCTACTCTGTGCTAGCATCACACACTATCAGTCCATCTTACAACGCTGCAGTACCGGAGAGGTGTAGACCCCATTTGGTGGTCAGCTGTAGGCCGTTGTTCTGAATCTGTAATGCATCATGGGTGCTGATGGGGTTACCCTATCCTGGCACACAGAGCAGACGGTTTGTGCGGTGACCTGCAGTCCTTCTGTACCCAGCCATGGCTGTGCAACAAGTCATAGACGTATAGCTTACTGGTTAGTACACTGACATTCTAGGTGGAGGTCATGGGTTCAATTCCTCATTGTTCCCTCCTGTCCAAGGCAGATATTTTGCTTGCCTGTGACAGTCATATCTTTGCAGATCCGTGCTGCCAGCCCATAGTACCCTCACCACAGTTGCCAGCAATCCTTATAATGCGTTATAAGGCTCCTAATTAGGCACAGTACAAGGCACGTTATAAGGCACGTTACAAGGCGCCTTATTAGGCAAAGTACAAGGCACATTAGTGGAGGAGTAGCCTAGTGGTTAGAACACTGGCTTGGTAATCAAGCAACCAGGGTTCGATTCCCACTAGCACTCCTTGTGGCCTTGGGCAAGTCACTTAACCCTCCATTGCCTCGGAAGAAAGGCCTGGCAATCTACTTCCAGTGACACTGCCAAGAAAACCCAGGAGCCTCTGGGTCACCAGGAGTCAGGACTGACTCAAAGGCACACATTGCATATTACAAGGCACCTTACTGTCACAGTACAAGGCGCATTATTAGGCACAGTACAAGGCACATGCCTTGTACTGTGCCTTATAACTCACATTACCTGACATGCTTGCCATAATGATGCCCCGCCCACGCCTTTATATGGGCATCTGTACCTTTACCGCAGACCCTAACACACATGACATTACCGCAGTTAAGTAAACATGCCCCAAAGTCTTTAAAAAGACTCCATAAGGAGTACTTCAGATAATGCTGGTATGGTACTAGATCCCAGAGCCAGAGGGACCAGGAGGAACATCAGAATGGGAGATATTGAATGCCAGAGAATCAAGGAAACAAATACGATTAAATGTAATACATGCATTAATAAATAAACTCTAAAACAAGTGATCAAACAATCAAAAAAGTGTTTTATAAAAAGAGGGAATTGAAAACATAAAAAAAGTGAAATGCACTAAAAACAAAAAACCGGAAGAGAGGACTCTCAGGATAAAAAACGAAAAGGGGTGCTGAAAAAATGTCTTATTTATGCTATATTGTCCCCAACTGTAGTAAAAAAAGGCTGAACAATAAATACATAAATATGGTATAATGTGGATGTAGACAATGATTATAAACCACTAGTAAAGGAACATGTTCAGCGGGTAGAGCCGGAGCTTTGATCAGGCAGTGGTATTATTCGCTGCAACTCTGGTGGAAAAAGGAATACTCAGAATGATTATATTCCTAATATAAAAGTAGTTCTAAACAGATAAAAAAAGTAAACAGGAGAAAATGATATAATACCTTAAGAACTGGTGCTGATTGTTTGTATCAACAAAAAGTGCACCACGGGAAAGGCAACAATAACACAATAAATCAAAATAGATTAAAACATCTTTAAAACGGCAATTGCACCAAGGAACTACAATAACTACAAGAATCTGTACACAAAAATAGGACATGTAAATTACCGATATGATAGATCAAAAAGTATAGAGGCAAATCCTCGGCATCTAAAAGATAGCGCGAGTGAAAGATATCAAATTCCTTTATGCTAAGCCAGGCACATTTAAAGAGTGAAAGCATACGCATGCTCTGTTGTAACACACTCATGCCGTAGAGGAACATTCTGAATGAAATATATCCTTTGAACTATCAGGCTGTTGGGCTAAAGCTGCTAAAAAAGGAGATACCTTAATCATAAAACCGGAGCCATAACATGATGCTATTCACTGCAACTCTGATGAAAAAAGAAATACTTGGAATGACTATAGTTATACTCCCAATATAAAAGTATTTCTAAGTAGATAAAATCAGTGAATGGGGGACAGTGGTATTATACTTTAAAGAGCTTGTGCTGATTGTTCAACAATGGAACCGCACCTTGGAGAGGATAATAAAAACATGGTATTTTAAAACTGATTAAAAAATCTTGTTAAATGGCGATTGTACCACAATGGATTCCAGTATCTATGCACACCAAGAGGTATGTTTACTAAACCGTCTTAACGTGCGCCCGGCGATAGTGTGCAGGCCGCCATAAAAGGAGTGGGCGTGTCGGTCTTAAAGTAGCAAAACGGGATTATCGCGCGATAACGTGCACTGCGCACATTATCGGGTGAGACGCTGCTAAGCACGTTAACACGCGGTAATCTTAAGTAGGCGTGCAGACATGCAAGCACAGAAACAGGTGTGTAGCACAATGGTTAATACATTGACTGAGGGTATAGGGATCATGAGTTTGATCCCCCAGTGTACCTAATCCATAAGGCTGGCTGAGGCAGTAGTTTTTACATGTAAGTATTGATTTTTGAGGCATTTTATTTTTATTTTAATTAGTGCTGCCAGCAAACACACCATCAAGTGCCGTAACCTAAGGTGCCGCATAAGGCACCCTATAAGGCACTCCATAAGTCACATTATAAAGTGGACTGTCCACCAAAACACCCTATAATGTCCCCTATAGGGCACCCTATAAGGCGCTTTAGAGGGTACCTGATAAGGCACTTTATAGTCACCTTATAAGGCGCTTTATGGGGCGCCTTATGGTTACAGTACACTGAGGGTGTTTTTGCTGGCAGCACTAATGTACATTAAAAATAGGCAATGTCTCAGACAGCCTTATCAAATAACCCCACCATGGGTTTCAACCCACAACCTCTGGCCCCACAGGCAGTGAAGTAACCAGTGGGCTACAGCTGCCAGCAAACCCCTGGCTGGCTGCAGAAGGACTGCACGTCACCACACAAACTGTCTGCTGTGGTTACCAGCATAGGGTTAACCCACCCGTACCCATGATGCACTGCACATGCAATGCAGCAGTTTACAGATGGGCACAAGATGGGGTATGCACCCCCACAGCACCTTGGCCTGGTAGGGGGAACAGACAGTGTGTGGTACTGGCACAGAGTAGCTACAGACCGTCACATTGTGTGGGTACTGTGCTCACCCTGAGGGTGAGGTTGGGAGCCCAGCACCAGGTCCACAGCACCTTTCATGGCTGAAATATGCCATGCTGCATGTACCAACAGTGCTACTGTGTGTGATAGGTAGTTCCTGCAAACACACCTAGGATACATCTGTGTCTTTCTGTATTTCTCAGTCATGTCTAGCCCTTATGGGCTATGATGCACCCAGAATAGTGCATATCCTGTGTTGGTGCCATGGTTACATGATGTAGGTGAAGGGGGGGTGTTTGGACCCATAGGCGGAATATGTACCACCACACAACCCACCCTCTGGGGCTCAGGGTGGGAAATAGGATCACCCACCAACAGATCCACGTTCTACCTCCCTGCAATGGTGGCAGTAGAGAGGACCATCAACCCCTGTCCTGCTGGGGAACAGACACCCTACAGGGCATGCAATGCATAGCTGTACACATCCATAAAGCCATAGCAAACAGACAGTAGGCCTGGAAATGCACAGCTGCTCCACACCTCTCTCTGACATTCTCCAGCAGCAAGCCTCCAGCTACTGCACCCTGCAAGGTGTTCCAGCAAGACACATACTAGCTGCAGACAGTCTGCTAGCTAGTCCATAATGCATGTTCCTGGAGGAGATGCATGTACCCAGAACTGGGATGTCAGCATACACACCAAGCAGGTAAGTCAGTGATTGGGCCCCAAAAGAGAACCAATAAATATCACATGAGAGAAATGATATATAGCACTATGGGGGAACCTAGCCATGCCGTGGTCACTGCTCAGCCAGGGTGAGAGTGACCTCCCAGCAGGACATGCTGTGGCCACCCTGTCCGTGCAGGTGGTGGCCGGCCACTACAATGTCTGAGCCATTGCCCTATACTATGTACAGATGAATCCAGGCCAGGCCACCCTATCCTGGCTATTCCCACGGTATCTTGCTCCTCATTATGCACATTGGCTGGCCAATACTGGCAACAGTGCTAGCAGTGTGGGCTGTGGAGGGTGTTTGCAGCCACCACACACTGGATAGACAGACGCACACTCCCCACACCTATGCCAGCATTGTGCAACTATAGAGGTGTTTGGCAGCCCTGGCCACCGCACCAGTCCTGGGCACAGTGCAGGCATGGCTATGGTACGCAATACTGTTGGAGTCACTCACCAGGGTGGTAAACACTGTCAGACACAAAACCTGTAGCACACTCCACAGACATCAGAAAGGTTGCTATGATGCATCTCACTCAGAAAATTGTAGGTAACTTCGGAAGTGCTATCTGCCAGTAATCATAGCAACCTTTTAATAGCTGTGTACCGTATTCCCAGGTTTAGGGTGGCATTGCTAAGGTATGTAAGTGCTCGTATAGGGAGATGCACGCAGGGCCCAACATCCTGCCTCTCCAGGAGGCATTAGATAATGGAGCCTGTGGGTGCGTGTGTGTCTGCCCCTGTTGGCCGCTGCTTTAGGGCAGAGGTTCCAGACTCCAGTCCTGGTGGGCCAGACACAGTTCGGATTTTCATGCTGTACCTCATGAATATGGAGTGGAGGAGTGGCCTAGTGGTTGGGGCAAGGTACTTCAGGCCAGAAGGTCGGGGGTTCAAATCCCACTAGAGGACAGCAACCTTGGGCCGGAAGGACTGGGGTTTCTAGTCCCACAGGTGCTCCTTGTGGTGTTGGGCAAGCCACTTAACCCTCCATAGCACATGTTCCCTGTAAAATAGTTATCTCCAAGTTATAATGCCCTGTTCAATGTAATTTCAGTTTGTTCAATGTAAACCGCACTGATGCAGAATAGCACGGTATATAAGAGAATTAAAATAAAAATAAATAAAATAAAAATATGCATGAGATACGTCTGCATACCATGGGGCGGCACATAGAAATGCAGCACAGGCATCGTTATTAGAGACAGCATGGAACCTGAATGGTGTTTGGCTCTCCAGGACTGCATTTGGGAGACTCTGCTCTAGGTAATGCTCATGTTTCTGGTGTCTGTGCTCTGTAGGGTAAAATGTAGGTGTTTTGGGCATGTTTATGTCATCTGCAATAAAGGTTCTGTCTGTATTAGCACATTTTAGTAGTGGGTAAAATATGGGGAATGGGTTGGCAGGAACCACAACTGGGACTTGAACCTGTGACTGTCTGCTTCTGAACACACTGGCTGTGTGCACTGCACCACTGTGTTGCCATAGAGGTACTGCATTCCCTGGAGATACCATGACTGTTTGTCAGACAGAGCCTGTCTGTTGCCATGCACGGCACCCACCTAAACAGGGCTAGGCCACGGTCTGCTCTGGGCAGCTGCCACTGCCCCCTCCACCACCAGTATCCCTCTGCCACCATGCTGACATGCCCTTCTGCTGGTGTTGCTGGTGGAGCGCAGTCACAGGCCATCCAGTGTGCAGGTAGGTGGCTGCTGATGGTGCGGTGTCTGGGGTAGGGGTGCCTGCATATCTGTCCACGCTTCCCCCCAGCACCGCATGCCAATGTTCCGTGCCCTTCGGGGTACCTGCTGGGTACTATCCCCTGTGACACTGTGGGAAGCACACTTGTGCCCATGTTGGGCCCTCAGAAGTTGCTTTCTGGCTGCTCTACTGTTTCAGCATTCCTATGGGTCAGCTAGGCATCACCCTAGTCCGCACTGTGGACCAGCTGCACCACAGCATGTGCCGCCTGCAGCCCTCTGTGTCCCCTTTTCCAGCATCTGTCCAGTTGCCCATTCCGACATGCCCGCCATGCTGTTGTGGAACATGTGCATGCCATGGGAAACCTGGCCAATGGAGTCGGAAATCCTGCTCTGTGCAATTACACTGTGGGCTCATTCACCTTGTATGGGGACGGACCATAGATCCTTCCAAAATTCATATCTTTTTTTTTGGAGCTTTCTTGGGAGTGTTTTTTGATGTTTCCCATTGATATCACTATTGGCCAGCTTGGTTATTTTATTTTTACATTTTCTTCTGTACATTTTCAATGTTTATTTGCCCCTTTGTTCTGTGCACATGTATCACACCTATCACTTTTTGCAGGTTTCCCTGGTTTTGCTGTACATTGTTGACGGAAATGGTTTCTTTTCCCTTTAAATCAGCTCTAATGCCAGGGTTTCACTGGCGTTAGTTTTGAGCCTCGGATTTCACAGCGTTAGTGTGCGGGGAGCCTCTCCCCTCCCACTCTCTGCCCATTGACCCCTTCTCTTTGACCTGGGGAGCCTTCCTCCGCCCTCCGGGAGCCTTTCTCCGCCTTCAGCGCTTGTTTGTGCCGCTGCGCGCGTTATCACGTGCTAAGGTACCTGTGCACCCGATAAAGTGCCATTATTGCACGATAAGATACATTATTGCGCGATAACATCACAGAGCGCACGTTAAGACGGTTTAGTAAACATGCCCCCAAGAGTAGGACATATAAAGAACCAATATGACAAATCAAAGAGTGTAGAAACAGATACTCGGCATTTAAAGAAAGCGCGAGTAAAAAAATAACAAATTCCTTTATGCTAAGTCCATCAAACATCCGAGCACAATAAAAGGCGAAACATATGCATACTCTGTTGCAGCACACTTATGCTGTAGAAGAACATCTTTGATAAAATATAGGGCTGTTAGGCTGAAGATGCTAAAAAGAGGAAGTTTAAAGTCATAGGGGTATGTCTACTAAACGGTGCTAACGTCGCAGCTGTGATGTTATCGCATGATAAGTGATGTTATCACATGATAAGTGACATTATCGTGCGATAATGGCTCATTATCGTGCGAGAACATCACGTATCGCACGATTACGTGGCCGGCGGCGTTAAGGTGCGCAGAAGGTGGAGTAAGGCTCCCCAGATGGCGGAGTAAGGCTCCCCAGGGGCGGAGAGAAGGGGTCAATGGGCGGAGAGTGGGCGGGGAGAGGCTCCATGCACACTAACGTCGTGAAATGAAGGTCTGAAAATTAGCGCCAGTGAAAACCTCGCGCTAGAGGCACATTTGCAGGAGAGAGAAATCATTTCAGTCAGCAATATACAGCAAAGGCAGGGAAACCAAGAAAAGTGATAGTAGTGATACATGTGCAGCAGCATAATGGCCAAGTACGAGAGGGCATGATGGTGAGGCTTCAAATGGGGCACAGGGGGCTGAAGGCGGGACATGCAGTGGGGCAGCTGGGGCACAGGGTGGACCAGGCAGATGCCTAGGTAACACATAGGAACACAGAAACAGAAAAACAGCAAGCCAGCACCTGACCAAGGGCAAACATGCCCACGAGTGTGTGACCCACAGTGTCCCAGCGGACATCACCCAGCAGGTACCCCAAAGGGCACAAAACATTGGCAGGCAGTGCCAGGGGGAAGCACGGATGTCAATGTAGGCACCCCTACCCCAGACCCCACACCATAGGCAGCCGCCTACTGGCAAACTGGATGGCCTGGGACTGCGCACCACCAGCACCACTGGCATAAGGGCATGTCAGCACGGTGGTGGAGGGGTACTGGTGGTGGAGGGGGCAGTGGCATCTGCCCACAGCACACCAAGGAAAAGCCCTGTTCAGGTGGGCAGCGTGCAGTGCAACAGACAAGGGCAGTCTGACCCAGCTGTGGCTCCTGCAGACCATGTCCCCTCATTTTACCCTTACTAAACTGTGGTAATAAAGACGGAATCTTTATTGCAGATAAAAGTAACACGCCATAAACGTCTATATTGTATCCTACAGAGCACATACACCATAAACATTCCCAATCCCTAGAGCAGAGTTTCCCAACTCCAGTCCTGGAGGGCCAAACACCATTCAGGTTGTCAGGATGTCCCTAATAAATATGCATGAGAAACATTTACATGCACCGCCCCCATTGTATGCAAATGTATCCAAGCATATTCATTAGGACAACATGAAAACCTGAATCATGTTTGGCCCACCAGGACTGGAGTTGGGAACCTCTGCCCTAGAGCAGCGGCCGACAGGGGCACAAACATCCACACCCACAGGCCCTCGCTATGCAGCAGCTCATGGAGAGTCAGGCTGTTGGGCCCTGCACACAGCAGCATCTACCATTACTAGCACCTGCATACCTTAGCAATGCTGTCTTAAACGTGGAAACACGTTCCACATATATCAAAAGGTTGCTATGAATAATGTCAGATAACAAATCCTAGATTGAACACCTTTCTGATATCCATGGAGTGTGTTGAGTGTGTTTCAGGTTTCATTTCTGACAGTGTTTAACTCCCCTGGGGAGTGACCCTAACAGTATTGAGTACCATAGCAATGCCTGCACTGTGCCCAGGACTGGTGTGGCGGCCAGGGCTGCCAACCACCTCCATATGTGCACAATGCTGAAATAGGTGTGGTAGTGTGCGTATGTCTATCCAGTGTTATGTGGCTGCCTACACCTTACTGAGCCCACAATGCTTGCACTGTTTCCAGTGTTAGCCTGCCAATGTGAATAATGAGGAGCAAGGTACTGTGGGTATGGCCCAGACAGGGCAGCCTGGGTAGGTAGCATCTGCACAGGGCATAGGGCAATGGCTGGGACATTGTAGTGCCTGGCCACCACCTGCATGGACAGGGTGGCCACAGCATGTCATGCTGGGAGGTCACTCTCACCCTGACTGAGCAGTGACAACGGCATGGTTAGATTACCCCATAGTGCTATTATAGTATTTCTCTCATGTGATATCTCTGGCTTCTATTTTTTGAGGACCAATCACTGATGTACCTGCTTAGTGTGTGTGCTCACATCCCATTTTTGGGTGCATATGGTTCCTCCCGGAACATGCACTATGTTCTAGCTAGTGGGCTGTCCGTGGGGAACATGTGTATGGCTGGAACACCTTGCAGAGTGCAGTGGGTGGAGACTGACTGTGCTCTCTGCTGGTGAATGTCAGATAGGAGTGGGATGCAGCTGAGCTTTTCCAGGCCTACTGCCCTATATGATGCATACAGATCTGCATTGAGTGACCTGTAGGTTGCCCATTCCCCAGCAGGACTGGGGTTGATGGTCCCCTCTACTGCCACCATTGCAGAGATGTAGAATATGGATCTGTTGGTGGTAGATCCTGTACCCCACCCTGAACCTGATCCGCTTTGGAGTCCGAACACCACCCTTCACTCATAACATGTGACCATGGCACCCACACAGGATATGCACTATTCTGGGTGCATTATAGTCCACAAGGCCTAGACATGACTGGGAAATACAGATGGACACAGGTGTATCCTAGGTGTGTCTGCAGGGACAACCCATCGCACACTGGCACTAATGGGGACCTGCAGCGTAGCCTATCTCAGTCATGCCATGTGCTGCGGATCTGGTGCTGGGCCCCCCACTTCACCCTCAGGATGAGCACAGGAACCACACGATGTCACAGTCTGTAGCTACTCTGTGCCAGTAACACACACGGTCTGTTCCCCCTACCAGGCCTGGGTGCTATGGAGGCGCATACCCCATCTTGTGATGAGATATAGGCTGCTGATCTGCATGTGCAGTGCATCATGGGTATGGTTGGGTTTACCCTATACTGGTAACCACAGAAGACAGTTTGTGTGGTGACCTGCAGTCTTTCTGTAGCCAGCCAGCAGTGTGTTAGACACTGTAGAGATGTAGCCCGCTGGTTACTTCAATGACTGTACAGGCAGAGGTCATGGGTTTGATCCCACAGTGGTGTTATTTAAGAATGCTGTCTGAGGCTTTTACTTTTCATTTCAATCAGTGCTGCCAGCAGAAACACCCTCACAGTTCTGTAGCCTAAGGTGCCTCATAGGCGCCCTATAAGGTGCCCTATATGGCACCCTATAGGGTACATTATAGGGTGCCTTGGCAGACAGTGCACTTTATAATGTGACGTCATAGGGCGCCTTATGAGGCACCTTAGGTTACGGCACTGTGAAGGTGTTTTTGCTGGCAGCACTGATTTAAATTAAAAGAAAATGCCTCAAACAGTCTTTTTAGATTACACCACAGTAAGGATCAAACCCATGACCTCTGCCTTCACAGTCATTGCAGTAACCAGTGGGCTACATCTTTATAGCTTCTAACACTGTGCTGGCATGTACTTAGGGTTAACGTGTGTTAACGTGCCACAGCGCCCACTATCGCACGATACAGATTCTTGCTACCTTAGGAATGGAACGCCCACTCCTTATATGGCATTCTTCACATTATCGCTGCAACTAGCGCTGCTAACATTAAGACGGTTTAGTAAGCATACCCCATAGGTTTATGTTTACTAAACCGTCTTAACATAGCAGCGGCAGTATTATTGAGAGATAAGTGATCTTAGCATGTGATAATGGCGCTTTATCGCGTGATAACATCACTTATCGCGCGATAACGTGCATGCGGCGTTAAGGCACCCTAACGCCGTGAAATCCAGCCCTAAAGGGTGGAGTAAGGCTTCCCAGAGGGTGGAGAGAAGGGGTCAATGGGTGGAGAGTGGGAGGGGAGAGGCTCCAGGCACACTAACGCTGTGGAATCCGGGTCTGAAAACTAATGCCAGTGAAACCCTCACTTTAAGGCACATTTGCAGGAAAGAGAAACCATTTACGTCAGCAATGTACAGCAAAGCCTGGGAAACCTAGAAAAGTGATAGTTGTGATACATGTGCACGGAACAAAAAGGCAAATAAACATAGAAAATTACCTGAACCACATTGAAAATCCCAATAACCAAGCTGGCCAATAGTGATATTAATGAGAAACATAAAGAAACACCACTGAAAAAGCATAAAAAAGAAGATATCATGTTTGAAAGAGCCTATGCCCTTTCCTCCCACAAGGTGAACCATCCCACATTGAAATAGCGGTGAACAGGGTTTCCCCTTTATATTGGGCAGGTTTGTTATGGCATGCACATGTTCCGCAACAGCAGGGTGGGCATGTAGGAAAGGGCAACTGTATAGATGCTGAAAATGGGATACAGAGGGCTGCAGGCAGCACATGCTGTGGTGCAGCTGGGGCACAGTGTGGACTAGGCAGATGCCTAGGTGGCACATAGGAATGCTGAAACCATAGAAGAGCCAGACAGCAACTGATGAGGGTCCAACATGGGCACGAGTGTGTGTCCCACAGTGTCACTGGGGATAGTACACAGCAGGTACCCCCAAAGGCACAGAACATTGGCAGGCGGTGCGGGGAAGCGCACATGTCCATATAGGCACCCCTACCCGAGAACCCACACCATAGGCAGCTGGGTAACTGCATAAGGGATGGCCTGGGACTGCGCACCACCAGCACTACCGGCATAATGGCATGGCAGCATGGTGGTGGAGGGGTGCTGGTGGTGGAGGGGGTAGTGGCATCTGTCCACAGCAGACCATGGCCTAGCCCCATTCAGGTGGGTGCCGTGCACAGCAACAGACAGGGTCTGTATGATGAACAGTCATGGTAGCCCCAGGGAATGAACAGTCCCTGTGGCAACACTGTGGTGCAGTACACACAGCCAGTATGTTCAGGAGGAGAAAGTCACAAGTTCAAGTACCAGCTGTGGCTCCTGCCAACCCAGTACCCATATTTTACCCAGTACTAAAGCATGGTAATAAAGACAGAACCTTTATCGCAGATAACATAAACATGCCTGAAACGCCTATATTTAACCCTACAGACACCATAAACATGTGCAATCCCTAGAGCAGAGTTTCCCAACTGCAGTTCTGGAGGGCCAAACACCATTCAGGTTTCATGTAGTCCCTAATTAACATGCCTGTGCTGCATTAGTATGCGCCACCCCCATTGTATGCAAATGTATCTCATGCATATTCATTAAGTACAGCATGAAAACCTGAACAGTGTATGGTCCACCTGTAGCCAGCCAGCAGTGTGTTAGACACTATAGAGATGTTGCCCACTGGTTACTTCAATGACGGTAGAGGCAGAGGTCATGGGTTTGATCCTACAGTGGTGTTATTTAAGAATGCTGTCTGAGGCTTTTACTTTTCATTTCAATCAATGCTGCCAGCAGAAACACCCTCACAGTTCTGTAGCCTAAGGTGCCTCATAGGCGCCCTATAAGGCGCCCTGTAAAGCGCCCTCTGCACTCCGGACCTGTTGTACCTCATGTGGCCTTTCTCCTCCCTGTCACCTTCACCAGCCCTCATCAACCTCACCACTCAAATGCCCTGCCTCCTGTAGCCTGTCACACACCAACCCTGCCACCCACCTCACCACCACCACCCACCCACCAACTGTGTCACCTATCTCCCCCACCACCCATCACCCCTGCCACCTACCCCCCAAATGTGTCACCTCCCCCCACAACCCACCACCCCTGCCACCTACCGTCCCCACCACATACCACCCCTGCCACCTATCCCCCCACCCACCAACCATGCCACCTACTCTCCCCACCACACACCACTGCTGCCACTTACCCCCCACCCACAAACCGTACCACCCACCTCACCACCACCACTACCACCCACCAACTGTGCCACCTACCTCACCCATGGCTCACCAACGCAGCTACCTACCACCTTCACCACTCAACAACCCTGCTATTCTCTATGCCTATCCTGCCTCTGACCCTTCCTTCACGTCCACAACAGTAACACATGTCTCCAACCTAGCTCACCAGCACTAAATCCTCAGCATGTACCATGTGTGCACGTTACTTTATGGACTTTCTGACATCTGCACGTGTTTGCACGTGTTGTGCATGCACAAGGCACAGCGTGGGGTGCGTACGTGGAACCGTGTGCAGCAAATGCACCAGATGTGAACGTGGCTGCGCATGTGCTGTGCATGGTTCTGGGTGCGCACCCTAGGTTGCATCTTGCACATGCGCAATGCGTGCAAACATGCGCAGATGTCAGGAAGTCCATAAAGTAACACACACACATGGTACACGCTGAGGGTTTAGTGCTGGTGAGCAAGGTTAGAGGCATGTGTTAATGTGGACGTGAAGGAAGGGTCAGAGGCAGGTTAGGCATACAGAATAGCAGGGTTGTTGAGCAGTGAAGGTGGTAGGTAGCTGCGTTGGTGAGCTGTGGGTGAGGTAGGTGGCACAGTTGGTGGGTGGTGGTGGTGGTGAGGTGAGTGGTACAGTTGGTGGGTGGTGGGGGAGGCAGTTGGCAGGGGTGGTGTGTGGTGGGGAAAGTAGGTGGCATGGTTGGTGGGTGGGGGGTAGGTGGCAGGGGTGGTGTGTCGTGGGGATGGAGGTGGAGCGGTTGGTGTGTGGTGGGGACGGTAGGTGGCAGCGGAGGTGGGTTGTGGGGGGGTAGGTGGCACATTTGGTGGGTAGGTGGCAGGGGTGGTGGGTGGTGGGGGAGGGAGGTGGCACGGTTGGTGGGTGGTAAGGTTAGTGGGTGGTGGGCGAGGTGTGTGGCTGGGTCAATGTTTGGTGGCAGAGGGGAGTGGCAGGGATAGCATTTGGTGAGGAGGGTTAGGTGTGTAGCGACTGCTATGGCGGCCTTTGTGCTTGCGGCAGGTACACTGGGGGATGTGGATGGTTTGCGTTTGCCTGACGAGGGAGATGGTGTTGATGGGGCTGGGGCACAGGGCGTGGGTACAAGCCAGCTCCAAAACCAACCTGCAGCTGTGGGGGCAGGCCAGGCAGGGCCTGTGCAGGCATGGCGCAGGAGACGTGCCGAGTTGCAGGCTCACCAGCCTCGCCTCTACAGCCCAGGGCCTGGCTCCAGGACATGCATGAGGACCAGGTCATCTCCCTCAACACCTGAGCACAGGGGCTATTACGTAGCTCTTTGAGGATCTGAGACCTGACTTCGAGCCCCTGACTGGTCGGTCATATGCCATACTGGGTTTGGTCAAGCTCCTTGGTGCCCTACATTTCTTTGCCTCTGGCTGTTTCCAGTCATCTGTGGCTGCGGTGGGTGGCATGAGCCGCCCTACCTTCTCTCACTGTCTCCAAGTACTGCGTGCCATGGTCAGACGGGTTGGGAATTGCATTGCATTTCCCAACACTAGGCAACAGTGGGGGGCCCTGAACCAGGCCTTTGAGGCATTTGCCGGGTTACCACACGTGATGGGAGCAATTGATTGCACACATGTTGCCCTGGTCCCCACCCAGAGACAGGGAGGCAGTGTTCCGCAACCGCAAACACTACCACTCCCTGAATGTTCAGGTTGTATGTGATACAGGTATGCATATACTGAATGTGGTCCCGCGGTTTGAAGGGTCCACCCATGACTCCTATATTCTGCATCACTCGGCACTGTTCAGGCATTTTAAGACTGGAAAATTTGAGGACTGTGTCCTGCTGAGTGGGTATTTGTCATCTCTGACATGCACACTGTATACCCCTGCTATCCACCAGTACACATGTGTGACTTTGATGTGTGTCCCGGGGTGTGTTTGTGTCTCATCTGTGTGTGTGCGTACTGCTGGGGGGGGGGGGGGTTGGCACCAGGTCTTCTGTGTTGTGGTTCTGTGTGTTGGTGGCACACTGACATGTGACATTTCAAGCCATTTGGCAATGTGTGTTTCGGTTGACATGGTATCACACACATGTATGCATCCTGTTTATCACCTGTGTGGTGCTGTCTATGCCATCCTGCCTAGCACGGTGGGGTATGGTTTCCCATCACATGGTCTGTTTGTGGGGAATAGCATGACTGTCACAAGCTTGCGCATGTGTGCATCCCTGCCCTTGTCCAGGGTGCATTGCATGTGTGTCTCTGATGTGTTGGGGACTGGCGCCAACACCTTTCGGCCTCTGGTGTCTGCCCATGTGTCTTCTGTGGTTCAGGTTAATGTTGGTTGCACCCCGTTTACCTCCCCCTTGCTCTATACCTCACACCTCCAGACACTGGCACATAGTGGTTGTGTCCCATCATGTGTTCCCTTATGTTTCCATCTGACCTGTAGGTGCTGTGGGTCTGCACCTACATTCATGTGTGCAAGTGTGTGGACATCAGCTACTGGTTTAACGTTCAACATCTCTTTCCGCAGGTGATGCAGGATATGGGTGTCGGACCTGGTTGCTAACCCCTGTGCGTCTACCATGGACACGTGCAGAGAAGAGGTACAATGAAGCCCATGTCTCCAGTTGCTTTGTCATCGAGCACACCTTTGGAGTATTGAAAAGTCGCTTCAGGTGTCTGGATAGGACCGGTGGGTCTTACAATACCAGCCCGTGACAGTGGCAGAGATCATTCTTGCCTGTTGCATCCTGCACAACATTGCTCTCAGGTACAGTATCAATGTCGACATTAATGAGGATCTTGAAGATGATCCAACGTGCCCCCTGTACGTGGCCGTGCTGACACACGAGAGGGCGCAGCACTTAGGCACCATCTGATTGTGGAGCTATTTTCATGTGAGTACTGGATGTGTCTGCATTTCACTTTTGAACATATACCTGTACTAATGCTACTACTGAGCATTGGTATCACACTACTGGCCATACACAGCACTGCACTGACATTGTTGACACAATGCCTGGCCATCTGAGCTTAGACTTTGGTCCAACTGCTAACACAGATGGTGTGGGCGGGGGACAACTGCGGGTGGAGGTGATCAATGTTGTCATGGTTAATAGGCTTAGGTGATGTGGTGGGCTGACATGCAGGACTTTGAGTTGTTTGTTCTGGTGGCTGCCCTGCAGCCACAGGTAGTTGTTTCCAGGCGTTGGGTGCTGCAAGGTGACACATGTGTGGTCCCACATTCACAGTGTGCGTGCGGCCCAGATATGGGACCAGTTGGCTTGACGTGTGGTGATACCATTTGGGGGTTATGAGGGGATTGAATGGATTGTATGCGCTGATGAGCAGGGACTGTGTATTACGCGTCTCGGTATAGCGATGCATACAGGTGTCAGCAGTGTTTACATGCTCATTAGTGGTAGTCATATTTGTGATACCTGGGTTATGTGGGTCACGGCACAGGCCAAACACAGTGTGTCTCCACATGTAGTTCCACAGGTGCATCTAGAAGTTGTCTGGGGCCTGTGGGGTGTCGTGACAGGAGGGGTGTTACTGTCAGATGGATGCTGTTGGTAGCTCGGCCATGCAGCACAGTGTTGCATACATTTCAGCAGACATAGATGGTTTTGACCCAGACCAGCGAGGTGTAGGTTACAGTGACCAGGGTGGCGGGTGATGGAGGGTGCCATTAGTACTTTGTGTGTGTGTTCTGCAGCGACAGCTTGTATATTGCTGATGTTATCTAGGGGGACATGGCAGGCCTGAGCTACATGATGGTTATGTGTGGGAAAGGGTAGTGGGGAGTCATGGATACCTGCTACCTTGACACCCACTTCGACAGAAGGTGTATCCAACCTATGCACAGAAAGTGTAAGGCTTGGAGGGGGTCTAGGGGCGATGGCCCGATGTTATATCATAGCCGTTCTTAATTCATGCAGTGGGGATATCTGCAGCCAGCAATATGAGGGAGGACACTGATGTCGTGGTGTGGTTCGCCAAACATAGCTCATGCTTGGTGAGATA
This sequence comes from Ichthyophis bannanicus, assembly GCA_033557465.1. NCBI lineage: Eukaryota > Metazoa > Chordata > Amphibia > Gymnophiona > Ichthyophiidae > Ichthyophis > Ichthyophis bannanicus. The sequence continues at coordinate 125,707,137 of CM066034.1, read as the reverse complement.
TCTTTGGAACACATCAACGTACAGCTGCTAGGGATAGACAGGGGATGTGCCTGCTGCACCAGGGAACTGGGTATGGGCCCAGGGGAATGTAGCAGCCCCTGCATATATCCCGTTCATACAGCACCTGGGATAGGGTTAGCAGGGGAGGTGGGTCCACAGTAACACACACTGAGGGTGATATGGGAGACATGTATGGATGGCAGGCTTGTACCAAGACCTTTGGGACACACACGTACAGGTTAGCACAGTGACAGTTGTGGTCAATGGTCTGGAGGGCAGCAGACAGGTCCCAGAGGGGAAGGACAGGCTACAGGCCCTTGGACCTGGCCAGGGACACATCAGTGGCGTGTGTGGAAAATGACAATTAGGTACAGTGACATGAAGAACTGCCAGACTGTGACGGGTCTAGAGGGTTATGGGAGATGGGGACGTGAGGCTGGTGTGTTTGTTGCACAGCTCTGACATGACATATGTATGTTTGCCTTGTGTTTCTCAATACACAGGACATGCTTGGTGATGTTCCAGGTGCTGTAATGCAGTGTCAGCTGTGTGTACCTCATTCAACATTCAGGACAATGGGGTAGGTGGACATACAGGTGATGTTTGTGTGCGGAGACATGTGACATGTTATCTGTCTACTGCAAATATGTTGTGGGTGTCCAATTTATCTTGCTCCCACGTACCCCATATGTTGATGTTGTCCACACATATCCACATGTGTTTGTGCGCAGTTTGTCATATCCGGCAATGTCTCTGGGACACATCCAACAGGGCTGCGTGTGTCCACAGGTCTCAGGTGTTCTGGTGGTGTGCCCCACTTACACTTTTCCATGACATTGTAGCGTTGGCCAACAACAGTGTATCATAGCATTTGCCAGCCCTTTATCTACACTATTTGCCACATGTGCACATACAGGTCATATGTTAATGGTGCCACACTCACCTTCTCATACTCTGTGTGTGTGTGTGTATTTGTGGGTGGCTCTTTTATGATACAGTGTTCATGCCATTTTCATTATCATGTGGTGGGTGGGGTCAGCACACCTGTGAAGCGGTGGAGGGTGTGCTATCTCTCCCTCACTGGTGTTACCCTTGTGCACAGTGTGCACGTGTGTTGTGTGGTGTAGGTTGATCTATCTCATGTGTATTGACTGACCACTACACAAAAGCATTTTTGTATCCCAGATGTCACCATAATGTGGGAATGCAGCGACAGCAGATGGACATGGGGACATGGTTCTTCAACACATGTTGATGACATCTTCTGCCTTTATTGAGACGTTTTGGGGCCTTTGCCTGCCTGTGGGGATCTTGAGCAGACATTTGGTGCAGACACACAGTGGGTAGCACCTTGGATTGTTTGGGCTTCACATCAGCCTTTATATGTTTGTGTTTCACTGTTTGTTTCATGCACCTTTCCTGTTGTGTCTCTGTGCACCGGCGCTGATGGACATGGGGTGCAGCTGTGATACACCTGTCTTACTTGGCCATGGATATTACCATATCCATGGGACACACTCGTCTGTGGTTGCATTTCCAGAGATCCACATCATGCCCAGTGTTCTGTGTTGTGATCATGTTATGTTCACCTGTGTGCCATTTCATGACATTGGTAATGATGTTTGACACCCTGCAATGTGCCCTGCTGTTGCATTCAGCATACCATGATGTTGTTTGTCCTTATTCTGACACAGGGCAGCAGTCACACACAGCACATCTACTTACGTGCATCTGTGGGCGACATCACCCACCTGTTAGAGGACCCACCAACACCATTCAACTATTGCTGGGAAATGGTGCCATTGGATGTTTTAACTGTGCGAGTGGGACACATGCCTATGATGACTATTGCTGTTGGACTGCTACTTACCATATGACAGGCCTTTCCAAAACACTGTGCTACCGTCGTCTGTCTGGGTGTCCTGCTGATTACGAGAGACACACATGACCCTTCGAGTACTGTGCCACATAGGGATATCACACTTGACTATGCATGCCCTGTGATTCACGGGACATGTGGGGTTGCAGATGCCCTTTGCACTGTGGACACTGTGTACTGGTCCATATGTGTGCATTACAGACTGGAGGAGTCGCTGTATGTTCTACATCCATCTGACATATTGTTAGTGTGTGTTGGCAATATGTGTAACATGCACCGCAGGATATCCTCACCTGTCGAGGTCACAGGGGCATACAGCCATGCATGTGGCACAGGGGCAACATTGTATACGTACTCTTGTATATGTCGACCTACCCTGCACTTGGACATGACAACGTTGTTGCCACCACACCGGTTTAATATCCACCAACATTTGAGATTGATGTTTACCCTCACCAAGGGGGTTACAGTGCCTGTACATCATTACTGTGTCATGGTTCACCATACACGGTGCATGCGCATGTTACTGGATATGTAGGTACACCACAACATGGGGCAGTGTGGCTTCTGTGTAGGGTACTGGCCCATGTTTGACCTTTCTTTCACACTCCATATACAGCTCATTGTGTTTGGCTACTGTACAAGGGTGCTGTTGTACATTGATTTACATACATAGCATTGCATGTCTGCAATGTCCGCTTTGTCCCCTGATGTAACATCGCTCCCCTTCGCCCATGACATTTGCAGTGTGACAGTGTGATTGTCCGTTTTCATCCTTCATTTCTGCATCCCATGTATTGTGCTCTATGTGTACGGTTCATGTATCCTCGCCACCCATTGCTGGGAACCTACTGCATGGTGATATCTCTGCATCTGTGTGTGGTCCTTTTTTTGGTCTTCTCTGGGATCATGTGCCTCTTGTACATGTTGCCTTATCCTTTTGCATTTTTCCTTTGTTTTGTGCTACATTGGGGACACTTTCATTGCTATATCAGGCATCCTGGGGCAGCTGTGACCTATATATCTATTTCTGTGTGTACACTTGCTTACATGTTGCAACTTCTGCTTTTTCAGGCTTTTGTTACCTGAACATAAGAACATAAGAACATAAGATATGCCATACTAGGTCAGACCACGGTCCATCAAGCCCAATATCCTGTTTCCAACAGTGGCCAATCTAGGTCATACGTACCTAGCACTTTCCCCAAAAGACACAGGTTCCGCAATGCTTGTACTGGGTCAAGCATTGATATCCTGGGTCCCTTCTTAATAATGGTTTATGGACCTTTCCTCCAGGAGCTTGTCCAAACCTTTTTTAAACCCAGCTACACTAACATCCTCCGGTAACAAATTCCAGAGTTTGATTACATGTTGAGTGAAAAAATAATTTCTTTTATTAGTCTTAAATAGTTTACCCTGTAGCTTCATTGCATGTCTTTCTATATTCTGATAACGTAAACAATCGATCTACGTTTACCCATTCCACTCCAGTCATCAATTTATAGACTTCTATCATATCTCCCCTCAGCTGTCTCTTTTCCAGGTTAAAGAGCCCTAACCTTATTAGGCTTTCTTCATAGGAGAATCCTTCCATCCCCTTTACCATGTTGGTGGCTCTTCTCTGAACCTTTTCTAATAACGCTATATCCTTTTTAAGATACGGAAACCAGAATTGCACACAATATTCAAGGTGCGGTCTCACCATGGAACGATATAGAGGCATTATAATATCTTTTGTTTTCTTTTCCATTCCTTTCCTTATGATACCTAGCATCCTATTTGCTCTCTTGGCTGCCACTGCACACTGGGCCGAGGGTTTTAACATGTTATCCACAATGACGCCTAAATCTTTTTCCTAGGTGGTGGTTCCTAATGTGGAACCTTGCATCGTGTAACCATAGTTTGGGTTGTTCTTCCCTAGGAGCATAACTTTGCACTTGTCCACATTAAATTTCATCTGCCATTTTGATGCCCAGTCTTCCAATTTATCATGATTCTCTTGCAATTTTCCACAATCCTCTTGGGTTTTAACAACTTTAAATAGTTTTGTGTCATCTGCAAATCTGATAACCTCACTCGTTATTCCACTTTCCAGGTCATTTATGAATATGTCAAAAAGCAGCAGACCCAGCACTGATCCCTGGGGTACACCACTATTCACTTTTCTCCATTGGGAAAATTGGCCATTTAGCCCAACCCTTTGCTTTCTATCTTTTAACCAGTTCCTGATCCACAGTAGTACACTGCCTCCTATCCCATGACTCTTTAGTTTTGCCAAAAGTCTCTAATGAGGGACCTTGTCAAAGGCTTTCTGAAAGTCTACATACACTATATCAACCGACTCACCTTTGTCCACCTGTTCATTCACACTTTCAAAAAAACATAACAGATAAGTAAGACAAGATCTTCCTTGTCTAAAGCCATGTTGGCTGTCTCCCATTAGGCTATGACTATCTACATGCTGAGTAATTTTATTCTTTATGATGGTTTCTACCATTTTTCCCGGTACTGACGTGAGGCTCACCGGTCTGTAGTTTCCCGGATCATCCCTGGAACCCTTTTTAAAAATTGGTGTTACATTGGTGATCCTCCAATCTTCAGGTATTAGAGATGATTTTAATGATTGTTCACAGATTACTAATAGCAGGTCTGCAATATCATATTTCAGTTCTTTCAACACCCTTGGATGTATACCAACCGGTCCAGGTGATTTACTACTCTTCAGTTTATCTAATAGTTGTAATACATCTTCCCGATGTATCAATATTTCCTTCAATTCTTCCGCACCTATAAATACCACTTCAGTAATGGGTAACATCCCTGCATCCCTTCCTCAGTATTGACCAAAGCAAAGAATTCATTCAGTCTCTCCGCTATTGCCTTGTCACCTCTTAGTACCCCTTGAACTCCTCTATCATCTAATGGACCAACTGACTCACAGGTTTTTTGCTACGAATGCACTTGAAAAAATCTTTATTTCGTGTTTTTGCTTCCACTGCAAGCTTTGTCTCAAATTCTCCCTTTGCCTGCTTTATCAATGCCTTGCATTTGACTTGCCAGTGCTTGTGCTGTTTCCAGGTTTCGTCGCTTGGCTCTTTTTTCCATTTCTTGAAAGATGCTTTTTTGGCAACAACAGCCTCTCTGACCTCACCTTTAAACCATGCTGGCAATTTTCTGGACTTCCTTCCACTTTTCTTAAAGTGTGGAATACAGCTGGTCTGGGCTTCCAAGATAGTATTTTTCAACAACATCCAAGCTTGATGTAAGTCTTTAACCTTTGCAACTGCTCCTTTTAGTTTTTTCTTAACTATTTTCCTCATTTTATCATAGTCTCCCTTTCGAAAGTTTAAAGGTAGCACTGTGGATTTCCTTACTATCCCTCCTCCACTAATTAAATCAAAGGCGATCATGCTATGAACACTATTGCCAAGTGGCCCCAACACCCTTATCTCTTGCACTAGATCTGATGTTCCACTAAGGACTAGGTCTAATATGACTTCCCCTCTGGCCAGTAAATGAATCAGCTGCTCCAAGAAGCAGTCATTTATGTCATCTAGGAACTTTATCTCCCTAGCATGTCCTGCCGTGACACTGACCCAGTCGATACCAGGGTAATTGAAATCACCTATTATTATTACTGCGCTGTAACCTTTGTTAGCTTCCTTGATTTCTTTGAGCATTTCATCATACATTTGTTCATTCTGGCCAAGCGGTCGATAGTACACCCCCACTGCCATCGCCTTCCCCTTTTTACATGGAATTTCAATTCATAGAGATTCTACAGCAAATTTTGCTTCCTGCAAAATTTTAATCCTTTCTGACTCATTGCCCTCTCTAACATAGAGCGCAACCGCTCCACCAATTTGATCAGCTCTATCATTATGATATAGTTTGTACCCAGGTATCACAGTGTCCCACTGGTTGTCCTCCTTCCACCATGTCTCTGATATTCCAATCATATCTAACCTCTCATTTAGTGCTATATATTCTAACTCTCCCATCTTATTGTTTAGACTTCTAGCATTTGCATACAAGCATTTTAGAGACTGTATTTTATTCATATTAATTTGGCCTTGGTAGACATAGGTAATTTGGGATCTTTAAGCTCCGTCTGCCCCATACTCGAGGGCATTTGGGCTACTTTACTCTTTTTTGGAACCTCTCTGTTTTTGGTAGTATCCTTCAAGGATATATTCTTCCAAATCATCCGCTCTTGGGCAACTGTCGGCTTTCCCCTATTATCTAGTTTAAAAGCTGCTCTATCTCCTTTTTATAGGTTAATGCCAGCAGCCTGGTTCCATCCCGGTTAAGGTGAAGCCCATCCCTTCGGAAGAGCCCCTCCTTTCCCCAGAATGTTCCCCAGTTCCTAACAAATCCAAAACCCTCATCTCTGCACCATTGTCTCATCCAGGCATTGAGACTCCGGAGCTCTGCCTGCCTTTTGGGTCCTACATGTGGAACGGGAAGCATTTTGGAGAATGCTACCTGGAAGTTCTGGATTTCAACTTCCTAACTAAAAGCCTAAATTTAGCCTCCAGAACCTCCCTACCACATTTTCCTATGTCATTGGTACCGACATGTACCAAGACAGCAGACTCCTCTCCAGCACTATCTAAGACCTTATCTAGGTGACGCATGAGGTCCGCTACCTTTGCACGAGGCAGGCATGTTACCAGGTGATCCTCACATCCACCAGCCTCCCAGCTATCTACATGCCTAATGATCAAATCACCAACTATAACGGCTGTCCTAACCCTTCCCTCATGGGCACATGGCCCTGGAGAAACTTCCTCGGTGCGAGAGGGTTTCACATCACCTGGAGGACAGGTCCTAAGTACAGGATCACTTCCTGCCACACCAGGGTGATGCTCTCCTGTCACGTGACCTCTCTCCTCCATGGCAACAGGGATGCTGCCAGACTGGAGATGGGACTTCAGGACTATATCCCTGTAGGTCTCGGCTATGTACCTCTCTGTCTTTTTTTATGTTTTCCAAGTCTGCTACTCTAGCCTCTAGAGAATGGACTCGTTCCCTGAGAGCAAAGAGCTCCTTGCACCTAGTGCACATGTAAGACCTTTCACCAACTGGGAGAAAATCATACATGTGACACTCAATGCAAAAGACTGGAAAGCCCCCATCTCACTGCTGGACTGCTGTCTGCATCTTAGTTTTAACTTTTTGTTTAGATCTTTAAGTTCTTTACTTACTAAGGGTTGCTATGGATATTTATACCAATAAAACTGTACCTAATACGTTTAATATACCTTGTTCACCTGAAGCTTAATTAATCTCAGGTCCTTAGTGTATGACTGATTTGGGTAATGAGCTTCACCTGAGAGCACCTCCTGTCTTTTAAGATGTGTAAGTACCTATAAAGCTACGATTATCCCAGGGGTGGGTGGGTGTGGGGAGGGAGGGAGGGAGGGAAATAACACTTATTAAAAGAGGGCTGCTACACAGTACCCTGTCCTGTGCTGTTGAGGTAAGCTATATTCTTATTTGATTTAAATTATAGCTCTTTGCTGCTGCTAGGCTCTAAAGTATTATGAAATTTAAACTACAAGCTCTCTGCTGGGTTCTAAATTTAACCAGAAAGCTCTCTTCTGTGTTTTAAATTTAAACTAAAAGTACTTTGCTGATGCTAGGCCCTGAGTGACTATTAAATTTAAACTACAAGCTCTCTGCTGAGTATGAAATGTAACCAGAAGGTTATCTTCTGTGTTTTAAATTTAAACTTAAACTGCTGCTACTAGGCCCTGACTGATTTAACAAAAAAATAGTAGGTTCACAGATTAATTAGCTTTAATTGAAAGAATTCCTTTCAGAAAATTCTCAGAAGTATATACTCACAATTGCAGATCTCTCTCCAGAAGTAACAGTTCCCTTTTCTAGTCCTTCAAGACTGAGGATCACAGAGCTCTGGTTGAGCTATTTATGCCTGTGCTGCTGAGGTAAGCTGTGACCAACTTCCTGGATGATTAACAGTCCTTGCTTGGATAAAAGTAGTCTTTCAAAATGGCCTTTTGACCTGCCACCTGGTTTTAACACCTATTGGAAAAGTTTCACAGGTCTCTTGCCCCCTAGATAGAAGGCCTCTTTGTAAAGGTCTCTAGAAGACTTTATTTGCTGCTCAAAGAGTACTGACCCTGTTTTGCCTTTTGTGCTAATCTATATTCTTTTTAATTTAAATTATAGCTCTTTGCTGCTGCTAAGCTTTAACGTATTATGAAAGGTAAACTACAAGCTCTCTGCTGGGTTCTAAATTTAAACAGAAAGCTCTCTTCTGTGTTTTAAATTTAAACTAAAAGTACTTTGCCGATGATAGGCCCTGAGTGACTATTAAATTTAAACTACAAGCTCTCTGCTGGGTATGAAATGTAACCAGAAAGTTCTCTTCTGTGTTTTAAATTTAAACGTAAACTGCTGCTACTAGGCCCTGACTGATTTAACAAAAAATAGTGGGTTCACAGATTAAATAGCTTTAATAGAAAGAATTTCTTTCAGAAAATTCCCAGAAGTATATACTGTCACAAGGTGGACCTATCGGAGCCTGAGAAAATGGAAATCAGCAGGAGTGATCAGAGGAGACATGACAGTATAAACAAAAAACTGTCAGATGGTTGCTACAGACAACCTAGGCACACGTGGGTAAGGGCTGAGAAGACACACCCAGATAACAAGCAAAGGGAGTTTGCTTGGCCTGATAGGAATCAGCTGGGTAGAGGTGGAGCCCAGAAACACAGAGATATAATACGCTCCCAAATAGTTAGAGAGGGAGAGGAGGTGAACCAGCAAGTCTCACAGCAGGGGAGACAACGGTCAGCGCAGCAGAAGCTGGGAAAAGTATGGAAGTGGAATGAAAGAGAGTCTGAATTACTGGGACAGCATGCAAGCCTACACGAAGGTCTGAGTGAGTCTCAAACCCAGAGTGAAACATTTGGAAGGCAGAAGCCAGATATTGAATGCATGTGTGAAGAGCACGAGAGACGTGGGAGAGTTGCAGTACAAGGTAACAAAGCCAGAAGTGTTGATAGTGGCTGTTTTCTACCCGAGTGGGTAAAACCCTGCAGCAATAGAAAAAGCCACCCAGAAATAAGCTTTGGAAATAATCCCTTCCCTTGTGCTAGAAAACCCAGGAGAAAAGAAACTCACTTACTTGGAAAAGCTAGAGATTCTAGTATCCACTTTAAACTCCCAGAGTTTGAGCAACCTCCGTATAGAGCAGTGCAATCCAGGGCAGCTGTGAGGAAAAGGCTAGACCCGAGCACGCTCAGAGTCTACCGTAATCACTCTAACAGCAGAGCCAGGGAAGTTCCTGAAGGTCCTTATGCTTACCAGCAGGGGCTGAGTTCTCATAAGCCTCATGCAAAAGTATATGGTAGTTCCCAGGGAGGCTTTGAGTCAGAAGGACAGCATAACTTCCTGCTTGACGAGGAAAACCTACATTATCCTTTTGAAACAGCTGACCTTGAAAACGTGAGTGTTAATGAACCAGAATCTATGGAATATGAGAATACAGAGTTAGCAACAGTTCCTGAGCCCATGGAATGCTCTGTCTCGGTAATTGACCCAGAGTTTTCCTTAAGGTGAAAAGGGTTGAAGATAACCTGAATAAGAGTCACAAGGTGTGGGCTGGAAAACGTGTCTCACAGAAAACCATGTGAATGAGCTGTGCTCTGGCAGCAAAAAGGAAAGCTTGTGAAAAACATTGAGAATGTTTAATTCTTTTCTTTTTGCATTTAAGCTGAAGTAAGCAATTTTTGTTTAACCTTTTGATTTCTGTTATATGCCCGAAGTGGGTTGTTTGCTTTGTTTTGCCAAGGAGAAAATACCTCACGGATGGGGAATAAAACCCTGAGTTTGGAACACAAGTGTCTTTTGTGGTTTATAGAGAAGGTACAACTACCACCCTCAGGGGAGTCCTCAGGCAGTACCAAGGCCTCACCGGTAGGGCACCTGGGGGTGCGACAATACTCACAATTGCAGATCTCTCTCCTGAAGTAACAGTCCCCTTTTCTAGTCCTTCAAGACCTGTATTGGCAGACGGATATGTTTTTGTGGAGTATTCCTGACTGATGTGTGTTGGTCCCTCATCATGCCCCGCCTAGTGTCTACATTCGACTGGGGCATCTGGGACGTGCATCAACATGGGGTGGGTGGGGGGATACTGCATAGTGCACACCATACAGCTACGGCACATTCTTTCTCCTGATCATCATCTGTTGACGTGCCAGTGACTGTGGGTGACATGTGGGTAGCTGGCATGATCAATGTGTTTTCAGTTAGTTCACTGTAACCAACCACCTTGATATTATTACAGGCAGTATATGCGGCATGTCTACTGATTGACCAAAGTAAACGTATGTGTTTGACAACCATTTCTCTCTGCTGCTGCTTGACCCCACTGACACATGTCTTTTGTTATGTTCAGGTACTGTACATGACCCACCTGTGCTCACATCCTTGTACGGTGGCAGCTGGCTATGTGCAGTCGTCTGACACATCACAGGGTGCTAAGGGTTTCCATACTGCCATTCCCTTTGGGGGACACTTTTGGGTTGTGCTTGCTGTGGTGGTTTCTGATAGTGGTCCCAGACATGTGTTTGCATGCCATAGGTTGCAGGTTCGAGTCCCACATGTTCTTTCATTTTGTCCGTATTTTGTGCTAACCTGACCAGGAGCTGACTGGCGATATCTCTTCACTTTACACCCCAATGCTGCAGCTTATCCATCACATATCAGCTGTTACATCTGACTCTTTCTTTGTACTGTCCATGGCGACTTGGGGGATTGACATTGTTGTTGTTGATGTTTTCTGGTCCATGTCTGTTTGTAGGTTCATGTCTCACATGCTCCTTTTCCATTCTGCTCCCCTTTTTGGCCTGCTCCAAAGGGCATCCCATGACGCACATTGGGTTTGGGTTCTTTGCCCTTTTGCATGCCATGTCCACTGCATCACATTTCATTGTGTGTGTGCGTGCATGTATTTATATGTGGCTGTCATCCCAATTACTGACTGTGATATGAGCTGTACACACCAGTTCCACATGTGCATTGCATCTTCGTTACTGTTGGGGCTGACCTGTCCTGGCAGCCAGCTGTGTTTTGGTGTGGTGCACTCCAGTGTTCTTGTCTGCAGCCTTTGCTGTGACACTCACATTGGTGTTGTAGCCTACCGGTTTGTGCATTGTCAATTGTGCTATTGGTCACAGGTTTGATTCCTCTCTGTTCTAATTTTTTAATGCCTCTTTACCACACGTACTTCCCATTCCTGTTACAGACCTATCTGTGATGATCTGTGCTGCTGGCACATTATACACTCAGCACTGTTGCCAATCATCCTTCTGTCGGTCTATCAGTGCCTGCAGGCTCTGTGGCATCCAGCCCTGCTGTGCAGGCTGCTACACCATGTCCTGCACTGGCACCCTTTCCTGCATCGTGTCTCTTGCCTCTCCTGTGTGTGCTCTGCATGACACTGCTACTCCTGTGTCCTCCTGTCATTGCAGTTCTCCTGCCACTTCTACCTCCTCTGCTGGACACATATTCCCATCCTCTGGCACACACTGTCATTGTTGCATGGTACATTACCATCACCCTGTGCATCGCTACAGCTGCCCCCAATATGGTTGTCCATTTTTCCAGCCGCCACATAGGCTGGACGCAGATTTGTCTGGTCCATCAGTTCAGATCTACTTCCTTCCATTACTTGTGCATTGTCTTTCCTTGTTGCTCTGTGCAGTGTTAGGGTTACATCTTGTCGTGCCCTCTCTGGCCAAGCGGTAGCCACTGGTATTGCAAGGCTCTGGAGGGTGGTAGTTGTGCCTTCACTGATATAAACCACAAAACACTTCTTTCCAAATTAAAGGGTTTTATTCCCCGTCCCTTGAGGGTACTTTATCTTCAGGAACATAAATCAAATGCCTTGCTTGGACATATAACATAAAGTAACAAAAGCAAACAGAACTTGCTTCCTTCAGCTTCCAAAACAACAAATAAATGAAAAGAACAAAACAGCTTAAATACTTCAATATGGTTCTTTCTCCTGTAGCTGACAGCACAGCTTATATCTGCTTTACTTAGAGAGAGCTGCAGCCTGTTGCTTATAACACTAAAGCTATGACACAAACTAATTACTTATCTGAGAGAGAACTCAGGTTCAATCAAGGTCAAAGAGCAGTCCATCAATTCTGGCATATCATTTTCTTCTGCATTTTGTTATTCCATTAACTCCGGCTGACTGGAAGGTTCATTCTGGACCTCAGCAGTAACGTGGGAGAATGGCTGGTTAACCTCGTCAGACAGGAAGTTCCTCTCTTCTTTAGAGCTAGTGTCTCTCTGGGAATTACCATGTATTCTAGAGTTGAGCTTTTCAGGGCACTGCCCCTGCTGGTATTTTAGAATATAGCTCAACTCCTGGTTTGCTCTGCTAGTGGGATAATTAAGGGAATTTCTCTGCCGGTTCAGGCTTCCCTTTTGTAACCCAGCTGAGCTAGATTGGAGAGCTCGTGACGGAGTTTCACAGGGAGCTGTGAGCTTACAATGACTACAAAACTCTTCAGCTTTATCTGGTAAGTAAAACCTTTTTCTTCTAGGGTTTTTAAAACCAGAAGAAGGGATATTTTCAGCCTCTAGATAGTGGGACCTTGTGTGCCTATTTCCATACCTCCAGGGTTGTCTTCTTTCATATGGCAAATCACTCTTGCATTCACTCTGTGCACTGGAACCTGCAACTACAGTCTTCTTGCGTCTCTCTGGCTCAAACACACTATCTGGCTGTTGATATCTCTCTGCTTCACTCAGGTCTTCGGTTCCCCTCTGACCTTCACGCTGGCTCTCTAGTTGCTCCAAAGCCTCATTGTCACTCTCTCTTACATTCTCATACCTGCTCCATGCTTCCCAGGGTTTTAGCTGCCTTTGCTGTATTTTCTCAGAGTGTGTCTGTGGCTGGTTCAGCTCCTCTCTAGTTCTGATTGTCTGGGAGCCTATTTTATCCCAGTGTTTCCTTGCTCCACCCCCACCCAGCTGAACCCTGTCAGGTAAAGTGAATTCCCTTCCTTTGCTGGCTGGGTGTGTCCTCATTGGGCTTTTGCACGTGTTTCTAGGTTGCTCACGGTAACCATCTGACATTTCCTTGTTTACCCTGTCACTTTTTCTGTGCTCCTTTATGCTGAACTGCATTTTCTCGGGTTGTTCGGGGTCTGCACTGTTACAATCTGAATTTGGCCCATACCTCTCTTGCTTTTCAACTTGGGGGAACTTATTGCCCTTGGCCAACATTTTTGGGGTCACCTATGCATCCTTGGGGCATCTTAAGCCACACCTTAGCTTCAGCCAGCTTATGGGGTGCCTACTATTGTGCCTTGGGAGTTGGCAACCTTTCGACATGGCCTTTGGGGCACATTATAAACCGCCTTGGCTGATGTTGTGGTTTAGGATGTGGCTTCTGGTGCGCCCTAAAAGGTGTATTAGTTTATGACACTGGGGTGCAGGAATTATTTGCTAGCAACACAGATTGTTGTACTGTTTCAAGCAGGAAAAGGAACTGCTTTGGCCACCCTTATTCATTTGGCCCACTGGGCGATTGAACTCATGACCCCTGTTTTAGCAGGTATTGTAATAACCACTGTGCTACACCTCTATTGCTATGATTGCATGTCAGCACACGAAGTTAAGGTTAATGCGCTGTAACGCGCACGGCTCCCTTGATCGCGCGACAATAAGCACGGTGCACTTTATCGCGCGATAACCCACGATTGCTAGCTTAAGACCAGAATGCCCACTCCTTTTATGGCATCCTGCACATTATCGCTGGGCGCACGTTAAGACAGTTTAGTAAACATACCCCATAGTGTCAGACAAATGAATCCCATAGACTAATGAAAGTAAAAAAACTTAAAACATTAAGGGAAATCACGCACCAAAAAACAATGTGAGGAACCCGGTAATTTACATGTCCTATTTTTGTGTACAGATTCTGGTAGTTATTGTAGTTACTTGGTGTAATTGCCGTTTTAAAGATGTTTTAATCTATTTTGATTTATCGTGTTATTGTTGCCTTTCCCGCGGTGCGCTTTTTGTTGATACAAACAATCAGCACCAGTTCTTAAGGTATAATATCATTGTCTCCTGTTTACTTTTTTTTATCTGTTTAGAACTACTTTTATATTAGGAATATAATCAGTCTGAGTATTCCTTTTTCCAACAGAGTTGCAGCAAATAATACCATTGCCTGATCATAGCTCCGGCTCTACCCACTGAATATGTTCCTTTACTAGTAGTTTATAATCATTGTCTTCATCCACATTATACCATATTTATGTATTTATTGTTCAGCCTTTTTTTTACTACTGTTGAGGACAATATAGCACAAATAAGACATTTTTTCAGCACCCCTTTTAGTTTTTTATCCTGAGAGTCCTCTGTTCCTGTCTTTATTTTTAGTACATTTCATTTTTTTTATCTTTTCAATTCCCTCTTTTTATAAAACACTTTTTTGATTGTTGGATCACTTGTTTTAGAGTTTATTTATTAATGCATGCATTAAATTTTATCTGTATTTATTTCCTTGTTTCTCTGGCATTCGATATATCCCATTCTGATGTTCCTCCTGGTCCCTCTGGCTCTGGGATCTAGTACCATACCAGTGTTATCTGCAGTACTCTTTATGGAGTCTTTTTAAAGACTTTGAGTTAAACATTGCCTCCTGTGAGTAATCACTCTTTCACTTTATAATTTTTTTATCAAGGTTTTAGGTTCTGTTCCTTTGAATCACTCTCTCAAGCTATGGTTTATTTTATATGTGTTTTATCTTTATTTGTAATTTTATGTCCTGATAGTTGTTGTCTTATGAATTATACACACACATCTTATTTTATCATATTTTTAACATTAACTAACTTGTTATGGTCTATATTGTTTGACTTTTAATGTTAGTGAGAATGTACTATTTATTGATTGATTGATTGATTGAGCTGACATTTTTTACACTTTGGATGTTGCTTATTTTTTATCTTATTTTATCAATGTTAATATTATGTGTTTTATTTTAAGATGTGTGCCCCCTGAAGAAGGCAACTTTGCTGAAACACGTTGGGGCTGTATTTTTCCAATAAAGTGGTGACCCTCTACACCCTCGCTAATTGTGCCTTTGTTTGGTCTTATGCTGAGAGGGCCTTTGCTCTCCTTGTGTTGTTCGTTGCTCTGTGAGCAATGTTCTCCCCTTGGAAAGATATTCTGAGCTTCAAAGATTTGCAGGCTATGTTACCTGATGACCCCTTCTTCACTGAGGAAGAGAGAGGTCCAACCACTGAAGAAGAATGGGGGAACTGGTTCGCCTCACTCAGAAATTCATTAGAGAAGAAATGTATGCATCTTCCCTATTGGAATAGTGTCACAGAAAAATCATTCCTAGGGGCCTTCGAGTTAATAAGGCCCCTGGTATGCTCAAGGATGATCCTATCTTTATGACCAACTGGGTAAAGATTTTAAACAAATGCTCTTTAGATTTAATGATTATTTTAATTAATATATCAAGACAAAAGACTGATATTTTAAAACCACAGATAGATAAAAAAATGGATGTACTAGCTCGCACTGATCCTAATTTTGAACCCATAAAAAAGATTTTGATAGAAATACCATGGAGTATAGAAAAGTGGTAAAAGAAACAAAACTTAAAAAATTCAAAGGTGATGAAGAGGATTATAAGGAAGGCATTGTGTATTATTGTGTCGACCCAAGCGGTAACCCACGGCCTAGAAGTGAATCACGTAGGCATATCCGTGAAGTCACTATACCAGGTCGTCTACAAAAAACAAGACAAAAACAAGGTTTTTTTTCCCCAGAGCCAGATGAGTAAAGGATCAGAAAAAGAAGTCATAATCTCACGAATGAATTTTTAGATCCCTCAACCCCTTTATTTTTTTCTTCCTCTGTTCCCCCACAACAAAAGAAAAAAATAATCAGGATTTTCAAATGGATTCCCTATGGAAAGGGGGCAAAAAACCGAATATGCAACAGCACACCTTTAATCCCCCATTTCGGTCTCCTCAGAGATACAAGAAGTTCTGCCCTTCCTTTCCCCCTCGAGGGAGAGGCAGGAGCAGAGGTTTCCAATACAGGAGGACCTCGGAGACAGATATGTAAGTGGTATATTTAATCTTTCAAATTATCAACTTAGTGCCCTTGAAATCGAAGTTATAGAAAAAGGCCTTTCATTCGTACCTTTTACAAAACACGATAAATTTAACACACATATGGAACTTTTTAAGGTTTTTTCATAAGCTGAAAATTATAGATTTTTTTCCTCATCAAGGCCCTGCTACTTCTGACACTTCTGTTTTTTAAATAAAGCCATCAAAATGGAACCCTCCTGGCCATCAGGATGTGCTTATTAGTGTGTATGAAAAAGTTGTTCTCTCCAAGATTAATGATTTTTATATTCCATACCAAGGCATCCCTACAATAATTTAACTAAGGGGTATGTTTACTAAACGGCGTTAGCGCCGCAGCTGCGGTATTATTGCTCGATAAGTGTTGTTATTGCGCAATAATGGCGCTTTATCACAGGTAACGTCACTTATCGCGCCTGCAGCGTTAAGGCACCCTAACACCGTGAAATCCGGCCCTAACGTGGCGGAGGAAGGTTTCCCAGGGGGCGGAGAGAGGGGGGTCAATGGGTGGAGAGTGGGAGGGGAGAGGCTCCATGCACACTAACGCTGTGGAATCCATGTCTGAAAACTAACGCCAGTGAAACCCTGGCGTTAAGGCACATTTGCAGGAAAGAGAAACTATTTACGTAAGCAATGTACAGCAAAGCCAGGGAAACCTAGAAAAAAGTGAAAGTTGTGATACATATGCATGGAACAAAAAGGCACAAAAGCACTGAAAATGACCTGAACAAAATTTTAAATCCCCATAACCAAGCTGGCCAATAGTGATGTTAATGAGAAACATTAAAAAACGCTACTGAGAAAGCTAAAAAAAAAAAAGATATCATGTCTGGAAGGGTTTATGCTCTGTCCCCCTACAAGGTGAATGATCCCACATTGAAATAGCGCTGATCAGGGTTTTCCCTTTATATTGGGTAGCATTGTTAGGGCGTGCACATGTGCCGCAACAGCAGGGTGGGCATGTAGGAAAGGGCAACTGTACATATGCTGGAAATGGGATACAGAGGGCTGCAGGCAGCACATGCTGTGGTCCAGCTGGGTCATAGGGTGGACTAGGCAGATGCCTAGGTGGCACATAGGAATGCTGAAACTGTAGAGCAGCCAGACAGCAACTGATGAGGATCAAACATGGGCACGAGTGTGTTTCTCACAGTGTCACAGGGTATAGTACCCAGCAGGTACCCCCAAGGGCACAGAATATTGGCAGGCAGTGGTGGGGTGGGGGGGGAGTGCAGACGTCTATGCAGGCACCCTTACCCCAGATCCCACACCATAGGCAACAGCCTACCAGCACACTGGATGGCCTGAGACTGTGCACTACCAGCACCACCGGCATAATGGCATGTCAGCATGGTGGCGGAGGGGTGCTGGTGGCGTAGGGGGCAGTGGCATCTGTCCACAGCAGACCATGGCCTAGCCCCGTTTAGGTGGGTGCCGTGCACCGAAACAGACAGGGTCTGTCTGATGAATAAATATGGTATCCCAAAGGAATGAACCATCAGTGTGGTACAGTACACACAGCCAGTGTGTTCAGAAGCAGAAAGTCACAAGTTCAAGTCCCAGCTGTGGCTCCTGCCAACCCAGTCCCCATATATTGCCCAGTACTAAACCGTGGTAATAATGACAGAACCTTTATTGCAGATAACATCAACATGTCTGAAACGCCTATATCTTACCCTACAGAGCACAGACACCATAAACATGTGCAACACCTACAGCAGAGTTTCCCAACTCCAGTCCTGGAGGGTCAAACACCATTCAGGTGTCATGCTTTCACTAATAAATATGCCTGTGCTGCATTTGCATGCGCCGCCCCCATGGTATGCAAATGTATATCATGGATATTCATTAGGGACAGCATGAAAACCTGAACAGAGTTTGGCGCACCAGGACCGGAGTTGGGAACCCCTGCCCTAGAGCAGAGGCCAACAAGGGTACAAACACCCACACCCACAGGCTCCACTATCCAATGCCTCATGGAGAGGCAGGCTGTTGGGCCCTGCGTGCAGCAGCATCTCCCAATGCTAACACTTGCATACCTTAGCAATGCTGCCCTAAACCTGGGAATACATTACACAAATATTAAAAGGTTGCAATGATTAATAGCAGATAGCAATTCCTAAGTTAAGCACAATTTGCTGATTGAGCTGCATCATAGCAACCTTTCTGATAACTGTGGAGTGTGTTTCAGTTCTGGATTCTGACAGTGTTTACCACCCTGGGGAGTGACCCCAACAGCACTATGTACCATAGCCATGCCTGCACCGTGCTCAGCACTGGTGTGGTGGCCAGTACTGCCAAAAGCCTCTATATTTGCACAATGCTGGCATAGGTGTGGGAGTGTTTGTCTGTCTATCCAGTGTGTGGTGGCTGCCAACACCTTATTCAGCCCATACTGCTTGCACTGTTTCCAGTGTTAGGCGGCCAATGTGCATAATGTGGAGCAAGGTACTGTGGGTATAGCCTGGACAGGGTGGGCTGGGCAGGATGCATCTGCACAGGGCATAGGGCAATGGCTGGGACATTGTAGTGCCTGGCCACCATGGCCACAGCATGTCCTGCTGGGAGGTCACTCTCACCCTGACTGAGCAGTGACCATGGCATGTCTAGGTTCCCCCATAGTGGTATATAGTATTTCTCTCAAGTGATGTTTATGGGTTCTCTTTGCTGGGGCCCAATCACTGACTTGTCTGCTTGGTGGGGGTGCTCACATTCCCTCCAGGAACATGCACTATGGGCTAGCTAGCAGACTGCAGTTAGTATGTGTATGGCTGGAGACTGTCAGATAGTTATGGGGGGCAACTGAGCATTTCCAGGCCTACTGTCTGTCATCCATTGCCTTATGTTTTCATACAGATATGCATTGACTGCCCTGTAGGGTGTCTGTTGCCCAGCAGGACTGGGGTTGATGGTCCCCTCTACTGCCACCATTGTAGGGATGTAGAATGTGAATCTGTTGGTGGAGCCACACAGGGTGGGTTGGGTGGTGCTACATAATCTGCCTATGGGTCCAAACACCCCGCTTCACTTAAATCATGTGACCATGGCACCCACACAGGATATGCAGCATTCTGGGTGCATCATTATACATAAGGGATGAGAAATACAGATGGACAAAAGTGCATCCTAGTTGCGTCTGCAGGAGCTACCTAAACACATACAGGCACTGATGGGGAACTGCAGCATGGCCTAGCTCAGCCATGCCAGGTGCTGCGGACCTGGTGCTGGGTGCCCCACCTCACCCTCAGGGTGAGCACAGTACCTCCACAATGTGATGGTGTGTAGCTACTCTGTGCCAGTGACTCACACGGTCAGGTCCCCCTACCAGGCCTAGGTGCTGTGGGGGTGCATATCCCATCTTGTGACCATCTGTAGACTGCTGATTTGCATGTGCAGTGCATCATGGGTACGGTTGTGTTAACCCTATCCTGGTAACCACAGCAGACAGTTTGTGTGGTGACCTGCAGTCCTTCTGTAGCCAGCCAGGGGTTTGCTAGCAACTGTAGAGATGTAGTCCACTGGTTACTTCACTGGCTGTGGAGGCAGAGGTCATGCGTTTGATCCCACAGAGGTGTTACATGATAAGGCTGTCTGAGGCATTTCTTTTTTAAATTTCAATTAGTGCTGCCATCAAAAACACACTCACAGTGCTGTAACCATAGGGTGCCTCATAAGGCGTCACATAAAGCGCCCTATAAGGTGCCCTATAAAGTGCCTTATAAGGTGCCCTATAGGCAACATTATAGGGTGCCTTGGTGGACAGTGCACTTTATAATGTGCCCTCTGGAGTTCCTTATAGAGCGCCTTATGCGGCACCTTTAGGTTACGGCACTGTGATGGTGTGTTTGTTGGCAGCACTGATTTAAAGTAAAGGGTAATGCCTCAGACAACCTTATTCATTAAACACACTGGGGGATGAAACTCATGAGTTAGTGTATTAACCATTGTGCTACACCTCCACTGCTGTTTTTGCAGGTCAGCGCACCTACTTAAGACTAACATGCGTTAACATGGCATGGCTCCCTCTGTCGCATGATAATGTGCACGGCACACTTTAATGCGCGATTGCTATGTTGAGACCGGTATGCCCACTCTTTTTATGGCATCCTGCACATTATCACTGGGCGCACATTAAGACGGTTTAGTAAACATACCCCCTTGTGTAATTGCTTAGCCAGCCATTGCTATGTTAAAAGGCATAGCACAATGGTTAATACAATGCCCTCAGAACCAGTGGTGATGGGTTTGAGATCCCAGTGTGCCAACACCAAGATAAATGCATAACAAATGAATTTTGTTAAGAAAGGTCAGACACATCACTGCAATGTGTGTCTGAAGCACAGATCTTTACATATATATTGATTGTGCCACCATTTGCTGTGTACCAGCCGTGGCACAGGCAATGATGCGCGCTGCATGTGTTAAAGCGCCGAGGCGTTGCGGCATGCCACTGTGCATGTGCATGCGTATGTGAGCAAGGCATTGCTGGAAATAGCTACTCGCTCAAGAAAGCCAGTGTTCACTCATCGGGAGCTATGCCACCTTGCAGGGCTTATCTGCACTAGGCAGACTAAACTGTTTCCGGGGTCATCTAAGCGGCAGGACCTGGGTCATGTCCGGAGGGCCTGGGACTGCATCACAAGGCGATATAATCGTCTTGTGAACTACCCACGTGAGGTAAGTGTATGGGGACAGGTCAGTATATCCATATACATATCCATTGTTGATTGTAGCTGTGCATGCTGCTGTGTGTAGGCATTCTATCTCATTTATGTTTATTAGTTTAACCCACGTGATATACCGCCTATGTATCACATCAAAGTGGTTTGCCCTATCCCCAGGAGGCTAAGGACCTGATCACAGAGTTCCAGATGTCATCCTGGTGTTATAGCAGCTGCTGCTGTTGATGTGTTAAAACACAACCGTAACACAAGGAGCCCCTAGATCTTCGTAAAGATGTTTGGTAAACATCATGCTGATATGGTAGGTTCTGCAGTTGCAGGGTCACACATCTGCCCTACCCCTAGGGGTCCTGAGACCTGCTCCAAATGGTCTGTCAGTCACCCTGGTAGTATGTTTGTGTGTGCATTTGCAGGTTAAGACATCTGCCCTACCCCCAGGAGGCCTGACACCCCATCAAAGTGGGCTGTCAGTCACCCTGGTGATATGGTTTATGCTGCTGTTGCTGTGTTATAATCCACCCTACACCCAGGAGGCCTGACACCCCATTAAAGTGGGCCGTCAGTCACCCTGGTGATATGGGTTATGCTGCTGTTGCTGTGTTATAATCCACCTTACACCCAGGAGGCCTGACACCCCATCAAAGTGGGCTGTCAGTCACCCTGGTGATATGGTTTATGCTGCTGTTGCTGTGTTATAATCCACCCTACCCCCAGGAGTCCTGAGACATGCCCAAAGTGGGCTGTCAGTCACCCTGATGGTATTGTTTATGCTGCTGTTGCTGTGTTATAATCCACTCTACCCCCAGGAGTCCTGAGACCTGCCCAAAGTGGGCTGTCAGTCACCCTGGTGGTATGGTGTATGTTGCTGATGAGGTGTGCTAAGACACCCTACCCCCAGGAGGCCTGCGACCTGATTGCAAAGGGGGGCATGGCATCTAGATATTGTGGTAGGGTATGCCGGTTTTGGACACACATGTTCCCTATTCCCCGGAGGTCCAGACCTCATTACACATGTCTGTTATGGATCCTGATGTTATGGTAGGTGCAGCTGTGGATGTGCTGTAAACCAGCTCACCCCCAGGAGCCCTGCAACCTGATTACAAAGGTCTGAAACAAATCCATATATCATTGAAGTGTATGCAGTTCCTGGTCACACATCTGCCCACTTCCCAGGAGCCCCGCACCTGATTACAGAAGAACATTATAGGTGCTGGTGTAAGGGTACATGCACCTGTTGGGGTTGCACAGCTCTGCCACAACCCCATACAGAAGCACAGATGTTAATAGGTCAGCTAGGTGTGTTGGGCCGTGCTCCTGTTGTAGTCAGCCATAACTGCCCTAATCACAGGAGGCCCTAGTCATGACCATAGAGGTATAGTACAAAGCCAAGTGTCATGGTATTGGCATCTGGCAAAGTGCACAGGGCCACCCACCTTCCGCTCTATGTTAAAACACATCACCCATGCGTGGTAGGATATCATGGTCCCATGGCGGGTGTGTCGGCTGATGTGTGTAGGTCAGGCAAACACACATGATGTTGTGCACAGAGATGTGTGATATGTGTTGGCCAGCCACCAGAGATATATGGTCATTAATGCACCCTCCCATTGCTTTCCCCCCCTAGGTAGAGGACCTATGGAAAAAGGGTCGGGAGTTGCGGCTGCACTGCCCAGAGGTCCTTGTCCGCCTACAGAGGCAGGCAATGTCAGAACGTGGCAGTGTGTTGCGGCCTCTGCAGCTCAGTAGAAAATGTCACAGTGGCCCATCAGCCTGTGCGCGGCCAAACTATGTACATGTGGTATGTGACTCGCATAATAGTGTGCTAATGACTGTCATTCCCCACAGAGGATGCTCCTGCTGCTGAGGGCCCCTCCACATCACTGACATGCCCCACTGCCCAACGTCGAAGAGAGGAGGAGAAGGGGCAGAGGAGGAGGATGAGGAGGAGGAGAAGGAGGAGGAGAAGGAGGAGGAGGAGGTGGCAGAGGAGGAGGCGGCAGAGGCGCCGGAGGCTGAAGAGGACAATGGGGAAATGGAGGGGGTGGAGGGTGGGGTGGGAGGGGAGGGTGAGAGTGTGTCTGTTGTGTGGGGGGGGAGGAGGAGGAGGGGAGCATGGAGGGTGGAGAGGGTGGGTGGGAGGTGCCAGGGGGTGAGGAGGAAAGGGAGGAGGGGGTGTGGAGGGTGGGAGGGAACACAGGACAGCACAGGGCACTGTGTATCCCTGCCAGCTACCACATGTGTGTTGCAATGGTGCCCGTCTGGGTGTAGGTATGCCACCCTTTGCCACATACAGGTCCCACGCACATGCCACCCACACAGACACCTGGCACCATGTGTGTATGTGGTGGCAGGTGCATACAGGACCTGTATGTGGCAATGGGTGGTGTGGTGTAACGCCTGCGGGCCCAGGACCACACCATTCGGTGGCTGACAGGTTCCAATCAGAGATGACTGCTGAGATGCAGCGTGTGGTGGGTACGGGTGCTGCATCTCGACAGCCATCTACTGATAGGCGTCCCAGGAGCTTGTGATGGCCCCTGTGGTGCCCACATACATCCCTGTGTTGTCCTGTCTTCCGGGACCCAACATGTGGGCGTTGGTATCCTTCCATCCCCTTTACCAAACTGCTAGGGACATATGACCTAGACTGGCTACTGTTGGAAACAGGATACTGGGCTTGATGGACCTTGGTTTGACCGAGTATGGCATATCTTATGTTCTTATGTTCATATGTTCTTATACCCTTTGTAAATAAGCTTTGAATACAGTTGTGTTACTACATCACAATGGTCATGTGTCTCCCTTACAGACAGACTGTGGACGTAAGCATGGGGCATGTGTGTAGATCACTATGTGTATGCATGGTAGATATGGATATCATACATGGACCGTCTCCACATGCAGTTGTGGGGGCTGCCCATGTGCATATGCATCTGAGTCCCATGTTGTCCCTGTGATGTGCCAATGTGGAGCGTGTCCCAACATCTTTGGTCACGTGCATGCTGTGTGCAATGTGTGGGATCCATTTCTGATGCACCATGCTTGTGTGGCATTAGGGGAAACAGCTAGCAGCAGGCATATGGCATGGAGGGTAAGATGGAATGCTGTACCCAGGAGCTGTACAGGGTGATAGCTGTTGAGGGCAACATAGGCCAATGCATGTCACAAGGATGAGTGGTGGGGGACTACAAGTGCTAGTGAAGAGTGATCAGCTGACTGAAGCAAGCCACCTTTGTCTGCCTGTGCCGTATGCAAGCCTATGTGGGAAGCCTGCTATGTAGGCCCCGGTGTGGGCAGGGAGAACGGTCACACATGTGTGTCCAATGATGGAGAGTATATGGGGTGGGAGAGGGTGGCAGATCCCTACACCAGACATGTACCACCATGAACATCTTCCTGGGCAATGGGAGAGGACAGGTATACCCACACGCATAGGTAATAGGGTGGTGACCTGCCACAGTCCATGTCACACAGGGCATGGTATGACCTATGGCAGCTGATAGGTGGCAGTACAGACACCCCACCCCTGAGGGACATGGGTAAGGCACATGTGGGCAGGGAGACAACAGGAGGTGCAGGGTATGTAGGGGGCCACAGTGCCACACATTGGAAACAAACACATAGGATGCAATAGTTCAAGATGGTTTATTTGTAATGATCACATTCTCCGTGGCCGGCCACGGCGACCACGGCCCAACCCATCCCTCTGTTGTGGGGCTGCTGGTGCAGCCTCTTGTGCCGGTGCTGGCTGCTGTAACCGTGCTGCTATGGCCTCCTTCGCATCTGCAATGCGGAGGAGCACCCCTGTTATAATGTCTGCTGTTGTCTGCAGCTGTTGTATCCCCTGGTTACTGGCCAGCAGATCATTGTGAATGGCCAACAGAGCCTAATGAGTGCCTTTGGGTAGGACACAAGGTGATATGTGAGATACCTCTTTCAAACCCAACCGTCACACATGCACATGTAAGGCATATCCCACCAGATCAGTATGCAGAACAATCATGCATGCCACAACTAGCAACGCATGATCATGTTTAGATCTGTGTGTCCCATGAGCCATTCTCATGTCTGGAAGGGGTCTTGATGAGGGGTCATGAGAATCACTGATCTCACACATGGCACAGTGTCGCAGTTTAATCTGTCAATGCTTGATCTGCACACTGGTCGTCTGAGATAGGCCAGATGACATGAGGGGTCATGGCACACACATACATAAATCTGGGGGGCCCTCTTTTCTATAATGTTGGCGCACAGTGCAGATTATGTTGACAAACTATGCTGCATGACAATACCCATGGAGAGGTGTCTGTCAAGTAGGGTGTCTGGGTGACCTGGGATTGGTGGTTTCCTCTGTGCGCTTACTTGGGGTATATGGCTGTTCACAGTGTGCATGTGTCTAAGCCCCTCACACATGCTGACACCTGACAAGCCATGTTGTTGTTGTTGTTGTTAAGTGCCGTCGAGTCGGAGTCGACTCATGGCGACCCTCTGGATAGCTATCCTAAATTGTGTTCGGTCTTCAGTCAGGCGGCTCATTGTTGACAGGCTGGTACCCATAGCTGCTGTTATTGTAGCGATCCATCTCATTGCTGGCCTTCCTCTTTTGCGTTGACCTTCTATCTTGCCAAGCATGATGTCTTTCTCTAAAGCCATGTTACAGGAGGGTAATTCACACAAGGCACAGAACACCCCCCCCCCCAACATAAGAATCACTCTGCTATGTGGGCATCATGCAATCTCCTTGTGGATATTCTGACAAACCTCATGGGGATTGTTATGTATGCTGTTACCCACCTTCGGCATCGTGCCGTGCTGAGGCACTGTGGGCCTGCAGCTCCGCAAGGATTGTAGCCATGCTTGTTTGAGGGGTGGATGATGTCCCTGGCATCTGCATGAGGTGGTGGTTCCCCTCAATCTCAGAACCCTCTTGATCTGGTGTGTGGCTGCCAGTGGCCCCCACTGTGGTGGTGACATCTGGGGGGGGGGGTGTCCTCTGCCTCAGCCAATCCATGGGTTTCTGGTGTGCATTCACCATCGCTGGTGGTGCCCCCAGACATTGTGGCCTCTGGCTCCTCCACATCCTGAGGCTTTGCCACATCCTCCTCCTCAGGTGCCTCCATGGTTGTGTAGTCACCTGGGTTGTGGAAAAGCATACACAGCACACATAAGTATGCACAGTGCACCTATGTATACCTGTGTAGTACATCTACCCCACAATCAATGTGTTGTATGCCTGTGACTGCTGTTGGTGTGCCTAAAATAGGGACAGCACAGGTGCCTACAGTGTGCTGTGGCTAATTCCCTGGTGTAGCTGTGACACATGGGATGCGGTGTGTGGGGGATGGTGTGTTGAGTGCCATGCCCCCTATTTGCAGTATCAGATATGGACTGTCCACCTGACCTTGTCTGTGGCCTCATCAATACAGGTGGCTGTGGCACATGCGAGAGTTCTGAGCTGGATTGTGTGCCGTCATTGTATGTGTGAGCGATGTGCTTGCATTGCCCTGAGTTGTATACATGATAGGGGTTGCAGGATGTGTCCATGTCAGCCAGACATGTGTGGGGGCCCTCTGCTCTGGCAGACGGTGTGTGGTGTGGGTAGACAGCTATCACCTACTCCAGGGGTGTGGTGGCATGTCTGGGGGGATGGGTGGAGCACTGCTGAGTATGGGGTTGCACAGTGTGTGGGGGTATGGGAATGCATGTGTGGTACTGAGGGACGTGTATATGGGCTGATCCAAGATGTTGTGGGGGTTGTGCTATGTGTATTTTGTATGGGTGTGGTGATGTACCCTCCAAGGTGTGGTGAGGGAGGGTGGAGTATCCCCACGTAATGTGTGCCCCGACAGAGTGTTAGGTGTGTGCCATGTGTCATGTTTATGGTGCCGTTTCTTTGTGTCTACGTCATCATCCCCATGTGTTAGACTCTTCCCTGTCAGTGGTCTGAGACATGTCCCTGGATAGGTAGGTGCATACAGACGTCATATGTGTTTTGGTGGGGTGTGTGGGTACCCATAGGCCACTGTGTCCTGGGCTAGTTGTATGTCCCCTTGTATGTCCCCCCCTGTCTCACTGTGTTTGGGTCCACCAGAGGGAGCACCTCACCACGTTACTCGAAAGACGCCAAGTCAATTACACGTGGTAGTGTAGATGAAAGGATACTTTTATTTGCTATTAAAAACCTGAGAGCCCGACACAGGCCGTGTTTCGTTTTTCACTTCCTCAGGGGATTCAGGTATGCTGCAGATAGACAATCATAAATACTATAATGCATACAACAATATTAAAATTGTAAAAATTATACAAAAAATATTATGAATATATGCATTAATTAGTGTGAAAACATATTAAAACCAATAAGAACATAAATATAATCCATATTAAACATAAAAACATATTAAAACTAATAAGAACATAAATATAAATATTGTTAATCCATATATACAACAGTAAAGAAATCATGAAAAACATTTTGCATAATTAATGTAACAAATATATCCATTATAACAAACGAACACTATCAGAAGGACGTGAAAACACTAGATGATCATACAAACTGTGTGTAACCTCATTGCTTAGAAGAGACTTACAGGAGCCAGGAGTGAGTGAGCCGAACAAAGATGATAAACTCTATATTAAGAGAATCACTTTATCCATAAATATTCATAAATAAAGTTAAAATCCTAAAAACTAATAAATAATTAATATACATAAAATAAACCTTATGAACATACTGTGTGTAGTGAAATTAATAACTCAACTGAACATAGTAAAATGAAAACATATTCAAACTCTCAAAGAAACTAAAATTGCTAAACTATATGTACAAACCACAATTTAAAAATTATATAATAAATATAATAATAATGAGAAATGGGCAGCTAGATTAAACAAACGGATGGAGACCTAAAAATACCATACCCGTTGATGTTCAATGTGCGTGGCTTAAAAAACTTCTCTCTGAGAATTGGATAATCGCCTTCTCTATATGAGAAATAAATAACATATTGAAACACTGTCTCGATTATCCAATTCTCAGAGAGAAGTTTTTTAAGCCACGCACATTGAACACTGCCTGGCCATCCCAGCTCACAATCTAGTCATGAGTGAAACACAGTAAATGTCAGCAGGGCATAACAGCGGGTGGTGGTGGATTATGTATGTTGGGAGTAGTAGGCTTGAGGGAGGTGTTGAGCTGTCATACCTGATTTGTGGCTGGTTGGGATAGGGGCTGCTGTACAGACTCAGGTAGTTAATTTGCAGCTTAGGGTGCAGCAAGGTGAAAGGTGTGTGGCATGGGGTATACAGTAGGAGGGCAGACCATAGATGGGACCAGTTGCCAGGATGTGTGTGTTTCACAGTTTTTAGTTGGAGCTGATTGTTTGATGAATGGGGACTGTGTGTTTTTTGTTTCTGTGTAGTGCTACATGTGATACGTAGCACTATATACATGCTGAGTAGTAGTTGGAATACTGGTATTTGAGATCATAAGAGGAAGTTACTGCAACACCACAGTGTGCCTGTATGTATAGGACAGCACGTAGCCTTGACATGGATGCGGGAATGGATAGGGAACCTGTGAGGTGTCCTGACAGGGGGAGTATTATTGCCATTATATGCGTGGCTGTAGAAAAGCCAAGCAGTGCAGTGTTGCACATTTTCATGGAACACAGAGATGATTCAAGGCCAGATCAGCAAGGTGTAGGTTACAGTAGGCAAGCCAGGAACTGATTAGGGGGGAGGGATTTGGGTTATAGTTGTGTTTTCAGGGAGGACTGGGGAGATCTAGCTGATGAAAACTAGACATAAACCACAAGCCTCAACTACAATCTGGGTATGTGTGTAGAGGAGGACAGTGCAGTCCACAACAACACCTACATTGTGGACCCTAAAGAGAGGACGTTCCGGCCACACGCACAAAGACGCTCTGATGGCGCGCACATGTGCGGGGCACAAAAACGCTATTGTGTGCCGTGCACTTGTGCGCCATTTAGTAAACATACCCCTATGGTTTTATTGTCATATTTGTATATGGTTGATGTAGTTTTCTTCTTTTTTAATGTTTGAAAGATGTACTCTGCACCCCCCTCACCTATAACAGATAGGGCTCTTGGGTCACAGAAATCCACAACAAAGCAAGGAGAAGGTTAATTGATCACAATCTTTAAATAATACACAACACACTTGTATTATACACACAGGACCAAAGCGCTTTGGGAGAGCAAGCTAGGCTTTTGCCTATGTTTACTCTCAAATCAAAGCTTTAGGCCTCTTTATTTATAGGTAAAGATTCCATTACACAGCATAATTTCACTTTATTATTCTACGTCTCACATCAGGTATATTCACAATATACATATTCTATTCTATGTCTAGTGTTACGTATATTCATAATATACTTTTCTATAGGCATGCACGTCATAGACCGTCATGAAAAGACATACATATATTCTCAGACATGACTATAGTAGGCCTTAATTCTAATTAAGCCTAACACTGACAGTTTGATATCTCTGACCAGAGACAGCGAGACTGCGAAGCTAGGTAAACAACTTGCCTTTTACTTATCTTTCTAATAGCATAGGCTAATGTTTATGCTATCTAAACCTTTCACCCAATTTCTCCTACAGACTTTTCAAGGATGGTATTAACTAAGGAACTACAAATGATATTAACTCTTTCTTAGGAATTATAGCAATATAATGTTATTCACAGGGCCTGACTGTGTATCCAACCTGGTACAATCAAGCTTTCTTTCAGTCCTTCCTCTGATTCTGTAAAGAATCATTTCACAGATAAGGAAACTCAGACATCGGTATTAAAAATGGATCGTAGCTAGCTTCTGGGTCAATCTGTAACATCATTTTAGGAGTCAGTGTCTCTACTGATTTCTTACAACAAGCTGATATTACACAAAGAATTAATGCTCCTAAAATGATAATCCCTAATAAGCCAAATAATGAAGCTAATAGGCCTTGCAGGGGCCTAGATAAGAAACTCCAGAAAGAAGAAACAGAATCAAAAAAATCAGAAAAAGAACTTACATAACTACTACTTTATACAAATGTACGATTTCTTACCCTATCCAGCAAACCTTTCACTACGTTTCCTTCATTATCAAGCATACTGCAACAGTAATCAGAAATTAGGCCACATACGCCATTTTCCTTCGCTTGTAGGTAGTCTAAAGCCATGCGATTCTGAGCTGCATAAGTGGACACCCTGTCTACTTCACCATGTAGCACACTAATAGCCTCTGTGAGATCCAGGGCTGTAAGTTCAACAACTGCCTGTAATCGCATAATCTGGGTACCATATTCTCTAGTGGGTGCTATGGCTCCAAAGGTTGAGAGCCAAACAGTACCTATAAATGCATCTATCTGAGATTTGGTTAAAGGACTTGTAGAATCTACCAACTGTTGTGCTGCTATTATGGCTTCATCCTGAGGGGAAACATCCCTTTTTCTTCTTAAGGAATTATTCAAGGTTGACAATAAAGTAACATTTTGGTAAGGTATAAACCGCCACGGGTATCTAACTGAGCAACATAGCAAGTACCTGACCAACCTCTGGGAAGTTCTGTATATGCAAGATTACCACACACAAAATAGTCTCCCTTTAAAGCCACTAATCCATTTTCCCAAATTGTCAAGTTGCGAGGACAGACTAGATTCTGCATACAATTATTCAAAGCCCACTGAGTAATGTTCATTTCCTTAATTCCTACAGATAGATTACGTTCCCAGGGATGGTAATATCCTAATAAGGGGCAACTCCAGTTAGGTATGTCTCGGACTGAGTCAATCAAAAGGTAGCCAGAGCTATTATACTGTAACAAGTCATAATCATGCACCTGATTCCCTTGAACTTGCATTAATTCTACTACGGAAATATAAGGTTTCTGTACGTGGGATTTCTTATACCAGATGGAAGAATTATGTAGCATTATTATTTTACAAACGTTCCATGGGGTGTCTCCTACCTTTTTCCCTGTACCTTGAGCCATAAAACATATTGGAGGGGACTTTAAAGGCATAGAACTAACTACTCTAGGTTCTGTGTTTGTATGAGGCCATCGTACAGCAGTTAGATTAAAAGCTGTATCACAAAACTCTTCAAAGGCTTTGGGCCTAACTTGTGGTAGAAACCCGTGTTGAGTAGCTGTCACTGTTGGAAGGCAGATCGCACAACGTGACAGATTAAAATGTTTTGTAACTGAGTGTAAATGTGACTCAAAAATATTTGGATATCCCTCATAACTTTCCCAAGATTCTAAATGCAGCACTGCTTCATTAACAATAATATACCACAGCACAATTAAGACCAAATACTGAAACATTCTTAGCAGACCTCTAAATATCTGAAACTATAATCACCCCAAAAATAAATGTGCTAAAACAAAATAAAAATACACCTACTCTTCTTAATATGATGAAGATATATGGTATAGCTATAACTACCCCTTAATTCTCAATTACGTCATGAAGTAGAGGTTAAGTACCCAAAGGTCATTGCATCAATATCAGTAAAATACTAATTCAAACTAACTACAGTCAAACCTCGGTTTTCATTTGCCCCGGTTTTCATACGCTTCGGTTTTCAACGTCTTTTTTGACTGAGATTTTGTCCCGGTTCTCATGCATCGCTTCGGTTTTCAACGTCTTTTTTGACTGAGATTTTGTCCCGGTTCTCGTACATCGCCTCGGTTTTCGTAAAGTACAGTACTGTAAATACATACACCCTCGCGCTGCACACCAGTCTGTATACACTGCCGGAACGCCCGCCCGGTCCTGGCAGCACTGCCCCCCGGACTCACCGATCGCCAGCATGATGAGAAGCGAAAGACAGCTGAGCACGTAAATGAAACACATCCTCGAGCCTGGTCAAAGTCAGAGAAGCAAGGATTGCGCAGAGAGGAAGGCCCCGATCTCGTCCACTGCCTGCCCGTTCTCTGGAGCGCCCCCTCAAGCTCGGAGGTAGCAGGGAAGAAAAGCTGTCAACGTAAGCAGGAGATGTTGCATGAATGTGGGAGGCAGTTCTTTTTCTTGCAGGGTACATCTGAAGTTATATCATTAAGATTTTCTACCATTCTGAAGCATTGAGCAGATAATGTAAAGGTATTTTAATGGGCTGAATCCAATGTGATTCCGAAGAGAGCTGGGCACAGCAGCTTGTCAGGGGTGGCTAAGGCCAGATGTTAACATACTGTACTGTACAGTACTGTACTTAGCTTGCTTTCAGTGATGTTAAATGTTCATTTATCCATTTCATTAGTCATTTATATTTATTTCTCATTGTTTTCTGTATGTAAAAATATAGTTATTCTCTATAAAATGTATTTTTTGTGAATATTTTTGGGTGTCTGGAACGGATTAATTGGATTTACATTATTTCTTACGGGAAATATTGCTTCAGTTTTCATACGTTTTGGTTTTAGTCAGACTTTTTCGAACGGATTAATCATGAAAACCGAGGTTTGACTGTATATCCACCTAATCAGTAGTGTAAATGCTGGACAAAGGTTTTTTGCATAATAAGTTCATTCAAAAAGCATGTAAATCCTGATGATCTTTTCTGTAATATCAAAGTAATGTTCAATAGGTCTCTGCATTGCAATCTCTTAATTCACTGATGCAGGGAACCACCTTCTGGATCCTGTGAAGGAGCCTTTTTACACTGTGTAAGATGTATCCAACAAGAATGTCCTTCCACTTTACAAGCTGAGTATCCCACCAGGAGCACACAAAATGGACCTAGGAACTTGGGAGCCAGAAGTGTCTTCGGATGGAGATTCTTAAGCAGGACCCAGTACCCGGGCTTTACTTCCAGATGTGGCGTTTCCAAAGGAGCATCTTGTTGAGGCTTCACCTGCAATAAAGGGGAAACAGACAGAACTGAGTGCAACCTTGAGCAATAAGTCAAAATATTGCTGCGCAACAATTGAGGATCCGGGATAACTGCCAACTCATGTGGAGAAGTAGCTGGACGTCCAGTAACTATTTCATATGGTGTCAGGCCTCTCCGAGCACGCTGGGGGGACTTACGCACTACCATAAGGGCAAAAGGAAGGGCTTCTGTCCAATCTGTAGTCCAATCCTGTGTCATAGTACGCAAGTGACCTTTGATTGTCCTATTCATCCACTCCACCTGGCCAGAGCTTTGCGGATGATAAGGAGTATGCAGTTGTCTCTTAATACCAAACCAGTTTTCAATACCCTCCCAGACACTCGCAATGAAGGCCGGACCCTGATCAGAAGACAGGACAAAAGGAACACCCCAAACAGGAATAAACTGAGTAAGCAAGAATTTGATGGCAATCCCAGCAGTCATACTGGTAGTGGGATAAGCCTCTACCCATCCAGAGAAAAGACAAGTGACCACCAGCAAATACCGCTTCCCTCCTTTGGCACAGGGCAGATCAGTAAAGTCAAGCTGCAAAATCAAAAATGGTCCAGAAGGCCTGGGAAGGGCAGCAGCAATCTTCAGAAGGGATCCTACCCTACCAGCCCTCAA
The DNA here is from genome assembly GCA_033557465.1 of Ichthyophis bannanicus. Lineage (NCBI taxonomy): Eukaryota > Metazoa > Chordata > Amphibia > Gymnophiona > Ichthyophiidae > Ichthyophis > Ichthyophis bannanicus. The sequence goes on along the minus strand of CM066034.1, from coordinate 125,673,892 downwards.
ACAATCCAGACAAGCAGCATAGACAGCCTGTGCCACTGCAATAAATTCTGGGTGATACCACAGAACTGAAAAGGCGTGTTGCATAGCTGCAGCTGACAAGTGAAGTTTATGATGCAAAAACAGAGCAAGTAAAACAAGAAAATCAGTTATTTCAATTGCAAAAGCCACTGCTATCAAACTGCATAAACATGGTGGAAGTCCCAAAGTCACTCAATCAAATCGCTTTGAGAAATAGCCTACGGGCTTGCAACCAGTTGGGAAAGCTTGCAAAAGTACACAGGTGGCAGAGGAAGTTGAAATAGCAACATACAGTTTGAATGGTAATGAGTAGTCTGGTAGTGATAAACATGGCGCAGTGCCCAGTGCAGTCTTGATATATACAAAAGCTTCCCACTGTGCTAAGGTGGGTACAATAAGGCCTTCAGGTCCTTCTTTCCCAATAAGAGCATAAAGTGGAGCAGTAAGATCTGAGAAATTTGCTAGCCATTGTTTACAGAAAATTAATAGACCCAGAAACCTGCGCATTAACACTGGTGTTGCTGGAAAAGACAATGACAAAATAGGTTTCAATCTAGCAGAGGTAATTGCACGACCAGAGAGTGTTAGGGCAACACCCAGGAAAGTAACATTTTGAGATACAAACTGCAGTTTAGACAAATTAACCTTCAAACCTAATTCAGCAATATGAGCTAATAAAGAAAAGGAATCTGACAAACAGCTTTCATAATTTGGTGAACAGAGAAGCAAGTCATCTACATATTGTACTAAAGAGGAATGGTCGAGCTTTACATCCAATAATGCAGTTCTTAGGTCCCGCGAGAAATATGCATGACTATCAGTATACCCCTGACACAAAGTGGTCCAGGTATATTGCTTATTGTCAAAATAGAAGGCGAATAAAAATTGGCTGTCTTTGCTAATTTTCCCTGAAAAATAAGCAGAACTTAAATCCACAACAGAAAACCAGGTAGTCCCTGAAGGTATCTGCGTCCAGATATCATGTGGATTAGGTACCAAGGGAAAAATTGGCAAAATCACATTATTTACTGCTCACAGGTCTTGTACAAATCTATAAGTCTTACCGTCAGCCTTTAGCACAGGAAGGATTAGAGTATTGCATGGTGAAGTTGTAGGATAAATGACACCTTGTTTCTGGAGATCCGCAATTACAGGACAAATTCCTTCAATGGCAGCTGCTGGCAATGGATATTGCTTGAATCTAGGAAGCTGAACTCCAGGTTTCACGGTGATTTTCACAGGAGGAATAGAAAGGCACCCGACATTAGATCCTGGCACTGTCCACAAAGTAGAAGGAAAGTCTTCAAGCGCCGGATGAACAACACTGGCATCTGCAGGGGACGGCACTTCAGAGAGAGGGTACAGCTGGAAAGAGAACTTGCCCCCCATCCATGATAGAGTAGCATGATGTGACACCAAAAAATCCCGACCTAGAAGATTCACTGGCAAAGTGTCTCCCACAAGAAAAGTAGTTGGATATACAATCTCTCCAATCCTGAGGAGTTACAGTCAAATTGAGGAATAGTCATGCATCCCATGTATCACCTCCACAATCTTCTTGGTTAGAGAAGCACTGATATACTGGAGTGAATTCAGCTTGTACTGGAGGGGGAGGGGGGAAATCAACTCTCTGGCCATCAGGATTTCGATTCCGGGGGCAGTCTCACTGCAAATGTCCAGCCTCTCCACAAGTGTAACACATACGCAGCTCTCTGGACTGTCCACGCCCTTGCTGAGAATTCACATAACCTCCTCTAGCTCTGAATCTACCCCTCCCCCTTCCGATGGGAGTTTGCATGGAAGCAATCTGCAAATTAAGCAACTTCGCTTTTTTTACATCTAATCTGGTTTGTTGTTCTTGTTGTTCCTTGAGGAACTTAAACTCACAGTATCAGGCCCCTTCCAAAATTGCATCGGCTGTTCTAGCTGGCCAATCTATTATTGAAGTTTCTAAAATTTATTTTATTCTTGGAATCAATCCATTTACAAAAATATTAGTAAATCCTGAAGGTGTGTCTTCTGCTTCACCAGAATAGTCTTTAAAAGCTAGCATACACCTAGTGTGAAAATCTGTAACTTTTTCACCCCTATCCTGCCTTAGAGATGTTAACCTCGACCAATCCTTTACAGGTTTACATACTACCTTTATAGATTCTAACAATTTTTCTCTACATAAAAGAAAATTATCCCTTTGTGTTTTTACTTGAAAATCTGTTACAGGGTCTGTCAGTGGCCATTGCCAGTTGTCATCCCTAATTGGATGAGTAACCTTATGAAAATCAGCTGGATTAAAGAAAACAGATCTGAGCAAATTATCTAGATCTGCCCAAGTAGGATTATAACTGTTAATTATTTGAGACCATAAAGACACAAATCTACCACGATTTTCCCTGTAGCTAGGAAAGGTTTTAGCCAAATCAAACACCTCTTTAGGACTCCAATTCGCAGGTACATTCATTGAAACTGAAGGTCCTGTGGGATATAGACGAAAAGGATAAGTAGGCACAATATCATTTCTCATAGTTGCTTCAGATTTAACTGTGCTAGAACGTACATGGTTTATAGCTTCCTGAATATAGCCGAGATCATAATATAATTCATCATACTCTTCCTGGCTGCGTGGATGGTGTCATCGAGAGCGTTTTGGTTTCCTAGACCATGGGATGCTGTACCAAGGGTTGCAGAGCAGAGATGGCATCCATCTGTCCAGGAAAGGTCAACACATCTTTGGTAGTAGACTGGCTAATCTACTGAAGAGGGTTTTAAACTAGATTCATTGGGGATGGGTGAAGAAAGCCCCCAGGTAAGTGAAAGCCCCCAGGTAGGTGATACATTAAATACCTTTATGGAAATGGGTAACAGGAGTAACATATGGAAAGCAGTGTGTATAAATGCCCGTAGCATGGGAAATAAGATCCCTGATGTTGAAGCTTTGGTGGGAGTGGCTGACTTGGATTTAGTGGCAGTTACAGAAACACGGTTCACAGAAAACCATGACTGGGATGTAACTATACCTGGCTATACTTTATTCAGAAAGGACAGGGTAGGAAGAAGGGGAGGAGGAGTGGCACTATATGTAAAAACTACTATTAAAGCTTTGGAATTACAGAGCTTAAAAGGGAGAGAGGAGGCATTGTGGGTTAAACTAGAAAGAGGGAAAGAGAAATCTATTTGCATTGGTGTGATATACAGACCTCCCTCACAAGAGGAAGAGGTGGACAGAGAGTTAATTGAAGACATACGCAGCATTGCTAGGAAAGGGGAAGTGCTACTGATAGGAGATTTCAATATGCCAGATGTTGATTGGCACATTCCTGCTGCAGTATCATCTAGAAGTAAGGAGATCCTGGATTCTCTACAGGGAGAACTATTCAGGCAATTGGTAACAGACCCCACATTTGAAGGGGCCATACTGGACTTGGTGCTTACCAATGGTGAAAGTGTTTCTGATGTTGTAGTGGGATATCATTTTGCATCCAGTGATCACCAGATGGTGTGGTTCAGTATTAGGACTAGGGATGTTAGAATCCATTCCAAGGTGAGGATCTTAGACTTTAGGAACACTAACTTTGCGAAGATGGGCCAATACCTCAGGGAGTCATTAGTGGGATGGGAACAGCTGGGGGATGTAGAAAAACAGTGGGCAAAACTGAAAGGGGGTATTTTAAAGGCAACCAACCTTTTTGTTAAAATGGTAAATAAAGGCAAAAGGAACAGGAGACCGCTATGGTTTTCGAAGCAAGTAGCTGAAAAAGTGAATAAAAAGAGGGAGGCCTTCATGAAATACAAGAGATCACAGAGAGAGGAAGACAGACATCTGTATTTGGAAAAACTTAGAGAAGCTAGCAATGTAGTCAAGAAGGCAAAGATTCAAAAGGAGGAGGAAATAGCCAATGCAATAAAGTGGGGGGGATAAGACATTTTTCATATATATTAGTGAGAAGAGGAAGGGCAAGAGTGGTATTGTCAGACTCAAGGGTGCAGGGGGGGAATATGTAGAAGCTGATAAGGATAAAGCGGAATTGCTTAACAAATATTTTTGTTCTGTGTTCACAGATGAAGAACCAGGAGCAGGACCTCAGAAAACACCCACAAATAAGAACAGAAACGAGGGACATCTTGAACAATTTTCAGAAGACTGTGTTCGTGAGAAACTAGCTCAACCTAAAGTAGACAAAGCGATGGGACCGGATGGGATACACCCTAGAATACTGAGGGAACTTGGGGACGTTTTAGCAACTCCACTGACTGACCTTTTCAATGCTTCGTTGGAGTCGGGAGTGGTGCCAAGGGACTGGAGAGAGGCTAATGTGGTGCCTTTACACAAAAGCGGTAGTAAGGATGTGGTTGAAAACTACAGGCCGGTTAGTTTAACTTCGGTGGTGAGTGAATTATTGGAAACGCTGCTGAAAGAGAAAATAGTGAGGTTTCTGGAGTCCAGCGGATTACAGGATCCGAGGCAGCATGGATTCACCAGAGGCAGGTCTTGTCAGACAAATCTGATTGATTTCTTTGACTGGGTGACCAGGGAGTTGGACCGAGGGAGAGCTCTAGATGTGGTGTATTTAGATTTCAGTAAAGCCTTTGACACTGTTCCTCACAGGCGACTTATAAACAGACTGAGCACCCTAGGGATGGACCCTAAAGTTACTGCTTGGGTTAGAAATTGGTTGGGTGGGAGGCGACAAAGATTACAAGTAAATGGAGCTCACTCTGAGGAGAAGGATGTTACCAGTGGTGTGCCCCAGGGATCTGTCCTTGGTCCGATTCTTTTTAACATCTTTGTTAGTGATATAGCGGAAGGGCTGTCGGGTAAGGTTTGCCTCTTTGCGGATGATACCAAAATCTGCAATAGATTAGACACCCAGGAAGGTGTAGATAACATGAGGAGGGATCTAGCTAAGCTTGAAGAATGGTCTAGAATTTGGTAGCTGGGATTTAATGTTAAAAAATGTAAGGTCATGCATTTGGGCTGCAGCAATCCAAGGGAGCAATACAGTATAGGAGGTGAAGTACTTTTGTCCACTAAAGAAGAGCGGGACTTAGGCGTGGTTGTGTCTGATGATCTTAAAGTAGCTAAACAGGTAGAAAAGTCGATGGCAAAAGCTAGAAGGATGCTTGGGTGCATATGGAGAGGAATGTCTAGCAGAAAAAAGGAGGTGATAATGCCTCTGTATAAGTCTTTGGTGCGACCTCATTTGGAGTATGGTGTGCAATTCTGGAGACCGCACCTTCAAAAGGATGTGAACAGGATGGAGTCGGTGCAGAGGGTTGCTACTAAAATGATTAATGGGCTTCATTATAAAGCATATGAGAACAGACTTAAGGATCTTAATATGTACACCTTAGAGGAAAGGCGGGATAGAGGTGATATGATTGAGATGTTTAAATACCTCCGTGGCATAAATGTTCAGGGAGAGAGCCTCTTTCAATTGAAAGCAAGTTCTGCTACGAGGGGACATGGGATGAGGGTGAAGGGTGATAGATTCAGGAGTGATATGCAGAAATATTTCTTTACAGAAAGAGTAGTGGATCCATGAAATAGTCTCCCTGTGGAGGTGGTAGAGATGAGGACAGTAACTGAATTCAAAAAAAGCATGGGAGCAACACAGAGGATCTCTAAAGGTAAAAAGTGAACTGTTGTAGTAGTTGTTATGGAAGGACAGACTAGATAGGCCATGTGGTCTTTTTCTGTCATCATGTTTCTATGTTTCTATGTTTCTTGTAATTTTCATAATGCCTATCCAAATCTCCCTCAACTTTATCAATAAATGGCACTAGGAATGCTCACCTCCTTTGCAATGGAAACACACTCATCTAGAGCTTCCCTTAAGGATTTTATCAGAAGTACAGTACTTTCTGTTTCACTGTCTAAACGTGCTCTTACAGCTTTGAGCTGAGAAATAGTACAAATATCCAGATTACCCAACTCCTGTCCCCTTTCCCCTATCTTTTTTTTCTTATCAAGTATTTCCTTTCTTAGTTCTGTTGCACGAGTGACCCGCCCTTGTTCAGCTAGTGCCTGGTCTCTTCTACCAGAGGGAGGAGGAGGGGATAAAATTGGGTTTGCTCCAGCTGTTACTACTAGTGCAGCTACATCTGCCTCATATGCTGGAGAAACAACATCCAGAAATTTCCCTTCACTTACTCTATCCCCCTTTGCATCACACATCTTACTCGGTTTAGAGTTCTCTAACACAAACAAATCATTTTTCAATTTCTGAACATTTTTCTCATGTTTCTCCTCATATGCCATTCGTTCCCACCATGTAAATACAATCCACTCAGAGGTATTGCACGGCTTATTCTTAGCCGTCAATGCACATTGCAGGTAAAGAATCTTATCTACAGAAAAAGTTCCTTCCAAGGGGAACTGCAGAATCACATTATCTTTAGTCATTGCATGCCAATGTACAATGAAACCGGTAGCCACATCCCCATATTTCTCACGCATACAATAAGAAGGGCTCCCTTTCTTATATGCTAACACCTTAGCTCTGTCATGCCATTCCTGCATCTGAGACGGAGCCTGGCTACTGAACAGATTACCCATCACTGGTAATACTCACAAATCTTCAGGCACCTTCTGCCCTTGCCTTGAATGCAGAGATCTGTATCCGAGTCACGGCACTAACTGAAAGATGTACTCTGCACCCCCCTCACCTATAACAGATAGGGCTCTTGGGTCACAGAAATCCACAACATAGCAAGGAGAAGGTTAATTGATCCCAATCTTTAAATAATACACAACACACTTGTATTATACACACAGGACCAAAGCGCTTTGGGAGAGCAAGCTAGGCTTTTGCCTATGTTTACTCTCAAATCAAAGCTTTAGGCCTCTTTATTTATAGGTAAAGATTCCATTACACAGCATAATTTCACTTTATTATTCTACGTCTCACATCACGTATATTCACAATATACATATTCTATTCTACGTCTAGTGTTATGTATATTCATAATATACTTTTCTATAGGCATGCACGTCATAGACTGTCATGAAAAGACATACATATATTCTCAGACATGACTATGTAGGCCTTAATTCTAATTAATCCTAACACTGACTGTTTGATATCTCTGACCAGAGACAGCGAGACTGTGAAGCTAGGTAAACAACTTGCCTTTTACTTATCTGGGGGTCTTTTCCATATGATAATCTCTCTTTGGATGAGCGACAGGCGTTGAAATCATTACAAAATAATTCAAACATCATCATAAAACCGGCAGATAAGGGTGGGGCTATTGTGATCTTGGATAAAGGCCAATATCTTAATGAAATGCATAGACAGCTAAAGGATAATACATTTTACATACGGTTGGATGGTGACCCTACGTCCGCCTTAAAAACCTCCATAGACAATTTGATTCTCATTGCATATGAAGGAGGATGGATCACTATGCAAGAGAAATCCTTTCTTATGGTGGACCACCCTATTATTCCCACCATCTATATCATCCCGAAGATTCATAAATCCCTTACTAACCCCCCCGGGCCGCCCAATAGTGTCTTCGATTGGATCCCTCTTGGAACCCGTTTCAAAACTAATGGATGTTTTTTTGAGACCCTTTATTCCTCTTATGTGGTCCTATGTTTGTGACTCAACACACGTCTTTAATATCCTTTCATCATTGCAAGACTTTAATCCTGGGTGGTTGTTAGTCACGTTAGATATTGAGTCATTATATACCAATATTCCACAGAAGGAAGCATTGAAATTAATAGAGCAATATTTAAACAATAGACAAGAGTGGCGTCGCATTCCCACGGCCCTGCTGTTAGATTTGGCACGCATTGCAGTATGTGAAAACTATTTTTGCTTTCAGGGTCTTTTTTATAAGCCGATTAAGGGGGTGGCCATGGGGTCCTCCATGGCCCCTGACATCGCAAACTTGTACGTTTTCAACTTTGAGGAATCATTTATCAAAGATAGTCCGTTTAAAAATAATATTAAACTCTGGTTACGGTACATAGATGATGTTTTTATGTTATGGGAAGGTTCGGAAGCTAATTTGGAAGAATTTAATATTTGGGTCAACACTCTTGACGATAATTTACGGTTTCAATTAACTTTTCACGACAAAAAGATCTCTTATTTAGATTTACTTATTGTGAAAACTGATAGTGAATTTGTCACCATGTTGTATAAGAAACCAACAGATCGAAATCAGCTGCTCCATTTTCAGAGCTTCCATAACTCATCATTAAAACATAACCTTCCTGTGGGTCAGTTTCTGAGGATACGCAGAGTTTGCACCTCAGACCAGGAATTTGAAGAACAAGCCAAGATGATGACTGGCAGGTTTTTGGCCAGGGGCTACCCACCTTTTTCCTTAAAAAAGGCAATGAATAGAGCAATGCAGTGTCCCTGAGAAGAATTGCTATGTAAGAAGAAAAAAGTGAGTGATGTGGGTATGGTGTGCCCATTGTTGTTTTCCTACCAATCACAAAAAATAGTTAAAATCATTAAAAAATATTGGAGTCTGATTCAGGCAATCCCCTCCTTTCAGGATTACAAACTCACGATAGCATATAAACGTAATGTGAATTTAAAAAATTTACTCGTTCCATCAGCATTCACAGAAAGAACACCGTTGTCCCGCCACAAAGGTCATTTCCAGTGTGGTAGGTGCTCCGTGTGTAGTCATGTAATGGTAGTCAGGAAACAGTTCACCCATCCCATCACTGGTCAGGTTTTTTGGTTGGATGATTTCACAAATTGTTCCACTAGTCACGTTGTTTACGTGATTTTTTGCCCATGTATGAAATACTATGTAGGGAAAACTACTCGCCCTGTCCGTCAACGAATCATTGAACACAGGAGTTGTATCAAGAGGGGCGCGATTGAAAAACCTTTAGTTTCCCATTGGCAAGAGTTGTCACATCATGTTTCGGATTTGAAGTACTTTGTAATTAAAAAAGTCAAGATGAACTGGAGAGGAGGAGATGTGGATGCTGCCATTTGCCGGTTGAAGGAGCGTTATATTTTTAACTTTAATAGTTTATCCCCTAATGGTTTGAATTTGGATACTGACTTATCGGTGTTTTTATGAAGGTTTACAACGTTTTTGTTTCATTGATGTATTATTGTTTTCTACCTCTTGATAGTGTGCAATATATAACTTCCACGCGAGGTTTATTTCATTTACCCTTGGATACAATCATTTATATATAATTTTACCTCTTATCCAAAAGGTCAGGAGTACTCCTTGTCTGGTTTTAACCCTTTCACATAATTTTTACTCTATAATAGTAATTATTAATTTTACATAATACAATTTTATTTTGTTACTGTTTGTCATCCTGGCACAGGACAATCCTCCCTTCCCTCCCTCCTTTTTCCCCTTCCCCCCCTTCCCTTCCCTCTCCCTTCCCCCTCCTTTCCTCCCCCCTCCCCCCCTCTCCCTTCCCCCCCCTCTCTCCCTCCCTCCCCCCCCCCCTTTTTTAGACTACAGCTTTCTTTAGGTACATTGGATTGAAGATTGGTTTACAGCCATAGTATCGATCAGGGGTACTTTTAGTCTGAATATATTTATATTTATATTTTTCATTTTTGATACAACAGTTTGGCATAGTACACCCCCTTTGTCAAGACTACAGCTTCCTTCAGGTTCCTTTTTAGACCACTGTTTTCAGGTCCATCGGAGTGAAGAGTGTATTACACCCACAGTAATCAGATGCGATTTTTGGTGTGAAGATCATTCTTCCTGTCATTTAATATGGGGTATCAATTTATTTTTTTGGAAGTTTGTGAATTTAGATTATATGCATTTGAGTGAGGTCACGTTAATTTGCATAACGTGGGAGACAAATGACTCTAGTACGCAGTCGCCGGCGTTTACTTTCAGTTTGTTAATCGGGAAGGATTTCTGACGTGGATGCACAGCGCTGCTGTTGTAAGTGGGTTTTATAGAAGTTTTTTCGTCTAGTGGTAAAGATTAATTTAAGTATACCTAGATTAATAGGTAATGAAGTTAATCTTAGTGTAATGAGTCTTGTAACATCTGCTGCGTCTTCTAAACATACACATATTTAGGATCACGCTGCTGAAGGTCAGTCATCTGCTTTATGAAGTGAATGTTTTCTGGCGCTTGCATTCCTTTGGATTAAATAGTAAGGAGTAACTTTTTTTATTATTATTTATGTTTGAAGCACGGTTGAGGAGTGGTGGCCCTCTACCCATGGGTGCCTCCGGTTCACATTTTAAGGGTGTCTCTCACGGGTGTGTACGCTAGTAAAAGTTTATCTCGGACTTTACATGGTCATCGCGTTCACCCGGAGTGTCTTTGTTTAAGGTTGCTTGGAGGACATTTGAGAAGTTCGCTCCTTTGGTTTGTGTGTTATGTGCACTGGGTTTCTATATTGTCCCTAGTTCAATCTGTGGAATAGCGTGTTTGATTTGGAACATTTTTCAGAATGATGGGTATAGCTTTTATCCTATTGGTTCTCATCCTTGTCCCTTCTACAGAGTTTTAAAACACCACGGATGCATGATTGTTTATAAAGGTATGAAATGTATTATTCTTTATCTTTATGTGTTTTAGATGTAATTGTTCAACTATGTGATTTGTTTAATTTATTTTATATTATTCTTCATTTCTATGGTTTTGAGATGTAATCCTTATTTGTTTGGTATGTTTTTCAGACAACCTTTTGCATAATTGTTTTAATTATTGATAACATAATTATTTATTGAGTTTTTAATTTATTTATATGTAACATGCTTATACATGTATTCTTTTTATTGAGTTATTTATTTATTAATATGTAATATACTTATACATGTATGGATTATTTTTTTGGTCCTCGTTTGCTGTGCTGATCTTTTATATCATCTTTTATATCATCAGTTTCATATCATCATTTTTATCTATGTAGTTTTAGATAAACATATAATGTGTATGTATTTATATTATTGTGTGATTCGCTTTGTTATCCTTTATTTTGTGATATTTTATGTTTATTATATATATATTATTTATTATAGTGTGTATTTTTAATTAATTTTTTAATTATTTATTTCAGTTTTTATTTGTTGTTTTGTATAGCCTGCCCCTGAAGAAGGAAACGAAACACGGCCTGTGTCGGGCCTAGACTTGGTTACAATCCATTAATAAAGTTGTTCTTCCATTTGCCTTCCACGTTTTTACTGGGTTCTTAGAGCACGTGGGTTGTGCCCCCTGGTGGCACTTGCAATTACCTATGTACACATTTCCTAAGTTCACGGTAGCTTATCTTTTCTTGATTCTTTCTACAGTCTGCGAATGGCATATACACTTTCTTATCGATTCGCGGTTTAATGACAGCTCATACTTCTACAATTTTGCTTTTATTCTGTATTCTATTTTTTCCCCTCTCTGGGTTCCTCACATTGGTTTTTGGTGAGTGATTTCCCGTAAAGTTTTAAGTTTTTTAACTTTCATTAGTCTAGGGCAGGGGTCACCAACCTGCGGCCCGCGAGACTCTACCCCGGTGCGGCCCGCCAAGGCAAACTCACCGACTCCTTCTTCTGCAGCCGCGGCTCCCTGCCTCTTAGGGAACCGCGGCTGTGCTTGTAAAATCATCGCGGAGCCCTTCCTGTCTTGACGGGCTCCGTGCAGCATTGTCCCGCCTCCAAAGGAAGTGGTAAACAACTTCCTTTAGAGGCGGGACAATGCTGCACGGACTAAAAAGGTTAGGGCTCTTTAACCTAGAAAAGAGGCGGCTGAGGGGAGATATGATAGAGGTGTATAAATTAATGAATGGAGTGGAACGGATAAACGTGGATAAATTGTTTACGCTATCAGAATATAGAAGGACTAGGGGGCATGTAATGAAGCTACAGGGTAAACTATTTAAGACAAATAGGAGAAAATATTTCTTCTCTCAACGTGTAATCAAACTCTGGAATCTGTTACCGGAGGATGTAGTAAGGGCTGTTAGTATAGCTGGGTTTAAAAAAGGTTTGGACAAGTTCCTGGAGGAAAGGTCCATAAACCACTATTAAAAAGGGACCCAGGATATCAATGCTTGGCCTAGTACAAGCACTGCAGAACCTGTGTCTTTTGGGGAAACTGCTAGGTACGTATGACCTAGATTGGCCACTGTTGGAAACAGGATACTGGGCTTGATGGACCTCGGTCTGACCCAGTATGGCATTTCTTATGTTCTTATGTTCTTATGAGCTGACATGGATTATTCAAGGTCAGGTATGAGCATTTTTTTTCGCGCGGGGGGGGGAGGGGGGGAGGGGGGTGCGGCCCGCGAGTCTGCCGGTAGTCGGCTGTGCGGCCCGCGGCCCTCTGGAGGTTGGTGACCCCTGGTCTAGGGGATTCATTTCTCTGACACTAAGGGGTATGTTTACTAAAGTCTCTTAACGTGCGCGGCGCGGTAGTCTGCAGGATGCATATAAGGAGTGGGCATGTCAATCTTAAAAAAGCAAACCGGGATTAATTGTGCGCTAATGTGTGCTGCGCGCTAATGTGTGCAGCGCACAGTAGCGCATGAGAAACGCACGCAGGAAGCATAAGCAGGCGCGCTGATGTGCAAACAGAGGAACAGGGCTGCAGTACAATGGTAAAGACACTGACAGATGGTGCAGGGGGGCATGGGTTCAATCCCCCACTGTGCCCAATAAAGAAGGGTGGCTGAGGCACTACCATTTACATGTAATATTGCATTATGAGGATTTTTTTTTTTTTTATTTACATTTTACTTTTCCTCAATACAAACTTATCAAATAAGTGTACAGGCAACATAAAATAATACAAACAGGAAATAATCTAAACAAGAAACATAAACACATCCTTATAGCCCACAAATTGGGGAGATATATCAAGAATCCAATTCCAAAGGAAACACCGAGAACAACTCTCAATACATGCCAAAATATAATTCCCGCCCTTATCCCTCATCCCACCCCCAGTCCCTCCCTACCTGACAAAAAGGTCTCCAATTGTAAAGAATCAAGAAAAATATACTTAACCCCTTTCAGTGTTACCACACACTTACAGGGGAACCTAAGAAAATAAGATGCACCAAGCGCTAAAACCCTGGGCTTAAGGGCCAAAAAGGCTCGCCTACGCACCTGGGTTGCCCTGGATACATCTTGAAACAGTTGTACTTTTGCACCACAAAATTCCACATCCTTATGTTTAAAGTAACTTTTAAAAACTGAAACTTTATCAAATTCAGAAACAAATGAAGCCACCAAGGTGGCTCTTGTTGCAATGGGATCATGAGAGTCTTCCAGAAATTGGGTAAGATTAGCCAAAGACTGAGGTTGTAATACATCGTATTCTCCCGAAGTCTCACATGCAACCAAACGTGAAGAAATATAAAACATTTTTGAAAAGGAAATTGTTTCTGAATTTGACAATTCCAACACTTCTTTCAAATATTTCCGAAGTAATATTTCTGGAGATAACAAATGTGTAACAGGAAAATTTAACAGCCGAATATTTTTCATCCTATGAGCATTTTCCAAGTATTCTAATCTACGATGTATAATTAAACTATCTTTAACTGAGGAGACACTCATTGTTTGAAGGGAAGCATATCTGGTATCACATCTCTGAACCTGAGTTACAAGGGAATCTAGCCGTTCCTCAACTGCCTCCAACTTTGTCACAGTTCCCTGGGAAAACTGACAAAGTTGGGCTACTGTGGCCGCCAACGATACCTCGGTACGTGTAACCAACTTCCAGATATCCAACAAGGACACCTGAGAATCAGGAATATCCTGAGGGACGTTCTGAGAAGGCAGCCAAATAACCGGTAACAAAGACCCACCCTTACACAAGGGAGAACTTTGTAATACCGGCACGCCACTAGCCAGCAGTTCCGGCGGCGTTTGCAATGACGGGGGAAGTGGCGGGGAGCGCTCAGGGGAGCTCAAAGATGCTCCCTCCGGAGGATGCACCTGGGTCACAGTTCCTGCAGGGGGAAGAGTCACATCAGCCCCAACCTTAACGTGTCTATCCATAGGGCCAGACTCTCCCGGTGCCAACGGAGATATTTTCTTCTTTCTTTTACCCATCCAAACAGAGGAAATCTACACCCAGCTCCTACGAGACTCCTAAGGGGCTCCCAAGGGGCCTATCCTCCTCTTGTGGCACGCCCCTTAGGGCACGCCACGGCCGCGCGCCAAGGACGCGCACCTATGGAGACAACGAACTTTAAACCCCAAAAATCGCCTGGGGCAGTCCCCGCCGCAGCCTGCTCACCCGGGATTCCTCCGACGCTGTGCGACTGGCTCCAAACAGCTCTCCCACTGTGCACAGGGAGCAGCAGCGTTCTTAAGCCCCCAAAATCGCCTGGGGCAGTCCCCGCCGCAGCCTGCTCACCCGGGATTCCTCCGACGCTGTGCGACTGGCTCCAAACAGCTCTCCCACTGTGCACAGGGAGCAGCAGTGTTCTTAAGCCCCCAAAATCGCCTGGGGCAGTCCCCGCCGCAGCCTGCTCACCCGGGATTCCTCCGACGCTGTGCGACTGGCTCCAAACAGCTCTCCCACTGTGCACAGGGAGCAGCAGCATTCTTAAGCCCCCAAAATCGCCTGGGGCAGTCCCCGCCGCAGCCTGCTCACCCGGGATTCCTCCGACGCTGTGCGACTGGCTCCAAACAGCTCTCCCCACATTATGAGGATTTTTAATTTTATTTTAAATACTCCTGCTAGCAAACGCACTCTCAAAGCACTGTAACATAAGGTGCTGCATAAGGCACAACATAAGGTACCCCAGAGGGCACATTTTAAAGTGCACTGTCCACCACAGCACCCTACAATGTTGCTGAAAGGGTGGCCTATAGGGCGCCATATAGGGTGGCCTATGAGGCACAGCAAGGTCATAGCACTGTGTTTGATGGCAGCACTGTGCATTTAAACGCATGAAAATCTTAAGTAGGTGCGCTGACATGCAAGGAGGAACAGCAGGGTAGCACAATGGTTAAGACACTGACTGATGATACAGGGGTTATGAGTTCAATCCCCAGTGTGCCTAATATGTAAGGCTGGCTGAGGCATCAGCTTTGACATGTAAGTATTGTTTCCTGCAGCACTTTATTTGTATTTTATTAATTGCTGCCAGCAAACACACCATCACGTGCCGTAACTGAAGGTGCCGCATAAGGCACCCTATAAGGCACTCCATAGGGCACATTATAAAGTACACTGTCCGCCACGGCACCCTATAATGTCCCCTATAGGGCACCCTATAAGTCGCTCCACAGGATAATGTATAGAGCACATTATATGGACGGTAACCATAAGGTGCCCTATAGGGCGCCCTATAGAGCGCCCTATGAGGCACCTTATGGGTATAGTACGCTGAGGGTGTCTTTGCTGGCAGCAATAATGTACATTAAAAAGAGATAACACTTTGGGCAGCCCTATCAAATAACCCCACTGTGGGTTTGAACCCATGACTTCTGGCTCCACAGGCAGTGAAGTAACCAGTGGGCTACAGCTCTATAGCTGCTAGCAATCCCCTGGCTGACTGCAGAGGGACTGCACGTCACCACACAGACAGTCTGCTGTGGTCACCAGGATAGGGTTAGCCCACCCGTACCCATGATGCACTGCACATGCAAATCAGCTGTCTACAGATGAACACAAGATGGGGTATGCACCCCCACAGCACCTCAGCCTGGTAGGGGGAACTGACCATGTGTGTTACTGGCACAGAGTAGCTACACATCGTCACATTGTGCGGGTACTGTGCTCACCCTGAGGGTGCGGTGGGGCGCCCAGCACCAGGTCCACAGCACCTTCCATGGCAGAAATAGGCCATGCTGTGGGTCCCCAGCAGTGCTAATAGTGTGAGATAGGTAGTTTCTGCAGACACACCTTGGATATATCTTATGTC
Organism: Ichthyophis bannanicus; assembly: GCA_033557465.1. Lineage (NCBI taxonomy): Eukaryota > Metazoa > Chordata > Amphibia > Gymnophiona > Ichthyophiidae > Ichthyophis > Ichthyophis bannanicus. The sequence goes on along the minus strand of CM066034.1, from coordinate 125,658,030 downwards.
TCAGTCAGGTGTAGCTCCTAGGAGGATAATATACCACCACCCTCCTTCTCCAGGGCTGTGGGTGGCAAACAGGGTCTCCCATCAACAGATCCACATTCTATCTCCATGCAATGGTGGCAGTAGAGGGGACCAACAACCCCAGTCCTGCTGGGGAACAGACACCCTACAGGGCAGTCAATGCAGCTCTGTACACATCCATAAAGAAATAGCAGACAGACATTAGACCTGGAAATGCTAAGCTGCACCCCACCACTATCTGATATTCTCCTGAAGCAAGCCTTCAACCACTGCACCCTGCAAGGTGTTCCAGCAAGACACATACCAGCTGCAGTCTGCTAGCTAGTCCATAGTGCATGTTTCTGTTGCACACAGAACTGGGATGTCAGCATACACACCAAGCAGATAAGTCAGTGACTGGGCCCCAAAAGGGAACCCATAAATATCACATTAAAAATATACTATATAGCACTATGGGGGAACCTAGCCATGCCGTGGTCACTGCTCAGTCAGGGTGAGAGTGATCTCCCAGTAGGACATGCTGTGGCCACCCTGACTGTGCAGGTGGTGGCCGGGCACTACAATGTCCCAGCCATTGCCCTATGCCCTGTGCAGATGCATCCTGTCCGGGCTATATCCATGGTACCTTGCTCCTCATTATGCACATTGGCAGGCCAATACTGGCAACAGTGCTGGCAGTGTGGGCTGAGGAGGGTGTTTGCAGCCACCACACACTGGATAGACAGACACACACTCCCACACCTATGTCAGCAGTGTGCTACTATAGAGGTGTTTGGCCGCCCTGGCCACCACACCAGTCCTGGGCACAGTGCAGGCATGGATATGGTACGCAATACTGTTGGGGTCACTCCCCAGGGTGGTAAACACTGTCAGACACCAGACCTGAAGCACACTTCACAGACATCAGAAAGGTTACTATGATGCAGCTTAATCAGCCAATTGTGCTTAACGTAGGAATTGCTATCTGCCAGTAATCATAGCAACCTTTTGATAGCTGTGTACCGTATTCCCAGGTTTAGGGTGGCATTGCTAAGGTATGCAAGTGCTAGTATTGGGAGATGCAAGCAGGGCCCAATGTCCTGCCTCTCCAGGAGGCATTAGCTAATGGAGCCTGTGGGTGCAGGTGTGTCTGCCCCTGTTGGCTGCTGCTTTATGGCAGAGGTTCCCAACTCCAGTCCTGGTGTGCCAAACACTGTTTAGGTTTTCATGCTGTCCCTCATGAATATGCATGAGATACATCTGCATACCATGGGGGCTGCGCATAGAAATGCAGCACAGGCATCTTTATTAGAGGCAGCATGGAACCTGAATGGTGTTTGGCCCTCCAGGACTGCATTTGGGAGACTGTGCTCTAGGTAATGAGCCTGTTTATGGTGTCTGCGCTCCGTAGGGTAAAATGTAGGTGTTTTGGGCATGTTTACGTCATCTGCGATAAAGGGTCTGTCTGTATTAGCACGTTTTAGTAGTGGGTAAAATATGGGGATTGGGTTGCCAGGAACCATAGCTGGGACTTGAACCTGTGACCTTCTGCTTCTGAACACATTGACTGTGTGCACTGCACCACTGTGTTGCCACAGAGACAGTGCATTCCCTGGGGATACCATGACTGTTCATCAGACAGGGCCTGTCTGTTGCAGTGCATGGCACCCACCTACACAGGGCTAGGCCACGGTCTGCTCTGGGCAGCTGCCACTGCCCCCTCCATCACCAGTGTCCCTCTGCCACCCTGCTGACAGGCCCTTCTGCTGGTGGTGCTGGTGGAGCGCAGTCTCAGGCCATCCAGTGTGTGGGTAGGCGGCTGCCTATGGTGTGGGTTCTGGGGTAGGGGTGCCTGCATAGATGTCCACGCTTCCCCCCAGCACTGCCTGCCACTGTTCTGTGCCCTTGGGGATCCCTACTGGGTACTATCCCCTGTGACACTGTGGGAAGCACACTCGTGCCCATGCTGGGCCCTCTTCAGTTGCTGTCTGACTGCTCTACTGTTTCAGCATTCCTATGGGCCACCTAGGCATCACCCTAGTCCGCACTGTGGCCCAGCTGCAGTACAGCATGTGCTGCTGCAGCCCTCTGTGTCCCCTTTCCCAGCATCTGTCCAGTTGCCCATTCCGACATGCTCGCCCTGCTGTTGTGGAACATGTGCATGCCATAGGAAACCTGTCCAATGGAGAGGGAAACCCTGATGAGCGCAATTGCACTGTGGGATCATTCACCTTGTATGGGGTCGGAGCGTAGAACCTTCCAAAATTCATATCTTTTTTTTGGAGGTTTCTCGGGAGTGCTTTTTGATGTTTACCATTAATATCACTATTGCCCAGCTTGGTTATGTTTTTTTTATATTTTGTTGGGGTCATTTTCAATGTTTATTTGCCTTTTGTTCCGTGCACATTTATCACACTTATCACTTTTTTGTAGGTTTTCCTGGTTTTGCTGTACATTGCTGACAGAAATGGTTTCTCTTCCCTTTAAATCATCTCTAACACCAGGGTTTCACTGGCGTTAGTTTTGAGCTTCGGATTTCACATCGTTAGTGTGCGGGGAGCCTCTCCCCTCCCACTTTCCACCCATTGACCCCTTCTCTCCACCCCTGGGGAGCCTTCCTCCGCCCTCCGGGAGCCTTTCCCCGCCTTCAGCGCTCATTTGCGCCGCTGCGCGCGTTAATGCGCGCTAAGGTACCTGAGCGCCTGCTAAAGTGCCATTATCACGCGCTAAGGTACCTTAGCGCATGATAACGTCACAGAGCGCACATTAAGAAGGTTTAGTAAACATGCCCCTTTGAGTTACACATTGCCTCCTGTGAGTAATCGCTCTTTCACTTTATACGTTTTTTATCAAGGTTTTAGGTTCTGTTCCTTTAAATCACTCTCTCAAGCTATGGTTTGTTTTATTTGTATTTTATCTTTATTTGTACTTTTATGTCCTGATAGTTGTTGTCTTATGAATTATACACACATATCTTATTTTATTTTTATTTATTTATTTAGTATACATTTGTATACCGCTACTTCCAGCGATCAGCAGCGGTTTGATTACAGATTGGAAATTGTCAAATCATGACAGGAATTTTTTGAGGTATAAACATTGCTCATATTTTTAACATTAACTAACTTGTTATAGTCTATACTGTTTGACTTTTAATATTACTGAGAATGTACTATTTATTTATTGATTGATTGATTGACCTGACATTTTTTACACTTTGGATGTTGCTTATTGTTTATCTTATTTTATCAATGTTAATATTATGGGGTATGTTTACTAAACCATCTTAACGTCGCAGCAGTGGTATTATCACATGATAAGTGATGTTATCGCGTGATAATAGCGTGCAATAACATCACTTATCACGCCATAACGCGTCGGCGACATTAAGGCACACTAACGCTGTGAAATCCGGGTCTGAAGGGTGAAGTAAGGCTTCCCAGAGGGCAGAGAGGTCAATGGGCAGAGAGTGGGAGGGGAGAGGCTCCAGGCACACTAACGCTGTGAAATCTGGGTCTGAACACTAACGCCAGTGAAACCCTCGCATTAAGGCACATTTTCAGGAAAGAGAAACCATTTCAGTCAGCAATGTGCAGCAAAGGCAAGGAAAACCCAGAGAAGTGATAGTTGTGATATATGTGGCAGGGACCACAAAGGCAAATAAACATACAAAAGGCTCAGAACCACATCTAAAATCCCAATAACCAAGCTGGCCAATAGTGATATTAATGATAAACATAAAGCAATACTATTGACAAAGCGTATAAATGAAGATATCATGTTTGGAAGGGTCTATGCTCTGTCCCCCTACAAAGTGAATGAGCCCACATTGAAATAGCGCTGATCAGGGTTTCTGTCATTTAGATTGGGCAGGTTTGTTATGGCATGCACATGTGCAGCAACATCAGAGTGGGTACGTAGGAAAGGGCAACTGTACTGATGCTGCAAATGGGATACAGGGGGCTGCAGGCGGCACATGCTGCGGTGCAGGGGGCACAGTGCGGGCTAGGCAGATACTTAGGTGGCACATAGGAATACCAAAACTGTAAAGCAGCAAGACAGCAACTGACAAGGGTCCAACATGGGCAGGAGTGTGTGTTCCAAATTGTCACAGGGGAGATTATCCAGCAGGTACCCTCAAGGGCACATAACATTGGCAGGCAGTGTCAGGGGGGGAAGCATGCATGTCCATGTAGGCACCTGTATCCGAGAACCCACACCATAGGCAGCTGCCTACCGGCTTACTGGATGGCCTGGGACTGCACATCACCAGCACCACCGGCATAATGGCATGGCAGCATGGTGGCGGAGGGGGCCTACAGCAGACCATGGCCTAGCCCCATTTAGGTGGGTGCCATGCACTGCAAAAGACAGGGTCTCTCTGACGAACACTCATAGTATCACCAGGGCATGAACTGTCTTTGTGGTGCAGTACACACAGCCAGTGTGTTCAAGAACAGAAGGTCACAAGTTCAAGTCCCAGCTGTGGCTCCTGCCAACCCTGTCCTCATATTTTACCCAGTACTAAACCATGGTAATAAAGACAAAACCTTTATTGCAGATAACATAAACATGCCTGAAACGCCTATATTTTACCCTACAGAGCACAGACACCATAAACATGTGCAATACCTACAGAAGAGTTTCCAAACTGCAGTCCTGGAGGGCCAAACACCATTCAGGTTTCATGCTGTCCCTAATAAATATGCCTATGCTGCATTTGTATGTGCCGCCCCCATGATATGCAAATGTATCTCATGCATATTCATTAGGGACAGCATGAAAACCCAAACAGTGTTTGGCCCACCGGGTCTGGAGATGGGAACCTCTGCCCTAGAGCAGCAGCCAACAGCGGCAGAAACACCCACATGCTCCACTATCCAAAGCCTCATGGAGAGTCCGGCTGTTGGGCCCTGCGCGTAGCAGCATCTCCCAATATTAGCACTTGCATACCTTAGCAATGCCGCCCTAAACTTGTGGATACGTTACACATATATCAAAAGGTTGCTATGATTAATGGCAGATAACACTTCCAAGTTAATCACAATTTGCTGATAGAGCTGCATCATAGCAACCTTTCTGATATCTGTGGAGTGTGTTTCAGTTCTGGATTCTGACAGTGTTTACCACCCCGGGGAGTGACCCCAACAGTATTGCGTACCATAGCCATACCTGCACTGTGCTCAGGACTGGTGTTGTGGCCAGGGCTGCCAAAAACCTCTGTATTTCCACAATGCTGGGAGTGTGTGTCTGTCTATCCAGTGTGTTGTGGCTGCCTACACCTTACTCAGCCCACACTGCTTGCACTGTTTCCAGTGTTAGCCTGCCAATGTGCATAACGAGGAGCAAGGCACTGTGGGTATGGCCCGTACAGGGTGGCCTGGGCAGGATGCAGCTGCATAGGGCATAGGGCAATGGCTGGGACATTGTAATGCCCGACCACCACCTGCATGGACAGGTTGGCCACAGCATGTCCTGCTGGAAGGTCACTCTCACCATGACTGAGCAGTGACCATGGCATGGCTGGGTTCCCCCATAGTGCTTCTCTCAAGTGATATTTATGGGTTCTTTTTTCTGGGGTACAATCACTGATTTATCTGCTTGGTATGTGTGTGTGCACACATCTTCTTTAGGAACATGCACTATGGACTAGTTAGCACACTGGCTGCAGTTAGTATGTGTATGGCTGGAACACCTTGCAGGGTGTAGCGGCTGGAGGCTCAATGTGCTTGCTGCTGGAGAATGTCTGATAGTGATGGGGGCCGCTGAGCTTTTCCTTGCCTACTGTCTGTCTGCCTGCCTGCTATTGCCTTATGGATGCACACAGATCTCCATTGCCTGCCCTGTAGGGTGCCTGTTCCCCAGCAAGACAGGGGTTGATGGTCCCTTCTACTGCCACCATTGCAGGGATGTAGAGTGTGGATCTGTTGGTGGGAGATCCTGTCTCCCACCCGTAGCCCCAGAGAGCAGGTTGGGTGGTGCTACATAATTCGCCTATGGGTCCAAACACCGCCCCCACACCTTCATGTAAATCATGTGACCATGGCACCCACACAGGATATGCACTGTTCTGGGTGCATCATAGTCCACAAGGGCTAGACATGACTGGGAAACACAGATGGACACAGGTGTATCTGCAAAGACTACCTATCACACACTGACAGCAACCTGCAGTATAGCCTATCGCAGCTAAGCCAGGTGCTGCGGACCTGGTGCTGGGTGCCCCACCTTTCCCTCAGGGTGAGCACAGTACCCACACAATGTGACGGTCTGTAGCTACTCTGTGCCAGTAACACACACGTTCAGTTCCCCCTACCAGTCCGAGGTGCTATGGGAGTGCATACCCCATCTTGTGATCATCTGTAGACTGCTGATCTGCATGTGCAGTGCATCATGGGTATGGGTGGGTTAACCCTATACTGGTAACCACAGCAGACAGTTTGTGTGGTGACCTGCAGTCCTTCTGTAACCAGCCAGGGGTTTGTTAGTAGCTATAGAAATGTAGCCCACTGGTTACTTCACTGACTGTGAAGGCAGAGGTCATGGTTTTGATCCCACAGTGGTGTTATTTGATAGGGCTGTTTGAGACATTTTCTTTTTTAATTTAAATTAGTGCTGCCAGCAAAAACACCCTCACAGTGTTGTAACCTTAAGGTGTCTCATAAGGTGCCCTATAAAGCACCCTATAAGGTGTTCTATAAAGTGCCTTATAAGGCGCGTTATAAGGCTTCCTATAGGGAACATTATAAGGTACCTTGGCGGACAGTGCACTTCATAATGTGCCCTCTGGAGTGCCTTATAGGGCGCCTTATGCGGCACCTTAGGTTACGGCACTGTGAGGGTGTGTGTGCTGGCAGCACTAATTTAAATTAAAAAAGAAATGCCTCAGACAGCATTGATTTAAAGTAAATGGCAATGCTTCAGACAGCCTTACTCATTAAGCCCAGTGAGGGATTGAACTCATGACCCCTGTTTTAGCAGTCATTCTACTAACCAGTGTACTACACCTCTGTTACTGTGCTTGTAGGTCAGCGCGCCTAATTAAGGCTAACGCACGTTAACGTGCCACTGCTCCCTCTATCATGTGATAACGGACTTTATCGCACGATAACCGGAAATGCTACCTTAAGACCGGAACGCCCACTTCCTTCTGTGGCATTCGTCACAGTAAGACTGCAACAAACGCCGGTAACATAAAGACGGTTTAGTAAACATATCCCTAAGGGGTATGTTTACTAAACGGTCTTAACGTGTGCCCGGCGATAATGTGCAGGATGCCATAAAAGTGTGGGCATTCCGGTCTAAATGTAGCAAGCACGCACTAACGTGCGCTGAGCACATTATCTGGTGATAGAGGGAGCCACGCACGTTAACGCGCCTTTTAGTCTTAAGTAGGCGCGCTGAGCTCCAAACATAGCAACAGAGGTGTAGCACAATGGTTAATACACTGACTGATGCTACAGGTGTCATGAGTTTGATTCCCAAGTGGGACTAGTGAATAAGGTTGGCCGAGGCAATTCCTTTTTTTGCTTGCAACTGTACAACAATCTGTCCTGCCAGCTAAAAATACCTGCACCCCAGTGCCATAAATTAAGCACCTTTTAGGGTGCACCAGAAGGCACATCCTAAACAACCACGTCAGCAAAGGCGGGTTATAATGTGCCCCAGAGGCCATGTTGAAAGGTTGCCAACTCCCAAGGCACCATAGTAGGCACCCCATAAGCTGCCTGAATCTAAGGTGTGGCGTAAGATTCCCCAAGGATGTATAGGTGAACCCAAAAACATTGGCCAAGAGCAGTAAGGTCCCCCAATTTGAAAACCAAAAGAGGTATGGGCCAAACATAAATGTAAACCTAATACTGCACAGAGTAGCAAGGAAAGACAATGCATAAGTAATGGAAGGAAGTAGATCTGAGCTGATGGACCAGACAAATCTGCATCCAGCCCATGTGGCAGCTGGAAAAATGGACAAACATATCGGGGGCAGCTGTAGCGATGCACAGGGTGATGGTAATGTACCATGCAATAATGATAGTGTGTGGCAGAGGATGGGAAGACATGTCCAGCAGAGGAGGTAGAAGTGGCAGGATAGGTGTAATGACAGGACGACAGCGGAGTAGCAGTGCTATGCAGAGCACACACAGGAGAGGCAACCAGGGAGAGCTGCAATGCAGAAATGTGTAGCAGTGCAGGACGTGGGGTAGCAGCATGAACATCAGGGTAGGATGGCACACAGCTGGTAGACTGTAATGGGGAAGAGACGTCCTTTGCCATGCAAACAGAGGAACCTGAGAGAAGTAGGTCTGTTGCTGACAGGAAGGAAAAGCACAGGACTCCCATTTGCCATGAGCAACATAAACAAACCCAGCCATGAGGGCAGCAGCCCCGCCCAGCTAGCAAACAATCACCATCTCCTGAGCCCAATAGTTTTCACCTGAGAGGGGGAAGGGCTAGATTAGCTTCAAAGTAGACATATAAGAAACACTCATTAGAGTTTCAAGAAGAGAAAGAGGAGGGAGAGCAGAAGCAAAGGAAGCTTGGACAGAACCAGCTAGGAGAGCTGCGTGCGCTGAAGTCTGAGTCTTGGAAACAACGTGTGTCTCAGTGTGGAAGGAAACACGAGAGAAAGTACGTGAGTGACTCAGAGGATTGTGATTAGAAACATAGAAACATAGAAACATGTCCACTTTTTACCTTTAGAGATCCTCTGTGTTGGTCCCATGCTTTTTTGAATTCAGTTACTGTCCTCATCTCTACCACCTCCACAGGGAGACTATTCCATGGATCCATTACTCTTTCTGTAAAGAAATATTTCCGCATATCACTCCTGAATCTATCTCCCTTCACTCTCATCCCATGTCCCCTCGTAGCAGAACTTGCTTTCAATTGAAAGAGGCTCTCTCCCTGAACATTTATGGCACGGAGGTATTTAAACATCTCAATCATAACACCTCTATCCCGCCTTTCCTCTAAGGTGTACATATTAAGATCCTTAAGTCTGTCCTCATATGCTTTATAATGAAGCCCATTAATCATTTTAGTAGCAACCCTCTGCACTGACTCCATCTTGTTCACATCCTTTAGAAGGTGCGGTCTCCAGAATGGCACACCATACTCCAAATGAGGTCGCACCAAAGACTTATACAGAGGCATTATCACCTCCTTTTTTCTGCTAGCCATTCCTCTCCATATGCACCCAAGCATCCTTCTAGCTTTTGCCGTCGCTTTTTCTACCTGTTTAGCTACTTTAAGATCATCAGACACAACCACGCCTAAGTCCCGCTCTTCTTTAGTGGACAAAAGTACTTCACCTCCTATACTGTAATGCTCCCTTGGATTGCTGCAGCCCAAATGCATGACCTTACATTTTTTAACATTAAATCCCAGCTGCCAAATTCTAGACCATTCTTCAAGCTTAGCTAGATCCCTCCTCATGTTATCTACACCTTCCTGGGTGTCTACTCTATTGCAGATTTTGGTATCATCCAAAAAGAGGCAAACCTTACCCGACAGCCCTTCCGCTATATCACTAACAAAGATGTTAAAAAGAATCGGACCAAGGACAGATCCCTGGGGCACACCACTGGTAACATCCTTCTCCTCAGAGTGAGCTCCATTTACTTGTACTCTTTGTCGCCTCCCACCCAACTAATTTCTAACCCAAGCAGTAACTTTAGGGTCCATCCCTAGGGTGCTCAGTTTGTTTATAAGTTGCCTGTGAGGAACAGTGTCAAAGGCTTTACTGAAATCTAAATACACCACATCTAGAGCTCTCCCTCGGTCCAACTCCCTGGTCACCCAGTCAAAGAAATCAATCAGATTTGTCTGACAAGACCTGCCTCTGGTGAATCCATGCTGCCTCGGATCCTGTAATCCTCTGGACTCCAGAAACCTCACTATTTCTCTTTCAGCAGCGTTTCCAATAATTTACTCACCACCGAATTTAAACTAACCGGCCTGTAGTTTTCAACCACATCCTTACTACCGCTTTTGTGTAAAGGCACCACATGAGCCTCTCTCCAGTCCTTTGGCACCACTCCCGACTCCAACGAGGCATTGAAAAGGTCAGTCAGTGGAGTTGCTAGAACGTCCCCAAGTTCCCTCAGTATTCTAGGGTGTATCCCATCCGGTCCCATCGCTTTGTCTACTTTAAGTTGAGCTAGTTTCTCATGAACACAGTCTTCTGAAAATTGTTCAAGATGTCCCTCGCTTCTGTTCTTATTTGTGGGTGTTTTCTGAGGTCCTGCTCCTGGTTCTTCATCTGTGAACACAGAACAAAAATATTTGTTAAGCAATTCCGCTTTATCCTTATCAGCTTCTAAATATTCCCCCCCTGCACCCTTGAGTCTGACAATACCACTTTTGCCCTTCCTCTTCTCACTAATATATCTGAAAAATGTCTTATCTCCCCACTTTATTGCATTGGCTACTTCCTCCTCCTTTTGAATCTTTGCCTTCTTGACTACTTTGCTAGCTTCTCTAAGTTTTTCCAAATACAGATGCCTGTCTTCCTCTTTCTGTGATCTCTTGTATTTCATGAAGGCCTCCCTCTTTTTCTTCACTTTTTTAGCTACTTCCTTCGAAAACCATAGCGGTCTCCTGTTCCTTTTGCCCTTATTTACCATTTTAACAAAAAGGTTGCTTGCCTTTAAAATACCCCCTTTCAGTTTTGCCCACTGTTTTTCTACATCCCCCAGCTGTTCCCATCCCACTAACGACTCCCTGAGGTATTGGCCCATCTTCGCAAAGATAGTCTTCCTAAAGTCTAAGATCCTCACCTTGGAATGGATTCTAACATCCCTAGTCCTAATACTGAACCACACCATCTGGTGATCACTGGATGCAAAATGATCTCCCACTACAACATCAGAAACACTTTCACCATTGGTAAGCACCAAGTCCAGTATGGCCCCTTCACGTGTGGGGTCTGTTACCAATTGCCTGAATAGTTCTCCCTGTAGAGAATCCAGGATCTCCTTACTTCTAGATGATACTGCAGCAGGAATGTGCCAATCAACATCTGGCATATTGAAATCTCCTATCAGTAGCACTTCCCCTTTCCTAGCAATGCTGTGTATGTCTTCAATTAACTCTCTGTCCACCTCTTCCTCTTGTGAGGGAGGTCTGTATAACACACCAATGCAAATAGATTTCTCTTTCCCTCTTTCTAGTTTAACCCACAATGCCTCCTCTCTCCCTTTTAAGCTCTGTAATTCCAAAGCTTTAATAGTAGTTTTTACATATAGTGCCACTCCTCCTCCCCTTCTTCCTACCCTGTCCTTTCTGAATAAAGTATAGCCAGGTATAGTTACATCCCAGTCATGGTTTTCTGTGAACCATGTTTCTGTAACTGCCACTAAATCCAAGTCAGCCACTCCCACCAAAGCTTCAACATCAGGGATCTTATTTCCCATGCTACGGGCATTTATACACACTGCTTTCCATATGTTACCCCTGTTACCCATTTCCATAAAGGTATTTAATGTATCACCTACCTGGGGGCTTCCACTTACCTAGGGGCTTTCTTCACCCATCCCCAACGAATCTAGTTTAAAGCCCTCTTCAGTAGATTAGCCAGTCTAGTACCAAAGATGCGTTGACCTTTCTTGGACAGATGGATGCCATCTCTGCTCTGCAACCCTTGGTACAGCATCCCATGGTCTAGGATTCTGAGAGTGATAGAGAAATACAGGAAGGAACTGGCAGGAATAACTGGAGGAGCAGGGCCCAAAAACCCTATGGGAAGAACTCCAGGCAATTATCCTATTGTGAAGGCACACAGAAGGAAACATTACCGGTAAAGCTATCTGGGAAGCACTTGCAAGCTCCAGGGAGTGAAAAGTATTCTGTGGAGGACATTTGCATGTCGGAAGAAGAGGTGGAGAAGCCAAAGTACAGAGGAAAACCTCTGAGGTTTAAACCCCTTCCTGACAAAGCTGTGCACGGATTTTCCCCTGTCTCAAAGCCAGAAGGTAGGCTGTCTAATTACTATAAAAGTGGTTATAAGAACTTCTCTTATAGAAACCCTAAAGGGTATGACTCTCCTCTCTGCTATACTAAGATATATGGTAATACTGAACCCTATCTCATGGAGGGCTTGATAGGGCAGCCTCAAGAACAGATAGAGGGTGGAAGTTTGGAAACGTTATATACCAAGCAGAAGTTGTACGCACAAGAGAATCAGCATGAGTCAATGCTGATTGACCTTCAGGAAGAAGAAATGTCAGATAACCAAATGGACTGTACGTTAATGGTTACTGATGATATAATTTCTCTTTGCTGAGCCAGATAATCTGTGAAAGCTGTTTAAATTGGCAGTTGAAGAGCACAGGATTTTCCTTGCTTATACAAAGTGACTGTATGCTGTAAATACCGTGGAACTTTGGATTTAAGTTGAGAAGCTGTTATTATTTCCTTTCTTATTTTGTGCCAGAGTGTATGGCCTTTTTGTCCTGAGTTATCTTGTGTTTGAATCCACCCCGGGAGGGGAAATAAAAGCCTGTCATTGCCTGAACCACTCGCACCACAACTGCATCTTATTGAAAAGGGAAAATACTACAACTCCCAGGAGGCGATGCAAGCCCAAAGCATTGCTCCAGTCTTTCAATAAAGGGTCCCCAGGCTATCTATCCTGTATGCCTAGGCTACGGGCTGACTACTGGTGACAGGAATTGGCGTAGTTTTACGGATTTTTAAAACACAGTACAAGGACAGTATTAAGAAAAGGATATCAGCTTTTTAAAAGGAAAAAGGATAACACCTCTGGAACAGGAGAAGTTCAGCTATCCTGAGAGAAATAAAAGAGGAAAGCCCGGACCAAACTTCGGATACAACCTGACCTGGAGCCATCTAAGACATCTTTCTCAGTGCAAGATCCTACACCGTGCTCAGGTAAAAGTAAGGGGGCACGGGTGTAGACGGATTGGTGAGAAGGTGTGAATATCTTTGCTATAGGAAGGAGGCAGAAAAACTTTGTGCCACACTTGGTGGGCCTCTGCTGTTTTTTTCTATCCCTGCAGGTACAGAAACCCGAGATGGATCCCCAGGACGTCAAGAGCTGGATGGAAGCTCAATGGAAGGCGCAGAGCGAGTTAGCGAGGGTGATCCAGGAAAGGACTGTAGCCGCAATGAATGCGCAACAGCAGCCACTCCTCGAGCTACTGGAAGTTCTGGTGAAGAAAAGTGTGGACAAAGAGGAAACTATTCCCTCATTACAAGTGGGGGTAGGACTTCCTAATTACAGTGCACTAGCACTGGGACAGCTCAAAACACATGATAATTTTGATGACTTTGCCGATGCTTTTGAACGAATAGCAGAGTCAGCTAACTGGCCGGCTGACCAGTGGGCCGTCAGGTTCGCTATGTCTCTGTCAGGTGAGGCACTAGCGGCCTACAAAACAATGCCCACTGATCTGGCGTCCAATTACCTGAATGTAAAAAATGCTGTGAGAGATAGACTGGGTTTGACTCCCATGCACTACAAGCGTTTATTTAGGGAAGCTAGGCTTATGCCTACAGAGACACCAAAAGCACTATTTCAGCGATTGAAGGGACTAGCGGTGAAATGACTTGCTCCTGAAAGGAGGACGGTGGACTCTTTGATAGACACCATCATTTTGGAGCAATTACTTGAAGCCGTACCTCCCGAGGTGAAAGCTTTCCTAATGCTCCAGAAATGCAGTTCCACCGAGGAAGCGGCTGACCTCACTGAAAGATATTTTGAGGCGGAGTTAGCCGGGACCTCTAGAGGGAATGTTTTAAGGGTGGCTGGCGTTGATAAGCTATGGAGCTTAGAAAAGACATCTAAGAGGAATGTAATTGACAAAAATGTAGAAAAAGTTTCTAGGAGAAAGTGTTATAACTGTGGCCAGGTAGGGCACATATGCAGAGAGTGTAAAGTACGCACTGCCCTGATGTCAGGAAAAGAGAAACCCTTAGGGGTGGGATTTCTGCTAAAGGTCCAAGTGGAAGGGGTAGAGGCTCTAGCGCTGCTTGACTCTGGAGCAGACCAGAGCATGGTCTCCCAGGAGCTGTGGAAGACCATCAGTGACCATGACCGATCCGCCCGGAGCCAAGCAGATGGGAGATTAAAAGTGAGATGTGTACATGGGGCATCCTCGTATTATCCTGTGTATAAGGTGTCTGTAACAGGCTTGGGTATTGATGAGGAAGTACGAGTGGCAGTCATACCACGACTCCCCCGGGATATTGTTTTAGGGAGAGATTGGCCTCCATTTCACAAAGAGTTAAGAAGAGGCTTAACCGAGAAAACAGGCCTGATTTCTACCAGATCCCAGGCCAAGGTTCCTGGAACAGGGATTAGTCCGGTAGATGAGGAAACTGAAGCCCCTGAGGATAAGGAAGAAGCCCAAGGATGTGAGAATGACGGGGGAGAGGAGGTACCTGATATACTTCCCTCTCATGAGGATTTGCTGAATATCCCCTCTAAGGATAGGAAAGAAAAAGCTGAGAGACGCCATGAAAGAAGGCATAGGTCCCAAGCGAGGGCAGAGCTGGAAGCAGGGGAGGGGGTACCCTGGGTCCCAGCTGAACTTGTCCGAAAATTTCCTTCCTTCCCTAAAGAGCAGAAAGGTGATCCTGCATTAAAAAGAGCATTTGAGTATGCTCAGGAGAATAGGACCATCTTGCCCAGGTTCTTTTTAGAGGGAGAAATATTGTACAGGGAGAGCACAGACCCGCGTACAGGAACTGTAAGGAAACAGTTGGTGGTGCCTACTACTTTTAAGGCAGTAGTTCTGCGATTGGCACATGACCATCCTGTAGGCTGCCATAAAGGCACACAGGGGACATTGGACCAGATCTTGGCCCGATTTTATTGGCCCGGGGTCTTCAAGGAGACAGCCCGTTATTGCGAGTCCTGTCCCGCTTGCCAGCGAGTCACAGCTACAAAGCCAAAACCTGTACCCATGATACCTACGCCCACTATTTCAATCCCAGTTAGTCATTTAGCGATGGACATAGTAGGACCCATTGTTAGGACGCCAAGAGGTTTCCAGTACATACTGGTGATTATAGATCAAGCAACTCGCTTTCCATGGGCCATCCCGTTACATAACATCTCAGCAAAGACAATAGCCCTTAAGCTTATAAAGTTGTTTTGTGAAATTAGATTTCCAAAGGAAATTCTGACGGATCAGGGGAGTAATTTCACATCAAAACACTTAGCTATAGTATGGGATGCTTTTGGGGTACGGCATATCCGGACCTCCGCCTATCATCCTCAAGCCAACGGACTGGTGGAGAGGATGAATCAGTCAATTAAACAGATGTTACGATGTAGCCTAGAAGGAAAGATGGCTGAATGGGATAATGTACTCCCATTTGTCTTATATGAGTGCCGAGAGCGCGTACAAGCGTCTTTAGGGGCATCGCCCTATGAGCTTTTATTTGGTCGGGCTCCAAGGGGGATTTTGGATATCCTAAGGGAGCAATGGGTCGAACCAGAAGTAGAAGAGATAGGGGTACCCCAGTTTCTCAGGGATCTTAGGAGCCGCCTAGAGAGGACCTCCCGAGTGTCTATAGAAAATTTGCAGGCTAGCCAACGCCGGCAAAAGCATTATTATGGCCGGGGGACCAAGACACGACAGTTAGAAGTAGGAGATAAGGTTCTAATCCTAGTAGCAGAGGCCGGCCCCAAATTTGAATCCAGGTGGAAAGGACCCTGTACAGTAGTGGAAAAGGTCGGTCCCGTCTCCTATAAGGTGGAGAATGAGAAGGGGCGTCGACAAGTATACCACCTGAACCTATTAAAACCATGGCACGACAGATCAGCCACAGTACGTCTGGTCAAGGTAGAGGAATGTTTGGCTAATCAGTTCAGGATTACAGGCTGGCAGACTAAGAAAGCTGCAGCCCGTAATATCTTAAGGGGGGGATATGTAATGGGGAAGAGATGTCCTTTGCCATGCAAACAGAGGAACCTGAGAGAAGTAGGTCTGTTGCTGACAGGAAGGAAAAGCACAGGACTCCCAGTTGCCAGGAGCAACATAAACAAACCCAGCCACGAGGGCAGCAGCCCCGCCCAGCTAGCAAACAATCGCCATCTCCTGAGCCCAATAGTTTTCAACTGAGAGGGGGAAGGGCTAGATTAGCTTCAAAGCAGACATATAAGAAACGCTCGTTAGAGTTTCAAGAAGAGAAAGAGGAGGGAGAGCAGAAGCAAAGGAAGCTTGGACAGAACCAGCTAGGAGAGCTGCGTGAGCTGAAGTCTGAGTCTTGGAAACAACGTGTGTCTCAGTGTGGAAGGAAACACAAGAGAAAGTACGTGAGTGACTCAGAAGATTGTGATTCTGAGAGTGATAGAGAAATACAGGAAGTAACTGGCAGGAATAACTGGAGGAGCAGGGCCCAAAAACCCTATGGCAAGAACTCTAGGCAATTATCCTATTGTGAAGGCACACAGAGGGAAACATTACCGGTAAAGCTATCTGGGAAGCACTTGCAATCTCCAGGGAGTGAAAAGTATTCTGTGGAGGACATTTGCATGTCGGAAGAAGAGGTGGAGAAGCCAAAGTACAGAGGAAAACCTCTGAGGTTTAAATCCCTTCCTGACAAAGCTGTGCACGGATTTTCCCCTGTCTCAAAGCCAGAAGGTAGGCTGTCTAATTACTATAAAAGTGTTTATAAGAACTTCTCTTATAGACACCCTAAAGGGTATGACTCTCCTCTCTGCTATACTAAGATATATGGTAATACTGAACCCTATCTCACCGAGGGCTTGATAGGGCAGCCTCAAGAACAGATAGAGGGTGGAAGTTTGGAAACGTTATATACCAAGCAGAAGTTGTACTCACCAGAGAATCAGCATGAGTAAATGCTGATTGACCCTCAGGAAGAAGAAATGTCAGATAACCAAATGGACTGTACATTAATGGTTACTGATGATGTAATTTCTCTGTGCTGAGCCAGATAATCTGTGAAAGCTGTTTAAACTGGCAGTTGAAGAGCACAGGATTTTCCTTGCTTATACAAAGTGACTGTATGCTGTAAATACCGTGGAACTTTGGATTTAAGTTGAGAAGCTGTTATTATTTCCTTTCTTATTTTGTGCCAGAGTGTATGGCCTTTTTGTCTTGAGTTATCTTGTGTTTGAATCCACCCCGGGAGGGGAATTAAAAGCCTGTCATTGCCTGAACCACTCGCACTACAACTGCATCTTATTGAAAAGGGAAAATACTACAACTCCCAGGAGGCAATGCAAGCCCAAAGCATTGCTCCAGTCTTTCAATAAATGGTCCCCAGGCTATCTATCCCGTATGCCTAGGCTACGGGCCGACTACTGGTGACAACACGTAGATGGACAGAAGGATGGTTGACAACTGTGATAAGGGTACAATGTGCTAATAGCACAGATCTGCACAGATATGACTGTCACAGGAATGAAAAGTAGTTGTGCAGGACAGGCATACAAATGAAAGAGAACAGAGAGGAATCAAACCTATGACCATTAGTACAAATGGAAATGCACAAACCGGTAGGCCACACCACAAATGTGAGCTCATTACCAAAGGCTGCATACAAAAATACTGCAGGGCATCACACAAGAAGCCTGCTGGCTGTCAGAATAGGCAACCCCCCAACAGTAACCATGATGAAATGCACATGCAGATCTGGTGTGTACAGATCAGATCACAGTCTGTAATTGGGACCAGAGCCACATATAACTACATGTACACACACAATGAAATATTATGCAGTGGATACAGCATGCAAAAGATGAAAGAACCTAAACCCCAAGGGCAGCAGAGGATGCTCTGTGGAGCAGGTGCAAAATCTGGAACAGGACAGGAGAGAATTGAACCTGCAAACAGGTGTGCCACAGACCAGGTGAACCACAGCAATGCCAAATCCCCAAGTGGACTGCCATGTAAGCACTATAAAGAAAGAGACATATGCAATAGTATGTCATAAAGAAATAGTATGTCATAAAGAAAGAGACATATGCAATGCATATGAAAGAGACATACGCCGCTTTGACCCGGTGAAAAGCGGGATATAAATACAGCTAAATAAATAAATAAATAGCTAATATGTGATGGATAGGCAGCACAGAGGGCACACCTTGGTGTACAGTGAAGAGATGGAAGGGTGTGTGCAGAGGTGATGAACCTGCAGGTACCTAATGGTCATGTTAGCACAACAGAAAAAAAAATAAACCCCATGTGGGGATCAAACCTGCAACCTATGGTGTTATAACACATGTCTGTAGCCACAACCCCCAAACAACCACAATGAGCACACTAAGCAAAATGCAAAAATAGTACCCCAAAGGGAGGGTGTGTATGGGAACCTGTAACACCCAGTGATGTGGCAAATGGCTGGCAGATAGACAGCTGCCACCATACAAGGATGTGAGCACAGGTGGGCCATGTACATGACCAGGAAATCAGTAAATACAAGTGTCAGGGTGATCAAAGAGTGGAGGAGTAGCCTTATGGTTAGAACACTGGCTTGGTCACCAAGCAAACAGGGTTCAATTCCCACTAACACTCCTTGTTGGCTTTGTCAAGTCACTTAACCCTCCATTGCCTTAAAAGAAAGGTCTGGCAGTCTACTTCCAGTGACACTGCCAAGAAAACCCTGGAGTTTCTGGGTCACAAGGAGTCAGGACTGACTCAAAGACACACATTGCATGTTTGTCAGCATGTTCAAACAGCAGCAGAGACAAATGTATGTCAAACACACTTTTTATTATGGTTAATCAACACAGACAGTGTAGATACCGCCATCATAATATCAAGTTGAGTGGATCCCAGGTGAAAGACGTAAAACACATTTAGCAGGGCAGCGACCCACATCCTACAGAAAGGTCACTGGCCCATCTACAAATGATGGGCAGCAGACATAATGTGCATCAGATGCATGGTGTGCAGTATGCATTAGGCCCCCACCCCCCACATACTGCTGCATGCCTCAAATGTGTTACTTACATATGAGTGCATATAGACAGTAGGCGGTGCATGATGAGGGCCCAACACACATCAATCATGATCTGTTCCTCAAAACATATCTATTTGGCAACACAGGAGGCACACAAATGAAAACAGCATATGTTGTTAAAATGTTGTAAGTTTAAATACACATATCAAAAGTTATGTTTCAGCTGTCACATAATGCCTGATATAGGAATCAAAGCTGCAACAATGTAACCCTAAACAATCGTTAAATGCACAATGAGGATATGCTAACAGGTAGCAGAGGCACATGAACACAGAGAGAATTCAAAACAAACTACCTGCAGAAACATGCAGAGATAACACTATGCAGAAGGTCCCCCTGCACTGGTTGGTGTGTATACAGTGTCGGTACACATATATCACAGTACATGGAATGCACAATTGAAGGAAGACAATGGACACTCACACTGTGACACTCCAAATATAACGGGGCAATGTGAGTGTTGTTACCTCAGGGGATAAATAGGACTGTGCAGACATGCAATGCAAGGCTTGTAAATCAATGTTGAGCGTCACGTCTGTACAGTAAACAAACACAATAACCAGTATATAGAGATGGAAATTAAGGGCAAACATGTTACAGTAAACTACACAGAAGCCATATTGCCACATGCTGTGTTTCCCTAACATAGTCAATCATATGCACATGCACCGTGTACATTTCAACATGATACAGTGATGCCACACATGCACGGAAACACCCTTGGTGAGTGGAAACATCAATCCAAGATGTTGGTGTGCATTAAAGCGGTGTTGTGGCAAAAACTGTATCATGTCCAGGTGGAGAGTAGGTGGACATAGACAACAGGACCTCTCCATTGCTCCCCCTATGCCACACGCATGGCTGTATGCTTGTGTTGAACCAAACAGATGAGTGTATCCTGTGTTCCATGTCACACACATGGCCAAAACAAAACAACAACACAACGTTGGAGGAATGTACAACATACAGTGACAATGTCAGTCCCTGCTGCACATGTGGGGACCAGTACACAGTGTCCAAAGTGCAAAGTGTATCTGCAATCCAACAGGTCAGGTTAAGACTGTCCTTGAAACCCTGGGCATGCATAGTCAAGTGTCACATCCCAATATGCCATAGTACTTGAAAGGTCATGTGTGTCTCCTGCGATGAGCATGACTCCCAGCCAGAGCATGGCAGCAACAGTGTGTTGGACAGGTCTGTCATGGCCAAAGTAGCACTCCAACAATAATACTGTCCATCCTAGGCATGTGTCCCACTTGCAGAGGTCAAACATCCTATGGCACCATTTCCCAGGGATAGTTCCATGGTGTTGTGTACCCCAACAGGTGGATGATGGCGACGCTGGATGCACTGTAATTGATGTGTCTGGTTTGCTCTCTGTCCTGTGTCAGAAGAGGATAAATAATGTATTGGTATGCTGCTTGCAACATCAGCACAAATTGCAGAGAGTCAAACATTAAGATGCACATAATAAAGGGACACACAGGCAAACATGACATGATCACAACACAAAACATACTGCATGTTGGGGACATTTTGAATTGGAACCGCAGACGCAGGTGTCACATGGATATGGTCATGTCCATGCCCATGTTACACAGGCGTTTCACAGCTCCACCCTATGTGCATCAGCATTCGTGAGCAGAAAGCCAACAGGAAATGTATATGAAGCAAACAGTAAATCATTAACATGTAAAGGCTGATGTCATTCACAAAAGAACAAAGGTGCAAACTACCTTGTGTTTGCATCAAGTGTATGTCTCGGATCCCCTGAGCCACTCAAAGGCCACAACAGGTCAAAGTGAAGGGAGACAATGTCATCAAAATGTGTAGAATCAGCATGTCACCATGTCACGCCACTGTTGATGCATGTCCACATTATGGCGATATCTGTGATACAAAAATGCTGGTCAACAGTGGTCTGTCAGAACACAAGACACAGTTATTGTTTATTGTTTATCAAACATTTGATATACCGCCCCCCATTACACCGGGGCGGTTTACAATTCAAAAAGAGAAAGAAAGAGAGGAAATACAATCAATATAGACAGGAAAGAGAGAGAGCGAGAAGAGGGTAGTGGGACTCATAAAGTTCTGCTCCCAACACAAAACACATGTCCACAATGTTCACACGGTAAACAGCAGTAAGGTAGAGATAGCACAGTCACCACCGCCCCCCAGGTGTACAGACCCCTCACACCACATGATAATGTAAAATTCCTGCACACTGTATCATCACACAGCCAACCCAAAAACACCCACCCACACAGTATGCTAAGGTGAGCATGCCAGCAGTAGCATACAGCTTGTATGTGCACAAGTGGAGATTTGTAAACATAAAGGCCCTGTGAAATGCAATGATACACTGGTGTTGGCTGATGGCACAATGTCGGGGAAGGGTGCATGTGTAGGCCACCAACTAAACACCTAGGACCTCCACACACATGCAGCTCTGTTGGACATGTCCCAGAGACAGTGTTGCAGAAGACATACTGGACAGGAACACATGGGGATATGTGTACCAACAGCAAGATATGGGGTATGGAGGTGCAGGGAAAAGAGGTGAACCACAACATATGTACAATATGACAGGTCACTGAGGACATGTGTTTCCCCTGACTGCCGTCACAGACAATGTAGCTGTAGGTCCACCTACCCCAGACCACTGCATGTTGGATGACGTACAGTCACCTGCCAATGCACCACAGCACCAGGAGCGCCACCAAGTATGTCCTGTGGATTGAGAAACACAAGGGAAACATACATATGTCATGTTCTAGCTGTGCAACACACACTGCATCTTCCTGTCCTCAGCTTGCAGACCCCCCAAGATCCTTTACAGACTGACTGTTCACCATCACACTGTACATATCTCTTTCATGTGAGAGCTATCACTGACGTTTCTTTGGCAAACTACAAGGGTCCAAACTCTGTCTGTCCCCTCCCTCACCTCTCTCTTGTCGTACAAACTGGTGAATAGAAGTGTTTTCTCCCTATCGTGTCCCTGCTTCACTCCAAGGCCACAGTATTATCCTGGGTCCCCCATATTGCTCCCAATGCTCCTTCACTGTGTGTACTGGTGTCTCAGTGTCGTCTGCTACCCCGCTGTCAATTCCTGTATCACACGGAAATATGCAGGGGCACGTCCTGTATCCTCTGTATATACACATTTCCTTGGTGTGTATATCTCATAGCTTGATTAATATTAACAGCTGTGTGCTGATGATTTGCAAATATGAGTATATATCTCAATGTCTGCGTTATGTCTGCTAAACCACACCCTGATGTCTGTTTGTGACCTGACCTTGATGGCTGCATATCATCCCACTGTGTGAAAGTGATAATGGCAAAGCATGGATAGCCTATACGTGCACCTAAAACCAGTGAAAAAGACAGACAGGAAGAAAATTGATGCCTTTGAATTATGGTGCTGGCGGCGAATACTGTGTATACCATGGACTGCCCGAAGAACAAACCAGTCGGTACTAGAAGAGATCAAACCTAAGCTTTCTTTAGAAGCTCAGTTGACAAGACTTCGACTTTCATACTTCGGACACATCATGCGAAGAGAGAGATCATTAGAGAAAGACATCATGCTTGGCAAGATAGAAGGTCAACGCAAAAGAGGAAGGCCAGCAATGAGATGGATTGCTACAATAACAGCAGCTACGGGTACCAGTCTGTCAACAATGAGCCGCCTGACTGAAGACCGAACACAATTTAGGATAGCTATCCAGAGGGTCGCCATGAGTCGACTCCGACTCGACGGCACTTAACAACAACAAAACCTCCCCTCCCATCAGAGCCTCTTTGTGTGTGTGGACATAACTTTCCTTCTCTAGGGTCCGCAATGTAGTTGTTTGTCTTGGAATGCACTCTCCTTCTCTACACACTTACACAGCTTGTAGTTGAGTCATGTGGTTTATGTCTAGATGTCATCAGCTAGATTTGCTCTGTCCTCCCTGAAAACACCACTAAAACCCAATTCCACCCCCACATTCAGCTCTCGGCTTGCCTCCTGTAACCTACACCTTGCTGATCTGGCTGAATCATCTCTGTCTGCATGTAAATATGCAACACTGCACTGCATGGCTATTCTACACCCAAAAAAAAGGGCAATGATACTCCCCCTGGCTGGACACCGCACAGGTTCTCTATCCTTCCCCGCATCCATGTCAGGACTATGTGATGACCTATACATTCAGGCACACTGTGGTGTTGCAGTAACTTCCCTTAAGGATATTAAATACCAATATTAAAAATACTACTGAGCATGTATATATTGCTACGTATCACATGTAGCGCCATACAAAAACAACAAACACACAGATCCTGCTCAACAGAGCACACCAACCACACAATCAGCTCAAAATACTAAATGAAAAACACGCACAGCTGGACAACTGGCCCCAACCATGGTCTGCTCTCCCACTGTTAACTCCACACCACATGCCTTTCACCTTGCTGCACCCAAAGCATCAAACTAACTACTTGTGGTTGCACAGCAGCCGCTATCACAATCAGCCACAAACCAGGTATGTCACCCCAACACCTCCCACAAGCCTAAAACTCCCCACACACATAATCCACCTCCACCCGCTGTTGTGCCCTGCCCACATCTTTTGGTTCTCAGTCATGCTTAGATTTGAAGTTGTGATGGCCAGGCAGTGTCTGTTACATGTCAGTGCAGTGTTGAATCTTACTGATATTGGAATATAAATGTTAACTAGTATTAGCAGTACACACATATTCAAACAAATGTAGGTGGGGACATATGCAGTACGTACATGAGAAGAGCTCCGCAATCACCTGCTGCCTGACTGCTGTGCCCTCACGTGTGTCACCACGGGCACCTGCAGGAGGGCACGTAGGATCATCCTCCAGATCCTCATTAATCTCGACAGGGATATGGTGCCTGAGAGCAATGTTGTGCAGGATGCAACAGGCTATAATGATCTCTGCCACAGTCTGTGGATTGTATTGTAAGGCCCCGCCTGTCCTATCCAGACACCTGAAGCGACACTAAAATGCCAAAGGTGCACTCTATGATGGAGAGGCTGGAGGCACGGGGGTCAACAACCAGGGGCGACACCCATATCCTGCATCACCTGCAGAAATAAATGTGGAATGTTAAAGCAGGAGCTCATGTCCACGCAAATGGACACGGGTATTGTCACACCGGTACCACTCGCCTCAAGCTAAGAGGGGCATGGTTATTTTATAGGAACTTTTTGCTGTTTGCTTTTTTAACCCTTTTCAACTATTTCCCATAGTGCCTTCTGGGAAAGGTAGTCTTTGCTTGGCTGTATGTGTGCATCAGACAAAAAGCTGTAGTTAGGCTCCAAGGGGTTAAGGCAAATGACAAAATTTATTTTACACAATGGTTCGTTCTCATCACTTTCAGGGTATTGGTTCAGGTCTCTGTGAAACAGTATTCTCCTGAAAACAAACACAAACTGAAAATGTCTGTTTAAAGGTTTTCCATATTGCAGGATATACAGTCTTTTTAACAGAACGGATAATTCACTTTCTTTGTAGCTTTGCTGGCCAAAAGCACAAACAAAAATCACATTCACTGTCTGTGATAGTATAGCTTCTCCTTCTCTTCACCTGCATAAACCTTCACGTAACAAATACAATTCAGGGTACAAGAAAGCTCTGTTACAAAAGCTACTTTCTTACCCCTGTGTCTTTGTTCCTGCAGTAGGTGCTTAACAAGCTTTCCACAGCTTCCAGGGCTACTCCTTAGTCCTTGTGACCTTTCCCTTTACCAACAAGAGGGAGTCAGGGCTACCAGCTTGTGGACCATTGGTTCACTTCCCTGGTAAACTCTCTCTCAGGGTTGGCTTGTTTTCTCCCTGTTCCTCAGGTTTAAAGCCTTGCACACAGAACAGTCCATAGGAATCTCTTTCCCATTTAGCTTTACCTCAGGCTCTCCCAGCTGCATAGACTCAAACTCTCCTTGTTCCCAATCCTCAGCTACCAGTCACCCGGGGAATCCTGGAGTCTCTCCTGTTCCTGGCTTCAAACACTCTGGCAGATGTGCTATATTCCACTTAGCACTCTCCTCTCTTGGCAGCTCAGGGGCTCTGCTCAGCTCTGCACCGGTCAAGCTTTGCCAGCTTGCAGCTGTGCCTTGGCTCGTGGCAGTTTGGCTTCCTGCTTCTCCTTCTCCCCTGCTGCCCCTGACGACGTCGCTCCTCTCTCTTCTACTCTCACACTCTGGCTTCAGTTTATACTTCCAGGGCTCTCTCTTCCACCCCTCCCTAGCCAGGTGATGGCAATCAGCTTGACTTCATGCACCTGCATACTTGGAGCACTCCCTGCCTAAGGGAATCTGGGCTCTGCATCCTCTCCCCTTCCTTCCACTAAGGGGAGCATGGAATGTGGGTCATGAAGAGGTTTTCTGATTCCTAGCTGTGTTTGTGTCTTTCCTATCCTGCCTTGGTAAAAGGGGGCCCTTTACTAGGGTGAATTCCCTGTCTCTTTGTCCTTCCTCATACTCTGGATAGGCCTCCTTGCCACAGTATATATGTGCAAAACAAATGCAGAACACATCCTGACATAAACATATGACATCACAACTATGCATCAGCGTGGGAAGTTAAGACACACAAGACAAGGGGCAGGTGTATGGATTTAAAACAACATAATCTGTAACCACCACACAAATGCTAGCATCCATTCAACCATCATCACACAGCACCATAGCAAGGTGGAGTTGGAGGGCACTAACCCCCCCCCCCCCTTTATATCACACACAGACAGATGACATACACACACATCGAGGAATATACCTCCAAGACAGACATTTGCACATACGGTTAGTCACATGAACACCATGTGCATGTCAGAAATGAGAAATACACACCCAGCAATATACAGTCCTCATACTGTCCTGCCTCAAATTGTCTGAATAGTGCCGAGTGATGCAAGATATAGGAGTCGTGGGTGGACCCTGCAAACCTAGGGACCACATTCAGAATATACATATTTGCATCACATACAACCTGAACATTCAGGGAATGATAGTGTTTGCGGTTGCGGAACACTACCTCCCTGTCTCTAGGTGGGACCAGGGCAACATGTGAGCAATCAATAGCTCCCATCATGTGTGGTATCCCGGCTAACGCCTCAAAGGCCTGGTTCAGGGTCCACCACTGTTGCCTAGTGTGGGGAATGGCAATGTAATTCCCCACCCGGCTGACCATGGCAGGCAGTACTTGGTGGAGACAGCTTGAGAAGGTGGGACGGCTCATGCCACCCACTGAGGCCACAGATAACTGGAAACAGCCAGAGGCAAAGAAATGTAGGGCACCAAGGAGCTTGACCAAACCTGGTATGGCATTTGACCGATCAGTCAGGGGCTCAAGGTCAGGTCTTAGATCCTCATAGAGCTCCCTAATAGCCCCATGCTCAGGCGGTAGAGGGAGATGACCTGGTCCTCATGCATGCCCTGGAGCTAGGCCCTGGGCCTGTAGAGGCGAGGCTGGCGAGCCTGCACCTCAGCATTCCTCCTGCGCCGTGCCGGCACAGCCCCTGCCTGGCCTGCCCCCACAGCTGCAGGTCTGTTTTGCAGCAGGACTACACCCATGCCCTGAGCCTCAGCCACATAGACACCATCTCCCCCGTCAGGCAACCGCAGCGCCTGCTCACCTTCCACTGCAGATGCAGCAACCACAAAGGCTGCCATAAACTCCACCCGTCCTACTCCTCTAACCCACTTAAACACAGACACTCACTTCACTAACCAAACCACACACCTTACACACCACACACAAACACAGCCACACAATACAACCACCACCACTCACAAACCCAGGCACACTCCACAATACACCTGCTTGTGACTCTCTCATTCCTTCACTGACATTGTACGCCTTCTCTCCCTCGCCTACACAAACCCCTCAAAATGAACCAGGTAAGCAGGTTTATTTATAGTTTTTATTTACGTAGCACGCGTTGTGCATTCACAGTTGCGTGAGCGCGGCGTCTGCGTGTATTGTGCATGCGTAGTTGGGTGAGCGTGGAGGCTGCATGTGTTGCGCATGCGCCTCAGAGACGTAGAAGGTGCATGCGCGGGACACCATGTTACACATGTGCTGTGCGTGAGCATGAGACATGCGCATGTGCCACGCCTCATGCGCACACACAGCGCATGTGTGGGAGGGAGGAGTGGCCTAGTGGTTGGGGCAAGGTACTACAGGCCGGAAGGTCGGTGGTTCAAATCCCACTAGAGGACAGCAACCTTGGGCCGGAAGGACTGGGGTTTCTAGTCCCGCAGGTGCTCCTTGTGGTCTTGGGCAAGCCACTTAACCCTCCATTGCCCATGTTCCCTGTAAGTATTAGTGTATGTGTCTCATATCCCCTCGTGTTAAATGTATCCCCCAACCGCTTTGACCCGGTGAAAAGCGGGATATAAATGCAGCTAAATAAATAAATAAAATAAATGTGTAACACAATGTCACATGCACGCACCTCCCGTGTCTGCATGCCGCATGCACAACGCGTGCATCTGCCGTGCTCATGCAGCTGCGCATGCGCAACGCGCGCTATGTAAAAAAACCCTATAAATAAACCTGCACACTTGGTGCACGTTGAGGGTTTTGTGTAGGCGAGTGAGAGAAGGTGTGTGGTGTCAGTAAAAGTGAGAAGCAGGTGTTTAGTGAAGAGTAGCAGAGTTAGTGAGTTGCGGTGGAGAGTGGTAGAGGCAGGTTTGTTGAGGAGAGGTTTGTGGCAGTGCAGGGGAGACAGAGAGGAGGGGAGGCAAGGAGCAGGTGAGTGAGAAAGGAGCAGAGTTGAGGAGCAGACAGCAGGGAGAGGAGGGAGGTGTGAGGTGGAGTTGATAAGGCCAAGAGCAGGAATGTGTGATAGGGAGGGAGCGGGCACAGAGGGCAGGGAGATGGAGCGACAGGACAGGGCAGGATTGGAGGGGGAGGGGAGGCCATCTGTTCAGGAGGACCCAGATATGGCAGGGAGTGTTGGGCGTGTGGTAGTGGTGGCTGCAGGCACATCGGGTGGGCCCCAGCCCACACAGGACCCTCCCAGTGCCAAACGCAGGCGCATACCGGTGGCAGCTGCGCAACGGAGGAGGGCTATGAGATTCAGCCAGCAGGAGAACCACATCCTCTGGCTAATGTCTTGGAGCATTACAAGGCTCTCTATGGCCATCTGAGCAACAGCACCACTGTTGCAACACGCACACAGGTGTGGGAGGAGATGCAGGAGGCCGTCGCACAGGCAGGGGAACCAACCAGGGACATTGACAGCCTCAGAAAGCGCTTTAATGATATTAAGCATGGTGTGCATGCACACATGATGGCAGAGAGGCAACATGCCAGGGGCACCGGTGGGGGAGGCCCCTTTGCACCAACCCTAACACCCCTGGAGCAGGAGTTAGCGGACCTGCTTGGGCCCAAATACCTGTGTGGACTGCCAGAGGCACTGGACACCGCACATCCCCAGGCAGGTAGGTACACAACTCACACCTTGCTGCTCCCAACGCATACAGTAAAAGCCCTTTGGATATGCATCAGGCATCTTATTAGCACCTCCTCATAACTGGTCTCCTAGATCATCTCCTACCCTCTGCCTTTGGCTCATGAGTGTGCTGTCCCCCATTCTACCCCTTTTACTTTGCGTGTTTCTGTCCTCCAACCATATGTTTCTTTAACCCCATCCCTTTTTATGTCTGCCCTGCACATGTAGCTGCACTTCTGCTACAAACCCCCTCCCAGACCTGTTATTGTTATGTCTGTGTTGAATCTAAGAAGCACTGAGCAGGGATTGTCCTTCTGTGAGATAATGTACACAGTGATGCGTGTGCTTGGTACTGCTCTATAAATGCCTAATAGTGGTAGCAGGAGCTGTAGTGGTAGCTATGCAGCACACGTACAGGGCACGGCCAAGCACACATTGATTGTGGGGTGGATGTATTACACAGTTGTACATAGGTGCACTGTGCAAACCTAACTGTGCTGTGTATGCTCTTCCCCAACCCAGGTGACTACACAACCATGGGGGCACCTGAGGAGGAGGTTGTGGCAGGGCCCCAGGATGTGGTGGAGCCAGAGCCCACAATGTCCGGGGGCAGCACCGGTAATGGGGAATGCACACCAGGGACCCACGTGATGGCTGAGGCAGAGGACACGCCCCCAGAAGTCACTGCCACAGGCAGCCACACACAGGCCCAAGAGGGCTGGGAGTTTGAGGGAAACCGCCACCCCATGCAGGCGTCAGGGACAGCAGCCACCCTTCTGACAAGCATGGCTACTATCCTTGCTGAGCTGCGGGCCCACACTGCCTCAGCATGGCACGATGCCGAAGGTGGGTTACAGCATACCCCACAATCCCCATGGGGTTTGTCATAACATCCACAAGGAGATTGCCTGTTGCCCACATAGCAGCGTGTTCTAATGTTGGGGGGATTGTTCTATGCCTTCTGTGTTTCAACCTCCTGTAGCATGGCTTGTCAGGTGTCAGCATGTATGAGGGGCTCAGACACATGCACACTGTGCATGGACATATACCCCAAATAAGCGCACAGAGGAAACCAATGATCGCAGGTCACCCAGACACCCTAAATGATAGACACCTCTCAATGGGTATAGTTAGGCAGCATAGTTTGTCAATATAATCTGCACTGTGCGCCATCATTATAAAAATGGGGGCCCCCCAGATATATGTATGTGTGTGCCATGACCCCTCACATCATTTGACCTATCCCAGACAACCAGTGTGCAGATCAAGCATTGACATATTAAACTGGGACAATGTGCCATGTGTGAGATCTGTGATTCCCATGATCCTTACAGACATGGGGATGGCTCATGGGAGACACAGATCTAAACATGGTCATGCGTTGCTAGTTTTGGCAGGCATGATTGTTCTGCAGACTGATCTGGTGGGATATGCCTGACATGTGCATGTGTGACATTTGGGTCTGAAAGAGGTATCTCACATATCACCTTGTTTCCCACCCACAGGCACTCGTCAGGCTTTGGTGGCCATACACGAGGATTTGTTGGCCATAAATCAGGGACTCCAACAGCTGCAGTCAACAGCTGACGTGATAGCAGGGGCGCATCTCCACATTGCCAATGCCCAGGAGGCCATGGCGGCACAATTACAGAAGCCAACACCAGCACCAGAGGCTGCACCGGCAGACCCACTACAGAGGGGTGGGCTAGGCCGTGGTCGCCATGGCCAGCCACGGAGAATGTGAACATGACAAATAAAATATGTTAAAATATTACATCCTATGTGTTTGATTCCAAATTGTGGCACTGTGGCCCCCTACGTACTCTGCATCTCCTGTTGTCTCCCTGCCCACACGTGACTTACCCATGCCCCTCAGGGGTGGGGTGTCTGTACTGCCACCTATCAGTGCCCATAGGTCATACCATGCCCTGTGTGCCATTGGCTGTGGCAGGTTGCCACCCTACTACCTATGCGTGTGAGTATACCCGTCCTCTCCCGTTGCCCAGGAAGGTGTGCACAGTGGTATATGTCTGGTATAGGGATCTGCCATCCTCTCCCACCCCATACACTCTCCATCATTGGACACACATGTGTGACCATTCTCCCTGCCCACACCAGGGCCTACGTGGCTGTCTTCCCACATAGGCTTGCATGCGGCACAGGCAGACAAAGGTGGCTTGCTTCGGTCAGCTGATCACCCTTCACTAGCATTTGTAGTCCCCCACCACTCATCCTTGTGACATGCATTGTCCTATGTCACCCTCAACAGCTATCCCTGAGCAGTTCCTGGGTACAGCATTCCATCGTACCCTCCATGCCACAAACCTGCTGCTAGCCGTTTCCCCTATTGGCACACAAGCATTGTGTATCATATATGGTTCCCACACATTGCACACAGCATGCACGTGACCAAAGACTTTAGGACATGCTCCACATTGGCACATCACAGGGACAACAGGGGACCCAGACGCATATGCACATGGGCAGCCCCCACAACTGCGTGTGGAGATGGTCCATGTATGCTACCCATGTCTACCATGCATACACATGCTTATCTACACAGATGTCCCATGCTTATGTCCACAGTCTGTCTGTAAGGGAGACACATGACAATTGTGATATAGTATCAAATCTGTATTTACAATTATTTACAAGGGGCATATCAACATTGGAACATAGGAACATCACATATGCCATACAGGGTCAAACAAAGGTCCATCAAGCCCAGTGTCCTCTTTCCAACAGTGGACAATGCAGCTCATCTCTACCCAGCTGTTGTGGGCGATGTTGTCCCTCCATCCCCTTTACCCATGTTGGGTCGCGGAAAACAGGACAGCACAGAGCATTGTGTGGGCGCCACAGGGGCCATCACACGCTCCTGGGACGCCCATCAGTGGATGGCTGTCGAGATGCAGCGCCCCTACCCACCACACGCTGCATCTCAGTAGCCATCCACTGATTGGAACCTGCCAGCCACCGGATGGTGCGGTCCTGGGCCCGTTTGCGTTGCACCATGCCATCCATTGACACATATAGGTCCCGTATGCACCTGCCACCACATACACACATGGTGCCAGGTGTGTGTGGTGGCATGTGCATGGGCCCTATCTGTGGCAATGGGTGGCATAGCTCCACCCAGACAGGCACCATTCCCACACACATGCTGTGGCTGGCAGGGACCCAGAGTGCCCTGTGCTGTCCTGTGATCCATTCCACCCTCCCCCCTCAACACCCCCCACCTCCCCCTCCCCCACCCCCTCCCCCTGGCACCTCCCACCCACCCTCACCACCCTCCATGCTCCCCTCCTCCTCCTCACCCCCGAAAATCACAAACACACACTCATCTTCCCCGCCCACCCTACACTCCACCCCCTCAACACCCCCACCCCCTCCCCTCCTGGCACCTCCCACCCACCCTCACCACCTTCCACACCCTCCATTTCCCAATTGTCCTCCTCTGCCACAGCCGCCTCTGCCGCCTCCTCCTCGGCCGCATCCTCCTCCTCCTCTTCAGCCTCCAACACCTCCACTGCCCCCTCCTCCTCCTCCGTTAGGCAACTGGCAGTGGGGCTTGGCATCGCATGCCCCGATGTGGAGGGGCCCTCACTGGCAGGATCTTCCTCTGTGGGGGATGACAGTCATTAGCACACTATTATGTGAGTCACATACCACATGTACATAGTTTGGTCGCGCACAGGCTGGTGGGCCACTGTGACATTTTCAACAGAGCTGCAGAGGCCGCAACACTCACCTCAATGTTGAGACATTGCTCGCCTCTGTAGGCGGGCAAGGACCTCCAGGCAGTGCAGCCGCAACTCCCGACCCTTTTTACGTAGGTCCTCTACCTAGGGGGGGAAAGCAATGGGAGGGTGCATTAATGACCATATATCTCTGGTGGGTGGAAAACACATATCACACATCTCTGTGCTCAGCATCGTGCTTCTCCTGCTCCTCTGTTCAGTGTTTCCTCTACTAATGGTTGGCAGTGCAACATGCATGTGTGGCTGTGGGTCTGGGCATGTGTGTACAAAACATATAACCAACATGAAATCCACAATCCACTGGCTGTTTGCCTTGCTAACTTTGGATAGTGGTGAGTACGGCGCCTGAGTTGGGTGTGCTGGCTTGTGCTGTTGTTCTTCATTGCTTGTGTATTTCATGTTGGTTATATGTTTTGTTGGACATCTGCTTTTCCCCTGATGAAGCAAGGATGCTTGCGAAATGCTTTTGAGCTCTGGGTTGAGGCATCGGGGAATGGGAAGCAGGACAGCCATCCTTTGAGGCACAAAGCATGTTTTTGAAAGTTAAGTGCTGTCTCATTGATTGTGTTTGGGTGGCTTGTCGGGATCTGCACGGAAGGTCATTGATGTTATAAGGGCTTGTGCATTATGACAGTTTGGTCTGTTGTATGTGTGTTGTAGGCCCGTGTTTAATGAGACCTTGTGTGCAGTATTGTGTGTTTAGCAACATATAATGAAATTGATATATATACTTGAATGTTGAAAGATAATGAATATGGAACGATTTGGACCAGTATCTTTTGTTTTTGTGGTGTGGGCACTGTGAAGTTTTGTACCCTTACACCAGCATCTATAATGTTCCTCTGCAAACAGTTACGGGGCTCCTGGGGAGTGGGCAGATGTGTGACCTGAAACTGCAAACACTTCAATGGTATATGGATTTGTTTCAGACCTTTGTAATCAGGTCTCATGGCTCCTGGGGGTGGGATGGTTGACAGCACATACACAGCTGTACCTACCATACAATCAGGATCCATAACAGACATGTGTAATGAGGTCTGGACCTCCGGAGAATAGGGAAAATGTGTGTCCCAACCCGGCATCACCTACCACAATATCTAGATGGCATACCCACCTTTGCACTCAGGTCTCAGGCCTCCTGGGGGTAGGGTGTCTTAGCACACATCATCAGCAACATACACCATATCACCAGGGTGACTGACAGGACACTTTCAGCAGGTCTCAGGACTCGTGGGGGTAGGGTGGAATATAACACATCAACAGCAGCATAAACCATACCACCAAGGTGACTGACTGTCCACTTGATGGGGTGTCAGGACTCCTGGGGGTAGGGTGGATTATAACACAGCTACAGCAGCATTACCCATAACACCAGGGTGACTGACAGCCCACTTTGATGGGCTCTCAGGCCTCCTGCGGGTATGGTGAATTATAACAGAGCAACAGCAGCATAAACCATGCCACCAGGGTGACTGACAGCCCACTTTGATGGGGTGTCAGGACTCCTGGGGGTAGGGTGGATTATAACACAGCAACAGCAGCATTACCCATATCACCAGGGTGACTGACAGCCCACTTTGATGGGCTCTCAGGCCTCCTGCGTGTATGGTGAATTATAACAGAGCAACAGCTGCATAAACCATGCCACCAGGGTGACTGACAGCCCACTTTGATAGGCTCTCAGGTCTCCTGTGGGTATGGTGAATTATAACAGAGCAACAGCAGTATAATCCATACCACCAGGGTGACTGACAGCCCACTTTGATGGGCTCTCGGGCCTCCTGCGGGTATGGTGAATTATAACACAGCAACAGCAGCATAAACCATATCATCAGGGTGACTGAAAGCCCACTTTGATGGGCTCTCAGGCCTCCTGCGGGTATGATGAATTATAACAGAGCAACAACAACATAAACCATGCCACCAAGGTGACTGACAGCCCACTTTGATGGGGTGTCAGTACTCCTGGAGATAGGGTGGATTATAACAGA
Source organism: Ichthyophis bannanicus (assembly GCA_033557465.1). Lineage (NCBI taxonomy): Eukaryota > Metazoa > Chordata > Amphibia > Gymnophiona > Ichthyophiidae > Ichthyophis > Ichthyophis bannanicus. The sequence goes on along the minus strand of CM066034.1, from coordinate 125,623,841 downwards.
GCAACAGCAGCATAAACCATGCCACTAGGGTGACTGACAGCCCACTTTAAGGGGTTCTCAGTACTCCTGGGGGTAGGACAAATGTTTTAGCTTGCAAATGCACACACAACCGTATCACCAGGGTGAATGACTGAGCATTTGGATCAGGTCTCAGGACCACTAGGGGTAGGGCAGAGGTGTGACCCTGCAACTGCAGAACCTACCATATCAGCATGATGTTTACCAAACCACTTTAGGCAGATCTCAGGGCTCCTTGTGTTACGGTGTATTTTCACACAGCAACAGCAGCAGCTGTCATAATACCAGGCTGACATCTGGAACTCTGTGATCTGTTCCTTAGCCTCCTCGGGATAGGGCAAACCACTTTGATATGATACCTAGGCGGTATATCACATGGGTTAAACTAATAAAAAGAAATGAGATGGAATGCCTACACACAGCAGCATGCACACCTACAATCCACATTGGATATGTATATGGATATACTGACCTGTCCCCATACACTTACCTCACGTGGGTAGTTTGCAAGATGATTAAAGCGCCTTGTGACGCGGTCCCAGGCCCTCCGCACACGCCCCAGGTCCTGCCTCTTTGAAGAGCAGGGGAAAGCTTTGCCTGCCTGGTGCAGATCAGCCCTGCTAGGTGCCTGAGCTCCCTGCTGGTAAAGGCAGGCTTTCTCAACCAAGTAGCCATTTTCTGCACTGCATTGCTCATGCGTGCCGCAACATGCCCAGCAGTGCCTGCATGCCTCAACTTGCACAGTGCAGATCATTAAGGCACACTAGTAAGGTGCCTGTGCCATGCTGATACACAGGAAATGGTGGTGCAATCAATATATATATATACAGATCTATGCTGCAGACACACATTGCAGTGATGTGTCTGAACACAGTTCATTTTTTCTTTGTGCCATCAAGTCAGTGTTGACTCATAGTGACCCAGCTACCTCTGGGCTTTCTTGGCAATGTATCAGTGGAAGTAGATTGCCAGCCTTTTCTTTTGAGGCAATGGAGGGTAAAGGGACTTGCCCAAAGTCACAAGGAGCACCAGTGGGAATTGAACCCTTGATTTTCTGGGTACTAGGCAGTTGCTCTAACCACTAGGCTACTCCTCCACTCCATTTGTTACACACTTATCTTAGTGTTGGCACACTGAGGTCTTGAACACATCACCACTGGCTGGGAGGGCATAGTATTAACCGGTGTGCTATGCCTTTTCACATAGCAATGGCTGGCTAAACAGTTACACAAGGGGGTATGTTTAGTAAACCGTGTTAATGTGCGCCCAGCGAAAACGTGCAGGATGCAATAAAGACTGGGTGATACGGTCTAAACGTAGCAATCACGTGTTATCGCGTGATAAAGTGTGCCATGCACATTATCGCGCGATTGAGGGAGCCGTGCCAATTTAACGCGTGTTAGTCTTAAGTAGGCGCGCTGACCTTTCCTACAGCAGCAGAGGTGTAGCACAATGGTTAATACACTGACTGATGGTACAGGGGGCATGAGTTTGATCCCCAGTGTGCCTAATAAATAAGGCTTTCTGCTGTATTACCCTTTACTTTAAACCAGTGCTGTGTGCGGCATTTTCTTTTTTACTTTAATTAGTGCTGCCAGCAAACACACCCTCACAGTGCCTTAACCTAAGGTGCCGCAAAAGGCTCCCTATAGGGCACTCCAGAGGGCACATTATGAAGTTCACTGTCCACCACGTCACACTATAATGTTCACTATAGACACCTTATAAGGCACTTTATAGGGTGCCTTATAGGGTGCTTTATGGTGCGCCTTATGAGGCACCTTAAGGTTACAGCACTGTGAGGGTGTTTTTGCTAAAAGCACTAATTTAAATAATAACAAGAAAATGCCTCAGACAGCTCTATCAAATAATCCAACTGGGGTGTCAAACCCATAACATCTAGCTCCTTAAGCAGTGAAGTAACTAGTGGGCTACAGCTGCTAACAAACCCCTGGCTGGCTACAGAAGGACTGCAGGTCACCACACAAACTGTCTGCTGTGGTTACCAGGATAGGGTTAACCCAACCGTACCCATGATGCACTGCACATGCAAATCAGCAGTCTACAGATGATCACAAGATGGGGTATGCACCCCCACAGCACCTCAGCCTGGTAGGGGTACTGGCTGTGTGTGCTACTGGCACAGATAAGCTACAGACCATCACATTGTTCGGGTACTGTGCTCATCCTGAGGTAAGGTGGGGCACCCAGCACCAGATCCACAGCACCTATTAAGCCTGAAATAGGCTATGTTGTAGGTCCCCATCAGTGCCAGTGTGTGTGATAGGTAGTTCCTGTAGACACACCTAGGATCCATCTGTATTTCTTAGTCACATCTAGCCCCTGTGGGCTGTGATGGACCCAGAATAGTGCATATCCTGTGTTGGTGCTATGGTCACATGGTATAAGTGAAGGGGGGTGTTTGAACCCACAGGCAGATTATGTACCACCACCCAACCTGCCCCTTGGGGCTCAGGGTGGGAAAATAGCTTTTCCCACCAACAGATCCACATTCTACCTCCCTGCAATCGTGGCAGTAGAGGGGACCATCAACCCCCAGTCCTGCTGGGCAACAGACACCCTACAGCACAGTCAATGCATATCTGTATGCATCCATAAGGCAATGGCAGACAGACAGTAGGCCTGGAAATGCTCAGCTGCCCCACACCAACATCATCAGACATTCTCCAGCAGCAAGCACAGGAGGTCTCCAACCACTGCACCCTTCAAGGTGTTCCAGCTTAACACATATAACTGCAGACAGTCTGCTATCTAGTCCATAGTGCATGTTCCTGGAAGAGATGTGTGCACCCAAAACTGGGATGTGAGCACACCCACCAAGCAGATAAGTCAGTGATTAGGCCCCAAAAAAGAGAACCCATAAATTTCACATTTAAAAAAATACTCTATAGCACTATGGGGGAACCTAGCCATGCCGTGGTCACTGCTCAGTCAGGGTGAGAGTGACCTCCCAGCAGGACATGCTGTGGCCATCCTGTCCATGCAAGTGGTGGCTGGGTACTACAATGTCCCAGCCATTGCCCTATGCCAAGTGCAGATGCATCCTGCCCAGACCACCCTGTCCACGCTATACCCACAGTACCTTGCTCCTCATTATGCACATTGGCAGGCTAACACTGGAAACAGTGCAAGCAGTGTGGGCTGAGTAAGGTGTTGGCAGCCACCACACACTGAATAGACAGACACACACTCCCACACCTATGCCAGCATTGTGCAACTATAGAGGCTTTTGGCAGCCCTGGCCACTGCACCAGTCCTGGCCACAGTGCAGGCATGACTATGGTATGCAATACTGTTGGAGTCACTCCCCGGGGTGCTAAACACTGTCAGAAACCAGACCTGAAACACACGCCACAGAAATCAGAAAGGTTGCTATGATGCCGCTCAATCAGCAAATTGTGCTTAACTTGGGATTTGTTATCTGCCATTAATCATAGCAACCTTTTGATATTTGTGTAACGTATTCCCAGGTTAAGGGTGGCATTGCTAAGGTATGCAAGTGCTAGTATTGGGAGATGCTGCTGCATGCAGGGACCAACATCCTGCCTCTCCATGAGGCTTTGGATATTGGAGCCTGTGGGCGTGGGTGTTTCTGCCCCTGTTGGCCGCTGCTCTAGGGCAGAGGTTCCAAACTCCGGTCCTGGTGGACCATACACTATTCGGGTTTTCATGCTGTCCCTAATGAATATGCATGAGATACATTTGCATACCGTGGGGGTGGCGCATATAAATGCAGGACAGGCATCTTTATTAGAGACAGCATGAAACCTGACTGGTGTTTGGCCCTCCAGGATTGCAATTGGGAAACTCTGCTCTAGGTATTGCACCTGTTTATGGTGTTTGTGCTCTGTAGGGTAAAATAGAGACGTTTCAGGCATGTTTATGTTATCTGCAATAAAGGTTCCATCTTTATTACCACGGTTTAGTACTGGGTAAAATATTTATTTATTTATTTAGAGAACATTCCAGCAATCAGCAGCGATTGACTATACAATCAGGAGGGGTAATCAACAGTTAATACAGAATGATTGCATGCCAAGATTCACACTGGGTTCACACTGCACAAAAATCTGATTCAATATTTACAGGTGCAATTACATATATACATATTGTTACAATATTTGCAACTTGCGGTTACATATATACAATCTGTTACACTAATTACAGCTAAACTGGGGGGAGATGCACTAACCTAGATGCATTACATGGTGTTCAAATCCCTTAAAGTCATATTGTAAAGTCACTCTAGTGTCATGGATACGGTTGACCCTTTGCGTTCTAGTTATTGTTTACTCTGTTAGATTATAGTGAGTTATAAACAGGTGGGTTTTGAGCTTTTTCCTGAAGTCTGTTAGGTTGTTGATTGCACGCATTCCATGTGGCAGTTGATTCCATAGCATGGGTGCAATGTAAGAGAATGCTCTGTTGCTGGTGTGTATCTTGGCTGTTCTTATACTCTTTGGGACACTGAGAGTGTTTAAGTTGGCGGTTCTTCTGCTTCTATTGTGAGCTTGAGCGCTGATGAGATTGGTTAGGAATGACGGCGCTATGTTGTGTATAAGTTTGAATGTGGTTACTAGGAGTTTGTATTTTATGCGGGTGGTAATTGGGAGCCAGTGAAGCTCAATTAGGACTGGTGTGATGTGTTCTGTGAAGCTCTTTTTCATGATGATCCTGGCTGTAACATTTTGTGCCATTTGTAGTATATTCAGGGTTTTCTTTGGTAGCCCCTGCAATATGGCGTTACAGTAATCCCAGTGGGGCGTGATGAGTGCTTGTGCCACTGTTCTGAAGTCGTGTTGTTCAATGATGTTACGGAGTGGCTGGAGGATTCTTAGTTTATGGAATATGGCTCTATTGGTATTCCAGAGGTGTTTATCCATCTTTAGTTTGTTGTCGAACGTGACTCCGAGATATTTTATTTCGTTCTTTGTGCTGTAGATGATGTTGTTCAGGGTGACTGTTGGCGGAGGGTTGAAGTCTGTTTTACTGGAGATGTACATTACCTCTGTTTTTGTATGGTTTATGGACATGCTGTTTTGCTGTAGCCAGGCTTGCAATTCACATAGACATTCTTCTAGTTGATTGTAATTTGGCTTGTTTTTGTCCAGTTGGGTATAAAGCATTACATCATCTGCATACAAGTGGTAGCTGATCTTGTATTTCTGAAAGATTGCACAAACTGGTCTTATGCATAGATTAAATAGTAGGGTGGAAAGCGCCGAGCCTTGGGGTATTCCTTGGCTTTGCGGGAATGGTTCAGCTGTTTCGTTGTTAAAGAGCACCTGCTGAATTCTGCTTGTTATGTAGGATTGAACCATTTCAGGGGGGTTCCACATATTCCAATGGTTTCAAGCCTATCGATGAGTGCTTTGTGGTGAACTGTATCAAAAGCGACTGCTATGTCTATAAAAATGAGTACGAACATCTTCTTTTTCTAGTCCAGTGAGAAGGTTGTTTTCTAGTGTTTTCTAGTCCAGTGAGAAGGTTGTTAATATGGGGACTAGGTTGGCAGGAGCCACAGCTGGGACTTGAACCTGTGACCTTCTGCTCCTGAACACACTACCTATGTGTACTGTACCACACAGACAGTTCATTCCCTGGGGATACCATGACTGTTCGTCAGACAGAGCCTGTCTGATGAAGTGCACGGCACCCACCTAAACAGGGCTAGGCCATGGTCTGCTGTGGGCAGATGTCACTGCCCCCTCCACCACCAGTACACCTCCGCCACCATGCTGACATGCCTTTATGCTGGTGGTGCTGGTAGTGCGCATTTTCAGGCGATCCAGTGTGCGGGTAGGCGGCTGCCTATGGTGCGGGATATGGGGTAGGGGTGCCTTCATAGACGTCCATGCTTCCCCCCCACCACCGCCTGCCAATCTTCTGTGCCCTTGGGGGTACCTGCTGGGTACTATCCCCTGTGACACTTTGAGAAACACACTCGTGCCCATGTTGGGCCCTCATCATTTGCTGTCTGGCTGCTCTACAGTTTCAGCATTCCTGTGTGGGGTGTATTATCGACCGCCTGGCCAGAATGAACAAATGGATGATGAAATGCTCAAAGAAATCAAAAAAGCTAACAAAAGTTATAGCACAGTAATAATAATGGGTGATTTCAATCACCCTGGTATTGACTGGGTCAGTGTCACGGCAGGACATGCTAGGGAGATAAAGTTCCTAGATGACATATATGACTGCTTCTTGGAGCAGCTGGTTCATGAACCAACCAGAGGGGAAGCCATATTAGACCTAGTCCTTAGTGGAACACCAGAGCTAGTGCAAGAGATAAGGGTGTTGGGCCACTTGGCAATAGTGATCATAGCATGATCGCCTTTGATTTAATTAGTGGAGAAGGGATAGTAATGAAATCCACAGTACTACCTTTTAACTTTTGAAAGGGAGACTATGATAAAATGAGGAAAATAGTTAAGAAAAAACTAAAAGGAGCAGTTGCAAAGGTTAAAGACTTACATCAAGCTTGGGTGTTGTTGAAAAATACTATCTTGAAAGCTCAGACCAGCTGTATTCCATGCTTTAAGAAAAGTGGAAGGAAGTCCAAAAAACTGCCAGCATGGTTTAAAGGTGAGGTCAGAGAGGCTGTTGTCAAAAAAGCATCTTTCAGGAAATGGAAAAAAGAGCCAAACGACGAAACCTGGAAAAAGCACAAGCACTGGCAAGTCAATGCAAGGCATTGATAAAGCAGGCATAGGGAGAATTTGAGAAGAAGCTTGCTGCGGTAGCAAAAACATGAAATAAAGATTTTTTCAAGTACATTCATAGCAAAAAAACTGTGAGAGAGTCAGCTGGTCTATTAGATGATAGAGGAGTTAAAGGGGCACTAAGAGGCGACAAGGCGATAGTGGAGAGACTGAATGAATTCTTTGCTTCGGTCTTTACTGAGGAAGATGTAGGGATGTTACCCATGACTGAAGTGATATTTAAAGGTGTGGAAGAATTGAAGGAAATATCAATACATTGGGAAGATGTATTACGACTATTAGGTAAACTGAAGAGTAGCAAATCACCTGGGCCGGATGGTATACATCCAAGGGTGTTGAAAAAACTGAAATATGAGATTGCAGACCTGTGAACTATCATTAAAATCATCTATAATACCTAAAGATTGGAGGATCGCCAATGTAACGCCAATTTTTAAAAAGGGTTCCAGGGGTGATCCGGGAAACTACAGACCGGTGAGCCTCACGTCAGTACCGGGAAAAATGGTAGAAACCATCATAAAGAATAAAATTACTCAGCATGTAGATAGTCATGGCCTAATGGGAGACAGCCAACATGCCCTCAATGGGGATAAAAACATACCTTCAAAAACTTGCAGTAAATGCTGCTTGTTTTAGGAATAACTCAAGTACAAGAACTTTAAACATTGCCCATAAAAGCTATTCTAACCTACTTACAATGTGTATTGTAATCTAAATTAATATAGATGGAAAGGGACTATAAATGACAAAGACGACCGACTGTGTGTATTTATCTACTTGATTAACCCCTGACGAAGTGTGCGAAACACGGACTGTGTCAGGTTGGCAACAAGAATAATTCAATAAACTCTGTTTTTATATAATCACGTCTTGGACTGGGTCAGTTGCCCTTTCTGACATGCCCACCCTGCTGTTGCGGCAAATGTGCACGCCATAAGAAACCTGTCCAATAAAAAGGGAAAACCCTGATCAGCACTATGTCAATGTGGGATGATTCACCTTGTAGAGGGACAGAACATAGACCCTTTCACAATTGATATCTTTTTTGTTTTTTAGCTTTCTCGGTAGTGCCTTTTTTCCCATTATTATCACTATTGGCCAGCTTGGTTATGATGATTTTAAATGTTGTTCAAGTCATTTTCAGTGTTTATTTGCCCTTTTGTTCCGTGCACATGTATCACAAATATCACTTTTTTTAGGTTTCCCTGGCTTTGCTGTACATTGCTGACGTAAATGCTTTCTCTTTCCTGCAAATCTGCCTTAATGCTAGAATTTCACTGGCGTTAGTTTTCATACCCGGATTCCACAGCGTTAGTGTGCCTGGAGCCTCTCCCCTCCCACTCTCCACCCATTGATCCTCTCTCTCTGCCCTTGGGGAGCCTTCCTCTGCCCTCCAGGGAGCCTTTCTCCACCTTCAGCGCTCGTTTCCGCCACTGCGCGCGTTATCATGCGATACGTGATGTCTTCACCCGGTAAAGCGCCATTATCGTGTGAAAACGTCACTTATCACGCGATAACGTTACAGCAGTGCAATTAGCGCCCTTTAGTAGACATACCCCTAAGTATGCTATATGCCTAATCCGGATTCTGGTTGTCCAATTAGTGGTGGTTAAAACAGGATCAGAATTAAGCTTGCTAAAATTCTCTTCTACTATACGTAGAAATTGTTCCACAGAATGTATAGCACAAGAACATCCAGTTAACATTTTCATAAAGCTCTGGAACAGACAAACATTGGGCCAATCAGGAAACAGTTCTGAAAATCACCAGCCATCCAAGAGTATAAGAGCAGTTTGGCTAGATCTAGCTCCCATGGAGAAGTAATGTCTCTTCTGTAAGATGGTTACCTTTTAACCCAAAGGTTGCAGATTTGAGATCAGTCTGACCGTGGGAGAAAAAAAAGCCTTTAGAGGTTGTTGTGTACCTGTAAACTTTCAGTTATGTTTTTCATTTGGGCAGCAGCCACAGCTACCTCTTTATAAACAAAATTTCCCAGCAAAGCAAATTTTTATTAAGAAAAGGAAACAAAATGAACATGAATTTAAAAACAAAACAAAACAAAATAAAACAAACATGAAAATACCTCAGGAAACAAAATGAGACCAAACTTTATTTGCTTGCATACTCCTAACAATTCAGGGGGTGTGCAATGGATCCACCATACCCCCATCTCTCAGGCATGAAAGTGGTCTGAAGCATCAGCTTGGGGGTGGCATTTACATCTGTCATCTGGAGCAGCACATGTAGACTGTGGATGTGGGCAGAGAGATGGCCTGAGTGGGACAAGTGACATTGTTCATGCAAGCATTTGTCTGGTGTGCCTATCTCCTTTCACCATGCCATTAGGGTCTCATTCAAGGCATGGTTCAGGCTTACTCCTGTCATTCCACAATGCCAGCCAATAGAATATGAGATGGACAGGACCAGTGTTTCAATATGAAAGTTGTAGAGAGTAGAAATGGTCCATGTTTTATAAACTTCATGGGACCGATATTCAAAAAGCATTTACAGGCCAGTAAACCATGTAAATGCCTTAAACGGGGATATTCAATGACACCTTCATGGTTAGTGCTATAGAATATCCCTGTCTATGTCCCCTATGTGCCCCAATGCTATCCGGTTAGTATTACGGCATGTTGGGAGTGTTCCAGGGTGGAGCAGAAGCAGGGAGTAGCACTAATCAGGTAGTGGTGATATTGGACTACTACCTGGTTAACAATCTACGGCTAAAACTAGGCCAGCTTTTGGCTCGCCTAATTTTAGTTGCAGATGCTAACCGAGTAACAGTCTAATATCACCACTAACCGGTTAGACTCTGCAGCGGTTGTCTCTGGGTGCCGAAAACAGATATTCAATGTTGTCACCACAGCATTGAATATCTGTGGTTAGGGTGAGCGGGCAGGGCTGTGCGCCATAGTGGCACATAGCCTGCCTACTTTAATATCTAACAAAAACTACTATCTCCTGCTATGGCTTGGCACATACATAACATGTCCACCAACCACAGCTTCACATATGGCCATTTCATCCTTGCTGTGTTGTGTATAGTGGTAATATTACACTTAGTCACTATGCTTCCTCACAGTGGCATTCTGAGGTCTAATGCTGAAAATTGTCCTCACAGCAACAAGCTTGCCAAGTGCTAGCCCCCAGATACCACCCTCTCTGTGACTGTGGGATGCCTCCATAAAGCTCAAGATGTCACCAACATCAGCAGAACTTCAGAGAGGGAGTCTGTGTGAGAGGAAATCACATCCCCAGATCTCACAGCGATTGTTCCACCCTACAGTGATCCCACAAATCATGGAGGTTTTGCCCTTTTACAGCTCAGTGCCTATGCCAGATATAAACAAATGTTTGGATCTGGAAAGCTCTGTTATCCTACTGCTGGAGCCAGTGGTCATTTCTCCAGAGGAATACCACCAGCCACCTGAGCAGAAGGATCAGGGAGAGGTGCCTACCACTTGGACATGATCTAAGTGATAATGGTAAGGCACACATATGGTCACCACCACTGCCATACAGACTGTGACAGTTCCCTTGGCTGAGGTGCATCAGCTTCTTATGGAGCAAACTAATACTACCCATGAAGACCTTAGAGGTATGAGTCAGTATGACCCCCTATGGCATATCTTTTCCTCACCCTTTGTGCATATAGCGACATCTTGTTTCCCCATCTGTTAGAGAGATGTTGCTGGTAGCCCACCCCATTTCAGGTTTTGCAATTATGCACAAAGATGCAAGCCTGACCTGATTGGCTCCTTAGCTTGTATATAGTAAGACAGCAGGGACATTGAGTGAGAATTGTCTCTTCCTGGGCGATAACTACATCTTCAGTAATTTGGGACAGCCTTGATCAGATAAAACACAAGAGGAGGATTACAATATGTCTTGCTGAGGTTTGAAAGTGTGCCTGCAGAGATATAATGCTAGGAGAACACAGGCATGCATTTTTAAGGGCATACATCCTAGGGAACAGTACAGTATGGCTAGTGAGATACATTGTTTCCCATTAAGGAGAGTGAATACTGGAGGAAGGATTTCAAGGGTCCTGGTGGAGATAACAGGACGTGTCTGACACAGGCTTAAGGGGCTCTCACCAGTATATGTGGTGTCAGAACCTAGACAAGCAAACTTTTCCTACTTGCTCGCACACTGACAATGTGACCCTTCAGGGACAGCAACAGGAGCTGCCTGGACATGTTGATTACAACTCTGTTATGTGTTGGATGGTGCAAGTGGGGTTCCTGCCCCCAGACCCTAACTATGAGGGAGCATCTAAGAATGTCAAGCCTCAATCTAACAGTAGGATCTGCTGGGAAGTGTATTCCGCTGGCATTCTTTACCACCATTGCATGTTTTAAGGGTGTTTGGTGTAGCCATGCCCTAAATTACTCACTAGACATGTATGACACAGACCTTCAGGGAATTGCATTAAATGAGCCAGCTGCCTTCCCCCAGGATCTTTTGTGGATGTTGGCTGCATATTGCACCTGAGTGCTGCAAGGACATTCTAGTTCTGCACTCCAGCGATCCAACTTGTGTCTTTCATCTTCCTACCTCTACTAGCTGGCAATAACTGTTAGCTCATCTCTGACAGACATCAGATTTAGGGATGGCCACTAAAAGCACCAGGATATGTGTATTAACACTCAGGTGGGATATAAACTTTGTGGTGAGGGTTCTAGCCAGGGCTAGCCAAGAGTTGGTTCAAGGAATAGGAGCCCTAGGCAGGCCTTAAGCTTTACACCCCCACTGGTTGTCAACATCTATTGCTTAGCTTTGAATGCCCTGCTTTTTTCTGCCCCTCCAGAAATTTCTACCCTATGTAACTGCCTAATTGTCTAATGGCTGGACCTAGCCCTCTATTAGCTGCTCCAGACCATGGTGTGAACTTAGAGGCTGACAGATCAGTGTCAGATGCTGATATGTGCAGGCACATAGCAACAACAGTCTTTCCTTGGCCAGGAGTTTCTGGTGTGGGTCTCTCTCATCTAGAGCAGGCTCCATGTGATATAGGTGATATGAGGATGTTGCCCTTCACCCTGAGGCATTCTGCTTTCAGATACATGTCTGTCACATGCATAATAGGAATCAGGACTTTATTTCCCATTTCCAAGACCCACAGCAGACTAACTCCTGAGTCCTCTTTCCAATATTGGGGTGGCAAACTGACCCTGGTAGCTTACATGACATGTCTACTGCAAGTCTCATGCTTCTAGCCCGTATGTTACTGCTCCCTACTCCCACTGACTGTGAATGTCCACAAACCTCTGGCTGCAAGTGGCTTCAACTGTGTCTGTTGGACCCCAGCAGGACATGTGAGCTGCAGCAGTGCTTTACCCTTCCATTCGTGGAGCAAGTGTAGATCCCCCACAAACAGACTTTGAATGTGGGAGAGGCTGTAAGGTGACAAGCTTCAGACTGTGAATGGCATCTGCCAGGACAAGTCTAACACTGCCATTTGCAGGCCCAATGATTTTGTTGAGGGTCCATGCCACCTAGAACTGACTCTGTCTCATGTTCATGCTCTAAGGGTGTGCAGCTATAACTTGACCATGAGTGGTCACAGGACATGTGAGGCTTCTATCTTCAGTAGAGTGATGGGAGCTTGATAAATGCCTCCCCTCAGGAGCCTACTCTTTCTAATGGGGAGACCTATGGGGATATTTGTCTGCAGACTACAACTGGGAGCTCACTGAACATCATGATGCTGGCCTACAGGTCTCTGACTGGCGTTTTCATGGTGCCCTATCTCCACTAGCAGAATGTGCTGGTTGGTACACCTCTGTCTGAGATAGCCTTAAGAGGTGTCCAATAGACTCCCAGGGTATGTAAACTGCAACACTGGTGGGCCATACACTGTGGGAGGTCATTTCAGAACACGGATAAGCCATTTGGATGTGCAGCGTAGATGTTTTTCTACAAAAACGTCTGTGACTGTATTCTGAAACCACAGTGGCCCTGCACGTACATGGCGATAGCACGGGAATCTCAGAATGTGAGAAGGAGGGGGTGGAACTGGGACATGGTCAGCTGCAGAGATGTAGAAAGCATATTCAGGAAACACCCATGTACATTCTTAGTGTATCCCATTGACGTCCACGTTATACCAGAGGAAACATGGAATGAGGCCAGGACTTATATTCTTTTCTGCTCTGCTCTTCCATGCAGCACATATTGATGATTGACTGTGACAAATATGTATCGAACTGGTGTGTCTGTAGTGTGGAAGACCACAACATGTAGTCATAATGAACAGAATGCAGAGGTAAGGGCAGGTACTGTAACAATAATAACCACTCTTACAGAATTATGTAGATGAGCAAGAGTGTTTATTCCTGGTATGCTGACAATTCCTCTGTTCTGAACATTGGGTCTGTAGATGAAGGGAGTATGTGGGTGAGTATAGGAAGGAATCATAATATGGTGAGAAACGCTGATAAGATTTGTAGTCATGGAATGGCATGCCATAATGTACTCCCAGCTGTTGTTTATCGATGCAGGGCAGCTTTTTGACAGAGGTGAGTTTGATTGGGCAGGAAAATCCAGAAAAGGTCCTGCATATTTGTAAGGAAAGGTGCCGGTGTATTTGGGCATGTATTGGTGCTGTCTACACTCTTGCATGCACTTATTCTGAAGGTGCCTTATTAGTGACAAGGATATGTTTTGACATGTAGCTGTTGAGAACCGCTTCAGATCTAGTCTGGGACATACATAACATTGTACAGACTGTTGTCAGAGATGGCCAGTACAGATTTAATAAGGATTTCTCCTATTGCCAATGATGTGTTGATGCAAGGTCTGTCAGAACAAGCATTTCACTTACTAGTTGCTGTTGTAGGATCTTTGAGTGCAGTACGACCACTTTGCAGTGCTATGGGCAGGCAGCAGACAAGTGTATAAGGTCTGGTTTGCATCAATGCTACTGCAACATCTGTAATCATGTGTAGTTTCCATGTGCAAAAGGCTGTCAGTGAATGGAGCTGATGAGGCGACGTATGTGCCTGCGTGAATATGGGAAGGTGTGGCTATGTCTATCTTTTCAAAATATGATGAGAGCAGAGGTGTCCAAACTGTTTCTTGCATATACCAATGTTCTGTTTTACTGTGAGATCCTGCTTTTCTCCATAGTGGCTTGTGCATGCTGCATCGGAAATGTCTATGTCCCTGATTCTCAAATCGCAGGTGCGTCTAAACCCCGATTGCAAAATCAGGTATAAATCAGGTCTGTCTTCAGTTTGTATGTGCCTGTAAGCCAGGCCTGCATGTTATAGAATTGGGCTCTATGGCTCTATGTGCAGAGGATCCTAGCCCAAACACTCTCCCTCTGATCATCATGCATATTCACTGCAGTAATCCTGAAAAACTTGCCAGGCTAGGTGTGTCCTGAGGACTGGTTTCACAACCCCTGGTCTAAAGCTTTACAAAATTCAGTTGGTAAACTCACGTAAATTGTATTAGCATAATCTAATATTGGCATAAACATAGCTAGCAAAACAGCTTGAAAATTATCTAGAGAAAAAATATCTCAATCTCCTCAATAAATGCAGATGGAAAAATACTTTCTTCCAAAGACCCTTCACTAGAGGACGAAATCCAAATATAGGAGTATGTTTACTAAACCGTCTTAATGTGCACCAAGTGATAATGTGCAGAATGCCATAAAATCAGTGGACATTCTGGTCTTAAGGTAGCAAGCGCGGGTTATTGCGCGATAAAGTGCACCGCGCACAATACTGTGTGATAGAGGGAGCCATGGCACATTAGCGCGCATTAGTCTTAATTAGGCACGCTGACCAGCAAACACAGCATCAGAGGTGTAGCACAATGGTTAATGCATTGACTCATGCTAAAGGGGTTGTGAGTTTGATCCTCCAGTGGGCTTAATGGATAAGGCTGTCTGAGGTATTACCCTTTACCTTTAATCAGTGCTGTCTGAGGCATTTCCTTTTTTAATTTAAATTAGTGCTGCCAGCAAACACACCCTCACAGTGCCATAACCTAAGGTGCCACATAAGGCGCCCTATAAGGCACTCCAGAGAGCACATTATAAATTGCACTGTCCGCCAAGGCACCTTATAATGTTCCCTATAGGGCTCCTTATGAGGCACCCTAAGGTTACAGTCCTGTGAGGGTGTTTTTGCTGGCAGCACTATTTTGAATTAAAAAAGGAAATGCCTCAGACAGCTTTATCAAATAACACCACTATGGGATCAAACCCATGACCTCTGCCTCCACAGTCAGTGAAGTAACCAATGGGCTACAGCTACTAAAAAAACACTGGCTGGCTACAGAAGGACTGCAGGTCACCACACAAACTGTCTGCTGTGGTTAACAGAATAGGGTTAACCTACCTGTACCCATGATGCACTGCACATGCAGATCAGCAGTCTACAGATGATCACAAGATGGGGTATGCATCCCCACAGCACCTCTGCCTGGTAGGGGGAACTGACCGTGTGTGTCACTGGCACGGAGTAGATACAGATCGTCACATTGTGGGGGTACTGTGCTCACCCTGAGGGTGAGGTGGGGCGCTCAGCACCAGGTCCACAGCACCTGGCTTAGCTGAGATAGGCTATGCTGCAGGTCCCCATCAGTGCCAGTGTGTGTGATAGGTAGTTCCTGCAGACACCCCTAGGATATACCTGTGTTCATCTGTATTTTCCAGCCATGTTTAGCTCTTGTTGGCTATGATGCACCCAGAGTAGTGCATATCCTGTTTAGGTGCTATGGTCACATGATATAAGTGAAGAGGGGTGTTTGGACCCATAGGCGGATTATGTACCACCACCCAACCTGCCCTCTGGGGCTCAGGATGGGGAACAGGATCTCCCACCAACAGATCCACATTCTACATCCCTGCAATGGTGGCTGTAGAGGGGACCATCAACCCCAGTCCTGCTGGGGAATAGGCACCCTACAGGGCAGTCAATGCAGATCTGCACAAATCCATAAGGCAATGGCAGACAGACAGTAGGCCTGGAATACTTCAACTGCCCCCTACCACTGTCTGAAATTCGCCAGCAGCAAGCACAGTGAGTCTCCAGCTGCTGCACCCTGCAAGGTGTTCCAGCCATACACATACTAACTGCAGACAGTCTGCTAGCTAGTCCATAGTGCATGTCCCTGGAGGAGATGTGTGCACCGAAAACTGGGATGTGAGCACACCCACCAAGCAGATAAGTCAGTGATTGGACCCCAGAAAAAAAGAACCCCTATATATCACTTGGAAAAAATGCCATACAGCACTATGGGGGAACCTAGCCATGCCGTGGTCACTGCTCTGTCAGGATGAGAGTGACCTCCCAGCAGGACATGCTATGACCACCCTGTCCATGCAGGTGGTGGCTGGGCACTACAATGTCCCAGCCATTGCCCTAGGCCCTGTGCAGATGCATCCTGCCCAGGCCGCCCTGTTCAGGCCATACCCACAGTACCTTGCTCCTCATTATGCACATTGGCAGGCTAACACTGGAAACAGTGCAAGCAGTGTGGGCTGAATAAGGTGTAGGCAGCCACAACACACTGAATAGACAGACACACACTCCCACACCTATGCCAGCATTGTGCAAATATAGAGGCTTTTGGCAGATCTGGCCACCACACCAGTCCTGGGCACAGTGCAGGCATGGCTATGGTACGCAATACTGTTGGGGTTACTCCCAGGGGTGGTAAACACTGTCAGAAACCAAAACTGATACACACTCCACAGATATCAGAAAGTTTGCTATGATGCAGCTTTATCAGCAAATTGTGCTTAACTTGGAATTGCTATCTGCCATTAAACATAGCAACCTTTTGATATATGTGTAACGAATTCCCAGGTTTAGGGTGGCATTGCTAAGGTATGCAAGTGCTAGTATTGGGAGATGCTGCTGCACGCAGGGCCCAACAGCTTGACCCTCCATGAGGCTTTGGATAGTGGAACCTGTGGGTGTTTATGCCCCTGTTGCCTGCTGCTCTAGGGCAGAGGTTCCCAACTCTGGTCCTGGTGGGGCAAACACTGTTCGGGTTTTCATGCTGTCCCTAATAAATATGCATGAGATACGTTTGCATACCATGGGGGCAGTGCATACAAATGCAGCACAGGCATATTTATTAGAGAAAGCATGACACCTGAATGGTGTTTGGACCTCCAGGACTGCAGTTGGGAAACTCTGCTCTAGGGATTGCACATGTTTATGGTGTCTGTGCTCTGTCGGGTAAAATATAGGTGTTTCAGGCATGTTTATGTTATCTGCAATAAAGGTTCCATCTTTATTACCATGGTTTAGTACTGGGTAAATTATGGGGACTGGGTTGGCAGGAGCCACAGCTGGGACTTGAACTTGTGACTTTCTGCTCCTGAACACACTGGCTGTGTGCACTGCACCACACTGTTGCCACAGGGATAGCTCATTCTCTGGGGATACCATGACTGTTCATCAGACAGACCCTGTCTGTTGCAGTGCACAGCACCCACCTAAACGGGGCTAGGCCATGGTCTGCTGTGGGCAGATGCCACCAGCACCCCTCCGCCACCATGCTGCCATGCCATTATGCCGGTGGTACTGATTGTGCACAGTCCCAGGCCAACCAGTATGCCGGTAGGCAGCTGCCTATGGTGTTGGTTCTCGGGTAGGGATGCCTACATGGACATGCACACTTCCCCCCCAGTACCGCCTGCCAATGGTCTGTGCCCTTGGGGGTACCTGCTGGGTACTATCCCCTCTGACACTGTGAGAAACACAATCGTGCCCATGTTGGACCCTCATCAGTTGCTGTCTAGCTGCTCTACAGTTTCAGCATTTCTATGTGCCACCTAGGCATCTGCGTAGTCCGCACTGTGACCCAGCTGCACCACAGCATGTGCCGCCTGCAGCCCTCTGTATCCCATTTCCAGCATCTGTACAGTTGCCGTTTCCTACATGCCCACCCTGCTTTTGCTGCACATGTGCATGCCATAAGAAACCTGCCCAATATAAAGGGAAAACCCTGATCAGTGCTATTTCAATGTGGGATCATTCACCTTGTAGGGGGACAGAGCATAGACCCTTCCAAACATATCTTTTTTTTTAGCTTTCTCAGTAGTGTTTCTTTATGTTTCTCATTAATATCACTATTGGCCAGTTTGGTTATGGGGTTTTTAAATTTGGTTTCGGTCATTTTCTATGTTTATTTGCCTTTTTGTTCCGTGCACATGAATCACAACTATCACTTTTTGTAGGTTTCCCTGGCTTTGCTGTACATTGCTGACATAAATTGTTTCTCTTTCCTGCAAATGTGCCTTAACGTGAGGGTTTCACTGGCGTTAGTGTTTAGACCCAGATTTCACAGCATTAGTGTGCCTGGAGCCTCTCCCCTCCCACTCTCCACCCATTGACCCCCTTCTCTCTGCCCTCTGGGAAGCCTTACTCCACCCTTTAGAGACGGATTTCACGGCGTTAGGGTGCCTTAATGCCACAGGTGTGTTATCGCGTAATAAATGACGTTATCGTGCGATAAAGCGCCATTATCACACGATAACGTCACTTATTGTGCGATAATACCGATGCTGCGCCATTAGCGCCGTTTATTAAACATACTCCATAGAGTCTGAGTGAAAGATTGTCCTAAATTTATCCAAATTGCTATCTGGATAGCCTGGGTGATGACCATTTTGCAGGTATATTCAGCACTGCTTATTATCCAGATAGCAGTGCTGAATATAGATGTGTTATTAAAAGACTGCAGCCCATGTTTAACAGTTGTGTTTCAATATTGCATCTATGATTTATAAACAATAACAGAACATCTAGATATAACATGTACATTCCAGTACATACATTAAAATAGCAACCCCCACTATATTTATAAGAAGGGAGACTTCCAGGGAAGAATGTTAGCTAGCTATGGGCAATCGTTTGCACTCCTTTTATCTAAAATAGCATGCTTTCAGAAAGCATGGCACAGAACAGTTTTATTTCTTTTTAAGTTCTACATATTTCTTACTTTAACATTAATTAGATTAATGTTAGAGTAAGAAATATGTCGAACCTAAAAAAGAAATAAAACTGTTCTGTACCTACCCATGAATCTTTCACAAAATCAATAACATTTGAAGTAGAAAAAAAAAGGTAAATACAGTCCAATGAAGCAAACATGACAGTGTTCCGGATACAGCCAATGGTCCATGCAGATAGTCTTCTAGTTTTTCCCACGTACAGTCGTGGTCAACATTATTGGCACCCTTGCATTTTAGGTATGTTGCGTACAATATCTTGAGAAATAATTGGAAATATTCAAACTATATGTCATCATAATATTTTCATAGTATGGTCAAAGGTATATAAAAAAAATATCCGCGCAACTTAGACGTAGTAATTATAGAGAAAAAAAAACCACAATGTGGCACGGATAGGATTAATGGCACCCTTCACTAATATTTGGTTGCATAACCCTTGGCAGTGATCCAAACATTTCTTGTAGCCATCTATAAGTTTCTTACATCTGTTTGCTGGTAGTTTCTCCCACTCTTCAACTGTGATTTGTTTCAGCTCATAAATGTTACCAATGGCAAATTTCAGCTTTTCGCAAATGTTCTCAATTGGCTTGAGATCAAGACTCATGCTAAGCTATTATAAAAGAGTCCATTGTTCCTTTTAACCATTCTTTTATACTTTTAGATGTATGTTTTGGGTCATTGTGCTGCTGGAGGACGCATGACCTTCAACCCAGGCCTAGCTTTCTAATACTAGGTGCTACATTTCACTCCAAAATACCTTGGTAGTTCTCTGACTTCATGATTCCTTTAATACATTCCAGGCCTCCAGTTTCTGAGGCAGTAAAACAGTCCCACAACATTATGGAACCTCCACTATATTTAATTGTAAGAAGGGTGCTTTTTCCTTTTAAGCTTTATTTCTTTGCCTGTAAATGTATCGCTAGTCTGTGTTGCCAAAGAGCTCAAGTTTGGTTTCATCTGTCCACAGAACATTTCCCAGAAGGACTGTGGTTTCTCAAGTTGGGTTTGGGCAAAGATCAGGCATGCCTTTTTACATCTGTCTTTGAGCAGTGGGGTCTTCCTTGGCTTCCACCCATGAATTCCTTCTTTGTTTCGTGCATGCCAAACAGTGCAGGTTGAAACCACCTCTCCAGATTGCTCCAGATTAGCCTTAAGCTCTTTGGATATTGTGCATGATGCTTTTCCAACAGTTTACACTAACCTTTGAAGACTTCTTGGATTAATTTTCCACTTCCCACCATATCCTGAGAGGTTTTAACAGTTCAATGTTCGGAAAACCTCTTGATAACATTGCGAACTGTAGAAACAAGAATCCCAAGGTCTTTGGAGATGGCCTTCTACCCTTTGAAGTTTGATGTTTGGTGATAATGGCATTTCTGAGGATCTCAGACAGCTCTCTTGTCTACACCATTGTGAAAATGGAACAAGGAGTGAATGTGGCCATTTTAAACATTAGAGCCATTATTCATTGGTTGATTCAAGTCATGTGAGTACTGACAATTGATCACAGATGCATCTATTTTTACTGTAATGGGAATGTGGTCCTTCTTTTCAAACTGATTTGCATTGTTTATAAGGGTGAAGAAAGCCCCCAGGAAAGTGAAAGTCCCCAGGTAAGTGAAACATGAAATTCCTTTACGGAAATGGGTAAAAGGGGCAACATATGGAAAGCGGTATTTATAAATGCCTGTAGCATGGGAAATAAGACTCCAGATGTTGAGGCTTTAATGGGAGTGGCTGACTTGGATTTAGTGGCTGTTACAGAAACATGGTTCACAGAAAACCATGACTGGGATGTAACTATACCAGGCTATACTTTATTCAGAAAGGATAGGGGAGGAAGAAGGGGAAGAGGAGTGGCATTATATGTAAAAAATAATATTAAAGCTTTGCAATTACAGAGCTTAAAAGGGATAGGGGAGAGACACTGTTGGTTAAACTAGAAAGATGGGAAGAGAAATCTGTTTGAATTGGCGTGATATACAGACCTCCCTCACAAGAGGAAAAGGTGGATAGAGAGTTAATTATCCTACCCTGCCCTTTCTGAATAAAGTATAGCCTGATATAGTTACATCCCAGTCATGGTTGTCGATGAATCATGTCTCTGTAACTGCCACTAAATCAAAGTCAGCCTCTCCCATTTAAGCCTCAACATCTGGGATTTTTCCATGCCAAGGGCATTTATACACACTGCTTTCCACATCTTGCCCGTTTTATCTATTTCCATAAAGGTATTTGATGTTTCACTTGCCTGGGGGCTTACTTCACCTATCCCCAATGAATCTATTTTAAAGCCCTCTTCAGTAGGTTAGCCAGTCTGCTACTGAAGACACGTCGACCCTTCTTGGACAGATGGATGCTATCTTTGTTCTGCAACCCTTCAAACAGCATCCCATGGTCCAGGAAATCATAACGCTTTCAATGATACCATCCAAGCAGTCATGTATTTATTTCCAGGATGCAAGCTTCTCTGCTTTGGCCTTTACCATCAATGGGGAGGATTGAAGACAGCCCCACCTGTGCATCTATCTGTTCACCTTCTGTCCTACAGCCATGAAGTCAGTTTGATATGCTCAGAGGGATACCTAGCAGTATCATTTGTGCCGACATGGATGAGTATCATTGGATAATACTAAGTGGACTTGATAAGTGTCAGCAAACTCTCAGTAACATCTCAGATTTTGCCACCTGGCAGACAGCACACCTCTCTGGACATCAAGTCTGTTTCACAGATGGACGCCTCAGTATCCCTCAAAAGAGAGTCACCAACCACCATTACCTTTTGCTTCCTTGTGGTTACTGATTCTGCAACTTTGGGGTTCTTCCCTTGGATGATTTCACCTCTTCCACTTCCAGGGCTGCACAATGGTTCTTCAATTCAAGGGTTGGAGGAATTGGATTGGTGATTCTGCAGACCCTAGTGACTCGTGCCCAGCCTTTGTCTTTCTGTAGGCTCCCATTTTCACCTCTTCTGGAGAGCTTGGATGTTTCAAGAAGCATCTATCTCATCAATGTACTTCTCACTGTTTTGAATGCTCCTCAGCCTCATCACCTCTTCTCTGAGCTTTTCCACTTGTTTCCTGAGAACTTCAGCATGCAGGCATCCTGCAAATGGAACCAGTCCTTTAACTGGTATTGGGATCTCTGTCTGAACAGAGGCAGAAGCTGTAAAGGGAGCAACAGCTTTGGCGATATGATTTTTCCCAGCCATTGTGCAGTTGGTGGAGCTTTGGTACCTGTTGAAGCAAAAGAGAGCCAGACCTTCCAAAGTACCAGCCTGTTTCTCATCTGCCCTTTCAGAGAAAAAGCAGTTTACCTCTTTTAAGTGTGTTCTAAATATGCTGTTCTAAGTCCCTGTGTGTAGCTAATTGGGGAGTTGCCCTATAAAACAAGAATGCTCACATCTGGTGGGTGGGAGCCTGAATGAGTAGGGAGGGAACTAACACCTGAAGAGGTGTCAGTGGCTTCAAAGAGCTGGGGAATCTACTGTACACTACTGAAGAAAGTATTTCCCCTTTTGAACTAAAGCACCAAAAAGAATGTAACTTTGTTTTAAAAAGGTACCAAAACTCTTTTAAGAGCTCCCAGGCAGAGAGCTAGTAAAAGACACACACTCTTTCCTTTGCTTGAAATGTTGACCCCCTGTTAGGAATGTCAAAACTTGCAAGGCTCTGAAGACTTTTATTTATTTATTTTATTTATTCAACCTGTTTTTTATACCGCCTTATACTAGACTCAAGTGGAGGAGTAGCCTAGTGGTTATAACACTGGTTTAGTAACCAAAAAGCAAGTGTTTAATTCCCACTAGCTCTCCTTGTGGTCTTTGGCAAGCCACTTAACCCTCCATTGCCTCAGAAGACATGCTTGACTATCTCTTTCTGGTCACATTACCAAAATAACCCAGTAGCTTTTGGGTCGTCAGGAGTCAGCACTGACTCAAAGGCACACATTGCATTTTGCATCCTGGAATCAAAGCGGTTTACATTGAACTTCAAACTTTAACAGAGTACAATTAACTTAGCTTGGGGTATATAACAGTGTGATAGCTATTTACAATTTACTTAACATATTCACAAGGTTCTGTTCATTTACATCTGGTGTGGTTATTGAGGGTGTTCTATTGTTTCAAAGTAGATGTATGTTAGGGCCATAATGGCTTTCAGATTAAGTGATATGTCCATAAAGTTCTATGAACAGATAGGTTGTGATTTATTTGAAAGACCTTAACGTCTTTGGTGGAGCAGATTTCTTTGGGAAGGTGTGGTGCAGCTAGTGAGAATGCTCTCTTGGAGGTTGATTAGTTGCTGTTTCGATAGTCCAAAGGCATCTTGATCGTACATCTGTTGTTTGTTCTTCTGGGTGGGTGCTGATTTCTCTTGTTATTAGGGTTTCCAGGATATCTGTTGTGGAATTGTGGATGATTTTGAAGATGTTTAATAATGTTTTGAACTTGGCCCATGTTTGAATTGGGAGCCAGTGTAATTGGCATAATACTGGTGTAGTGTGGTAAGTCTTATTGATTCCGCTGATTCATGCTGTCGTGTTTTGCACCATCTGGAGAGAGGTATGTGACCTTCTTTGGGGGCCCTTAGTAGAGTGAGTTGCCATAATCCAGTATCTGTGTGATGATTCAAGAAGAGGAGTGGAGTGGATTGCAGGAGTGGCCTAGTGGTTGGGGCAAGATACTTCAGGCCAGAAAGTCAGGGGTTCAAAATCCCACTAGAGGACAGCAACCTTGGGCTGGAAGGACTGGGGTTTCTAGTCCCACAGGTGCTCCTTGTGGTCTTGGGCAAGCCACTTAACCCTCCATAGCCCATGTTCCCTGTAAAATAGTTATCTCCAAGTTATAATGCCCTGCTCAATGTAATTTCAGTTTGTTCAATGTAAACCGCACTGATGCAAAATAGCACAGTATATAAGAGAATGTAAATAAATAAAATAAACATGATGGCTTGACAAATGGTCTGGAAGTGGTCCTGGTGTAGAAGTGGCTTTAGTCTTCTTATGAGGTTTAGTTTATGGTATGTCTTCGCTGCTGTTTTGTTTATGTGTGATTGGAGGTTGATGTTTTGTCTAGGGTGACATCTAGGTAGTGCACATCATCTTTTATAGGTATGGTTTGGTTCTGCAGTTAGATTTGTTGTAGAAGGTTGAAGGTAGTGCTTCTGCTGATGTATATTGCTTCTGTTTTCTTGTAGTTTAATTTGAGGTTGTTGCTGTTGAGCCAGGTGACGGTGGATGATGAATGTTAGGTTTGGTGCTTCCAGGTTAATTGAGGTGCATACCATGAGGTCATATATGTGGAATAAGAGTTTGTGTTTTTTGATGATATCACAGATGGGAGACATGTATAGATTGAAAAGTATTGATGAGAGTGCTGAGCCTTGTGGGATGCTTTGAGATATAGAGAAGGGTTCTGAGTAATTTGCTCCACATTTGACCTGCTGTTTCCAGTCCTCTACGCATGAGTTGAACCATTTTAGTGTAGTGCTGGTGATGCTGGTGGCTTTAAGGCATTGGATCAAGATATGGTGTGAGACTAAATTGAAGGGGGATGTGATGTCCATGAAAATGAGGAGGAAACCTTTCTTTGGAATGTCAATTCCTTTCAAAATATTTTTGAAGAGTGATGTTAATAGAGTTTCCACATTGTGCCGTGGTTTAAATCTATGCTGTTGTGGATCTAGTAATGCGTTTTGATCTATATGGTCTTAGAGCTGCATCTGAACAGTCTTTTCTATGATCTTTGTCAGAAATGGCAGGCTGGAGATCGGGCGGTATGTTCTTTATTGACACTTGATATACCGCCCACGTCAGGACATTAGGGCAGTTTACAATAAAAAAGTAACACAACATTGCTGCAGAAAAAGAAAGGAACACCATATTATAACAGAAAAAAGGTAGAAAGGACAGTAAGTAGAGCAAGAACAGATAATCTACAAGATGTCATCATTTGAGAGGTCAAAAGCCTGCTGAAATAGGTGTGTTTTGCGTAATGTTTTGAATGTTTGTTAGGAAGGTTCTAGACGGAGTGAGGACGGTAGGTGGGCTGAGGAAAAGGAATGCGGTACGTCTAGTCTGCTCTAGGTGCACTTGAGAGGGAGGTGTAAGAGAGAGCCAATTGGTGTGAAGTGAACTGAACTGACAGTGTGGCATGTGTAAGGTGACAAGATCGGCAAAGTACAGTGGTATCGAGGTGTAGAGTGCCTGATGAGTCAAAATTAGGAATTTGTACTGAAATCGAAACTAAAGTGGCAACCAGTGGAGACAGAGCAGGAGAGGAGCGACATGATATGATCATCAAGCATGTGTAGTGAGGCGCACAGCTGTGTTTTGGAGCAATTGCAAGCGTTGAAACTGATATAGTGGTAAGTTGGCCAAGGGCACCTTGCAATAGTCCAGTCTGTTTACGACTAAAGCAAGCAATAAGGTGATAAGGGATGATGGAGGCAGTAGTGAGCGGACTGCTCTGTTCTGTATAAGTGCATAAAAAGAATGGTGCGTGAGGGCAGACAGATGTTCATGAAAAGAAAGAGAAGAGTCTAAAGTGACACCCAGATAATGAAAGGAGGACACCAAGGAAATTGCAGTTGAGCAAGCTGAGGGGCAATAGTGGGACACGGGGTACTCAAAGATACCCACATAGCAGTTGACTTGAAGGGGTTCACATGGAGAAAATTGGAGGAAAGCCAAGACACAATATGGGAAAGACAGTCGTTGAAAGATGAGATATT
This sequence comes from Ichthyophis bannanicus, assembly GCA_033557465.1. Classification (NCBI taxonomy): domain Eukaryota; kingdom Metazoa; phylum Chordata; class Amphibia; order Gymnophiona; family Ichthyophiidae; genus Ichthyophis; species Ichthyophis bannanicus. The sequence goes on along the minus strand of CM066034.1, from coordinate 125,598,357 downwards.
CACATCTACCGGAGATGAATGAAAGAGAAGGACAATATCGTCTGCATACAGGTAAGTGGAGACAGGAAATTGTTGAATTAGCAGGAGCAGAGGAGCAATAAAGATATTAAAAAGCAGAGGGGCGAAAACAGAGCCCTGTGGGACCCCACATGAAAGACGAATGGAAGAAGACTGGTAAATAGAATGGACAGAGAAAGTGCACAACATAAGAAAAGAGCGGAACCATTGTAATACAGTGCCCCAAAGCCAAGCATCGTAGAGACAAGAAAGGAGGGTTCTGTGATACAAAAGATCAAATGCCGATGATAGGTTCAATGATACAATCAGAATGATATCTCCCCGGTCATGTGCAGTATGAATTTCATTCAGCAAGGCAAGAAGTACCATCTCTGTGCTATGTCCTGAATGGAATCCTGACTGACGTGGGTGCAAAGTATTGGTGGCTTCCACATGAGATGCCAATTGTATAAACACTAATCATTCTAGTATTTTAGAAAGAAAGGGGAGATTTGAGACCGGGCGCCAATGTGACAGAACAGAAGGATCCAGTGAGGGTTGTTGCGGGGTCCTTCTTGCAGAGGGAAGTGTTTTTCAGGATTGGTCAAATGGATGCTTGTTTAAGGGAGGCTGGTATGTGTTCTTGTAGTAGGGATAGTTTGATTATATTTTGTATGTAAGGCGTGAGTTGTTCCTTGGTGGTTTTATACATTGAACAGGGCATTGGTCATTTGGTGAGGTAGTGGTGTTGAGTGATGGTATTTTATGCAGTCCTCTGCTGCCCTCAGTTCTTTCACAGGCTACAGGACCACTAACTCCTGATGAAGTATCAGTGGTTTCAAAGTGCTGGGAAAGAGAGACTAAAAGAAGAGTTCTAAACCTAACCCACTAAAGAAAATACTTCCCCTTTTGAAATAAAGCTTCAAAAAGAATATAACTTTGTTTTAAAAATGTACCAAAACCCTTTAAAGAGCTCTCAGGCATAGGGCTAGCAATTAAAAGTCACACACTCTTACCTTTGCTTGAAATGCAGAGCCCCTGTGATTGGAGCAAGTGAGCAAAGGAGAAAAAAGGCAGGGGAAATTTCAGATCTAGAGGAGGAGTTAAGATTTATGATGGGGGAATTCTGTGCAAAACCTTTATAATAAAGCATGCAGAATTTTAAAAATGTTTGCACAGAATTTAAAAATATTTTGCACAGAATTCCCCCATCATCCTACTAAGATTCCCCCATTCTTTTAGGAAGGTGGAATCTTAGTAGGAGACTCTGCAAAGAATTAAAACTGAACAGAAGTCTTTGAAAAATAATAGAAGTCTGGAGAAAAAATACCCTACTATTCTCGCAACAAACCCCACTCACTAATTTCTGTATTTTTTTTCTTTTACAGGAAGCTTCCCATCAATGGTCAGACTATGGAAGTTCAGTAAGCTGTGAAAGTCCACCTTATACCTTCAATAATAAAAATAAATAAAAATAAAACTATGAGTGCACCTCAAAATAAATAAAAATGGTTTCTAGATGTGTCTATGTTGGTAGCTACTTATCTTCCTGGTGCTCTCTTGCAAAGGGGCCCGTGAGTCCTGATTCTGATCCTGGTTATTGGTACTAGTCCTCTGGCTCTGGTCCTTCTCAAGAGCTTCTGATCTTGTCCAATATATTCCTAATATCTATACTTTTAAAAAACTCATTAAGAGAGTCTACTGTTGCTTCTCTGTCAGTTAGGGTAACTTTCTGATCTGTCTGTGACAGCAGAACTTTCAAATACTAAATTTGGTCCCAAACTAAAGAAATATAGTAGCATAGTAACATAGTATATGGCAGCAGATAAAGACCAGTATGGTCCATCTAGTCTGCCCAGCAAAGCAGCAAGAATAGGTGCATTTGCTGCTCCGTGCAGGTCACCCCTCCCCATGCCTTTGTTTAGGGGTGTATCCAGCACTCAGTATAGGTCACTCCTATTTGTCGAGATATAAGCGATAGTTATGCTTATTTTGATTTTATCCTGTTGCTATAAAGGGATCCACTGTGTCTGTCCCATGCCATTTTGAATTCTGTCACTGTGTTTGCCCCCACCACTTATATTGGAACGGCATTCCAAGCATCCACCACCCTTTCAGTGAAAACGTATTTCCTGACATTGCCTTTCAGTTTACCCCCTTGTAAGCTTCATGTTATGCCCTCTAGTTTTACAGCTTCCCCGTCTTTGGAAGAGTTTTTCTTGTCCATTAATACTCTTTATGTATTGAAAGGTCTGAATCATATCTCCCCTGTCCCTCCTCTTCTCCAGAGTGTACATATTTAGGTCTTCAAGTCTCTTCTCATATGTCTTCTGACGCAGGCTCCAAATCATTTTGGTCGCCTAGCTCTGAACTGCTTCCAGCCTCTTTATATCCTTTGTGAGATATGGTCTCCAAAACCTAACATAATATTCCAAGTGAGGCCTCACCAGCGACTTGTACATTGTCATTAGTACCTCTTCCTTTCTGCTGGTAATTCCTCTTTGTATGCAACCCAGCATCCTTTTGGCTTTTGCCACTGCCTTGTCACATTGTTTCGCCACCTTGAGATCATCAGAAACAATCACATCGAGGTCCTTCTCTTGGTCCACCAATCTCTCACCCCCTATTGCATACAGTTCCCTTGGATTTCTGCTTCCCAAGTGCATGACACTGCACTTCTTCACATTAAATCTTAACTACCAAGCATTAGACCATTCTTCCAGCTTTTGTAGAACTTTCCTCATGTTATCCACTCCCTCAGGGGAGTCCACTCTGTTGAAAATTTTGGTGTCATCTGCAAAAAGACAGATGTTTCCATTCAGCCCTTCGGCAATATCACTCATGAATATATTGCACAGTACTGGTCCCAAGACCGAACTCTGGGGTACACAACTAATCACCTTTCTTTCATCCGATTGAGTTCCATTTACCGTCACCTTCTATCATCTGTCAGTCAACCAATTTCTGATCCAGTACACCATCTTGGGACCCATCCCCAAGCTGTTGAGTTTATTGATAAGTCTCCTTTGAGGAACAGTATCAAAGGCTTTGCTAAAATCTAGGTAGATCACATCCATTGCATGCCCTTGATCTAGTTTTCTGGTCACCCAGTCAAAGAACTCAATCAGATTTGTTTGGCAAGATCGTCCTTTGGTAAAACCATGTTGCTTAGGATCATGTAACCTGTTGGTTTCGAGGAAGTCCACTATTCGCTCTTTCAGGAGTGCCTCCATTACATTTCCCTCCACCGAAGTAAGGCTTACTGGACTGTAGTTTGTCACTTCTTCCCTATTACCACTTTTGTGGGAGAGGTACCACATCAGCCCTTCTCCAGACCCGTGGAACTTCTCCTGTCTCCAAGGATCTATTGAAAACATCCTTTAAAGGCCCTGCAAGAACCTCTCTGAGCTCTTTCAGTATCCTGGGGTGCATCCCATCTGGTCCCATAGACTTGTCCATTTTCAATTTTGCAAACTGTTGTAACACATTATCTTTTTTGAATGGTGTGGTATCTTCTCCATTCCCATTTGTATATTTGTCAATCACAGGTGGTCTTTCTCCAGGATTTTCTCTAGTGAAAACAGTGCAGAAGTATTTGTTTAGCATTCTCGCTTTTTCAATGTCACTTGCTACAAATCCGTTCCCAGCACTTTTGAGTCCTGCAATTCCACCTCTGATTTTTCCCCCTCTCGAATATACCTGGAAAATATCTTATCGCCACATTTCACTATTCTCCTCTACAAATCCGCCTCTTAGCAGAGTTTCTTAAAGACAGAATGGGCCCAATATTCAGTGCTGGTGGCTAGGCATGAGTACAGTGTGTAGCCGTCTGCACTGAACATTAAAACCAGACATTTATTACCAGGGTCATATCAGCCTCCAGCATTGAATATCAGGGGTCACTGTACAGCCTCTGCCGCCATAGAAGCTAACCAGGCAGCAGAGATATTGAGCCACAGTCTGGTTAGCTCCTATGGGTAAAGCCAGGCCAGCTTTTGTTGCGCCTAGCTTTACCCGTGTGCTGTTAAACAGATAGCAGTACAATAATGCCACTACTAGGTTAGTGACTGTCTCTGCCCCTGGGGTGCCCATGACACACCCCGATGCTAGGCAGTTAGTATCAGGGCATGTAGCAGCAATAATATGGGATATTCAGCAGCTCTAATTGTGCCATTGAATATCCTGTTCAGCAGCATTTGCATGGTTTACAGGTCTACATACCATGTAAATGCCTTTGAATATTGAGCCCAATCTCTTTTTAAAGCAGTGGTAAAAATTTCTGAATCCTATTTCCCTTAAAAGGAAAAAAATAATCCCAAATTTCTGAGAAATGACAAACCTCTCAAATGTTTTCCTGAAGGAAACTCAAATTACTGAGTGCCTTCTAAAACACCAAGGGCCCTATTTTCAATTAGACAGGCTATGCACCATCACAGCGCATAGCCTGCCCACTGACCCCCTTAACCTGGATTTTCACTTTCGTGTTGTCTGGGTGTGCCGGCAACTGCTGAGGCTAAACGGGTAGCAGCAATTTTTGATGCTATCCGCTTAGCCTCTGTGCTTAAAAGCTAGGCGAGGAAAAATCTCATACGTATATCTTTAAGGCGTAGAGGGCTAAGCGGGTAGCATTGAAAAGCACGGCTACCTGTTTAGCCCTTTCCTCCACCCTGCTCCTCCCCGGAGCACCCCTAATACGCCCTAATGCTACCCACATAGCATTTGAGCGTGTTTGGGACTTATCTGGGATTTTCAAAGGCACCACCCATGTAGCTGCCCTTCAAAAATCTTGGCTAAGGCATTTACACAGGTAACTAGGGAAATTACCCATGTAAATGCCTTCGAAAACTGGGCCCCAAATCCATAAATTCTTTCACTATATTAGCTTTTCTCACCCTTTTCTACCTTTTTCCTATCAAAATCACTTAAAATCTTTTTTTAAATAAACTTCTCTGGGCACCCCTCTTTCTCACTCGTAACCTCTCTCTTCAGTAGGATTGTCAACTGACTGGTATTCAGCTGGCCTGGCTGTTTTTTATATGGTAAGGCCAGCTGCCAGCAGAGATCTAAAGTCGTTTTTTTGTTCTGACCACGGGACTATGGGCGGCCAGAGCAAAAAAATGATTATTCATCTCTCTCTCCTTGTTCCTCCCCCCCCCCCCCCCACCCACAGCTTCACCCTCTCCTTGAATCCAACCACGGCTCCTGCACCTTACAGAGTCACGGCTGCAATAGCAATAATAATTTTTTAAAAATCCAAAACAGATGCGCAGCCACTGAGGAACCTTCCGGCCTCTGTTATTGAACCCCTGCTGTTGCATCCTGCCCCCAAAAGAAAGTTACACTAGAGGGAGCAGGATGCAGCAGCGAGGTTCAATTAACAGAGGCCAGAAGGCTTCTTAGCTGCTTTGCAACAGTTTTGGATTTTAAAAAAATGATTATCGCTATCAGAGCCACGGTTCTGTAAGATGCAGGAGTCGCTTCTGGATCCGAGAAGAGGTGAGGATCTTTGTTTTAAATAATTTGTTTGGCAGCTGTTGCTCTGTCTTTTCGGTGCAGGAGCCATGGCAGGGTAAGAGCATGGCACTGGACGGAAGGGGAAGGTGGGTGGGGAGGTAAGAGTGGGGCCAATGTGGGGACACTGAGTAGAGCTAGGGGAGATGCTGGAGCAGTGAGGACAGTGAAGAGAAAGGGAAGGGGGCAGAGAGCAGAGGGGGGATTCTGAAGGGGGAAAAAGAACAGAGAATGCATCATGGGATGAGAAAAGAAAGCAAAGAGATAGTGGATCACTTGGGAAGAAAGCGAGAAGGATAGATGCTGCATTATGTAAGAGTGGAGGGAAGAGTTAAGGGGGATGCTGGATCAGTGTGAGGGGGTAGGAAAGAGAGAAGGGGGATATAATTGATCACTGGGGAGTAGGCAAGAGAGGAGGAGATGCTGGATCATTGAGGGGTAGAGGAAGACAAAGGGGTATGCTGGACACAGGGAAGAAGATATTGGATTGGAGGAGGAAATAAGCCAAATTGGTTCTGATAGATGGTAGCCTGGAAGATAGGGAAAGCATTTTAGAAGAGTCTGATGCTTGGAGATGACATAGGGAATGGGAGAAGGTAATTGATGCTGGCAGATACTGAGGGGCAGTGGTGAGGGATGGGGCTCAAAAAATGATCGGTGATAGCTTGGGGGTCAGGGGTAAGGGTAAGGAGGAAGAGAGAGAAAGAGAGTGGGGTGGGGCAAGAAGGGAGAGAAAAAGAGATCAGGTAATGCTGTGGGGGGGAGGGGGAGCAATGAGAAAGAGAGAAAGATCAGAAGATAGGTAGCTGCAGGAGGGGGGAGGAGGAGAGATGCTGGACACTGGATGAGGGCATAGGAAGATGGAGAGCAGATAATCTGCATGGGGGAGAATGGGGTGATGAACAGCAGATACTGGACACAGGGTGGGTGGTAGAAGACAGAAGACAATTAGTGGCCACTAGGTAGAGGGCAGAGGCCAGATGGGGACCACAGAGTGAGAAAGGTATAGGGCAGATGGGATGCAGGTAGAGAGCAGATGTTGGAATTGGAATGGAGGGCATAGGGCATTTTGTCTATATATTTCTCTTTTTCATTTTGTGCTCACTTTTTGGTGAAGGTCTATCTGTATTGTGTGCACGGGCCGCTAATGCTGGGTATTCTGTTAGTATAGAATTTCTGTTTAAGAATGTATAGCAATCTGGCTTGTTCAGCTTGCACATTGACCTCTCTGCTGTTATTTATGGGGATGAGGCAGGGGGTGGGGCAAGGGTGGGGTGGGGGGAAAGGCATGGGTGGGACAGGAGATGGGCCTGGGCCTGGGCATGGGCAGAGCATGGCTAGCCAGAGGTGGTGGTTTTTTCTCTTTCAAAATGTTGGCAACCCTCTCTTCAATGATGGACACCAACTCCTTCTGAAAAAGAACACACACATTCATTTACAGTTATGTACAGAAATTAGCATTCCTATACCAGCACTAAACAGTCCATGGGACTCCCAATTCAGTACTTTACAGATGTTTTTACAAAAGATGAGCCCCATAATGCATCTAATGGCAGTTTTAAGGTGATTTTAACACTTTTACTTTCAGATGGTATTGTGTCTTTACTCTATCAAATAAACTATGCCTCCTAAAACAGTTTATTTCCCCACGAAACTCAAGCTGTAATCATTATTGAGCATTGAAATGGGAAAAAGGAGATAGCATGTCATCAAATAGGTGGTTCAAGTCCAAGCAATGGGCTACCATAGGGGCCTCTGTGACCTTACATTTTAATCTACTGCGATATTCACACATTCTTGTTCTAAAAGGTCTGATTGTTTTGCCTATATATATGAGGTCACACGGGCATCTAATATAGTAAATTACGTATTGAGAATTGCAGTTAGTGCTATGCTTTAGTGTATAAATCATATCATTATGTTGAAAATGTGTTCTGTCTTCAGTGATCAAACATATACTGCAATCTCCACATTTCCTGTGACCCTTCGGTTGTTCATGATTTAATGTCGGTGGGCTTCTTAATACTGTCGGACTGAGCCATTCTTTGAGATTCCTGTGTCTTGTCCACACGCATCTGATGTTTTTATGTTGTAACCCTGGTAAAATGTTTAGGACGTTCATATGTCTAGCTATTATACGTTTCACCTTTCCACTACATGGAGAGAATTTAGTCACCAAGTTGATGTTATTTTCATCATGCCCTCGCCTGACCCCTGTCTGTAGGAGTAATTGCCGATTATTGTTCAATGCTCTCTTGTATGCCTTTCTTATAATATTTTCCGGGTACCCCCGTTGCTGAAAATCTGTCATAAGACCTTTGGCTTTAATTTTGAAATCTTTTTGATCCGAGCAATTTCGGCGATATCGAATGAATTGAGATAGAGGAAGGCTATCTCGTAGTTGTTTTGGGTGGGCACTTCGGTAATGCAAAAATGTGTCGCGGTCCGTTGGTTTTTTATAGATCGACGTCTGCCATCCGGTTGTACCTTTTTCTATTAACACATCCAAAAACGAGATCTGTCTGTCATGATACGTGTAAGTAAATTTAATATTAGAATTGCAGACGTTTAACCATGTCACAAAATTTTGTAAAGAGGCCACAGATCCCTGCCAGAACATAAAAACATCATCTATATAGCGTCGCCAAAGCACTATATGTTGAGCATACGGTGTGCCCTCTATCCATTGAGTTTCAAAAGTGTTCATGAACAGATTTGCCACTGAGGGCGCACACGTTGCGCCCATGGCTATTCCAGATGTTTGTTGAAAAAGTTTCTGTTCGAATTCAAAAAAACTATGAAATATCACTATCTTGGCTAACTGTAATATGAACTCAATATGTATGCTGTTGAGATCACCCCTCGTATGTAAAGTATCCAAAATGACATTATATGCTTTGTGCTGCGGGATGCTAGTGTAGAGTGCTGTTATGTCCAATGTAACCAAAATGATATCTGGTTGTGATGCCCATGATGAATATGTTAACAGTATATTTAAAAAATGAGATGTATCCTTGATATATGTTGGAATTTCTATCAATAGCGGTCGTAAAAATGAATCGATATACCCTGAAAGGGGTTCCAGAAGTGTACCTTTAGTAGATACAATCGGTCTCCCGGGAGGATTTCTAAGATCTTTATGAATTTTTGGTACTAAATATAGCTTGGCAGTGGTAGGATGCACAGGATTCAAATACCTGAATTCTTTTCTATTGATTAGTTTTTGTTCTAAAGCTGCCGTGGTTATTGTTTTAATTGTTTTTTGTAAAGATTCTGTGGGATCCTGGACTAATATTTTGTACGTGGCTTCTTGTTGCAACTGTCTGCTTCTTTCAAATACTGTTCTCTATTCATCAGAACTATTGCCCCTCCTTTGTCAGCTCTTCGGACCACTACATCTGTCCTCTCCTGTAGTTCCTGAAGCGCCAATTTTTCTTCTTTAGTAATGGTTCTTGTCTTCATCATGCATGATTCTTCCATTTTTTGAATGTCTTGCATGACTAAATCCCTATATAAATTCAATGCTGGATGGATAGGTCCCGGTGGGGACCATGTGGACTTGAGAGGTAAGGGTATACGTCTGGTATTGACGTTTTCTGCTGGCCCTTCGCCTTGCGATGTCAATGCAAAAAAGATTTTCAAATTAAGTTTCCTTATTAGCTTTTCAAAATCTATGCGAAATTGAAAGCTATCAAAATATATTTCCGGGACATATGTGAGTCCTTTACTTAGAACTTTTACGTGTTGTGATGATAATGTGAAACTAGACAGATTAATTACTGTTGTAGATTCCTCTGTAGCCATCTTACTATTACAGCTTGAATCACTGCTGTTGTCTATTGCTGTGCTTTTCGAGTGTCTAGCCTTGTTCTTTGTTTGGTTCGGCCTACCTCTTTCTTTTTTGTTTTGTCCTCCCGATACCCTGAAAAATCCTCTCTGGTGTTTTTACTCGAATCTGTGGAACTGGATTCATCAGAAACAGTATCGAACTCTACACGCTTCTTAGTTTTTGTAAATTTCCTCTTGGTGTTCATCCATGGATAAATATATCCTGATGTGTAATCTGTATAATCACGTTGCAGTTTTTTTACTTTAACCTTCTTCGCTTCTTCTTGTAATATGTTGACTTGTTTATTAATTTCCTCCATTTTGTGACTATAATTTTCTTGTGTTTCTGTTGTTTGCAAAGACGTTTTCAATATTTCTATTTCGTGATTAGTAGAGTCCAAAGTATCAGTGGTGGTGTCTACAATGAGTACCATTAAATCTAGAGCGCATTTATTCAGGATACCATTCCACTTTTCAATAAATTCTGGATTGGTAATGAACATCCGAGGTTCCTTGTACAACCTCAATCCCCGTGGAATATGTTGTCTGCGGATGTACTCTATCAATGATAGTTTGTGCCATTCTAACCTAACTTTCTTTTTTTGGAGATTGAGTAGATCTTCCCAGTTTTCTGAAGATTTGACTTCATCTTCCGTTCTATCGATGGTAAAAGGTGTTGACTCTTTGCACAGTTTCGCAATGTAATCCTCTTTGAAACTAAAAATATCCTTCCAAGTTGGTTGACCTTCCATGGTTGTGGATGAACACTTATATATCTATTGGTTCAGCAAATATAGGTGTAAGAAGATTAAGTGATATCTATTGGTTCAGCAAATATAGGTGTAAGAAGATTAAGTGATAGACATTACATGAGTCATTTGTCCAGGAATTTTTTTGAGGGACATACACACATTGATGGCACTGATTCACCCTCAGTAACAGAGCCATAATAGATATATAATTGTCCTACCAGCGGCAGCAGGGCAACAGCAGAGAGCCAAAATGCACCCCCCAAGCCTTTGCGCCCTGTTTGCACACTAAGGAACAGTCCTGTTTGCACACTAAGGAACTAAAAGACAGCAAGAATCAATAGCACAGTTTATAAAACTAAATTATAACCCATTTTTATTTTCTTATAAACTGTGTTATGGTTCTCCCTTTTTCTTTTTCAACATATATTTTGCATCCACAGTAGGTGCAGAGCAGAACCAGGACATTCACCCACAGAACACAATATTTAAAAAAAAAATCTGATTCTGATCGTCGCACTAACAACAACAACAACCACTATTCTCCAGTACCAGGCATATTGTGAACTAATAAAAAACCCTACAACAAAAAGCAAACCTACCATACCATACCATATCAGCACAAACTTCCAAAACTCACATAAGGAGCCCATCCAAAAAAGCATCATTGTAAATACTACAGTGGGCCATGGAACATCCATACACCTATTTGAAAAGCTGAACAAGTCAAATTACTACAGTATAGTATAAATGGATACTATAATATAGATGCATACAGTATAGTATAGAACACCTGACCTCAGTCACACACGCACATCGACCCTCACCAAGTACAGAATAAGTAACCACAATCTAAAGTAAAAATAAAAATATGCAGACAAAATTTAAACTGAAACCCCAAGAAGCCAGAGTCCACATGCAGTGCAACATCAGATAAATGAGAGTTGCAGCTCCCCAATACTGTGTAAAATATAAAAATAGCACAAAGTCCAATCACCAAAATTAAATAAAAATATTTTTTCTACCTTTGTTGTCTGAACATTTTATTCTCTGATCATGCTGGTCCCGATCTGAGGCTTTTGCTTTCCTGTCTTCTCCTAGCTCTCTTTCTGTGGACTATGGTCCATGGTCCATCTGCCATTTCTTATCTCTTCTTTTGTTTTCTTCACTTCCTTCCATCAGCCCATTTCCAGTTTCAGTAACCCTCCCCAGTATCAGTCCCCTTTCCAGTCCTCCCCTCCCAGTATCTTCCAATGTCAACCACCTTGCAATCCCATGACTGCCACTTGTGTCCAATCCCTTCCAGTCCCCCTCCTTTCCCACTGTCCAGCTCCTTCTAGTCCAAATACCATCACAGGTATCAGCTCAGGTTCACTCTCAGTGCCACCCCCCAGTCAGCTCCCTTCCAGCCACCCTACCCTCTGTCCATCTCTCTTCCAGTGCCATTCACATGTCAGCTCCCTTCCAGCCTCCTCCCTATTACCCAGCTACCTACCACTCCCATCCCCAAGTGTCAGCTCCCTTCCAGCCCCCTCCTTCCCTTCCTGCCCCATCCTTCCCCTGGCAGACCCTCTTAGTATCCGCTCCCTTCCAGTCCTATTCTACCATCCCCCCCCCCCCGCATCAGCCCATTTGTAGCCCAAGCCCCTAGTTTTCTTCCAGGGCCAGCAGCACTCTCTTCCCCACCCCTATTAGCCCATTTCCTGTCCCAGCCCATTTCTTTTTTTTTAAACTTTTATTTTCATTTTGCAACAAACAAAAGAAACAACACACCAAAAGAGACAAAACAAGTATACAATAAGAAAAAGTAAACCCATTACCCCCCACCCCGAGGCTTCTTCTCTACCCGATTATATCAGCATGTGAGCGCTTCCAATTAACAGTGATTATACATCAAACGATCAAAAGAGTATCTACAATACAGCATGATCATGGGACAGAGATATATACAAAGTTAGACAGTCAGATGAGAGCATTTAGCAAAATGTAAATAGTCATTGAGCATCTTCCATTGAGACCAATGAGAAGGAGTCTGAATGGAGGAAGCGAACAGACGAGGTATTTGTTCATATTTACTGTAAAGACAGGCATGATTCCACCATTCATTGGGGCTCAGATGGGAGCTAATTTTCCAGTATTACTTAATTAGGGAAATAGCAATGCCAAGCATAAAGTTCGAAAGGAGATAAGCCATTTTTGGGAGAGAGGGGATCCCCGCAACTGGGCGAAGTCCCACCATCCTCCGAGAAAGGGGCTCCTGAGAGTGCGAGATAGACTAAATACGACCCCAGAGCAGGGTTGTCCACATTCGGGGCATAATGCAAATACACGTGAATTCACTATCTCCAACCTCAAGGTGGACACGGGCCCATCTACCCTCCTTGTCAGCGCTAATATCAGGTACAGTAGCGTGCAAAGACTTCTTAACCAGAATGGCTATCCCGTACCATTTGGAAACGGTGGGAGACTAGGCAGCTACCATGTGAGGCTTAGCATTGAGTTTCAGTGTTTCAGCAGAGTTTAAATGCGTTTCCTGAAGAAACACTAAATCAACATGCTCATGGCTAAGATAGCTAAGGATTTTCTTTCCTTTGCGTGGACCATTAATGCCTTTCACGGTGAATGATAAGATTTTACATAAGGCCATTCAGAGAAGTTAAAAATTCTGAGCATGATAGCACACATAATTTCACTATGTCCCTCAAACTGACTGTATCTGGCTGTACACATGACATAGGAAAAATAAGCTAATATAATACAATGAAGCGCCCCACATTAACAAAGAAAACCGCAGTACGGTAGAGAAGAAGCAAAACCCCAAAATTACTGGCGACCATGTGTCTGCGGGGAGAAACCCCAGAGAAGGCCGAAATTGAAAAAACACATAACCTGTAGGACTGTGCGTGCTCCGAATCCGACCGAGGCACACATCATGAAGGGATAGGAGACCAAAAAACAAAAGTCATATAGAGAAAGAAAGAAAGTCCAGGCTATTTCTGTGCTTGGCTATGACCGCCGCATCGGGCCCTTCAAAATGGCGGATAGAGCCGGCAGATAAGAGTCCAAGATTTGGGATTAGCGCATCTGCTCTGCTTCTTTGGAGTCTAAAAATGTTGAAAGTAGATCAGGATCTTCGAACGTCCTGGTTTGGTTGTGGAGAGTCACTCGGAGCTTCGCTGGATACAACAGGCCAAAGCGAGCCTGTAGCTGTTGAAGTCGAGGGCGAAAAGCAAGGAGTTTCTTCCGACGGTCAACGGTAGGCTTTGCCAAATCAGGAAAGAAGGAGACCTTACGACCTTCAAATTCCAAATGATGATTCGCTCGGGCGGCATGTAAAATTTGTTCCACTTGTTGATATCGTAGCAAGCTAAAGATAATAGGCCGGGGGGTCGTGCGGTTGAGCGCCATGTGGGCAGGAACACGGAGTGCTCGATCGATTTCCAGTTCTCTGTGAAAAGTGATCTTCAGCAAGGAGGGAAGAGTTTTGAGCAAGAATTCTCTTATATCTCCTGCTTCCACCCCCTCCGGCATTCCGAGGAGCCTCACATTGTTGCGACGGGCTCGATTATTGCTATCTTCTAACTCCTTTTGAAGATTCTGTATCTGGCGCTCAGCCTTGTCCAGTTTGCCCAAGCGCACCTCGTGCGAGTCGAGGACCCCCGCCATGTTGTCCTGCCGTAATGAAAGACTTTCAAGTCGGTCCTGGAGCACTCCAAAGTCTTCTCGCATGGCTCGAAGCGCTTCTCCATTGGACTGCACCAATTCCTTCACGCCGCGTATTTCCTCCAAAATCTCCAGGTGCATTTCGGGGTTTTCACGAAATGGAACCATCTTCTGTGGGGAGGACACCTCTGTTTTGGAGCGTTTTCCGTGAGAAGAAGAAGGAGACCCGAAGTCCAAGCGCGCTGGTTTATGGGCCGCCATCCCCCCCGAGGTGCCCCGGTCAGCTCGGAGCGAAATAGTAAATTTGTATAGGTATTAAGTCAGGATTCTAAGTAGGCCTCTCGGGAGCTTCAACGCAAAGCGTCCTACCCGCTGGACATCAGGCTCCGCCCCCCCGTCCCAGCCCATTTCTAGTCCTAGCTCCTTTATCAGCCCACCCCAGTCCTAGCCCCCCAATTAGCCCATTACCAGTCGTAACCCTCCAAAAAGTCCATTTTCAGTCCTAGCACCCCAATCAGCCCATTTCCTGTCCTAGTCTCCCCCCATAGCCCATTACCAGTCCTAACCCCCCCATCAGCCCATTTCCAGTTCTAAACCCCCATCAGTCCATTTCCAGTCCTAGCCCTCCCACAATAGACCATTACCAGTCCTAGTCCTAGTCCTAGTCAGCCCATTTTCAGTACTAAGCCCCCATCAGCCCATTTCCAGTTCTAACCCCCCCCCATAACCCATTACCAGTCCTAAACCCCCCATCAGCCCATTTCCAGTTCTAACCCCCCTCCCGATCGCCCATTACCAGTCCTAGCCCCCTCCTGATCAGTCCATTTCCAGTTCTAAACCCCCATCAGTCAATTTCCAGTCCTAACCCCCCATCAGCCCATTTCCAGTTCTACCCCCCCAGCCCATTACCAATCCTAGCCCCCTCCCGATCAGCCCATTTCCAGTACTAACCCCATCAGCCCATTTCCAGTTTTACCCCCCCCCCCCCATAACCCATTACCAGTCCTAACTCCCCATCAGCCCATTTCCAGTTCTAAACCCCCCAATCAGCCCAGTTCCTGTCCTACCCCACCTATCAGCCCAGTTCCAGTCCTAGACCCCTCCCCCCCAACCCAGGGAAATTGAGAAAAAAAAAACCTCTGGCGTAAGGGGGAGGGGAGAGGTTGCTGGTGCGAAAGGCCTGTCTGGTGGGCAAAGGCCCTGTTCTAGCTAGATGGAGAGACCCGACGCCGCCGACATTCTTGGAGTGGCGCAATAACTTTCATCAGTTGATGCTAGCGGAACGATGGAAAGCTAAGGGAAATGTTAAGTGGTGGTCCATTTTTATGTTAGTTTGGGAACCCTATATTCAAAGCTTAGGACCTTCTTGTAGGAGTGAAGTATTAAATGTGGGGGTGTAGAGACGGTAGGGCTGTCTGGAAGGGGGAGGTGGTGGGCGGAGGGTGAGTTGGTCTTGGTTAAAGTGTACTCCTTCATATGGTGCTGGGGTTCAGTGATTGCGATGAGAGGTGGGGGTGGTTGCGGGGGGGGGGGAGGGGGATTGTATACATATATAAGCATTTAATCAGGAAAATTGTGGAAACGGATTCATACTTGTCACACAAATGTATTGGACGTTTGCCTCAGGGTGGGGATAAGAGTACACCCCGCCAGAGGTTTTTTTTCTGTACGGAGTTGTAGTATTGTGCTGACTTCGTGTTTTGTATTGCTGGTTATTAAATAAAGTCTTGAAAAAAAAAAAAAAGAAGCAGCCGCTGCAGTTACTACAGTGGCAGCAGCGGCAGAATGAGGAGCCCCGCGGCCGCCCGCCCACCCCCCACGGAGAGCCTGCTGGTTTCCCCGGCTCCGCTTTGCAGAGCCGCGGCAAAGGGAAAGTGTTTCCCTTTCATGCAGCTCTGTTAAAGCTGAGCCCGAGGTGCTGATGGGAAACAGGAAATCAGCACCTCGGGCTCAGCTTTAACAGAGCTGCGGTTAAGGGAAACACTGTCCCTTCGCCGCGGCTCTGCAAAGCGGAGCCAGGAAAACCAGCAGGCTCTCCGGGGGGGCGGGTGGGTGGGCGGCCGCGGGACGCCTCATTCTGCCACTGCCACCGCTGGAGCAGCAGCAGCAGCTGCTTCTTATGTCTGAAGTTTTTTTTTAAATATATTTTGAAGGCCGAGTGAGGCAGTGACGGCAGTCTTTGTGGGGGCAATTTTTCCACCCTTAAAAAGTCCAAAAAGGTGCCGCCTGAGTCCACCGCCTCGCTTGGCCTCATTATAGAGCCACCTATGTGGGATATTATTCCATAGATCCACTACTCTTTCCGTAAAGAAATATTTCAGCATATTACTCCTGAATCTATATCCCTTCACTCTCATTCCATGTCCCCTCGTAGCAGAACTTGCTTTCAATTGAAAGAGGCTCTCTCCCTGAACAATTATGCCACGGAGGTATTTAAACATCTCAATCATATCACCTCTATCCCGCCTTTCCTCTAAGGTGTACATATTAAGATCCATCAGTCTGTCCTCATATGCTTTATAATGAAGACCACTAATCATTTTAGTAGCCACCCTCTGCACCGACTCCATCCTGTTCACATCCTTTTGAAGGTGTGGTCTCCAGAATTGCACACTATACTTTTAATGAGGTCGCACCAAAGACTTATAAAGAGGCATTATCACCTCCTTTTTTCTGCTAGCCATCCCTCTCCGTATGCACCCAAGCATCCTTCTAGCTTTTGCCGTTGCCTTTTCTACCTGTTTAGATACTTTAAGATCATCAGACACAACCACGCCTAGGCCCCTCTCTTCTTTAGTGGACAAAAGTACTTCACCCCCTATACTATATTGCTCCCTTGGATTGCTGCAGCCCAAATCCATGATCTTATATTTTTTAGCATTAAATCCTAGCTGCCAAATTCTAGACCATTCTTCAAGCTTAGCTAGATCCCTCCTCATGTTATCTACGCCTTCCTGGGTGTCTACTGTATTGCAGATTTTGGTATCATCCACAAAGAGGAAAACCTTACCCAACAGCCCTTCTGCTATATCACTAACAAAGATGTTAAAAAGAATCAGACAAGGACAGATCCCTGGGGCACACCACTGGTAACATCCTTCTCCTCAGAGTGAGCTCCATTTACTTGTACTCGTTGTCGCCTCCCACCCAACCAATTTCTAACCGAAGCAGTAACTTTAGGGTCCATCCCTAGGGTGCTCAGTTTGTTTATAAGTCACCTGTGAGGAACAGTGTCAAAAGCTTTACTGAAATCTGAATACACCACATCTCGGACTCTCCCTCGGTCCAACTCCCTGGTCACCCAGTCAAAGAAATCAATCAGATTTGTCTGACAAGACCTGCCTCTGATGAATCCATGCTGCCTCGGATCCTGTAATCTGCTGGACTCCAGAAACCTCACTATTTTCTCTTTCAGCAGCGTTTCCAATAACACAGGTACACTAAAAAAAATTTTTTTAAACTGCCTCTAATGTTTCGATTGATTTTTACGTTTTTTGGTGCACTGAATCCAAATCTGGTAACCAATTTGCTCCATCACGTACAGATTTTTTGCTACATTGGGTTAGCAGTTTGAGGTTAACGTTTCAGATTGAGTGCGATCGAGATAAAAGTTTCTTGGATGAATTCTTTATACTAATTGTTTAGTAGTTATTCAAATAAGAATAAAGAAAATTGTAACAAGGCAGCACATAAGAATAGAGTAATGTCAACAAAACACACTGTGATGGTAGCAAAATTGTGTGCACTTAAAACAGCCACATACATGTGCACAAACATTGAGCATATAAGAGCGAGGTTAGACACAAAGCAAAGCAAAGAAATGTGCAAAAAATGTTGTACAGGTATGTATGTAAGAATAGAAAACGCAAACCGCACCATTGCAATACATGAAGACAAACACCCGATGGTGTGAAAATAAAATTCTAATAAATGAGATCCGACACTGTGGTAATAACTAGCAAATTTTTATTTCAAAGTTTAGTAAAAACACGATATTTGTCAACACAGTTTAGATTTTAAAGTCATTCTTGGGTCAATCAATCTCCTGGTGGGCCCGTTTCTTCTTCCCCCGAATGCTTCTCTTGGTGCGCTGCTTGGCGTATTTTTTATCTGGGGTTTCCCGCAGCAGCAACCAGCAGAAATCAGCCATCATAGTGGTGTTCCATCTTCCTTGGTACCTTCTCTCTGCGTCCTTGATGTCCTGGTGAAACCTTTCACCTTGTTCTTCACTGTACGCCCCCAAGTTTTCGGGAAAGTAGTTCACATGGGAGTGCAAGAAATGGACTTTCAGGCTCATGTTACAGCCTTGTTCTTTGAAGGCATTGAGCATCCTGGCAACAATATCCTTATAGTTCTCATCCCGCCTGTTCCCCAAGAATTTGAGAACAACATCCTTGAAGGAATCCCAGGCTTCTTTTTCCTTCTCAGACATCGTTTCAGCGAATGTCCCCAAGAATTTGAGAACAACATCCTTGAAGGAATCCCAGGCTTCTTTTTCCTTCTCAGACATCGTTTCAGCGAATGCTCCATCTGAAATGAGTTTCCTTATATCAGGGCCAACAAACACTCCTTCCTTTAGCTTTGCTTCAGAAAGTCGGGGGAACTTTGAGCAAAGGTACCGAAAGCACTCACCATCTTTTGGAAGGGACTTGATGAATTGCTTAATGAGACCCAACTTAATGTGGAGAGGTGGTAATAGAATTTTATCACGAGGTACCAAGCTCTCATGAAGAACATTTTTCTCACCGGGTCTCAAATACTCCCGAATTGGCCAGTCTTTTTTCCCCCAGTGTAGGTCGCGGGCCCGGCTATCCCACAAGCAAATGAAGCAGGGATATCTGGTGAAACCGGATTGCTGCCCTAATAGCATGGATAGAATTTTAAAGTCTCCACAAATCATCCACTTATGCTCATCATAACAAATCTTCTGAAGAATCAGGGCCAAATTCTCATATTTTTCTTGGAGAATAACAGAGTGAGCAATAGGAACTGAAGCGAATGTGTTGCCATTATGAAGAAGAACACCTTTTATGCTGTCTTTTGACGAATCAATGAACAGCTGCCATTCAGCAGGATCATACTTGAGTTTAAACTTTTCCATCACTCCGTATATATCGCTGCAAAATACCAAATCTTCCTCTTTGCTGAAATACTTCAAAAATTGTGTCTCGCGGTTGCGGTACCAATAAAAGTTGTTCCTGGTGACAATAGATTTTTCTGTTTAAGCCGAGAACCTAGCAGTTGGGCAGCATCTTTTGGGAGTCCTAAATCCCAGACTAAATCATTCAATTCAGCTTGAGAGAAAAGTTCAGGTTTCGGATCTGGTTCAGTTTCAAACTCGGAAGTACTGGACTCATCGGGAAAAGTCATCTGATGAGTCTCATCATGATCAGAACCGTCCACACAAATATGATCCAAAGATTTTGGTGGTTCAGGCACAGGTACTTCATTGCTATGAGGCATAGGCCTAATTGCTGAGGGAAGGATGGGGTAACTTATTACGTTCTTATTTTTTAAGTTGTATCCCTTCACAATGCAAGAGCAAAAATAGCAGTCACTGCTGTGGTCTCTTTGTTCACGCCACATCATAGGTATTCCGAAATGAAATGCTTGTTTTTTACCTTTCATCCATAAGCGTAGATCTTCCTCACATGTCTTGCACACTTTGTGAGGAGCCCACGGTTTGTCTTGATCGCCTAACTTCAAACCGAAATAGGCGAAATATACTTTTTTAATAAATGCAGAAATGTTCCTCTGCCGCTTTTTCACGGTATATTCCCCACAAATAAAACAAAAACTGTCCAGAGAGTTGACGCAACCTCTGGCTCTGTGAGCCATCACAAATACACAGCACTGCAAACTACAACTGTAGTGAACCACTTCGGAATAAAGCTGGATTACGACTGAGCAAACAAAAGGTAATAATGAACTTGCAAGAAACTGAAATTTGACAGGAACGTTCATGTCGCAACCACCGTGTTTGAGCGAGCGAACGAGGAGAGGCGAACAGGAAAGAACATGCGCCAGCGCGAGTACTGGATTTATCCCCCCGCCTTCCAATTGTCCTGTTAATGTATAAAATGAATACAAAACACTATAAAATATCATGAGGGAGTGTTTCTAGTTAGTTAACCATTACAACCTCTATTTTGGGCCAAGAAAATAAACTGCAGCCGGCTAAAAAGAAATTATGTGAACATTCCTTATATGGGTAAGAAATCTAATTTTGCAAGAAAACGTGACGTGATGGAACATTTTGGCTATTTTTCCTGGATTCAGCACCCCAAAATCTATAGGAATCAGTTGCAAAACTGGAGGCAGTTTTTTGGTAGTGTACCTGTGTAATTTACTCACCACCGAAGTTAAACTAACTGGCCTGTAGTTTTCAACCACATCCTTACTTCCGCTTTTGTGTAAAGGCACCACATGAGCCTCTCTCCAGTCCTTTGGCACTACTCCCGACTACAACGAGGCATTGGAGTCGGGAGTCAGTCAGTGGAGCTGCTAGAACATACCCAAGTTCCCTCAGTATTCTAGGGTGTATCCCATCCGGTCCCATCGCTTTGTCTACTTTAAGTTGAGCTAGTTTCTCATGAAAACAGTCTTCTGAAAATTGTTCAAGATATCCCTTGTTTCTGTTCCTGTTTGTGGGTGTTTTCTGAGGTCCTGCTCCTGGTTCTTCATCTGTGAACACAGAACAGAAATATTTGTTAAGCAATTCTGCTTTATCCTTATCAGCTTCTACATATTTCTCCCCTGCACCCTTGAGTCTAACAATACCACTTTTGCCCTTCCTCTTCTCACTAATATATCTGAAAAATGTCCTATCCCCCCCCCCCCCCATTTTATTGCATTGGCTGTTTCCTCCTCTTGAATCTTTGCCTTCCTGACTACTTTGCAAGCTTCTCTAAGTTTTTCCAAATACAGATGCCTGTCTCCCTCTCTTTGTGATCTCTTGTATTTCATGAAGGCCTCCCTCTTTTTCTTCACTTTTTCAGCTACTTCTTTCGAAAACCATAGCACCCAGAATGCCCCCAACATGCTCCAATGCTAATCAGTTAGGATCAGGGCATGTAGTGGCATTAATATGGGATATTCAGAGGCACTAACCATGTTAGTGCCACTGAATATCCTGCTTAGGGGCATTTACAATGTTTAAAGGTCTGTAAACTATGTAAATGTCTTGAAATACCAGTCCCTATGTTATTTCCTGATAAAAAATATTAATTAATTAGACATGATCCATATAGAGTTCCCATGTTAAAAACAGTTGATATTTTTGTGTCTGATTTAAAAATGCGCCTTTATTCATTGGGAATCTGCATATTTGAGAAATTACACCAATTTAATCAAGGTGAATATTGGAGTACCCCAGGGATCTGTGCTGGGTCCGCTGCCTTTTGACATATTCATAAATGACTGGGAAAAGGTTATCAAATTTGCAGATGACAGAAAACTATTTAAAGTTGTTAAAACCCAAGAGGATTGTAGAAAATTGCAAGAGGATCTTGATAAATTGGAAGACTGGGCATCCAAATGGCAGATGAAATTTAATGTGGACAAGTGCAAAGTTATGCACCTAGGAAAAACAACCCAAACTATGGTTACACGATGCAAGGTTCCACATTAGGAACCACCACCCAGGAAAAAGATTTAGTTGTCATCGTGGATAACATGTTAAAACCCTTGGCCCAGTATGCAGCAGCGTCCAAGAGAGCAAATAGAATGCTAGGTATCATAAGGAAAGGAATGGAAAATAAAACAAAGGATATTATAATGCCTCTATATCGTTCCATGGTGCGACCGCACCTTGAATATTGTGTGCAATTCTGGTCACCGTATCTTTAAAAGGATATAGAATTATTAGAAAAAGTTCAGAGAAGAGACACCAAAATGGTAAAGAGGATGGAAGGATACCCCTATGAAGAGAGGCTAAAAAGGTTAGGGCTCTTTAACCTGGAAAAGAGACGGCTGAGGGGAGATATGATAGAGGTCTATAAATTAATGAATGGAGTGGGATGGGTAAACATAGATCAATTGTTTACATCATCAGAATATAGAATGACTAGGTAACATGCAATGAAGCTACAGGGTAAACTATTTATGACTAATAAGAGAAAATATTTTTTCACTCAACGTGTAATCAAACTCTGGAATTTGTTACCGGAGAATGTAGTAAAAGCTGTTAGTGTAGCTGGGTTTAAAAAAGGTTTGGACAAGTTCGTGGAGGAAAGGTCCATAATCCATTATTAAAAGGGACCCAGGATATTACTGTTTGACCCAATACAAGCTTTGCGGAACCTGTGTCGTTGGGGAAACTGCTAGGTACTTGTGACCTAGACTGGCCACTGTTAGAAACAGAATACTGGGTTTGATGGACCTTGGTCTGTCCCAGTATGGCATATCTTATGTTCCTATGATAGTGTTTTGGATCTCTCCACTGAATTTCACAACTGCTGCCACAGGGAACAAGTGTCCCAAATTTGCCATCAAACATCTGCTAACCATAAGTTCATACAATCATAGATGCATGGGAAAAACTAGGTTATCTGCATGGTCCACTGGCTGTATCCGGGACAGTGTTGTGTTTGCTTCACTAGTCTCTATGTTCCTTTTGTTCTATTTCAGATGTCATTGTGCTTGTGAAAGATTGATGGGTCGGCACGGTACAGCTTTATTTCTTCTAAGTTCTACTTATTTCTTACCCTATTATTAAGTAGAAAGCCCATAGTAAGTTGTCATTCCTCCAGGGAGTGTCTCCCCTCTTATAAATAATGTGGGTGTTCCTGTATGAATTTATGTACTGGAATGTTCATATTATAGCTAGGTTTTCTATTATTAAGTATTTATAAATCCTAGATGTGATACTGAAATATCTCAGTCAGAGGTTTTTTTAATGCTGGCTGTGGATCCTGCTGCAGCTGTCGCTGCCATTGAAGGATGGATACCACTAGAGCGGCTGGCTTGAGTGACTGGTGTAAGAACTGCAATGGTGAACTTGAGAAACTTTTCCCTCCTGGATATATGATCAAGCTGACTTTGTACAGTGTTATGCTCCCCCAGGATAAGACTCTAGGCTGATCCGGGCTGGTTGGTAGCAGGCATGGACTGGGATTTGTATCTGCCAACATCTAGGTTTACCTTAATATGCGGGATTTCTCCACACACATCCATCTGATAGCTACAGCTACTGTGTTGTCTTTCTTGACTAGATTGTAAGCTCTAATGAACAAGAATCGTCTCTTACATGTGTCTGTGCAGCACTGTATATGTCTTGTAGCATATACAAATGTTCAATAGTAGTACTAGTGGTAGTAGTTAAATGATGACTTTTGTTCTCTATGTCCAGTCTTTTCTTTCCATATGGGTTTGGAGTTGTTATGTTATTCAGGTGTGTGTGATGGCTTAGAAGCCCGTGGATAGAGGGGTAACTTAGGAGATAGAAAAGATAAAGATGGGTAGATGGAAAGGTGGCTGTGTAGTGATTGCATGGTGTGTGAATAGTGGGTTTTGTGTGTGTTTGTGTGTGTGTGTGTGTGTGTGCAGTATTGTGGACTGAAGAGTATAATGAGTTTGGAACTGCTTGTAGCAAGTAGGGTATGTGGGTTGGGGATCCCGGCTGCGTCTGGGATGATCTTAAAGATGTGGTGGTGTGAGATTGGAGCTTTAGAGTAGGAGTGGTTGGTTGGAGAAGGAGAGACGTGGGGGAAGGGCTGGGGGTCGCTGGGCAGAGGCAATAAGCAGAGTGCAATTCTGCTTTGTGTTGTGGAGAGCAATGCCTGGTGGAGACAATGGATTGGGGTGGGGCTGGGTGCCCAGGGTCCACCTAGTGTGGTCTTGCTGACACTTTACTGTTTTGTATTGTCTTAAGATTTGAATGGAATGTTTAGGGTGACATTTTTTTCATGAAATGTTTCTGGTGTGGGGCACCCCATTAAATGCGCACACATTTTGCAGGTGCTTTGTAGGTGCTAAGCTGCAATTACTTGTTTACAGGAGACTCACCTTATTGGAGTACCAAAAGTTGAAAATAGATTGCATAGGGAAGGTGTACTTTGCCTCTCTTCAGACTAGATGAGCTAGAAAGGCTATTTTGTTGGCCAAGTCTTTACAATATAAAATGTTGCGGGTAGGTCAGGACCCTGAGGGAGGGAATTTACTTTGGCCTCTGTTTATGCACCTAATGTTTTTAGTCAGAAGTTTTTTTTCGAAAGCTGTACTAGAAATATGTTGCATTTTGGGATTCACCTATTGTTTTGATGGGGGACTTCAATACTGTTATTGATGCTACTATAGATACATTTGGGAATGTAAGGGATGGAGGTGGGGACTCCTGGAGAGAATTGCCCTATCTGTGTGAACAGATAGATTTGGTTGATGCCTGGCAACTCCCCCATTCCTCAGAACGGAACTATACACATGTGTCTAGAGCACATGGATCTATGTCCTGAATTGATTACATCCTGGCCTCGAGGGATCTTTTTGCACAGATATCTGAGACACACATTGGTCCTCTGAAGGTCTCTGACCATACGCTCATTTGGATTGAGAGCATGTAGACACCCCAGTTCTCTTTTGAGAAACTGTTAAGACATTTCTGAAGACAAAGTTATTGCCTATGTGATATGCTATAAGAAGCAGATGTCTGCGGCTATAATACGGCTGGAGGCCAGATTGCTCTAGGACAAGCAGTTCTTTGGTTCTTGTCCCTCACAGACCAATCAGCAAGCCTTTTTGCTGACACAGAAGTCATTGACTGATTTGTTGTTTGAATGCACCCAGTATGTGATGCTTTTCCATAAGGTTCATCTTCATAAATTTGGGAATTGTCCGGGGAGCATATTGGCCAGAATGGATATACCTGTTTGTGGACCAAAATTAATTTTGGTTTTATGGATGGTGAATGGAAGGATGGTTACTGGAGTAGAAGCTATGGCTGCAATTTTCCAGGATTATTATGCCATGCTGAATTCCTCTGGATTGGGAGTGGACGAGTCAAATAGGAGTACATTTTTGGTGTTTTTCTACTCTGTCACAATCAGATTAAGCATAGTTATGTGCTTCATTCTCATGCTTGAAGATTCAAAAGGTATTGAAAACTCTTCCCCTAAATAACGTCTCAAGTCTAGATGATTTCAGATGGAAATTTTATTGCATTTTGCAAATGCAACTCCCTGGGCTTTTCAAAGCCTAATATGTAGATGCTGTTCAGGATAGCCAATTTCCCCAGATGACCAGTCAAACATTGATCACCATCATCTCTAAGGAAGGGAGAGATCCCATGGCACCTGAGTCTTATTGTCCCATTTCTCTTCTGAATGTCAAACTGAAGGTGATGGCCAAGATTCTGGCTGATTGCTTGGCAAAACGCCTCTCTTGTCTTATAGCAGAGGAGCAGGTGAGATTTGTTACAGACAAGAGGTGATCAATATACGTGAACTTCTGACTGCCATGACACAAGTTTTGGAACAGAGGGACCCTGATCTTGTAGTCCATTTTGATGCTGAAAAAGTCTTCAACAGCTTCAACTCAAGCTTTTCATTTCTGGTTCTGAGTCAAAGGAACAACATACGGAAAGCGGTGTGTATAAATGCTCGTAGCATTGGAAATAAGATCCCAGATGTTGAAGCTTTAATGGAAGAGGATGACTTGGATTTAGTGGTAGTTGCAGAAACATGGTTCACAGAAAACCATGACTGGGATATAACTATACCAGGCTATACTTTATTCAGAAAGGACAGGGTATGAAGAAGGAGAGGAGGAGTGGCACTATATGCAAAAAATAATATTAAAGTTTTGGACCTACAGAGAGGAGGCACTGTGGGTTAAACTAGAAAGAGGGAAAGAGAAATCTATTTGCATTGTTGTGATATACAGACCTCCCTCACAAGAGGAAGAGTTGGACGGAGAGCTAATTGAAGCATAGTTATGTGCTTCATTCTCATGCTTGCAATTGCTAGGAATTGCTACTGATAGGGGATTTCAATATGCCAGTTGTTGATTAGCATATTCCTGCTGCAGTATCATCTAGAAGTAAGGAGATCCTGGACTTTCTACAGGGAGAACTATTCAGGCAACTTGTAACATAACCCACACGTTAAGGGGTTATACTGGACTTGGTGCTTACCAATGGTGAAAGTGTTTCTGATGTTATAGTGGGAGATCATTTTGTATCCAGTGATCACCAGATGGTGTGGTTCAGTATTAGGACTAGGGCTGTTAAAATCCATTCAAAAGTGAGGGTTTTAGACTTTAGGAAAACTAGCTGTGCTAAGATGGGCCAATACCTCAGGGAGTCGTTAGCGGGATGGGAACAGCTGGGGGATATAGAAAAACAGTGGGCAAAACTGAAAGGGGATATTTTAAGGACAACCAACCTTTTTGTTAAAATGGTAAAGAAAGGTAAAAAGAAAAGGAGACCACTATAGTTTTTGAAGGAAGTAGCTGAAAAAGTGAAGGAAAAGAGGGAGGCCTTCATAAAATACAAGAGATCATGGAGAGAGGAAGACAGGCATCTCTATTTGGAAAAAAACTTAGAGAAGCTAGCAAAGTAGTCAGGAAAGCAAAGATTCAAAAAGAGGAGGAAAGAACCAATGCAGTTAAATGGGGGGGATAAGGCATTTTTCAGATATGTTTGTGAGAAGAGGAAGGGCAAAAGTGGTATTGTCAGACTCAAAGGTGAAGGGGAGGAATGTGTAGAAGCTGATGAGGATAAAGTGGAATTGCTTTACAAATATTTCTGTTCTGTGTTCACAGATTAAGAACCAGGAGGAGGACCTCAGAAAACACCCACAAACAGGAAGAAAAGCGAGGGGCATCTTGAAGAATTTTCAGAAGACTGTGTTTATGAGAAACTAGCTCAACTTAAAGTAGACAAAGCAATGGGACAGGATGGAATGCACCCTAGAATACTGAGGGAACTTGGGGACATTCTAGCAGCTCCACTGATTGACCTTTTCAATATCTCGTTGGAGTCAGGAGTGGTTCCAAAGGACTGGAGAGAGACACATGTGGTCTCTTTACACAAAAGCAGAAGTAAGGATGTGGTTAAGAATATAAGAACATAAGATATGTCATACTGGGTCAGACCAAGGTCCATCAAGCCCAGTATCCTGTTTCCAACAGTGGCCAATCTAGGTCATACGTACCTAGCAGTATCCCCAAAAGACACAGGTTCCACAATGCTTGTATTGGGTTAAGCAATGATATCCTGGGTCCCTTTTTAATAATGGTTTATGGACCTTTCCTCCAGGAACTTGTCCAAACCTTTTTTAAACCCAGCTACACTAACAGCTCTTACTACATCCTCCGGTAACAAATTCCAGAGTTTGATTACACATTGAGTGAAAAAATATTTTCTCTTATTTGTCTGAAATATTTTATCCTGTAGCTTCATTACATGTCCCCTAGTCTTTCTATATTCTGATAGCATAAACAATCGATCAACGTTTATCATATCTCCTCTCAGCCGTCCCTTTTCCAGGTTGAAGAGCCCTAACCTTTGTAGCCTCTCTTCATAGGAGTAGCCTTCCATCCCGTTTACCATTTTGGTGGCTCTTCTCTGTACCCTTGAAAACTACAGGCCGGTTAGTTTAAATTCGGTGGTGAGTAAAGTATTGGAAATGCTGCTGAAAGAGAAAATAGTCTGGTTTCTGGAATCCAGCGGATTACAGGATCCGATGTAGCATGGATTCACCAGAGGCAGGTCTTGTCAGACAAATCTGATAGATTTCTTTGACTGGGTGACCAGGGTGTTGGACTGAGGGAGAGCCTTAGATGTGGTGTATTTAGATTTCAGTAAAGCCTTTAACATCATTCCACACAGGCGACTTATAAACAAACTGAGCATCCTAGGGATGGACCCTACTGCTTGGGTTAGAAATTGGTTGAGTGGGAGGCGAGAAAGGGTGCAGGTAAATGGAGCTCACTCTGAGAAGAAAGAGGCTACCAGTGGTGAACATTGGAACATAGGATATGCCATACTGGGTCAGACCAAGGTCCATCAAGCCCAGTATCCTCTTTCCAACAGTGGCCAATCTAGGTCATATGTACCTACCAGTTTCCCCAAAAGACACAGGTTCCGCAATGCTTGTACTGGGTCAAGCATTGATATCCTGAGTCCCTTCTTAATAATAGTTTATGGACCTTTCCTCAAAGAACTTGTCCAAACCTTTTTTAAACCCAGCTACACTAACAGCCTTTACTACATCCTCCGGTAACAAATTTCAGAGTTTGATTACACGTTGTGTGAAAAAATATTTTCTTTTATTAGTCTTAAATAGTTTACCCTGTAGCTTCATTGCATGTCCCCTAGTCTTTCTATATTCTGATAACATAAACAAGCGATCTACGTTTACCCGTTCCACTCAGTTCATTAATTTATAGACTTCTATCATATCTCCCCTCAGCCGTCTCTTTTCCAGGTTAAAGAGCCCTAACCTTTTTAGCCTTTCTTCATAGGAGTATCCTTCCATCCCCTTTACCATTTTGGTGGCTCTTCTCTGAACCTTTTCTAATAACGCTATATGCTTTTTAAAATACGGCGACCAGAATTGCACACAATATTCAAGGTGCGGTCTCACCATGGAAGGATATAGAAACATTATAATATCTTTTGTTTTATTTTCCATTCCTTTCCTTATGATACCAAGCATTCTATTTGCTCTCTTGGCTGCCGCTGCACACTGGGCTGAGGGTTTTAACATGTTATCCACAATGACGCCTAAATATTTTTCCTGAGTGGTGGTTCCTAATGTGGAACCTTGCATTGTGTAACCATAGTTTGGGTTGCCTCCTATCCCATGACTTTAGTTTTGCCAAAAGTCTCTGATGAGGGACCTTGTCAAAGGCTTTCTGAAAGTTCAGATACACTATATCAACTGATTGATATAGTTGATATAGTGTATCTGGACTTTCAGTGGTGTGCCCAGGGACTTTCAGTGGTCCGTTTCTTTTTAACATCTCAATCACAAGTGCAAAGAGCATCGAGAACAGAAAGCAGTGCTGGTGCATGCCCCACTGCAACTGGAACGCCTCCGATCACACCCCATTCATCAACACCTAGCCCGGAAACTCTCGTACAGTGCCTGAATCCCACGTATGAATCCCTCCCCAATTTAAAATTCTGCAACATTGCAAACAAAACCCTCCACTCCACCCTATCAAACGCCTTTTCAACATCTAACACCATGCAGAGTGCTTTTTGTCTGTGTGCTTAGTGTGGATAAAGTTTATTGCCTGAAAGACATTGTCAGAAATGACCCATTACCTCAATAAAACACGTTTGATCTGAGTGGAACAACTGCGAAAGTACCCATTCCAATCACAAAGCCAACACCTTTGCAAAGAGCTTTGCATCGCTATTAATTAATGCAATGGGCCTATAATTGCCACAATGCTCCGTCGGCCTCCCTTCCTGGGCAGGACTATCAAGTTGGCCTGAGCAAGGGTCCCAGGTAGAGGCCTCCCCTGCAGGGCCCTAGAGAAAATCTGAGCCAGAGTCAGTGAAAAATTGATCCATCCTCTCTGGTTGCCTTGTCCTTAGGCAATGCCTTCATTACCCTCTCCACTTCCACCATTGACACCGGCCACCTTAAAGACAGTGCATTCACATCCCCCACCTTTGGAAGGTTCACCTCCACCAGATATTGTTCCACTTGCCCCAACTGAGGGTCCATTTCTATCTCATAAAGATGCAAATAAAATTTCCTAAACTCCTCACATATCCCCTTGTTCAAGCAATCCTGTTTCTCCCCCTTCCCTCCTTTTTTTTTAATCTCGGTGAGCAACCTCGACTCTCTCTGCTTCTGGAGTTGCAGGCCAGCAACCTCTCCTCCCGATTTCCATCCTCCATGTAATTCCTCTTGGTCGCATTTAAAAGGCGGACTATCCACATCTGTCTAGAACTTGCAACCGAGCCCATGCAGCACTGAGCTGCTGGTAAACATGACATCCCTCCCCCCCCCTCATTCTAGAATGTTCCTGCTGGAGGACATCAATCAACTTCGTCAGCCTCAGCATTTCTTTGTCTCTCTCTCTCTTCCTTTTGGCTGCCAGCTGAATTAGCTCCTCCTGCATATAATTCTTCCTCATTTCTCACAAAATGTGTTTAAATTCTTCTGATAACTCTAAACACCATTTCAGGCATGGGTAACTTCCCTAAATTTTCTTCAACAAAGAGCAAAGCAAAGAATTCATTCAGTCTCTCTGCTATGGCCTTGTCCTTCCTTAGCATCCCATAGAACCACTTAGAGAACACCATCATCTGGAATAGAAAAGCCCAAGGAGGGATACTGGTAATGACTCCCAACTGTGCAGCTGTTCCAATGTACAGCATAAAAGAGGGCCAATGCTGTTGTTCTTAAGTGCCGTGAAGTCATTGTCGACTCAGTCAGGCAGCTCATTGTTGACAGGCTGGCACCCAGAGCTGCTGTTATTGTATCGATCCATCTCATTGTTGGCTTTCCTCTTTTGCGTTGACCTTCCACCTTGCAAAGCATGATGTCCTTCTCTAATGATCTCTCTCTTTGCATGATGTGTCCAAAGTATGAAAGTCAAAGTCTTGTCATCTGAGCTTCTAAAGAAATCTTAGGTTTGATCTCATCTAGTACTGACTGAATCTTAGGTTTGATCTCATCTAATACTGACTGGTTTGTTCTTTGGGCAGTCCATGGTATGCGCAGTATTTGTCGCCAGCACCATAATTCAAAGGCATCCGTTTTCTTCCTGTCTATCTTTTTCACTGTCCAGCTTTCACATCCATATGATATCACTGAAAATGCCATGGCTTGAGCAAGTCAAATCTTTGTATGGAGAGAAACATCTCTGCTCTTGAGAATCTTGTCTAGGTCCTTCATAGCCATTCTGCCAAGAACAATGTGTCGTCTGATTTCTTGACTGCTTGTTGCTTCTTTATTGATAGTTGATCCAAGTAGGTTAAAGTTGACCACAATTTCAATTTCTTCTTCATCAACGATGAATTTATTGATTTTGCCAGTTGTCATGATCTTTGTCTTCTTAACATTAAGGTGCAGACCTAGTTTAAGACTATATTCCTTGATCTTAAGAAGCAAATGTTTCAAATAGTCTTCACTAATGTGGGTAATGTGATATCATCAGCATAGCGGGTGTTGTTGATGAGTCTTCCCCAATCTTCACCTCTGGTATATTCATACAGTCCTGCTTCTCTGATGGTTTGTTCTGCATATAAATTAAATAGGTAGGGGGAAAGTATGCAGCCTTGTCATATGCCTTTGCTGATTTTAAACCATTCTGTTTCTCCTAGTTCCATTTAAACTGTTGCTTCTTGATCAGTGTAAAGGTTGTGCAAGAGAACGATCAGGTGTTCTGGAATACCCATGCTTCTTAATGTATCTCATGGTTTACACAGTCAAAAGCCTTGCTGTAGTCAATAAAACACATATAGATATCCTTTTGATATTCTTTTGTCTTTTCCAGGATCCATCTCACATCTGTGATAATGTCTCTCATTCCTCTCCCTTTCCTGAACGCATACTCTTAGTTGGTTATCTGTACTACAGTCAGCTCCAGGTTTTGTCTTTGTTGATATTATTGAGCTTTTCCATCATTGTCTCCACAGATGTAGTCAATTTGATTTCTGTATAATCCATTGGGTGAAGTCCACGTGTACAGTCGGCACTTGTGTTGCTGGAAGAAGGTTTTTGAGATGAATAGATCATTGGTCTTGCAGAATTCCATCAGTCTTTCTCCAGCTTTGTTTCTGTTGCCAAGTCCATATTTTCCAACCACTTTGCCTTCTTTTTTGCCAACTTTTGCATTCCAGTCACCCATGACTATCAGGATATCCTGTTTGCATGTTCTGTCAATTTCAGCTTGTACTTGTTCATAGAACTCATCAATGTCTTCCTCTTCTGCAGCTGTTGTTGGGGCATATACCTGTAACATGGGGCATATACCTGTAACGTTGGGGCATATACCTGTAACGTGTAAGTTTCTATGTTTAATGTAAACCACACTGATGTTGAATAGCGCGGTATAAAAGAGACTGTAAATAAATAAATAAATAAATAAAATAAAATACCTGAATTATAATTCTGTTAATGGGCTTTCCTCATAGATGAATAAAAATTAAGCATTCACTGACTGCATTGTATTTCATTACAGTTCTTGCAAGTTTCTTCTTAGCTATAAATGCAACACCATTTCTTCTTTGTCTTTCATTTCCAGCATAGTAAAGCATATGATCGCTCAGATAGGGGCCCCTCGATATTGGATTGGCAACAGAAAGAGACAACGAGAGAAATACGGATACCAAAAACAAAGCCAGAAGAAAAGATGGCTAAAGATGTAAAGTGTGGAGAGAAAACATTTTTCAGGCATATTCAGGAGAAGAGGAAGATTAGAGGTGGACTTCCCAGACTCAAAAGCGTCAAGGGTGGATTTGTTGAAAGTGACATTGAAAAAGCAAAATTGTTAAACAAATACTTCTGTTCTGTATTCACAAAAGAAAATCCTGGAAAGGACCATGTAAGATTGACAAGCATACAAATGGGAAGGGAGTAGATAAACCATTCACAAATGATGATGTTTTTGAACAACTTGCAAAACTGAAAGTGAACAAGGCCATGGGACTGGATGGGATGCATTCCAGGATACTGAAGGAGCTCAGAGAGGTTCTGACAGGGCCTTTAAAGGATGTTTTTAATAGATCTTCGGAGACAGGAGAAGTTACGTAGGATTGGAGAAGGGCTGATCGTACCTCTTCACAAAAGTGGTAATAGGGAAGAGGTGACAAACTATAGACCGGCAAGCCTTACCTCTATGGTGGGAAAAGTAATGGAGGTGCTCTTAAAAGAACTCCGCCTCTGCCAACACACAAAGCAAAGAGTTATATTTTCGTATGTTTGTATTTATGTAGTTTGAGTAATAATTTTATTTGATTAGTATCCAGGGTCACATGAATTTTCCTCTAATAAAATGGGGTCACACTGGAAAATCATTTGGGAAGCACTGCTCTTGAGGAAATTAAAGAGTCATGGAATAGAATAGAATATTTTTGGATTGGGAAATGGTTAAAAGATAAAAAAACAGACCTCTGTTTCTGGTGCACATGTGTTCGGAGGGAAACTGCTGAACTCCGAGCCATCTTATTATTAAACCTGCAGTTTTAGCTCTGATTTTCCCGATACTGGCGAGCTTCAGTGTCAGCAAGATGCTGAAAGTGCAAAAAGCAGTCCAGAGAAAACTATTAAGGAGATGTATACAGATAGCGTGAAAAAATCCCTCCTGCTCGAATCGAGACACAGTGCAGTGGTGGAGGCTGACGTGATGATGAACCCTCAAATGGCAGGAACTCCGAACTTGAAGAGACTGACAACCTAGCACTTCTTCTGCAAGAGATTCACAGCTCTAAAGCAGAAATCATCGCCACCATCACTGCCAGTTTTGCTTAGCATTTCGATTTGGTGATCTCCCGGATTGTTGAAGTGGAAAAATGTGTTAGCCTGGTTTAGGACAGAGCGACTCAGATGGCAGATTAGATCACTTGGCTTATAAAAGCAGTGTGGTGGCTTGAAGATAAAGCTGGAGATCAAGAAAACAGAGATTGCCGTCAGAATATCCAGATCGTTGGTGCACCTGAGGGAGAAGAGTTCCCTGATGTTCACAGTTTTGTGAAAGGTTTGTTCAATGCCTGTTTTCCCGCCAAAATCGCCTCTCCATCCTATGAGATAGTATTCACAGGAAGAACCGACCCTATCCTGGACCTGTAAAGTGGCCGTGTGTGATTATTGTCTGCCTCCTGAGCTTCAAGGACGCATGCAAATCTAAATCTGTCTCTTATAAAAACAGAAAAATTTCTATCTTCCTCGACATGAGTGCACGAAAACGCAAAGCCTTAATCCAGTAGAGAGATGCCCTTCACAAGGTCAGTCTGAGAACTAACATCTGGTTTCTGGCTAGATTAACTGTGTTGGAATGGGGTTATGGTACGGGGTGAGCAGCACTTTCTCCACTCCCCAGAGGAAGTGAAGAAATTCCTGCAGGCCGAACAGGGAAGTTCAGCTGAAATGCACAGAGTCACTCCAGTGTTAAAGATAAAGTTGTGGAACGGAGCCCTGCTGGTAATATAATGGACTGGTGGAGAAGTAGGGAAGCATTGGTAGCATTGACATTGGTGAAGAAAGACCCAGTGATAATAGGGAGACTGCTACCAGCGGTAAGATGCAGGAAAAACGTCTTTAGTAGACTAGTCTGGGAGAGACTGGTCATAGCTATACCTGCATACTGAACTTCCCAGCTTATGGATATCTCTGGAGTAGCAATTTTAAGTTCAATGTGTTTTTTGCTGCATCAGTTTTTCCCAGTGTTAAGGGATGTGCTTTAGACTTGTGCCTGATGTGGGCCTTTTTCGCCTTTTCACCTTGTATGCTTCTGTGGCAGATGGGGGTGGGGGTGGGTGGATGAGCCTGGGGGTTTGAGTTCTTAATATAATGGCTGGATTATGCTGTAAGATCATTTTTTCTTACTTTTTTTTCTTTTTTTTTAAATTTATAACATTTTCAAATGCATACAAAAGTAAACATTCAGAAAAAACAACTATTCATAAATGCTCAGATAACACATAATGCAAAAGGAAAAAAAGTAATGAAAAGTTGTACAAGTCCACATCAAGGGAGACAAAACATCGGACCACACTTCCCATTAATTCATAATAGACCCCTTTTCATTCAAACAATCAGACGACATATGTCAAATATACATCATGTGATCTTATCAAGCAAAAACCATTCCAACTGCAATGGATCCATAAAAATAAATTTATTACCCTTGTAGGTGACCAAACATTTACAAGGGTATTTCAAATAAAACGTAGCTCCAGCAGTCAGAACCTTAGGTCTAATTTGAAGGAAAGCTTTACGGCGCAATTGGGTGGCTTTAGCAACATCAGGAAATACCAATAAAGGTTGACCACAAAACAATGCTTCCTTTTTAGAAAAGAAGAGACGCAAAATCACACCCTTCATTACCTCTGAAGAAAGGGTAACCAACAAAGTCACTCTCTGGGAGACCTTATCAAGCAAAGTCTCCAAGAAGATTGTTAAATCTAATTTATCAAGATCAATTAACTGGTCCATTTCACCCTCTGGTGCCTTATCCAATATACTCTGAGGTAAATAATAAATAGAGGAAATAAAGAAATCATCAAAAAATTATAATGCAATGCCTCTTTAAACAGCTCCAAAGGGGAAATAAGACAATTCTTAGGAAAATTTAAAAACCAAAGGTTCCTGGCCCGGGCTAAGTTTTCCAACAATTCTAACTTAGAATGAAGAAACAAGTTATCTTTGACAAAATCATTACTCGCAGTTTGAACCCCGTTCACCATGGCCTCAGTCCTCCAGATCCTCTCACAAACAGCTGACAAGGTCTCTCCATGACTCCGAAGAGCTAAAGAAGTGCCCTCCGTAAAGGCACACAACTATGAGAGAGTGCCTGAAAGAACTTCTTTAACTCGACGAATAGCCAAAAGTATATCATTCAAGGAAATCTCACCCATGGGAGGACCTGAAATCCCCAGAACCAGCCCAGCCATAGGCAGCGACACTGGAACTGGATAAGTTCAAACATCACAGGGCAGGTCACACACA
Source organism: Ichthyophis bannanicus (assembly GCA_033557465.1). Taxonomy (NCBI): domain Eukaryota; kingdom Metazoa; phylum Chordata; class Amphibia; order Gymnophiona; family Ichthyophiidae; genus Ichthyophis; species Ichthyophis bannanicus. The sequence goes on along the minus strand of CM066034.1, from coordinate 125,562,980 downwards.
TGACTCACCAGGAAGAGGAGTTGAAGCCAATGGAATAGGAGAACCATTCAAAACCATTGGTCCTCCATGGGGAGAAACAGCATTACCAATACCTGATTGAGGGGGAGGAGTACGTACCCCGGAACTTAGAGAAACCTCCAAAGATGAAACACCGTCTACTATAGAGATTCCAGTTGACTCAGGTGGGGCAAAATTCACCACATGATGGTCCATAGGGCCAACAACCTCCTTCGATGACATTGGGCCCTTACCTCTCGCTTTCCATTTACCCATATCTCTCAAGAACAACAATTACACCACAGAAGCTCCCAAGTGCTCCAAAGGGGCTCCTAAGGGGTAGGCCATACCCCTTAGGTCACACCCCTTCGAGCACATACCCGTGGCCGCGTACCAAGGTACACAGAGAAATTTAAACCCCAACGCGAAGAGAGGAGCAGCTGTAGTCCATTCTGTGATAAGAGGGAAATGTTTAAAGGAGTGTTGCAAACACAATCCAATCCAATGACAGCCTCCCTCTGTAAGATCATTTTATGTGTGATTTTGTCTCCCCAACCTTTTGTTTTCCTTTCCTGATGTCTGTGCCTCTCCTGCCTCTCTTCCCCACTCTGCAGCCATTACGATGGCAAACACTGCTACTGGACCTTTCTGAAGGTCTTCTCTGCCCAGTGCTTTTTAGGTCAGGAGCTGTCTACTCTCTCATGCAGAGTTCCGCCCTTATGTAGTTATTCAAATATTGTAATTGGTTAGTAGTGTTTTGGGCAGTGAGAAATGTCCGTCTTCCCTGAGGGTCTTTTGGGTGTCCCTTTGCCTTAGGGTTAGCTTGAGTTTGTGTGACCCTGGTCGACAATGACTGCTGCTATTTGTGTTTATTTCTCAGGCAGGTTGATGCGTCACTGAGAATGTCCGGAGGATGGTCAGTTGGGAATGAAATTTGGTGTGCTGTTGGATTGTTTTTGATACTGGGACTAAATTCTTGAAAAACAGATGTGTGCTTTACTTGGTGACTGCCCCCTGTGTTTTTGTGGTTTTCTTTTTTTTTCTTTTCCCCTTTTCACATCTGTATTTGCTCGGTAGGTGGTGTTCATGGTTTCTGGGGGGGGGGGGGAGGTTGGGGGGAGTTGGTCAGGTGTGTGGATGTGGAAGTAGCTGGCTGCGATTGGGTGTTTGTGGCTTCTGGATGACTGGGTTGGGGAGAGCAGGGGAGTCTGGAACAAAGACTGAGTGTGTGTTTGAGGCTATTCGGTTTGGAGGTCATTCCAGAACACAAATAAGCAGACTGGATGTGCAGCTTATATGTTTTTCTTGTGAAAATGTCTAGGAACGTATTCTGAAACCACAGCAGAGCTTTGTGTACATCGTGCTAGCATGGGGATCTCAGAACGTGGGTGGAAGGGAGTGGAATGGGGGGTGGTCAGTCACAGAGACATACAAAACATATTCCGGTAAGGCCTTTTTACGTCCTGAGTGTTTCCTGTGGACATCCATATTAAAATGCTGCTGAAACTTGAAATAAGACCAGGACTTACAATATATTCTGCTCTGCTCTTTAGTGCTGTGACAAATATGTATCGAACTGATGTGTCTGCAGCCTGGAAGACCACTAGATGCAGTCTTAAAGAACAGATTGCAGAGGTGAGGCAAGGGAATGTACCATCAATAAACCTCCCTACAAAATATGTAGATGAAAAATAGTGTTTATTTTGGGCATGCTGACAATTGCACTATGAAAATGGGGTCTGTTGATGTAGGGATGGTATTGGGTGAGTATGGGAAGGAATCATGTTGGAATAAGAAACACTGATCAGAACTATAGTCCTGGGATGCCATGCCATGATGTTTTGCCAGCTGTTGGTTATAAGCGTCGGGCATCTTTTTGGCAGAGGTATGTTATGTGAGACCGCATGTGATCATATGTGTGTGTGTGTGTGTATGTGGTTTGAGGGTTGCAAGGGAGAAACTGTTGCATACAGTCATAATTCTGGTGAGACAGGAATGCCTGGCCAGTACCTGGACCATAGGGATGACTGCTGCATGACCAGGTGCCAGTGTGCTCCTGCAGGAAAAATCAGTAAGCGTCCTGCACATTTGTAAAGACAAATACTGGTGATTATGTGCATGTATTGTTGCCGTCTGCACTGTTGTATGCACTCATTTTGAAAGTCCCTCATTAGTGAAAGGGATATGTTAAAGACATTTAGCTGTGAAGAGCTTCTTCTGAATTAATGCGGTGCATACATGGCAATCTATAGACTGTTGTTAGAGGTGACCAGTGCAAGTATAAGGATGTGATGGCTCAAAGTAGGCTGGAGTAGGATTCTTATGGGAAATATATTATTTTCCAAAAGAGGACCTATGTCTAGCTGTACATATGTTAAAGTTGGTTGAATATATTGTTTTTTAATTTCTTTTAACACCATTGGCACATCTTTGGTGAATGGTGGGGTGTGGGGGGGGGGGGGGAGACGAGATGGTTGTTCACTTTCTTTCCACTGTTGTTTATTTCTAATGACAATGGCACTTAAGATTGCTACTTTAAATATAGGGGGCTTAACAACCCAATAAAATGCAAGCGGGTGCTGGCCTATCTCTGCCAGGAATGTGTGGATATTGCTCTCTTGAAAGAGGTTAGGTTAATACCCCTGGAAATGGAGAAGCTTCGAGGTAAACATTGGGATAAAGTATACTATTTTGCCTACAATTCAAAAAAGAGGGTGCTGGCCATATTAATGAGTGCCCATGTCCACTTTACTCTCTCTGAGACTGGATGAGACAGCCAGGGGAGATTGAAGTGGATAGTTGGCTGGGTTAAATATCAGGAGATCTCTTTGCTGAATGTTTATGCTCCCAATGGTCCCAAGGGAATTTTTTTTCAGCATATGCTTGCGGCGTTTTGGCAAAAGGCAAACTTTTTTTGTCAGATGGAGGAGATTTGAATTGCACTCTGAGCTCGCTTGATAGATTGGGTCCGGTGACTAATATTCAGCTCTTGGCTGAAGGGGTAGTGCTTATTCTCAGCTAGACCTGTACTGCTGTCTGAGACGATTGAAAAAGTGGGGGATATCTGCATTCATCCCCTGGACGTAAGTGACCATAGCATGGCTTACCTGCTGTTGGATCTGGGCCAACTGGGCTGGTGGCTGGGAGGGGGGGCAGCAGTAGTGGACAAATGTTCGACTAATTCAGGAGGTGGGGTGCAAATGCTGATGTGCGACATGACTTTCTGTCCACCAATTATGTAAGGGACTCCTGCAGGGCTGTTATTGGATACAAGTAAGGCTTATATGAGGGGAATATTTTACAACTGGCCGCCAGGTGGAAGTGGCAGTGGGAGGCTGAGCTCGTTCAGTTGCAGGCTCAGCTAGAGCAGCTGCAGGCTGAGCATAAGCGGTCCGGAAGTCGTAGAGTGTATCTGGAGCTGTTGGAGGTTAGACGACAGATCGATTCAATTGATGTTGAAAGATTGGAATTTCTCCAAAGACTGTATAATGTGATTGCGCTTTTAGTGCCCCCAGCAATAGCGTGTAGGGCTTAGGCGACCTGTTATCCTTCCTGAACAGCTACTTGACTTTTTCATGAGGCAAAGCCGTCTAGGAAATGTAGTTTTTCAACTGTCCAATGAAGAGTAGTGTGAACTCAAAGTGGTTTTTAAGCAAACAGGATTTATTTCCCCTCCGGGCGGATTTCAGCATGGAAAACAAAGGTAACAAAGCCATATACTTCTGGTAAAGGACAAAATAAAAGTCTCCAACAGAAATAGCTTAACTTCAGCGACAAACATTTGCTTCCCAGCAATTAGAGTAAAACAGTTCTGTTTCTCACAGCTCTGTGCTTTTTATCTTAAACTTCTGCAGTTTTCTGTAATGCTTAAACTCAGCGCAGGGAACATATTTCATCTGACATTGTAATTGTACAATCCATCAGTTCTTCGGATACATTTCCTAGCCCTGGCTCTGTCTCCATTAGTTCCTCATGGGAGTTAGGCAAGGATGTTTGTAACATTGTTTCTGGGGCCACGCCCCTCCTCTCTGCCTTGGGCTTTATATCATACTCCTGAATCAGGTATTGCTGCAAACAGTCATTATCATTACAGGTATTATAAACACAGTCCCAACCTTGTGGATAACTAAAATCACACTGCTTATCAACAGCCTTATTTGAAACCCAATCTTTGGGCTTACCTCTTTACCTGCTTGTAAACTGTTTTCTTTGAACTTTTGAACCAGCTGTAGGTTCAAAACCTGATTTGTGAATTGGATGTTGAAACTGCCTTCCTGGCTTTTCCTTTTCCTGGTTATTCTTAGAATACTGCAGAAAGCCTGGCCTGCTTCTGCTGTATTCTTCCCTGGAACAAAGCTTTATAAATGACTCCCTTTCTGCCCTTAAGCTTGGCTCTGGTTCTGGGCTTTCTCTCTGCCTTACTGAGTGTTCCGTTAGGCGTGCCATGGTCTCTCTCCCCCGGTTCTGGACTGGGACTCTGCCTGTAGCTCAGCCTTGGCCTGGAACTCGGACTCCGCCCTGGTCCTCCTCTTGGTCTGTTAGCTGATCTGCTAACTGTTCTCCTTGCTGGCCTCTCACCGGAACCCTTGGCTGGCCTTGTAGCTGAACTCCTCGCTGAGCTTGTGGTGGAGCTTCTTGTGGAGCTCCTAGTGGCCGCCCCTTTCTCTCTACTGAGGCCTCTTTATGTGTCTGACCTCTAGGGCAGTGCCTGACTCCTCCTCCTCCTAGCAGGTGCTCTAACTCAACTCGTGACTCTTGAGCTAACTGGCAGCAAGGGCATGTTTCTCTCCCCTGTGTCTGGTTTCTGTGGCAACTACTAGCCATGTGCTTTTGTTTACCACCCAGCACTGCTTCTAGTTCCTCCTTTTTGGCTCTTTCTAAAGGGCTGGAGGGACTCACCATGTCACAGATCCCCCCCCCCCCTTAAAATATTACAGGCTGCCTGAACCTGTGGCGGACAGAACATAATCTTCTTCAATGGGTTCCTGTAGTTTTCCTGAATGGCTAACCTCACTGTTGCCAACCTTTCTTGCCAGGGTTTTAAAACATTAATATGGTATATTTGGCGACTGCCTTTATTATTTTCTATGAGGTACGAGACGGGGCCTACCCTCTCTACGACAGTACAGGGCCCTTTCCATTTTGACTCAAACTTGGGTCCTACCTCTGCTACCATAATTATAACTTTATCTCCCACCGCCAAATGGCGGGGTTTCGTTCCCCGGTCGTAATATTTTTTTTGCCTCCTCTGGCTAGCATGTAAATTTGCCAAAGAGATTTGAGACGTTCTTTTTAAACGACTCCTCAGGTCTCTAAGGAACTGGGGTACTTCGGTCTCTTCCTTGTCTGGTTCTACCCACTGTTCTCGCAGTATATTGAGAACACCACTGGGGGCCCTACCGAACAGCAACTCATATGGGGACGCCCCTAGGGACGCTTGTATGCGCTCTCTACACGCGTATAACACGAAGGGCAACAAAGTATCCCATTCAGTCACCTGTCCATCTAGTCCCCGCCTAAGCATTTGCTTAATGGTCTGATTCGTTCTTTCGACCATCCCATTGGACTGAGGGTGATAGGCTGCTGTACGCACATGGTGTATGCCAAAGGCGTCCCACACGGTAGCTAAATATTTGGACATAAAGTTGCTCCCTTGGTCGGTGAGCATCTCCTGTGGAAAGCCGACCTCACAGAACAATTTAATTAGTTCCAGGGCAATTGTTCTGGTGGAGGTACTCCTAAGAGGTATGGCCCATGGGAAGCATGTAGCCTGATCAACGATTATCAACACATATTGAAAACCCTGGGGAGTCCTAACGAGTGGCCCTATAATATCCATCGCCATCCGACGGATCGGTGTGGATATGGCAGGTGTGGGTATCATAGGCACTGCCCTCGGCTTCGAGGCAGTAACCCGTTGGCAAGTGGGACACGCTTCACAGTAGCGGAAAGTTTCCTTGAAGACCCCTGGCCAGTAAAAACGGGCCAGGACCTGGTCCAGTGTCCCTTGAATTCCCTTGTGGGCTCCTATTGGGTGATCATGGGCCAACCGCATAACTATGGCCTTAAACGTGGTCGGTACCACCAGTTGCTTTCTTACTTCGCCTGTAAGCGGGTTATTACTCTCCCTATACAATATATCTTTATCTAGAAGAAATCGGGGTAGAGTATTCCTTCCTTCCTGTGCATATGTGAAAGCCCGTTTCAAAGCGGGATCCGCTTTCTGTTCCTGTGGGAAGGAAGGGAACTTTTTCACTAGTTCTGAGGGAACCCACGGTAACCCATCTCCGGCCTCCAATCCAGCCCTCCCTTGGGTTCTGTGCTGCCTTTCCTGTCTTCTCTTTGCCCTTCCTTTTCTAACTTTCTTGGATGGGGCACCAAAAAGGTCAGTCTGTGTGGGCAATGGGTCTGTTACCTCCCCTTCACTTTCCCTTTCTTGCTCAGAGAAATCCTCCCTATCCTGGGATGGACCTGCTACTTCCTCCGCAGGGTCTTCACTCACAGGAGAGGTTCTTGCCCGGCACCGGGTAGAGACATAGCCTGTCTTTTCTTCTATACCCCTCTCTATCCCCTGGCAAAATGGGGGCCAATCGTTTCCTAGAATAATATCATATAAAAGCTGCGGGACTATTGCCACCTTCACCTCCCTTTCTGTCCCTAACCCTTTTATTGTCAGGGTAATAGGAGGCCATCCCATACACACACTGTATCTTAACTTGCTCCACTGCTTGACTCGGTGCTGATTGGGCTTGTATGGCCTGTCAGAGCCGTTGGGACACCATACTCTGGTCAGCACCAGAGTCAAGCAGCGCCTGGGTCTCTATGCCTTCTACTTGTACCGGAAGTAAAAAGCCCGCATGGATTTTCTTTCCATCGCCCGACACCAATGCAGTACGTAAGATACAATCTTTTTGAAAATGCCCTAATTTCCCACATTTAAAACATTTCCCTTTAACATTGGAAAAACCCGCATTTTCATAAGGTGGTTTGCTTCGTATATTTTTGTCTAAACTAGCAGCTCTTGTCGCCCCCAGAACGCCTGATTTTGAGGTTTTTGCAAACTCGGCCTCAAAATATCGTTCCGACAAGATGGCCGCCTCCTCTGTGGTTTTACAATTTTGCAGCATGAGAAAAGTTTTTACCTCTGCTGGTACAGCTTCCATATGTTGTTCTAAAACCGCATTATCAAGTATGGATTCTACAGTCTTCTGTCCTGGGTTAAGCCATTTCCAGGCTAAGCCTCTTATTCTGTAGTACAGTGCTTTAGGGGTTTCTCCAGGCCTTAATTTTGCCTCCCTAAACCTGCGCCTGTAGAATAAAGGGGTTAGCCCTAACCTATTCCTTACAGCATTCTTGACTTCACTGTAATCTAATGCCAAGGTAGCAGGCATAGATTTATAAGCAGACAAAGCTTCGCCTGAGAGGGACATTGTGAACCTTATTGCCCACTACTCTTTAGGCAGCCTTATGGCTTCAGCAATGCGCTCGAACGCATCTATATAATCATCTAGGTTATCTGTAGGAGATAATTGTCCCAGAGTGAGTGTGCCACTACTAGGTAGTCCTACCCCTTGGGTATACATAGGCATGTCTCTCGCTGGCTCCTGCTGCTGCTTCACTAACTTCTCCATGAGCTCTCTGAAAGGCTTTTGCTGTTCATGGATAGCGGAAACAGTTTGCTCCTGCACCCGTCGAGTCATCTCGAGCTGCTTTTCCCATTGTAGGGACATCTACCTCAGCAACTCCTGAGGATCCATCTTGGATATCTAGGTGCCTGTAGAAAAACACAAAAGAAAACACACCAAGTGTGGCCCAAAAAAAAAAATATATATTTTTTTTTTCTAATATGGTGCACTATATTTGTGGACTACCCCTTTCTCTGGCTTATCCCTCCACACCCGTGCCTAGCCACCATTACCTCGGCACAGTGCAGAGTCAGGCACTGAGAAAAGTAGCTCCCTTCCTGACCGATTGTCAGCCGAACAGTGGATCCTTCTGCTCCTGGATGTCCACTTTTCCTCTCTGCTGGGACCTTGTCCTTCAAGTGTCCTTTAATCCGGGCAAAAATCCATACTACTACACCATTCGTGACTGCGCCTTTAGTGCCCCCAGCAATAGCGTGTAGGGCTTAGGCGACCTGTTATCCTTCCTGAACAGCTACTTGACTTTTTCATGAGGCAAAGCCGTCTGGGAAATGTAGTTTTTCAACTGTCCTATGAAGAGTAGTGTGAACTCAAAGTGGTTTTTAAGCAAACAGGATTTATTTCCCCTCCGGGCGGATTTCAGCATGGAAAACAAAGGTAACAAAGCCATATACTTCTGGTAAAGGACAAAATAAAAGTCTCCAACAGAAATAGCTTAACTTCAGCGACAAACATTTGCTTCCCAGCAATTAGAGTAAAACAGTTCTGTTTCTCACAGCTCTGTGCTTTTTATCTTAAACTTCTGCAGTTTTCTGTAATGCTTAAACTCAGCGCAGGGAACATATTTCATCTGACATTGTAATTGTACAATCCATCAGTTCTTCGGGTACATTTCCTAGCCCTGGCTCTGTCTCCATTAGTTCCTCATGGGAGTTAGGCAAGGATGTTTGTAATGTTGTTTCTGGGGCCACGCCCCTCCTCTCTGCCTTGGGCTTTATATCATACTCCTGAATCAGGTATTGCTGCAAACAGTCATTATCATTACAGGTATTATAAACACAGTCCCAACCTTGTGGATAACTAAAATCACACGGTTTATCAACAGCCTTATTTGAAACCCAATCTTTGGGATTACCTCTTTGCCTGCTTGTAAACTGTTTTCTTTGAACTTTTGAACCAGCTGTAGGTTCAAAACCTGATTTGTGAATTGGATGTTGAAACTGCCTTCCTGGCTTTTCCTTTTCCTGGTTATTCTTAGAATACTGCAGACAGCCTGGCCTGCTTCTGCTGTATTCTTCCCTGGAACAAAGCTTTATAAATGACTCTCTTTCTGCCCTTAAGCATGGCTCTGGTTCTGGGCTTTCTCTCTGCCTTACTGAGTGTTCCGTTAGGCGTGCCATGGTCTCTCTCCCCCGGTTCTGGACTGGGACTCTGCCTGTAGCTCGGCCTTGGCCTGGAACTCGGACTCCGCCCTGGTCCTCCTCTTGGTCTGTTAACTGATCTGCTAACTGTTCTCCTTGCTGGCCTCTCACCGGAACCCTTGGCTAGCCTTGTAGCTGAACTCCTCGCTGAGCTTGTGGTGGAGCTTCTTGTGGAGCTCCTAGTGGCCGCCCCTTTCTCTCTACTGAGGCCTCTTTATGTGTCTGACCTCTAGGGCAGTGCCTGACTCCTCCTCCTCCTAGCAGGTGCTTTAACTCAACTCGTGACTCTTGAGCTAACTGGCAGCAAGGGTGTGTTTCTCTCCCCTGTGTCTGGTTTCCGTGGCAACTACTAGCCGTGTGCTTTTGTTTACCACCCAGCACTGCTTCTAGTTCCTCCTTTTTGGCTCTTTCTAAAGGGCTGGAGGGACTCACTATGTCACAATAAGCATAACTCTATTGGGCACAGGAGAAAGGTGGGTAAGCTGTTGGAATAGTAACTTCATAGGATGCACAGTAGTCGATTCATCAGTGCAGTGTATGGCCAGGATCGTGTGTCTCTGGAAAAATAGTGCTTGGATTACCCAAGCGTTGCAGGACTTTCACTTTCACTTGTATTCTTCAGAGGTATCTGCTACGTTGGAGGACATTGTCTCCTTCTTGGACAGGACTCAACTCCCTATGCTGTCCGATCAGCAGCGTGCTCTGTTAGATTGGGCATTGTTCTCTGTACCGGACATTGTTGTTAAATGTCTTCAAGTCGGTGTCGACTCATGGTGACCTTCTGGATAGTTATCCCAAAATATGTTTGGTTTTCATTCAGGTGGCTCATTGTTGATACAGTGGCACCCATAAGCTGCTTTTATTGTATCAATCCATCTCATTGCTGGCCTTCCTCTTTTGTGTTGTTCTTCTACCTTGCCAAGCATGATGTCTTTCTGTAGTGATCTCTCCCTTTGCATGATGTGTCTAAAGTATGAAAGTCAAAGTCTTATCATCTTAGCTTCTAAAGAAAGCTTAGGTTTGATCTCCTCTATTATTAACTGGTATCTTCTTTGAGCAGTCCATGGTATACATAGTATTCTTCTTCAGCACTGTAACTCAAAGCCATCAATTTTCTTGTGTCTTTTATTTTTTCACTGTCCAACTTTCACGTCCATATGATGTTATTGAAAATACCATGGTTGTATGGAGAGAGAATGTGTCTAGGTCCTTCATAGCCATTCTGCCAAGAGCAATGCATTGTCAGATATCTTTTTATTTTATCTTTATGAATTTTCACAAAATAACAAGCCAATAATATACACTTGTCAAGAAACGTGGTTTGTCCCTGAAATTAACAAATTTGATAACAAACAATAGAAGAAATATACAAGGGACTCCCCATCCACTAGCCCACCACATGAGGAATCAAGATGGACAAAAAGGAAATGCACTCTACTTGCAAATAAGAAATCTCCGGCCCCCCCCCCCACCAAAAAAACCCCCCGGCAAAATGCACTGAATCAAATAGCCAGTCTAATTTTATGATGCAGGAAGAGATCCACCATTCCCAGCTCCAGGGTCCACATGTGCATTAATAAAATAAATAAATTGCGAGGGAAAAGAAAAAACATGTTTGTACCTGGAGCTTGATGTGGCACTTATTTGTATCTTTATTGTTTGATATACTGCCCTAAGCAGCAAGGCATCAGAGCAGTTTACAAAAATCTAAATTAAAAATAAGGAAAAGAATGCCAATCATATATAGGACAGGACAGAAAAAAGAGAATAGGAAAAGAAAGAGAATGGATACCACTTACATGGGTATTTCAAGAAAAATAAGCACCCAGCTGGAAAACCCTAAGTCGTATGACTAGAAACTCTCATCTATGACATTGAGTCTCCCTTGCTAAATCAAGAAACATTCTGACCAAGCACCCCTTAAACATTACATTACGTTTCTGAAAAAAACATTTGTAACAACCAATCCCTATCCGATAAAAGGACCAAAGTTACTAAACAAGTTGCAGGTATCACGTCTTCAACATCAGATCTTGCAAAGGTTATAGATTTACATTAAGCTTTGGTGTTGTTTAAAAAATACTATCTTGGAAGCCCAGACCATCTGTATTCCAAACTTTAAGAAAAGTGGAAGGAGTCCAAAAAACTGCCAGCATGGTTTAAAAGTGAGGTCAGAGAGGCTGTTATTGCCCAAAAAGCTTCTTTCAGGAAATGGAAATACAAGCCAAATGACGAAAATTAAAAAAAACAACAACACAAGCACTGGCAAGATAGATGCAAGGCATTGGTAAGGCAGGCAAAGAGAGAATTTAAGAAGAAGCTTGCTGTGGAAGCAAAAACATATAATAAAGACTTTTTCAAGTATATTTGTGGCAAAAAACCTGTGAGAGAGTCAGTTGGAACATTAGATGATAGAGGGGTAAAGGGGGCACTAAGAGGGGCCAGGCCATAGTGGAGAGACTGAATGAATTCTTTGCTTCAGTCTTTACTGAGGAAGATGCAAGGATGTTACCCATGACTGAAATGGTATTTAAAGGATATGTTGTGGAAGAATTGAAAGAAATATAGATACACAGGGAATGTATTACAACTGTTTGATAAAGTGAAGAATAGCAAATCACCTGGACAGGATGGTATACATCCAAGGGTTTTGAAAGAACTGAAATATGATATTGCAGAACTACTATTAGTAATCTGTGAACTATCATTAAAATCATCGGTAAGACCTGAAGATTGGAGGATGGCCAATGTAACGCCAATTTTTAAAAAGGTTCTAGGGGTGATCTAGGAAACTACAGACTGGTGAGCATGACGTCAGTGCTGGGAAAAATTGTGGAATCCATTATAAAGAACAAAATTACTGAACATGTAGATAGTCATGGCTTAATGGAGGAGAGCCAACATGGCTTTAGCCAAGTTAGGTCTTGTCTTACTAGTCTGTTATGTTTTTTTGAAGTTGTGAATAAACAGATAGACAAAGGTGAGTCAGTTGACATAGTGTATCTGGATGTTTAGAAAGCCTTTGACAAGGTCCCTCATGAGAGACCTTTGGCAAAATTAAAAAGTCATGCAATAGGAGGCAGTGTACTGTTGTGGATCAGGAATTTGTTAAAAGATAGAAAGCAGAGGGTAGGGCTAAATGGCCAATTTTCGCAATGGAGAAAGTTGAATAGTGGAGTACCCCAGGGATCTGTGCTGAGTCCATTGATTTTTAACATATTCATAATTGACCTGGAAAAAGGAAATAACAAGTGAGGTTATCAAATTTGCAGATGACACAAAACTATTCAAAGTTGTTAAAACACATGAGGATTGTGAGAAATTGTCAGAGGATCTTGATAAATTGGAAGTCCGGCATCCAAATGTCAGAAGAAATTTAATGCGGACAAGTGCAAAGTTATACACCTAGGAAAGAAAAATCCAAAGTATGGTTAGACGATGCAAGGTTCCATCTATGAAAAAGGTTTAGGCATCATCGTGGATAACATGTTAAAACCCTCCACCCAGTGTCCAGCAGTGGCCAAGAGAGCAAAGAGAATTGTAGGTATCATAAGGAAAGTAATGGAGAATAAAACAAAGGATATTATAATGCCTCTGTATCGTTCCATGTTGCGACCACACCTTGATTACTGTATGCAATTCTGGTCGTCGCATCTTAAAAAGGAGATAGCGTTATGAGAAAAGGTACAGAGAAGAGCCACCAAAATGGTAAAAGGGATCGAAGGATGCCCCTATGAAGAGAGGCTAAAGAGGTTAGGGCTCTTTAACCTGGAAAAGAGACAGCTGAGGGGAGATATGATAGAGGTCTATGGATTAATGAATGGAGTGGGACAGGTAGCCGTAGATCGAGTGTTTACGCCATCAAAATGTAGAAAGACTAGGAGGATGCAATGAAGCTACAGGGTAAACTATTTGGGACTGATAAGAGAAAATATTTTTTCACTCAACGTGTAATCAAACTCTGGAATTTCCTGCCAGAGGATGTGATGAAAGCTGTTGGTGTAGCCGGGTTTGAGAGAGGTTTGGACAAGTTCATGGAGAAGAGGTCCATAAACCATTATTAAAGTGGACCCAGAATATCCACTGCTTGACCCAATACAAGCAATGTGGAACCTGTGTCTTTTGGGAAAACTTCTAGGTACTGGTGACTTGGATTGACCACTGTTGGAAACAGGATGCTGGGCTTGATGGACCTTGATCTGACCTAGTATGGCATATCTTATGTTCTTATGTCTCCAGTGATTTGGATCCAAAAACCTAAAAATCCCGATAATATAAAATTCCCCGTGTTAGAAAAATATTTTTTGTCGGAGACAATTTCATCCCAGCGCTATGTATAATAACAAGGCACCACTGTGATATCTCCTTTTAATAATATACGTAAAAAGTTACTTAGCTTCAGTAACGAATATCATCCATATTGCCAGAGAGCCGTTGAGGACTATCGACGTAGCGCTCGTTTCGGGTATATAATAATTTGAAAACCCTGCTTCAGGTACGTCCATGTACCAACAATGGCAACGATGTGTTTAGCTAACAAATCGGAAATGTAGTCAGCCATTTAAATCTTCAACATCTAACGTCACCATCACGTGTAGGAACTAAACCACCAATGATCATAGACCCTTTGTTTAATAGGGAATACCCACCAACAGGGAATCCCTCAGCGGGTATGCTCATGTGATTATGGTATGCCAATCAATCTGTTGATTCAGCCCCCCAGGGGAGACACAATTTAATTTAAAAATCCAGCGTTGTTCCAAAGTCTGTAATTTTTGTTCTCGATCTCCTCCCCGAGGGTCATGAGGGACATGATCCAAAATCCTCCACCGCAATGATTCAAATGAGTGATCAAAAGACAGACAATGATCCACTAATGGAGCTGAAAGAGATTTTGTCCGTAATCGCGATGCATGTTCAGACAAACGGAGGCGAATGGCACGTGTGGTGCGTCCCACATAATAAAAAGTGCAAGGACAAATGATCAAATACACCACATACCGCGATGAACAATCCGTGTGCCATTTTGTAGAATAAACTTGAGCAGTGTGGATGTCCTGCCACTCAGATCCCACGATGGATAACGCACAGTAAATACAAGAGCCACATGTAAAATGACCTGTATCAAGGTGGCCAGTCTCTGGGCGATCTTGGGGATCGGTGGTCTTCATAAGGAGATCTCTAAAATTTGAGCCTCTAGAATAGGCGACCTGTAAAATTTTTCCCCGAAAACATGCATGCACACTCAGCATTGGCCAAAACTGTTTTAATAACTTAGAAACATGGTGAATTCCCCGAACATAAGGGAGAACTCCAGTGATCTTTGAGTCCCAATCCAAATCCAGACCATGCGGTTGAGTCGCCAGCCATTCAATATGTGTAAATCTTGCTCGGTTATACGCCCGATTGATAACCCAAGTGGGATAACCCCTTCGAAGGAGACGTTGTGACAGCTCTAGTGCATGTTTTTTGAAATCTATCAAAGAAGAGCAATTTCGCTTCAGCCTAAGGAACTGACCAAACGGTAGCCCCTGTTTTAAAGCCCTTGGGTGAAAACTTCCATAATGTAGCAGCGTGTTTCGCTGGACTGGTTTGCGATAGAGGGTTGTATGAAAACCCTCAGTCGTCAATGAGACGGAAACATCCAAAAAATCTAAAGTTTGAGAGGAAATATGCTCAATGAATTGTATCCGTGGCACATGAGTATTCAGCCGGGCTATAAAAGCATCCAACTCATGGCGAGAACCCGACCACAGGAAAAATACATCGTCTAAGAATCTCTTCCAGAAAGAAACCAGCCCAAAAGCAGGATCAGTATAGATGTATAACGATTCAAATGTAGCCATATAGAGAGTGGCAATCGAGGGGGCCACCGTGGCTCCCATGGCAATACCATGAATCTGTTTGTAGAATCGTTGCTGATGCAGAAAAAAATCTGTTATGTAATACCAGACAGAGTAATTCAAAAATAAACGATTCAGGAATTCTGTCGGGAAGATTCAAAGGATGATCATGTAGACAATGTAAAGCCTCAGTTTGATCAATGTTCGTGTAGAGTGCTTGAACATCTAAAGATACCATAAATTTATAGGACCTAATATCTGTACAGGATTGTAATTGCTGTAAAAAATGCCCTGTATCTCGGATGAATGATGGAACTCTTGCCGCTACCGGCTGCAAAAACAGATCACAAAACCTGGAAAGAGGCTCCAACAATGAATCCCTGCATGACACAATCGGACGACCAGGAGGGTCCGTAAGGGATTTATGTATTTTAGGGACAAAATAGATAATGGGAATTTTTGGATGTTGCTTCTCCAAATATGCCATCTCACGTTGGGTGATCCAGTTTCTAAAGAATGCTGTGGACACCACTGAATGAATCTTACTCCGAATCTCCTCAGTAGGATCAGAAGACAGAACCTCATAATTTCTCCGGTCTGCCAAATGAAGGTCTATGCTATTTTGGTATTGTATCGAAGAAAGAACTACCGTGGCGCCACCCTTGTCAGCCCTTCGTATTACTAAATTTAATTCACGAAGTTGTTTTAAGGCTTGAACCTGAGCCGCAGTCAAATTAGAATACCTCCAGGTACGCTGAGATTCCAGGACCTTTAATTGTTGAAATATTAGGTCCTGGTAAGTAGCAATTGCTGGATCCGGGGGACCTGGAGGGAGCCATCGAGAGGGATTCCGAATCAACGAGGAATCAGAAATTTCCAGAGTTGATTCCAAGTGTTTAATGACCCTTAGTTTACGAAAAAATTTATAAAGGGCTACCCGTATATTGAAGCCATCATACCAGGTAGTGGGGACAAATGACAACCCCATCTCCAAGACTTGTAATTGTGCTGGGGACAAAATTTGACCCGATATATTTATAACGGACGACTCTTCGAAGGGCTGACAAGGGTGGCGCCACGGTAGTTCTTTCTTCGATACAATACCAAAATAGCATAGACCTTCATTTGGCAGACCGGAGAAATTATGAGGTTCTGTCTTCTGATCCTACTGAGGAGATTCGGAGTAAGATTCATTCAGTGGTGTCCACAGCATTCTTTAGAAACTGGATCACCCAACGTGAGATGGCATATTTGGAGAAGCAACATCCAAAAATTCCCATTATCTATTTTGTCCCTAAAATACATAAATCCCTTACGGACCCTCCTGGTCGTCCGATTGTGTCATGCAGGGATTCATTGTTGGAGCCTCTTTCCAGGTTTTGTGATCTGTTTTTGCAGCCGGTAGCGGCAAGAGTTCCATCATTCATCCGAGATACAGGGCATTTTTTACAGCAATTACAATCCTGTACAGATATTAGGTCCTATAAATTTATGGTATCTTTAGATGTTCAAGCACTCTACACGAACATTGATCAAACTGAGGCTTTACATTGTCTACATGATCATCCTTTGAATCTTCCCGACAGAATTCCTGAATCGTTTATTTTTGAATTACTCTGTCTGGTATTACATAACAGTTTTTTTCTGCATCAGCAACGATTCTACAAACAGATTCATGGTATTGCCATGGGAGCCACGGTGGCCCCCTCGATTGCCACTCTCTATATGGCTACATTTGAATCGTTATACATCTATACTGATCCTGCTTTTGGGCTGGTTTCTTTCTGGAAGAGATTCTTAGACGATGTATTTTTCCTGTGGTCGGGTTCTCGCCATGAGTTGGATGCTTTTATAGCCCGGCTGAATACTCATGTGCCACGGATACAATTCATTGAGCATATTTCCTCTCAAACTTTAGATTTTTTGGATGTTTCCGTCTCATTGACGACTGAGGGTTTTCATACAACCCTCTATCGCAAACCAGTCCAGCGAAACACGCTGCTACATTATGGAAGTTTTCACCCAAGGGCTTTAAAACAGGGGCTACCGTTTGGTCAGTTCCTTAGGCTGAAGCGAAATTGCTCTTCTTTGATAGATTTCAAAAAACATGCACTAGAGCTGTCACAACGTCTCCTTCGAAGGGGTTATCCCACTTGGGTTATCAATCGGGCGTATAACCGAGCAAGATTTACACATATTGAATGGCTGGCGACTCAACCGCATGGTCTGGATTTGGATTGGGACTCAAAGATCACTGGAGTTCTCCCTTATGTTCGGGGAATTCACCATGTTTCTAAGTTATTAAAACAGTTTTGGCCAATGCTGAGTGTGCATGCATGTTTTCGGGGAAAAATTTTACAGGTCGCCTATTCTAGAGGCTCAAATTTTAGAGATCTCCTTATGAAGACCACCGATCCCCAAGATCGCCCAGAGACTGGCCACCTTGATACAGGTCATTTTACATGTGGCTCTTGTATTTACTGTGCGTTATCCATCGTGGGATCTGAGTGGCAGGACATCCACACTGCTCAAGTTTATTCTACAAAATGGCACACGGATTGTTCATCGCGGTATGTGGTGTATTTGATCATTTGTCCTTGCACTTTTTATTATGTGGGACGCACCACACGTGCCATTCGCCTCCGTTTGTCTGAACATGCATCGCGATTACGGACAAAATCTCTTTCAGCTCCATTAGTGGATCATTGTCTGTCTTTTGATCACTCATTTGAATCATTGCGGTGGAGGATTTTGGATCATGTCCCTCATGACCCTCGGGGAGGAGATCGAGAACAAAAATTACAGACTTTGGAACAACGCTGGATTTTTAAATTAAATTGTGTCTCCCCTGGGGGGCTGAATCAACAGATTGATTGGCATACCATAATCACATGAGCATACCCGCTGAGGGATTCCCTGTTGGTGGGTATTCCCTATTAAACAAAGGGTCTATGATCATTGGTGGTTTAGTTCCTACACGTGATGGTGACGTTAGATGTTGAAGATTTAAATGGCTGACTACATTTCCGATTTGTTAGCTAAACACATCGTTGCCATTGTTGGTACATGGACGTACCTGAAGCAGGGTTTTCAAATTATTATATACCCGAAATGAGCGCTACGTCGATAGTCCTCAACGGCTCTCTGGTAATATGGATGATATTCGTTACTGAAGCTAAGTAACTTTTTACGTATATTATTAAAAGGAGATATCACAGTGGTGCCTTGTTATTATACATAGCGCTGGGATGAAATTGTCTCCGACAAAAAATATTTTTCTAACACGGGGAATTTTATATTATCGGGATTTTTAGGTTTTTGGATCGTTTGGTAATTCCGATTAGGTTTAAAGTTTTATATTACTATATCCAGTGATTTGGATGCATTCTCTGTCTGAGGATGCCAATCACTGAGGAAATGGCTGGGTGTCAATGCTGAGTATCCCAGGGAAGGGTGCTTGTGATCACACTATGCACATGCCGTGCATGCTGACTCGCAGACCAACTGCAGTTGGTTTCTGCTTGGCTGACACAGCCCAGTGAAGGGCAGCAGGGACAGTCTTACTGCATGTGCTATAGTCAATTGTTGGTCCTCAATGTTTGGGGCAGCAGTAGTTTATAGCAGGACAGCAAGAGTAATCCCATGCCAGCCTATACAACCCCACTGCAGTGGCTGTCCATTGCAACAGCATATTGACTCGACCTACTAATCCAAACTGTTATCAGAGAATTAGTGTCCAACACGGGCAGAACATAGAGTTAAGCTGTCGCTATTACTATTACTGTCACATACAGGAAACAAGGTGAAAAAGCACAACATACTACAGACAATACATGCTACACACACTAGCAATGATATGGACCTGTAGCAGAACCAGCAGAGACCATCTCTAACAGTGTAGGTTCAGTGGACTAGGTGCTGTTCAAAGGCTTCGTCAGGGAAAGTCCCTCCAAAATGTGCACAAGTCATTATCTTAACCAGCAACATGTTCAACAGTTTCCACCACACCATCCAAACAGCTGGTTGGTGTGGTGGATGCCTTTGAACATGTTGCTGGTTAAGATAATGACTTGTGCACAGTTTAGAGGGACTTTCCCTGACAAAGCTTCTGAACAGCAAAACGCTTAAGGCTGCCTTTATCTAGTGTTGGGTGAACTTCCCTAATAGCATTTCTTAATTGTAGTGTGTGGGGTGTGTTTCTCTACTAGCACTGCTCAATTTGTGTGTGGGGCGTGTTTTCCTAAGAGTATTAACAGCTTAGTTCCTTTTGTGCACTTACTGTTATAAAATGGAATGTTATTATTGAGGAAAGTTTTTAAGGGTTGAAAGGAGGTATAGAGAGCCTGTGATGTGTTGAAGGCTGGCTTTCTGGCTTGAAGCTGGATTAAAGCTGAATTTATTACCTTGTGTTCTGAGGCTTTTCGTTTCTTCCTTCTTGCTTTTAAAACCTTGTGTAAATGTTTTGTTGAGTACCTGATAGGAGGTTATGTTAATTTAGTGGAGTGATTATCTTATTGATTTTTATAAGGGATGGAGTCAAATGCTGATGACATATCAAAGAATATGAGGAAATAATTATCCTGAACCCTCTGCCCATCTTCCGTTAGCCCACAATAAAAAAAAGAGGGTGAAACATATAATAGTAGAGAATAATAAAAAAGGAAATCATGAAAAAAGGAAAAAAAAGCAATAGACGCATAACACTAACATAATATTTCAACCAACACTGGGTAGCGATTACTGTGCAGGTGCAGGACCCAAAACCACAAGCTTCTTAAGATCTGAAAATCCCACAATTGTTCAGGTAAGAGAAAAACATGCTGCACATCCATATAGAGCCCAATTCTAAAAGGGGCACATCGGGGCCATCCGAACAACCCCATGCAGGATGGGCCTATTAGGACTCGATTCTGGACCATGGGAACAAAACATTCCTGCGGTACACAGAATCGGGCCCGAGGATGGCACGGCATGTCCCTGACTGCCTAAGGGGATGTCTTTCTCACAGGATCCCTTGGCTGGTGCAGCTCGGCCCCCCTCTTCCCCGCCACCTGACACATGGCTGGCCAGCCTAAGCCTAGATTGGGTGGTGGGGACAACCCTCACATGGCGCCAGCTCCGGGGAGGATCTCCGGGCCCAGTCGCCGGGTTGGTGCTCCTTATTCCACCTTCAAGGTGGAATAAGCAGCATGTCCCCTTTGATCCGGTAGGACGTATAGGGCCGTGACCTGAATTGGCCCTGTAGGACCTGCTGGGCTGGCCGGCCCCGATCCCGCTCCCTCCCGCCTCCCCGCTGGCTCTCCCCATCTTGCTGCTCAGGACATACAGGGAGAGCTGGAGGGGTAATTGGGGGCCAGAAGGCTTGCGGGGCTGCACATCCTGCCGGGACGTGAAGCCCTGCAACCTGTATCTGAGATTGAGGCCTATATTGTATTGTAAATTTGCATGGATACTTAAGAACAAAAGTAATGCCTACAGATATCTGCCTTTTGTTTTAAAGCAAGAAAGAGCTTTCTTCTCTTCTACATGAGACAGGCTACATCAGGAAAAATCCTAATAGAAGGACAAAAAACTAATTCATTCATCTTCTTGAAGTACAGGCATAGAATTCAACTCAGATCCTGCTCAAAAACAAACAGTACCGATTATGCAGTTCTCTCTTGAACATCTACAGTTGAAGTTTCTAGTAAAGCTGAGACATTCAATGACTGTTGCTTACTTTCCACTTCTTGCAATTTCCCCAGTGGCAGATAGTATACCTTTTTCAATGGTGGAATGGCTGATTCTGGAATCTTTAGAACCTCTGTCAAATATTTCTTAAAAAGTTCAACAGGCAACATATGTAGTGTTCTAGGGAAATTTAAGATCCACACATTCAAATGTCTCATTTGATTTTCACAAGATTCCAACTTTCTATGAAGAATAAGTCTGTCCTTCACTAGTGAGTCAATCACTTTGTCAGAGTTATTTATTTTCTTTTCCAAGTCCATCAATTTAACATTCACTTCTTAAAAGATGCTATCTTGCTTCTGAGAAATCTGTCCAACTGTCTGCACAAGCAAATTTAAATCTATTGTGCTCTTGGAGACACTGACTTCCAGCTTAAGCAACATGCTCCAAACAGAAGTTAAAGATATCTCAGGAGCCATGCCCTTTACATGATCAGAGGGGTGTGCTGCAGAACATGCAGAACCATCCACATAACCATATCCAGTCACCAAAGAAGCCGCTGAGTTGGCACTGATTCCCGCCATCTGTTGCCACCACCAAATTCCCAATAGGTGGATGTCTGTAATGAGGCAGCCCAAACTTCACTCCCACTTCTAATCAGAGAGCCCAGGGTATCAACTGCCTCCTCTCTCCTACCTGGAACCACCCACTTCTCTAGCAGTGTGGAGTATTGCCATGGGGACAAAATGGACTCATCTCCAGGTGGAGACTGGCCTCCACACACCAGCTCTGCAGCAGAGGACCCACTCATGATCTTCTGCCAGCGAGGATCTTCCGCAGCTGTTTGACCACCATTGACTGCTTGGGATTGGGGGAGGGAAGGATTTAGAATCTTTAGGTCCCCGTTCCCTTTCTTTTTCAGTGCCATAAAGTCATAGAAAGAAGCAACAGATATGCAATCACGGCAGTCAGCTGCCCGCCACAATCTTGGAAACTCCCCTCTTGGGCTCAATTTCCATTCCAATAAAGGTGACAATGGGGCCCTTTTACTAAAACGTGATTAAGTACTTAATGTGTGACCTAGTGTTATCGTCAGCGCATGGTTACACTTACAACACTGTGGCTTGACAAAACAATAATTCTCACATTAAGTGCATACCATGGAACGGGTCGGGAAATGGACGAGGAAGGGAAAGAGAAAAGGTATGGACTCTGTCTTCCAGTTAACACACAGTAACTTTCTACATGTAAACTGTTAACTGCAGTAGACAACACAGATCACTTACTGCCTCCTCAAGCTACATACTCACTCATGCCTTTAATTCGTAGTAAATGCTTTTTCCTGCATAAACTACATGAGCAGATGCTGGGAACAACCAGTAGTTAACATGAAGGCTTTGCAGTTACTGTTCCATCGCTTGGGTAATTACAATGCAGTAACTACAAAGCTTTTCTTCATATTGGTTATATTAAGTCATTTAAAAAACACACTTTTCAAAATGGAGTAAAAATTAAAGACAAACAGCTGTAAGTCCTGCTTTTCTCCATGCAGAGAAGAAGAATCACAAGCCCTTCCTCATTTTTCCTGAAAATGTTCTTTATTGATGCCTGATTGATCGGTTGTCCCAGATCCTGAACCCTCCAACCAATCAGAAGGCAGGAACATTACATTGTCAGTACAACCTACTTTCTAAGGTGGATGACAGCCAATCAGTAAGACAGTTCAAGTAGGCAGGTTTCCTCCTAGTAAATAAAGAAGTGGATGCATGCTCTGCACAGCTGCTGGAAGCTGCTGCCCTGGTTCTTATCACTCTTTCTCCCAGAGCACAGTAGCTTGACGAAACCCATCTAGTATTCCTGAGAAACAGTTAGTGTTATTTAATGAAACAAACTTGCAATTACCTAAGAACACTCGGTAATGTTTGGGTCAGCAACTACTGCACACTCTGAGAATTTCCTCCTGTGACAATAATACTAGAAGTGAAGTGATCTGTTATCATTCTGTGTTTTGTTTTGTTTTGTTTTTTTTGCATACCCAGGTATCCGAACTGATTGAAGAATCACAATTCATAGAAGAAGCAGCTGTCCTATCGCAGACTGTAAAACCTCTAGAACAGTAAGAAATGTGTTTCACTTTTTTTTTAAGTGCCATCAAGTCAATGCTGATTCCTGGCAATGCAATAGCCCCTGGATTTTCTTGGCAAATTATGACTGGAAATAGATAACAAGCTTGTTCTTCTGTGGCAGTGGAGGGCAAAGTGACTTACCCTACTACTTGTTGTTGTTAAGTGCCGTCGAGTCAGAATCGACTCATGGCGACCCTCTGGATAGCTATCCTAAATTGTGTTCGGTCTTCAGTCAGGCGGCTTATTGTTGACAGACTGGTACCCGTAGCTGCTGTTATTGTATCGATCCATCTCATTGCTGGCCTTCCTCTTTTGCGTTGACCTTCTATCTTGTCAAGCATGATGTCTTTCTCTAATGATCTCTCTCTCCCCTACTACTACTACTACTATTACTACTACTGAGAATTTGTATAGAGCTACAATTCGTAAGCAGCGCTGCACAGACATGTAAGAGACAGTCCCTGCTCATCAGAGCTTACAATCTAGTTAAGACAAACACAGAAGATGTAGGTAGGGATAAAGCAAGAGGAAAGAAAAAGGAGATCAGGTGAGTCAAGATCCAAAAGCAGCAGCGAAGAGGTGGTTTTTCAGCCTGGATTTGAAGAAGGTTAGAGAAGGTGCCTGGCGTACAGACAGAGGTAGTTTGTTCCAGGTGTAAGGCACAGCAAGGTGAAAGGAGCGAAGTCTGGAGTTAACAGTAGAAGAGAAGGGCACAGATAGAAGCAGTTTGCTAGAAGAGTGGAGTTCCTGAAGGGGGTTATAAGGAGAGATAAGAGAAGAAAGGTAGTGAGGAGCCGCAGAGTGAATGCATTTATAGGTCAGCAGGAGAAGTTTGAACTGGATGCGGAAACGGATAGGGAGCCAATGAAGTGACTTGAGAAGAGGAGTAATATGGGCATGACAAGGCTGGCGGAAGATTAGCCTCGCAGCAGGGTGTTGAACAGATTGAAGGGGAGAGAGATGATTCAAAGGGAGACCAGCAAGGAGTAGGTTACAGTAGTCAAGACGGGAGGTGATTAAGGAGTGAATAAGCGGTTTAGTAGTGTGTTCAGAAAGGAAAGGGCGGATTTTGCTGATGTTATAGAGAAAGAAATGGCATGTCTTAGCTATCAGATGGATATGTATGGAGAAAGAGAGAGAGGAGTCAAACAGAACCCCAAGATTGAAGGCTGAGGAAACAGGAAGGAGTACAGAGTTATCCAAAGAGACTGAAAAATGAGGAAGAGGAGGGGAGGTTTTAGGGGGAAAGATAAGAAGCTTAGTCTTGGCCATGTTCAGTTTCAAGTTGCGGTGAGACATCCAGGCAGCAATGTCAGAAAGGCAGGCAGAGATCCGGGTCTGGATTGCCAGAGAGATTTCAGGCATAGAGTCATCAGCATATAGATGGTACAAATATAGCATATAGATGGTACTGATATATAGAAGGATATAGCGTTACTAGAAAAGGTTCAGAGAAGAACCACCAAAATGGTAAAGGGGATGGAAGGATACTCCTATGAAGAAAGGCTAAAAATGTTAGGACTCTTTAACCTGGAAAAGAGACGGCTGAGTGGAGATATGATAGAAGTCCATAAATTAATGAACGGAGTAGAACGGGTAAACATAGATCGATTGTTTACATTATCAGAATATAGAAAGACTAGGAGACATGCAATGAAGCTACAGGGTAAACTATTTAAGACGAATAAAAGAAAATACTTTTTCACTCAATGTATAGTCAAACTCTGGAATTTGTTACCAGAGGATGTAGTAAAGGCTGTTAGTATTGCTGGGTTTAAAAAAGGTTTGGACAAGTTCCTGGAGGAAAGGTCCATAAACCATTATTAAGAAGGGACCCAGGATATCAATGCTTGACCCAGTACAAGCATTGTGGAACTGCTAGGTACTGTCAAGAGCCCATGCAACTCGCCTCTAGTTTTAGAGGGCGTGGTTATTGAAGGCACCTTCTCGTATCAGCCTTAGCAGCCTATTTCCTTGTGGTGTCTTCTGGGAAGTGTAGTACTGCTAAGATGTGTTTGAGCTTCAGGTAGAAGGTTGTAGTTAAGGCCACCGAGGTAAGGCATATAACAAAATTTATTTCACACAAAATGATTCAAAGTACCATATGCAGAATTATTTCTGTAGGATTTGCTTAAGGTACAGCAGATGGTTGGCAAAGTAAAAAAAGGACCCAAAAATGGCTTATTTAAAGTCTTCTTACTTTCAGAAGCACAGCCTTTGATAGCAAGGCTGCCACCTTGCTTTTAGTCCTTGCTAATTACAGCACAAAGTCCAAACAAGCTTAATGTCCTGTGGCAGTTTGGCTTCTATCAGCCTTAATTCCTTCTAGGCTGCATTTCAGGTACAACAGAAGTCAAAACATTCAGACTGCCATCAAAAACTCTCAACAGGCTTGTCACATAAGAAAGGAGCAAAGAACAACTCTTCTAGCAGATAAATTGGCTTCTTGCCGTTTCACAGTTCAAACCACAGGTGGATAACAAGCATGAATCACAGCTTCCTGCTTATCCTTAGATTTCAGTAAACTTCCCTTTAAAACATATGGGAATTTACCCCCACACTGCCTGTTTCTTATGGTTACCTTTTCAGGGAGGATAATTCTTTCAGGGCTGGCTCTTCCTTAGGACTCCATGTCTAAAGCTTGGCACAGAGAGCAATCCATAAGGATGTCTTCTTCCCCCAACTCTGACACGGGATCTTCCAGCTGCATGGGTTCTGACTCACCCACCTGGTCAGACTGCTCAGCTGACAACCTCTCCGAAGCTCTGATAGCTTCTCCACTTCCTGGCTCCAACCCCTGCTGCCAGCCTGTTGCAGGGAATTCAGCCCTCTCAGCCCTTGGTAGCTCGGCTCTTCTGTATGAGTCAGCACCTTCTCTGCCTTCTCCTCCCTCTCCTCCTTTCTTCCTTCCTTTCTTCTTCTGCTCCTTCTGCCCCTTCTTCCCGTCTGTATACTCTAGCATAGGCTTATACCTCCAGGGTTCTAGCCCCACCTCCTTCCTTCCCAGGTGTTGGCAATTCCCCTGCCTTCTGGTATTTGAGTAATCAGGGAACTTGTTGAAGTAAGGGTTTTGGACCTCGTGCCTGTAATCTCTCTCTCTTACTCTATCAGACACTGCATAAAACCTGTTCCAACTGGGGGTTTTCTGGTTCTTAAGTGTGGCTGTGGCTTTCTCACCCTGGATTCCTAAAAGGGAACCCTTTACCAGGGTGAATTCTTTACATTTCTCACCTCCCCCATACTCATAAGAACATAAGAACATAAGATATGCCATACTGGGTCATACCAAGGTCCATCAAGCCCAGTATTCTGTTTCCAACAGTGGCCAATCAAGGTCATATGTACCTAGCAGTTTCCCCAAGAGACACAAGTTCCACAATGCTTGTACTGGGTCAAGCATTGATATCTTCGGTCACTTCTTAATAATGGTTTATGGACCTTT
Organism: Ichthyophis bannanicus; assembly: GCA_033557465.1. Lineage (NCBI taxonomy): Eukaryota > Metazoa > Chordata > Amphibia > Gymnophiona > Ichthyophiidae > Ichthyophis > Ichthyophis bannanicus. Next base: position 125,536,838 of record CM066034.1, on the reverse strand, counting down.
CCTCCAGGAACTTGTCCAAACCTTTTTTAAACCCAGCTACACTAACAGCCTTTACTACATCCTCCGGTAACAAATTCCAGAGTTTGATTACACGTTGAGTGAAAAAATATTTTCTTTTATTAGTCTTAAATAGTTTACCCTGTAGCTTCATTGCATGTCCCCTAGTCTTTCTATATTCTGATAAGGTAAACAATCGATCTACGTTTACCCATTCCACTCCATTCATTAATTTATAGACTTCTATCATATCTCCCTTCAGCCATCTCTTTTCCAGGTTAAAGAGCCCTAACCTTTTTAGCCTTTCTTCATAGGAGTATCCTTCCTTCTCTGTACCTTTTCTAAAATCGCTATATCCTTTTTAAGATATGGAGACCAGAACTGCACACAATATTCAAGGTGTGGTCTCACCATGGAACGATATAGAGGCATTATAATATCTTTTGTTTTATTTTCCATTCCTTTCCTTATCATACCTAGCATTCTATTTGCTCTCTTGGCCGCCGCTGCACACTGGGCCGAGGGTTTTAACATGGTATCCACAATGACTCCTAAATCTTTTTCCTGGGTGGTGGTTCCTAATGTGGAATCTTGCATCGTATAACCATAGTTTGGGTTGTTCTTCCCTAGGTGCATAACTTTGCACTTGTCCACATTAAATTTCATCTGCCATTTTGATGCCCAGTCTTCCAATTTATCAAGATCCTCTTGCAATTTTTCACAATCCTCTTGGGTTTTAACAACTTTAAATAGTTTTGTGTCATCTGCAAATTTGATAACCTCACTCGTTATTCCACTTTCCAGGTCATTTATGAATATGTCAAAAAGCAGCGGACCCAGCACAGATCACTGGGGTACACCACTATTCACCTTTCTCCATTGGGAAAATTGGCCATTTAGCCCTACCCTCTGCTTTTAATCTTTTAACCAGTTCCTGATCCACAATAGTACACTGCCTCCTATCCCATGACTCTTTAGTTTTGCCAAAAGTCTCTGATGAGGGACCTTGTCAAAGGCTTTCTGAAAGTCCAGATACACAATACCAACCGACTCACCTTTGTCCACCTGTTTATTCACTCCTTCAAAAAAACATAACAGATTAGTAAGAGAAGATCTTCCTTGTCTAAAGCCATGTTGGCTGTCTCCCATTAGGTTGTGACTATCTACATGCTGAGTAATTTTATTCTTTATGATGGTTTCTACCATCACCCCTGGAACCCTTTTTAAAAATTGGTGTTACATTGGCGATCCTCCAATCTTCAGGTATTAGAGATGATTTTAATGATAGTTCACAGATTACTGATAGCAGTTCTGCAATCTCATATTTAAGTTCTTTCAACACCCTTGGATGTATACCATCCGGCCCAGGTGATTTGCTACTCTTCAGTTTATCTAATAGTTGTAATACATCTTCCCGATGTATCGATATTTCCTTCAATTCTTCCGCACCTTTAAGTACCACTTCAGTCATGGGTAACATCCATACATCTTCCTCAGTAAAGACTGAAGCAAAGAATTCATTCAGTCTCTCCGCTATCGCCTTGTCGCCTCTTAGTGCTCCTTTAACCCCTTTATCATCTAATGGACCAACTGACTCTCTCACAGGTTTTTTGCTACGAATGTACTTGAAAAGGTCTTTATTTCGTGTTTTTGCTTCCGCAGCAAGCTTCTTCTCAAATTCTCTCTTTGCCTGCCTTATCAATGCCTTGCATTTGACTTGCCAGTGCTTGTGCTGTTTCCAGGTTTTGTCGTTTGGCTCTTTTTTCCATTTCCTGAAAGATGCTTTTTTGGCAACAACAGCCTCTCTGACCTCACCTTTAAACCATGCTGGCAGTTTTTTGGACTTCGTTCCACTTTTCTTAAAGCGTGGAATACAGCTGGTCTGGGCTTCCAAGATAGTATTTTTCAACAACACCCAAGCTTGATGTACGTCTTTAATCTTCGCAATTGCTCCTTTTAGTTTTTTCTTAGCTGTTTTCCTCATTTTATCATAGTCTCCCTTTCAAAAGTTAAAAGGTAGTACTGTGGATTTCCTTACTATCCCTCCTCCACTAATTAAATCAAAGGCGATCATGCTATGATCACTATTGCCAAGTGGCCCCAACACCCTTATCTCTTGCACTAGATCTGGTGTTCCACTAAGGACTAGGTCTAATATGGCTTCCCCTCTGGTCGGTTCATGAACCAGCTGCTCCAAGAAGCAGTCATTTATTTCATCTAGGAACTTTATCTCCCTAGCATGTCCTGACGTGACACTGACCCAGTCGATACTGGGGTAATTGAAATCACCCATTATTATTACTGTGCTGTAAATTTTGTTAGCTTCCTTGATTTCTTTGAACATTTCATCATCCATTTGGTCATTCTGGCCAGGTGCTCGATAGTACACTCCCACTGCCAACGCCTTCCCCCTTTTATGTGGAATTTCAATCCATATAGATTGTACAGCAGATTTTGTTTCCTGCAAAACTTTAATCCTTTCTGAGTCAATGCCCTCTCTAACATAGAGCCCAACCCCTCCACCAATTTGATCAGCTCTATCATTACGATATAGTTTGTACCCAGGTATCACAGTGTCCCACTGGTTGTCCTCCTTCCACCATGTCTCTGATATTCCAATCATATCTAACCTTTCATTTAGTGCTATATATTCTAACTCTCCCATCTTATTCTTTATACTTCTAGCATTTGCATACAAGCATTTTAGAGAATGTATTTTATTCATGTTAATTTGGCTATTGTTAGACATGGGTAAATTGGGATCTTTAAGCTCTGTCTGCTCCATACTTGAGGGCATTTGGGCTACTTTACTCTTTCGTGGAACCTCTCTGCTTTTGGTAGTATCCTTCAAGGATACATTCTTCCGAACCATCCGCTCTTGGGCGACTGTCGGCTTTCCCCTAATATCTAGTTTAAAAGCTGCTCTATCTCCTTTTTAAAGGTTAATGCCAGCAGCCTGGTTCCATCCAATTAAGGTGAAGCCCATCCCTTCGGAAGAGCCCCTCCTTTCCCCAGAATGTTCCCCAGTTCCTAACAAATCCAAAACCCTCATCTCTGCACCATTGTCTCATCCACGCATTGAGACTCCGGAGCTCTGCCTGCCTTTTGGGTCCTGCGTGTGGAACAGGAAGCATTTCGGAGAATGCTACCCTGGAAGTTCTGGATTTCAACTTCCTACCTAAAAGCCTAAATTTTGCCTCCAGAACCTCCCCACCACATTTTCCTATGTCATTGGTACCGACATGTACCAAGACAGCAGACTCCTCCCCAGCACTATCTAAGTCCTTATCTAGGTGGCGCGTGAGGTCCGCTACCTTCGCACCAGGCAGGCATGTTACCAGGCGATCCTCACGTCCACCAGCCACCCAGCTATCTACATGCCTAATGATCAAATTACCAACTATAACGGCTGTCCTAACCCTTCCCTCATGGGCACATGGCCCTGGAGAAACTTCCTCGGTGCAAGAGGGTTTTACATCACCTGGAGGACAGGTCCTAGTTACAGGATCACTTCCTGCCACACCAGGGTAATGCTCTTCTGTCACGTGACCTCTCTCCTCCATGGCAACAAGGGTGCTGCCAGACTGGAGGTGGGACTTCAGGACTATGTCCCTGTAGGTCTCGTCTATGTACCTCTCTGTCTGTCTTATGTTTTCCAAGTCTGCTACTTTAGCCTCTAGAGAACGGACTTGTTCCCTGAGAGAAAAGAGATCCTTGCACCTAGTGCACACGTAAGACCTCTCACCAACTGGGAGAAAATCATACATGTGACACTCAATGCAAAAGACTGGAAAGCTCCCATCCCGCTGCTGGACTGCTGTCTGCATCTTAGTTTTAAGTTTGTGTCTAGATCTTTAAGTTCTTACTTACTAGGGGTTGCTATGGGTATTTATACCAATAAAACTGTACCTAATACGTTTAATATACCTTGTATATCAGGATAGATGCCCTTGCCACATACCCCCCTGCTTAACATATTACTGGCTGTCGGAGGTTGTTGGAGTTCCTCCGAACAGTCTGTAATTCGGGATAAGGCATCTGCATTTTGGTGTAGCTTTCCTGCTCGATGTTCTACCCTGAAGTCAAAAGCTTGCAGGGCCATGTACCACCTAGTTAGTCGTGCATTGTGGTTTTTCATCTGTTGGAGCCACTTCAAGGGTGCGTGGTCTGTGATTAGTAGGAATTTTCGCCCTGTAAGATAGAACCGGAGTGCTTCTATTGCCCATTTAATGGCAAGACACTCTTTCTCAATGGTGGCGTAGTTGCGCTCCGCCAGGGATAAGTTTTTACTAGGGAACATTACAGGGTGCTCCTCTCCTTCATGCTTCTGGGATAAGACCGCACCTAAACCTGCTTCTGAGGCATCGGTTTGTACAATGAAGGGCTGCGTGAAGTCCACTCCACATAATACCGGGGGCTTTTCAGCTGGCTTTCCAGTCTGTTTTCATGGGCTCCCAAACAGAGGGCCAGGGACCACCATTACCATCCCCTCTGCCTTTTGCCCAAGGCCTTTCTCTAACCCTTTCCTAAATTGGGGCAAGTCTCTTCCTAATACCAGGTCGTGGGGAAGTTTTGGTACCACAGCCACAGGAATTCTTTTCTGTGCCCCTAACCCTTTTATCTCCACTGTATACACGGGGTAACAAGAGGCAGCCCCGTGGATGCAGCGAATCTGGACATGACCTTCTGGTCTCCTCTGGACATACTCAGTCTGAGCCTCAATTGCCCGCCAAAGCTTCTGGGATACCATGCTCTGGTCAGCCCCAGAGTCAAGCAAAGCATTGGTAGTGATCCCCTGTATATTAACACTTAGGAGAAATCCCTCTCCTAGAGGTTTCGCACTCGTACTAACCAACCCAGTGCGAGCCTTGCATCCTCTCTGTAGGTGTCCGATCTCCCCACAACGATAGCACTTCTTTCCAGCCCACTTTCCCTGCTGAGCAGGCACATAAGTTCTCACAAATTCAGTTTTATTTCCCTGCTTCCTTTCTGATGAACCAAAACTGGCCTCGTCCTTCACTTTTGGAGCGCCCCCTCTGGGCTGACGCGCTAATTCAGCTTCCATGTAGTGCTCGGTCAAAAGGGTTGCCTCCCCTGTGCTCTGGCAGTTTTGTTGAATCAGAAATGATTGTATCTCCTTTGGCACTGCAGCCATAAACTGCTCCAATACTATCATATCTAGTACCATATCCACAGTTGTTTCCTCCGGGGCCAGCCACTTCAATGCTAGACCACAAATCCTCTGGCTTAATGCCTTAGGGGTTTCTCTGGCCTTAAGGGCCGTGGCTCTGAACATACATAGTCTTGAAGGACTAGAAAAAGGGACTGTTACTTCTGGAGAGAGATCTGCAACTGTGAGTATATACTTCTGGTAATTTTCTAAAAGGAATTCTTTGTATTAAAGCTAATTAATCTGTGAACCCACTATTTTTTGTTAAATCAGTCAGGGCCTAGTAGCAGCAGTTTAAGTTTAATTATAAAACACAGAGGAGAACTTTCAGGTTACATTTCATACCCAGCAGAGAGCTTGTAGTTTAAATTTAATAGTCACTCAGGGCCTAGCATCAGCAAAGTACTTTTAGCTTAAATTTAAAACACAGAAGAGAGCTTTCTGGTTACATTTGGAACCCAGCAGAGAGCTTGTAGTCTAAATTTAATAGTCACTCAGAGCCTAGCATCAGCAAAGTACTTTTAGCTTAAATTTAAAACACAGAAGAGAGCTTTCTGGTTAAACTTAGAACCCAGCAGAGAGCTTGTAGTTTAAATTTCATAAGAAGTTAGAGCCTAGCAGCAGCTAAGAGCTATAATTTAAATCAAATCAGAATATAGCTTACCTCAGCAGCACAAGACAGGGTACTGTGTAGCAGCCCTCTTTTAATAAGTGTTATTTCCCTCCCCACACCCACCCACCCCTGGGATAATCGTAGCTTTATAGGTACTTACACATCTTAAAAGACAGGAGGTGCTCTCAGGTGAAGCTCATTACCCAAATCAGTCATACACTAAGGACCTGAGATTAGTTAGGCTTCAGGTGAACAAAGTATATTACACGTATTAGGTACAGTTTTATTAGTATAAATATCCATAGCAACCCTTAGTAAGTAAAGAACTTAGATCTAAACACAAACTTAAAACTAAGATGCAGACAGCAGTCCAGCAGCGGGATGGGGGCTTTCCATTCGTTTGCATTGAGTGTCACATGTATGATTTTCTCCCAGTTGGTGAGAGGTCTTACGTGTGCACTAGGTGCAAGGAGCTCTTTGCTCTCAGGGAACGAGTCCGTTCTCTAGAGGCTAAAGTAGCTGACTTGGAAAGCATAAGACAGACAGAGAGGTACATAGACGAGACCTACAGGGATATAGTCCTGAAGTCCCACCTCCAGTCTGGCAGCATCCCTGTTGCCATGGAGGAGAGAGGTCACGTGACAGGAGAGCATCACCCTGGTGTGGCAGGAAGTGATCCTGTAACTAGGACCTGTCCTCCAGGTGATGTAAAACCCTCTCGCACCGAGGAAGTTTCTCCAGGGCCATGTGCCCATGAGGGAAGGGTTAGGACAGCTGTTATAGTTGGTGATTCGATCATTAGGCATGTAGATAGCTAGGTGGCTGGTGGACGTGAGGATCGCCTGGTAACATGCCTGCCTGGTGCGAAGGTAGAGGACCTCACGCGCCACCTAGATAAGGTCTTAGATAGCGCTGGGGAGGAGTCTGCTATCTTGGTACATGTTGGTACCAATGACATAGGAAAATGTGGTAGGGAGGATCTGGAGGCTAAATTTAGGCTTTTAGGTAGGAAGTTGAAATCCAGAACTTCCAGGGTAGCGTTCTCAGAAATGCTTCCTGTTCCACGCGCAGGACCCAAAAGGCAGGCAGAGCTCTGGAGTCTCAATGCGTGGATGAGACAATGGTGCAGAGATGAGGGTTTTGGATTTGTTAGGAACTGGGGAACATTCTGGGGAGAGGAGGGGCTCTTCCGAAGGGATGGGCTTCACCTTAACCAGGATGGAACCAGGTTGCTGGCATTAACCTTTAAAAAGGAGATAGAGCAGCTTTTTAACTAGATATTAGGGGAAAGCCGACAGTCGCCCAAGAGCGGATGGTTCGGAAGAATGTATCTTTGAAGGATACTCTCAAAAAGCAGAGAGGTTCCACAAAAGAGTAAAGTAGCCCAAATGCCCTCAAGTATGGAGCAGACTGAGCTTAAAGATCCAAAATTACCCATGTCTAACAATAGCCAAATTAATATGAATAAAATACATTCTCTAAAATGTTTGTATGCAAATGCTAGAAGTCTAAAAAATAAGATGGGAGAGTTAGAATATATAGCACTAAATGAAAGGTTAGATAAGATTGGAATATCAGAGACATGGTGGAAGGAGGACAACCAGTGGGACACTGTGATACCTGGGTACAAACTATATCGTAATGATAGAGCTGATCAAATTGGTGGAGGGGTTGCTCTCTATGTTAGAGAAGGCACTGAGTCAGAAAGGATTAAAGTTTTGCAGGAAACAAAATCTGATGTAGAATCTATATGGATTGAAATTCCATGTAAAAGGGGGAAGGCAATGGCAGTGGGGGTGTACTATCAAGCGCCTGGCCAGAATGACCAAATGGTTGATGAAATGCTCAAAGAAATCAAGGAAGCTAACAAAGGTTACAGTGCAGTAATAATAATGGGTGATTTCAACTACCCTGGTATCGACTGGGTCAGTGTCACGTCAGGACATGCTAAGGAGATAAAGTTCCTAGATGAAATAAATGACTGCTTCTTGGAGCAGCTGGTTCATGAACCGACCAGAGGGGAAGCCATATTAGACCTAGTCCTTAGTGGAACACCAGATCTAGTGCAAGAGATAAGGTTAATGGGGCCACTTGGCAATAGTGATCATAGCATGATCGCCTTTGATTTAATTAGTGGAGGAGGGAAAGTAAGGAAATCCACAATACTACCTTTTAACTTTCGAAAGGGAGACTATGATAAAATGAGGAAAACAGTTAAGAAAAAACTAAAAGGAGCAGTTGCAAAGGTTAAAGACGTACATCAGGCTTGGCTGTTGTTGAAAAATACTATCTTGGAAGCCCAGACCAGCTGTATTCCACGCTTTAAGAAAAGTGGAAGGAAGTCCAAAAAACTGCCAGCATGGTTTAAAGGTGAGGTCAGAGAGGCTGTTGTTGCCAAAAAAGCATCTTTCAGGAAATGGAAAAAAGATCCAAATGACGAAACCTGGAAAAAGCACAAGCACTGGCAAGTCAAATGCAAGGCATTGATAAGGCAGGCAAAGGGAGAATTTGAGAAGAAGCTTGCTGCGGAAGCAAAAACGCGAAGTAAAGACCTTTTCAAGTACATTCGTAGCAAAAAACCTGTGAGAGAGTCAGTTGGTCCATTAGATGATAAAGGGGTTAAAGGAGCACTAAGAGGCGACAAGGCGATAGCGGAGAGATTGAATGGATTCTTTGCTTCGGTCTTTACTGAGGAAGATGTAGGGATGTTACCCATGACTGAAGTGGTAATTAAAGGTGCGGAAAAATTGAAGGAAATATCGATACATCGGGAAGATGTATTACAACTATTAGATAAACTGAAGAGTAGCAAATCACCTGGGCCGGATGGTATACATCCAAGGGTGTTGAAAGAACTGAAATATGAGATTGCAGACCTGCTATTAGTAATCTGTGAACTATCATTAAAATCATCTCTAATACCTGAAGATTGGAGGATCGCGAATGTAACACCAATTTTTAAAAAGGGTTCCAGGGGTGATCCGGGAAACTACAGACCGGTGAGCCTGACATCAGTACCGGGAAAAATGGTAGAAACCATCATAAAAAATAAAATTACTCAGCATGTAGATAGTCATGACCTAACGGGAGACAGCCAACATGGCTTTAGACAAGGAAGATCTTGTCTTACTAATCTGTTATGTTTTTTTGAAGGAGTGAATAATCAGGTGGACAAAGGTGAGTCGGTTGATATTGTGTATCTGGACTTTCAGAAAGCCTTTGACAAGGTCCCTCATCAGAGACTTTTGGCAAAACTAAAGAGTCATGGGATAGGAGGCAGTGCACTATTGTGGATCAGGAACTGGTTAAAAGATAGAAAGCAGAGGGTAAGGCTAAATGGTCAATTTTCCCAATGGAGAAAGGTGAATAGTGTTGTACCCCAGGGATCTGTGCTGGATGGTTACACGATGTAAGGTTCCACATTAGGAACCACCACCCAGGAAAAAGATTTAGGCATCATTGTGGATACCATGTTAAAACCCTCGGCCCAGTGTGCAGCAGCGGCCAAGAGAGCAAATAGAATGCTAGGTATCATAAGGAAAGCAATGGAAAATAAAACAAAAGATATTATAATGCCTCTATATCGTTCCATAGTGAGACCGCACCTTGAATATTGTGTGCAGTTCTGGTCGCCGTATCTTAAAAAGGATATAGCGATTTTAGAAAAGGTTCAGAGAAGAGCCACCAAAATGGTATAGGGGATGGAAGGATACTCCTATGAAGAAAGGCTAAAAAGGTTAGGGCTCTGGAAAAGAGACGGCTGAGGGGAGATATGATAGAAGTCTATAAATTAATGAACGGAGTGGAACGGGTAAACGTAGACCGATTGTTTACCTTATCAGAATATAGAAAGACTAGGGGACATGCAATGAAGCTACAGGGTAAACTATTTAAGACTAATAAAAGAAAATATTTTTTAACTCAACGTGTAATCAAACTCTGGAATTTGTTACCGGAGGATGTAGTAAAGGCTGTTAGTGTAGCTGGGTTTAAAAAAGGTTTGGACAAGTTCCTGGAGGAAAGGTCCATAAACCATTATTAAGAAGGGACCCAGGATATCAATGCTTGAACCAATACAAGCATTGTGGAACCTGTGTCCCTTGGGGAAACTGCTAGGTACGTATGACCTAGATTGGCCACTGTTGGAAACAGAATACTGGGCTTGATGGACCTTGGTCTGACCCAGTATGGCATATCTTATGTTCTTATGTTCTTACACTGATACACGCTTTTTATCAACCCCAAATGGTCTCTAATTGCCATTTTTACCATATTATAGTCCAGTGCCTATATGCGGCCATTGCTTCCCCTTTTAAGGAGGTTGCTAATCACACTGCCCATTGGTAGCTGGCCATCCCACAGCTTGTGCTACTCTTTCAAACGATTCTAAAAAGTCATCTATATCGTCCTCAGATGAAAGTTTGCCAAAGATAAAGGCCCCACTTGTGGATGGGTCTACCAGATTGCCCATTTGAGGTATTGATGGTCCTGCTGGTACCGGCTCTCCTCAACTTTCTTGTCTTTGGGATGCAATCAGGGCTGCCACTAAGTCCAAGCCAGGTTTCTGCTGCTCCTTTATAGCTGCAGCTGCATTGTCCTGTGCTTGCTGTGCCAACTCTTGCTGGCGCTGAAATTGCGTGGTCATCCATTGAATCAACTCCTTGGGATCCATCTTCAGGGATACCTGAAAGAGAGAACAAAACACCAAGGGCGGCACCACTCAACAGCCTCCTTGTCCCCCTTTCCTCCAAAAGCATTCACTTTTTTTTTTTTTTTTTTAAATCCGAGCCAACCCCCGCCTTGGTACCCTTTACCTGGCTCAGTTGTTGACTGTTGCTTCAAAAGGGGTGTCTTTGTGATGCTCAAAACTGGACGGCTCCATCGTCTGGCCGACTCTACTTGCGAATTCCACGAGAAGCTTCCAGCAGCTGTCTGTGCTATGCACCTTGTTGCTGTATATCCTTGTATATCCTGAATGGAAAAGTCCTGCCAACTACGCCACTGTCAAAAACCCATGCCACTCGCCTCTAGTTTTAGTGGGGCGTGGTTATTGAAGGCACCTTCTCCTATCAGCCTTAGCAGCCTATTTCCTTGTGGTGTCTTCTGGGAAGTGTAGTACTGCTAAGATGTGTTTGAGCTTCAGGTAAAAGGTTGTAGTTAAGGCCACTGAGGTAAGGCATATAACAGAAAATTTATTTCGCACAAAAAGATTCAAAGTACTATATACAGGATTATTTCTGTAGGATTTGCTTAAGGTACAGCAGATGGTTGGCAAAGTAAAAAAAGAACCCAAAAATGGCTTATTTTAAGTCTTCTTACTTTCAGAAGCACAGCCTTTGATAGCAAGGCTGCCACCTTGCTTTTAGTCCTTGCTAATTACAGCACAAAGTCCAAATAAGCTTAATGTCCTGTGGCAGTTTGGCTTCCATCAGCCTTAATTCCTTCTAGGCTGCATTTCAGGTACAACAGAACTCAAAACATTCAGACTGCCATCAAAAACTCTCAAAAGGCTTGTCACATAAGAGAGGAGCAAAGAAAAACTCTTCTAGCAGATAAATTGGCTTCTTACCGTTTCACAGTTCAAACCACAGGTGGATAATAAGCATGAATCACAGCTTCCTGCTCATCCTTAGATTTCAGTAAACTTCCCTTTAAAACATATGGGAAATTACCCCCACACTGCCTGTTTCTTATGGTCACCTTTTCAGGGAGGATAATTCTTTCAGGGCTGGCTCTTCCTTAGGACTCCATGTCTAAAGCTTGGCACAGAGAGCAATCCATAAGGATGTCTTCTTCCCCCAACTATGACACTGGCTCTTCCAGCTGCATGGGTTCTGACTCACCCACCCGGTCAGACTGCTCAGCTGACAACCTCTCCGATGCTCTGATAGCTTCTCCACTTCCTGGCTCCAATCCCTGCTGCCAATTTGTTGCAGGGAATTCAGCCCTCTCAGCCCTTGGTAGCTCGGCTCTTCTGTATGAGTCAGCACCTTCTCTGCCTTCTCCTCCCTCTCCTCCTTTTTTCCTTCCTTTCTCCTTCTGCTCCTTCTGCCCCTTCTGCCCATCTGTATACTAAACGCATAAGCGCTTAGTATTCACGTTAGGACCCAAGTTCTGACTCCACTATTTCTTCAGATAAGCATTTTTTGCTATTATTTAAACAGTTAACACGAGTCATGAATATTTAAACCATTGAATGAAATCAGGAGAGTGATTTATTATAAAGGGAAATTACAGGTCCTTGATGCAACTAAGGGGATTGGCGTTTAGAGGTTTTAGCCTCATATGATTCCTTCCCGATTTAGTCTGAGACCTGTTCCCTAATCAACATAGTGTTTTTGGTAACGTGAGTGAGTGGAGAAATTTTTGTATTAGGATTGGCATTTCAATTGCTCTAACAAACCCGATTGGTGATACATCATCTGTATACTCTAGCATAGGCTTATACCTCCAGGGTTCTAGCCCCACCTTCTTCCTTCCCAGGTGTTGGCAATCCCCCTGATTTCTGGTATTTGAGTAATCAGGGAACTTGTTGAAGTAAGGGTTTTGGATCTCGTGCCTGTAATCTCTCTCTCTTACTCTATCAGCCACTGCATAAAACCTGTTCCAGCTGGGGTTTTTCTGGTTCTTAAGTGTGGCTGTGGCTTTCTCACCCTGGACTCAAAAAAGGGGACCCTTTACTAGGGTGAATTCTTTACGTTTCTCACCTCCCCCATGCTCAGGATAGATGCCCTTGCCACAGTACGTATGACCTAGATTGGCCACTGTTGGAAACAGGATACTGGGCTTGATGGACCTTGGTCTGACCCAGTATGGCATATCTTAAGTTCTTATGTTACTAAAAGCCATGGGAAGAGATAAGTGCACCAAGGGACTGGATGTAGAGAGAGAAAAGGAGCAGACCCAAGACAGATCCTTGGGGTACACCAACAGGGAGCGGGGTAGCAGAGGAGGAGGAGCCACCAGAACACACACTGAAAGAGCAATGGGAGAGATAGGAGGAGAACCAGGATAGTACAGAGCCCCTAAAACCAAGCGAAGATAGGGTATCGAGGAGAAGGTTGTGGTCAACATTGTCAAAAGCAGCAGAGAGGTCAAGAAGGATGAGGACAGAGTAAAGGCCCTTGGATTTTGCCAGGAACAAGTCACTGGAGACTTTGGCAAGAGCTGTTTCAGTAGAGTGTAAAGGATGAAAGTCAGACTGTAGGGGATCCAGAAGGGCATTAGTGGAGAGTCGGTCGAGACAGCGCCGCTGAACCACACGTTGAAGTAGTTTAGAAGTGAAGGGAAGGAGAGAGATAGGTCGATAATTAGAAGGACATGTGGGATCAAGGGAGGGTTTCTTGAGGAGAAGTGTGACCACAGCATGCTTGAAGTCTGCAGGGACTGTTGCAGTGGAGAGTGATAGGTTGAGAATATGAGAGATGGAAGGGACAACGGTGGAGGAGATGGTGCTTAGGAGATGGATGGGGATAGGATCAGAGGAGCAGGTGGTGAGTTTGGAGGAAGAAAGAAGGTGTGCAGTTTCCTCTTCAGAGATCACAGGAAAGGAAGAGAGGGTAGCAGAGGTGGGGGGGGGGGGAGTGAAGAGGAGGAGGAGGGGAAGTAGATGGCTTTGTGGGGAATTGGAGGGTGATCTTTTGGATTTTTCATGGAAATAGTCAGTCAGGGTTTGGACAGAAATGGAGGGAGGGATCAGAGGCGGAGGCACTTTGAGAAGAGAGCTGAGAGTAGTAAAGAGACAGCGAGGATCAGAGGCAAGAGAGTTAGTCAGATGGACATAGTAGTCTTGTTTGGCAAGAGTTATGGCTGACTGGAAAGAGACAGGCGTGAATTTGAAGTGTAGAAAATCTGCAGGGGAGTGGTATTTGAGTCAAGCACGCTCAGCAATACAGGCACAGGAACGTAGATAGCGGGTAGTGAGTGAAAGCCAGGGCTGGGGTGCAGAACGTCTCACAGGACGTGGCATGGGCGGAACGAGAGTATCCAGAGCTAAGGAGAGTGCAGCATTATAAGAAGTTACTGCCTCGTCAACAGACTTAGATGACATAGTGGAAGAAAGAGATGAAGAAATAGTGGAAGAGAGAGCCAAGGGATCAATAGCATGAAGATTTCTAAATAGGTTGGAGGAGACAGGACGAGGCTGAGGCAGCGGGTGATGAAGATTAAAGCTTAAAAGGTGATGGTCAGATAAGGGAAGAACTGAGCTACAGAAGTTCGAGGGTAAGCAACTAGTTCATAAGGAGTACCAGTGCAAATCAAACCCTGGTCTCTTAGGTATAAGGCTGTTGCTGTAACCACTAGGCTTCTCCTCCACTCTGTTTTACTTTTAATGGATCGTTATTTGCAGTCAACAGTGAAGTCACATAGGTGCATGTGGTGTGCATGTTTTATAAAGTTTGCTCACGCTCCCAGATAGGTACAGAAACTTTCATCTGTTTTGAGGCAAGCACAGAAGAGAAATGGTTAGTCCCAGCAGTGTAGCTTAGGAATCCTGCTGGAGGAGTACACGATGCCTCTGATGATAGTTTTGTTTCATTACCACTCTGCTCCAGGGTTTATTAGCTATATGGTCTCACCTCAATTTTTATGAACTTATATGCATGTCTAATTTTTTCTTTTCTTTGTTCTCGTACTTAACCTTTGATTATATTTGGATTTTTGTTTATGTTTCCAATATTTCTGTAATTGTGCTTTGCATTGAAATATTGAAATGTAAAAATTTAAAAAAAAAAACCTTCGCTTCCTGGATTTTTTCAAATTTCCCTTTAAATATCCTGCTCATAAGGTCATGGATGCAGTGGTCTGGTCTTGAAACGTGCACCCCCACAGAGGTATCACCTTGGTTTACTGTGAGGTGCCTGATTTACATGTCTATGTGAGTTGATTCTTGTCTTGAACGTCTGGTCTGTCTCACCAGTGTAGAATCCCTCTTAACATTTCTCCATTGAATTATAAATACTATAATACTGGAAGAGCATGAGTCGCATCCCTTTATGCTGAATGTCTGTCACTACTGGAGTCCTGTGAAAAGTGCTGGCACAGTCTGCAGCATAGTATATTGCAGGGAGAGATGCCATTATCTCCTTTGTGAACTTCTTTCCGAATTATTAATTTTTGCTTCAGATTATATGGTTGTCAGAAGGTCAGTACCAATGAAAGGAATGTCTCTTTCAGGGAGTAACTTTCAAAAAGACATACTGTATATGTAAAATCTACAGGAGTTTTATACCCATAAACAATGCATCAATTTTCAAATGGAAAATTTTCTCCTTGAAAATCAACATAAAGGGTCCTTGAGAGCATGAGCTGGGGAATGTCTGTCTAAGTAGATCTCTGCTGGCTCTTGCCATACTTGTCTGACAAGGTATGTTAGGCTGGTGTGGGAGAGGGACATCTTGTTAGGTATGTATGTAGAACTGTATTGAAGAACAGAAGAAATGTCATAGTGGGTCAAATCAAGGTCCATCAAGCCAAGTATCCTGTTTCCAACAGTGGCCAATCCAGGTCACAAGTACTTGGTAGGTTCCTGAAAAGGTACACAGGTTCCACAATGCTTGTCCCAGGGGTAAGCACTGGATTTCCCAGGTCCTCTTTAATAATAGTTTATGGACCTTTTTTCCAGGAACTTGTCCAAATCTTTTTTAAACCTAGCTACACTAATAGTTTTTATCACATCCTCTGGTAATGAAGTACAGTTTGATTATGTGCTGCATAAAAAATATTTTCTCTTGTAAGTCTTAGCTAGGCATTGAGGGATAGCCTAGTGGTTAATGCAACAACTGAGAACCCAAAAGATTGGGGTTCAATTCTTACTGGCACTCCTTGTGGCCTTGGGCAGGACACTTCACCCTCTGTTGTTTTGTGATAAAAGGCCTGTCAATCTACTTCCAGTCATAACTTGCCAAGAAAACCCGGGGGCTGCTGGATCACCAGGAGTCAGCATTGACTTGAAGGTACTTAGCCTGAAACTCTTAGCGTGAAACTTTGGCACTGCGAGGCTGTTTGACTTCTGCCCCTTCCGACACCTGATGCTAGTTAGTTCCACTAAATGACCCAATGCTAGCTGGCTAGCATCAGGGCATTCTGGGGGTGAAGCAGAAGTGGAACCAAGGGATAACTGGCTAGCAGTGATATTCAGCTGCTAGCTGGTTATCCCAAAGCTGCAGTGCTATCCGACTGATGCTGGTATTAAATATCTAGGGTCATAGTTGAGAGGTGACAGCTAGCCACTTTACTGGCTGCTGCCGCTGAATTTCCACCTACAAAAACACTACAGTGAATACATATTACCATCAAGAACTGTGCCTTCTTATATGCTTATTGAACCTAATATATTTCCTAATCTATACTGCTTATCTTAATTGCCAACATTTCTCCAGTCTGAATTCATTGTTTGAATACTCACTTCTTGTCACTGTCTCAATACCTCTAGACTATCAACTTACCTTTGAATATGCTACACATGTTCTATAAAACAGATGTCTACAAACAATCCTACAGGACTATTCAGTACAGAAAAGTAACAGAAAAACCTCATGAGAATTATGGCAGTGAATTAAAGTAAAGTTTTGTCAGACCTCTTTCTGTATAGATCAAATATTTTGTTTGACCACTACAAGGTAGTCCATTTTACTTTATTAATTCCCCAAAAAATTAATTTTAGAAATATTTAAATTAACAGCCAATCATTTCCATGAAAAACAATATTATAACATAATTCAAGCCATTTCATGGAAATGTTTGGCTGTTAAATACTTTAAGGAGCACGTTTACTAAAATGCAGCAAGTTGCATGGGGATGACGTGTGAATAGCATGCTTTCTTATTGCGGTGCAGCCTATAAACTGCAGTAGACACAAGGGGCGTGCCTGCAGGAGGCTACTAATGCCACATTAGTCATGTCACTAGTGTGGCACATTGGCACCACCTTGTGCATTAGTACAGCTTCCTACCACATGCTTGTCCACTTTACTGGGTGCCACATAAGGTGCTCACCAATATGGCAGGTCCATCTGCTCCCACCTGTCCTTCCTTCCACCAACTTCAAATTGACTTTCCTTGGTGCTGTAGAACATAGAAACATAGAATATTGACGACAGAAAAAGACCACATGGCCTATCTAGCCTGCCCTTCCATATCAACAACTACAACAGTCCCCTTTTTTCTTTTAGAGATCCTCTGTGTTTGTCCCATGCTTTTTTGGACAGTAAAGAGGACAGACAGGAGAAGCAAAGGAGTGGAGGAGTAGCCTAGTGGTTAGAGCACTGTCTTGTTAATTAAGAGATCAGGGTTTGATTCCACTAGCATGCCATATGGCCTTGGGCAAGTCACTGAGCTCTCCATTCCTTCAGAAGAAAGACCTAGTAATCTACTTCCAGTATTGCTGCCAAGAAAACCCAAGTGCTTCTGGGTTGCCAGGAGTCAGCACTGATTAAAGGGCATATATTGCATGGGGTTGGGCCCCCAGGTAAGTGAGACATTAATACCTTTATGGAAATTGGTAAAAGGGATAACATATAGAAAGCGGTATGTAGAAATGCCTGTAGCATGGGAAATACGATCCCAGATGTTGAAGCTTTAATGGGAGTGGCTGACTTGGATTTAGTGGCAGTTACAGAAACATGGTTCACAGAAAACCATGACTTGGATGTAACTATACCAGGCTATACTTTATTCAGAAAGGACAGGGTAGGAAGAAGGGGAGGAGGAGTGGCACTATATGTAAAAAATAATATTAAAGCTTTGGAATTACAGAGCTTAAAAGGGAGAGAAGAGGCACTGTGAGTTAAACTAGAAAGAGGGAAAGAGAAATCTATGTGCATTGGCGTGATATACAGACCTCGCTCACAAGAGGAAGAGATGGATGGAGAGTTAATTGAAGACATACGCAGCATTGCTAGTAATGGGGAAGTGCTACTGATAGAGGATTTCAATATTCTAGATGTTGATTGGCACATTCCTGCTGCAGTATCATCTAGAAGTAAGGAGATCCTGGATTCTCTACAGGGAGAACTATTCAGGGAATTGGTAACAGAAGTGGCCATACTGGACTTGGTGCTTACCCATGGTGAAAGTGTTTCTGATGTTATAGAGGGAGATCATTTTGCATCCATTGATCACCAGATGGTGTGGTTCAGTATTTAATACTAGGGCTGTTAAAATCCATTCAAAAGTGAGGGTCTTAGACTTTAGGAAAACTAACTTTGCTAAGATGGACCAATACCTCAGGGAGTCATTAGCAGAATGGGAACAGCCGGCGGATGTAGAAAAATAATGGGCAAAACTGAAAGGGGATATTTTAAGGGCAACCAACCTTTTTGTTAAAATGGTAAGTAAAGGTAAAAAGAAAAGGAGACCGATATGGTTTTCGTAAAAAGTAGTTGAAAAGATGAAGAAAAAGAGGGAGGCCTTCACGAAATACTCAGAGAGAGGAAGACAGGCATCTATATTTGGAAAAACTTAGAGAAGCTAGCAAAGTAGTCAGGAAAGCAAAGATTCAAAAAGAGGAGGAAATAGACAAAGCAATAAAATGGGTGAATAAGACATTTTTCAGATATATTAGTAAGAAGAGGAAGGGCAAAAGTGGTATTGTCGGACTCAAGGGTGAAGGGGAGGAATATGTAGAAGCTGATGAGGATAAAGCAGAATTGCTTAATACATATTTCTCTTCTGTGTTCACAGATGAAGAACCAGGAACAGGACCTAAGAAAACACCCACAAACAGGAAGAGAAGCAAGGGGCATCTTGAAGAATCTTCAGAAGACTGTGTTCATGAGAAACTAGCTAAACTTAAAGTAGACAAAGTGATGGGACCAGATGGGATTCACCCTAGAATACTGAGGGAACTTGGGGATGTTCTAGCAGCTCTACTGACTGACCTTTTCAATGCCTCATTAGAGTCGGGAGTGGTGCCAAAGGCTGAAGAGACGCTCATGTGGTGCCTTTACACAAAAGCGGAAGTAAGGATGTGGTTGAAAATTACAGGCCGGTTAGCTTAACTTTGGTGGTGAGTAAATTATTTGAAATGCTGCTGAAAGAGAATATAGTGAGGTTTCTGGAGTCCAGTGGATTACCAGATCCGAGGCAGCATGGATTCACCAGAGGCAGGTCTTGTCAGACAAATCTGATTGATTTTTTTGTCTGGGTGACCAGGGAGTTGGACCAAGGGAGAGCCCTAGATGTGGTGTATTTAGATTTCAGTAAGTCCTTTGACACTGTTCCATACAGGCGACTTTTAAACAAACTGAGCACCCTAAGAATCGACCCGAAAGTTACTGCTTAGGTTAGAATTTGGTTGAGTGGGAGGCGACAAAGGGTACATGTATATGGAGCTCACTTTGAGGAGAAGGAAGTTACCAGTGGTGTGCCCCAGGGATTTGTCATTGGTCTGATTCTTTTTAACATCTTTGTTAGTGATATAGCGTAAGGGCTGTCAGGTAAGGTTTGCCTCTTTGTGGATGATACCAAAATCTGCAATAGAGTAGATACCCAGGAAGGTATAGATAACATGAGGAGGAATCTAGCTAAGCTTGAATAATGGTCTAGAATTTGGCAGCTGAGATTTAGGGGCTTGTTTACAAAGCCGCGGTAGTGGTTCGCGATCGCGATCGCAGCCGCGGCCCCATTGAAATCAATGGGGCCGCGGCTCCGATTACGATCGCAAACCGCTACCGCGGCTTTGTAAACAAGCCCCTTAATGTTAAAAAATGCAATGTCATGCATGTGGGCTGCAGCAATCCAAGGGAGTGATATAGTATAGTCCACAAAAGAAGAGTACGATTGTGTCTGATGAGCTTAAAGTAGCTAAGCAGGTAGAAAAGGCAATGGTGAAAGCTAGAAGGATGCTTGGGTGCATAGGAAGAGGAATGGCCAGTAGAAGAAAGGAGGTGATAATGCCTCTGTATAAGTCTTTGGTGCAAACTCATTTGGAATATTGTGTGCAATTCTGGAGACTGCGCCTTCAAAAGGATATAAACAGGATGGAGTCAGTACAGAAGTTGGCTACTAAAGTGGTTAGTGGTCTTCATTATACAACATATGAAGACAGATTTAAGGAAAGGCAGGATAGAGGTGATATGACTGAGACGTTTAAATACCTCCATGACATAAATGCACAGAGGGAGAGCCTTTTTCGATTAAAAGCAAGTTCTGCTATGAATGGACGTGGGATGAGGGTGAAAGGGGATAGATTCAGGAGTGATATGCGGAACTATTTCTTTATGGAAAGAGTGGTGGATCCGTGGAATAGTCTCTGAGTGGAGGTGCTAGAGATGAGGACGGTATCTGAATTCAAGAAAGCATGGGTCAAACATAGAGAATCTCTGGGGGAACAAAGGGGACTGTTGTAGTTGTTGATATGGAAGGACAGACTAGATAGGCCATGTAGTCTTTTTCTGTCGTCATTTTTCTATTTTTCTATGTTTCTATATTAGAAAATTGTGGTCAGCATTATTGACACCCATGCATTTTAGATATGTTGTGTAGAATATCTTGAAAAATAATAGGAAATATTTCAACTGTATGTCATCATAATATTTTAATAGTATGTTTAAAGGCATACAACAAAAAAAGATGTCTATGCAACTCAGACGTAGCAATTTCTGAGAAAAAAAAAACAAAATATGACTTGGACAGGCTTAATGGTACCCTTCACTAATATTTGGTTGCAGAATCCTTGGCAGTGATGACAGTTGCCAAACATTTCTTGTAGCCTAGACCTGCACAATCTCTTTGCACCTCCCCCTACCATCAGGAATGCCAGCAGAGGACCCAGTGCAGCTTAGAGGGAACACTGGTGCAGGTATTGGTAATCTCCTCAAAAATCTCTTTTCAGCTTGCCATGTGAACTATGGGCGATCCAAGAATGACTTTTTTGTTCCTCTCCATTAGTTCTACTGCTGCTCCTAAATCTCTCAGGATCAACCAACTTACTTTCTCTCTATCATCATATACTTACTTATCCCTCCCAAAAAAATAGGGGTAAAGGACCGCCTCTCTTATCTTGTATGTATCTGTACAGAGCTGCATATGCTTGGTAGTGCTTTAGAAAAATGATAAGTAGTAGTGATACTATTAGGGACGCTCTCTGCCACCATCTGCTGATGTGTCCTATCTCTCTTTGAGTTCATTTTCTCTATGCCAGTGCTTCTCAGTCCTCTCCTGGAGGTACACCTAGCCAGTCAGGGTTCAGAACTACTGCAATGAATATGCTTGAGATAAATCTGCATATATTTGAAACCCCCAATATATGACTGAGAAGAATTATTCTAGGCAGTCTTTTCTGGCTCTGGATGGAGCCAGAGAGGCTGGGAAAGTTCTAAAACTCACTTCTCTTTGCTTTTCAGGCAGGTGCAGTGCTGCCCGTCTATCTCAGAGCCCTCTCTCTGCTATTTGTCTCTGATTAGTGACTAACAGTGCAATTTCACCTAACTCTGGAGCCAAAGAGGCTGAGAGCCTTTTAAAACAGATACAGTTCTGCCTGTTTGTTTCTCAGAACACTCTCAGGGGTACGTTTACTAAACTGCAGTAAAGTTACCAGTGGTAAGTGCAGCATTAAGGTGCCCGAACCCATATAAGGCAGAGGGCAGGAAGGGGGCGTTCCAGCATAAAGGGAGCAAAGGGCTGTTTAACGTGCGTTAAAGTGCACCTTGGCTGTTTAACACATGTTAAGAGGACAATGCACGTTAAGGTGACAAACAGGGCATGTTAAAGCTGACAAGGCACCCTAAGGGCTTTAAGGTGCCTTAAGTCAAGGCGCCTTAAGGGCTGTAAGGTGCCACAACCTAAGGTGCCTTAACTTAGGGCACCTTAAAGCCCTTAGGGCGCTTTAGAACCCTTAGGGCGCCTTGAATTAAGGTGCTTTAACATAAGGTGCCTTGGGTTAAGACGCTTTAGGTTAAGGTGCCCTAAGGGCTTTAAGGTGCCTTAGGTTAAGGCACCTTAAAGCCTTTAGGGCACCTTAACATAAGGCATAGTGGTTTCGATGTGACATTTGGGGTACCTGCTGGGTATGTGTCTCCTGGATGGGACACTGTGCAACAGAGACTACTTGCCATGTTTGACCTTGGTCAGATGCTTTTTTGCTGATTTCCAATTTCTGTGTTCCTATGTACCACCTAGGCGACAGCCTAGTCCACCCTATGCCCCAGATGCCCCCACTGCATGTCCCTCCTGTAGCCCCCCTTTGCCCCATTTGCACCATAATCATAGTGCCCTTTCCTACTTGGACACTATGCTGTTGCTGCAAAAGGAGCACGACTATCACTTTCTTGGGCTCCCTGTCTGTGTTGTACATTGTTGACTCTGAAACTGTCTCTCCTGCAAAAGTGCATTTACGACAGGTTTTCACTGGCGGTAAAGTCCTGGTGTTAATGTTCCATAGTTAGTGTAGCAGGGGCTTCTCTCCGCCCATTGACCCCTTCTCTCTGCCTTCTGTCCACCCTCTGGGACATTAACCGCTGCCGGTAACATTATCATGCGTTAACATTACCAATGCTACATTACCGCACTTTATTAAACATACCCCTCAATCTTTGAGTGATTTCTGTATTTTTCTACAGCCTTTTCACTTCACTATTTTAATTTCTGAAGCAGAAAATTAGAATCACCTTCTCTATCTGAATGCAGAAGGCAGAATGTTACTGGACACTCACTTTTTTAGTCAGATGCTGATAATATCAGCAACAGGACTTGGGAGAAGGAAGGCAGGGATAGACTTGTCTGGATGCTTGTCAAAAAGTTTTTATATGTTTGGTGAAATGCCTCACTATTATGTATTGTCCTCCTCCCAAAATATCTCTGTTTAATCTATCCCTTCCCCAGTCATGCCTATAGTTCCTGCTGAAACTGGAACGAATAAGGATTCAGTTCAAACTGTCACCTCGGCTATTTGGTTTGTTTAAAAGTAAGCAAACTGAAAATGAATGAATTTGTCATATTTTGCCATTCATCTAAAAATGGATGCAAATCCTTAGTATCTATGAAGGATTTGGATCAGATAAAGAAGACCTGAATGAACATATAAACCAGTGGTTCTCAGCCCAATCCTCTAGGACCCTCAGGCCAGTCAGGTTTCAGGGTATCCACAACGAATATGCATGAGATGATCTGCATGCACTGCTTCTATTGTAGGCAGACCTATCTCATGCATATTCATTATAGATATCCTGCAAACCTGACTGGCCTGGGGGTCCCAGAAGACTGGGGTGAGAACCACTGATCTAAACATAAGTGCTAGTAGAGAAAGTACTAGTCTCTGCACCCAGAAACACCTACATGTGTATCACATAAAAGTAGATGCTGCTTTCCGAGCACCAGCTTTCCATACATCAGACCACCTATTTAAGCATGAAAAAAACACTGTTATACTTGCTTGTAGCTTGCAAAGTCATCCCCAAAATGTGGTGTCAGTCCACTAAAACGTTTTTTTATTTCTTGACCTTTATTTCTATTCAGTTTAAAATGGCACTAAGACAACAGTGAACTGAGGATATCATAAGGATAAAAAGGAAAAAGTATGATTACATTGTGATTTAATGTATTTTACAGGCAGTGATATTCATTTTCAGGTCATTATGGGAAATATCCAAAGAAAAGAATATGAAACTACACAAGATCCTGCAATTAGATACCCAGACTGGATGGCTTCTGTCTCAGATGGAGAATCCCTCTCTCATCTCTCTATTCCTGGCACCAACAAATCCTTGAATATAAGTGGTGGGGATGCAAATCAGTGTCAGAGCTGGAGTCTCAGATCACAATATGAAGCTGGGATAAGATTTATTGACGTACCACTGAAACTAAATGGCCAAAAACTAGATGTCCTTCCTAATTTTGCAAATCAGAGTTCTTTACAAGATGTTTTGAAAATCACTATTGATTTTGTAATACAGCATTCAAGGGAAGTCATTATTATGTATATGCATGATGAATATAACCAATCCATAAGTAATGCACAATTCTTCAACAACCTGTCCAGGTATGTTTCAAATAGTAAACATTGTTATATTTGGACATATTTTTACATTCCCACCCTTGGCCAAGTCAGAGGGAGAATCATCATACTGCAAGATTTCAAAGGCATTCCGATGGGAATGTTGCGTGAGAATTTAATAATTGCTGTGGATAGACATGTACCAACTTTATTTGATATAAGTTTGAAATGGTCTAACATTAGGAAAAATTTAACTGATGCTCATAAAGGTAGACGTGATATGTTATATCTGACATATACTGCAGGTTCCAGTATGGGAGCATATCCCTATTCAGTAGCTCGCAATATAAACTATGAACTGTACAATTTTCTAGAACAAAATTCGAAAGAAAGGTCCAGATGGGGAATTATAGCTATGGATTTTCCAGGTTCTTTTCTGATCCAATTGATTATAAACAGCAACCAGTAAGCATATTTTAAAACTCAGTCAAAAAAGTAATTTTTTGTGAATGACTTGTGGCATATAATTTCTGTACGACATCTTACTACCTGCGTCCTGGAAATGCAATAAGAATATACAGCAGTATAATTAAAAAACACATTCTCCTTTAATCTAGATCTTTTTCCAAGGTTGTGACAAGACTGCCTCAACTGGGGTGATAGCAGTCTGTAAACATAGCTAGATGTATTTAACATGGGTTTGAGAAGCAAGTAAGCTCAATAGTATTAATAACTATCCCTAAAGACTTTTAAAAAGAGCATTAGGGAATATGGTGGCTATGCTGAGTGGTGCTGTGTGTGCAAAAAGAGCCAGTCTGAGGAATAAGAGCATAAGAAATGCCATACTGGGTCAGACCAAGGTCCATCAAGCCCAGCACCCTGTTTCCAACAGTGGCCAATCTAGGTAATAAGTACCTAGCAGTCTCTCCAAAAGACACAGGTTCCTCAATACTCGTATTGGGTCAAGCAGTGATATCCTGGGTCCATTTTAATAATGGTTAATGGACTTTTCCTCCAGGAACTTGTCCAAACATTTTTTAAACTCAGCTACAGTAACAGCTTTTACTACATCCTCTGGTAACAAATTCCAGAGTTTGATTACACGTTGAGTGAAAAAATATTTTCTCTTATTAGTCTTAAATGGGTTATCCTGTAGCTTTTTTGCATGTCCCCTAGTCCTTTTATATTCTCATGACATAAACAATCAATCTACGTTTACCCGTTCCACTCCATTCATTAATTTATAGACCTCTATCTTATCTCCCCTCAGCCATCTCATTCCAGGTTGAAGAGTTCTAACCTTTTTATCCTCTCTTCATAGGAGTATCCTTCCATTCCCTTTACCATTTTGATGGTTCTTATCTGTACCTTTTCTAATAACATATATCCTTTTTAAAATATGGCGATAAGAATTGAACACAATATTCAAGGTGCGGTCAGACCATGGAATGATACAGAGACATTATAATATCCTTTGTTTTCATTTCCATTCCTTTCCTTATGATACCTAGCATTCTATTTGCTCTCTTGGCTGCCGCTGCACACTGGGCGGAGGGTTTTAACATGTTATCCACAATGACACCTAAATCTTTTTCCTGGGTGGTGGTTCCCAATGTGGAACCTTGCTTCATGTAACCATAGTTTGGGTTGTTCTTTCCTAGGTGCATAACTTTGCAATTGTCCACATTAAATTTCATCTGCCATTTGGATGCCCAGTCTTCCAATTTATCAATATCCTCTTGCAATTTTCCACAATCCTCTTGAGTTTTAACAACTTTAAATAGTTTTGTGTCATCTGCAAATTTGATAACCTCCCTCGTTATTCCCTTTTCCAGGTCATTTATGACTATGTTAAAAAGCAGCGGATCCAGCACAGATCCCTGGGGTACTCCACTATTCTATTGTGAAAATTGGCCATTTAGCCCTACCCTCTGCTTTCTATCTTTTAACCAGTTCCTGATCCACAATAGTACATCACCTCCTATCCCATGACTTTTTAGTTTTGCCAAAAGTCTCTGATGAAGGACCTTGTCAAAGGCTTTCTGAAAGTGCAGATACACTATATCAACCAACTCACCTTTGTCTACCTGTTTATTCACACTTTTAAAAAAACATAACAGATTACTAAGACAAGATCTTAATTGTCTAAAGCCATGTTGGCTGTCTCCCATTAAGCCATGACTATCTACATGCTGAGTAATTTTGTTCTTTATGATGGTTTCTACCATTTTTCCCGGTACTGATATCAGGCTCACCGGTCTGTAATTTCTCGGATCGACCCTGGAACCCTTTTTAAAAATTGTCGTTACATTGGGGATCCTCCAATCTTCAGGTATCACTGATGATTTTAATGATAGTTCAGAGATTACTAATAGCAGGTCTGCAATCTCATATTTCAGTTATTTCAACTCCCTTGGATGTATACCATCTGGTCCAAGTGATTTACTACTCTTCAGTTTATCAAATAGTTGTAATACATCTTCCCGGTGTAGTGATATTTCTTTCAATTCTTTCGCAGTATCACCTTTAAATACCACTTCAATCATGGGTAACATCCCTACATCTTCCTCAGTAAAGACTGAAACAAAGAATTCATTCAGTATCTCCGCTAAAGCCTTGTCCCCTCTTACTGCCCCTTTTACCCCTCTATAATCTAATGGTCCAACAAACTCTATTATAATTTTTTTGCTATGAATATACTTGAAAAAATCTTTATTATGCATTTTTGCTTCAACAACAAGTTTCTTCTCAAATTCTCTCTTTGCCTGCCTTATCAATGCTTTGTATCTAACTTGCCAGTGCTTGTGCTGTTTCCAGTTTTCATCATTTGGCTCTTTTTTTCATTTCCTGAAAGATGCTTTTTTGGCAACAACAGCCTCTCTGACCTCACCTTTAAACCATGCTGGCAGTTTTTTTGACTTCCTTCTACTTTTCTTAAAGCATGGAATACAGCTCCTCTGGGCTTCCAAAATAATATTTTTAAACAACACCCAAGCTTGATGTAAATCTTTAACTTTTGTAACTGCTCCTTTTAGTTTACCTCATTTTATAATAGTCTCCCTTTCGGAACTTAAAAGATAGTAATGTGGATTTCCTTACCATCCCGCCTCCATTAATTAAATCAAACACAATCATGCTATGATCACTATTGCCAAGTGGCCCCATCACCCTTATATCTTGCACCAGATCTGGTGTTCCACTAAGGGCTAAGTCCAAAATGGCTTCCCCTCTAGTCGGTTTATGAACCAGCTGTTCCAAGAAGCAGTAATTTATTTCATCTAGAAACTGTATCTCCCTAGCATGTCCTGCAGTGACACTGACCCAGTCAATAATGGGCTATTTGAAATCACCCATTATTATTACCGTTCTGTAACTTTTGTTAGCTTTCCTCATTTCTTTGAACATTTCATCATCCATTTGTTCATTCTGGCCAGGCGGTCAATAGTACATCACCACTGCCCTCGCCTTCCCCATTTTACAAGGAATTTCAATCCATAGAGATACAACAGCAAATTTTGTTTCCTGTAGAACTTTAATCCATTGTGACTCTATGCCCTCTCTAACATAGAGAGTAACACCTCCACCAATTTCATCTGCTCTATCATTACGATATAGTTTGTACCCAGGTATCACAGTGTCCCACTGATTGTCCTCCTTCCACCATGTCTCTGAGATACCAATCATATCTAACTTCTCATTTAGTGCTATATATTCTAACTCTCCCATCTTATTTTTTAGACTTCTAGCATTTGCATACAAGCATTTTAGAGACTGTATTTTATTCATATTAATTTATTCATATTAATCTGGTTATCAGTAGGCAGGGGTACTTTGGAATCTTTAAGCTCTGTCTGCTCTGCATTCAAGGGCATTTGGTCTACCTTTGTCTTTAATGGAACCTCTCAGCTGATGTGCCCTAACTTCATTTTTTTGGCAGTATCCTTCAAGAACATTATTCTGAACCATGTGCTCTTGAGCGACTGTTGGCTCTCCCCTGTTACCTAGTTTAAAAGCTGCTCTATCTCCTTTTTAAAGGTTAATGCCAGCAGCCTGGTTCCATCCCAGTTAAGGTGAAGCCCATCCCTTCGGAAGAGCCCCTCCTTTCCCCAGAATTTTCCCCAGTTCCTAACAAATCCAAAACCCTCATCCTTGCACCATTGTCTCATCTACGCATTGAGACTCCGGAGCTCTGCATACCTTTTGGGTCCTGCGCGTGGAACGGGAAGCATTTCAGAGAAAGCTACCCTGGAAGTTCTGGATTTCAACTTCCTACCTAAAAGCCTAAATTTATCCTCCAGAACCTCCCTACCACATTTTCCTATGTCATTGGTACCGACATGAACCAAGATAGAAGACTCCTCCCCAGCACTACCTAAGACATTGTCTATGTGGCACATGAGGTCCGCTACCTTCGCACCAGACTGGCATGTTACCAAGCGATCCTCATGTCCACTAGCCACCCAGCTATCTGCATGCCTAATGATCGAATCACCAACTATAAAGGCTGTCCTAACCCTTCCCTCATGGGCACTTGGCCCTGGAGAAATGTCCTTGGTGCAAGAGGATTTTACATCTCCTGGAAGACAGATCCTTGCTATAGGATCCAGGGTGATGCTCTCTTGTCACATGACCTCTCTCCTCCATGGTAACAGGGATGCTGCCAGACTGGAGGTGGGACTTCAGGACTATATTTCTGTAGGTCTCGTCTATGTACTTCTCTGTATTCCTTATGTCTTCCATGTCTGCTACTCTTGCCTTCAGAGATCGGACTCATTCCCTGAGAGCAAAGAATTCCTTGCACCTTGTGCACACATAAGACCCCTCACCAACATGGGAGAAAATCATACATGTGACACTCAATGCAAAAGACTGGAAAGCCCCCATCTCCCTGCTGGACTGCTGTCTGCATCTTCGTTTTAAGGCTGTGTTTAGATATTTAAGCTTTTTACTTACTGAGGGTTTCTGTGGATATTTATACTAATAAAACTGTACCTAATACGTTTAATGTACTTTGTTCATCTGAGGTTTAATTAATCTCAAGTCCTTAATGTATACTGATGAGAATAAACAGCTGCACCTGAGAGTGAATATGACACTTCCTTTCTTTTAAGAGGTTTAAGCAGCTATAAAGCTACGATTATCCCAGGGGTGGGTGAGTGTTGTGGAGGAAGAGAGGGAAAAAGACTTCTTAAAAGCTGGCAATTCCAGCATTCTGTACAATGGGAATGCTGTTGCTAGACCGTGAGTGTGTCTGCAACAGGCATTGGTTTAAGTAAGAATGAGGGATCAGATATTTAGTCCTGACATGCCACGCTTTAATGGTATACAAATTATATCTACTGTATACTCCCTGAGCATCTGTTTCCCAGAAATATGTCTTTTGTGACAGCAAGTGTGAGTGTGTGGTATGAGCGTTGCACAGGGTTGCAGGGGACATGCAATGAAGCTACAGGGTAAACTATTTAAGAATAATAAAAGAAAATATTTTTTCACTCAACGTGTAATCAAACTCTGGAATTTGTTACCGGAGGATGTAGTAAAGGCTGTTAGTGTAGCTGGGTTTAAAAAAGATTTGGACAAGTTCCTGGAGCAAAGGTCCATAAACCATTACTAAGAAGTGACCGAAGATATCAATGCTTGACCCAGTACAAGCATTGTGGAACCTGTGTCCCTTGGGGAAACTGCTAGGAACATATGACCTAGATTGGCCACTGTTGGAAACAGAATACTGGGCTTGATGGACCTTGGTCTGACCCAGTATGGCATATCTTATGTTCTTATGGTCTTATCTGGAATCGGGGAGGTGAGTGGGAAGGCAAGCCCCTCCCTGATCACCCCCACAAGGCTGACCTGGCCCAATGCACCCAAGCACCATTTAAATTGAGCGCCAGAAGGCGCATCCACACCTGGTGGGCTTGCACCTGAGGGCCTCGCCAAAGAGCTCTTAGGCATGGCCCTTGAGCGTAGCACTGAGTACTACCATCTACATTTGATGACAACATCCAACCCAGGCCAAAGCCAGCGGTGGAAATACACAGCCCTACAACACCTAGATTGACACAGAGGAACAAAAAGACAAGAGAAGCCCAAACCTCTCCTCGTATATCATCACCAAAGCAACCCAGCACAAGTGCCCGTGCAATCACTTTAAGTCACCACCAAAAAAACACTCCTGTACCAAGAAGACTCATGCACTAAGCATCTGATACCAACGGAAGACACAAAAACTATAAGCAAACACAGAAAAGGAACCACATCACCAACACTACACGAATAAAGACTATAATGTTTAATCTCACTGTTTAAGCTTCCAAAAAAGCATTTGTCACCAGACAAATTCTGTATCAGCTACTATGTAACTACTATATCATTCTTCTATGTAATTAATAACTTCTGTATAAAATTCATTGCTTTTAAGTTGCAACAATATAATTGTGCAAAACCCATTACTTAACCTCCCACTTCCTCTATCTGAATCTATACCCAAAAACAACTTAATAACATGCTGTAAAACTATTGCTCCAAGACCACATTATAAAGTAACCATGTACTTCCTTTTCTTCTCATTATACACAATTTTTACACTCATACCTCTTGTATTAGCACACAATAACCCAAATACACCACAGTTCCTCAGACTCATACCATACAACCACTATACTACATACAACTACATTAAAGCACCCCCACCATGCCTACTCAAATATCTCAACCGTACACAAAACACAAGACAAATGGTTCAAATCATATCTTATAGAGAGAAAACAACAAATAAAAATTGGCACAAACATTTCCAAATCCTACCAGCAAACCCAAGGAGTACTACAAGCTTCCACCTTATCTTCATTCTCTTTAA
The DNA here is from genome assembly GCA_033557465.1 of Ichthyophis bannanicus. Taxonomy (NCBI): domain Eukaryota; kingdom Metazoa; phylum Chordata; class Amphibia; order Gymnophiona; family Ichthyophiidae; genus Ichthyophis; species Ichthyophis bannanicus. The sequence goes on along the minus strand of CM066034.1, from coordinate 125,506,268 downwards.
CCTATACCTTCAACCCCTATGCTCAATTCAGAAAAACACAATATCCACTATCACATATATGCTGATGATACTGTGCTATACTGCCCACTCCTCCCCAATCAACCATATTACAAAGAAATTCAAGACTGTTTCACAGAAGTCACACATTGGCTTTCAACCAATAACCTATCCATCAACTTAAAGGAGATAGAAGCTACGTTCATTACAAGAGATATCTTCTTCACACCCCCACCTACCATAAAATTAAACAACATACCAATAAATGTAAAAATTGAGCTGAAATACCTTGGCATCACAATTGACGAGCAACTATCCTTCAAAACCCAAATAACAATGAGAGCAAGGACAATCTATTTCAAGACAAAGACCCTGCAGAGACTTCGTCCACTTCTTGAGCCAAAAGATTTCAGATCCGCACAGCAAACCATCATCCTCCCCCATGCAGACTTCTGTAAGAATAGCTACCAAGGACTACCTCAATCTATACTCATCCCTCTACAAACTGCTCTACACACTGCTGCACACATCACACAAGGTGCAAATAGGTATGATCACATCCCCCCATCTTAAAACAATTACACTGGCTGCCACTTACCAGCAGAATAAATTACAAATGTATCCTCCTCAACAAAGCACTTTATTCACAAAAACCAAGCATAAATACAATCAACAAACACGCCACAGAGCATTTGAGCTCTACGCTCCCTCCCTATGGAACTCCCTTCCTTACACAATAAGAAATATCACCAACCTCCCTAAATTCCGCAAACACCCGAAAACCCACCTATTCACTGAACACTTTGTCCCCCCACCTAACCCTCTCAACTATATAACTCAACTTACTTTCTGGGAATGCTGAATACCTTAAATATGGGAGAGGATACTATTCACATTGTCATTGAACGGATTCATAGACTTGGCAGACCTCGATTAGATGACACGCGGCCTAGAATAGTATTCATGAATCTTCAACAAAAAGATGAAATCTTGAGGGCGGTGTGAGCTAAAGGGACTATGCTATATGAAGGGGTCCGCATTCATGTTTTCCAGGATTATTCAGTACAATTAAGCTTAAAGTGGAAGGCATATGCCAAAGTCTGTCAGAAATTAGTGGCATCGCATGTGAAATTTATGTTACAATATCCGGCGAGGCTGCAGATTTTTTATAATGGGAAGACAGAGACAATGGAGACATCGGAAGAAGCACAAAATTGGATTCAGAAGAATATCGCCAGCATGAAGGATAATAACTAACTACCACAACACAACCTCACAACGCTTAGTTGGACTTATCAAATGAGCAGGTGGACAGTATCATAATTGAAGACTATAAGTTCAAAGTTAATAGTTTGATTGTGTGGTGGTTATTATATTTTATTATATAGTGATGGAAGGGGTATATATCAAAGGGTGAGATACATTAAATAAAAGATAGGACCAACTGAGAGGGATTGGAGTAGGATTAACACTAATATGGCCATGGGAAGGGAGGAGGAGATTTCTGGGCTAAGGGGTAGTTGTGGGATTGGTGAGGGATTGGGGGAAAGAGGATGGGGAGGGGACAATAAGGGAAGTACTAAGTTAATATTTACACAAAGCCTACTTAATGCTAAGTGGAAAAAGATAAAGTAAAAGTAACAATAGTTTGAGACGGGAGGGTCCTAGGCTGGGGGTGCTCTCCTAGTTTATATATGATAAAGTCATGTTTTAATACCTTATTATTTATCTTATCATGGGGATAAGAATACTCTCATGGAATGTATGTGGCCTAACAAGGCCTTTTAAATGAAAAAAAATTCTGCAAACTGTGAGGCGACATAAAGGGGATATCGTCTTGCTACAGGAGGCACATCAAGCTATAGGAGACCTGTCTAGATTACAAAAGAAAGGCATAGACCAAATTTATAGACCATGGGATGCTGTTCCAAGGGTTGCAGAGCAGAGATGGCATCCATCTGTCCAAGAAAGGTCAACACATCTTTGGTAGTAGACTGGCTAATCTACTGAAGAGGGCTTTAAACTAGATTCGTTGGGGATGGGTGAAGAAAGCCCCCAGGTAAGTAAAAGCCCCCAGGTAGGTGATACATTAAATACCTTTATGGAAATGGGTAACAGGGGTAACACATGGAAAGCAGTGTGTATTAATGCCCGTAGCATGGGAAATAAGATCCCTGAAGTTGAAGCTTTGGTGGGAGTGGCTGACTTGGATTTAGTGGCAGTTACAGAAACATGGTTCACAGAAAACCATGACTGGGATGTAACTATACCTGGCTATACTTTATTCAGAAAGGACAGGGTAGGAAGAAGGGGAGGAGGAGTGGCACTATATGTAAAAACTACTATTAAAGCTTTGGAATTACAGAGCTTAAAAGGGAGAGAGGAGGCATTGTGGGTTAAACTAGAAAGAGGGAAAGAGAAAGCTATTTGCATTGGTGTGATATACAGACCTCCCTCACAAGAGGAAGAGGTGGACAGAGAGTTAATTGAAGACATACGCAGCATTGCTAGGAAAGGGGAAGTGCTACTGCTAGGAGATTTCAATATGCCAGATGTTGATTGGCACATTCCTGCTGCAGTATCATCTAGAAGTAAGGAGATCCTGGATTCTCTACAGGGAGAACTATTCAGGCAATTGGTAACAGACCCCACACGTGAAGGGGCCATACTGGACTTGGTGCTTACCAATGGTGAGAGTGTTTCTGATGTTGTAGTGGGAGATCATTTTGCATCCAGTGACCACCAGATGGTGTGGTTCAGTATTAGGACTAGGGCTGTTAGAATCCATTCCAAGGTGAAGATCTTAGACTTTAGGAAGACTAACTTTGCGAAGATGGGCCAATACCTCAGGGAGTCGTTAGTGGGATGGGAACAGCTGGGGGCTGTAGAAAAACTGTGGGCAAAACTGAAAGGGGGTATTTTAAAGGCAACCAACCTTTTTGTTAAAATGGTAAATAAAGGCAAAAGGAACAGGAGACCGCTATGGTTTTCGAAGGAAGTAGCTGAAAAAGTGAAGAAAAAGAGGGAGGCCTTCATGAAATACAAGAGATCACAGAGAGAGGAAGACAGGCATCTGTATTTGGAAAAACTTAGAGAAGCTAGCAAAGTAGTCAAGAAGGGAAAGATTCAAAAGGAGGAGGAAATAGCCCATGCAATAAAATGGGGGGATAAGACATTTTTCAGATATATTAGTGAGAAGAGGAAGGGCAAAAGTGGTATTGTCAGACTCAAGGGTGCAGGGGGGGAATATGTAGAAGCTGATAAGGATAAAGCGGAATTGCTTAACAAATATTTTTGTTCTGTGTTCACAGATGAAGAACCAGGAGCAGGACCTCAGAAAACACCCACAAATAAGAACAGAAGCGAGGGACATCTTGAACAATTTTCAGAAGACTGTGTTCGTGAGAAACTAGCTCAACTTAAAGTAGACAAAGCGATGGGACCGGATGGGATACACCCTAGAATACTGAGGGAACTTGGGGACGTTCTAGCACCTCTACTGACTGACCTTTTCAATGCCTCGTTGGAGTCGGGAGTGGTGCCAAAGGACTGGAGAGAGGCTCATGTGGTGCCTTTACACAAAGGCGGAAGTAAGGATGTGGTTGAAAACTACAGGCCGGTTAGTTTAACTTCAGTGGTGAGTAAGTTATTGGAAACGCTGCTGAAAGAGAAAATAGTGAGGTTTCTGGAGTCCGGCGGATTACAGGATCCGAGGCAGCATGGATTCACCAGAGGCAGGTCTTGTCAGAAAAATCTGATCGATTTCTTTGACTGGGTGACCAGGGAGTTGGACCGAGGGAGAGCTCTAGATGTGGTGTATTTAGATTTCAGTAAAGCCTTTGACACTGTTCCTCACAGGCGACTTATAAACAAACTGAGCACCCTAGGGATGGACCCTAAAGTTACTGCTTGGGTTAGAAATTGGTTGGGTGGGAGGCGACAAAGAGTACAAGTAAATGGAGCTCACTCTGAGGAGAAGGATGTTACCAGTGGTGTGCCCCAGGGATCTGTCCTTGGTCCGATTCTTTTTAACATCTTTGTTAGTGATATAGCGGAAGGGCTGTCGGGTAAGGTTTGCCTCTTTGCGGATGATACCAAAATCTGTAATAGAGTAGACACCCAGGAAGGTGTAGATAACATGAGGAGGGATCTAGCTAAGCTTGAAGAATGGTCTAGAATTTGGCAGCTGGGATTTAATGTTAAAAAATGTAAGGTCATGCATTTGGGCTGCAGCAATCCAAGGGAGCAATACAGTATAGGAGGTGAAGTACTTTTGTCCACTAAAGAAGAGCGGGACCTAGGCGTGGTTGTGTCTGATGATCTTAAAGTAGCTAAACAGGTAGAAAAGGCGACGGCAAAAGCTAGAAGGATGCTTGGGTGCATACGGAGAGGAATGGCTAGCAGAAAAAAGGAGGTGATAATACCTCTGTATAAGTCTTTGGTGCGACCTCATTTGGAGTATGGTGTGCAATTCTGGAGACCGCACCTTCAAAAGGATGTGAACAGGATGGAGTCGGTGCAGAGGGTTGCTACTAAAATGATTAATGGGCTTCATTATAAAGCATATGAGGACAGACTTAAGGATCTTAATATGTACACCTTAGAGGAAAGGCGGGATAGAGGTGATATGATTGAGATGTTTAAATACCTCCGTGGCATAAATGTTCAGGGAGAGAGCCTCTTTCAATTGAAAGCAAGTTCTGCTACGAGGGGACATGGGATGAGGGTGAAGGGAGATAGATTCAGGAGTGATATGCGGAAATATTTCTTTACGGAAAGAGTAGTGGATCCGTGGAATAGTCTCCCAGTGGAGGTGGTAGAGATGAGGACAGTAACTGAATTCAAAAAAGCATGGGACCAACACAGAGGATCTCTAAAGGTAGAAAGTGGACTGTTGTAGTTGTTGTTATGGAAGGACAGACTAGATGGGCCTTGTGGTCTTTTTCTGTCATCATGTTTCTATGTTTCTATGTTTCTATCTGCAGAGGGGAGGAAAGGGGGGGGGGTGGCAATCTTAATTTTGACAGGGGTACGTTTTCAGATGGAGCGGACAATAGCGGACCCTGAGGGAAGGTTTTTATTAGTACAGGGAAATCTTAAAGGGCGAAAGCTCTTAGTGGGGAGTGTGTATGCCCCGAATGTGCCTGATCCAAATTTTTTTGCTCGATTGATGGCAGAAATTGATGCATTGCCAGAGTCCATAATGATATTGGGAGGTGACTGGAATGGTGTCATAGATCCACAAATGGATGTGTCGGGGGGATGTGGGAGTAGTCGTCCCAATCTTGCAAGACTCTTACGTAGGTTTAGTCAAAGGTGTAGACATATAGATGTCTGGAGAGCTCTTCATCCAGTGGAACAAGATTACACTCACTTGTCTAGAGCACATGGCACAAACTCACGACTTTATGCTCTATTTGTTTCAGAGGAATTTTTTCTAATGATGACGGATGCGGTCATTGGACCTTACGAAATTTCGGATCATGCTCTTATATGGGCAGATTGGGAAGAAGGGCAGTTGGGGGGTAAAAAAGGCCCTTGGCGTTTGTCACTTGACATATGCCATGATATTAAGTTACAAGAGTTTTAATTGGCCAAATGGAAAGAATATGAATATCACAATCGGGCACATAAATGGGATCCAGAGCTATTTTGGGAGGCCGTAAAAGCTGTTTTGAGGGGAGATATAATTGCTTATACTGCTCGATGGAGAAGAATGCTGGCTGCAAGGATACTCATATTGGAAAAACAAATTTGTAGAGAGTGTAAACTCCTAGCTTATAGGCCTAATAGTGCCGATAAAGAACAATTGCTCTCTACCCAGGCAACTTTGAATACCTTGATACATAAGAAAACAAAAAAAAATCACTATTTTATTATAAATACCACTTATACCAGTATGGGGATAAGGCGGGGAGGCTCTTAGCTCGTTGTCTGGCACGCAGTCAGAGATCTCGATTTATGCCGTTATTAAAAGATGAGGAAGGTGTGATACACATGGACACTGTAGATATAGGGAATATTTTAGCAAACTATTATCATAAGCTATACTTGAGGGAAGACATATCCCATGTGAAGATTAGGAATTTTCTGTCAGAGGTGCAGTTACCCCGTCTTGCTCAGGAACAGCAGAGCCAATTGGCATCTCCCATAACAATGGATGAAGTAAAAAGAGGTATTGATAATGCAAAAAGGTGTAAGGCTCCAGGATTGGATGGTTTTAGAGTTGAATATTATAAGTTGTTACAAACACAGGTTACACCTGTGTTGGTGACATTGTTTAATAGGTGGATGGAAACAGGGATGTTTAAATATAATACTAATACAGCCCATATAGTGGTTTACCAAAACCTGGTAAAGATGTAACAGAGGTTGGGTCTTATCGACCAATTTCCTTAATTAATTATGATCTTAAGTTGTTTGCTAAGATTTTAGCAAATCGTTTGGCCAAATATCTCCCTAATTTACTGTATGATTGTCAGACGGGGTTTGTGAAGGGTCGATATCCCATTAAAAATGTTAGGAAAATATTAGGAGCCCTAAGCTGGGTTAGAAAACTTGCTGTCCCTTCCTTATTGATCAGTTTTGATGCTGAAAAAGCCTTCGACAGGGTGGGGTGGACATATTTATTTAAGACTTTAAAAGCTTACGGACTGGGAGAAGGATTTATTCATGGTATCAGAGGACTATACCAAAAACCGGAGGCAGTAGTGGGAGTTAATGGGCTGGTAACTAATAGTTTTAATATTGCTTGAGGAACTAGACAAGGTTGCCCATTGTCTCCGTTGTTATTTGTACTCTCATTGGACCCTTTGCTAAGAATGATTTATGCTCGTGATGATATACGAGGAGTGAAGGTTGGGTCCTGCATATTTAAGGTGTTGGCTTTCGCAGATGATTTACTAGTTATGTTGATGGAACCTTGAAAATCTTTATCAAAACTTCTGGATGTGATCGGACAATATGGAAGGATAGCCGGTTTGAAGTTGAATATGGCTAAATCCGAAGCATTAGATGTTAATGAGGGGTTACAAAATGATTGGGGTGAAGAGTTTCCTTTACGTTGGGCAAAAAATAAATTTAAGTATTTAGGAATATGGTTACCTAAAGATCCACGTCATCTGTATAGACAAAATGTTAGGCTGCTACTATGAGACATGCAAAATAAGTTGCAAGATTGGACACCATTTCCTCTATCCTTAGGCGGTAGAGTGGCTGCCTATAAAATGATAGTCTTTCCTAGAATTTTATATGTTTTACAATTCATTCCATTGCAGCTATTGAGGCTAGATGTTCAAAAAATGGAAAGATTATTACAGAACTTTTTTTGGAGAGGGAAAAAACCTAGACTCAGAATTGATCGATTATATGGGCCGTGGCAACAGGGTGGTATGGGTTTACCTCGAATAGAACAATATAATCTAGGATGTCTACTTTGACATGTTAGAGATTGGATAGGAGGGACATCGGTATATACCTCATATGATTTTGAGTCCGCGTTAGTAACCCCTTGTTCACTTCGGTCTGTGTTACATGTGACGAAAGTGAAGTTGCCGAAGGATTTTAGAAATAATATTTTATGGCAAGGGGTTCGCTGGAGTTGGCAGATGCTCTGTGGAAAATTGTGCATTCCAAGTGATGTGTCAGGATATTTGCCATTGCAAGGTAATTTAGCCTTTCAGCCAAGTACAACATCTATTTTTTTCAAGGGATGGGAGAAAAAAGGTCTACATCAGATGTGGCAAGTAATAAATGGAGAAGGCACACTTTCTTGGAATTAAAAAAACGCTATGGATTGCCACAGGGGCATTTTCATGCTTACTTACAATTAAAGCATTATTTGATTTCAGTGAAAGATGGGAGGTGAGGATTGAGACAGGACAATTTTGAAAAGTTAGAGAAATGGTTTGTGACAAAGGACAAAGAAAGAATATCGGTTGCTGATTATAGTAAAGCCTTGTATAACCTAACACAAGTTAAGAGCTATAGACACTTGAGTTTACAAGGGAGGAGGGATCTTGGAGTTAATCTTGAAGCGTTTGAATGGGAAAAAGCCATTGGGTGAATCTCTAAAATAGTTATAGGGGCAAAATTATGTGATATGCAATTCAAAATACTAGAGTGTGCTTATATCTCACCATACAGAGAGTGGAAGGCGGGCTTTGCACATCACGATGATTGTCAATGGTGTGGAATAGAGCGGGCACATTTGGGGCATATGTTCTGGACATGTGGACGAGTAAGGAAGTTCTGGAATGGAATTCAAAAATTTCTAATGGGCATATTAGGGCAGACATTGAAATTAACCTCGGGGTTCGCTGTTTTGGATGCTCCTCTTCAGGGACTTTTATCATCAGGGAATAGATTAGTAAGAAAGTGTTGTCTGCTTGAAAAGCATTGTATCCTTCGGAAATGGAGAGAATCTGGAGGTCCAGAATACTGGGAATGGAGGAATGTTTTACATCAACTGGTATTATGGGAGGGAGAGGCTTCTAGAAGACATGTTTGTAGAAGAGCATGTTTTTTGATGACTTGGTCTCCATATCTTGAAAGGGTGTCGGCCAGGGTAAGAAATGATATTTTAACAGTTTAAGCTGGTATGAAATTATATCTTAAAAGGTTAAGTTGGCATAATTAGGACTAGAGCACTAAAGGGAAGGGGGGGGGTTGATGGTAAGGGTGGGAGTTGGGGGGGGGGTAGAGGTGAGGAATGGGGGGGAGGAGGGAAGGGTGGTGGTGGACAAAGGAGGGGGGAGGAGAAAAAGTAAGAGTTATTCCCTCTAGTGGGATAGAATATTGTTGTTTATTATGTTTTAATATGTATGCTGTTTACAATGTTTCAAAATGTATACTGCTTACAATGTTTCAATATGTATGCTGCTTACAGAGTTTCAAAATGTATGCTGCTTACAATGTTTCAATATGCTTGTTATTTACAATGTTTCAATATGTAAGCTGCTTGCAATGTTTTAATGTTTAAAATGAATAAAAAGATTTAAACATAAAATGTTATATTAACAAAAAATAGTTCAATGTTAAATGTTACCATGTTATTTTTATAACATACGTTCAATGTAAAATGTTATGTTCTCTGAAAACTGCTTTGATCTGGTGAAAAGCAGTATGAAAATAGCTAAATAAAATAAATACATAAATCAGGGAGCAGGGCCAGGTACTGGGAGGCATGACTGCTGTAGTGCCAATGGTCCCCAGGTTGTGCCATGAGGCCTGCCATAGCCAGGGCATAAATCTGTTGCTCAGCAATATGATACTAGGGGGACTGCTATGTTATTGTTGGTTGTTGTGCACATGATAAGGTTCCATCCTGAGCGTTTTTGAGTGTATGTAGAGCTGTCCAATACAGACCTCACTGTATCCTTTTTATAATGCCAAGTGCCATTTGCTGTATGGTATATGCAGTCATAAATGTTCATATTTACATTCTCTTTACTATCTTGGAGTGCACTGGGATCACCTAGTACTGTCTTGTCCATATAGGGGACTATAATATGGTCTAGTTTGCATCACCATGCATTCATCATCAGTTCTTATGTCTTGTTGGCATCAGCAACTTACTGTCAGTGAGCACAGCAGCTTAAGAGATGCATGTTTTAACAATAGGGAAAGAGGAGATGCATGTTTTAACAGTGGATTCATGGCCAGCCTGGAGATGGGCACGAGCAGACATGTGTGACTTTACAGAATACAGTGAGCACGGGCTCATCCAAAACCCAATCACTCTTTATCCATATCTCATACTATTGCTGGAGATATATGTCTCTGCACCTCCCACCAAACCATTCTCACACACAGCACCCAACAAGCCCTCATTCACCCTCCCTACCAGCACTATGCCCTGGGCCCCAACAATCAGGTATGATCACCAAACACAAAACACAATAAGGTGAGGGTATCCTGCAGAGATCCAGCCACTACAGCAGGCCTGTCAGCAGCTGCACAAGTACACAACAAAGTTCCCCCTGCTTAGACAATCAGCCCTTCACCACTGTCTGGCTCTGTGCCTGTATCCATGTGCGGATCTCATGCTGAATACATCCATGAGCATGTGGATCATGGTGTTTGATGTGCCACGTTGAATACATCTATGATCCCGACACAAGAAGTGCAGGCGTATCTAAACCAGGGTTTTTTGAATCAGGTTGGAATCACTACCATGTCCGAGATTAATGTTCCACGTTTGCTAGATGGCCTACATGGGATTGGGCTCTACACCATTAAATAATGATTTATTCAGTAATAAACCACTTTAGATCTATGAAGTCTTGTATCAATTGCAAAGAATACTGTATCATCAGAGAGGAGATGGCTTTAGTTTTCATATAGCTATACTGTTCTGTTAAATGAATTTTGAAATGTTTATACATTTGTTCTACTGAGATTTTACTGCAATAAAAAAATAATCACATTTTTTATATTATTGGATGTATAGTCTATTGTAGAGCCCAAGATATACTTCTGTTTAGTTATTGGATGATGCCGTTCATTCACACAAATTGTTTGCTTATAAAATGTCCTTTCACCTCTTGCTGAAAGTTTTTAATATGAGATAAACTAAAACATACCACTTCTTGGAAATTGCACCCTTTCTTGTAACACCCTTTCTAGCCTGAAAATATCATATAAAATCAATATATGCCAATGCTTATGCCGAGAATGACAACATTTATTTTCCAGTACAATCCTGATTCACAAAGTACACTATAAGGTAAGCAGATTGAATAGTATGAACACGATATCCTCTATCCAAAAATGCTAATTTTTTCACTTGCTCTTTAAAATCTGGTATATTATGACAAATTCTGTAAAATCTTACAAACTGACTTGTTTTTAATCTTGCCCTTGACATCTTAGTATGTAAGTTGTCAAATCTTAACAAGTTGTTATGTTTATAAAGGCTTACAAAAAGAGTAATAACTAGTCGTTTTTCTTGCTTAAAAATGTACACACCAAAATTCATAGCAAACTTGAAATAATTAATTTATTTTTGTTTATTAAGTAGCATTTAGCTCTTGCCTTTCCAGTAGCAGTTAAGGCAAGTTACATTCAGGTACAAATCACTTATCCATTGTACAAACTCTTGAAGACGTACAGGTATATCCATCTATACAAAATAATATATCATCAATATATTTACATCATACATTGCTGGCATTAAACCAAATAGAATCATGAAAAAATGGTCTTCAAACCTAGCAACATAGGTGGAGGAGTAGCCTAGTGGTAAAGGAAACAGCCCAATACCCAAGAAATCAGTACTTGATTTTTACTAGCATACTTGGGCAGCTCACATTACCCTCCATTGTCTTGGAGGAACAGGCCTGGCAATTTACTTCCAGTCATACAGTACCTTGCCAAGAAAACCACTGGGCTGCTGGATTGCCAGACATAAACCTTGGCTTGACAAAAAAAAAATCATGCAAAAATGGTCTTCAAACCTAAAAACATACATATTTGTAATGCCGGGAGGCCCTGCTGCTCCTATAGTACTATGAACCAGTGTGAAAAAGCAAATAATTGTGATACCGTGCCAATTCTACCATTTGCAAAAGGAAAGATGTAGGTTCTCTGCCTGGTTGTGCTCTATGATTTAACATGCTTTCTGTGGTTTGTAAGGCCAACTGTTGTGGAATATTGAATACCAGAACTCATCATCTACTGTAACTAATAATGATCATACTGTGATATCCCTGATATACTTCAAAATACAGATCATATGACAGTATCTTGAACATAAGAGCTATTTGGGTCTACAATCAGTTCACATGAATGGAACCACAAAGATTGACAAAGGTTCCAATAAAGAACGTTCGCTGAAATAATGGTCTTCCCACTAAATTCCTTATAGGTTACATAACTTTTATTGCTTATTTTATTTTATATTAAAGCTGCATTGTTGACAAAACAGTTTGCATTAGATTTGTGCATTTGTATGGACTGAAGTAAGAATTTCTTTGTTAAGTATCTTATGGTTACCCTTTATGATGCATGGCATTTTTCTTATGTCATATACTTATATTGATATTTACATATTTCTTTATTTAACAGGAATTATATAAAGCTTTATCCTAAAATCAAAGCGGTTTACAATGAAATTCAAAAAACTGTGCATGCATGTGGCCAAGTAGGTTTCATTATGTACATATTGTTGTTTTACTCTCTGCAATGTGACCTGCTGTTGTGTGCAGCATACCATGATGTTGTTTCTCCTCCTTTTACCACAGGGCACAACCAACACACACATCACATATACTACACTGCATCTGCAGTCTCCATCACCCAACTGTTGGAGGACAGAGCAACTCCATGCAACATAATGTTTACCTACCTCAGTCACCTGCAAGTTGAATGACGTACACACAGTTTCCACTGCACCACAGCACCAGGCAGGTACAAAAGCATATCCTGGGGAGTCACAAACACAAGTGAAACATACATATGTCATGATAGAGTCTTGCAACACACATGGAAGCATGTACATGTATACCTATATGCATTCCCCCACATATGCAGGACTTACATGAGAAGAGCTCATCGATCAGATGTTGCCTGATTGTGGTGTGCTCATGTGTGTCACCACGGGCACGTACAGGATAGCATGTAGGATTCTCATCCAGATCCGGATTAATTTTGACTGGGATGTTGTGCCTGAGAGCAATGTTGTTCAAGATGCAACAGGCCAGAATGATCTGTGCCACAGTCATGGGTCGGTATTGTAAGGCCCCAGCGGTCCTAACCAGACACCTGAAGCAACTCTTCAAAACGCCAAAGGTGCACTCAGTGACAGAGTGGCTGGAGGCATGGGCCTCATTGTATCTCATCTCTGCACATTTCCATGGAAGACACACAGGGGTCAGCAACCAGGCATGACACCCATATCCGGCATCACCTGCAGAAAGAAATGTGGAAAGGTCAATCAGGAGCTGATGTTCACACACATGCACACAAGCATGTACGTGCAAATGGACAACAGATAAATGAGGACAGAAATATATGATGGCACACAACAGCTATGCACTAGTGTCTGGAGGTCTGAGACACAGAACACCCAGGATAATGAGGGCAACACACATCAACTGTATCCAGACCAAACACATGACCAACCACCTGTACCCGAAAGGCAGTAGTGGCAGTCCTAAATGCATCAGGTGGACACATAGCAATGTACCATGGAAAAGGGCAGGGATACACATGTGTTCAATCATGTGATGGCTATGATACAGTGCACACACAACAGTTGTTACAGTAACATATACCTGAGGGGTCCAGTTAAGATGGCAGAAATGACAAAACAACGTTGACATACATGAAGCATACATGTGTGATGTAACGTGTCACCACAAAGCCAACAATGTGACATGGCCAAAACTGTCAAAGGTGAATGGTCTCCCAACACACAGCACAGCAGAAAAACGATTCTAGGAGCAAATCTAACCCCCTCCCCAAGGTAGCACACACACACAGATTGCATACAGAGTCAACTAGGTACACACTACAAAGGCAGACACATGTACATTTGCATATGTGGTTGGTCTGATGCCACGAGCCGTAGTTGTCAACCAAAAGGTGTTGCAGCCCACCATATAAGGGACACACCTTATGTGCCCATAGGTTCCCTGTCCAAAAGACCTGTGCAACAGAGCAGCAGTACCAAACACCAATGGAAACTGCATGTGTGCCAAGACACCCAAAAGAGCAATGACGTACATATGGTAGACATTTGTTATTGTAGAATCCCACAAAGGTACATGAACACATCCCCGGTGACAGTGACATGGTGTGATAGTTGGCACAGCCCCATACAAGGTCAGCGCTCCACCACAACAACACAAGGAAAGGGATACAGAGGTCATAATTGCCAATGGGACCTCGTAAATCATACACTGGCTGGGCAGTGATATGCCACTGCCTGATGGCCAGTGTCCTGAATGTTGCCCGAAAATAAGTCATATCTGCATCAGGGTATGTCATGTGTGTCACAAGGGATATGCAGTCCAAAGGGCCGAATGGCAGACCACAGGAGACCCTGTCCCACCTGTGAGAAGTGATAATCACCTCAGGGCACAGGAACACCATGTGCATGTTAGAGATGGTAAATACCCACCCAGCAGGACACAGTCCTCATATTGTCTACCCTCAAATTAATTGAAAAGTTCCAAGTGATGCAGAATATAGGAGTCATGGGCGGACCCTGGAAACCTAGGAACCACATTCAGAATATGCATATTTGCATCACAAACAACCTGCACATTCAGGGAATGGTAGTGTTTGCAGTTGCGGAACACTGCCTCCCTGTCTCTGGGTGGGACTAAGGCAACAAGTGTGCATTCAATAGCTCCCATCACATGTGGTATCCCTGCAATCTGCTGAAATGCCTGGTCCAGGGCCCCCCATTGTTGCCTACCTGGTGGAGACAGTATGAGAAGATGGGCCGGCTCATCCCACCCACTGCGGCCACCGAGGATTTTAAACAGTCAGAGGCAAAGAAATGTAGGGCACCCAGGAGCTTGGCCAAACCCGGTATAGCATGTGACTGGCCAGTCCGGAGCTCGAGGTCAGGTCTTAGATCCTCAAACAGCTCCCTAATAGCCCATGTGCTCAGACGGTAGAGGGAGATGACCTGGTCCTCACGCATGTCCTGGAGCATGGCCCTGGGCCTGTAGAGGCGAGGCAGGCGAGAGCGCACCTCACCATGCCTACAGTGCCGTCCTGGAAAGTCCTAGGCCTGTGGAGCCTCCACAGCTGCAGATCTGTATTGCAGCAGGGCTGCACCCATGCCCATGCCACAGCCCCATGAACACCATCTCACTCATCAGGCAACCACAGCTCCTGCAAAACATCAAGCACCTGTAACGCACACCCCGCATGGTGAATGTGAGCCATGATAGACATCAGGTAGATCAAAAATACATGTTAAATATGGTGGGAGGAGTGGCAAACAATCAGAACAAACATAACATACCTGTAGATGCAGCGACGCACAACAGCAGCAGTATTGCAAAACAGTTTGCGCATACAGAAGCCTAACACTGCAGCGAGCATAGGAACATGGGTTCCACACAATTCATGGCATGCCACGTGATGCGGCCTACGAAAGGCACATTCCTGCATTTGCAGGAGGAGCATGGCATGTATTTCATGCGTTGCACATGCACGCATTGTGTCCACACGTACGTACAGAGCACGTACCATGCGCTGCCACCTGCAGAACATGCAGGGATACAACGCACACCTGTGAAATGCACAGAACACATGCCGTGCAACTCCTACATGCGTGGAATGTGCCATACGTAGGCCGAATCATGTGACGTACTCTTGCGGCGAAAGCATGCAGGAGCGTGCCATGAATGCAACGTGTGTTGCATACGCGCAGCCATCCTTTGTATGCAACACATGTTGCACACAGGGAACGCATGTAAGACCGCGCCCTAGGAAGCCATAAAGGTACATTATCATGCACATACCGCAGAGGGTGTATAGTAGGAGAGGAAATGACATATGTTTACTCTGGAGCAGCAGCTCGGAACAAGAGACATGAGTGAGGGTGACCAGAGCAGCCAACAGCCCCCAGCTGTCGCCACCATTGAGGAGCCTGAGGGTGAGGAGGCAGGCCTACCCGGGGTCTCCCAGCCCCACCCGATCAGCTGGAATGTGCATCAGGGGCAAAACGGAGGTGGAGGCCCATGCCCTAGGATGCCAGGAGGAGGGAAGTCCGATTCTCACAGGATGAGAATGACCTCCTGCTGGCAAGTGTCCTCGATAAATTCGAGGTCTTATACGAACGGCAAAGCAGCACCACCACCATCAGTACACGCAACAGGCAGTGCGCTCAGCAGTGGCAGAGGCAGGGGGCCCAAGCTGGGACACTGAAAACCTACAGAAGCATTACAGTGATATCAATCAGGGGGTACAGGTGCACCTGACTGAGGAGAGGCACCATGCGCAGGCCACAGGTGGTGGTGGACCCAGAAGACCCGCCCTTTCCCCACTGGAGCAGGCCTGGTGGAGAGACTGGGGCCCATGTACCTCAATTGCCTGCCCCCCGCGCTGGATACAGCAGATCCCAGTGCAGGTAAGACAGAGATATGTAGGCCAGGGAAAGCTAACAACCCAACCCATGCAGGGGCTGATGCAGGGGGGTGTGGGGGCCATGTCCCAAGACTCTTTGTGTGGCAACATGTCCAGCAGAAGCCACAGATGAATCAATACCTGCATTCCATTAGGTTACCCCAAATGATACTGAATGCATGGACATGGGAGGGGACCAGATATCCACAGTACCACATGCCAGTGCCAACTGGCATCATGAGTCAGAGGAACAGCAAACACAGGCTACGTAGAACTCCCAGCAAGCCAGATGTACCATGACAGCACCATCAGTATACAGAATGCACCATACCAGACCGCACAGAGGGCAGTGATGCAAATAACAGAACAAACTATTGCAGAGAATAACAACACATGGTCTATTAGGAGAGCTGAACAGGTGGCAGTGAGAACCAAATTCCACAGTAACAGCATAAAACAGCTCATACTTGACATGTTGGCCACAGACCATCACCAAACAAGGGACAATAAAGCACAATACGGACCCAGGGGAACACGTATATGACATGGAAATCAGATGGACCAAACATGGAAGGTATAACACTACTGTTGGTGATGAGCTACACAGTACTGACCCCTTGTACAACACATAGTGCTGACGTACAGTACACAATATACATATCCCAGAGCTGACACATACCAGGTATGATGGTCAATGGACAGAGATAGCTATGATGGCCAGAGGACAGAGATAGCCATGGGAGTCAAAGGAATGAAATAGCTATGAGGGCCAGGGGAGAGAGATAGCTATGAGGGACGGAGGAAAGAAATAGCTATGGGGCAAATGTAAACTATCGCACCCAACCTCTCATCTGTGTGTATACCCTGTTGCCAACAAACCGGCTGCACTCCAGGGTTGTCCACGTGTCTGCTGTGAACACCCAGGCGCCTGTTGTGCGGGTGTCCAGTCATCTCACCTCATGTCTCCAGCCAGTCTCTCACAACATATGGCGTAAATGACAAGCCTTTTGCAGCATGCCCACACCATCCCAGGACTGTAGTCCCCTGTCAGCCATTCACAGTGTAACCTGCCACCCGCAGTCCCCAGCTACACACACCCAATACCTGGCCCAATGTAGAGATATCATCCCATCCACAACTGACCCCCCCCCCCCACCATGTCATGTCCCCAGCCTCATACCATGTGGCCCAGACACAACACCAGTCACTGTGCAGCTCCAGCCCAAACCAGTGCTCGCTCCCATCAGGGCCCTGCAATGGCCCATGACCAGACCCTGGAACCCCACCCAACCCCCCGAGGGCCGCCAGCCTTCCAAACCGCAGATAGGGATGTTGTCAGCGTGTGACCACCTGGACTGTGTGGCCCTGTACAAACAACATCCCTGCGAGATGGACGACCAGCACTGAACACATGGACGAGATTCGTGCACCAAGGGACTGAATCTAGAGAGGAAAGGAGTGGACCTAATAAAGATCCATGGGGTATACCAACTGGGAGCGGGATAGCAGAGGAGGAGCAGCCACAGGAACACACACTGAAGAAGTGGTGCAAGAGATAGGAGGAGAATGAGGATTGTACAGAGTCCTTAAAACCAAGCGAGGACAGGGTATCAAGATGAGGAATGTGGTCAATAGTGTCAGGAGCAGCAGAGAGGTCAAGAAGGATGAGGACAGAGTAAAAGCCCGTGTATCTTGCTAGAGACAGGTTACCGGAGACTTGAGAAAGAGCCACTTCGGTAGAGGGTAGAGGACAAAACCCAGACTGTACAGAATCTAGGAGGGCATGAGAGGAGAGGATGCAGGTGCAGCGGCAGAGAACAGCACGTTCAGGTAGTCGGGAAAGAAAGGGAGGTAGAGAGGTGGGACATGACCCAGAGGGACATGTGGGATCAAGTGAGGGTTCTCGGAGGAGAGGTGTGACCTCTGCATGTCTGATGGCTGCAGGGACAGTTGCAGTGGAGAGGGAAAGGATGAGGATATGAGAAATGGAAGGGACAACAGTGGGGGAGATGGGGCATAGGCAGGGGGGGTACAGCATCAGAGGAACAGGTGGTGTGTTTGGAGGGTGAAAGGGGGTGAGAAGGTTCACTGTCGGAGTTCACAGCAAAGAAGGAGAGGGTAGCAGAGATAGGGGAGGAAAGTTGGGAGGGAAGAGGAATAGCTGACCCTGCAGAGAACTGGAGGGTGATCCTGTGGATATTGGCATGGAAATGGTCAGCCAGGGTCTGGGCACATAGGGAGGGAAGGATCAGAGGTGGAGGCACCCTGAGGAGATAGCTGAGGGTAGGAGGGAGATGGTGAGGGACAGATGCAAGGGAGTCGGTCACATTGGCATAATAGTCCTGTTTGGAAAGAGCTAGGGCCGACTGGAAAGAGACAAGCATGTACCTGAGGTGGTGGAGGTCCCCAAGAGAGCGGGATATGAGCCAAGCAGGCTCAGCTGAGCGAGCACAGGAATGTAGATAGCAGATAGTAGATGAAAGACAAGGCTGGAGTGCAGAGGGCCCTCAGCACGTGCCATGGGGGAACCGAGAGCACCCAGAGCAGAGGTGAGTGCAAGGTTATAGGACATCACTGCATCGTCAACAGACCTAGCTGACATAGTGTGAGACAGAGATGACGTAACTTTGGATGAGAGAAACAAAGGATCACTGGCATGAGGATATTAGAATAGGTTGAGGGAGATAGTATGGGAATGGGGCAGCGGGTGATGAGGGTTGAGGCATAATAGGCAATGGCCAGATACGAGGGGAACCGAGCTATAGAGGCCGGTGAGTATTCAGCTGACAAAATATACCGGGACAAGCCTGTGGCCATGCTGGTGAGTGCAAGCATTGCAATGATGCAGGAGGTCAAATGGGGAAGTAAGAGAGAGGAGCCTCAAAGCAGAGGGAACAGAGCGGCTATCAACATGAATGTTAGGTCCTCTGGGAATATGAGTGGGGGAAGAGGGCTCCAGAAAGAAGGAGAGCCATGAGTCAATGGCAGTGAGAACAGTAGAAGCAGACCTGTCATGAGGTCAACATGAGACAGCTACCCAGAGAGGGGGTGGAGTGAGAAGATGCATGGAGAGAACAGCTAAAGAGAGTAGGGGTGAGACTGGGGCAGCAGGAAGGGTCAGAACTGGCAGGCAGGGGGAATGTCGGAGCCCAACACCACCACCACAGCCAGAGGGACGTGGCGTGTGGGAAAACAGATAGACCCCATGACAGAGAGCAGCAATAGATGCTGTTTCATCGGGGGAGAGGGGGAAGCACATCTCAGGTAGAGGAAGAGGAGGTAGACTATCAGAGATAAGGAGATCATGAGTAAGATCTGGTGTATGTGAGACAGAGTGTGCATTCCACAAGGCACATGAGATAGGGAGATTGGAAGGGGAAAGGTGGGGGATATGGATAAGATTAGACATGTTGCATGACATTCTCCTCTCAGAGTGTGACAGAGGTCTAGGGTGGCCAGGGTTGGGGGTGACATCTCCGGATGAGAGACAGTGCAGGAGTAGTAGAGTATGGGGCAGAGAGGGGATGGTACGGCGGAACCAAAGATGAGGTTGCTGTAGAGAGAGGGGAGATGGATGAATCAGAGGCAGAAAGTGGTGCCACACAGGAACATAGGATAGAGGACAGAATGGAGGGGGATGTGAGGATGGAAATGGGGGAAAGGGAGGGGAGTTGTGAGGGTGCAGGTGCGAGGGGAGACAGGTAGGGGGCATAAAAGGAGGACGACAATGTGATGAGGAGCCATAGTGCAGAGGTAGAGAGGAAAACAGAGGTCAGAGGATTTGGAATGCGGGGGAGACAGAGATTGTCCGCACCTGTGTGTGAGATAGGTGATGAGTAGATGCCAGCTATAAAAGACAGTGAGCCACGGGCTGGGTAGCTAGAGGGGAGGGGGAGGGGTATGCGTTCGGCAGCTGAGGAAGCCGAACAAAAGGTGCAACAATATACAAGTGGTGGAGTGGTTAGGGAGCACCAACTCACCCAATGATAGTCCGGTGGCACTGGCTGCACAGAGAGGGGTAACGTAGACCTGTACCACCCGCCCATATGCCCCCCCCCCATCAGCACACTGCTGGACACCTGCCCAGCCACTCCCCATTGCAGATGCCAATGAGGCCGTACCCCCACCTGGCATGCCACCTGGCACAGCAGGCCCAACACATACTCATGTGAATCACACCCACCCATGCACCCTCTCCACACAGCCCTCCAATGCCCAATGCCAGTCACAGCACAAGGGCCCCTGCCACCCCGGGGCATGCACCCATGCACACAAATCCCGGGGCCCCCACAGGGCACAGCTACCCCAGTTGACAGTAGGCCCATCACCCCAGCCCCACCCCCACAGGCATACCTGTCACTGTTGTGCATCCCCAGCTGCACACACACATGGGCACCAGTGAGGCAATGATGGCACCTGGGGCACGGACATAAGATGGTAGCACACACATCGCTGCACCTGTACATTCCCGGCCCACATGCACGCCACCTGGCTGGTCCCATATTGACATAGGTATCTGGTGGTACAGACATTCCGTTAGGTATCAGCGTGACATAGATGTGTACAGGGATGGGCAAGCACACCACAACTAGCCTGTGTCCCATTTACCCCCCAGGTGACATACATGCCATGGAGACTGTGGAGGAAGAAGTGGCTGCAGGTTCAGGACCCAGCCTGAGGTACCCAGTCTGAGGTGGTGTCTGCAGTGGGGACACCCACCACCGCTGGTGAGGCACCTGGAGGTCCCGATGCGCTGGAGGAGGGGGTGGAGGAACCAGCACATGACCTGCCAGGTCACAGCAGGTCCAGCACTGGGGCCAATGAGGAAGCGGAGCCTGCAGCAGCTGGGATGGAGGGGATGCCTTTGTGGCCAGCACCAGGTTATGCACCAGGGGCCACACACGCCACCATAGGGGAGGTGCTCGATGAAATTAGAGCCCACTCCACCACAGCTCATGAAGATGCAGAGGGTGACAGACAAGACAGGTTGCAGGTATGCCCGGCGCTGTGGCCAGGGGTGTCCTGCTCCCAGTGCACATGTAGGGCCCCCTCCCAAGCAGGGCTTACCCATACATGTGGGGCCCATTGCATGTGGCCGGTCGGGCCCCATGATGCCGCTGGCCTGCCATCCATGGTGGTGCCCTATTCCTTTGATCCAGGACTGGGGTACACAGCTCACCATGGTCTGCTGGGGACATCCATGCCAGTACAGTGTGACCTGACACACATGACGTACACGGTCCACCCAACACCCATGACCCCCTGGCTGTCCGGTACGTTGCCCAGCCAGGCCAGCTGGACCTGTGTGCAGATGTGGTGCCCCCATACATACTTGGGACATAGACACCTATATGACTATGGGTGGCCCAGGGGCAGGGTGGGATGGTGAATGGGGCTCACCACCAACTGGCTGCTACACCCAGGGTCACAATGGTTGTAAGGCATGCCCAATGTGACCTGCACATTGGGCATGCACCCTCCCCCCTCCTGTGGTGGGATAGGGGGCATACCTGATGTGCAAGTCGCCAGCATGCAAGGCAGATCGGTCCCTCCAGATCTGCTTGGCATGCCAATGTGAGGCTATAAGGGCGCATATTACCTGTCTGTCATTGTCTGCTGCCCTAAGGTGGTGGCACCACACAACAGCAGACAGGCAATAAGTGCCCCTATGCCTTTGCATCCTGTGCGGCTGCACCGCTCACACAGGGCTAGCTACGGTCTGGATACACTGCTCCCTGTCCTGTGACACGAAGGTGAATGGTGATCAGTCACCTGGGGGTGTCACACAGACCCATTCTTGGGTAGGGGGATATGAGGGCACAGCTGTAACCTGCCACCTCCCCTCCATACCCTGTGTGTGACCTGGGCACTGCCAGGGTAGCACACAGGACATGTGAGCTGTCCATTGGGGCATCATGTGACCATATCCCCCTGTCAGGGCCATGGTTGTGTGTAGGGCCCTGACATGGTTGTACATCTGGGTTTGTATCCCTCTGCTGGGTACCACCAGTACCCAATCAGGTGATGCCCATGTTGCACATGTGGGCCAACACTCCCTGCTGCTACTGGGCCCTGTCCGATGGGACAGATACATGGAGTGCACAGATGGCACAGATCAATTCAATGGATGCTCCCTGTCTCACATGTGTCAGGGAATCCCCTGCTGTGTCCCCACATCTGCTGGTCCCACCCCAGACGTAGCCATCTCCTACTGTGGCCCACTGGGTCACCTATTGCATGTGTAAAGGTGGCATTTGCAACCCATGTCTCACTGGTCACACCGTGTCTCACATTTTGTGAGGCATTTTGTGAGGCATTTTGTGAGGTAATGCAGGAACACCAATGCCAGTGCCATGAATTGTGAAGGCATAGAATGAAGATGGCTAGACTCTGCCGGGAGGTGCGGGGCCTGTGCGAGGAGATGGGACAACTCTGCAAGATAGCAGGGTCCATGTCAGCCAGCATGGCCCAGATGGCGGCTGCATTGGAGGCCATGGCAGGGTTTGGACAACAGCCAGCAGCAGCAACAGCAGCACCAGTGCCACAGTGTGGGAGGGGATGTGCTCGGCATGGAAGGGGTCATCAGTGCAGGGTCTAGTTATGGGGGCCATGGGATAATGTGGGGCCAATAAATGCCTCTGCACATGATTACGCCTGTGGGCATGTATCCAGTATTTCATTCTGCACCCCCATGTTTACCCTGTCCCACATGTGGTCACCTTGAGCACATATCAATTGCCATGGTGCGTAGACCCATTGGCATGCCATTCCTGGTCCCCATCCCACACAACAGGGGAGTGTGGGGTCTGTCCTGCCACCATTCTGCACATGTATGTACTGCATACCACCCATGCTGTGCACCGTGCCATGTGTGCACTGATGGCATGTCCGTGCCACCATGCATGTGCCCATGTCTTCAGGTCATGGCAACAGATTGGAACGTCCCTGCAGGCTGTGAGGGCTACATTTCTCTGCACCTATGCCCATTCCCCACCATGCCATGAGGACTGTATCATCTATGTGATGAATGTTGTGTACCCATACCCACAGGGACATGCTGACACATCTCACTCTCATTGCAATGGCATGTCAGGAAATGAGACACTTGACCATTGCGATATGGCAAACAAAACTATTTATTTAACAACAACTATATACAAGGGTACATGACACCTGGAGCTTGCATGTCCGTGCCCCACCCCCCTGCCCCTGCAGTG
This sequence comes from Ichthyophis bannanicus, assembly GCA_033557465.1. Taxonomy (NCBI): domain Eukaryota; kingdom Metazoa; phylum Chordata; class Amphibia; order Gymnophiona; family Ichthyophiidae; genus Ichthyophis; species Ichthyophis bannanicus. The sequence goes on along the minus strand of CM066034.1, from coordinate 125,482,968 downwards.
GGGGCAGTCCTGGGGCACAGGATGGCACAGGGCAGAGGTGCCATGTACCTGGGTGATTCTTATACCCCCTGGGGGGCCGCCCTGGCTGGATGACTGATGAGCTGCACATCCTGCTCCCGCTGGGCATGTGACATGGCACATAATGCCACAGATAGATGGTGTGCACACATGCCCCCACACACACACCATGTGCCTGGTGTCTGTGTGGTGGCATGTGCAGACAGCCTGTCTGCGGCACTGTATGCCAGCCCCACACCCAGACAGGTGTCATCCTTGGCACCATGGGCCCCCAGTGCCCTGTGCTGGTCTATGCCGGTCGGGACTGGCCACGACCTGCTCTGTGTGGCAGGATGCCCCCATGGAGGTGCATGTACCTGCCAGGCCCATGTGTGTGACCGCAGGTCCTGACACATCACGTACCTCCAGGGGTGCATCCTGCCCCACACCCACCTGCCCCCACTGCCCCTCCCACCACCATGTCCTCACCCCCACAGCCACCCCCTCTTATGCCTCCCTCACCGCCCCCTCCCCGACCACCACCCCCAACCCCTTTCCAGCCCCCCTCCTCTATGTCTGCTTTACAGTCTTCCTTCTCTGCCTCCACATCTGCTGAAAATGTGGGGGACCGTGCCTTGGGGCTGCTGACCTGTGGCCACTCCTGTGACGGCCCCTCACCAGCATCTGCATCCACTGTGGAGGGAAACCAGACATTACCAATGCGGTCATGCATTCAGCACATCATAGAGACAGCGTAGGTGGCCCCACTGGCTGCTGAGCCACTGAAACATTCTGTTATGCGACACATAGGCTGCATCACTCACCGCCTCATTGCCGCATCACCTCCCGCTGCATCCTCTGCAGGTAGCGGGGGTACCTCTGACACATCTCCCTGGATTTTTTACATAGATCCTTCACCTGGGGGCAAAGCAATGGACAGGTACTGTTAGGGGACAGACATCCCTGGACAACAGCTACTGCAGGTCAAACATGGCTGTGGGCAGCATGGGACAGCTCCTGCTGTACACAGTCGGTCCACAGCTAGCTGTTGCCGACAGCACATGCATGTGTGCATGTGTGGCTCGGCATTTGTCGATTGGACCCGACGTGTCCTGTGCGCTACCACTCGGGCACCCTGTGCCTACCTGATGGCCTACCCTTGCATGACACGGTTGCCCCATGGCATACATGGCATTGTCATGCTGATTATCATGTGCATCGTACCAGCAGTGCTGTTTTCTGCCGTGATCCGTGTGATGGCCTAGCAGGAGGTAGGTGGGGCATGCGCCAGACCCAGCACATATGCGTGGGGCCGGCATGTCTGCCAAAACCTTTGACATGACTACAACATATGGCTATCATATGCTGTGACTGCATATGGCTGTGCCACCATACCCCATGGCAATGGTGATGTACATGTGGTTAGTCATTATGGTATGGTACAACAGCATATGAACGTACGATGGTACAGCGGATGTATCGCGGACCCCTCAGTATGGTCTAGGGGAGACCTGCGCACATCAGCAGGAGCACCTACCTTAGCACTAGGTGTTACCACAGACCTCTGTAAATAGGCCTGAGGCCACCTGGGGTCAGGGCAGACCTGCGCACATCAGCAGGAGCACCTACCTTAGCACCAGGTGTTACCACAGACCTCTGTAAATAGGCCCGAGGCCACCTGGTGTCAGGGCAGACCTGTGCACATCAGCAGGAGCACCTACCTTAGCACCAGGTGTAAACACAGACCTCTGTAAATAGGCCTGTTGCCATCTGGGGATAGGGCAGACCTGCGCACATCAGCAGGCGCACCTACCTTAGCACCAGGTGTAAACACAGTCCTCTGTAAATAGGCCTGTTGCCATCTGGGGATAGGGCAGACCTGCGCACATCAGCAGGCGCACCTACCATAACACCAGAACTAAACACAGACCTCTGTAAAATGGGCCTGAGGCCGCCTGTGGTTAGGGAAGACCTGCGCACATCAGTGGTCACATCTACCATAGAACCAGGATTAGATACAGACATCTGTAAAATGGGCCTGAGGCCGCCTAGGGTTAGGGAAAACCTGCACACATCACCATGCGCACCTACCTTAGCACCAGGTGTAAACACAGACCTCTGTAAATGGGTCTAGGGCCACCTGGGGATAGGGCAGACCTGCGCACATCAACAAGTGCACATACCATGACACCAGGACTAAACACAGACCTCTGTAAAATGTGCTTGAGGACGCCTGGGGTTAGGGAAGACCTGCGCACATCAACAGGTGCAGCTACCTTAGCACCAGGTGTAAATACAGACCTCTGTAATTAGGCCTGGGGCCACCTGGGGAGAGGGCAGACCTGCGCACATCAGTAGGGACACCTAAATTAGCACCAGGTGTTAACACTGACCTCTGTAAATAGGCCTGTCGCTTGCTGGGGTTATGGCAGACCTGTGCACATTAGCAGGCGTACCTACCATAACACCAGGACTAAACACAGACCTCTGTAAAATGGGCCTGAGGCCGCCTGGTGTTAGGGCAGACCTGCGCACATCAACAAGTGCAGCTACCTTAGCACCAGTTGTTAATACAGACCTCTGTAAATAGTCCTGGGGCCACCTGGGGATAGGGCAGACCTTCATACATCAACAGGCACACCTACTGTAACCCCGCTGCGTCTAAGCCCACCTCCACCCCCAAATATGATGGTAGTAGTCGTGGCCAAGAGGTGGAGTAAACTCAGACAACGAGGCACAGAAATAAAACTAACCTCGTTCACTTTGCTCAAAGCTAAATGAAGGAATTAAACTAAAAGAATTCTTGGAACTCGGGTTCCAATTGGTAAATATATCAATTTTATTTTTTTATTATAGATGGTTAGATTAATTATAGATTTAAATTACTTTGTATTCAACATCTTACTTTTTACTACTTATTGTACATTTTACTATAGAACATTTCTAAGTAGTAGTATTCCTTTTCTTTCCTTCTTCCTAATTTCTATATAACAATTTTCTAGTTTGGTTTCTTACAACTTGAACATTTGTATCACTTTTATCTCTAGAGAAAAGTTCAGAACATCACTTTTATCAGTTTCTTTTCTCAGGAAAATATCAATTGTCCTTGTTCTCTCTAAACACAGTCTTTATGAACACTTAGCTCTTTGTAGTTTCAGCAGTTGTTTGGCATCTGTGGTTGTAGAATTGTCTTATGTCGTTTGATGATTTTGGAATTCTTTTGTTGGGAACTCCTGTTAGTGGAAACATCACTGCTGCTCAGCTGACGGTAGTCTTCTTAATCCCCAACCTACTACCTAACTTTAAACAAATCAAAAATATAAAACCCTATCTAAGTTATCAACCATTGAGCTGTTGTTGTTAAGTGCCGTCGAGTCGTAGTCGACTCACGGAGACCCTCTGGATAGCTATCCTAAATTGTGTTCGGTCTTCAGTCAGGCGGCTCATTGTTGACAGACTGGTACCCGTAGCTGCTGTTATTGTAGCGATCCATCTCATTGCTGGCCCTCCTCTTTTGCGTTGACCTTCTATCTTGCCAAGCATGATGTCTTTCTCTAATGATCTCTCTCTTTGCATGATGTGTCCGAAATATGAAAGTCGAAGTCTTGTCATCTGAGCTTCTAAAGAAAGCTTAGATTTGATCTCCTCTAGTACCGACTGGTTTGTTCTTCGGGCAGTCCATGGTATACACAGTATTCGTCGCCAGCACCATAATTCAAAGGCATCAATTTTCTTCCTATCTTTTTCACTGTCCAGCTTTCACATCCATATGATGTTATTGAAAGTACCATGGCTTGAACAAGTTGAATCTTTGTATGGAGAGAAACATCTCTGCTCTTGAGAATCTTATCTAGGTCTTTCATAGCCATTCTGCCATTCTGATTTCTTGACTGCTTGTTGCTTCTTTATTGATAGTTGATCCAAGGAGGGTAAAGTTGTTCACGATTTCAATTTCTTCTCCTTCAACGATGAACCTGTTGATTATGCCAGTTGTCATGATCTTTGTCTTCTTTACATTAAGGTGCAGGCCCATTTTGAGACTATGTTCTTTGATCGTGAGAAGCAAATGTTTCAGATCATCTTCACTTTCAGCCAGTAATGTGGTATCATCAGCATAGCGAAGGATGTTGATGAGTCTTCCACCAATCTTCACACCTCTCTTATCTTCATACAGTCCTGCTTCTCTGATGATTTGTTCTGCATATAAATTAAACAGGTAGGGGGAAAGTATGCAGACTTGTCTTACACCTTTGCTTATTTTAAACCATTCTGTTTCTCCTTGTTCCATTCGAACTGTTGCTTCTTGATCAATGTACAGATTGCGCAAGAGAACGATCAGGTGTTCTGGTATACCCATGTTTCTTAATGTGGCCCAGAGTTTCTCATGGTTTACACAGTCAAAAGCCTTGCTATAGTCGATAAAGCACAAATAGATATTTATTTATTTATTTATTTGGAGTCTCTTTTATACCGCGCTATTCGATATCAGTGCGGTTTACAATGAACATAAGAGTTGCACATCTCAATTTCGTGATTTGTGCTTACAGTGAAACAGGTATAATAACTTGGGTATACATTAAACAAGAAAATTAAACTTGGGTATGCACTAAACAGGTATAACAGGTAAAACAAATAGGGTATAAATTAATCAGTCCCTTAACAGGGAGACACGATGAATAAATACAGTCTACTTTATGAAACAATATAATGAGTTATGCAGCACTGGTATTCTTTAGTCTTTTCAAGGATCCATCTCACATCTGCAATGATGTCTCTCGTTCCTCTCCCTTTCCTGAACCCTGCTTGCACTTCAGGTAGTTCTTGTTCTAGGTATGGTTATAGTCTCTTTTGAATAATCTTCAGTAAAATCTTGCTGGCATGTGGGATCAGTGCGATTGTGCAATAATTTCCACAGTCAGTTGGATCACCTTTCTTTAGTATTGGTATAAACACAGATCTTTTCCAGTCAGTTGGCCATAATGATGTCTTCCATATTTCTTGGCAGAGCCTTGTAAGTACGGTAACAGCTGCATCAGATTGCTGCAATACTTCTATGGGAATGCTATCAATGCCTGGTGCTTTGTTCTTTGATAAGGCTTTCAATGCTGCTTCAACTTCTTCTTTCATCAACAATCATTCCCGATCATAAGGTACAGGTTAAAACAGCTGTTGGTCCACTTGATCTTTAGCAAACACTGTGAAATTATTCCATATAAATCCCTAACTGTCTAAGTAAATCAAAATATAATTCAAGTCCCTAAATAGAAAAGTCTAATCTTTACTGTATTTCCCTAACTACGCACAGAGCTTTACTTATGAATTCCCTTTTTCTAAATAATGCCTTCCTTCATCAATTATCTTCTATGGCTCCAGGCATTTCTCTTCTGCTACAGTGACATCGGTCACTCACTGTGCAAGTATCTTATTACTTTAGAATTTCCAGCACCACATACTGTAAGCTACTAAATAGCAAGGCACTTCATAGACACTGCTACTTCCTCTCAGCCTCCCTATTCAAGAGAGCTCTCCTGGAATTTATAAACAGTGTCACTTACTTTATTATCTGACAATACTTCTCCAAAAGTATAGTCCAGTGCCACAGAAAAATCAGGGCTGCCATTCACTTTGCCTGACTTCCTAAAGTTTCAGCAACAATTTCTCTCTGGAACCAATTCTTCATCTATTTGTACCTCTTTACTGGAATAAACAGCTCATCTTTCTAGCATAGCACAACTCACTTCTGCTTTTCTGTTACAGTTTAAGCTCTCCTCTCTTTTTCAACAACTTTTTTGGTTGTCAAGGTTACCATGACTCTTTTTATATCACCAATTTCCATACTAGAGCTCCTAACCAATTACAAACAGGCTTTAAGAATATGCAAATTATACTTTCTTGTTGTCACGGTTACATTGACTCTTTTGACAATACTAATTTCCACACTAGAGCCACTAGCCAAACATAAGCATGCTCTAGGAATATGTAGATCAGTCATTAAAGCATGTTCTAACTTTTGCAAAGAAAAATCAGTTTTATTTCCAACTGTAATTCCTCAATAAAGTGAATGGAACGACCTTAATTTGAAAGGTTTACACACCAAAATACTTCCAAACTAATTCAAAACCTATAATTCCACTTAGCTTATCTAACTAACTTATCCCACTATTTCCAATTTCCAATTAATACATTACTTTAGACGCTATACATTTTCCTCCTGAAAATTACCTATAACTTTGTCCAATTTAAACAACCTGCACATCAATGTTTACTCAGGATTCCAAACCATCAAGCACAATTAACAACCATTCAAACCAGTCACCCACCCCAGCGCAAGCGCCAAATTTAACCCCTGGGTTACAGTTGCCCGAGTTTAAAATCAATGTTGTCCCCAACATTGTCATTCCATATTTTCATTTTTTTCTCAACCATCCATTATTTACTACAGCCAAATTCAATTTGGTCTTCCCTATACCAATTTCATGAGATTTCCCTACTGAACTTTTACTTAGATTTCCTTCTTAATACAATCTTGTATTACTTATTTATTTCATACCACGTTAATAGCATTTTCAACAACCACATTACAATATAGTTAATTCACAAATATAATAGTATTCCCCAGATTCAGAGTACATACAATTCTGATTCACAATCTTATTTATCATCTAAAAGATTGCTTCAAATTTGCGGATCAGAATTGTCATCTTAGCTTCCTTGGCTGCCAAGGTACGAAGGACCTAACTTCAGTATTATATTGTTATCACTTTCATTTTCTCTTTTACTATCCAAAAATTAATTTAATTTATAATTCTCTCTTAGAAATGCTGAACACAATCCTTTATTTTCTCTAGTGGACCTATGTATTACATCAACATTCTTTTCAGGAACTCTCATATTTTGTTGTACAGATGTTACATTATCTAGATTGACAAAGGTCCTTATCCAATACCACTTTTCAGCATTGGATGTGCTTGGATTTTCCTTCACCTCAGCCAAATCTGAATCAAGGTTTACAATAATTTTCTGTGTTTGCATCTTAATACTAGACTCTGAATGTTTAGCTTCTACTAAATATCTCTTAAGCAAGTTCCTATGTACTATTTTAATACTACCAGCCTCATTTTGAATTTTATAAACATTTTGATTAGTACCAAATCTTTCAATCACCTCATAAATTTTGTATTTTATGCCTCCCCTGAAAATTTTGTATTCGTAACAGCACTTTATCTCCTGGTATCAATTCCACTGTTTGGGCTTTCCGGTCAAAATTTCGCTTGATCTTCCAGAATTTGTTTTTCCTATTTTTTTTAATGATTACTGCTGGACTGGCCCACGGGCTATAACTTTTGCGAAGGATCTCTTGTTGCACTAGCCCATTGATGTGTTCTTTAAATTCCTCAAATAAATGTGGAGATACCCTACGATAAGGCTGCTTGATGGGAAGTGTATTTCCCGTTTTTATTTCATGCTCTACTATATTTGTGAACCCAATATCACTATCACTTGTCGAGCAGACGTGTCTATGTTTCCACAATAATTGTCTTAATTGCTCTGCTTGCTATTCATTCAATGAATTCCAATCAATTTTAAGTTTTGACAAGCACTTTTCCCAATTGCTCTCACTAGTCAACTCTGAATTCTTTAATTGTTTCAGCTCCATGATCTCAGCCGGCTTACTTATCTCCGCTATTCTCATCCTAGGAGATAAGGTTATGTCTTGCTCTCCTACGTTGATCACCCGAATAGGCACTCTCCCTTCTGTTTGCTGCACCAAAACATTAGCCACCATCAGTTGGTTCGGGATACTTGCAGTCAGAGTAGCTGTTACTACCAATGGGCCATCCCATTTCCTCACACTATTACATTTCCCTAAGATAATTTTTTCTAAATATGCGGGTACCAGCTGTCCTACCCTTCCCAAGACTTTGACAAAACCCACTTTAGGCTCTATTTGTTTCTTCTGTGCGCATATTTCCGTTATTACTCCTAATATTTTCACTGGTTCGAGAGTGAAACAGGATAAGTCTCGGAATAACCCCTTTAGGTGTGTCAAAACATTCATACCCACTATTTCTTGGGCAGCACTTTCTTCCATTCTTCCTTCTTTAAAGTTGTCTTGCACCACAAAAATACATCGTTGTGATATTACTTGTCCAAGACACTGCACAGTTGCATCTATATATCCTAATACTGGTAACTCTGTCCCATTCACTACCATCAATTTTAGTTGAGAGGCATCTTGCAATTGATTTGTGTTCGGAAAACGTTTGTAATAAAAACTAGCCAATATTGTTGATATGCTTGATCCCATAACCAGTGTAAGGGTTACTTCAATTCCATTGATTTTTACTTTGACCAATGGACTAGATCCCATAGCCTCTTCTCCAAATAGTTTGTCTCCATGCTCATCTCCCTTACGTTCGGTCATTTGTCTTCTCATGGTAGCCATCATTTCAGTTTCTCTTTCTGCAGCTTCACCTAAATGACTTCTCCGAAGAGATTCATTATTACCACTTTGCGTATTAGCATTACTGGAACTACTATTTCCACTGTCTGATGGAGCTGTACGAGAAAATGTTTCACTCCTACAATAACGAGCGATGTGTCCTGATTCATGACATCTGAAACATATTTTTGGTCCTATTGATGAACTACTAGAAGCTCCTCTAGCCAGGAATTCACCTCTGTTCTCTCTATAACTGATATTTCCATTGCCATTATATTTGCTTCTTGCCTCCCTATTCCACCTTTCCCATCTCTGCATTTCCCATTCACGTTCTTGTCTTTCTGTCCACTGTAAATAATCTTGTTAACTGCCTATCATAGCTGCAGCGGTATCTCCACCCGCTGTTCCATCTCCTGCATCTTCCCTCGGCCTCTGTAGTATTTTCTTAGGTTCTATCATTATCGGGACTCTCTCCTCTCCGGCCCACCTTATGGCAGCTTGTAACAAATCCGCGAATCCCATATTCGGATTATCCTCATGCCTCTTTGTTATTTCCCTTCGGAGTGCAGCATCCCTTAGTCCCAAAATGAACTGCTCTTTCAATGTCTCTTCTGGTGTTCCCATTCTTCTTCTATCTCTCTTTAATATAATGTCCATTTTCTGTTGTAATTTATATCCGTATACACGTATGGTCTCCTTATCTTCTTGTTTTGCATTGTAAAATTCTTGAATCCTCAATCCCAAGGCCACCTTATCTCCATACACTTGGCGTAACATATCAAAACTTTCATCCACTGTACATTCTCTCGGCAAGGAATATTTAACTGTGTCCGCCACCAAGCCTTTTAAATGGTCACGAATCACATCCACTTGGTCCTCTGGTGAGATCTTTAGAATTATCATTCTTATTCTAACTTTCTCAATCCAATCTTCCACATTCAGATCTGACATCTCCTTCTGAAACCCTGAAAATTCTGGGATCATCTTATCTTGTGGGATCACCACTGTATTCGTAATTATCTGAGGCCTCATTACACCATTTCCGTCTTCCGCTTCCATTATCCAATTACTTCTTCATTTAACCTCAGGAGATAAGTATGCTCACCAAATAAAATTTTCCCACTCTTTCCCTAATGAGAATAAAACTTCAAACACAATACAAGACAATTTTTTTTCTTCACTGCTCCTCAGTGTCTACTAAAACTTTCAATATTAAGTAATCAATGTATAACAAATGTCTTTAACCAAACATTCAGAATCTTTAATACCTGGCACCAAATTCAGGTTTGTTTGTTTTTACCCTGTTCTTACTTTTTTACCCTGTTCATTGAATCCTGCCGACTACGCCAAACGTTCTGTAACCCCGCTGCGTCTAAGCCCACCTCCACCCCTAAATATGATGGTAGTAGTTGTGGCCAAGAGGTGTAGTAAACTCAGACAATGAGGCACAGAAATAAAACTAACCTCGTTCACTTTGCTCAAAGCTAAATGAAGGAATTAAACTAAAAGAATATTTAGAACTCGGGTTCCAAGTGGTAAATATATCAATTTTATTTTTTTATTATAGATGGTTAGATTAATGATAGATTTAAATTGCTTAGTATTGTGATGGCGAAGATAGGCAGGTCCCTAGGGAGATAGAAAAAGTACAGGCAATTTCCCCTAGTCAGAGGGAAAGGGAAAGAAATGATCATTTTAAAAGTGCAGCTAAGGCTAAAAAAAAGAACCTGTCAAAAGTTGTTGTCCAAAAGCCATGCCCCAGCTCCATGGCAACTGAGGGTGGTAATGCAGCACAGCTGGGGGTGGGGTGGAAAAATACCGGCCAGTCACATGCTTATAAGCCCCAGAGAACAGAGAGAGATAGATCCCCAGAGGACGCAAGGAGATTGGCAAGATTCTCAAGACTCCCGGGAGAGGAAAGGAGATTCTCAAGACTCCCGGGAGAGGAAAGGAGATTCTCAAGATCCCCAGGCCAGGGAAGGAGATTCCCAGGGGAGGAAAGGAGATTGCAAAGATTAGCAAGATTCTCAGGAGTCCCGAGAATACCAGGAGAGGCAAAGAGACAGGCAAGGAGATTGCCAGGTCTGGAAAGATTGCCAGGACACGAGAGGAAGAGAGCTGACTCTGTTTCAGAGGAGGAGTCTGAGAGGGAGCCTCATTCAGAGCAAGAGTTTCATGCTTGCAGGAGGAAGAGAGACGAGAGGGCTACTTTAACCAGGAAACAGCATGGCCAGGGAAGGAGCAGGGAAGCACTGCTAAAGAATCTTCCAAAAGGTATTGCTGCTAAAGTTACTAGCCAAGGGTCTCAGGAAGAGGTCCCAGACAGCCAGTGGAGGGAAGGATATCCTCACAGCCAGCTCCAGGAGTTTAACCAGAAGCAGGGTTATAGGAAGCCTCTCAGTAAAGGAAGTTTGAATGTTTTAAAACTGGTAAAACGTATGCTGAAAGACCAGGAAGTAATCAGTGGAGAGAACAGTTCTGTGCACCGAGGGAAGGAACAGCTGTTTGCTGACGACGTCACAGAACAGTCGTGTTCAGAATGTGAGTCAATGGACATCGGGGAAAATAATCTTTTAAGTGAGCCTGAAGAGGCTATGGAATGTGAGTTGTCCTTGATAGTGAAATAAGAGTGTTTGGAAATATATGTTTGAAGAAAATTCCATTTCTCTGATATGCATGATGTTTCAAAGAGCTAAGAAGTTTTAATTAGTATGCTTGCTGCCCTAAATGAGACTTGCTCAGGAGTGCTGTTTGAAGTCTCTGGATAACTGATTAAAACCCTTAAAGCTCTGAAACAAAGAGAAGATAAGTTTATTTGCTGGAAGTTGTTTGCATTGAAGTTTCAATGAACATTTTGAGTTTGTTTAAAGCACTGGGAAGTGAAGCTTTATTTTTGAATGAATAACCTTTGTTTGCTGAAGTAAGCAAGAGCATTTTCTTACCTGAGTTTCTTGTGGATATTTGTACACGTGATATACCAAGCTTCATTTTGAAGTTCCCGCTATTAAGGGAGGCTAATAAAAATATTCCTGCGTTTGCTTTCAACTCTCGGATCAGCCTTTCTTTACAACTACATTTGCTCTAAATACTACAACTCCCAGAAGCCTTTGCCCTGGGGTTGATTGAAAGTGACATTCGCTCCCCCTTTACCTCGTCAGGCAGCCGCCTAGGCGGGGGAAGGGCACGACAGTATTCAACATCTTACTTTTTACTACTTATTGTACATTTTACTATAGAACATTTCTAAGTAGTAGTATTCCTTTTCTTTCCTTCTTCCTAATTTCTATATAACAATTTTCTAGTTTGGTTTCTTACAACTTGAACATTTGTATCACTTTTATCTCTAAAGAAAAGTTCAGAACATCACTTTTATCAGTTTCTTTTCTCAGGTAAGTATCAGTTGTCCTTGTTCTCTCTAAACACAGTCTTTATGAATACTTAGCTCTTTGTACTTTCAGCAGTTGTTTGGCATCTGTGGTTGTAGAATTGTCTTATGTCGTTTGATGATTTTGGAATTCTTTTGTTGGGAGCTCCTGTTAGTGGAAATATCACTGCTGCTCAGCTGACAGTAGTCTTCTTAATCTGTAACCTACTACCTAACTTTAAACAAATCAAAAATACAAAACCCTATCTAACTTATCAACCATTGAGCAAACACTGTGAAATTATTGCATATAAATCCCTAACTAAGTAAATCGAAATATAATTCAAGTCCCTGAATAGAAAAGTCTAATCTGTGGCAGGCTATGGCCTAGAATAGCCTGTAAATGTATGAGAGTATGAGAGGCCTGTAAGCTAGGCCTGAGTCCCAGCCCCCACTTGAGAATATTAAGCTGAGAAAAACTGAAGTTAGTAAACGTTAGAGAAAACTGCTTTAAACTGCTTTTTGATAAGGTTGTATAAATCCTTTGTTGAATTCTTCTATGCTGATGACAGACATGTTCCAGTGCTATGTATTCACACATTTTCTAAGCTAGCAGTGACCTTGTAGGAGAAATGTATCGAAGTCTAAGAACTATGCCTTTGTTAGAGAATTCTGAGCAGGGGGAACAGAGTGCTAGGCCCCAATTGGATGGGTGCAAGGCGTCAGTAGGACCAATAGAAAGTTTGCCTGCAATAAACTGGAGAAGAAAGGTATAAAAGGTGTTGTTTACTAGACTCCATTGCTCAGACCATTTTGAATGTGGCATTTGCCTGAGACTTGTGCACAATAAATTGGCTTGGATCTTTGAACTGACTCCTGGTTTTATTCATTGCGTGCACTTCGCTGCAACAAATCTTTACTGTATTTCCCTAACTACACACAGAGCTTTACTTATGAATTCTCTTTTTCTAAATAATGCCTTCCTTCATCAATTACCTTCTATGGCTCCAGGCATTTCTCTTCTGCTACAGTGACATCGGTCACTCACTATGCAAGTATCTTACTACTTTAGAGTTTCCAGCACCACATACTGTAAGCTACTAAATAGCAAGGCACTTCATAGACACTGCTACTTCCTCTCAGCCTCCCTATTCAAGAGAGCTTTCCTGGAATTTATAAACAGTATCACTTACTTTATTATCTGACAATACTTCTCCAAAAGTATAGTCCAGTGCCACATAAAAATCAGGGCTGTCATTCACTTTGCCTGACTTCCTAAAGTTTCAGCAACAATTTCTCTCTGGAAACAATTCTTCATCTATTTGTACCTCTTTACTGGAATAAACAGCTCATCTTTCTAGCATAGCACAACTCACTTCTGCTTTTCTGTTACAGTTTAAGCTCTCCTCTCTTTTTCAACAACAACTTTTTTGGTTGTCAAGGTTACCATGACTCTTTTTACATCACCAATTTCCATACTAGAGCTGCTAACCAATTACAAACAGGCTTTAAGAATATGCAAATTATACTTTCTTGTTGTCACGGTTACAGTGACTCTTTTGACAATACTAATTTCCACACTAGAGCCACTAGCCAATCATAAGCATGCTCTAGGAATATGTAGATCAGTCATTAAAGCATGTTCTAACTTTTGCAAAGAAAAATCAGTTTTATTTCCAACTGTAATTCCTCAATAAAGTGAATGGCACGACCTTAATTTGAAAGGTTTACTCACCAAAATTTTTACAAACTAATTCAAAACCTGTAATTCCACTTAGCTTATCAAACTAACTTATCCCACTATTTCCAATTTCCAATTAGTATATTACTTTAGAAGCTATACATTTTCCTCCAGAAAATTACCTAACTTTGTCCAATTTAAACAACCTGCACATCAATATTCACTCAGGATTCCAAATCATCAAGCACAATTAACAACCATTCAAACCAGTCACCCACCCCAGCGCAAGCGTCAAATTTAACCCCTGGGTTACACTACCTTAGCACCAGGTATAAACACAGACCTCTCTAACTAGGCCTGAGGCCACCTGGGGTTATGGCAGACCTGCACACATCAGCAAGCACACCTACCATAGCTCCAGGATTAGACACAGATATCTGTAATTAGGCCTGAGGCCACCTGGGGTAATGGCAGACCTGCACAAATCAGCAGGCGCAGCTGCATTTCTCCCAGGTTAAGCCACAGACCTCTCCCTTTCCCCTGCTTTGCGTCTATGATATGTGTGTTAGTTGCTGGCTACTGTGTTGCACTCCTTAGTTTGTGTGACCTGCACCCATGCACTTACCTCCTGTGGTAGTCAGCGGCTGCATTAAAGTGCCTGGTGAAGTGCCCCCAGGCCCTCCACACCCTCATGAGATTTTGCCTCCGTGAGGAACCTGGGAAAAGGCGCCTCTGTCGGCAGCAGATTAGCTTAGCTAACAATTCAAGGTCCGGGAAGAAAAAGGCAGGCTTCCTGGATCGTGTCGCCATTTTGTATGCTGTATTTACTGTAAGGCCGCATGACGCAGTAATGCCATGTATGCGCAGTGAGGTGCAGTAACGCGCGTTTCTACGCACGTTACACGGTGACACACATAGTAACATGCATTAGTATGTTTCAGGACATATTGTTCTCTGTGGCACGTACTTTACAGCTATTTGATGATGCGCAACAGATTCCTTCATGTCTATCTACACCTGTCGTCTGATGGTGCACGTTCCAAATTCACTTATATTTTACGTCACTGTGTGTCCTTCATGGATTTGAACTCACACTGCATTGTTGACTGACATTTCACCAAACCACTGCGGTACACACACAGTGACCGGACATTGCATATTAGGGTGGATGACAGGGCCTTGCAGCTCTTAGGGCGCCTTGACATAACACGCCTTACTTTATGACACCATGGGTCATGGATCTCTACTGCATGGCTCCATAGGGGCAGTGAGGTGCCATATTTTATGGCACATTGTAAGGCGCCTCATAAGGATCCTAGGCCAAGGCCCCTTATAAGGCACCCTATGGAGCACCTTAGGCTAAGGCGCCTTGTAAGGCACCCTAGGCTACAGTTCCTTAGCTTAGGGTGCCTTATAGGATGCCTTGCCCTATGGCACCTTATAAGATTCCTTAACCTGCCTTATGAGGCGCCTTGACCTAAGGCGCCTTATAAGGCACCTTAATCTGATGCGCCTTATTAGGCACCTTAAACTGAGGCACCTTATAAGGCACCTTAGCTGGCAGCACAGATCTTCAAAAATATGACTGCTACAGGCATGCAAACTAGTTGAGTAGGACAAGCATTAAAGGAGGGAACAAAGAGGAATTGAACCCATGACCACTGCCTAACACGTCATTGTACTAACCAGTAGGTTATACCTCTATGGCTTGTTTCACAGTAATGGCTGGGTACAGAGGGACTGCAGGTCAATGCATAACGTGTCTGCTCTGTGTGCCAGGATAGGGTAACCAGACAGTATCCATGATGCACTGCACATGCTGCATAGCTTTCTACAGCTGGCCACCAAATAGGGTCTGCATCTCTCCGGTACCTCAGCTTGGTGGGCGTACTGACGGTGCGTGATACTGGCACAGATTAGCTACAGACCATGCCATTGTGCAGGTTGTGTGTTCATCCTGAGGGTTAGGATGGGTGCCCAGCACTACAGTAGGTATGCAGTACATGTGGTGCTAGAGATAGGTCCTGCTGTGCATCCCCATTGCTACCAGTATGTGACAGATGTTTGTTGCGGTGCAACCAAAAGTGATTCTGTGTCCATCTGTATTCCGCAGCCACATGGGGCCTTCTGGGCCCCAACACCAACCAAATTAGTGCGCACCCAGTGTTAAAGTCTGGCTGCCATGGGCAGCTGTTATCATGGCAAAGGGATGTCTGGACTCGCATGAGTTTTAGATAGCACTGCCTCTCCGGGTAAGGTGGTATACACTATATACCCCACGTTCACCCCTTTTGTGGGCGAGGGAGTGGAGGAATAGGTGCCTGTGCCCTGTGGAATGGCTGTGGGAGCAGCAACCCCTGTCCTGCTGGCAAAGAACAGCCCTCCAAGGTTGTTCAGCTAGAGCCATACCTGTGACTAGGGCAGTGGTAGACCAACAGTAATGCTGCAGTAGACCTGAGGAAACCTCAGCTGCCCCACACCAGGGTATGTCATTAACCAGCATAAGGCACAGTCAGACTGCACCTGCAGCACCCTATAAGGTGTTCCAACCATGCACAGACTAACTGCAGACAGTCCACTAGCCAGTCCATGGTGCATGCTCACAGAGAAACAATGTGCACCCAGAGGTGGGACATATGGCACAGACACCAGGCAGTTATCTCAGTGATTGGGCCCTAGACCAGAGAACACACAGATATCACTGGAAGCAAAGAGTGTATAGCACTATGTGGAAACATCAACATGCAATGGTCACTGCTCGGTCAGAGTGAGAGTGACCTCCCAGCATGACATGCTGTGGCGACCCTGTCCATGCAGGTGGTGGTCAGGCACTATGATGTCCCAGCCATTACCCTACACCCTGTGCAGATGCATCATGGCCAATCCGCCCTGTCTGGGCCATACCCACAATACCTTGCTCCTCATTATGCACATTTGCAGGCTAATGCTGGTAACAGTGGGACATTGTGGGCCCAGTGAGGAGTCGGCAGCCACAAAACAATGAATAGACACACACACACACACACACACACGCACACACTCCTATTGCAGCATTGTGCGAAGATAGGGGTGGATGGCACCCCTGGCCGCCACACTGATCCTGATCATAGTGCCAACATTGCACAACTGTGCAGTAGGTGGTAGTGGTGCTCTGGTGATAACTGCAGCTCCATGCTGGGGCCGACAGCCTGACTCTCCATGATGCTTCTGATAGTTGAGCCTGTGTGAATGGGTGTTTGTACCCCTGTTGGCCGCTGCTTTGGGGATTGCACATTCTGATGTTGTATCTGCATTGTAGGGTAAAACATAGGGACATGCTCTTCAGGATCCACAGCTAGGACCTGAACCTGTGGCCCTCTGCTCCAAAACACACTGACTGTGTATACTGCACCACACTGTTACCACAAAGGTACAGCGGCCCCTAGGGCTGCCTTTACTTTACCTCAGACAGACCCTTTTCTGTTGCACTGCACACCACGTACTGGAATGGGCATGGCCTAGGTCCACTTCTGGCAGGTGCCACTGGCCCCTCCAGCACCAACACACCCACCCCTGCCATACTGACTGCCCCAGGCCATCCAGTGTTTGGATAGGCAGCTGCTTAGGATGCGGGGTCTGGGGTTGGGAGGCATACATGGACATCCACACATCCTCCCATCACCGTGTATATATGTTTCAGCCAATGTGTGATCGCACCCTGCAATGACTTACTAGGGGCTGCAGTAAAGGGTGTTCATTTAGCTGGGTTCACAAACTGTTTGGGATGCATCCTGGGGAGGGTCTGTGGACCCTTGTTAGTGTGGTCCCCAGATGTGCACTGATTGCCCTATTACAGGCATAGTGGTACCTGTGTGACATTTGGGGTACATGCTGGGTAGTGTCCCCTGGATGGGACACTGTGGAACACAGACTACTGGGCATGTTTGGCCTTGGTCAGCTGCTGTCTTGCTGCTTTCCAGTTTCTATGTTCCTATGTGCCACCTAGATGACAGCCTAGTCCACCCTGTGCCCCAGCTGCCCCCACTGCATGTCCCGCCTGTGGCCCCCTATGCCCCATTTGCACCATCACCATAGTGGCCTTTCATACTTGGCCACTATGCTGTGGCTGCAAATGGAGCACTACTGTCACTTTCTTGGGCTCCCTGCCTAGGCTGTACATTGCTAACGCTGAAATGGTTTCACTCTCCTTCAAATGTGCATTTAACGACAGGCCTTCACTCCTGGTAATGTTCGGCCCTTTATTTCCCCACGTTAGTGTAGCAGGAGCCTCTCCCTGCCCACTCCCTGCCCATTGACCCTTTCTCTCCGCCCTCTCTCCGCCCTCTATGGGACTTAACACGGCCAGTGATGTTAACGCGCATTAGGTAACGTTAACGCGTGTTAACATTACTTAACACGCGTTAACGTAGCCACTGCTACGTTACCGCGGTTTAGTAAACATACCCCTACATGAACATCCCTAACAAAATCCATCCCTCAAATACACTGTTGAGGATAGTGTTTTTGATGTGTTAAATGATCAATTATCTGGGATCCACTGATCACTGGATGGTATGGTTTAGTATGCGAGTTCAGGTGGGGATGGTTCATTAAAAGCTAAGGGTCCTGGCCTTTAGATAAACTTAGGGACCCTATTGCTAAAGCATGCTAAATAGTTAACATGCATTTTCACATATGGTAACTGTGCACAAGGGCCAAAGGTAACTGTTATTATGGGCATGACTGTTGCTATGTTCTGATTTGCACGCTAACTGCCAATCACCTGTTGCCGTGGTGAATGGGCAGATTAGAAGTAGAAAGAGGGTATGAGGAGCACATTTCAGTTAGCATGGGAGGCCATATTATGGGCTGTCAATGTTGTAATTAACATGGGTGCAGCTCATGCCACTTCAATGGTTGGGGTTGTGAACATGTGGTAATTGTGCTGCATGTTAGGGTATGCATCCATGCATTAACTGCCTCTTTCTGATAGTGTCTTTGGTGTCTTTGCACTTAACACACATTAGTTTTAGTGCTAGCATACTTTAGAAAAAAGAGACGCTAATTTTATTAAGATAGTACCTCAAGGTGCTGTTAGATGGATGGGAAAATCTAGGGGAATTAGTGGAGTGGTGAGTAAAACTGAAAGGAGATATTCTAAGGGTAGCTTATTTTTTTGTTCTGAAAAAAAAAAGAAAAAAAAGAGGCTGCTATGATTTTTGAAAAAAGTAGCTGAAAAGAGATTATCATTTATAAATTACAATTGACTGCAAAAAAGGGGATGGTAGGAAACAATATCTGAAAATGCTAAGGGAAGCTGGGAAAGTAGTCAGGTAAGGGGTTATACAAATGAAATAAAAAATGACTGAAACTATAAAACAGGGAAACAAGACTATTTTAAATATATGTAATTGAGAGGAGAAAGTGCAAAAGTGAGATTGCAAGATTGAAAGATGGATAAACATATAGGGCCCGATGTTCAACTGGGCAAGCTATGCCCCATTGCTGCACATAGCCCTGCCCGCTGACCCCTAACTGGATATTCAATGCTGTAGTGATGGCACTGAATTTCTGGGGTTGCTGCAAAAGTCCCAGAGTAGCAGAGGCTAACCAGGTAGTGGCAATATTGCACCACCATCCAGTTAGCATCTGCAGCTAAAACTAGGCGAGTCAAAAGCTTGCCTAGTGTTAGCCACAGATCAATAACTGGATAGTGGTGCATTATTGCCGCTACCTGGTTATCGGTACTCCTTGCCTCTGCTCCACCCCAGAACACCCCCAACACACCCTGATGCTAACCAGACAGCATCAGGGCGCATAGAGGACATATACGAGGATATTCAATGACATTAATCATGTAGATGCAATTGAATATTCCTATTTAAGGCATTTACATGGTTTACTGGGCTGAAATAGATAATTTCTTCAAAAATATTTCTGTTTGAAGGAAAGGCCCGGAGTAGGACTACAAAACAGAGACAAAAACAGGAATAGAAATGAGGTAGACCTCTAGTGAATTTGAAAAGAATGTGTTCATGAGGTGCTAACTAAACTACAATTAGGGGTATGTTTACTAAACAGTGGTAAGGGAGCATGCATGCCATTAACGCAGGCTGTAGTCACACTTGCTCCCTTAACGCCGAAAAAATGCTGCTTTAAGGTGTAATAAAGGCACCGGCAATGTTAAGGACCCAGGGGGCGAGAAATGGGCAGTTACAGTGTGTGCTGCCATACCGCTGATTGCACAATGGACTGACAAGCCCTTTAAAGCTGGGAACCCGATCGTCTATTAAAACCTCACGGAAAAGGTCTTTGTAGAAGGGAAAGAGACTATTTCAGCGTTGGCAATGTGATGCACTGATAAGGGAGCCCCAGAGAGTGATAGTAGTGCTCCAGTAACAGCAACAGTATGGTGCTCATGTAGGAAAGGGCACCATGTTGATGATGAAAATGGGGCACAGGGGTTGGCCCAGTGGTCATGCAGTGGGAGGTGCCTGTGGACATGGTGGACTAGGTAGCTGCTCGGGTGGCATTGAGGGGCATAAGAACATAATTTCAGAATATATACCATACTCTCAGACCAAGGTCCTTCAAGCCCACTATCCTCTGCCCAATAGTGGCCAATCAGGGGCACAAGTACCTAGGTGGGTCCCGAAAGGACACCCATTGTCAAAGAGGCCTGTATTTGGCCAAACAGCCGATCCTCAGTGTCCTCCGAATAAATGTATAGTGACCTTTCCTCCAGGACCATGACCAAACCCTCCCGAAGCTCAGCTATACAAGGAGTTATCACGACATACACCGCCATGTGTTTTTAAACACATTGCATGATAAATGATATGCCTCAATATATCTGAAATGCATTACATTGTAGCAGCAGTGCCTCTCTCCTAGTACTGTATAAACCCCTATCATATCTGCCCCATATAATATCATATCATATCACATCTCACCAACAAGCTGAGGAAGTATAACCTTTGTAAGCTCCTCACATACAGGAATCCTTCCATCCACAGCAACATCTGTGATGTCCATCATGATCACACAGTTACAGTGGTGGAACACAGACATAGCACTGGTGTGGAACAGTGATGTGTCACATGGAACATGGAACCCTTGGCAGATATGCCAGCGTCCCCCCCCCCCCGGTGCCACTGAACCCAGCTGTGGAGGAAGAAGCCGATAGCATCTGCAGCTGTAACCCTCCAGGTAGCTGGAAAATGCAGGTGCCTGGGGAAATACCACAGCAGTGGCCGCCATCCTCCCCCTGAGACATATCAGTGACAGGCGGTGATGGGGCCCCTGCCCGGGCAGTTGGTGGTGAGTGCTGCATAGCTGTCCATATGTGGATCTGTTCCCCTATCTGGCCCTTGTGCCCAAGGCACCCACCAAACCCACATGTTTAACATGCTGGGACTGCGACCATCACCACTGACAGTGCGTAGGCATGTCTGCATGGTGGGGTGTTGGTTGTGGTGTGGGACCTGGCACCAGCTTGCAGCAGACAGAAGCCTTGCGTTGGTTGTGTGCACCATGCACATTGCAGCATGTTCCAAAGGCCAGCCGAAGGAAAGCATGTCAGCAACAGGAGCCATTCTCCCCATAAGGCAGTACTGTGGTGAAACACACATGGCTGGTGTGTATATGTGTGGAAACTCACAGGTTTAAGTCCTTGCTGGGGTTTCTGTATTGCATCTAATTGTGGATAAGGTTTAGACGACAGTGAAAGTACAGCTCCAGTATGTGCAACCCCCATGAGCGGCCAGTAAGGGTAGAAACACCCACCAGCAGCACTGACAGGCTCCACTATCCACAGCTAGTTGGAGGATAATAGCATACGGTAACAACATGTGGTGAGGCCAAGCTATAGTAATAGTTCTGCAAACAGAGCACACATTGTCAATCCTTGAGCTGTCATTGAGACAGGAGTGTCAAGCAGGAATGCCAACCATCTCCACTTTTGAACAGAGCATGCATGCATATCTGTGTGTGTGTATGTGTGTATTGCTCCCCTTTGATCTGTGGCTTTCTGCACTGCACTTTGGCTCACGTTGTCAGAGTTTTTCCCAGCCTGTTCGGAAAATGTGAATAAGATGAGGCAGAGGGTTGTGGGTATCGCCTGAAACTCTGCAGATTGGCCTGGATGTGTCTGCCACAAAGGTAGGGTCACTGGCTGAGATGCCAATGTGCCTGTCTGTTGCGTGCATTGCCTGGGTGGTCACTGTATGTCATACTGAGATGGCACTCTCACTATGAAAATAAAGTGACCATGGCATGGCTATGTAGCCACACAGAGCTATTGTACTGCTTGGCCAAAGTGATGTGGATGTATTCTCTGTCAGTGGATGCTAATCACTGAGCAAATGGCTGCGTGTCCATGCTGAATATCCCAAAGCAGGGTGTGCATGGTTACACTGAGCACATGCCATGAGTGCTGACCAGCAGACTACTGCAGTTGATTTGTGCTTGTCTGATGCAGCCCAGTGAAGGGCAGCAGGGACAGTCTTGCTGCCTGTGCTGTAGTCAATTGTTAGTCTTCAATGTTTGGGGCAGCAGTGGTTCATGGCTTACTCACTGGGGGTCCTGGCAGGACAGTAGCAGTAGCCCCATGCCAGCCTTTACACTTCCAGTGCAATGGCTGTCCATGGCAGCAGCATACTAACACTGCCCACAAAACTGCACTGTTATCGAAAGGGAGACTATGATAGAATGAGGAAAACAGTTAAGAAAAAACTAAAAGGAGCAGTTGCAAAGGTTAAAGACGTACATCAAGCTTGGGTGTTGTTGAAAAATACTATCTTGGAAGCCCAGACCAGCTGTATTCCACGCTTTAAGAAAAGTGGAAGGAAGTCTAAAAAATTGCCAGCATGGTTTAAAGCTGAGGTCAGAGAGGCTGTTGTTGCCAAAAAAGCATCTTTCAAGAAATGGAAAAAAGAGCCAAATGATGAAACCTGGAAACAGCACAAGCACTGGCAAGTCAAATGCAAGGCATTGATAAGGCAGGCAAAGAGAGAATTTGAGAAGAAGCTTGCTGCGGAAGCAAAAAACGCGAAATAAAGACCTTTTCAAGTACATTCGTAGCAAAAAACCCGTGAGAGAGTCAGTTGGTCCATTAGATGATAAAGGGGTTAAAGGAGCACTAAGAGGCGACAAGGCGATAGCGGAGAGACTGAATGAATTCTTTGCTTCGGTCTTTACTGAGGAAGATGTAGGGATGTTACCCACGACTGAAGTGGTATTTAAAGGTGTGGAAGAATTGAAGGAAATATCGATACATCGGGAAGATGTCTTACAACTATTAGATAAACTGAAGAGTAGCAAATCACCTGGGCCGGATGGTATACATCCAAGGGTGTTGAAAGAACTGAAATTTGAGATTGCAGACCTGCTATCAGTAATCTGTGAACTATCCTTAAAATCATCTCTAATACCTGAGGATTGGAGGATCGCCAATGTAACACCAATTTTTAAAAAGGGTTCGAGGGGTGATCCGGGAAACTACAGACCGGTGAGCCTGACATCAGTACCGGGAAAAATGGTAGAAACCATCATAAAGAATAAAATTACTCAGCATATAGATAGTCATGACCTAATGGGAGACAGCCAACATGGCTTTAGACAAGGAAGATCTTGTCTTACTAATCTGTTATGTTTTTTTGAAGGAGTGAATAAACAGGTGGACAAAGGTGAGTCGGTTGATATTGTGTATCTGGACTTTCAGAAAGCCTTTGACAAGGTCCCTCATGAGAGACTTTTGGCAAAACTAAAGAGTCATGGGATAGGAGGCAGTGTACTACTGTGGATCAGGAACTGGTTAAAAGATAGAAAGCAGAGGGTAGGGCTAAATGGCCAATTTTCCCAATGGAGAAAGGTGAATAGTGGTGTACCCCAGGGATCTGTGCTGGGTCCGCTGCTTTTTGACATATTCATAAATGACCTGGAAAGTGGAATAACGAGTGAGGTTATCAAATTTGCTGATGACACAAAACTATTTAAAGTTGTTAAAACCCAGGAGGATTGTGGAAAATTGCAAGAGGATCTTGATAAATTGGAAGACTGGGCATCAAGATGGCAGATGAAATTTAATGTGGAGAAGTGCAAGGTTATGCACCTAGGGAAGAACAACCCAAACTATGGTTACACGATGCAAGGTTCCACATTAGGAACCACCACCCAAGAAAAAGATTTAGGCGTCCTTGTGGATACCATGTTAAAACCCTCGGCCCAGTGTGCAGCGGCGGCCAAGAGAGCAAATAGAATGCTAGGTATGATAAGGAAAGGAATGGAAAATAAAACAAAAGATATTATAATGCCTCTATATCGTTCCATGGTGAGACCGCACCTTGAATATTGTGTGCAATTCTGGTCGCCGTATCTTAAAAAGGATATAGCGATTTTAGAAAAGGTTCAGAGAAGAGCCACCAAAATGGTAAAGGGGATGGAAGGCTACTCCTATGAAGAAAGGCTAAAAAGGTTGGGGCTCTTTAACCTGGAAAAGAGACGGCTGAGGGGAGATATGATAGAAGTCTATAAATTAATGAACGGAGTGGAACGGGTAAACGTAGATCGATTGTTTACCTTATCAGAATATAGAAAGACTAGGGGACATGCAATGAAGCTACAGGGTAAACTATTTAAGACTAATAAAAGAAAATATTTTTTCACTCAACGTGTAATAAAACTCTGGAATTTGTTACCGGAGGATGTAGTAAAGGCTGTTAGTGTAGCTGGGTTTAAAAAGGTTTGGACAAGTTCCTGGAGGAAAGGTCCATAAACCATTATTAAGAAGGGACCCAGGATATCAATGCTTGAACCAATACAAGCATTGTGGAACCTGTGTCCCTTGGGGAAACTGCTAGGTACGTATGACCTAGATTGGCCACTGTTGGAAACAGAATACTGGGCTTGATGGACCTTGGTCTGACCCAGTATGGCATATCTTATGTTCTTATGTTCTTATGTTCTTATCGGAGGGTTACTGTCCAACATGGGCAGAACACAGGGCTGGGTCAAACCTTTGCTGTCACCCACAGCACACAGGAAGCAAAGAGAAAAAGCATAACATACTGCAGACAATACCTGCCATACACTAGCAGTGATGTGGACCTGCAGCATGGCCAGCAGAGACCATCTCTAACAGCGCAGGTTCAGTGGACCAGGTGCTGGGCACCCCTGCTCATCCTCAGGGTGACAGCCAAAACTGCTCTGCAGCACAGCTTGCTGTTGTTATGTGCATGTAGCACACAGAGCCAATGCATCTTACTGAGCTGGTATACTGGATCAGTGCACTCTCCATTGGTTCTTCAGCTGCAGACTGCTGTTTTGCAAACAGTTTGATCAGAGATCTGCAGGCTCTACACATCTGTGTAGAGCTATGTGAAGATGTAGCCTACTGGTTGGCATAATGTTTCCAAAGTCAAAGGTCCAGGGTTTGATTCCCACCTGTTCATTTTGTGCCTGGGTGCGCTTCCCACCTCATAGAGTCCTGACTCTGCTGTGACTTGCAGAAAATCATTCTTCTACATTTCTATGGATTATGGCCACATGTTGGGTAGCCCAACATGGCATTCCCCGTCATGGACATCTGTGAGCATGGCTTTAGTGGCTCTGCCACAGCACATTGCAGTGGGTCAGTAAAGTATACACAGCAGATGTCTGGGACAACTGGTATGGATGCGTTTTCCGTTGTGCCTTCAATGTGACCTACCAGCTGTATGTAAAGAGGATATATCTTGTACATTCAGGCACACAACACTCATTGCAGAGCCATAGCTTGCACTGTTCTGCCATCATTACTTGCTTCACATGGTGCAAATTGGTTCAATCTATCCATTTCTATCATGCTACTCTGTTGAGTGTATTGTCTTGCAGCTGCACAGGTTGAGGCACCATTCCCACCCGCACAAATAGTGTTTCATTGTACTCCACGGCACTGCTACTTTTGGATCACGCACATCAAATGCTTTTGGCCAGTACGATCCCATAATCCACCCACCATACACATTGCAAACTTGGAAAATCCATGGCACAGCCCTGCACCCAACATTTGGCCATCAGGGGGATTCATGGAGGGGCAGCTTACTAGCACAGCCAGTAAACTGCACCAACATGGCTATTAGGGGTCATTTGCAGCAGTTAATCATATCATGCACATGAGCACTCATGGACAATCCTCTGTTTGCTGCCCACATCAGGAACCTGCTGCCTCCACCCAGACACTGTTCTGGCCTATGGCATACCACACACTGACAGAAGATCTGGATACATGTACACACCTCACAGACACTATATTGTAGCTTACAGCATTGAGTATGCTTTCAAAGGCATCTAGGACTGCATGCTGTCACAGCACCCCCTGCTGCTGCATCCCTTCCACTGACTCCACTGCCACCCATGACACAGCCAATACCCACACTAGCATCACAAGGCAGCTGCCTATCTTGTCTAGTCAACAGCACAGGCCTACTGTATAGTCAAACATGCTCATCACATATACTGCCACATTGCGAGGCATCAGATGAATCAACTTCATCAGCAACCAATTGTTTGTTGAGATATAAGAGATAGTTAAGTTTATACTGATTTTATACTGTTGCTATAAAGGGATCCAGTGTATCTGTCCCATGCCATTTTGAATTCTGTCATTGTATTTGCCCCCACTACTTCCATCAGGAGGGCATTCCAAGAATCCACCACCCTTTCAGTGAAAAAGTATTTCCTGACATTGCCTTTCAATTTACCCCCTTTTAGCTTCATGTTATGTCCTCTAGTTTTACAGCTTCCCCATCTTTGGAAGAGGTTTGTTTGTTCATTAATACTCTAAGGGGTATGTTTACTAAACTGCGGTAATGTCATTCGCATTAGGTTCCGCGGTAAAGGTAGAGATGCCCATATAAAGGCGTTGGCGTTGCATCGTTACAGCAAGCTGTAGCAGCTAAAGCACGTTACAAGGTGCCTTAGACTAACGAGCATTACAAGGCACCTTGTAAGGCACCTTGCAAGGCGCCTTGTAAAGTGCCTTATAAGGTGCCCAGTAAGGTGTCATGTAAGATGCCCTATAAGGTTCCTAGTCATGTGCCCTGTAAGGTGCCTAATAAGGCACCCTATAGGGCCCCCTAGGCTAAGCGCCATATTAGGCACCCTTGGACAAGGCACCACAGAAGGCACCCTGGGCTATGGAACCATAGGGTAAGGTGGCCTAACAAGGGTAGGGTGTCCTAGGTTAGCGTGCCCTAGGGACTGCAAGGTGCCTCAGGATGACATGTATGACCTGTGCGGAACAGAGACAGATGTAGCCCTAACACTAGATAGAGCACTCAGGAAAGGCAATGAACAGGTGAGTGAAGGAGGGAGAGGTGGGAGCCGCTGGACCTGCCAGATCTATGGGCATCCCATGTGCCTGCCAGTACTGATGACAAACATGGTAGGGCAGCTGTACCACAGCACAGGGTGTTGGCAATGTAAAGTACTGGAAAAACAGTTGGTGGCAGACGGTGGGAATACGTGTCCCCCAGTGGAGGTGGAGGTGGCAGGATAGTTACAATGATGGGTGGACAGAGGAGTGGTGGTGCCATGCAGATCAGGAACAGGTGAAGCAAGCATGAAGAGGCACAATGCAGTAAAGGGTAGCAGTGCATGACATGGGGCGGCAGGCTGCACTGGCAGACAGGACTCTACACAGCTGACAGACACAGATAGACGGACCGAGGGAATGTTGGCAATTGTGGCGAGGGTATTATGGGCTGGAAGCACAGATCTGCAAAAATATGACCCCTAAAGGCATGCACACTATTTGAGTAGGACAGGCATGAGAGGAGGGAACAATGAGGAACTGAACCCATGAACACTGCCAAGAATGGCATTGTATTAACCAGTAGGCTATAACTCCATGGTATATGTCACAGCAATGTCTGCGTGCAGAAGGACTGCAGGTCACCGCACAAACTGTCTGCTCTGAGTGCCAAGATAGGGTAACCCCACCAGTACCCATGATGCAATGCACATACTGAATAGCTGTCTACAGCTGATCACCAAATGGGGTCTGCACCTCTCTGGTCCCCCAGCTTGGAAAGACAAACTGACAATGCATGATACTGGCACAGAGTAGCTACAGACAATGCCATTGTGCAGGTTCTGTGTTCACCCTAAGCGATAGGATGGGTGCCCATCACTAGGTCCGCAGTACATGTGACATTAGAAATAGGTCCTGCTGTACATCTCCATCACTACCAGTGTGTGACAGGTGTTCCCTGCAGTGCAGCCAAAGGTAATTTGGTGGCCATCACTATCTTGCAGTCACATGTGGCCCTGTGGGACCAGACACCAGCCAGATTAGCATGTACTCTGTGGTATGGACGGGCTGACATGGGCAGCTGTTATCTGGGCAGAGGGGTTCCTAGAATTGCACTACATCCCCTACAGGGTTCACATCACCCTTTTTGTAGGTAAAGAACAGGTGCCCCCACCCTGGGGAAGCAACCTCTATCCTGTTTGTACAAGAGAGCTCTCCAGGGTTGGTGGGCCAGAGCCATACCCAGGACTAGGGCAGTGGCAAACCAGCCACAATGCTGGGTTTAGGTCTGGGAGACCCCAACTGCCTCTAACCACTGTCTGCCAGTCACCAGCAGACAGCACCATATAGGTGTTCTGACCATGCACAGTCTAACTGCAGACAGTCCACTAGCCAGCCCACAGTGCATGCTCACAGAGGAACTATGTGCACCTAGCAGGCATCACAGTGATTGTGGCCCCCAGCACTGGGGACACAACAAGATCACTGGAGACAAATAATATAGAGTGCTATGTGGGAACCTAGACATGCCATGGTCACTGCTCAGTCAGAGTGAGTGCCCTCCCAGCATGCCATGCTATGGCCACCCTGTCCATGCAGGTGGTGGTCGGGCACTACAGTGTCCCAGCCATTGCCCAACACCCTGTGAAGCTGCATCCTGGCCAATATGCCCTATCTGACCTGTCCGGGCCATACCCACAACACCTTGCTCCTCATTATGCACATATTCAGGCTAATGCTGGTAACAGTGGGACACTGTGGGCCCAGTGAGGTGTGGGAAGCCACAAAACAATGGATAGACACACACACACACACTCCTATTGCAGCATTGTGCACAGATAGGGGTGGTTGGCAACCCTTCCTGCCAAACTGGTCCTGATTAAAGTGCTGACATTGCTAAACTGTGCAGAAGGTAGTAGTGGTACCCTGGTGATAACTGCAGCTGAATGTTGGGGCCAACAGCCTCACTCTCCATGCATCTTTGGATTGTGGAGCCTATGTGAGTGGGTGTTTGTACCCCTGTCCGCCGCTGCTGTGGGCTTTGCACATGTTGCTGTTGTATCTGCATTGTAGGGTAAAACATGGGACATGCTCTGCAGGAACCACAGCTGGGGAATGAACCTGTGACCCTCTGCTTCTGACCACACTCACTGGGTGTACTACAGCACACTGTTGCCACAAATGCATGGTGGTCCCTGAGGCTACCTGACCTTTCCTCAGTCAGACCATTTATGTTGCACTGCACACCATGTACTGGTACAGGGCATGGCCTAGGTCCACTGCAGGCAGGTGACACTGCCCTCTCAAGCACAGGCACACACACCCCTGCCAAGCTGACATGGCCATTTGCTGTCGGTGTTGATAGTGCGCAGTCCCAGGCCATCAACCGTATAGGTAGGCGCCCGCCTAGGGAGCGGATCCCGGGGTGGGGGGGGCATACATGGACATCCTCACATCCCCCCCCCATCACTGCCTACCACTATTATGTCCCTTCCACATGGGGGCGGGATGGCTGGGGGGATGTCAGGTCAGTGCCCTAGCTAGGTTGGACCAGGTAGATGTAGGTGGATTGTGTTTGGACTGTATCAGCTGCTGTCATGATTATTTCCGGTTTCTATGTTCCTATGTGACACCTAGGTGCCCGCCTGGTCCACCCTGTACCCCAGCTGCACATGCTACATGTCCCGCCTGTGGCCCCCTATGCCCCATTTGCACCATCGCCATAGTGGCCATTCATACTTTGGCACTATGGTGTTGCTGACAATGAAGCACTACTATCACTTTTCTTGAGCTCCATGCCTAGGCTGTACATTGCTGACACTGAAATGGTTTCTCTCCCCTGCAAATGTGCATCTAACGACAGGTTTTCATTCGCGGTAGGATTCAGCCCTTCAGTTCAGCGCGTTAGTGTGAAAGGAGCCTCTCCCCGCCCACTCTCTGCCCATTGACCCCTTCTCTCCGCCCTCTCTCCACCTTTTGCGGTGTTTACCGCAGCCAGGTGTAGCGCCCTTTACAGGTTAGGTGGTTGCCTATATGCAGTGGGCGTACCTCTTTATGTCCCTTATCACCTGAATTCCCAATGCTGAGGCTTCTCAATAATGTAGTTGTGTGATAAGAACCAAAACAGCCGAGGGTTTCAAAGGTAACAGGAAATTTATTTTCTACTTAACCATTGAACTTCTTTGTCAGCAGTTCAGATATAACCAGAACAAAAATGGGATACTTCTCCAATCAAAAGGAAAAACAAACTTTACAGCACAGTCCAGGCATTAGCCGTTTCAAACAGCTTGTTTTAAACGAAGCAATAAACCTTGCCTTCAGTCAAGATTACATTCTCAGGTCCCAGGCTCGGTATGGCACAAATCGGTATCATTGAGGGCTCTGCACAGCACCTTGGCTTCTTGGTTACAAGCTGCTAAACCTTTGCATCATTCCTTTTAAAGACATTGGCATTCTTCACTTTCAAGTTGCAAATATTGGCTTTTAACTTCCAGCATTCATAGCCTTCTTTGAGCCTGTCTGGCTAGCTCAACATTAGTGTTTCAATTAACCAAATTTCCAGCAGGTCATAAACTTTCTAAAGCTTCTGGCTTTTTCACTACTTTTAAAAACCATACAGCTTTTACTTCTTCTGACTCACACAGTAAGAGCAATCCATTTCAAAATCAGAACATACACTTTCTGAAAGGCATTCTTCTACTTCCATACTTTCCTCATTTGGTTCAATTAGCACCTGGCTGGCCTCAGCGTCTCTAACGGCAGGTTTCAACTGCTCCAACAATTTCAAAACCTGTTCCCATTGGGAATCCTCACTACGCTGAGTTGCAGGGGAAGGACATAGGAGATCTTTTTTTTTAATAAACCTTTTAAAACTTGCAAGGGGCTCACCTTGTTCCCAGCAACCTGTCTTCTCTCAGGCTGTGCCACAGGTAGAACCTTCTCCACAGACTCTCTCACAGAGATTTCTGTACCTTGCTTTCCACCAGCATTTCCCCCAGAACCAACTCTCCTGCGTTCCAAGCCAGCTGTACTCTTCCTACCAACTAGGCTGCTTTCAGGGCTTGAGTTGTCTGAATGCTGCATGCAATAAGGATCTCCTTTGAGGCTTCTGATGCAGCACTTTTCTCTTATGTGTCCTTCTAATCTCCTTACTTCCTGTAGTTTCAAGAGATTCTCTGCTAGTGTCCAGCCTGCTAGGGAACGTCTCCTCCTCAGAGGATTTCCCTCCTGGACTCCGCCCACGGACACGATCTCCTCCTGCTTTCCCTCTTCCTGCTCTCTCTCCTTTCACTCCCCCCCCCCCTCTGGAAGACTCTCTCTGCTTATATGATTGGGGCTGCCCTATAGCCTCAGACTCCACCCCCAGGCTTCCCTCGTCACCTCCCCTGGTCACCATGGAGCTAGGGTGTGGCTCACTCTCTACATCTCTGTGCACTGAGTTTTTTTCTTTGGTTAGAGTTTTAACCCTTAAACTCCCTGAACATTTCTTCTGCCCAGAGGTAAAAAGCTGTTTTTCCACGCTTTCTTTGGGCTCTATACCTGTCTCGCCACCACACATCCCCCCCCCCTTAAGATATTCCGGGCTGGTACATTAATGTCCGCACAGCACGGAATCCTAGAAAGGTCATGTTGGCCTACCTGACAGTTATCTGACTTATCCTCTCTTGCAGCCAACCGAGCCAACACTACCCGTTCGTGCCATGGCTGCAGCACATTAATATGAAAAATCTGTTGTCTTCCTCTCCTAGTCTCTACTGCATATGAGACTGGCCCTATTTGTCTGATGATCCTATACGGTCCCTTCCACTTGCTTTCAAACTTTTGGTTTGGGGTGGCCACTGTTACAATGACTTTTTTGCCTACCTCTAACTGGCGAGGCCTGGTGCGACGGTCATAGTATTTTTTTTTTGGTGGGCTGGGCTTGCGGTCACATTCCCCTCTACCACTTGGGATGTACGCTGTAGGTTTCCCTTCAAATCCTTTAAGAATCTTGATATCTCAACTTCCTCAAGAGTGGGTTCCACCCACTGCTCTCGTAGGATATCTAGTACCCCTCTGGGAGCTTGTCCGTACATGAGTTCGTACGGAGAAACGCCCATGGAAGTCTGCTTCCGTTCTCTGCAGGTGTATAATACAAATGGAATTATTATATCCCATTCGGTCATATCACCCTCCAGACTTTTTCTTAACATTCTCTTAAGGGTTTGATTTTGCCTTTCAACCAGGCCGTTCGATTGAGGGTGGTAGGCAGCGGTTCGAATATGTCGTATGCCAAAGGCATCCCAGACTTGAGCGAGGTAACGGTGTAGCAGCTGAATGCCACCAAACCAATTATACCAGGAGTCTTTATCAAGGTTCAAGCCAGTTTATTTGTGCACAGGCCCAGTCAATCTAAGCATTCAAGGAACTGAGCTGCGCTCTTCATAGAGACATAACTTTTTATACTACTTAAACTTTTTGATACATGAAAACATTCTATTGGTCTTATGCTAATTTCTACAAACTTTCTATTGGTTTGACATTTCCCTGAATTTGACCAATCAGGGTCTATGCCCTTTGCTCTGCTTTCTCTAGCTAGCTGAACAATGGCTTGGTTCAAACCTGGTTACTTTCCTTCATCAAGGTCATATCTAGCTCCTAAAATATGTAAGTAACAATTCTGAAGTAACGATTTAACATACAGGCATTGTATTCACTTTGTGCAAACTTTGCAATAGCATATTTCATTCTAAAACAGCATTTAATTCTGTCTTTTAATTTTATGTCTCAGCACTACTGAATTCTGAGACCTGTCATTTTCCAGGTTCCGGCTTATGGCCTAATCTATAGTTATAGGCTACCTGGCTATCACATTCCCCCCTTTGATTATTCTCACCCAGAATGTTAAGATGGGTGAGAAACAAATCACTTATACTTGAGTTGTTGCCATGTTATGTGGTATAGGCTGATACCATCTTATAGCTAGGAGCTTAGCTGTTGTCTTTCTTTCTACAATATTCTCAATGATTGTAGATATATTACGTAGGCAGAGGGGTAAAATACATTGTCTCACTATATCTGTACAAGTATAGTAGGTATGATAAAGCAAAGTCTGTGTAATCTTTTCTCCAGTACGGGTAGTAGTTATGCATGCAGCACAGGGTGGCATGGCAAAAGTCAGCTCAAAGCATCTCAAGGCTGCTATCAAGATGAAACAGTAGAGAATCATGATAAAAAGTCTCTGAAGAATTAGTGCAAGTCTTTGAAAAACTAGTGCAACTGTTGATAATTCCTGACCACGAAGTCTTCTTTTTCTTTACTTTACGTTGACCTGTTTTGCTCTCAGTCTCATGCAACAGGTGTAGTGTTGATTGTAGATCCTCAAGCTTCCGCTGTACATGACCTTACCAATTTCATTGGTAGGTGTGTAGAGCTGTAGATTCCAACGTATTTCAATAAACACAGTCCTTTTAGTTTGCACTGTTGATTAAAATGGCACAAAGATTTTCAAATGATATAGTCCATAATACAGTCTCTTTCTGTTGATAATAATCTCTTCAGAATAAACAAATAAACAAATAGTCTCTTGGGATTCAGGATTTCTATATTGGCACAGTCTCTTTTTAAAAATTTCCTGAATTTTTCAATTTGCTTGTCTTCGCAAAGTTAGCTGCAATGGAACTTCTGGATCATGTTCTGATGTCCACTGGTCTGGTTCTGGAGCTGCTGCTGATTTCACTCTGCTGTGATGAATCCAGGGTTCGAGTTCTGCAACTTTCACTGCTGTAGGTGTTGACAGGATAACGACATATGGTCCTCTCCAGTATGGTTCCAACGGTGTCTTCTTCCAGTCTTTGACCCACACCGAAGTACCAGGCTTGTAAGGATGCAGTGGTTCAGTCAGGTTGATGGGTAATTGGTCTTGTACCCATTTGTGAAGATTCTGCAAAACAGAACTTAGTGCTAATAGTTCTTGCCTAGTAATTTCAGATCCTATCTGCTTCTTATCCCCTTTGATCCCTTTGACAATAGGTGAAGGTCTATCATACAAAATCTCATAGGGAGAAAGTCCTAATGACTTAGTAGGTGCTGAGCGTATCCTTAAAAGAGCTATTGGAAGTACCTGTGGCCATTTTAAATGTGTTTCCTGACAAAGTTTGGACAATTGAGATTTCAGAGTTGTATTCATTCGTTCTACTTTCCCTGAACTCTGAGGTCTGTATGCTGTGTGTAACTTCCATTGTATCTGTAGAGCTTTAGCTAACTGTTGAGTTACTTGGGATATAAATGAGGGTCCATTGTCTGACCCTATGACTAATGGTATTCCAAATCTTGGAACAATTTCACGAAGTAGGGCTTTAGTGACCTCTCTGGCTTTCTCAGTTCTGGTGGGAAAAGCTTCTACCCACCCAGAGTAGGTACACACTAGAACAAGCAAGTAACGGTATCCATTTGCTTTTGGCATCTCAGTAAAGTCCACTTGAAAATTACTCATGGGAGTAACTCCTGTTGATTGAATTCTTATTGGCAGATTAGGACCTTGCTTGGCATTGTTCTTGGCACATGTTTTACATTGACGAGCTACTGAAGCTGTCAAAGGTCCCAACAAAGAAATATAAAAATGAGGTTTCAAAGCTTTTGTCATTGCAGTTTTTCCATAATGTGTTGCTTGATGAAATGCTTGAACAAAGGCTAAACTTAATGCTTCAGGAATCACTATTTGTCCAGGAGGTTGACTCCCCTCCTGTGGTGGAAGTTCTATCCATCCATTTCTGAGTACTCCCCCTTCTTGTTCACAATAATAGTCCAATTCTTTTGTAGTATATCTGGGATCCCATGAATTAAGAGGTACAGGAAATAGAACTGCTTGAATTGTAGTATTCTGAGTTAGAGTCTGTCCGGTAATGGCTGCTTTACGAGCAGAGGCATCTGCAAATCTGTTCCCTTGTGCAATTTCTCCTTTTACTGCTTGATGTCCTCGACAGTGCATAACTGCAACTTTCTCAGGGGCCCATACAGCATCTAACAATGTCAATATCTCTGGGCCATATTTAATAGATTTTCCTCCTGAAGTTATCAATCCCCTTTCCCTGTACAAGGCTCCATGAGCATGCAATGTTGTGAATGCATACTTAGAATCTGTGTATACATTTATACAGAGTCCTTTTCCCAGTATTAGTGCTCTTGTGAGTGCTATCAATTCTGCTTTCTGTGCTGATGTTCCTGAGGCTAGGGCTGAAGATTCAATTACAAGATCCAGGGTTACTACTGCATATCCAGCACAACGATGTCCATTAACTACAAGACTGCTTCCATCCACGAAGAAAGTTTGTTCTGGATCTTCAAAAGGTACATCTGTCAGGTCTGGTCGACTTGAGAATGCAGTATCCATGACTTCTATGCAGTCATGATCAGGAGGGTCAGTTCCAATTGGTAACAGTGTAGCTGGGTTCAAGGCCTGACTGACCATCAATTGCAATCAAGGATTTTCACACAACATGCTCTGGTACTTTAGCATTCGTGAGTTGGTGAACCAGTAATTTCCTTTGTGGTCCATGAGGGTTTGAACAGAATGTGGCACTATTACACAGAGATTTTGTCCTAGAGTGAGCTTGTCTGCTTCAGTTACTAGAAGTGCTGTAGCTGCGATGGCTCTCAGACAAGGTGGCCATCCTTTTGCAACAATGTCCAATTGCTTAGATAGATACGCTACAGGTCGCTGCCAAGATCCAAGTGGCTGAGTCAACACTCCTAAGGCATTTCCTTGTGACTCATGAACATATAGACGAAATGGCTTCTGTACATCTGGTAGTCCAAGGGCTGGTGATGTCATCAGGGCTGTTTTCAGAGTCTTGAATGCTGTTTCTTGTTCAGGTCCCCATTCTAATGGAGATTGTTCCAATCCTTTGATGGCTTGATATAGTGGTTTTGCAATTAAAGCAAAGTTAGGTATCCATATTCGACAGTATCCTACTGCACCTAAAAAAGCTCTTACCTGTCTTCTGGTAGTTGGAATTGGAATGCTGCATACTGCTTCTTTGCGTTCTGGTCCCAGTCGTCGTGTTCCATTGGATAGCTGGAAACCTAAGTATTTGACTTCTTTTTGGCATAGCTGTGCTTTTGCTCTGGAAACCTTGTATCCTGCTTCATTCAAGAGATGTAGAAGTTCACTTGTGGCTTGCAAACATTCTTCTTCTGAATTTGTGGCAATCAGCAAATCATCTACGTATTGAAGAAGAATTCTCTCTCCTGGGATAACTGGATAACTTGATAAATCCTTGCTGAGTGAAGTACTGAAGATTGTTGGTGAATTTTTGAATCCTTGTGGTAATCTTGTCCAGGTAAGTTGGCCTCCTCTTCCTGTTGTTGGATCTCTCCATTCAAATGCAAATAAAAGCTGACTGGCAGAGGCAAGCCTTATACAGAAGAAAGCATCCTTTAAATCTAGAAGAGTGAAGTGAGTGGCTTCAGTATGAATTAATCCCAGCAGTGTGTATGGATTTGGTACTACTGGATGTATAGTTTCAATTGCATCATTAACTCTTCTCAGATCTTGTACTGGCCTGTAGTCACCTCCAGGTTTCTTGATTGGAAGTAAAGGAGTATTCCATGATGATTGGCATTCTTTTAGTAATCCATGTTTCAATAATCTCTTCAAGTGAATATGAATTCCTTCTATTGCTGGTCGTGGAAGTGGATATTGCTTCACATGCACAGGTTCTGCTCCTGATTTGAGAGTTACAAGAACTGGGGCTATATTCTTTGCTAGGCCAGGTGGATTATCTTCTGCCCATACTCCAGGTGGTGCTGAAATTTCAATAGGAATAGTTGCTTTCTTGACAGGAAAAATGCTGTAGAATCTCCATTCTTCTTCTCGTGGCACTGTTAGTGTCATTAATCCTGCAGGTTTGGGATTTGTGTTCACAGACATTTGCATTTCTCCCTCTTCAGTGAAAGTTATCTGTGCTTGCAGTTTAGCAAGCATATCTCGACCTAAAAGTGGAATAGGGCATTCTGGTATGTATAAAAATTGATGTGTTATCTTTTGTCCTCCTAATTCACACATGCGATTCTGTAAAAATGGTTTAGTTGCTTTTGTCCCAGTAGCTCCAACAACAGTAACAGTTCGTTTAGATAAAGGAGCTACTGGTTTTGCTACTACTGAATGTTCAGCTCCTGTATCTATCATAAAGTTCATGTATTGATCCCCTATCTTCATGCAGACCATAGGCTCTTGGGGACCTAGAATAAACTCAGAGCCCAGTCTGTCCTAATCTTCATCACTATTGTATTCTGTTTCTGCCACTGCAGCTCCTTCAATAGCCTCTTCTCTTTTTTGCTGAAACTGCATACGGCCTGTTCCTGCTTGATTCTGAATACGCCCTCTTCTTATCCAATTCCCTCCTCCCCTCTGTGAGGTAGGGTTTCTCTGCGGGCACTCATTTCTCCAGTGCCCCTCCTCCTTGCAATAGGCACATTGGTTCTCACCTAGTGGGGGTAGGCTACCTTGACTCCTTCCACGCCCTCTCATTCCTCTGTTGGAAAAACTTCTTCCTCGCTGTTCTACCATTGCTGTAGCTAAAAAATCTGCTTTCTTTTTCATTTTCGGTTCACATTCTCTCTCTCTTTCATTATCACGGTTTATAAATACTTTTTGAGCAACTTCCATCAATTGTGCTGTATTCATACCTGCAAAGCCATCCATTTTCTGCAATTTTCGTTTAATATCCCCTTGGGATTGACTTACAAAAGCTGCATTTACCATGCGCAAATTTTCCATGGCTGCTGGATCATATGGGGTATACAGTCTATATGCTTCAGATAATCGCTCATAAAAAGCTGCAGGAGATTCAGTTGGACTTTGTATTATTTCCGCTACTTTTCCAATATTCATTGCTTTTTGGCCCCCCCCTTTTTAGGCCCTGTAATAGGGCTTGGCGAAACTGTGTTAAAGCTCTCGCCCCCCTTTCACTATTTGGATCCCATCCAGGATCTTCGTTTGGAAATGCTGCCTGTGCCGCCTGTTGAGGATTTAAATTAGCTCGTTCAACAAAGTTTTCTTCTAACCACTTAGTGGATGCCTGCACAATTCTCACTCTTTCTTCAGTAGTAAATAAAGTAGACAAGAGCTGACGACAATCTGACCAGGTAGGTTGGTGTGTTTGCATAATACTGCTCATTAATTCAGTTAAATCTTGAGGCTTGCTAGTATAAGATGCATAATGTGTTTTCCAATTTAACAAATCAGTTGTAGAAAATGGTAAGTAAATCAGGCTGGTGGGTCCTAAAGCCATCTGTCCCTGATCATCCCTGATAGTCAGGCCAGGTACCTGACGTAGGGGCATTACTTTTTTACTGGCACCGCCAATACTTCTTAAATCGTATGTTTTCTGAGAAAATCTTTCTATAGCTACAGGAGATTCTATGCTTGTGGATTCTGTGCTCTCTGCTTCGTTATCAATAGCTGTCTGTCCCTCTGAAATGCTAGGAATGCTAGGACTTTCAATCGGAGAAGTCTGCCCTTCCCCCAATTGCAGAGACGGCACATTAGGTCTAGGCAACGCTAATGTAACATGCTGCAGTGATCGTGTTAGAATTTCTGGAGACTTTGGGGCAGAGTATATAGGCAATCCCCCCTTCCCGGGTTTCTGTTTAGCTGTCTCTAATCCTCTCGCTAGCATAATTTTTCTCAACTCATAATACTGCCGTATCCAGGGTGGCTGCTTCTCACAAATATCTAACCAAGAGTCTATGTAAGGAAACTGATCTGGATAGCGTTCTCTCACACTCTTATGCACAGAAGAAATAATTCTCACATTGAAAGTACCCTCACGGGGCCATGCACTGTTTATTAACGGCCACTCTCTTTCACACAGCACAGCCATTCTACTAGGAGACATTGTAATACCATAATCCCCAGTAAACCCTTTATTAAAGTTCTTGATCATGATTTCTAACGGAGTTTGTGTAGACTCTATCCCACCCATTTTACATATAATGTGGTGCGGTGCGTCTGTACTACGTAATCACGTACAACAAATTATTACTTCAAACAGTAGGAGAGGGAGGTCGAACTGTGAGGTAAGGGGTCCTCACAGCTCTGGAGACAGATAGGGACACAAACAACAATCACTTCCTCTGTTTCGCGACTTAGACGCGGTCGCCCGGCTAAGAACTGCGCTAGTCCAGAGTCCACTCTCGTTTGGCCTTGTCAAGACCTCTCACTTACACATCTTTCATACAAACACAATTGCATTTCCCAAAAGCCCAATCCTGACTATCTAGGCTTACCAAAAATTTTACCATTACCATTAATCATGATTTTATTACCAGAAAGAGTCAGTGGTTTTCTCTTGCGCTCTTAATAGCCCTAGCAAGAGTACTCGGACCGCTCCGGACGTGATCAGTGTCCTTTTACCATTTTTCCCATTACCATATAGTTCCAGGTTCCAGTACTGTCTGACTTAATAATATAAAAACTCTGTACTCACCCAGATCTGGTACCCGTCCCCCAAGCCAGCGCATGGGTTGAAGCCTGGACTCCCCTCCTCGGGTTCGAAGGTGTTGGCCTAGCCGGACCCAACGCCCGCTGAGGCTAGAACCCTCTCCAATTCAATGGACCGGTTGGTGCCTGAGAATTCACACATCAGTCAGACGCGGTCCCAACCAGGCCAAACCTTGAGGCGAATTTCGTGGTATATCAGTTTGATCACTCTCTACCACTACACCTTCCAGGCCAATGAACCAAGAAAATGTAGCAGCTGAATGCCACCAAACCAATTATACCAGGAGTCTTTATCAAGGTTCAAGCCAGTTTATTTGTGCACAGGCCCAGTCAATCAAAGCATTCAAGGAACTGAGCTGCGCTCTTCATAGAGACATAACTTTTTATACCACTTAAACATTTTGATACATGAAAACATTCTATTGGTCTTATGCTAATTTCTACAAACTTTCTATTGGTTTGACATTTCCCTGAATTTGACCAATCAGGGTCTATGCCCTTTGCTCTGCTTTCTCTAGCTAGCTGAACAATGGCTTGGTTCAAACCTGGTTACTTTCCTTCATCAAGGTCATATCTAGCTCCTAAAATATGTAAGTAACAATTCTGAAGTAACGTTTTAACATACAGGCATTGTATTCACTTTGTGCAAACTTTGCAATAGCATATTTCATTCTAAAACAGCATTTAATTCTGTCTTTTAATTTTATGTCTCAGCACTACTGAATTCTGAGACCTGTCATTTTCCAGGTTCAGGCTTATGGCCTAATCTATAGTTATAGGCTACCTGGCTATCACAACGGGACATAAAATTGCTGCCCCTATCGGTTAAAACCTCTTGGGGAAAACCCACCTCACAAAAGAGCTTCACGATTTCGGCAGCAATAGTTCGTGCTGACATATTGCGTAGGGGAATCGCCCAGGGAAATCGGGTAGCTTTGTCAACAATGACCAGAATATATTGGAACCCCCTGGGTGTCCGGGTTAAAGGATCTACTATGTCCATAGCTAACCTGTCTACTGGCTTCGATATGAATGGCATGGGAATCAGAGGTACCCTTTTTGGAT
This sequence comes from Ichthyophis bannanicus, assembly GCA_033557465.1. Classification (NCBI taxonomy): domain Eukaryota; kingdom Metazoa; phylum Chordata; class Amphibia; order Gymnophiona; family Ichthyophiidae; genus Ichthyophis; species Ichthyophis bannanicus. The sequence continues at coordinate 125,442,664 of CM066034.1, read as the reverse complement.
GAAATGTAGTAAACTTCTGACAGGATGGACATGCCTCACAAAATTTTGCCGTCTCTTTAAAGACACCAGGCCAATAGAAACGAGTTAAAATCTGATCTAAAGTACCATGGACTTCTTTATGCCCCCCTATAGGGTGGTCATGTGCCAACCTTAAAACTAAATTTTTAAAGGTAGTGGGTAGTACTAATTGCTTCCTAATGTTCCCTGAATGAGGGTCCAGGCTTTCCCGATATAATATATCCCCGTCTAGCAAAAATTGGGGTAATGTTCCCGATCCCATGTTGGCATAGTCAAACGCTTGTGCTAGGGCAGGGTCTTCCCTCTGTTCTTTGGGAAAGGAAGGAAATTTTTCCACCAAATCGGCAGGAGCCCAAGGTAGTTCCTGCCCGGCCACTAATTCTGCCTGTTACGCGCCCTAGTCTGTTTCTCACGACGCCTATCAGCCTTCCTCTGTCTGCTATTATTTGTAGGAGGAGTTATCAATTCATCATGTGTGGGCAAATCGCACATAGGATCATCTGGTGGATCCTGTTCCTCCACCCTGACTTTGGCGAGGGCCCAAGTGGATACCAGTCCTGTCCTGGATTCTAAGCCCCTAACTAGACCTCGCTTAAACTGGGGCCAATCTCTCCCTAAAACGAGCGCATGTGGAAGCTTAGGGACTACCGCCACAGAAATGTTTCTTTTTAACCCTAGGCCTTTCACTCTCACTGTATGCAGGGGATAAGATGATGCTGCGCCATGCACGCATCTTATTTTTATACTGCCTTCAGAGTGTTTTGAGGTTAGTCCCCCTAAGGCTTGTATTTCCCTCCAAAGCTTTTGCGAAACTATTGACTGGTCTGCTCCGGAGTCTAATAGGGCTTCTACAGGGATGTTCTCAACCTCCACAGCTAATAAGAACCCCTCCCCAGTCTCCTTGGATTGGGTGGTCACTAGTGCTGTTCTGGCTCGACAGTCCCTTCTCAGATGTCCTCTATCCCCACAAGCAAAACATTTCCTCTGATCATAACCAGTTTTCCCCATAGGTTTCACCAGTGTGACCTTTCCCAACATTGTCCTGCTCTTCTTTTCGGAAACGCCAGCGTCTGCCTGGTTCAAAGCACCCACCTTCATTTGGCTGACCACTCTGGCTTCTAGGAAGCGCTCTGCCAATGAAGTTGCATCTTTGGTGCTTCGGCAGTCTTGGAGAATCAGGAAAGACTGCAGATCTTTCGGAACAGCTTCAACAAACTGCTCAAGTATAATGCTGTCTAATATAGAATCAACACTTTTCCCCTCCGGTGTTAACCATTTATAAACCAGAGTTTTAATGCGCTGGCCTAAGGCCCGCGGTGTCTCGCCTTGCTTTAGCTTACACTCGCGTAAAAGACGACAGTAGACCATTGGGGTCAAGCCCATACGGTCTCTCACTGCCTTTTTGAGTTCCTCATAACTGGAGGCTAGATCAGTAGGCATGGCTCTATAAGCCGCTAATGCTTCCCCCGTAAGGGAGGCAGCTATGCGAACGGCCAACTGATCTTCCGACCATTCACTTAGGAGTGCAACTCGCTCAAATACCTCTAGGTAGTCATCAATATCATCCTCTTTGGTCAATTGACCAAAGGAAAAGATCCCTTTACCCAGAGATCCCAGTCCTTGTAAGTCTCCCAAAGAACCTGATACAGTCCTTAAAGCTTCTGCTGTCTGCTTTTGCTCTCCGAACCAGGCACCCATCATCTCCAGGAGCGGTTGTTGTTGGGCCTTTAGCATGACGGCTGTTCGTTCCTGAGTCTGGGCAGCTATCTCATGCTGTTGCTGGAACTGATCCGCCATCCAGCTCAGTAGCTTTCCTCGCTCCATCTCTGGTTGCTGAAACGACAGAAAGAGAAAGCAAACACCAAGTGCGGCTGTTACAAAAGCAGCCCACTTTCCTTCAACTTTATAAAGTACTGCAGTACCCCTCCCTTGCAGTGGTATCCAGACTAACCCCTTCTATGTATGGGTTACCTGCTGCAAGTGTTGAGTCAAGCTTATCAGCACAGTGGCACCAGCTGGAACATCAGCTCTGGTCCATCCCTCTGCTCTACTCCGGTCCGGGTTTTTCCTGCAGGTACTTGGTCTCCAGAGGACTTCTATAGAGGCTTCCTCTGTACAACTGTAAATATCCCTTTTTATGCTTGGAATATAGGACAGTAGATCATCCAACAACTACGCTAACTGTAGCGCCTCCTACGGGTTAGGCGGTTGCCTATATGCAGTGGTCGTACCTCTTTATGTCCCTTATCACCTGAATTCCTAATGCTGAGGCTTCTCAATAATGTAGTTGTGTGGTAAGAACCAAAACAGCCGAGGGTTTCAAAGGTAACAGGAAATGTATTTTCTACTTAACCATTGAACTTCTTTGTCAGCAGTTCAGAAATAACCAGAACAAAAATGGGATACTTCTCCAATCAAAAGGAAAAACAAACTTTACAGCACAATTCAGGTATTAGCCGTTTCAAACAGCTTGTTTTAAACGAAGCAATAAACCTTGCCTTCAGTCAAGATTACATTCTCAGGTCACAGGCTCAGTATGGCACAAATCAATATCATTCAGGGCTCTGCACAGCACCTTGGCTTCTTGGTTACAAGCTGCTAAACCTTTGTATCATTCCTTTTAAAGACATTGGCATTCTTCACTTTCAAGTTGCAAATATTGGCTTTTAACTTCCAGCATTCATAGCCTTCTTTGAGCCTGTCTGGCTAGCTCAACATTAGTGTTTCAATTAACCAAATTTCCAGCAGGTCATAAACTTTCTAAAGCTTCTGGCTTTTTCACTACTTTTAAAAACCATACAGCTTTTACTTCTTCTGACTCATACAGTAAGAGCAATCCATTTCAAAATCAGAGCATACACTTTCTGAAAGGCATTCTTCTACTTCCATACTTTCCTCATTTGGTTCAATTAGCACCTGGCTGGCCTCAGTGTCTCTAATGGCAGGTTTCAACTGCTCCAACAATTTCAAAACCTGTTCCCATTGGGAATCCTCACTACGCTGAGTTGCAGGGGAAGGACATAGGAGATCTTTTTTTTTTTTTAATAAACCTTTTAAAACTTGCAAAGGGCTCACCTTGTTCCCAGCAACCTGTCTTCTCTCAGGCTGTGCCACAGGTAGAACCTTCTCCACAGACTCTCTCACAGAGATTCCTGTACCTTGCTTTCCACCAGCATTACCCCCAGAACCAACTCTCCTGCGTTCCAAGCCAGCTGTACTCTTCCTACCAGCTAGGCTGCCTTAAGGGCTTGAGTTGTCTGAATTCTGCATGCAATAAGGATCTCCTTTGAGACTTCTAATGGAGCACTTTTCTCTTACACATGTCCTTCTAATCTCCTTACTTCCTGTAGTTTCAAGTGATTCTCTGCTAGTATCTAGCCTGCTAGGGAACGTCTCCTCCTCAGAGGAATTCCCTCCTGGACTCCGCCCATGGACACGATCTCCTCCTGCTTTCCCTCTTCCTGCTCTCTCTCCTTTCACTCCCCCCCCCCCCTGGAAGACTCTCTCTGCTTATATGATTGGGGCTGCCCTATAGCCTCAGACTCCACCCCCAGGCTTCCCTCATCACCTCCCCTGGTCATCATGGAGCTAGGGCATGGCTCACTCTCTACATCTCTGTGCACAGAATTTTTTTCTTTGGTTAGAGTTTTAACCCTTAAACTCCCTGAACCTTTCTTTTGCCCAGAAGTAAAAGGCTGTTTTTCCACGCTTTCTTTGGGCTCTATACCTGTCTTGCCACCACACATCCCCCCCCCCCTTAAGATATTCAGGGCTGGCACATTAATGTCCGCACAGCACGGAATCCTAGAAAGGTCATGTTGGCCTACCTGACAGTTATCTGACTTATCCTCTCTTGCAGCCAACTGAGCCAACGCTACCCATTCATGCCATGGCTGCAGCACATTAATATGAAAAATCTGTTGTCTTCCTCTCCTAGTCTCTACTGCATATGAGACTGGCCCTACTTGTCTGATGATCCTATAGGGTCCCTTCCACTTGCTTTCAAACTTTGGGTTTGGGATGGCCACTGTTACAATGACTTTTTCGCCTACCTCTAACTGGCGAGGCCTGGCGCGACGGTCATAGTATTTGTTTTGGCGGGATTGGCTTGCGGTCACATTCCCCTCTACCACTTGGGATGTACGCTGTAGGCTTCCCTTCCAATCCTTTAAGAATCTTGGTATCTCAACTTCCTCAAGAGTGGGTTCCACCCACTGCTCTCGTAGGATATCTAGTACACCTCTGGGAACTCGCCCGTACATGAGTTCATATGGAGAAACGCCCATGGAAATCTGCTTCCGTTCTCTGCAGGCATATAATACAAATGGAAGTAATATTTCCCAGTCGGTCATATCACCCTCCAGACTTACACATCCCAGCATGCAAACATACACATCCCAGCATGCAATATGTTGGATACAGGACAGAATGTTTCTTGTCAGGCACATCTGGAGACTATTGGTAAGCCTGGGTTCTGTGGTGTCTGAGAAAGACATACAGTAGCAACAATAGCACTTGTACGGTCAGGCCCCACAATCAGTGTCCCCACATCTGAGCATGGCGTAGCCTGTGCATCTACAGATATATCTGTTGTCTGAGGCTGAATGCCAGACATTCATGGGGTGAGGACACAGATTGTGGGGCCTGTTGAGATGCTTACCTCAGACCCAGCTGTGCTGTCACACAAAAACAGCAGACACAGAATGGATGTGCTTTGCGCATTATCACTACAGTAGCAGTTCCAGCACTTGTGTAGGTTGTTCCGACATTACAGTATGAGCAGGGGCAGCTATGTCACTGGCCTTATATGGATTGTAAAAAGCTGCTTTATGCCAGTTAGGCTACAGAACTACAGGGCCCACGAACTGAGGTATATGGGTCACAATCATGACATTCTGCACAGTCACAGTACACCCAAATATATTAGACAGGATACATTGTGTATTTGGAGAAAATTGGGGGAAGGAAAAGCCAAAGACTTATAAGCTACACCTCATATATGTAATTTTTTATTTATTTATTTTTTTTATATTTACATTCTCTTATATACCGCGCTATTCTGCATCAGTGCGGTTTACATTGAACAAACTGAAATTACATTGAACAGGGCATTATAACTTGGAGATAATTATTTTACAGGGAACATGGGCTATGGAGGGTTAAGTGGCTTGCCCAAGACCACAAGGAGCACCTGTGGGACTAGAAACCCCAGTCCTTCCGGCCCAAGGTTGCTGTCCTCTAGTGGGATTTGAACCCCCGACCTTCTGGCCTGAAGTACCTTGCCCCAACCACTAGGCTACTCCTCCACTCCAATTGGCACGCTGCACAGGGGGGCATGGATGATGTCATGCATGACAGAGAAGAACAGTTAAGAGCAGTCATTGAAAAACACCTTGTAATATGGGAGACAAGCTGTGGGGATATCTCAGGCATACCTCTATGTACACACTCACATGCTGCAATGAGACAGTATACATCAAGCAGATCACACACACCTGACAACCATGTGCTATGCAATGCAGACACTAGGTAGGCACACTCATTATATGGACAGCAATACACTTAGGGGCTGGATAAGGTTACAGTCCAATGAGCTGTACAGCTTCATATGGTACCTACTCTCCCAATCCATAGTGTGAGGACATAATACACAACATTGCACCAATCCCTGAGATTTCAGAACAGTGCAGAGCTGTTGAGTACTGTAATACTATATGGTTTCATATGTACATAGCTCTTGTGACTTCAGTGGAGGTAAAAGACGTTCTGTGGATCAGCCATTGACCGGGGTCTGGGCAGGGACATGGTGTGCTGTGCCAGTTAATGTGGGTGATCATGTGTATAGCTGACATTTGCTCCAGTATACAGAACAGTGCAATCTCACATGAGGCCTGACAGAGACACTGTGTATATTCACAATGTGATATGTGCACATCTACAGTGTTTCACAATGCATCAGTGGCACTGGAAACACTAGCTTACAATCTACATCTAGTCTCCAGCAAGAGACCCTCAGTATGTTATGGTTGGGAAGTTCCCCTTCCCCTGACATCAACAACCAGCAAGGCCACACTAGCACCTGGCAGTGCCAGGCATAGCTCAAGTGTTTCTGACTGATGTGATGAAGGGATATGTGTGCCTCCTAGGAGCACACAACATATGGTATCAGATCCCCAGGGGTATGCATTGACATTTCAATCCAGTAAGTGATATCTGAACATGTGTTCCAGACACATTAATGCACGGACAGCACTGATGAGAGCAGTCACAGATCAGAGACTGCAAGCAGCTGACCATATTATTTGGACTATATGACAACAGAACTGTGACTTCTGCTAGTGTGTTACCTGGCAACTGTGTAGACTATACAGTGTCCAGATCCACATGAGGGCATCTACAGCTTCCCTGCATGTCATATGCCCATACCTAATTTAGCTGGCCTACCCATCCTCACAATTCACATTCACTCATCTTGGCAGCGGACAGCTTTACAAACGCATATGTCACATATGTACTTCTTCCCCCCCCCCACCCCCCCACCCCCCCGGACAATAAGCAAAAGATGGATGAGATCATCTGTCAGTCCCTTCTGCAGTTTCCACATACCCGTTGGGAACACTATGTTATTCAACATTCTGATATGATCTAGTACACTGCTGTGTTAAAGTGACTGCAAGCAAGGCCTAGATGCATGATGACTGAGGGAGAAACATGGAAGCACATAAAGCACATATTGATCAAGAAGCACAGTTCAAACGGAAGAAGGAGAAATAGAATGATTTAAAATAAGCAAAGTTGTAAGACAAGGCTGTATACTTTCCCCTCACCTGTTTAATTTATATGCAAAACAAATCATCAGAGAGGCAGGACTGTATGAAGACAACAGAGGTGTGAAGATTGGTGGAAGACTCATCAACAACCTTCGCTATGCTGATGATACCACATTACTGGCAGAAAGTGAAGATGATCTGGAACATTTGCTTCTCACGATCAAAGAACATAGTCTCAAAATGGACCTGCACCTTAAAGTAAAGAAGACAAAGATCATGACAACTGGCATAATCAACAGGTTCACCGTTGAAGGAGAAGAAATTGAAATCGTGAACAACTTTAACCTACCTGGATCAACTATCAATAAAGAAGCAACAAGCAGTCAAGAAATCCGATGACACATTGCTCTTGGCAGAATGGCTATTAAATACCTAGACAAGATTCTCAAGAGCAGGGATGTCTCTCTCCATAGAAAAATTCTACTTGTTCAAGCTATGGTATTTTTAATAATATCATATGGATGTGAAAGCTGGACAGTGAAAAAGATAGACAGGAAGAAAATTGATGCCTTTGAATTATGGTGCTGGCGGTGAATACTGTGTATACCATGGACAGCCCAAAGAACAAACCAGTCAGTACTAGAGGAGATCAAACCTAAGATTTCTTTAGAACCTCAGATGACAAGACTTCGACTTTCATTCTTTGGACATATCATGCGACGAGAGAGATCATTAGAAAAAGACATCATGCTTGGCAAGATAGAAGGTCAATGCAAAAGAGGAAGGCCAGCAATGAGATGGATTGATACAATAACAGCAGCTATGGGTACCAGTCTGTCAACAATAAGCCACCTGATTAGACCGAACACAATTTAGGACAACTATCCAGAGGGTCGCCATGAGTCGACACCGACTCGACGGCAAATAACAACAACAACATATGTTCTGATGCCCCACTTTATTTTATTTTTATTTATTTATTTAACAGTTTTTATATACTGCTTTATCCTACATAGAAACATAGAAATATGATGACAGAAAAAGACCACATGGCCTATCTAGTCTGTCCTTCCATAACAACTACAACAGTCCCCTTTTTACCTTTAGAGATCCTTTGTGTTTGTCCCATGCTTTTTTGAATTCAGTTACTGTCCTCATTTCTATCACCTCCACTGGGAGACTATTCCACGGATCCACTACTCTTTCCGAAAAGAAATATTTCCGCATATCACTCCTGAATCTATCTCCCATCACCCTCATCCCATGTCCCCTCGTAGCAGAAATTGCTTTCAATTGAAAGAGGTTCTCTCCCTGAACATTTATGCCATGGAGGTATTTAAACATCTCAATCATATCACCTCTATCCCGCCTTTCCTCTAAGGTGTACATATTAAGATCCTTCAGTCTGTCCTCATATGCTTTATAATGAAGACCACTAATCATTTTAGTAGCCACCCTCTGCACCGACTCCATCCTGTTCACATCCTTTTGAAGGTGCGGTCTCCAGAATTGCACACTATACTCCAAATGAGGTCGCACCAAAGACTTATACAGAGGCATTATCACCTCCTTTTTCTGCTGGCCATTCCTCTCCGTATGCACCCAAGAATCCTTCTAGCTTTTGCCGTCGCCTTTTCTACCTATTTAGCTACTTTAAGATCATCAGACACAACCACGCCTAGGTCCCGCTCTTCTTTAGTGGACAAAAGTACTTCACCCCCTCTACTATATTGCTCCCTTGGATTGCTGCAGCCCAAATGCATGATTTTATATTTTTTAACATTAAATCCCAGCTGCCAAATTCTAGACCATTCTTCAAGCTTAGCTAGATCCCTCCTCATGTTATCTACCCCTTCCTGGGTGTCTACTCTATTGCAGATTTTGGTATCATCCGCAAAGAGGCAAACCTTCCCTGAAATCTCTTCCGCTATATCACTAACAAAGATGTTAAAAAGAATCGGACCAAGGACAGATCCCTGGGGCACACCACTGATAACATCCTTCTCCTCAGAGTGAGCTCCATTTACTTGTACTCTTTGTCGCATCCCACCCAACCAATTTCTAACCCAAGCAATAACTTTAGGGTCCATCCCTAGGGTGCTCAGTTTGTTTATAAGTCGCCTGTGAGGAACAGTGTCAAAGGCTTTACTGAAATCTAAATACACCTCATCTAGAGCTCTCCCTCGGCCCAACTTCCTGGTCACCCAGTCAAAGAAATCAATCAGATTTGTCTGACAAGACCTGCCTCTGGTGAATCCATGCTGCCTCGGATCCTGTAATCCGCTGGACTCCAGAAACCTCACTATTTTCTCTTTCAGCAGCGTTTCCAATAATTTACTCCCCACCGAAGTTAAACTAACCGGCCTGTAGTTTTCAACCACATCCTTAATTCCGCTTTTGTGTAAAGGCACCACATGAGCCTCTCTCCAGTCCTTTGGCACCACTCCCGACTCCAACGAGGCATTGAAAAGGTCAGTTAGTGGAGCTGCTAGAACGTCCCCAAGTTCCCTCAGTATTCTCGGGTGTATCCCATCCGGTCCCATTGCTTTGTCTACTTTAAGTTGAGATAGTTTCTCACGGACACAGTCTTTTGAAAATTGTTCAAGATGTCCATCGCTTCTGTTCCTATTTGTGGGTGTTTTCTGAGGTCCTGCTCCTGGTTCTTCATCTGTGAACACAGAACAAAAATATTTGTTAAGCAATTCCGCTTTATCCTTATCAGCTTCTACATATTCCTCCCCTGCACCCTTGAGTCTGACAATAACACTCTTGCCCTTCCTCTTCTCACTAATATATCTGAAAAATGTCTTATCCCCCCATTTTATTGCATTGGCTATTTCCTCCTCTTTTTGAATCTTTGCCTTCTTGACTACTTTGCTAGCTTCTCTAAGTTTTTCCAAATACAGATGTCTGTCTTCCTCTCTCTGTGATCTCTTGTAGTTCATGAAGGCCTCCCTCTTTTTCTTCACTTTTTCAGCTACTTCTTTCGAAAACCATAGCGGTCTCCTTTTCCTTTTACCCTTATTTACCATTTTAACAAAAAGTATGGTTGCCCTTAAAATATCCCCTTTCAGTTTTTCCCACTGTTTTTCTACATCCCTCAGCTGTTCCCATCCAACTAACGACTCCCTGAGGTATTGGCACATCTTCACAAAGTTAGTCTTCCTAAAGTCTAAGATCCTCGCCTTTGAATGGATTCTAACAGCCCTAGTCCTAATACTGAACCACACCATCTGGTGATCACTGGATGCAAAATGATCTCCCACTACAACATCAGAAACACTTTCACGATTGGTAAGCACCAAGTCCAGTATGTCCCCTTCATGTGTGGGGTCTGTTACCAATTGTCTGAATAGTTCTCCCTGTAGAGAATCAAGGATCTTCTTACTTCTAGATGATACTGCAGCAGGAATGTGCCAGTCAACATCTGGCATATTGAAATCTCCTATCAGTAGCACTTCCCCTTTCCTAGCAATGCTGCGCATGTCTTCAATTAACTCTCTGTCCACCTCTTCCTCTTGTGAGGGAGATCTGTATATCACACCAATGTAAATAGATTTCTCTTTCCCTCTTTCTAGTTTAACCCACAATGCCTCCCCTCTCCCTTTTAAGCTCTGTAATTCCAAAGATTTAATAGTAGTTTTACATATAGTGCCACTCCTCCTCCCCTACTTCCTACCCTGTCCTTTCTGAATAAAGTATAGCCAGGTATAGTTACATCCCAATCATGGTTTTCTGTGAACCATGTTTCTGTAACTGCCACTAAATCCAAGTCAGCCACTCCCTCCAAAGCTTCAACATCAGGGATCTTATTTCCCATGCTACGGGCATTTATACACACTGCTTTCCATATGTTACCCCTGCTACCCATTTCCATAAAGTTATTTAATGTATCACCTACCTGGGGGCTTTCACTTACCTGGGGGCTTTCTTCACCCATCCCCAACGAATCTAGTTTAAAGCCCTCTTCAGTAGATTAGCCAGTCTACTACTGAAGATGCGTTGACCTTTCTTGGACATATGGATGCCATCTCTGCTCTGGAACCCTTGGAACAGCATCCCATGGTCTAGGAAACCAAAACGCTCTCGATGACACCATCCACGCAGCCATGCATTCATCTCCAGGATGCGAGCCTCTCTGCTTTGGCCTTTACTCTCAACAGAGAGAATTGAAGAGAACACCACCTGTGCACCTAACTGCTTCACCCTCTGTCCCAGAGCCATGAAGTCATTTTTGATACGTTCCGAGGTATACCTGGCAGTATCATTTGTTCCAACATGGATTAGCAACATTGGGTAATAGTCAGTGGGCTTGATGAGTCTCGGCAAACTCTCCGTAACATCTTGGATTTTGGCACCAGGCAGCCAGCATACCTCTCTGGACATCAAGTCTGGTCGGCAGATGGATGCCTCAGAACCCCTCAGAAGAGAGTCTCCAACCACCACTACCCTTCGTTTCCTTCTGGTCACTGATTCTGCAACTTTGGGGTACTTGAGCTCTGGTTCTTCCCTTTCCAGGGATGCTTTCACCTCCTCCACTTCAAGGGCTGCATAATGGTTCTTCAATTCAAAGGCTGCTTTCCTACAGGAGCTCTCCAGATCAACCAACAGTAAAGATTTAAGGGTTTGGTTTATTATATTAAATTGTTAGCTCTCTGACTGGGAGCTCTTAAAAGGGTTTTTTGTACATTTTTAAAGCAAGGTTACTTTCTTTTTGGTGCTTTAGTGGGACTTTCCTTGAGCACAGTAGGTGGTTGAATTCCAGTAACCTCTTCAGCTTTGGGAACTGCTAACACCTAATCAGGTGTTAGTTCCCTCCCTACCCACCCCGACTCCCACCCACCCCTAGCGAGTAGTCTTGCTTTATAGGGCACCTCCCCATTTGACAAAGCACAGAGAATTGGACCAGCACATTTTGAATATAATTAAGAAGATTTAACTGCTTTTTCTCTGAAAGGGCAGCTGGGAAACCGGCTGGTACTTGGTAGATCTCTCTCTTTTGCTTTAACAGATACCTAAGCTCCACGAATAGAACAATGGCCGTGAAAAATCGTATCACTAAAGCTGTTGCCCCCGTTACAGCTTCTTCCTCGGTCCAGACAGAAGTCCAAATGCCATTTGAAGGACCGGTTCCATGTGCAGGGTGCCTGCATGCTGAAGCACTGAGGAAACAAGTGGAGGGACTCAGAGAGGAGGTGGCGAGGCGGAGGAGCATTCAAGACAGTAAGAAGTACATTGATGAGATGCTTCTTGCAGCAACCAAGCTCTCCAGCAGAGGAGAAGATGGGTGCCAACAGAATGTCGATGGTTGGACACAAGCTAACTGTCATCTGCTTCTGTGCTCTGATTAGTGTTAAGCAGCCTGCAGCCTTCCATCTATCCTGCTTATCCTGAGAGGGGGAGGAGCCTGCTCCATTTATAAAGCAGCTGCCTTCAATCAAGGTACAAGCTAACTGTCATCTGCTTCTGTGCTCTGATTAGTGTTAAGCAGCCTGCAGCCTTCCATCTATCCTGCTTATCCTGAGAGGGGGAGGAGCCTGCTCCATTTAAAAAGCAGCTGCCTTCAATCAAGGTACAAGCTAACTGTCATCTGCTTCTGTGCTCTGATTAGTGTTAAGCAGCCTGCAGCCTTCCATCTATCCTGCTTATCCTGAGAGGGGGAGGAGCCTGCTACATTTAAAAAGCAGCTGCCTTCAGGCAGGCCTGCGCCTGGTGGGCCCGCGCCTGAGGGCCTCGCCAGAGGGCCCTTTGGCACGGCCCTTAGGCATGGACCGTTAAACAGTGTCTTATCTCTATCTATGTCTAATTGAAGTAAAGAAACATCAAATACAGCGATCAACACCCTGCTAGCTAATCAGGTATGCTTACATCGAGTGCGGTCCTCTCCTCTACACCTGTGTTTTCAACTACAGATCCATTTAACCTTACAACTGTTTGCATACCATGTAAATGTTTAACAATGTTATTTTTATTATAATGTATCTGATTTTATACATGCTTACCAACCTTTTTTTTGTTCATCCTATATGCTCTGTATGCCTCTAAAACATACATCTATGCTACATGGCTGTCCTCAACTATATAATGTACACTATCAATAATGTGTCTGTTGCTTGTATTTTACCATTGATATTATCTACTTATAGCACCCTCCTAACTCCTCAGCAATTTTAGCACCACCCGCTGCACATCTCTTCCATTTGAAAGCAACTCTAATAGCCTTGGTTTATGCCACACTAAGCAGAAGTTCTTGAAATGACCTTCCTCCTCTCTACCCTAGTTAGCTATTTCTTCTTCACCACATGCTGGCTTGGAAACTCCTTTGCCTTATCCCCCTCAAACTGTGGCAGGTGCAGGCCTGTGACCCACGGTGTCTGACATAGGCAGGCCAGCATGGCTAGCTTGACCTGTAAATGAGGCCTGTGGAGAGGCATATAAGATTGCACATCCCCCAATATGCTGCTATTGTAAGAAAGAACTCAGTAGAAATATTGAATTAGCTTAGATAAGCAGAACTGCAGAATTAAGAAATGGAAAAATACAGAAAAGACATGTTTAAAAGTTACTGATAAGAAAAAGTACATTTGCAGAGAAATATTGAGGAGTACTGACAGATGAGTTACAGAACCTTGCTCTTCCGCACGCACAAATGGGTCCCATAACCTTGAAAGTGTGAAAGTAACAAGTTGATGAACTGACCATTGTAATTGGGACTAGAAGGGGGGCAGGCAGGTGTCATGCCCACAGAAGCCCACAGAAGGAACATAATTGGAGAAACTTATCAGTACCGGGACCAATAGAAGGGCTACGGGAGGTACGGGAGAGTACCGGGACCAATGAAATGTTTTTCTATACCTAGAATGGAACAGAAGTCTATAAAAGTTGTTGTAATGCTTGAAAACTTTGCTCAGCCATTTTGAAATTGCCTTGCTTGAGACTTGTGCACAAATAAATGATTTGGACCTTCTGAACAGACTCCTGGTATCATTGGTTTGTCTGCGCTTTGCTGCTACATATTCCTTGGTGCGTTGGCCGGGAAGTTGTGGAATCAAAGTGTATATAGGGCAATATACCACGACTTTCCGCCTCTATAGGCTTGGTCCTGCCGGGATCGCGCCCTTCCGACGAGGGCCGCTCCCTGGCGCCACCGGTCCCTTGTATCGGAGGGAGCTGGTCGGACCTCGGCGGGTGACGAGCCCGGCTGGAGTCAACGCCTCGAACCCGAGTGAGGGGAATCCGAGGTCCAACTCATGCGCCTGCTTGGGAAGTTTGAGGACCGGATCCGGTGAGTATAGTTTTGATTTTGGGTCTAGACAGAAATAGAAAGAGCAGTACTGCCATTGGAATTTGGAATTTGTAATCTCGAGATATTGGGAATTGGTAAGAGAGCATGATCAACTCTCAAGGAAGAGCCGAGTAGCCTGGCATGGGAATTCGCTAGGTGAAACCCTCATCCTTTTTGTAATTGGGAAAAGACTAGTCAGAACAGATAGAAACGAATGCATTCTGGGATACGTTGCTAGCATGATTGTGTGAACGAAGTGTGAATGAGAGGTCTGGCAGCACGGACCAAGTGAAGGCGGACCCCTGATTAGCGCATTTCCTGACCGGGCGACCGCGTTCAGGTCGCGAAAAGGGGGAAGCGATTGTCGTCTTGTCTTGTTATTTGTATTCCCTATACGTTTCCAGGGCCGTGAGGACCCCTTACCCACGGTCCGCACTCCTTTTCCCTTCTGTCTGTTGTTGCGCGCACACATCGAAATGGGAGGGGCGGGGTCTACTAGAAACACTCCATTAGAATGTATGATCGCACATTTTAAAGAGGGATATTCAGGAGATTATGGTATTAAAATGACAGCAGCCCGTTTGCAGATTTTGTGTACTAGGGAGTGGCCCGATCTAGACCCCATCTGGCCCCGAGAGGGAACGTTCACTGTAGAGATTATTCAGTCAATACATCATAGAGTGTGGGTAGCGCACCCCGATCAGTACCCCTATATAGATTCTTGGTTAAGTATTTGTGAAGATCCGCCCTCCTGGGCGCAGCGCTGTTATGAGGAACAGTGCAGAATAATGTTAGCTAAAACAGATTCTAGACAGAAAACGGAACAGCCTAGAATGAAAGAGCAGGATAAGAAAGCCACGAAGAAACCCATCCTGGCAGATCCTGATTCCCCAGAAGTAGTTCTCAGGCAGCCCCGAACCCCAGGTCCAGTAAGAGTAGGCCGGCGTCGTCCTGCCCCAGAACCCCAGAGACGGCCAGAGCCGAGGCGGGACCCAACCCCCGGTCCCCCTCCTAGAGAAGAGAAAGAGGAAGAATCAGTGGAAAGAGAAGTGGAGGACGTAAAAAGTGAGTCAGAAGCGGAGATAGAAGGAGGAGAAGAGGGAAATTCCCCAGAAGAGGAAGAGGACAGTGTACAAATAATCGAGAAAGCTAGCGCTAGCACTAGCACGCCAATAAAAGAGAAACCCAAAGTAAAACCAGTTGAGAAAAAGAAAGCGACTCCTGCAAAGGCAACGACAATAACCCTTAGATCCCAGATGACGCCTGGGACAGCCAAACTGTTTCCCTTAAGGCAAGTCCCGGGAGTGCCCGTAAAGAATGATAATGATGAAGTGGTAGCGGGACCCCTAACTTATGTGTATATCCCTTTCTCTACAACTGATTTATTAAATTGGAGGTCACATTATGCCTCCTATACTAGCAAGCCCCAGGAGCTGACAGAATTAGTAACTAGTATTATGGAAACTCACCAACCCACTTGGCCAGATTGCCGTCAGCTCCTGACCACCCTATTCACTACAGAAGAACGAGCGAGAATTAGAAAAGCAGCTATTGAATGGATGGCAGAAAACCCTGCAGCTCCGGCGCAGGGGCAGAATATAATAGATCGTAGAGAAGCAGCTCAGAGAGAATTCCCGAATGAAGACCCCCAATGGGATCCAAATACAGATGAAGGATCCACAGCCCTAGCCCGTTTTCGCCAAGGCTTTTTACAAGGCCTGAAAAGGGGGGGCCAAAAAGCTATGAACCTTTCCAAAGTCGCAGGAATTATCCAAGGAATAGATGAGAGCCCAGCAGATTATTATGAGAGATTAACTGAAGCATACAGAATGTATACTCCCTATGATCCCGAGGCACCAGGAAGTTTATGCATGGTGAATTCTGCTTTTGTAAACCAGTCTCAACCAGACATTAGACGTAAATTACAGAAATTAGAAGGGTTTGCGGGCATGAATGCAACACAGTTATTGGAAGTCGCTCATAAAGAGAACCCAACGACACGCCTTACTCACATTTATTACACATCCCACTTCAACATCTCAAGAAGTCACATTTGGACCGTCAGCAACACCATCAAGCCCTGAAGTGTGCACTCATCAACGCAAGGTCAATACGTACAAAATGGCCAATAATTACCGATCTGGTCACAACCCATAATCTTGATATCATCATGATCACAGAAACTTGGCTATCAGAATCTGACAACGCAATCATCAACCAGATGTTACCCACAGGTTTTTCAGTCCACACATGCCATAGAACCAATCAGAGAGGAGGAGGAACACTCATTCTTGTCAAAACCTGCCTAGGCTTCCAGATGTGCAACTCAACCAGCACAGCCCACCTGGACTCCCTCACCATAACAAATAACACCTGCACGATCAACCTACTGTACCGAGCACCAACACCATCCTCAGAGGATCTTGCAACGATAATGGGCCTCGCCTGCAACTCAAACAGACCACGATCCCAGAACTGGATCCTAGGTGATTTCAACCTGCCTACGCTACATGAATCTCAAGCCTCTGCTTTCCTAGAAGCGTTACAAGATCTAGGATATGAGCAACTAGTCATTAATCCCACCCACGTCAAGGGAAACAAACTTGACCTGATCTTTGCCCCGCAGACGGATAAGGATACCACCCCACTAATACCACCTACCATAACTCCTGTGCCATGGTCCGACCACAGCCTGATCCAATTCCAAATACCTATTAACACACACAATAAAAACTCCAACAAAACCAACACTGCCCACGAACCCTCCTTGAAGCGCTTCCGCCCCTTTAATAAAGAAGAGCTTAGAGAGAAGATCCTCCCACTCCTCAACAACATACCACACGACCTAGATGCATTGGTGTCCACCTGGGACGAGAGCCTCAAGACCATTGCATGCATACCAGCCACAAATAAAACAACAACAAAGAAACGAGAGCATGCATCATGGTATACCAAAGACCTCCGAGACTCACTCAAGTGCCTGCGCAGGCTAGAGAGAAGATGGCGTCGGTCTCACTCTACGGTTGCACAAGATACTTACATCGCTCATCTAAGAGTACACCGTGATGAATTAACAAAAAAGCGGAAACAATATCATTCCGACATCTTGAAGCGGTCACTAAACAAGCCCCACGACCTCTTCAATATAGTGAAATCTCTCATAAGAGAACCTCCTGCAGACCAGTCACAGATGCCACACCCCCAGGCATACTCCAACTATTTACAGTCAAAATGGTCCAGACTACTACATCTGCAACCAACTACCTTCAACCTGAAGTGACCCAGGCTGGTACAACCTCGAACTCCGCGGAAAACAGCTCTCAGCATACCTTGCCCCACCCATCACCACTATACAAATTTGAAAAAATATCACGCAGAGAGATTGAAGACACTATCGCTGCAATCAACCCTACTACCGCACCCAATGACCCATGCCCTGCATTATGGATAAAGGAGTTACGATGTGACTTAAGCCAATATCTGAGTGAATTAATAAACCAATCTCTTACAACCGGATCGTTTCCACCAAGTCTGAAACAAACATCCATCAGACCACTACTAAAAAATAACAAGCTGGACCCATCGAAAGTGGAATCATACAGACCAATTTCAAGTATCCCCATGCTTGCCAAAATAATCGAAAAGTTAGTACAGCGCCAAATCCAACAGCATATTGATACTGAAGCCCCACTGGATCCCTCCCAGCATGGGTTCAGAGAAGCACATGGGGTTGAAACCCTCCTCACCAACCTATTTGACCATCTAGTCTCTGGAACCGACAAAATTCATCAAGGATTCCCCCTCATATTCCTCGACATTGCGGCGGCTTTCGACTCGGTGAGTCACAAGATACTCATACAACGCCTCAGCGAGAAAGGAATTCAGGGAACAGCCCTAAAGTGGTGCAAGTCATACCTGACTAATAGATGGCAACACGTAAGGTCAGGCTCCACAACCTCCGAACCATTTTTACAAAACCAAGGTGTGCCACAGGGCTCGTCACTATCTGCATTGATGTTTAACATCTACATGCAGCCCATATGTGCCCTAGCACGTTCATTCAAGGTCAACTGTTTAGCCTACGCAGATGACATCCTCCTATACATCCCATTCAGGACTAACCAACCGGACCTCTCCCCTCTAACAAGATGTTTTGAGGCAGTAGCAGAATGGTTCAGCACACAAAACATGAGAATCAACTACAGTAAAACAGATGTCCTCTTCATCTCAAGGAACCAGGACTTCACCCCTCCACTCTCTTTAAAAATCGGCAACACAGAACTGAAAACCAAACCCACAATCCGCTACCTTGGCGTTACACTGGATCAACACCTGGATCTGAAAACTCACATAAAAAACACAGTAAAAACAGTATACATGAAAATAAAGACCTTAAAACATCTCCGACCGCTACTCGACTTCAGCGACTACCGATCGATCTATCAGGCATTAATATTACCTCATTTCGACTATGCCAACGTAATTCTACACGGTCTCCCTCAAGCAACGTTAGCTCCTCTCCAGCTTGCAATGAACACTGCTGCAAGAGTACTAACAGGGGCTTCACGGAGAGAGCACATAACGCCAGTACTGATGAACCTCCATTGGTTACCGGTTCAAGCAAGAACCCTCCACAAAGTTCTAACCTTAACTTTCAAAGCCTCAAACACTCTGACCCCCACAGCCCTCAGCAAGATGATACATAAAGTACCACAGAACAGAAACAGAAGAACCATGATGCAAAACACCCTAGAGGTCCCAAAAGTAATGACAAAATGCACAAGAACAACAACAAATAGGGCCTTTACGATTTACGCTCCCAGAGCATGGAATGCTCTCCCTACCTATATTCGAAATATCACTTACCTAACCCACTTCAGGAAGGCAATAAAGCAGCACCTGTTCACTACATACTACCCTGAATCTAGCCTTAGTAACCATACATATGGCCCCCCAGACAATCTCTCATTACAAGTAAACAATCAGACTCAGCATGAAAAAGGATAATCAACTGATCGCTCAGAATGTACTCCAGTGTAAATAAGATGTAGATATGTTCTGCCTGAAATCAGGTACCAGTGTGATACAATGTATAGAGTTAAGAATTGTACATAGTTTCCCCCAGTTACTTCCAAGTTGATCTCCCTGTTTATTGTAAATACAACTCAAAGTTCCTTGTGTTGTATAGTTGATGTTAAATGTAAACCGCTCTGATCTAAAATAGAGCAGTATAGAAGAACTGTTAAATAAATAAATAAATAAATAAAATGTGAATCGTGATACTGAAAGACAGAGAGAATGTGATAGAAAGATGAAGAAGAAAGCTGATTTTTTGGCTGCGGCCATAGTTGAAAAGAAAAGGGGAGGTGTCCCTAATCGAAGGAGCAGAGGAAGAGGGCGGGGTCAAGGCGGAGGCCGGACCCAGAGACTAGGCGTGAACCAATGCGCCTATTGCAAAGAGGAAGGACATTGGAGAGATACGTGCCCGCAACTCGAAGACGCCCAGCAAGATGACGACAACGATCATCAGTGGCGAGAAGAAAGACGAGGCCGTCCCCGAGGCCGAGGAGGAGCCAATCGAGAACAATTCCAGAGAGAGAGGGGAGGAGGAGCCATCCAAGCATTGGCCACACAAGCCCATGATGAGGATGACGTGGATTAGGACAGACCGGGCTCCAAATTTGCTTTAGGTCTCCAGGAGCCTATGGTCGGAATACAAATAGGAGACCAAATTATGAACTTTATGGTTGATACTGGAGCAGAACATTCAGTAATAGACAAAAAGATAGCCCCATTCACTAAAAGAGCAGTCACCATTGTAGGAGCAACAGGTGCCAAAGCCACAAAGTCTTTTCTTCAAAACCGGATATGCAGTCTAGGAGGACAGCAAGTAACTCATCAATTCCTTTACATGCCCGAATGTCCAGTACCACTACTGGGACGAGATATGCTAGCCAAGCTTCAAGCACAAATATCTTTCTCTGAACAAGGAGAAATGCAAATGACAGTAAATTCCCAAGCCAAACCAGCAGGAGTAATGCTGCTGACAGTTCCCCGAGAAGAAGAATGGAGATACTACATTGATGATTCGATTCAAGATACCTATTTTGAACAAACTTTAAAGAACATTCATGCACCACTTGAAGTATGGGCAGAAGGCAGTCCCCCAGGCCTAGCCAAGCATATAGCTCCAGTGATTGTAACCCTCAAGCCTAGTGCTACCCCAGTGCATGTCAAACAGTACCCTCTCCCAAGAGCCGCAATTGAAGGCATTCATCACCACCTACAAAGATTGCTTGAGTATGGCCTACTAAAAGTATGTCAATCCCCATGGAACACTCCACTTTTGCCAGTAAAGAAACCTGGGACGGATGATTATCGCCAAGTGCAAGATTTGAGAAGAGTAAATGATGCAGTTGAAACTATACACCCAGTTGTACCCAATCCTTACACTCTACTAGGATTGATACCCGCTGAAGCTACCCATTTCACTGTACTGGATTTAAAAGATGCATTCTTTTGCATAAGATTAGCCCCTGTAAGCCAAATATTGTTTGCATTTGAATGGCAGGACCCCATCTCTGGAAGAGGGGGCCAACTCACCTGGACAAGATTACCCCAAGGATTCAAGAATTCACCTACCATCTTTAGTGCTGCACTAAATCAAGATCTTTCAAGCTATCCAGTAGCCCCGGGGAAGAGAGTACTTCTCCAGTACGTGGATGATCTGTTGATAGCTGCCGTATCAGAAAGAGAATGTATATTAGCCACCAAAGATCTCTTGCAGTTACTAAATGAAGCTGGATATAAAGTTTCCAGAGCCAAAGCACAACTATGTCAAACAGAAGTGAAATACTTGGGTTTTCGTATTACCCAAGGAAGCAGAAGATTAGGCAGAGAAAGAAAAGAAGCAGTATGCAGAATTCCAACTCCAACAACCAGAAAGCAAGTCAGAGCCTTTCTGGGAGCAGCAGGATATTGCCGAATCTGGATACCCAACTTTGCCCAAATTGCCAAACCACTGTATGAAGCCACAAAAGGAGAAGAAAAGTCACCACTGGAGTGGGGACTCGAGCAGGATACAGCCTTCCAGAAGTTAAAAGAAGAATTGATGTCGTCACCAGCACTTGGACTACCGGATGTCCACAAACCTTTCCACTTGTTTGTACATGAAACACAGGGAAATGCCCTAGGCATGTTGACTCAGAAATTAGGAAATTGGGAACGACCTGTAGCCTACCTATCGAAACAATTGGACCCTGTGGCCAAGGGATGGCCACCTTGCCTGAGAGCAGTTGCAGCTACAGCACTACTAGTGAGTGAAGCAGACAAACTCACACTAGGACAGAACATACGAGTCACTGTGCCACATGCAGTCCTTGCCCTTATGGAACAAAAAGCAAATTATTGGCTCACCAATTCCCGAATGTTGAAGTACCAGAGCATGTTATGTGAAAACCCACAGATACAACTTGAAGTGAGCCATGCCTTGAATCCAGCTACCTTGATACCCATCAGTGAAGAACTCCCAGAACATGACTGTATCGAAGTCATGGAGACTGTGTTCTCCAGTCGACCCGACTTAACAGATGTGCCCATAGACAATCCCGACCAGATCTATTATGTTGATGGGAGCAGTCTCATCCTTGATGGACGACGCTGTGCTGGATATGCAGTCGTCACTCAACATGAAGTAGTTGAATCATCAGCTTTAGCCTCAGGCACATCAGCCCAGAAAGCCGAATTGATAGCACTCACCAGAGCATTGTTGTTAGGAGAAAAACTTGTGCTAAATGTATATACAGATTCCAAATATGCCTTCACTACCTTGCATGCCCATGGAGCTCTCTATAAAGAAAGAGGACTCATCACATCCGGAGGAAAATCAGTCAAATATGGTCCCGAGATATTGATGTTACTTGATGCAGTCTGGGCCCCAACACGTGTAGCTGTCATGCATTGTCGAGGACATCAAGCAGGAAAAGGAGAAGAAGTTGCCCGAGGAAATAGATTTGCAGATGCCTCAGCACGACAAGCAGCTATGACAGGACAAATTGCCCCACAAGCTATGCCAATGCAAGCAGCATTGTTTCCAGTACCTTTGAATCTATGGACCCCACGATATACCACCAAAGAATTAGATTACTATTGTGACAAAGAAAATGGAGTATTGAAAGATGGATGGATTGAGCTGCCACCAGAAGAGGGCAGTCAACCTCCAGGAAGAATAGTAATTCCTGAACTATTAGGACCATCCTTTGTCAAAGCTTTCCACGAAGCTACCCACTATGGGAAGAGTGCTATGGAGAAAGCACTCAGACCACATTTCTACATCCCTCTGATGACAACCATATCAGCCTCAGTAGCACGACAATGTCAAACCTGTGCCAAGAATAATGCCAAGCAAGGCCTTATTACAGTACCCCGAGTTCAGTCAAGAGGTGTGACCCCCATGCACAACCTCCAAGTTGATTTCACCGAAATGCCAAAAGCCAATGGGTACCATTACCTATTAGTATTAGTTTGTACTTTCTCTGGGTGGGTAGAAGCATTCCCAACCAGAACTGAGAAAGCCCGAGAAGTTACCAAAGCCTTAATGAGAGAGATTGTCCCCAGATTTGGAATCCCAGCAGTAATAGGGTCAGACAATGGACCCTTATTTGTCTCCCAAGTTACTCAGCAGTTAGCAAAATCTTTGCAGATACAGTGGAAACTCCACACTGCATACAGACCCCAGAGTTCAGGGAAAGTTGAGCGAATGAATCGTACCTTGAAAGCCCAAATGTCTAAGCTTTGTCAGGAGACACACTTGAAATGGCCCCAAGTGCTCCCCATAGCTTTACTCAGAATACGCTCAGCCCCTGTAAAGTCAACAGGATTTTCCCCTTTTGAAGTTTTGTATGGTAAACCCCCACCAATAGTGCAGGGAATCAAAGGAAGTTTAGCCCAGATTGGTTCAGAAGTAACCAGACAAGAACTCCTAGCTCTTAGTTTTGTTCTGCAGACTCTCCATGCGTGGATCCAAGACCAGTTGCCCATCAACTTGACGGAACCCTTGCATCCCTACCAGCCTGGAACTTCGGTGTGGATCAAAGATTGGAAGAAGATACCATTGGAACCCCATTGGAAGGGACCGTACACCGTCATCCTGTCTACCCCAACTGCAGTAAAGGTAGCCGAGATCGACGCTTGGATCCACCACAGCAGAGTCAAGCCCGCCGCCAATCCTGAACCAGAGCGGTGGACAGCAGAGCAGCACCCTGATGTACCCTTGCGAGTTACTCTAAGACGGCAACCAGCAGCATAGACACTTCATCACAAGTGCTTTGCAGTAGCCAAGTCTTTCGAAGAGGAATGCTGTTTTCCATGCAGCAACAGTTTTGTTTCAACGAACCCAATTTATGTGTGATTTGACACACTCCTTTGAGACTACATTGACTAAGCCAGACTTCACAAGCCAACTGAATTGCTAAGTTGGTTAATGTGTGCTGGACATCTTGAGGATCTTCAATCAACACTCAGCACCCGTTAAATTGCTTCATTAGCAAACGGGACGAAGAATAATAGACCGTCGTGATCAAGATCAGCAAGCTGAGGATTCAGAAGAACTCCAATCAACATCAACATGTATCTTTGCTTCTGCTTTGCCTTGGTTGCCTTCTTTGGAGGTTTTGAACAGACTTATGCTCTACCTCCATGCACCGCTTGCATTACTTCTACTAGAACTGGACTGAAAGTAACTCAGACTTTGCTTTACCATTCTTACTATACCTGCAAGGGAACAATAACTCGGTGTATCTATAACACCACTGAACTAAATGTTTGCACTCATGGCAAAATCAAAGCATGCTATAATCCGCATCAGAATCCATCCTATTACATGTTGGAAATAAGATGGAAGGATGCAGATGGACCTATATTAGCTGCAACGCCACCACTTAAGGACATTACTAAACCTGCTGTTTTGAATTTTGATGCATGTAATGCTATTAATAGAGATAGTCAGTCCACCTGTGGTACATGGGAGAAAGCGTATCGAAATGACCATAAGTATATGTGTCCAGAAGGTGCCACAAATTGGTGGAAGTGTACAGGTAAAACAGGATCAGGGTATAGTACTGCTACAGCGGCAGATTACTATTGCCCATATTGGGAATGTGTTTTCTATGCTACCTGGAACACTGGTATATCCGATGAGAAAATAGATAAGCGGATGGCTACTCTAACCAAGCCAACCACAAATGATAAATGTCAGAAAGATGCTTGCAACCCTTTGCATTTGCGTGTACATAATCCCCATGCATGGAAACAAGGATATAAGTTTGGTTTACGTATTGCTGGAGGAGGAACAGATCCAGGGACCATTGTGTATATTAGATTGAACACTCAAGCCCACAAGTCATCTAAATATCATATTCATAATACTTTTTATGAAGCTATGCATGTAAATAAGTTTGAGATCCCTCACCCTTCACAGAATTTGTTTCTAGAATTAGCCGGAGCAGTAGTCTCTAGTCTTAAGATCACAGATTGTTATTTCTGTGGCGGAACCCAAATGGGAGACCAATGGCCCTGGGAAGCCCAAGAATTGAATTATTCCATGATTTATAACCAGACTGAATTACACAAGACTACCAGTGAATGGGTGTTAGCGCACTCAATCGTTGGACGTCTTTGCTTTGCCAGAACTGGACCCCAGTTCACCCAAAAGGTAGGACAGCTGGTCTGTCTTAGCCAGAAATACTATAATGCCACGACCAAGAAGACAGCATGGTGGTCAGGAATCAGACATCCTGAACCTCCTAACCCATTAGCCAGATTTCCTGAACTTGCAGGTCTATGGACTAACCTTGCCAAAGTCCAAGCCTGGCAAGCCCCACCTGGCCTATATTGGATCTGTGGAAACCGAGCATATGCGCAACTCCCGCCACAATGGGGAGGAGCATGTGTCTTAGGAACCATCAGACCTTCTTTCTTCCTGTTAAACACTGAACATGGAGAACAATTAGGATACCCTGTATACACTACCCACAAACACAAAGGAGCATCAAGACAGAAAAGAGAGGCCTTACAGATAGGCAAGTGGGAGAAGTGGCGAGGTGATGATTGGCCACCAGAAAGAATTATTGAGTATTATGGACCTGCCACTTGGAATGATGATGGTATGTATGGTTATCGTACCCCAATCTATATGATCAATCGTATTATTCGCTTACAAGCAGTAGTTAAAATAATAACCAATGAAACTAGTCATGCTCTCACGCTCTTAGCTAGACAAAGTACACAGATGCGCACTGCCATATATCAGAATCGCTTAGCACTTGATTATTTGCTAGCAGCTGAAGGAGGAGTATGTGGTAAACTGAATTTAACTAATTGCTGTTTGAAAATAGATGATAAAGGTCAAGTAGTTGAAGAAATTGCTAAAGATATGCAAAGACATGCTTATGTGCCAGTACAGACTTGGCACACCTTGAAATTTCCTAATTGGTTTGCTAACCTTTTCTCTTGGCTGGGAGGATTTAAGACTTTCGTTATCTTAGTCCTAATCCTTGTTGCTGTTGTCCTCTGCTTACCATGTTTAATCCCATGTTGTATGCGTTCCCTTCATAGTGCTATTGATAATACAGTAGAGCGGAAGACCGCGACTAAAATAATGGCTTTATACAAAGCTAGCCCTAGTGGAACTAGTAAGAATCCTTTAATTAGGATGTGAATCTTCTAGAAAGTGATTTAATTCTCACACCTTATTAAGTAATAGGGTGAGATTAATCAAAGGGGGGAATGTGGCAGGTGCAGGCCTGTGACCCACGGTGTCTGACATAGGCAGGCCAGCATGGCTAGCTTGACCTGTAAATGAGGCCTGTGGAGAGGCATATAAGATTGCACATCCCCCAATATGCTGCTATTGTAAGAAAGAACTCAGTAGAAATATTGAATTAGCTTAGATAAGCAGAACTGCAGAATTAAGAAATGGAAAAATACAGAAAAGACATGTTTAAAAGTTACTGATAAGAAAAAGTACATTTGCAGAGAAATATTGAGGAGTACTGACAGATGAGTTACAGAACCTTGCTCTTCCGCACGCACAAATGGGTCCCATAACCTTGAAAGTGTGAAAGTAACAAGTTGATGAACTGACCATTGTAATTGGGACTAGAAGGGGGGCAGGCAGGTGTCATGCCCACAGAAGCCCACAGAAGGAACATAATTGGAGAAACTTATCAGTACCGGGACCAATAGAAGGGCTACGGGAGGTACGGGAGAGTACCGGGACCAATGAAATGTTTTTCTATACCTAGAATGGAACAGAAGTCTATAAAAGTTGTTGTAATGCTTGAAAACTTTGCTCAGCCATTTTGAAATTGCCTTGCTTGAGACTTGTGCACAAATAAATGATTTGGACCTTCTGAACAGACTCCTGGTATCATTGGTTTGTCTGCGCTTTGCTGCTACAAAACAACCATATTCCAATTCTGCAAAGCTATGCCAGAAAAGGATCAGAGACCCCATTTTTCCACTCTAAAGGTGCAGCCCACACACGCCACTCTCACTTGCAACACATAGCTCTCCAACACTCCAAGAAAACTAAACAATATAACACCCCACCAAACCTAAAATGTGCTCTTATAAACGCACGTTCAATATGGAAAAAATGGCCAGTCATCTCAGATATTATATCCTCCCATGACCTGGATATACTTATGATCACTGAAACCTGGCTATCATGTGAGGATAACGTCCTCCTCAACCCCCCAACTTTTCTATACACACACAACATAGAGAAAATAAGAAAGCCTCTCCCACTTTCTCAGTAAGATTGCTAGGACTTTTGTGTCCAACAAAGGGCACAACACCACGTGCAAAAGCAGTCCAACAAAGAAACGTGGATAGCAACGAAGGACGTGTGAAAATCTTTATTGGTCAAATCAGCCAAAGGCCCGACACAGGCCGTGTTTCGGAATTCCCTTCTTCAGGGGCTAAATGGCTGAATCAACAGACTGTATAAATTAACCAAAAAGGACTAAAACAGTGTATATCTTCAAAATTGTGCGTATAATCGTGTTGTATCCTGTAGCAACTTTTGTGTTGTTATGATACCTTTTATATAATCATGTTTGTAATAAGTTAACCTTATGTTACCCAAGTTTATATACCTGTTTTCTGTAAACACGGAATAGCCTGTTATTCTGTTGATGTTGTTATATGTGAACCGCGCTGATACTGTGGCAGGTGCAGTCCTGTGACCCACGGTGTCTGACATAGGCAGGCCAGCATGGCTAGCTTGACCTGTAAATGAGGCCTGTGGAGAGGCATATAGGATTGCACATCCCCCAATATGCTGCTATTGTAAGAAAGAACTCAGTAGAAATATTGAATTAGCTTAGATAAGCAGAATTGCAGAATTAAGAAATGGAAAAATACAGAAAAGATGTGTTTTAAAGTTACTGATAAGAAAGAGTACATTTGCAGAGAAATATTGAGGAGTGCTGACAGATGAGTTACAGAACCTTGCTCTTCTGCACGCACAAATGGTCCCATAGCCTTGAAAGTGTGAAAGTAACAAGTTGATGAACTGACCATTGTAATTGGGACTAGAAGGGGGGCAGGCAGGTGTCATGCCCACAGAAGCCCACAGAAGGAACATAATTGGAGAAACTTATCAGTACCGGGACCAATAGAAGGGCTACGGGAGGTACGGGAGCGTACCGGGACCAATGAAATGTTTTTCTATACCTAGAATGGAACAGAAGTCTATAAAAGTTGTTGTAATGCTTGAAAACTTTGCTCAGCCATTTTGAAATTGCCTTGCTTGAGACTTGTGCACAAATAAATGATTTGGACCTTCTGAACAGACTCCTGGTATCATTGGTTTGTCTGCGCTTTGCTGCTACATATTCCTTGGTGCATTGGCCGGGAAGTTGTGGAATCAAGGTGTATATAGGGCAATATACCACGACTTTCCGCCTCTATAGGCTTGGTCCTGCCGGGATCGCGCCCTTCCGACGAGGGCCGCTCCCTGGCGCCACCGGTCCCTTGTATCGGAGGGAGCTGGTCGGACCTCGGCGGGTGCCGGGCCCGGTCAGAGCCAACGCCTCGAACCCGAGTGAGGGGAGTCCGAGGTCCAACTCATGCGCCTGCTTGGGAAGTTTTGAGGACCGGATCCGGTGAGTATAGTTTTGATTTTGGGTCTAGACAGAAATAGAAAGAGCAGTACTGCCATTGGAACTTGGAATTTGGAATTTGTAATCTCGAGATATTGGGAATTGGTAAGAGAGCTTGATCACCTCTCAAGGAAGAGCCGAGTAGCCTGGCATGGGAATTCGCTAGGTGAAACCCTCATCCTTTTTGTAATTTGGGAAAAAGACTAGTCAGAACAGATAGAAACGAATGCATTCTGGGAATACGTTGCTAGCATGATTGTGTGAACGAAGTGTGAATGAGAGGTCTGGCAGCCCGGACCAAGTGAGAGCTGACCCCTGATTAGCGCATTTCCTGACCGGGCGACCGCGTTCAGGTCGCGAAAAGGGGGAAGCGATTGTCGTCTTGTCTTGTTATTTGTATTCCCTATACGTTTCCAGGGCCGTGAGGACCCCTTACCCACGGTCCGCCCACCTTTTCCCTTCTGTCTGTTGTTGCGCGCACACATCGAAATGGGAGGGGCGGAGTCTACTAGGAACACTCCATTAGAATGTATGATCGCACATTTTAAAGAGGGATATTCAGGAGATTATGGTATTAAAATGACAGCAGCCCGTTTGCAGATTTTGTGTACTAGGGAGTGGCCCGATCTAGACCCCATCTGGCCCCGAGAGGGAACGTTCACTGTAGAGATTATCCAGTCAATACATCGTAGAGTGCGAGTAGCGCACCCTGATCAGTACCCCTATATAGATTCCTGGTTAAGTATTTGTGAAGATCCGCCCTCCTGGGCGCAGCGCTGTTATGAGGAACAGTGCAGAATAATGTTAGCTAAAACAGATTCTAGACAGAGAAAGGAACAGCCTAGAATGAAAGAGCAGGATAAGAAAGCCAAGAAGAAACCCATCTTGGCAGATCCCGATTCCCCAGAAGTAGTCCTCAGGCAGCCCCGAACCCCAGGTCCAGTAAGAATAGCCCGGCGGCGTCCTGCCCCGGAACCCCAGAGACTGCCGGAGCCGAGGCGAGACCCAACCCCTGACCCCCCTCCTCCTGGAGGAGAGGAAGAGAAAGAATTAGCGGGAAGAGAAGAGGAGGATGTAAAAAGTGAGCCAGAAGCGGAGCTAGAAGAAGAGGGAGGAAATTCCCCAGAAGAAGAAGAGGACAGTGAACAAATAATTGAGAAAGCTAGCGCTAGCACTAGCAAGCCAGTGAAAGAGAAACCCAAAGCAAAACCAGTTGAGAAAAAGAAAGCGACTCCTGCAAAGACAACGACAATAGCCCTTAGATCCCAGACCCAAATGACGCCTGGGACGACAGCCAAACTGTTTCCCTTAAGGCAAGTCCCGGGGGTGCCCGTAAAGAATGATAATGATGAAGTGGTAGCGGGACCCCTAACTTATGTGTATATCCCTTTCTCTACAACTGATTTATTAAATTGGAGGTCGCATTATGCCTCCTATACTAGCAAGCCCCAGGAGCTGACAGAATTAGTAACTAGTATTATGGAAACTCACCAACCCACTTGGCCAGATTGCCGTCAGCTCCTGACCACCCTATTCACTACAGAAGAACGAGCGAGAATTAGAAAAGCAGCTATCGAATGGATGGCAGAAAACCCTGCAGCTCCAGCGCAGGGGCAGAATATAATAGATCGTAGAGAAGCAGCTCAGAGAGAATTCCCAAATGAAGACCCCCAATGGGATCCAAATACAGATGAAGGATCCACCGCCCTAGCCCGTTTTCGCCAAGGCTTTTTACAAGGCCTGCGAAGAGGAGGCCAAAAAGCTATGAACCTTTCCAAAGTAGCAGGAATTATCCAAGGAATAGATGAGAGCCCAGCAGATTATTATGAGAGATTAACTGAAGCTTACAGAATGTATACTCCCTATGATCCCGAGGCACCAGGAAGTTTATGCATGGTGAATTCTGCTTTTGTAAACCAGTCTCAACCAGACATTAGACGTAAATTACAGAAATTAGAAGGGTTTGCGGGCATGAATGCAACACAGTTA
Source organism: Ichthyophis bannanicus (assembly GCA_033557465.1). Lineage (NCBI taxonomy): Eukaryota > Metazoa > Chordata > Amphibia > Gymnophiona > Ichthyophiidae > Ichthyophis > Ichthyophis bannanicus. The sequence goes on along the minus strand of CM066034.1, from coordinate 125,412,437 downwards.
TTGGAAGTCGCTCATAAAGTGTATGTGAATCGTGATACTGAAAGACAGAGAGAATGTGATAGAAAGATGAAGAAGAAAGCTGATTTTTTGGCTGCGGCCATAGTTGAAAAGAAAAGGGGAGGTGTCCCTAATCGAAGGAGCAGAGGAAGAGGGCGGGGTCAAGGCGGAGGCCGGACCCAGAGACTAGGCGTGAACCAATGCGCCTATTGCAAAGAGGAAGGACATTGGAGAGATACGTGCCCGCAACTCGAAGACGCCCAGCAAGATGACGAATACGATCATCAGTGGCGAGAAGAAAGACGAGGCCGTCCCCGAGGCCGAGGAGGAGCCAATCGAGAACAATTCCAGCGAGAGAGGGGAGGAGGAGCCATCCAAGCATTGGCCACACAGGCCCATGATGAGGATGACGTGGATTAGGACAGACCGGGCTCCAAGTTTGCTTTAGGTCTCCAGGAGCCTATGGTCGAAATACAAATAGGAGACCAATTTATGAACTTTATGGTTGATACTGGAGCAGAACATTCAGTAATAGACAAAAAGATAGCCCCATTCACCAAGAAAGCAGTCACCATTATAGGAGCAACTGGTGCCAAAGCCACAAAGTCTTTTCTTCAAAACCGAATATGCAGTCTGGGAGGACAGCAAGTAACTCATCAATTCCTTTACATGCCCGAATGTCCAGTACCATTACTGGGACGAGATATGCTAGCCAAGCTTCAAGCACAAATATCTTTCTCCGAGCAAGGAGAAATGCAAATGACAGTGAATTCTCAAGCCAAACCCGCAGGAGTAATGCTGCTGACAGTACCCCGAGAAGAAGAATGGAGATACTACATTGATGATTCGATTCAAGATACCTATTTTGAACAAACTTTAAAGAACATTCATGCACCACTTGAAGTATGGGCAGAAGGCAGTCCCCCAGGCCTAGCCAAGCATATAGCACCAGTGATTGTAACCCTCAAGCCTAGCGCTACACCAGTGCACGTCAAACAGTACCCTCTCCCAAGAGCCGCAATTGAAGGCATTCATCGCCACCTACAGAGATTGCTTGAGTATGGCCTACTGAAAGTATGTCAATCCCCATGGAACACCCCACTTTTGCCAGTGAAGAAACCTGAGACAGATGATTATCGCCCAGTGCAAGATTTGAGAAGAGTAAATGATGCAGTTGAAACTATACATCCAGTTGTGCCCAATCCTTACACTCTTCTAGGACTGATACCTGCTGAAGCTACCCATTTCACTGTACTGGATTTAAAAGATGCATTCTTTTGCATAAGATTAGCCCCTGTAAGCCAAATATTGTTTGCATTTGAATGGCAGGACCCCATCTCTGGAAGAGGGGGCCAACTCACCTGGACAAGATTACCCCAAGGATTCAAGAATTCACCTACCATCTTTAGTGCTGCACTAAACCAAGATCTTTCAAGCTATCCAGTAGCCGCGGGGAAGAGAGTGCTTCTCCAGTACGTGGATGATCTGTTGATAGCTGCCATATCAGAAAAAGAATGTATATTAGCCACCAAGATCTCTTGCAGTTACTAAATGAAGCTGATATAAAGTTTCCAGAGCCAAAGCACAACTATGCCAAATAGAAGTGAAATACTTGGATTTTCGTATTACCCAAGGAAGCAGAAGATTAGGCAGAGAAAGAAAAGAAGCAGTATGCAGAATTCCAACTCCAACAACCAGAAAGCAAGTCAGAGCCTTTCTGGGAGCGGCAGGATATTGCCGAATTTGGATACCCAACTTTGCCCAAATTGCCAAACCACTGTATGAAGCCACAAAAGGAGAAGAGAAGTCACCACTGGAGTGGGGACTTGAGCAGGATACAGCCTTCCAGAAGTTAAAAGAAGAATTGATGTCATCACCAGCACTTGGACTACCAGATGTCCACAAACCTTTCCGCTTGTTTGTACATGAAACACAGGGAAATGCCCTAGGCATGTTGACTCAGAAATTAGGAAATTGGGAACGACCTGTAGCCTACCTATCGAAACAATTGGACCCTGTGGCCAAAGGATGGCCACCCTGCTTGAGAGCAGTTGCAGCTACAGCACTACTAGTGAGTGAAGCAGACAAACTCACACTAGGACAGAACATACGAGTCACTGTGGCACATGCAGTCCTTGCCCTTATGGAACAAAAAGCAAATTATTGGCTCACCAATTCCCGAATGTTGAAGTACCAGAGCATGTTATGTGAAAACCCACAGATACAACTTGAAGTGAGCCATGCCTTGAATCCAGCTACCTTGATACCTATCAGTGAAGAACTCCCAGAACATGACTGTATCGAAGTCATGGAGACTGTGTTCTCCAGTCGACCCGACTTAACAGATGTGCCCATAGACAATCCTGACCAGATCTATTATGTTGATGGGAGCAGTCTCATCCTTGACGGACGACGCTGTGCCGGATATGCAGTCGTCACTCAACATGAAGTAGTTGAATCATCAGCTCTAGCCTCAGGCACATCAGCCCAGAAAGCCGAATTGATAGCACTCACCAGAGCATTGTTGTTAGGAGAAAAACTTGTGCTGAATGTATATACAGATTCCAAATATGCTTTCACTACCTTGCATGCCCATGGAGCTCTCTATAAAGAAAGAGGACTCATCACATCCGGAGGAAAATCAGTCAAGTATGGTCCCGAGATATTGATGTTACTTGATGCAGTCTGGGCCCCAACACGTGTAGCTGTCATGCATTGTAGAGGACATCAAGCAGGGAAAGGAGAAGTTGCTCGAGGAAATAGATTTGCAGATGCCTCAGCACGACAAGCAGCTATGACAGGACAGATTGCCCCACAAGCTATACCAATGCAAGCAGCATTGTTTCCAGTACCCTTGAATCTATGGACCCCACGATATACCACCAAAGAATTGGATTACTATTGTGACAAAGAAAATGGAGTATTGAAAGACGGATGGATTGAGCTGCCACCAGAAGAAGGCAGTCAACCTCCGGGACGAATAGTAATTCCAGAACTGTTAGGACCATCCTTTGTCAAAGCTTTCCACGAAGCCACACATTATGGAAAGAGTGCTATGGAGAAAGCACTCAGACCGCATTTCTATCTTCCTCTGATGACAACCATATCAGCCTCAGTAGCACGACAATGTCAAATCTGTGCCAAAAATAATGCCAAGCAAGGCCTTATTACAGCACCCCGAGTTCAGTCAAGAGGTGTGACCCCCATGCACAACCTCCAAGTTGATTTCACCGAAATGCCAAAAGCCAATGGATACCATTACCTACTAGTATTAGTTTGTACTTTCTCTGGGTGGGTAGAAGCATTCCCAACCAGAACTGAGAAAGCCCGAGAAGTTACCAAAGCCTTAATGAGAGAGATTGTCCCCAGATTTGGAATCCCAGCAGTAATAGGGTCAGACAATGGACCCTCATTTGTCTCCCAAGTTACTCAGCAGTTAGCAAAAGCTTTGCAGATACAGTGGAAGCTCCACACTGCATACAGACCCCAGAGTTCAGGGAAAGTTGAGCGAATGAATCGTACCTTGAAAGCCCAAATGTCCAAGCTTTGTCAGGAGACACACTTGAAATGGCCCCAAGTGCTCCCCATAGCTTTACTCAGAATACGCTCAGCCCCTGTAAAGTCAACAGGATTTTCCCCTTTTGAAGTTTTGTATGGTAAACCCCCACCAATAGTGCAGGGAGTCAAAGGAAATCTAGCCCAGATTGGTTCAGAAGTAACCAGACAAGAACTCCTAGCTCTTAGTTTTGTTCTGCAGACTCTCCATACGTGGATCCAAGACCAGTTGCCTATCAACTTGACGGAACCCTTGCATCCCTACCAGCCTGGAACCTCGGTGTGGATCAAAGATTGGAAGAAGATACCGTTGGAACCCCATTGGAAGGGACCGTACACCGTCATCCTGTCTACCCCAACTGCAGTAAAGGTAGCCGAGATCGACGCCTGGATCCACCACAGCCGAGTCAAGCCCGCCGCCGATCCTGAACCAGAGCGGTGGACAGCAGAGCAGCACCCTGATGTACCCTTGCGAGTTACTCTGAGACGGCAACCAGCAGCATAGACACTTCATCACAAGTGCTTTGCAGTAGCCAAGTCTTTCGAAGAGGATTGCTGTTTTCCATGCAGCAACAGCTTTGTTTCAACGAACCCAATTTGTGTGTGTGATTTGACACACTACTTTGAGACTACATTGACTAAGCCAGACTTCACAAGCCAACTGAATTGCTAAGTTGGTTAATGTGTGCTGGACATCTTGAGGATCTTCAATCAACACTCAGCAACCGTTAAATTGCTTCATTAGCAAACGGGACGAAGAATAATAGACCGTCGTGATCAAGATCAGCAAGCTGAGGATTCAGAAGAACTCCAATCAACATCAACATGTATCTTTGCTTCTGCTTTGCCTTGGTTGCCTTCTTTTGGAGGTTTTGAACAGACTTATGCTCTACCTCCATGCACCGCTTGTATTACCTTCTACTAGAAACTGAACTGAAAGTAACTCAGACTTTGCTTACCATTCTTACTATACCTGCAAGGGAACAATAACTCGGTGTATCTATAACACCACTGAACTAAATGTTTGCACTCATGGCAAAATTAAAGCATGCTATAATCCGCATCAGAATCCATCCTATTACACGTTGGAAATAAGATGGAAGGATGCAGATGGACCTATATTAACTGCTACACCACCACTTAAGGACATTACTAAACCTGCTGTTTTGAATTTTGATGCCTGTAATGCTATTAACAGAGATAGTCAGTCCACCTGTGGTATATGGGAGAAAGCGTATCGAAATGACCATAAGTATATGTGGTCCAGAAAGTGCCACAAATTGGGTGGAAGTGTACAGGTAAAACAGGATCAGGGTATAGTACTGCTACAGCGGCAGACTACTATTGCCCGTATTGGGAATGTGTTTTTTATGCTACCTGGAACACTGGTATAACTGATGAGAAAATAGATAAACGGATGGCTACTCTAACCAAGCCAACCACAAATGATAAATGTCAGAAAGATGCTTGCAACCCCCTACATTTGCGTGTACATAACCCCCATGCATGGAAAACAAGGATATAAGTTTGGTTTACGAATGCTGGAGGAGGAACAGATCCAGGGACCATTGTGTATGTTAGATTGAATACCCAAGCCCACAAGTCATCTAAATATCATATTCATAATACCTTTTATGAAGCTATGCATGTAAATAAGTTTGAGATCCCTCACCCTTCACAGAATTTGTTTCTAGAATTAGCCGGAGCAGTAGTATCTAGTCTTAAGATCACAGATTGTTATTTCTGTGGCGGAACCCAAATGGGAGACCAATGGCCCTGGGAAGCCCAAGAATTGAATTATTTCATGATTTACAATCAGACTGAATTACACAAGACAACCAGTGAATGGGTGTTAGCGCACTCAATCGTTGGACGTCTTTGCTATGCCAGAAACTGGACCCCAGTTCACTCAAAAGGTAGGACAGCTGGTCTGTCTTAGCCAGAAATACTACAATGCCACAACCAAGAAGGTAGCATGGTGGTCAGGAATCAGACATCCTGAACCTCCTAACCCATTAGCCAGATTTCCTGAACTTGCAGGTCTATGGACTAACCTTGCCAAAGTCCAAGCCTGGCAAGCCCCACCTGGCCTATATTGGATCTGTGGAAACCGAGCATATGCACAACTCCCACCACAATGGGGAGGAGCATGTGTCTTAGGAACCATCAGACCTTCTTCTTTCCTGTTAAACACTGAACATGGAGAACAATTAGGATACCCTGTATATACTACCCACAAACACAAAGGAGCATCAAGACAGAAAAGAGAGGCCTTACAGATAGGCAAGTGGGAGAAGTGGCGGGGTGATGATTGGCCAACAGAAAGAATTATTGAGTATTATGGACCTGCCACTTGGAATGATGATGGTATGTATGGTTATCGTACCCCAATCTATATGATCAATCGTATTATTCGCTTGCAAGCAGTAGTTGAAATAATAACCAATGAAACTAGTCATGCTCTTACGCTCTTAGCTACACAAAGTACTCAGATGCGCACTGCCATATACCAAAATCGCTTAGCCCTTGATTATTTACTAGCAGCTGAAGGAGGAGTATGTGGTAAGCTGAATTTAACTAATTGCTGTTTGAAAATAGATGATAAAGGTCAAGTAGTTGAAGAAATTGCTAAAGATATGCAAAGGACATGCTTATGTGCCGGTACAGACTTGGCACGCCTTGAAATTTCCTAATTGGTTTGCTAACCTTTTCTCTTGGCTGGGGGGATTTAAGACTTTCGTTATCTTAGTCCTAATCCTTGTGCTGTTGTCCTCTGCTTACCATGTGTAATCCCATGTTGCATGCGTTCCCTTCATAGTGCTATTGATAGTACAGTAGAGCGGAAGACCGCAACTAGAATAATGGCTTTATACAAAGCTAGCCCTAGTGGAACTAGTAAGAATCCTTTGATCAGGATGTGAATCTTTTGAAAAGTGATTTAATTCTCACACCTTATTAAGTAATAGGGTGAGATTAATCAAAGGGGGGAATGTGGCAGGTGCAGGCCTGTGACCCACGGTGTCTGACATAGGCAGGCCAGCATGGCTAGCTTGACCTGTAAATGAGGCCTGTGGAGAGGCATATAGGATTGCACATCCCCCAATATGCTGCTATTGTAAAGAAAGAACTCAGTAGAAATATTGAATTAGCTTAGATAAGCAGAATTGCAGAATTAAGAAATGGAAAAATACAGAAAAGAAGGGTTTTAAAGTAAAAGATAAGAAAGAGTACATTTGCAGAGAAATATTGAGGAGTGCTGACAGATGATTAAAAGAACCTTGCTCTTCTGAACGAACAATTGGTCCCATAGCAGAGAAAGAGTGAAAGTAACATGTTGATGAACTGACCATTGTAATTGGGACTTGAAGGTGGGCAGGCAGGTGTCATGCCCACAGAATCCCACAGAAGGAACATAATTGGAGAAACTTATCAGTACCGGGACCAATAGAAGGGCTACGGGAGGTACGGGAGCGTACCGGGACCAATGAAATGTTTTTCTATACCTAGACTGGAACAGAAGTCTATAAAGGTTGTTGTAAGC